>CM053793.1:345693441-347146129 GCA_028749045.1 Cupressus sempervirens
AATATTCTAGATTTTGAAATTATATGTGGTAAACCAAGATCAATGAGGTCGTTCCCAATGGATCAAGGGTTGACTTGTTGGTCTAAATATTTTTTTAGAATAAATCCATCCTACTTAAAAACCAATCATAGAATTCCACGCAAATGCATGATAGGTTTGTGAGTCAATATCCATGATTACAAGGCCAGTTCTTCAACTATTTCAGCATAAGCCTTATTGTAAATGAAAGGAGGAAAAAAGAAACAGAGGAAATAATAGAAATGAAGAGTCTCATGCTCAACATATATCCTCTTACAACTTAAATAGAGCTTTATGAATCATGGATCACTAGTTGACAAAAGTAACAATGATAAAACACATACACATTAGACATTCATAGACATAATTAAGAGTTAAACTTTTGAAAACAACCATCTACAATGCAAGACACATACACTTAGGTTCCTTTGTTGATTAATAAGTAGTCAAAAAGTGTTATATATATGAGACTCAATAGCTCATTTATATGAAATGGATTCTCCATTACAAATTGGCATATAGCTGCTCACTTATAATAATATCTCAACAAACAATAAATTCTCCCAAAAAATAAGTTTGAATTTTGAATCCATGGAGGTAGAAGTCATATTGAACATGGGTAGCATAGATCTCCTTTTTTTATTGTTGGAGCACCTATAGGATGGGTGCAAGGTAATTAACCTTGAACTTCAACACTTTGTTTCACATATGCAACTAATGGCATTGCATTTCTTGACAATGCTTAAAGCATGGCCACTGAGCTTTGAAATCTTTTCAAAATATTTTTCTTTCTTTGTTCCTCTTTTTGTCTTTTGTTTAGTATATTGATTCAATAGTTGATTTTTAGTCGATCTTTATACTACATTTTGATTTTACAATTATTTTATGCCCTGGATCAATACTTGTTTGAAATCAGCTTCAATTTATAGGATAGAACTTTTGTTTGGAGCTAGAAAGATTGTGCCAACCAGCTACAGAGCCATGATCGGTCAGACTGCCAATGGTGGTCGGGCTAAAAGCCAATGTTGAAAGCTTGCACTACCTAACCCAAAAGAATCTATTGGCCCAAGGTGCATGGAGCTGTGATGAATCCAATAGAACATCTGCATGGTGGTGGAAACCACCAGCATACCAGGTAAATACGAGTACTGTCTGTATATGAGCAATGTTAGTATGCTAATAGAAACCAAATTTAAATAAAGCTTCTACAAACTAAACAAAATTCATAAACTTCAAGATAGACTAAGATGACCTCTCAATTGAAAATATGAGCCATTAATGGACTCTCTCAATGAGAAGCTCTCTTGTTGAGTGGCTTTGTCTAAATAGATAGGATGTATGCTCAAACTTATGCTTCAAAAAGGGCTTCAAATGGAGTTGGAATTTGGATATGAGTGTATGGTTTTGATGTAAAATGGCTTCTTAAAATGGCATTATGACTTTACTTCATGGATTGTGTTATTTTGCAAAGGGGAAGGATCCAATTTATAGGCAAGAGGCTTGAGGGATTGAGGGCTAAGATGCAAGGATGGGAAAAAGCTCATGGAGGGCTTAGATTGCATGAGAGGAGAGCACATGGATTGTGCTTCTTTACAACCAATCAAGGAGTGACACATGTCACATGGTGAGAGGATGGAGAAAAGGGGAAGGATGAGTCAACAAAGGAGGCTCAAGGGATAAAATCTTCATAAAGACCCTCATAATGACTTGTAAGAGCAATAAAAGGGCTTGTAAGAGTCATTTATGACCTAGTGGACTTCATAAAGTTTTATGGTTGAGATATTTTGAGGGTGATGAGAGAAATTTTGACTTGGACTTGATTAGGAAAGTTTTAAGCTTGTTTAGGCTTGTGCAAATGATTAGAGGATGGATTAGGATGGTTTAGGATTAGCTTAGGGATAGGCAAGTGGATGGCATTTAATGAGGGTGGGTGAAGGAGGAGATATTTGTTAACTTTGGCTTGGGTTAGTAAGTTTTAACCCATGTTTAGGGAATGTGACAAGGTTAGGAGGGGATTAGGATTAGGTTTAAAGACATCTTCTAGAAGAGTCTAGACTTTGGATGAGGATAAAGACTTTCTAGAATAGTCTAGAATTTCCTAGGATGAGGATGAAGACTTTCTAGAAGAGTCTAGAACTTTTTAGGATGAGGATAAATTAGATTTTTAGGAAATAAATAAAGTTTTATTTATTTCAAGGGTTTGGGTTGAGGAGATATTTATTAAAACTTTTTTAATAAACATGAGGATTAATATTTAATCTTGATTAAATATTTTGAGTTGGGATTAGGGGTAGGAAATGATGAGATTAGCCTTTAATTGAAATTAAAGAAGGATTAGAAGATTTTGGAAGAGGTTATTGGTCATAAGGAAATTGGCCAAGTTTTGGGCAAAAAATAAATTTTTTATTTATTTTAGGATTTTTGGTCAATTTATTAATTAAATAATTAATAAATAAGGAAATAATGTTTAAATAAGATTTAAACATTTTTGGGAGGGATTCCTTAATTAAATATTTTTAATTAAGATAAAGGGATTTAATGGCATGAAAATTAATTAATTAATTAAATAATTAATTAATTAATAAATGATGATGTCATCAGGACTTTTTCAGAAAATAAAAATACTTTATTGTCTAAAGGTTTTTAGGTGTCTACATTTTGCCCCTCTTTGATGTGATGCCGCAAGTGGCATGGCATCAAAGATAAGAAAATAAGATGCCCAAGGCTAGAGCAGAAGAGGAGAGAATGGACTGTGAGATGCCCCCTCAAGAAGGTAGCGAGGAGAGAAAGCGAGGCTCGATGGCTTCTTGAAAAGTACAAGAATCCAAGATGAGCAAGGAGACTCAGATTGGCAAAGAGAAGGGGCTGAATTAGCTCAAACTCTCACTATGGGAGAATGATAAAGGAGAATCAGATGCACAAGAGGAAGCAAGCTTAAGACCTTAGGGAAGGTGGAGGATGAAGGAGCGAAGCGCTATAGAAAGGAATCCAGGATAGGGAGATGGATGAGGGGATTAAAAAGTTGATGCAATAGGATTTCAAAGAGTCAGATTGGTGGAAGATGGGTTTCGAAGATCCCTAGGACTAGGATTGTGGATCTCGAAAGATGAGGCTTGGTGGATTGATTTGGATTGGTGGATCCCTAAGACTAGGATTGTGGATCCCTAAAGCTAAGAGTGATGAGTGATTCAAAGAGATATTGATGCATAAGCTGGGGTAGGAGAGACGGATGCTAGATATGGATGGGGGATAATGGAGATGAAGGAAAACCATTGAAGCTTTTTGAGCGGGGGGATACTTCAAAGAGAAGTACCACCATGTAGTTGAGCACTAGATTTTCTATAGGACTGTTGGTTAATTGCCAAGGTTACCAAGAACATCAAGGCCTTTTCACCAACTGTCCATAGGATTGACAAACTAACTCAAAACAAACATGCAAGGATTGCCCCAACATCACACATGAATCCTAGAGGAAGCAGCGTGGAAACGACATTGGAGAACCCACAAGCAGAAAAGAAAAACAAATGAAAGACCTGATCAAGACCTTACACTCTAATTGCCCCATTCACAGCATACCATGATATGGAAGATCGTGGCAACCTTGAGGAGGGAACAAGGAGATTGCTTGGAAAAGATACTTCAAGACCCAAAAGGGAAGATCCCAAATCAAAAGAAAGTGAAAATCTAAAAGAAAACCGTTTGCCAACGAGATGGGTAGGACGAGGTACTAATGAACCAAGATCAGACATGAGGAAAGCTATATCCTACAAGGACCTATCGAAGAGCACCTAAGCTGGTAGATTTGGATGAGTGATGCGTCTGGCAAGCTGAACTAAGAAAGATAACACTTTGGTGATAGGAAATCTAGCTAAAGGATGCATTGGAATATCTAACCAAAGTATGTGATGTGTACAAGATGTTGACCAAGGACGAACTAACATGAACGTTGGATAGATACAATGGTACTAAGCTAAAGAGGATGTACAAGTTGATGGACCAAGATATGTTACAAATGTACAAGTTTTTTCATGTTTTGGTTTTTGTGAGATGGAAATGTTTGTGAAGGATGGGATGTCTATAATAGGTGATAGGTGGATAGGTAGATGGTTTGTGAAAAGATTAAGTGAAAATGGGGTTTTGTGTGTGCACGTGATAGTATACAAGCTAGGATACAAGATTATTTATAGGCTGGAATATGGTACAAACCTTGGACAAGATTCAGATAGACAAGGTATGGTACAAGATTTACAAGCTGTACAGGAGGTATTTACAAGCTTCATCAGATTTTGGATATTTGGTTGGAACACCAAGGGAACAAGCAAGTGTGTCTTATGGGATGGTGGGTAAATGGATGAGGGATAGGATAGTGATAGATAATGGATTAGTCTTTAGTACACCAGGTGCCTAAATTACCAGGTTTTCACCAAGGTACCTATCCAAGGTGCTTGAATTGCCAATTTTTCACCATTGGACGCTTATTTCTCTTTACTATTTTTTTCTTTTGTATTTTTCAAAAGCTTGGTATACCAAGGATCTTCAAGCATAGAACTTCTTGAGATGAATGATGTTGGTAGGATCATTCAAGAGTTCTCCTTCTGGTGTAGATAGCTGATAAGCTCTAGAGCCAAAGGAAGCAGTGACAACATAAGGACCAAGCCATGTAGGTTCAAACTTGCCTTTATTTTCTCGATCTACTTGGACTTTCATGTTTTCTTTGAGGACCATGTCACCTGGCTGAAAGTGTCGTGGAAGCACCTTTTTGTTGAAATTTCTTTTGAGACGAGTTTGATAGACTGTGAGATGATTATAGGCTTGTTGCCACTTCTCGTCTAAGAGATCTAGCTGGGTGAGTCGAGCTACTCTATATTCTTCATCTGATATTTTCCCTTGCAAAGATATGCGCAAGGAGGGAAGTTCAACCTCTATAGGTAGTACCACTTCGGCACCATAGACTAGGGAATATGGAGTTGTGCCTGTGGATGTATGGAAGGAAGTTCGATAGACCCATAGGGCTGGATTTATTTGTAGGTGCCAATCATGGCCGAAATCATTGACAACTTTCTTTAGAATTTTGAGGAGGGTTTTGTTAGTTGCCTCTGCCTGGCTGTTACCTTGTGGGAAATATGGGCTAGAAAAGCGGTGATGGATGCGGAGGGAAGTGCATAATTCTTCCATGTTGAGATTTTCAAAGTTACCTCTGTGGTCGGTGAAGATGGTGGATGGGATGCCGAAGCGGCAAACAATGTGGTACAAGATGAACTTGGAGACCTGAACTCCTGTAGCTGAGACTAGGGGGACTGCTTCCACCCATTTAGTGAAATAGTCTGTAGCCGTTATTATCCATTTATGTCCATTAGATGAGAGGGGTGTGATAGTTCCAACTAGATCAAGGCCCCAACAAGAAAAAGGCCAAGGTGGTGCAATATGCTATAGATCCTGTGCTAGAGCGTGCACAAGATTTGCATGCTGCTGACATGGGAGACACTTTCTGACAAAGTCACAGGAGTCTTCTTCAATGGTAGGCCAATAGTAGCCTGCTCTAAGGATTTGTCGCGCTAGGACAATACCAGTCGTGTGGGCACCGCAAAGTCCAGAGTGTACTTCCTTTAACACCATCGCGGCCTCATTTTGGTCTAAACATCGAGAGAGAGTATCGTGATAACCCCGATGATATAGGGTATTGGCTATGATAACATAGCGGGATGATTTTCAGATGAGGTTCTGGCATTGGGTACGTGTGAGGTGAGAGGATATGATACCATCGTTAAGGTAAGCGTGAATCTCATGGTACCAAGGGGATTGGGGACCAACCAAGATACAAACACGGTTTGAATCCTCATTCGCATAGGCGGGTGTGAGGAGCTGCTCCACTAAAAACTCATACTGTGTAGCTGCTTGGGGAATTTCCAAGAGCGAGCCTATAGTAGCCATAGCATCTGCTGCTTTGTTCTGTATTCGAGGCACTTGTGTAAATTGAAGCTTTGTAAAATGTTGGGTTAGCTGATCAACCAGCTCTTTGTAGGGTAATAGATTTTCATCTTTGGTTTGATATTCATTTAGGGCTTGCTTGATGATGAGCTGAGAATCGCCAAAGATTTGTAGCTCAACAATGTTCCATTCTGCAGCTATCTTTAATCCTTCTATGAGGGCCTCATATTTAGCTATATTGTTGGTGCTAGGGAATTGTAGCTTGAAGGCTTTTGGAATGTAATCTCCTTGAGGTGTGACCAACAATATTCCTGCCCCTGATCCATGAGATGTGTATGAGGCATCAAAATAAAGTTTCCATGGGGGTTGTTCTTCAATTAGACAGATATGCTCATCTGGAAATTCTGTGATCAATGGATAAGCATCTATTAGAGGTGCATCAGCTAGGTGATCTGCTATAGCTTGCCCTTTGATTGCCTTTCTATCTACATACTGGATGTCAAATTCACTAAGGAGCATAACCCATTTGGCCAAACGGCCTATAAGTGCTGTTCTAGAGAGCATATACTTGAGAGGGTCAATCTTGGAGACTAGTTGGATGGTATGACTTAGCATGTAATGGTGAAGCTTTTGAGTTGAGAAAACAACTACCAAACAAGCTTTTTCCATAGGAGTGTAACTGAGTTCATAACCAACTAGGGTTCTACTGATGTAGTAGATGGCTCTTTCTCTGTTGTAGTCATCAAGCTGTGCTAGAAGTGCCCCTAGAGTAGTAGGTGTTGTTGATATGTACAAAATTAGGGGACGACCAGGAACTGGTGGAACCAAGATAGGGGGATTGATGAGATACTGCTTGAGATGGTCGAAGCTGCGCTGACATAAAGGATCCCACTTGAAGTTCTCATCCTTCTTCAATAAATGCGAAAATGGTGTACACTTATCTGCAAGCTGGGAGATGAAGCGCCGAACAGATTGGAGCTTTCCTTGAAGAGAGCGAAGCTGTCGCAGTGTCTGGGGAGGAGGCATGTCTAAAATAGCCTTGACCTTCTTGGGGTCGATCTCTATACCTCGTTTAGAAACTATGAAACCTAGAAGCTTGCCAGATGTGACCCCAAAGACACATTTCTTGGGATTCAACATGAGATGATATTTGGCTAACCTATCAAAGACTTTCTCCAGGTCAGAAGGATGATCCATGAAGGTATGAGACTTGACCAAGATATCATCCACATAATCCTCCAAAATGCTATGGATGAGATCATCAAAAATGGCTGTCATAGCTCTTTGATAGGGAGCCCTAGCATTCTTTAGGCCAAAAGGCATCATGTTGTAGCAAAAAGTTCCCCAAGGGGTAGTGAATGCTGTCTTATGCTGATCCTCTTCTACAATCTTGATTTGATTATACCCAGAAAATCCATCCATGAGGGACAAAATTTCATGTCCAGCTGTAAGATCTACAATCATATCTATGTTGGGCAAGGGAAAATCATCTTTTGGACAAGCTTTGTTAAGATCTCTAAAATCAGTGCAGATTCTGATGTCACCGGAAGGTTTAGTGACAGGGACCATGTTGGAGATCCACTCTGAGTAGTCAATAGGTCGGATAACCTTAGCAGCTAATATTCTTTCTAATTCAGCTTTGACCAATAATGCCACCTTGGGGTGCATTTTTCTAAGCTTTTGTCTGACGGGCTTGATCTTTGGATCAACTGCAAGATGATGAACTACAAGCTTTGGATCAAGTCCTGGCATGTCCTGATATGACCATGCAAATTGGCCAATGTTCTCTCTTAAGACCTCAAAGAGGAGGTCAGCTTGGTCTTGTGATAGGGATGCAGCAATGTGAACAAGTCTGGGGATCTCTGATGAACCAATGTTGACTTCTCGAGTATCCTCAATTAGAATAGAAGACACCTCTGGTCAATTATCTTGAGGAGGCAATACTAAATCCTCATGTTCTTCTGGATTTTCTTGCTGAGGGGTTCTCTTCGTTGCCTTAGCTAGTCTTAGATTCACCTTAGTTCCAGTTTTGGGTGTATCGGAACTAGGTTGGGGATTTTCTCCAAAATACCCCTTGGGATCTAGCTTGTAGATATAGGTAGAATTTGGCTTTGTTTTCTTGTGAGGAGTTTCAGCTCCCATGAATCTTAGAAGTGCCTCCTCTAATGTGAACTCATCGATGTGTATGACACTTGGTTGGTCCCAATCTATGAGTTGTGGATGGGCGAGTGGTAGGTCAATGAGGTGGATGGATAGTTCTTGGAGAACAGAGTCTCTGAGGGAGATTTGGTCTAGGATATCGTCGTAGGCTCTCTTTTCAACTTCCTCAGGAATGTCTTCAATTTCGACAAGGTTGCGGTGAATGTTTGAAAAAGCGTGACCGTTCTCATTGGTGCCCCCAATTGTGGGTATGCCAAAGCCAAGACCTGACTTCGATTCCCACTTGTGTGCGTCGATGGGGCACTGCATGCCTCTTTCTTCTGGTCCTAGACCACCACCTTGATAGTTCCATTTGTCAGTGATGAGCTTATGTTCTTGGGGATACTTTTGGCTGAAGTGATCAAGGCATGCTCGATTTCTTTGAGGTGCATCCTTATGTAACCATTTGTTGATATCTGGAGTGAGCTCCTCATGAAGAGGGATTTTTGAGGATACAAAGGTTGTTGGGCCAAACTGTTTGTATCGAGGAGGTGGAACCTCCTTAGCTTTGTGATATGTCGGTCATCCATGGGCATGTGGATCAAGTGGGAGTGCCCTGACAACAAATGCATCTGAGAGACTATACTCTCCACAACCTTTGTTATTGATCTTCACGGTAGACAGGGTAGAGGCGAGGATGGTTTCTGGGTCATTATAAGTGTGGGATGAGCTGGCGATGGATGTGCCAATATCAATTCCAAGGCAATGGTTTGTATATGAAGCTTCAACCGCATTGCAGTAAGCAAAGGTTTCTGGATCGGCATGGATGGTTACCTCAGTGCCTTGATGCGAAAATTTGATGCACTGATGGTAAGTGGATGGAACGGCTTTCATGGCATGAATCCATGGGCGATCGAGGAGGATGTTAAATGGTAGGTTTAGATCAATAACATGGCAGAGTGTCTCTTGGATGACTGGCCCAACCTTGATTGGCAGTAAGATAGTTCCTTCTGTGGTTCTTTCCAAGTTGTCATAAGCTTTGATGGTGATAACCTCACTGATGATATCTGCCCAAGTATACCCAACTTGTTTTATGAATTTTAGGGTGCAAATATTCAAGGCTGATCCATTATCTATCATTACTCTTTTTACAGCAAAGTTGGATACCATGATGGCTATGCGAAGTGAAAGGGTGTGATCTAGCTTGACCACGGGTATATCGGTGGGTTTGAACGATAGGGCACATGAGGATGAGAGGTGTCCAACAAGATTACGAAAATCAGTAGCATTGATATCAGAAGGGACACGAGATTCTATGAGAGCACTATCAAGGATGTTCTTGTACACAGGACTAGTGCGAAGAAGTTGTAAAATGGAGATTTGGGCTGGCATGTTCCCAAGGTGTTCCAAGATATTGTAATGGCTTTTTGATGGAGCTGATGGTGTTGGTGTAACAGGTGGGCCTGCGATGTTAAATCGCGCTCTTCGAGTGGTGACTGCACACTCATTGTTTGGTCCTTGGATATTGATAACATTGACGGAAGGCTCTTTCTCGGATATACAACCTATAAGGCTACCATAGTCTATATAGGATGAAGCGTGGTCATTGTTCTTCCCATGCTGTTGGTTTGGCTGACGGTTGTTTGTGTTGTTGTTGTTGGTTTGGATAGGTGCTTTTCCAAGATTTTGGTTGTGGTGTGGAGGAAAAGCATTTTGATAGATCTGTAAGCCTGCATTGGGAGAGGTTTGGGCACCAACAGTGATTTCCTTCCGATCAATGAGGTCCTGCACATAGTCTTTCAGTTTCATGCATCTGAGGGTAGTGTGACCTTTTACCCTATGAAATTTGCAGTACTCATTATCTTTGTACCATGCAGCTTTGGATTGGCTTGGGTCACTTTGCTGGGTAGGAGGAAATTTGATGAGGTTTTCTTTGACTAATTTCTCAAAAATGACATCCAATGGCTCACCAAGGGGTGTATAGTTTCTAGGTGTAGGTTGGAATCTAAGCTTTTGTCCTGCAGCTACATTGATGGCATTAGCTTGATTGCTAGACCCTTGGAAGTTGGGTCTTGGATTGTAGTTTTGATAGCTTTGGTTATTCTGTTGTTGGTAGTTGATAGCTTGTTGATTTTTTGGTTGATATGGTGGGTTGGACTGGTTGTGAGAAGGGCCAACAATATTCACATGTATGGTGTCAGTGACGCCATCTATTGCAACGTGCTTGTTTTTGTTCCAATACCTAGACTTGTCATTGGAATGTGATTGATTTTGGTTGGCTTCCTTGTAAAGCTTGACCACACCATCTTTAATGAGTCCTTGCTCAAGGATCATTCCTTTATCTTTGATATCTTTGTAGGTTTGCAAACAGTTCATGGTCATGTGGTGAGCCAAGCTAGGATGGGCATTATCAATAAACATTTTCACCACATGGTGTTCTGGCAAGGTGCAGGATATGCGAGTGGTAAGGGTTTGCCATCTTTGCAGGTATTCGGCAAGGCTTTCTCCACCTTTTTGCTTGGTGTGGACAAGATCAACTATTGATAGCCCTGTTTCAACAAGATGGGCATATTGGGCTACAAATGCCTCAGATAATTCAGCAAAGTTTTTAATTGTGCCATAGGGGATTCTATAAAACCATTCAAGAGCTGGTCCAGCCAAGCTTTTGGGAAAAAGGTGCAAGAGGAAGACATCATTGTATGCTACGTCCTGGCAGTGCATGTAAAATTCTTTGATATGTGTGACAGGGTCTCCTTTTCCTCTGAATTTGTCAAATTTGGGTACCTCAAAGTGTTTGGGAAATGGTGTCATGGTAATGGCTCTGTCAAATGGGTAAGGACTCACATTCTCAAACTTTAATGTCTTCGGATCATTCCCTTCTTGGATGGATTTCAGAGCTATCTTCATTTGCTCCCATTCTGAATTGATAGGTGATGGCTGGGGTACCCCCAATGTAGGAGTGCCTTGAGGTAGGTATGTGCTGGATGGGACCACTGAATATGGATGGCTATGATGGATTTGTTGATAGGGATTGTACATTGTTTGGGCAGCTGCATGGTGGATGACAAGTTGCTGAGGGGGAGGTGGCGCATATTGCTGCATGTGCTGCGAGGCTTGTTGTTGATATGGGATTTGCGGTTGGGATTGAGGAACATAAGCTAGCTGTGGGATAAATGGATTTCTTTTTGGAGGTAAGGTATAAGATGGTTGAGAGGCTTGGGGAAAGGATCGGGGGGCTTGTGGGGTTTGACCAATATATGTGGGTTGTGCCCCCATTTGGGATGGTATCTGCAAATAATTGGTGGTTGGCTGGGGTGGTGGATTACCTCCTAGAAGTGGCATTGAAAAGTAGTTGGTAATTGGAGGTAATGGATTAGTTGGTGGTGGAGGTGGTGGGAATTGAAAGCTTGGGAATGGAACTGATTGGGTTTGATAGCTTTGTGGTTGGATTTGGAAGCTCGGTAGAGTGGTGGCAGGGGTTGGGTTCACTTGGGAGCTTGGTAGAAAATTGGTAGTAGCTTGTGGGATTTGATAGCTTTGTGGAGTGAGGGTAGTAGCTTGTAGATTTGTGGCTAATGGTATTGAGCTCCCAAGACCTAATGGAAATGATGGGATTGTGCTTTGGGCTGCAGTGAACAAGTTGGGGGTGATGAAAGGTTGATTACTTGGCCCCATGGGTGGCATCCCTGTTGTATATTACTGAGGTTGGCCAAAGATGCTAGCACTGATTTGGGAGATGGGTGGATTTGGAAGGCTGGGTTGGGGAGCAGTAGCAGCAATAGTGAAGGGGGTGAACGGTGAGCTGTTTTGGGTAAAGAGGGTTTGGAGCGGAGAGGTATGAACCAAGGATGGAGTGGTGGTGGCTGGGTTGGCTTGTGGCATGGAGATTTCAACTTGGGTGGATGATGGTATGTTTGGGTCTGTTGGATCATATGGATTGGCTGGAGGCTCTTCTTTTGGCATATATTGAGGATAATTTGGATCATAAGAGCCTATGGGTGGTGGTAGCTACCCAAACAATGGGTGAGATGGATCTGATAATGGAGGGGGTCTTCCAAAGTCAAAGGTTCCTACATTTTCCCTTCAAAATTTAGCCATGATTGTCTCTTTGTTTTTGTCTATAATGGCATTTACCAATACTGCATTTCTTGGTTGGTTCATGAAAGCTTCAATGTCAGTAAATGATGGCATAGCTTTCTCTGGGCTGAAGGATGGCTGAGTGCTCAAGGGGGGTGAGGTTGTTCGATCCAAATGATAGGGCTCCATTGTTTCTTTCTTCTTGGCTAAGCGAGTGACGGGTGGCATGAAAAATGCTCCTAGGGATGAGATGCAATAATGCTAGTGGATGCAAAAGGGGGAAGGCTTCTCTATGCAAATGATTTCCTAGGTTAAGGCAAAGCTATATGACAAAACCTAAGGAGGATTGGGTTGGAGATTCTAACTTCAAAGATATGTTGCCAAAGCACGAAAGGTCTGCTTTCCTATGTGCAAGCTTGGTGGTGATTGTGTCAACTTAAGGATAGACTGATGATCCTTTAGGAAGAACACGAGATTGACCACTTGTGGATCCCAACCTTTAGCTCAAGGTGATGAGGGATAACAAGTGACAAAGCTGGATTACCCTAGACAAAGCTCTATCAAAGGGATAACCTTGGTGAGATTGATGGATTTGGAAGATTTTAGGAGTGGCAAACTTTTGGCAAAAGTGACAACAATTTTGAAGGCTTGGATGTGAGGTGTTGATTGCTGGCTAGATGGTTTGATTCTAAATGAGATGGATGAGCTAATAATGCTTAAGGGGATAACCTAAGATGGTTGGCTCTTCTACAAAGATGACTCTAAAGTGAAGCTAATCCAAGAAGATGGGGAGAAACAAGGGTGTCTAATCATAGAAATCATGCCTAGTTGGTAAGGCATAAGCAGGATTAACTCTTGGATGTGGGCTAAATTTGATGGTGCGCTCTAACCAAGCCTCTTGAAGTGCTTCGTCGGTAGCTTTGTCCTCTGCTTTTTGGAGTTTGGCAATTTGTGGGCTTGGTGTTATTTCTTTTCTCTTGGCTGAAAGTTCTTGGTATGCTAGAGATGGTTTGAGTTTAACTTTGTGGAACTTCTGTTTGGGTTTGGGTTTCTCTGACATCAATTTCTAAATCTGCTTGGCTTTGAGAGATCTTGGTTGTTTTGCTTCAACTTATTCAACTTCTAGAATAGGCAGTGACTACGCTAAGTATGCCCTACGCTAGGATTGACCAAGTTTGGCAAACATTCATTCAACAAATAAAAGATCAAGCAATAGATAGAAACAACCAGATAGAAGTTTTTGATTCTTAGAAAGTGATACTTGCGCCAAGAAGTGTGTATGTTCTACAAATGTTTCGATCAGTCACCTCAAACACATTAACATCCTAGATGGTTGTCTACAAGGTTGACAGTTGGTTTAGCTAAGGAGTCCTCGATATACCCAAGGTACGTGAGGCCCAAATCCGTAGATGAGACCAAAAAGATGTCACACAGCCGAGAGGAGCGGTAACCCACTTCTCCTATTTCACTTCTCAAGGGTATAAAGTTCCTTGAGGCTTATCCCGAGTGACAAAATCTTGATCCCAAGAGAGGTGTCTTTCGATTCACCTCCCAATTCTTATACTCCGTCGGAACGCTGGAGTTGAGGTCGTCCAAGGGGTGATGAAATCCCCAAGCAGGCCTCCTAAAAAGAAACAAGGTTTTGGATCCTAATCTTATGCACCCAAGATGGCCTCGAAAGATGATAAGGGGAGAGAAGACTTGGATGACCTTGGGCTAAAAAACACGCTTCTTCTTTTACCAACTGACTCTTATGTGTGATAATCTAGACTTTGCAAGCACTCATGTTTAAGAGACAATGTTCAATTCCAACTTGAAGCGCCAACAAAAGTAAATCGATCGAAGAATGCAAACAATAAGAAGAGTTAGGGTCAACAAAAGCAAACTCGCGCGCCCAGAGGCCCTCCACGTCAAGTATCGATTAATTTTCTTTAAGGCATTCAAGATTTAGTGTGAGTTTGTTTTAAGCCCAAAACAAAAGTGTGTGAGATTCGATTTCAAGCGCGCGCACGAAGGCTCTCCACGTCAGTTGTTGTTCAATTTTAGTGCCCAAACTTGAAGTGTGATTGATTTAATCTAGAGTTTTGATCATTTAAGAATTTTGATAAAGTTAAAGCAAACATTCAAAGACCAAGTGAGTGAGTTAGATTGTGGAACATTTAACACCTTTTTCAAGTAGACCCATCCCCATAAATGGCACTAAGATTGCAACCAATGGTTAATATTTGATGGGTGATTAGAAAAGAGGTGAGTCCAAGGAACTACTCAAATTGATTTTTGCAAATTTGTATTTTAACTTAACAAGGTTTCTTAAATGTCCAAAAATCAAACTTTACCTAGATTGCATGTGGAAAAGAGATTTGTTTTGTTCAATTTTTAGAAGCTCCAAATGAAGTGTTTGATATTGCAATGGTTAATTGATCCTTATAATTCAAGAGTGGATTTGTTGTTTTAATCATGCATTCAAGGAAAATTTGATTTTAATCCATGGCATTCAAGAGTGATTTTAGCAACATGCATTCAAAGAAAAGTGGTTAAACATTCATGTGTTTTCTTTTGAGCATTCAAGATTGAGATTTTGTGTGTTGTTTTAAGCACTTTGAAGTGCTTTGTTTTAACCTTAGATCATTCAAGATTGTTTTGGACTCAAAAGTGAAAATGACTCTTTGGACTTTGGTTTTCATTCAAGATTTTGTGTTCTAATTTTCATATTTTAAGCCCAAAAATGATATTCCTAGATTGTTTTGATGCATGAAAATCCTAAGAAACATTCAAGATTTTGCAATAAGACATTTGTTTGGAACAAATAACAAAGCTTTTAGGACAATTTTTGGCAACCATTTAGGACTCTTAGTTTTCATGAGATTTTTTAAAAGAACTTTAGTGTGCACTTAGTGTTGATTTTGAACCTTTTGAAATAGAAACTTGAAGTTCTTTTTAAATTCCCAAAAATGAAGTGTTCCTAATTTTGCATGAATGCAATCTAAAACCTTGATGTTGCAAGGATGCAAATGATTAGATTGGTTTAGTTTCACTTGTTAAAAGATTTTTTCTTTCTTGCAAATTTTAAATTTTTCAATGGATTTAAGTATGATTTGGGGGTTCATTTTAAGCACTAAAAAGAAGTGTGTATGATTTTGCTTCCTTAAAAAAAAATGGCCAAGATCTCCCACAAGAAGAAGAAGAAGAAGTAGATGGAATAAGAAGAATATAGACAAGAAGAGGAAGAAGAATTTCAAGTTCTTTGTCCACCTATAAGCTTGAAAAATCTGCAAACACTATGAGATAGATTATGAGTTCCTTTGTCTTCTTCATGCTCATGTGGACCTACAAAACCAATTTATACAATCCTACCAATCACAAAAACAAGAAAAATTAGCCAAAATCAGCAAATAACATACAAAACTTGACTAAAAAAGCTAATGAAGATGACCCATGTGGGGTCCCACCGGGCGTGCCAAAATGTATATGAGCAATGTTAGTATGCTAATAGAAACCAAATTTAAATAAAGCTTCTACAAACTAAACAAAATTCATAAACTTCAAGATAGACTAAGATGAGCTCTCAATTGAAAATATGAGCCACTAATGGACTCTCTCAATGAGAAGCTCTCTTGTTGAGTGGCTTTGTCTAAATAGATAGGATGTATGCTCAAACTTATGCTTCAAAAAGGGCTTCAAATGGAGTTGGAATTTGGATGTGAGTGTATGGTTTTGATGTAAAATGGCTTCTTAAAATGGCATTATGACTTTACTTCATGGATTGTGTTATTTTGCAAAGGGGAAGGATCCAATTTATAGGCAAGAGGCTTGAGGGATTGAGGGCTAAGATGCAAGGATGGGAAAAAGCTCATGGAGGGCTTAGATTGCAGGAGAGGAGAGCACATGGATTGTGCTTCCTTACAACCAATCAAGGAGTGACACATGTCACATGGTGAGAGGATGGAGAAAAGGGGAAGGATGAGTCAACAAAGGAGGCTCAAGGGATAAAATCTTCATAAAGACCCTCATAATGACTTGTAAGAGCAATAAAAGGGCTTGTAAGAGTCATTTATGACCTAGTGGACTTCATAAAGTTTTATGGTTGAGATATTTTGAGGGTGATGAGAGAAATTTCGACTTGGACTTGATTAGGAAAGTTTTAAGCTTTTTTAAGCTTTTACAAATGATTAGAGGATGGATTAGGATGGTTTAGGATTAGCTTAGGGATAGGCAAGTGGATGGCATTTAATGACGGTGGGTAAAGGAGGAGATATTTGTTAACTTTGGCTTGGGTTAGTAAGTTTTAACCCATGTTTAGGGAATGTGACAAGGTTAGGAGGGGATTAGGATTAGGTTTAAAGACATCTTCTAGAAGAGTCTAGACTTTGGATGAGGATAAAGACTTTCTAGAATAGTCTAGAATTTCCTAGGATGAGGATGAAGACTTTCTAGAAGAGTCTAGAACTTTTTAGGATGAGGATAAATTAGATTTTTAGAAAATAAATAGAGTTTTATTTATTTCAAGGGTTTGGGTTGAGGAGATATTTATTAAAACTTTTTTAATAAACATGAGGATTAATATTTAATCTTGATTAAATATTTTGAGTTGGGATTAGGGGTAGGAAATGATGAGATTAGCCTTTAATTGAAATTAAAGAAGGATTAGAAGATTTTGGAAGAGGTTATTGGTCATAAGGAAATTGGCCAAGTTTTGGGCAAAAAATAAATTTTTTATTTATTTTAGGATTTTTGGTCAATTTATTAATTAAATAATTAATAAATAAGGAAATAATGTTTAATAAGATTTAAACATTTTTGGGAGGGATTCCTTAATTAAATATTTTTAATTAAGATAAAGGGATTTAATGGCATAAAAATTAATTAATTAATTAAATAATTAATTAATTAATAAATGATGATGTCATCAGGACTTTTTCAGAAAATAAAAATACTTTATTTTCTAAAGGTTTTTAGGTGTCTACACTGTCTGCTGCTATGCTTTGTTGTTTGGTGCTTGAATTAATTTTCCTTCATGATTTTTTCTAAGCTAATCCATTATTTCCCTAAATTGATATTATTTTCTACCGTGTAATGTTTACAAGTTTTGAAATAATTTGTTTAGGTTTTCGCACATATGCTTATCTATTCAAGTTTGCTATGAATTGATTCCCTCAAAATATGACCTTTATCCATCAATACTGACTGTAGCATTTTGTGGGTCTCCTGTGAATATTAACTAGTTGAGTGTGTGTGACTAGCTATTGATTCTCCTTATCATGATTCCAATATACTCTCATCTATTTGTATACCTATTCTTAATTGCCACCCCTCTCCTATGTGAGCGGTGTGTAGTCCTACTTATATCATTAAAAAGATTACTTGCATCCATCTCAGGTTGAGTAAATTTGTGGCCAGACTTTTTAAATTTTATTTTTTTCAAGTTTTAAAAATTGGATCCTCCTACCGAGTGGATTTAGAGAACAATGGACTATAGTGTATGCCCATAGTCATTTTGAGTTGAAAATTCTTGTAGCTTTATTGTTTCCTTTAAATCATAGAATAGTCATAAAGGTTATATTTATAGGGAGGGGATTGTATGTGTGCATTTCTTTCTTTAAAACTAGAAAATGATAAAAAAAGATTAATTTAATGGAGAGGATAGATAAACATATCATGAAACATTTGTAAAAAATTTACTTTCAATTTTATTTAATGTTTGAGAAATCATAGAATACCTGACGAATTATAGAATGGCTGAGGTAAGAGTATTGTAGTTTTGATAATCTAGGATTTGGTTAAAATCCAACTTGGGTTCACAAATTTGTAAATTACATCACTATTTGCAAGGTGTAATTTTTCTAAAAGTATTGTGGTTTTGATAATCTAGGGTCTAGTTAAAACCCAAGTTTGGTTCACAAATTTGTAAACTGCATCATATCTACAAAGTGTAATTTTTCTAGAAGTATTGTAGTTTTGATAATCTAGGGTCTAGTTAAAACCCAACTTGGGTTCACAAATTTTTTAACTGCATCACTATTTGCAAAGTGTATTTTTTCTAAATAAGTTGAACGTCTATAGTTTGATGTCATCAGTATTGTAGTTTTGATAATCTAGGGTCTGATTAAAACCCAACTTGGGTTCACAAATTTGTAAATTGCATCATTATTTGCAAAGTGTAATTTTTTTAAAAGTATTGTAGCTTTGATAATCTAGGGTCTAGTTAAAACCAAACTTGGGTTCACAAACTTGTAAACTGCATCACTATTTGCAAAGTGTAATTTTTTAAAATAAGTTGAACGTCTGTAGTTTGATTTCATGAGAAGCATTGAAGTTAAACAGGTCATAGAGAAAATTCCCCATATAATTATTCATATCTATATTCTTTGATGTCACCAGAAGCATTGAAGAAAAACATGTCAAAGTAAATTCCTCATATAATTATTCATATCTCTATTACAATCTCTATTAATAGATGTGCCCTTTTATATTTGCTTCATATAAATCTGCCTTGTTTGCACTTATCCTTTTCCCAAATCTGCACTTTTTATTCTTCAATGTTTCCCCTTATTATCCTTTCAAATGTGCACTTATTCCTCTTATAAGTCTGCCATAGACATTATAAATCTGCATATAATATCTCTTGTTAGTTTATATGATATATCTTTATCATACACACGATGGTGTAGGGCACCCTAGCAAAGGGTATGTGGAGAGGGTCATTTGGTTTAATGATCTAGGAAGATCAAATTTTGAATGTAACTAGACCAATGGTCCATTTTTGTAATTGATGTTTTGAAGACTAAACTATAAAGGCATGTATAGAAGTTAAGGGCATTGTAATGTTAACATGCACCTAGGAGACTATTGAAAGGTCAATTTTTTTGGGGATCTAAAGGCCTATAAGGTCTAAAACAAATGTAATATGGCCTCTAAGGCCAATTAAAAGTTGTGGAAGCACTAAAAGTGCTCAAAAGTTACAATTTTCCATATTGGCAATTTAGGCCTAGTAAAGCTTGTAAGGGTTTTAGGTGTCTTTGGAAGGGTTAGTGAAGTCATAAAACCTTTGAAAAGGTTAGTAAAATATATTAAAGGCATATATGATTGTAATTTTTTGAAGTTGACACTTTGTGTCAACTTAGAAAACAAATTTCAAGTTATAACTAACTGGTAACAATGGTTGTTTACTGTTGTTTGGTTATTTAGAATGGATTTGTCGAGTGTTTGGGGGAGAAGTAGAGTTGGGGTGGTGAGACAAGGTATTGTGAAAAAAATTTAATTAATAAAATAATCATGTTCTCAGTAATTCAGTCTCTGTCACATGGAATAGTGAGTTCCTATGATGTATCAAATGCATTTTGACTAATATTTAATGTGAGAACATTTTATTATTATTTTTATCTTGTCCACGCATTCTTTTAATTTTCATTGCAGGTTGAGTAAGGAATAATAGACCGGTGCATTCAAACCAGTGACTTGCTAGGCACAGTCAACTGTACTTATTCTAAAGTTTCTAATGTAGATTCTCTCCTACCACCTATAGTCACTGTTATTGGTGGGAGACAATGAGGTTGTGGTAATTTATTTGTACTATATTAACCAAATGCAAGAGAGTGGGAAAACTTGGTGTAAGTGTAGTGTTGGATGGTAATTGTTGATGGAGGTTTAGCTCAGATTAGACACCAGTCTAATAGACAGTGGATCATTTCATGTTTGAAAATGTTTGGGGGGTGAATCCTTCATGTTTGGGGGGTGTCTTTGCTACCAAAAATGAGACAATAGAGCACTACTAGTGTTATGATGGGAAAAATATGTCTTTCATTGCGATAGACTATTTCTAAGTCATCTGTGTTGTTTCTTTTTATTGTCAAGCAGTCTTTGTTTTCCTTGGGACTATGAATAAAATTATCTACCATTTTTGCTAATGATAAAATTTTGACTTGAACAATGATAAAGTTTATTATTAATCATTATAGTGGAACAACTTTTGACTTGTTCAAAAAATTTACTCAAAGGTGTTGGAATTGATAGTGAATCCCAAGCTCCTAGAAATCACCTACAACCAAAATGCATGTTACATCTATGTCTGAGTGAGAATATGATCCAAAAAGCATGCCTACTTTGGTGATTTGGCTATTATTGCAGCACTACAAAGTGTCTTATAGTGTTTCTCATTTTCTTAAATAATAGGAAATTAGTTCATGATTTCATCATATCTTATAGTGGAACAACTCCAAGAATCTTCGGTAAATTTCTTGCTATAAGACTTTCTTGTATAGGACACTCAATAATGTGGGCTAAGTGGTGGGCGCAAGGAGCAACAAGAAAGGATCTCTACAAGTGCACAGTGTAGTAGAATTCAAAAATGAAATTGAAGTGCTCTCATATATTCATTATAAGAATCTAGTCAGGCAAATTGGCTTTCATCTCCATTCATGATGGAACTTACAATGATGCATATCCACAACAATCTTTAACTTCCAGCAAAGAAGTTAAACCTAAAGATAAGCTATTTGAAGCCACTGTATAGTCTTTTATTCAATTGAGGTTTAGTATTCATCATGTGTTATATTATTCCTAGTGCACTACAATTTAATTTATTTCTTGTTACTTTTTTTTTCTGATATGAAATTCCTTTTGAAGATTTGTATATTGAAACAAACTTATGTTCTTACCTAGAAGGTAAACAATTTTATTAACAGCACCAAAAGATCCATATATATATATATATATATATATATATATATATATATATATATATATATATATATATATATATATATATATATATATATATATATATATATATATATATATTGCAATGTATTGCTGAAGCTTGTTGTATTTCAGATCTCAAGTAGTGTGTGAGCATTATCTTTTCTTATCATAGTATTTTTGGGAAGTAATTGCCTATGTGACCTTCCACTATTCTCTAGTTCACAATTTGATTGTGGCATTTTTTCAAAGAAAATCTTTATAATTACAAATCTAGGATAGTTTAATAGATCATTTACTTGTGTAAGGGGATAAAACCCATTTTGGTGCCCTAAAATAAGATAACTATATATAGAAACTCAATCATTAAGACATTTCGTATGGACTTGAGCTATCTTGATCTAGGCTCAGATCTGTTTCTATGCATTTGCTATAACTATTTCTGGGCTTTAATCTGCAATGTGAGACGCTTATTTTGTTGGCAGGTAATTTAAATAGGAATCATTTTCTACCACTAATGTCTAAGAGTTTGTTTTATAAATGATATCTAAGTTTATTATTATCAATATGCATGAAATCTTATAATAGGAGAATATTATCAATATGCATGAAATCTTTAAGATCGTAAAATATTTTCTTTCATCTAGAGTTGCATAGGTGTTGAAACTCCTTTATTATATATAGGTTGTTGCTAGAAATAACTATTTGAAAATATCATAATGTGGGTTATTTTCATATTGCAACACTGTTAGCCAATCAGAAAAGATGTAGATTTGAAATCTGTTTCACTTTTTTTTCATCCTAAATTAAAATACATCTACATTATGAATAGTCATTTTTTGTGTTTTAGGTGCATTTTATTAGATAGCCCCCTTTTTGGTATGTCTTTTGAGTTAGTCCTTTTCTCAAACAATAAATTAAAAGATCATTTTATTGTAGGGCCTTGAAGTGGAGATCTACTGTAGCCTATCATGCTCACAAAGGGCCAAGAGTTTACTTTCACAATCAAAAAAGGAGTGGGCTCTAAAGACTATGTAAGTGTGAATTATGATGATTTTGTGAATGATGTGGAGAAAGGAGACACACTACTTGTTGATGGTACATTCTCTTGTGTTGGCTTGAAAATTCATTTATTAGCTGAAAAGAATAGAGTTACTAATGTTATTCGCAACATTTTCATAGCTTTCTATTTTTTTATCGTTATTTGAATTTCTCTAGGGGGGATGATGTCACTGCAAGTGAAGTCAAAAACATTAGATTCTATAATTTGTGAATTAATCGATGGAGGAGAGCTTAAATCACGATGACACTTAAATGCACATGGAAAAAGTGCTACCCTGCCTTCCATTATAGGTTAAGACCATTTTATCAACTCTCAAGCATGCATAGAAAATTAGATTTTTGTTGCTTATTGACAGATACATCTCAATTTTCTTCTTTCTTAGGGACTTTGATTTCATTGTGATTTCACTTTTTTGTAGCTAATATTGATTGATTGAAGTTACCTAGAATATAATTGAATGATATATTTATCAATCTTGAAATATGTGTGATATTTGTATTTCTTTGTTGCTTGTATATGTGATGAGTTGTTTTGACCAACATAGCATCTGAGATAGCTTAATTTGGTATTTGATAAAATCTATTTCTTGTCTTTTTTTTCCTAGATAAAGATTGGGATGATATTAAATTTGGAGTTGAGAATGGCATAGACTATTATGTTGTTTCCTTTGTTAAAGATGCTAAGGTGGTGCATGAGTTGAAAGATTACCTTAAAAGTAAACCTTTGAAGCAAAATTTTAACTTTCTAGTGTAATATAATCCTTTGCAGATAGTATTGGGCTTGATATAGCATGTTCCCTTAATTTATATTTTAAATCAGAATTTAAAAAGTGATAAAATATCAATGCATTTGTATTTGTAATTATGTGAAGGTTGTGGTGCAGATATCCATGTGACTGTGAAGATTGAAAGTTCTGATTCAATACCAAATCTTCATTCAATTCTTTCTGCATCAGATCAGGTAAGTACAGTCTCCCTAGATCAGAGGTTTTAGTTGGATAAGTTGTTTCTTTATGATTGGTGATATTGCTTTGAATGGGGTTAATAAATTATGTGAAGTCATGCTTGTCAAGCATTATATAGAAAGTTAAATGCACATGCTACTTTGTTTACTGTTTAGTCATGCATGTATTTGTTTGGATGTTGGTGCTTTTCCATTGTTGGTTTTTGATGGTTTTTTTATGGATTTAATGTAAAATACAAAATATAAAAGCTTTACTTGTGAATATGTTATAATCTTCTTTAAATTGTTGGCAAGGACTATGAGCTTTAGTAAAGATGTTTTTAAATCAATTTTTTGATTGTCTATCATTTAGTGAAGTTAACTAGAATGAGACCATCATTTAGCTACCTGACTGATTCCTAGCTATTGAGTTTTCAGATTGTAGTTTCCTCATAGAGCTCAAGATGGTTCTGTCAAGAAATGAGAGAGAAAACTTAAACGTGGACAATAATATCTAAATTGACACTTTGAAAGGAGGGATAGATATATTCTTTATGCTATAATTTTCACATGAAATAAATCAATGTGATTTTTTTCCTGTGTGAGTAAAATCTGTGAGGCCATACAGCCTTTGGAGATTTTTCTAAATGTGACATAAGTTGGTTAAAATGGCATAACTCTCAACTGTGAAAATCTTGACATCTTCCTCATTCTGAGACTGTTTAATTCTGATGGGCATTTTTATGTGATCACAACATATAATTGATTGTACTAGGTACATTCCCATGCAAGACTTGTTAGTATCTTATGCTTATGAAATTTTAGTGTATGTATTTAAACATGGAATTCTCTTTAGATTCTACTGCCATAATTCATGAATTTGACATTAGTTGATTCTCATAAATTATTCCTTCGTTATCTTTGTCCTCTCCATCTTTTAGCTTCACAACAAAGGTCTTAGAAGTTGTGAACTGTCAAGAAACATTTTTCTGCGAGAGGAAATGTGCTTTTCCAATTCCTAACAAAGATTTTGTGGCATGCAAGGG
Source organism: Cupressus sempervirens (assembly GCA_028749045.1). NCBI lineage: Eukaryota > Viridiplantae > Streptophyta > Pinopsida > Cupressales > Cupressaceae > Cupressus > Cupressus sempervirens. The sequence continues at coordinate 345,717,349 of CM053793.1, forward strand.
CTATGGGTATTTTTATGCAGCTATCGTACCATGCATGGGAAAAGCTCTTCTATTTGCCATAATTTTTGTCAGTGCTGCCTTGAGAAGGATTTAGGGTTAACTTTAGGTTCATTCTAGCTCTGATTCCATCTTGTCACCTTTTGTTTGGGTATGAGATGCCATATTTTGAATACATAGGATATAAGCTAGGTTTTAAAAGCTAAGAAAGATTGTCTTACAAGTTAGATTTCAATAGCTAAGAAACAATGATCTTATTGTTTTGTTAATTTTTACCTTCTTTTGAACTTGGTATCCAAGATTTTTTGTTTTGTCTCTCGTAAACACCACTTAACAGTATTTGGCTAGTCTCTAGCATATCTCACACACCCAAATATTCAATCAACTCAGTTGAGGTTGAAAGATACCACCTAGAGGACTGACCAAGACAGTCTCTCAAACAACAACACCCTTGTCTTTTGTCCCTATTCAGGAAAATATTTAGCTTTCCAGATGTCCAGAGTCCACATAGCAGTGTTAGAGTGTAGAATTGTCATGGAGTAGTGTTTCTACAAAATAGTTTGTGTTCTCAGTCTGTAGGATCTCCATTCTTTATTACTTTTGGGACCACCAGATGAATGGAAGAATTTTATTTTTATAAATAAATTTTATCCAAACAATTAATCTAATTCCTACTCATTAGAATGTAACTCTATCAAACATAAGATAATTAAACCTTCTCAATAGTTAAACTTTTATATATTTATATCTCTATGTTTTAGAATCATAGTCCATCTAGTAACTATAGAGCACTCTACAGAGGGAGATACTACAATACTAAATTCAAAGATGTTTTCCAGCATTGTTGGCATTCTTAAATAAATTTAATTATAATCAGTTTGTAGTCACATATAAAATTTACTCTTTATGACCAAATTCCTAAATCTAACATCTCACAGTTTCTTCTACCACTCTATTAGTCAATTATATTCTCATTATAGTTTATAATTTTATTGAACTCCTAGTAATTATTAGAGCTCTAAGAAAACTATATATATATATATATATATATATACATATATATGTATATATCTATATACATATATATATGTATGTATGTATATGTATATGTATATATACATATACATATACATACATACATATATATATATATATACATACATACATATATATGTATGTATATATATATATATATGTATATATATGTACATATATATACATACATATATATATATATATATGTACATATATATACATACATATATATATGTACATATATATACATACATATATATATGTACATATATATACATACATATATATATGTACATATATATACATACATATATATATATATATATATATATATATATATATATATATATATATATATATATATATATATATATATATATATATATATAATCTTGTTATCTGTAGCTCTCGTGCTTAGCTTGCACATCTACTAACCTCACTAACATTTAATTTATTCTTTAAAATATCCAAAATTAATCGCTTGATTGGGTAATACCACATAGAGGCATATGGATCAGAACAACCACATAGAAAAATGCGAGGTTTTCTATTGTTCATTGAAGGATTCAATCAAACTAACCACCAATTCTTCAATGGTGATTATAAATGTAGTCTAGCCAACTTCTTTCAAGAAAGCTAATCAAGTCCAATGTTTTTAGAAATCACTCACTTACGAGTGAGTTGTTGGCTGAAAGTGAGGGGCCTCTCCTTATCTACAGAATATTCAAACTGCGATCCAACTTTGCCAAATTTAAAATGCCACTTTACATCCCCAATGCTTAACTATTGGAGTCTTAATTTCTCCAACGCTGACATTATTGTTTTATGTTTTGAATTGTGCTTATAGCCTATCAATTTACTTCAAAATGGTATCACTTCTTTCAGCTTGAGAAAATAATTACATCTAGATTCTCTAATTCACTCTTTGCATTAACCATTGACAGCTTCTCGTGTACTTATAAAAAATGGTTTAGAAAATATGAATTTGTTGAAAAGATTGTAAAAATAAATTTCTAAACTTACTAGATTTCAAATATCAAACACCATACCCATAATAAATAGTTTCTACCAAAATTACACCAGAAAAATTGTAAGTCACAACTTGTAAGATACATTATTGAACTAAGTTCTTGAGATAAGTAATTTATTTATCTGGTGGTCCCTTGGACATTATTGAATTTTTTCTTTTATTTAGTTTATTTATGACAAGCATTTACACACTGCTTGCATGCGAATGGTCATAGCCACCTTCATTTTTAGCCACACTCATTCAAGTTATGCATGTATTAATTTTTTTATAGTATTTGTATGTTGTTTAGGATTCTAACAATTGTCTCTTCCTTCCTCTTCTTTAGGCTATGTTAGCTCAAGGGGATTTTGGAGCAAAGCTTCCTATCGAGGAAGTTCCTTTACTCCTAGTAATTTTATAAATTTTTTTATCATCAATTAAAATGTTACACATATCAATGAAATTCATTTCTTGAATTCTATGTTTGCAACCATTCTTATTGAATTCCTTGTTTACTAACCAAGATCATGCTAATATTTCAAATCGCACTGGGTATGATGCAGCCTTCCATGCTGACACAAGTAGTGTTAACTTGGAAAGGCTTTCTATGCTTCCCTTATCACAAGGTGCACCTTCTTCTATGATGGAATTCCAACTAGATGCTCTTGGCCTTGGAATTCAATTAAGCTTCTTGACATTATTCATCTTACTTGTTAACTATTTGCAAGCCAAAAAAGGAAAGATTGAGGCCAGTTTCAAAATGCTCTCTAATTTTTCATCTTGCTTGGTTTTTTAAGAACTTTTTTATCCTTCATTGTACTCATAATGCAATTTCCTAAATAGAATTTAGTTTTCACTTGCTTGATTCGATAGAAGAGTAGAATTGGGTGTAGAAGAATAGAATTTAGTGTTAAATTGTTAATTTAGCCAGCTGAAGAGAACTACAGATTACTTAGCAATCAGGTTTGGAAGCCTATCATTGGATCCATGATGTAACCTACAAGAGTGAATGGAAGATTTAGCATTTAGACTTTAATCTATATTTTAATTTATTTTTTATAATTTCTAAAATGAAAACTACTTTTATCTGTTTAGTATGTCAAGTTTTGATATTTTTTCACAGCAAGTTAAATTATGCTAATTCTAGAACTAGAATTTAATTGTGTAGTTTTTTAGTTAAATTTGTTGGTCTATTTTTCATAAGTAATCAGTGATAAGAACCCACTTAACTGATCCATAATAACTTGTCCATTTATTGCCTTCCTCTTTATTTGTCTTTTTATTGCATCCATCTACTACCATCATTCTCATGAGAGAGATTCTTGTATACAACTACTCATGAGAAATGAGTTCATAAATTCAACTAAAACGTCATAGATTTTTATATACAGCTGATCATTTATTCGTGTAAATGAATCAATAGATTGGATTCATAAATTATATAATTGAATCATAATTATTATCTTATAGTTGGAATATATTTATACATAAGTAGAAAACATCAGTCCATAGTAAATTGGTACATATGAAACTGAGTTTAACTATGAAAAGCTTTGTGATGCACAATTTGTTTGTTAAATTAATATGTACTGAGAATTGTTCTTTTTATTTCTTACTAGGCAAAACTTTGCCTAAGAGCAGCAGGGGAGGTGGAGAAAAAGCTCATGGAGAACATCAATAAGCTAAAGGTAGAAATGGTGAAATTGGAGGAAGCGGGACACATGGCAAGACTAAGAGATTATAGAAACAGATGTGTGAGGATGAAGATTGTATACTATGATGCCTTCAAAGAAGTGATTTGCAAGGAAGAAAAAGAAAAGCTAGATTTTCATGCCAACCTTAGCAGGCTTAACCTTGTTGCCTTTTATGATAAGTTAGGAGATATGGTGGAAACCCATGATCGAATGGAGATTATGAGTCAGACCAATGGGGATAAATATGATGGGCAATGGCTTGATGGTTGAAGCATGGACATGGAGTCTATAGATGGGTAGATGGGAGTTGTTATATGGGGACTTGGAGTAAGGGGCTCAAAGATGAGAAAGGTACATTTTATTGACATTTTATATGGGGACCTAGAGTAAGGAGCAGAATATTTTGTTGACATATTGAATGGTAAGTGCAGAAGATATTTGTTAGAGAAAGCTGGATAAAAAGTGAAATCCTCAAGGTAGTTGCATCATTAAAAGAACTTACTATAGGAGTGTTATAAACTACAATACAAATTGCCTAAACCTATTTAGTTATCCTATTTTGAATATGAGTTTTTTAATTGCATTTTGATCCAAAGCTATGTAAAATTAAACATGTTCTACTGATAAAATGTTCAACTGAGCATCTAATACCATCTTCATCTGTAGATATGGGATATCTTGAGTTGGATGTGAAACTATTTATGGGTGCAGTGGGGTATTGTACCAAATGCATTTCAGTATATTTGAGTTTGTGTGTTTGTCCCTAGACATATTGGATTCACAAAACTTTGAATTTGCCACACTTGGTTTTGAGTGTACAAGAGATTTACATTTTAAACACCATGCATACTAATTTAGTCTCATCTATGCAATTTTTGCAATTAGTCGAAGAAAGTGGGAGTTATTTTTCTTAGTTTATTTGGCAATTTTTGTCAACATCCTTGGAAATTGATGCATCTTTATATCTTAAGATGCTAGCTATAACTAAATGACTCCTTTAAGCTATACATTTAGGTGTGGTAGCCAACTAATGCTAGTTGTAAGGTACACAAATTTTATATTGTGGGATTCCTCAGTTTTCCTTAATGTTCCACAGGGTTCCAACATCCTATGGTTTTTCTTTTCTTCATTGTTTACCAGTGTGACCATTTTACAGGTACTTCTTTGTATGCTACCAAATTACTATAATCATGTTCATACTTATGAAAGGACATTGATCACTAAATTTTTTGGTCTACATAGTATCAAAGCAGTAGGAGGACAAAAGGTATTTTCTATACCTTCTTACTCTGTTTTCCATTTAATCATTGACATAATATGTCAATTTTTGGTAACTAGACATTATTTTCAAAATTAAACATGGTGAGTGGGCTTAAAGTGGCAACTTGGTGGGGCAAGTTGGTAAGCCAACTTAGCGAGGCCACTTAGAGACGCGACATGGCAAGCTGACTTGGTGAGCAAGCTTGATGAATGGACCTCAAGATTGACCTTTATGATGAACTTTGGTGGGGTGACTTGATGATCAAACTCAAAGAGTTAACTTGGAAAGCATACTTGAATAGTCAACTTGGTGGGGCAAGTTGGTGAGCTAACTTAGCGAGTCCACTAGGTGAGGCGAGATGGTGAGTTGACTTGGTGTAGTGACTTGGCGAGCTGACTTAAAGACTAACCTTGATGAGGCCCTTTGGTGGGGTGACTTGATGAGGGAACTTAAAGAGTCAACTTTGTGAGCATACTCGAACAGTCAACTTGGTGACATGACTTGGTGGGCTAGCTTAGTGATTTGACCTAGTGTGCATACTCGAATAGTAGACTTGGTGAGCTGACTGAAAGAGTCAACTCATTGAGGTGACTAGGTGGGAGTGACTTGGTGAGCTCACTTGGAGAGTTGACCTAGGGGATGGGCTTGGTGAGAAAACTTAAAGAGTTGACTTGGTGAGCGCACTTGAATTGTTGGCTTGGTGAGAAGACTTGGGGACTTGGTGGGACATGTGGGTGAGGCAACTTGGTGAGCTAACTTGGTGAGCAGATTTAAGTATTAACCTTGATGAGGTGCTTTGGTGGGGTGACTTGATGAACAAACTCTGAGTCAACTTGGTGAGTGCACTTGAATAGTCAACTTGGTGAGCGTACTTCAATTGTTAGCTTAGCGAGTTGACTTGGGGATTTGGCCTGGCGAGCTAACATGGTGAGTGGGCTTAAAGTGACAACTTGGTGGGGCAAGTTGGCGAGCTGACTTAGCAAGGCCACTTAGAGATACAACATGGTGAGCTGACTTGGTGAGAAAGCTTGATAAGCAGACCTAAAGACTGACCTTGATGAGGCACTTTGGTGGGGTGACTTGATGACTGAACTCAAAGAGTCAACTTGGTGAGCATACTTGTACTAGTACATTTGGGTTCAATTTTTTTGCTCAAAATTTTGACCAACTCACTGGTACATGATTTTTCTCAATCATATAAGTAATTATATATTCTTCATATTAGTTATTGTCGATGTTTTTCAAGCATTATATAAAATAGTTCACATGCCTTGTGTATGATATGACATTTTACATGCATCCTGCACTCTCTCTCATCCGGTTAATGATGGATTATGCAAAGTGATCTGAACCCATGATGCTAAAAAACACACAATCAAATAAAAAATGAACTTGCACTACAAATGGATTGTGGAAATATGATATTGGTAAAATTGCACGCATGTCTACCAGGACAATCACAACTTAAACATATATTTGTCCTGGTAGACATGCATGCAAAATTAAGAATATCAAATTTCCATAATCCATTTGTAGTGCAAGTTCATTTTGGATTTGATTGTGTGTGTTTTTTAGAATCATGGTCTCATATCACTCTACGTAATCCATCATCAGCAGGATGAGAGAGTGTAGGATGCATGTAAAATGTCGTATCATAGGCAAGACATGTGAACTATTTTATAGAATGCCTGAAAAAATTTACACCTTCCTATTGGTGGAAATTTCCACCAACGCCTGGGTTTTTTCGACCTTTGTTGGTGGAAAATTTCACCAACACTTAAATTTTTTCGACCTTTGTTGGTGGAAATTTCCACCAACACCTAAATTTTTTTCTACCTTTGTTGGTCGAAATTTCCACCTTCATTGGTCAAAATTTTCACCAATGCCTAAATTTTTTTTTTACCTTTGTTGGTCAAAATTTCCACCAATGCCTAAATTTTTTTCTACCTTTGTTGGTCAAAATTTCTAGCAATGCCTAAAATTTTTTCTACCTTTGTTGGTCAAAATTTTGACCTTCATTGGTCAAAATTTCAACCAATTCCTATATGACCTTTAGACAATGGCTTTGGTGGGTTTTCGACCAATAGATTGGTCAAAATTTTGACCAACCAGTGATTTGGTCAAATTTTTGACCAAAAAAATGTCAGCCAATGGTTTGGTCGAATTTGGTCAAAATTTGGTCAAAATTTGGGTAAAAAATTCAACCAATAAAGGTCAAAAATTGAACCCAAATGTACTACTATGTCATAAGAAGACAAGAGTTGTTGAGTGATCTCTAGCATTATAAGTCTATCACTTGGATACCTAGGGAGCTTCTTGGAATTGATAGTTGTACCCACTATTCTCAAATAAGTGAATGTTCAGTATTGGATATAGTAGGCTCTGACTTTTGAAATCTTTGCCACTGCCTCCTCTGATATCCTCTTCACATAATCCCCTTCAATGAACCCGATAATTCTGAATACAAATGCATCATCCACTATCTTGTATTTATTGTTGTGCTCTAGAAGCTTTTTCTTCACCAGCTGGGGATATGCTATATATGGCCATGCATTTGCATCTTGCATACTATCCTTTTTGAACAACCCTAGATAGTCTGTGGCTCTTGCTACTAGTGGGTACACCAAATAAGATGTCATGTAGAACTTATGATTATTCTTAACCATCAGTAGCTAATCATTCAAGTTCTCACTAAGAATTCAAGCCCAATCAATTGGCATCTTAGCTATTTTGATAGTCTCAATAAAGTGCACCATCCATATGTTCAAGTGTCTTGATGTTGGTAACCCCATAACTCTACTCAAAAGTATTATAGAATACCCAATATCCTCTTTCATGTAACCCCTTGCCATGTCCACTTTTCTTGCATTACACCCCAGGGGAGTCTTCTCATTGAGGTATGAAGAATGGATGATTTTGTATGCTTCCTCTACATGTTCTCTATAAAATCTTTCTTCTTGGTGATAGGTTAATCTGATAAACCGATCTATCCTTGGAAGATGGAACACCTTTTCTATGTTCTTAGGTCAGAGATCTAGGATGATCTCTCTAGTTATACTCTTCATGACCCTTTCTTCATAAACATGGTTTTCTGCTAGTGTCATGATTAGCTCCAAGGACTATACTGATGCTTAGTGTGATGCTACATAAACTAGCCTTGATCTAAGAAGAGTAGATATCATTAGGGACCTTTCTATGGGCTTGTTGCGTAACACTAGGAATGGATTCCAGCCTGTATGACCAAGTTTGGTGTCCCAAATCTCTAAATAATCATATTGGAAGTGTGATTGTGCTGGAACACCTTAAAACTTGAACACCACTAGTTTGGGGACCATCTTTGTAGCAAAGGAGGATGATGAAGAAGCCATTGAATCTACACAAAAACAACCTCTATTAGTCTAGAGTCAAAGAAAAATCAATTAATATGAACCCTAATGTCAACATGAAAAAACTCAAAAAACCTTAATTACTAAAAAATATCAAAAAACCTAATTTAAATCCTCAAAGGAAAAAAAGGGTGCACCTTGGAGGTGCGCTAGGTGCACCTACACTAAAAAAATTAGGATGCAAATCTAGCACACCACTGAGGTGCACTAGATGCACACCTTGATACATAGGGAAGATCATACAAAGGGTGTGCATTTGGCACACCTTTTGCGGTGTGCCAAGTGCACACCCATTGACCTTTTAGGGATGAATCTTTTAAAGGTCTACAGTAGGGAACCTAGGTAAGTGTATTTCCATGCACGTATAAAATGTGTTTTTTTTTTAGTTTTTGAATTTTTTAAAGGTGTGTAGTTGTGCACCTTTAACTTGGTGTTTTATGTTTTATGTTTATTGGCTTCAAGTGTGAGGAGGCGAGGTGACAAAATGGTGCACTTGAGGAGCTACGGCGATGCAGGTCAGAGCTCAAAGTGAAGAAAATAAAGTAAGGAGGGGAGGGGATCCTAGATTTTATAGGCTTGGGACCTAGCACAGCTCTTAGAGGTGCACAGCTATGCTACTATGCACTTTCCTATAGAAAATGATTTTCCTTTGGTGTTTAGTGAACTAGCACACCTAGGGAGGTGTGCTAGGTGTGCCATTTTTCTTGCAAAAATACTCTCCCTTAGAATATGGTTTCTGGAATCTGGGTTTTCAATTCAGGACCCAAATTTGACCAAAGAGACTAGACAAGACCCTAAAAAAAACTCAAACCTTGGACTAGGGATCAAAAAAGCTAAAAATAAAGTAGGGGGTCCCTATTTCTAGGTGAAATGGGGCTTGCATTCTGAAACCACAACACTATCTATCTTATCAGGGTTGATACATCTCAATAGGGCTCCATTAAGATCCTTTCTGAAAAGAATCCCATCCACTACGACAAAAGGTATAGACTACAACCTGAATTGCCTTCTTTTGGCTCTGCTTAACCCTTGTGGATGTCCTCCTCCCAACAAGAAGGTTATCATGTCTTGTATCCAATCATTCAAATTTCCATCCCCTATTAGTTTTGTATCTTCTATAACTAGACCGACTTCCTTAGTTGGCTCCTAGGATGAAATCATCTATTCACATAACCCTTTACCTTTGACTAGCTTGGTGATCTTGATATCTATGTCATACTCCATGACCTTAGTGATCCATCCAACCCTCTTCTCATTGACATCCTTATTTAAAAGAAAATCCTTTACACTTTCATGAGAGACTAAGAGTTGGATCTTGTTATGTGACAAAAGGTGTTCAAACTTCTTTAGAGCTCTTATGATAGAGAGGACCTATTTTTCTACATAACTATACTTATCCTCATAGCCCTTTAGCTCTTCACTAAAAAGGCCACTAATACAAAAAACAAAAATATATCACTAAATAGACTACTAAAAATTGTAGATATATGACTAATTTTGATCATGTGACCAATGGTAGTTTATTTTTAGACATTTATCTCATGATCAAATTTATGACTAAGCTATTTTAATCATTGATTTGGTTGTTTACTATTGTTAAATGGTGGTTTATTTAATCATTTATTTTTGATACCTAGTAGTTTATTTGATCATTGATTGTTTGTAACTAGTTGTGTGTTTGATCATTTATTTGGTAGTTTATTTAATCATTTATTTGGTAGTTTTACTTGATCATTTATTTGGTAGTTTATCTAATCATTTATTTGGCCATTTATATAATCATCAATTGAGTCATATTAGGGTACAATGGAATCGAACCACTAGATATCCTCCTTGTAAAGTAGGCACTCTTCCAATGAGCTAGTATCCTTTAAAGAATAACGCAAAAGATGGTCAAAGTAAACATAAGACCAACAAAAATGACCTATTCAAAGTAAAATATATTGAAATTAGATACCAAAATAAGCATAAATACATTATTGGGAGCCAACTAAAGTATTCTCTCAATGTTCATGTCCATTCATTGAGTTATTATTTCCTGACATGTATGAACATAACTCAGTATAGGATCAATGATGTACAATTTGATTCACCTCTTACATCATTAATGGATCAATTACATTAGGAGGTATATAGTATTCCCCAAAAAGAGATTAAATAATAAACCAACTTTAATTTATTATCAAGAATATTTCAAATATAGAAATAAATTTAAAGATAGTAAATAATATCTCTAATCAAGATAACATACGATATCATGATAGGCTTGAATTGCTACTGCCAAAATTTGTATTACATTTCATTGAAGAAGTTGCACAAAGTATGCTCTATCCCTTAGTGAAAAAATCTAACATACCCGAGGAAATGTGCATGCAATTTTTTTAGCTTTGAATGTAGTGACTAACATGAACATACTTTTGCAGAAAAGAATAGAAATTCAATAAAATCAATTGATGAAACCCCACTTCCTACTAAATGACTTTTATCATCACCATCATCTTATCTTGAGATCCAATTAAAAATTAGTAAAATTTTAATCATTTTTATAACTTGAATTCTAGTTAAGAATCAACATAAACAAATTATTTTAGACTATAATCTATTCAATATATCAGTCAAACACGTTATACAAGTGATCATAAATAGTAATAAAGGAAATATATCATTTGACATCATTTTAGAGCCTTTTAAATTTAGGCCAAGAGGATGACTACTATAAACCATGTCATTAGAAGGTTTGATTACTTCTAAATAGGGAAGTACTTTCATAAATGAGTGATATAGTACAAATTTAAATGCATTCTCTAAAGTAGCAACAAATCATATTTTGAAAATTTGAATTTGTACTAACACTAGAGTAGTCATATAGCTAATATTTTGTAATTTTACAATTGATATTTAAGTGAGGCTCATAAAATTGTGTCCATGGTTTATCAAACTTGGTAACCATCTAAACATGAAAATTTTAAAATACACATGTAAAAGTTGCTCCATTCAATGTTAGCAAAAAGTAGTGCCAAATCTTAGGTGTTATTCTCTAAAACTAAAAAAAGATGTTTATTGCTAATCATTCTTTGAGTTTGGCCAACTTAAAAGTAACTAGGATTGAAAAGGACAACTCAAGTTAATTATTAGTTTATTTTCTAATATTTTGTCCTTTTAAAATATTCAACCAAGCTTCATACATAGCTTCCATACAATGTAAACCATAATGAAAGGATCTTATAGACCAGTATAAACCTTTTAGTAATATTATTGCTAAGATAAGAGTTTCACATAACAATTTTGGAATGACATGTCTGATGTTGAGAAGAAGGTGCTAGAGTATTGACTCTTAAATGTTTAGGTACTCAAATTACAAGGTTGAAAATAAATAGCTATTAAGCACATGTTACCAAACAAGGACTTTTACAAGTCCATAATACACTTAGGAAAGAATACATAAGATGTGTTTTGTTTGGGGAAAGTCAAGATAAACAACAGCTATCCAACATCAACAACCTTATTTATTGTTGAAAGGATATTGAAATGACTAATATATGCATGTTAAGGTAAATAATTTTGTATGGAAATGACTCTAAAAAAGTATTCAATATAGCTCTCTCATATCAATAAAATATGTATAATTATCACTTGTATTTCATGTAAAAATATTGTGATAATTCACAATTTATCAATTATCACTTATATGGCTTGATTTTCTATCAAGAATTTGTGATATTTCTCAAAAAATCATGCTAATTGTTACTTTCTTGTATTTTATTATTACTAAGAATTTTTGACCAATGTTTTCTTCAAAAGAGATTTTCCCATTTATTTTGCATTTTTTTAATTTTATCCATGCTTGGCCATTCTCAACCGCAGTTTAGCATTTAAATATTTCAACCCTTTTATTTTATGATACACTCAGGGAACTGCATTTAAAATAATATTTCAACTGCAACTAGTACAAATTTTCCTACAATTTAGCCATTATTTTAAGCTTGTTCAAAAGCTCCTTGCTGACCTTGATTTGGCTGACAAGAACATATGCAAAAGTTGAATACACATAATTTCATGAGCATATAAACCATAAATCAGATTTTATATTTGGGAAAACTAACTTTTTTCTTTATTTGACATGAGTATTAGATTCTAAGTTGGCAAGAATAGTATTGGTTTTATTTGAAATCATGGTGCAAATTTTATGTTTGAAATTTCTATTTTTTGGCAAATGCCTTGATAACTGATTCAACTAAATATCTGATTTGGCTTGAAATCATATTACTAATTTTATGTGTGATATTTGGCAAATGACTTGATAACTGACTCAACTAAAAATCTGATTTTCTAAGTGGGCTAAGAAGAATGTTTAATTGGGGGTTAACAATTTAAAGGCTCCATTTTTATTATGTTCTTTTGATTATTCAATAGAAGTACTAGTAGTGCTATGAAATGGAAATGAATGACTATTAGATTTGATAAAGAAATGGACTTTGGCTACATGAAGTAAATGGGATTTAGAGAATCAATTTATTTGTGACTTAATATAGTATTGAAGAATATGTGTAATGTACCTCTAATCACCAATATGTAGAGAGATTGGTATTCATTAAGTGAATATCTGAATGTAGCTTTGAGAATTTTTATGATGCTGTAAATCAATTTCTAACTAATTACAATAATCCAAATAGGGCATCATTAAAAGAATTTCATTGTTGAGCTCTTGAGTACTAAAAAACACAAGTCTAAGGCTATTATTGTAGAATCTTATATTGAAGATAAAATATGATTGAGGCTCTTCATATGGATCTAGTTGTGTGTGTTGCACCATTAGTCAGGGACTCTTGTGACCTTATCAAGTCGTTTGACTATTTTGTATTGGCTTTTGCATTCACATTCTGTATAGAAGAATATTGTTAGTTGTTCAAAATCTATGTATTTCTAATTTTGATCTGAAATAGGAACAATATCAAATAACTTTCTACAAAACTTACCTATCTAAGTTTCTATTTTTTTTCCTATCTAGTGTTGCTCAAATGTGGGTCATTTTCCAAAAACATTAGGATAGATTTATAATTTAAATGGAAATTTGATAGTTTGTTGCATTTATCATTATTTCTATCATAGGGCTAGTTATCGTCATAGTTATGTTGTTCATCACCTTTCTTATATCATTGGTGATTCTTTTATGTTGGCACAAAAATATTCTATTAGCACTTTGCTTTCTACTTTTCTTTGGATCTATTGAGGCCTTCTACTTTTTTGCATCACTTACTAAGTTCCTAGAAGGGGCTTTGGTTCTTATATGTATAAATTTCATATTTATGACAATCATGTATATTTGATATTATGTCACAATAAATAAGTATGAGCTTGATCTACAAAATAAGGCATCCATAAAATTGCTACTTGAACATGGTCCTAGTTTGGAGATTGTGTGTATTATTAGTATTGGCCTTGTACATACAAAACTCATCATTGGGATACATTTAAGTTTTACAAGCTTTGTGACAAATATTCCATCATTTTACATGGTAATTGCATGCGACATTAAGTCTTAGAACAAACATACAAGATGGGAAGATGTTTGTGGGATCTAAATGTGCCATTATAAAACCATATCTAATCCTCTTGTCCATGATATTATTTTTATTTAAATGGGTTAACATGTTGAACCATAATTAAAAGGGAGAAATCTCCAAACCCAAATGGAAAGGTGACTTTTAATTCAAGAGAAAATATATAGAGACTATTGAATAATGACTTGCAGCTATTAATAATAAAATAAGACTAGATTGGGTGGGAGGGTTTTGAAAAGTGGAATCAAACCTTTCTTATAGTGACACCTTCAAGAATGTGTAATACCAAAATATCAATAAGCATAGAGCATTCAAAGTTATGGATATTACTGGGATATGAAACCCACATCCACAAGAATACATGGTATCAGAGGGATGGAGAAAAATCAATACATGACCTCTCACAATGGGGAAAAATGTGTACAAAAAAAATAGAGAAAATACAATACAATCATTAATTTATGGAGGCAAAGACAAGGGTCTAAAATAATCTAGATTAGATCACTGACTTGCAAGAGAACTACATTCATTAATGAAAACTTTCTAGGTTCAAGGATGAGGATTCATGGCCTTAGACAAGAAGACTCCCAAATATCTCCAACTATTCAAAAAAACCCTATCATCCATGGTAGCACAGGAAGAGAGAGCATAGACAAAATAAAAATTACAATAATGAGCCAAAATAAGATTGAAATTTTGTTTTAGGTTTCTTAAGCCACTATATGTCAATCACATTAAAATATATGTTTTGGGTCTTACATTATGATTTTTTTTCCATTCAACTAAATGCCTTGCATTGTCTAATTTTCTAATACAAAAATAAAAGTTAGGGTATTTTATCTTTGGGAAGGTTTGTAACAACTCAAGAATGATTTGTTATTTTATATTTTTTAAAGAAATCTATTCATGTCTAAGAAAAATATGCTTGCAGTCTTTTGAAATTATATTATTTTTATGAGTTGTATCTTATAATAAATAAAATTATTATTAATTAACATTACAATATTTTTGATAAGATATATAGGTTTTACAGGGACCTTGAAACCCATTAGTTAAAACATAACCAAGGCTGATAATAAGCAGTTAAAACCCAACCAAAAAAACACAAGTCACAAGGCTGATAATAAGCATGAAAACCTAGCCAAAAGCAAAGGCCAGTGAAAAGGCTAGTATATCTAATAGTCAAAAAGCCAGAACAAGAAAAAGCTAGCTTGACAAAAACAACAAAAGATAGGAAAAAATAAACCAAGATTACTCTTCTATCTTTCACTTGAGCTCCTACATCATTTGAGCAGCTTCATAGACTTTGTGAGTCTCCTTTGCCATCTGCTCCTAATTCTTCTAAGCTTCCAAATCTAGACTACTAAAGGTTATTTCTATTGCCACATCCTCTTCCGTCCTAGCCCTTCCTCTGTCCTTGTCCTCACTCTCATCTAGTAGACCTCTCACTTTTAACATTTCAATAAGGGACATCATGTTATCATTGATAGAATTGAGGATGAAAATCATCTGATTCACTAGGTTATGTTTATAATTTTCTAGATTCAGGATTCTCTTCTCATCCAAGTTGATTCAATCCTCTTGATCCTTTTGATTTCCTGGACCTGGCTCCTTCCTATTGTTTTCTAGTTGGCCAATTTTTTCCCTGAACTCTTCCAATTCATGGTAAAGCCACTTGATTGACCTAAAGTTATCGATCATGCTATTTTGAGCATTATTCAAAAAATTCATGCCCTTTTCCCTAACATTATCTATTATTGCCACCATAGCAGGATCGATGATGTCTTCGAACTAGAGTTGGCCCTATTTTTCTTCCAGGAATTGGGGATTCATTATTTCTTTGGCAATTCACATTTTGGTTGTTCTTACATTAAAATTTCTCCATGCCTTTTGCCTATCCTTCATAACCACTTCTCCACCCTCTCCACCAATATTCTCCTTCTCCTACCACTAGGGATGAATAGGGGAAAGAGGAATTGTTGGGATTTCTGGCCTTAGACCCAAAACCCCCTCAACTTCCATCTCTTTAACCCTCTTCCATTTTTTGCAACTAGTTCTTCCCTCTTAATTTCCATATCCTCCTCTTCCTCATCATTAGATTTCATTTCCTCCCCTTCCTCATGGTATTCTTCATCACACTAGCCTGTAGTTTTAGGGCCATGTCGTCTATGACTTTTCCTGCTTGGGGTAATAGATGGAGGCGGTTTCTTTTTTAGCTCTTTGACCTTCTTTCCAGAGGATATGTTTTTCTCCCCCTGCAAGCTGATACTTTGGATATCCTTCATATCAAAGGAAAAACTAGAGCTGTCAGAGTCCATAGAGACATCCACACCATGCAAAGGAGTTTTTCTTAAAGTCTGAGTTTTAAAATACTCATAAATTAATAGCAATAATTCCTCATGTAGTGTAGGATTCACTGAGGGTTTTTTCTTGAATCTTTAAATAGCCTTGCTCATAGAAGTAAATAAATAAAAGGGAAAAGAGATTTTAATGCCATGTCAAAAATGGTTTAGAAGAACAAAGTGATGAGTTCTTACATAGTCAAATCTAGTATACAATGTAATGTACTCAATAATAGCTCATAAAAAATACCTCCAAAGTTTTTCGATAGAATCCATATCATAGTTCATTTCACATTTTACCAGATCATTCCTCTCCTCTATGCTCTTTGTGAAATCCTTGACTACATTTTCCAATAGCTTCTTGTGTCTATAAAATTTGAATCCCTCTGCTAGAATTTTAGACACAAGAGCAATGACTTCCTCTATAATCTAAAAAGAAACTCCATTCACTTTCACCCTCCCATCCTTCCAAGAGTTACCATATTGTTAGTAACATCTAGGTAAAAGCCATGGAGTTTTGCAATATAATTTTCTATACCTCCCTTCTCCAATTTTTTCCAAACTTTTTCCCTTTGTTTCCACTTTTAAGCTTCACCCATAGGCTCCTTCCTACTTCATTCCCTTACCATTTTAGCTCTCTCCACCTCAACAATTCTCATAAATGCCGAAATCTTCAAACCTTTCTCAAACCTTTGAATGTTCTAGTTTTCGTTTCTCTGAAAAGCATCGATATATTTTTCTATACCCCAAAAAAATGGTGAATGTAAACATCAACCCACAAAACATGTTGATATGACACTAATAACCTCACCTAACTATGTTTACCATAAATTCCATAATTGCAAAAACTCACACCCAAGCAACCACTAATAATCATTATTACATTAAGATCTCTATTGTACCCCTAGATTTTTTCCAGTTCAATAACACTCTTCGCTTCTTCCAAAATATTCCCTCCCAAATTACATGTCATCATCTTATCTTACCTAATTGATTCATTAGAAAACTAGTCCACCATGGGATTAGCCTCCCTATAAACATGGGTGACATGGACACATTCAAAATTTTCAAGTAAAGTTTAGGTCTCTTCAATTATATTCGCAATAGACCAAGAAGGTTGAGTGATTCCTTTAATACATCTTATAATGTTATTAGAATCCCCCTCCAACCATAGTTTTTTAATCCCCATGAAAAATACTAGTTTAACTATTTGGCAAGCAGCACTGGCTTCTACAAAATGGTTTGTTTAGAAACCCTAAGGATGAGAAAAAGTTGCCACCCCTCCACCATAATTATTTCTTATGATTCCTCCATAGCCCAAAGGTCCAGGATTACCTTTTGATGCACCATCAAAATTTTCTTTATGCCATCCCTTAGGTGGTAGTAGCCATTTCACATCCTATCTTTTTGTCCTCCTATCCTTATCTATCTCCTTATTACCTTCATTTTCAATATCTCCCCCCTTCCTTACCTAGTGATTTTCCTTTATATTTCTATAAATCTCCTCCCCTAGAACATAAGCAGGTTCCTCTCTATCTCTAAAAATTCTATCATTCCTTTCCTTCTGAACTCCCCAACAAAAATGAGGCAAAGTCTAGGTGCCTAAATCCAACAAGTTTGAACCTTTGAACATGCTTATCTAATGATAAAAGAAATCTAGAAGATTGTCTAGCTTGCACTAGCTTACGCCAAAATCCTTAGTTATATTATCCTAGACCTCCCTTGAGAAAGGACAATGGATAAACATATGATTGATTGATTCCATCTAGTTTTTACAAAGGATACATCTATTAGGCATAATATGACCTCTTTTTATTAAATTATCCTGAGTACAAATTTTGTCCTGCAAAGCCAGCCAATAAAAAATATTGATCTTTGGGGTAAGACCAAGTACCCAAGATTTTGCCCAAGGGGGTTTCTCCTTTAGGCTCCAAAGATAGTTATAGCCCAAAGCTATTGAGTAACAACCATTAGCATTGTCTCCCCATATAACTTCGTCCCTCTTATTGTTAATAACCATAGATTTAGCATTGTCATGATCGGCTTGAGATCCTCAGAGATGAGAGATAGGTCTCTCCATCCTTGGTCTATTCTATAATTACTAACTTTCAAACCAACTTGCCTAATACAATCATTAGCCAAAATTTCAAATGTTGGATTATTTATAAAGGATCCTTGAAATTGTCAATCCAGAAGAGAATATCCTCCCCATTGCCAACTTTCCAAATAACCTTAGCCTTGGCCAGGTCCCTAGCATTAAGAATACCATTCCAAATTATAGACCTGTTTGAGATGTCCTCATTTTTTAGCAAGAATTGAATAAAAGGTCTTCTTGAGAACTTATTAACAAATGTATCTCTCCATTCCCCAGTACTACTAAGGATGTGCTAGATCTGTTTAGCTAGGAGCACCTTATTGAGATGCTTTAATTTCCTGATACCCAATCCACCAAAGCACTTTGGAAGGTAGACATTATCCCAAGCCACAAGGGGCTGTCTTTTTTGCCCTTTAAGACCCAACCACAAAAAATCCCTTTGAATCTTTTCCATTTTCTCTACAAATTTTAGTGATATCCCAAAAAGGCTCAAGGCATACATTGGGAGGTTTTGGAGAGTAGATTTAACCAAAAGACATAATCTTGCTTGACTAAGAGAAGCCCCTTTCCACCCCACTAGCTTCTTGTTGAACCTGTCAATGATTCCACTCCAAAATGAATTAGGAGGCTTAGTACCCAAAGGGAGACCAAGATAAGTAGATGAAAGCTTTCCCACTCCACATCTAAGGATCCTCATAATTTTCCTCTATCTATCCTCTGGAGTATTAATGAAGTGAACCGAGCTTTTTTCCCAATTAATAAGCTATCCAAATCCTCTAGTGTACAAGTCTAGAATCTCCTTCATAACCTTAGCCTCCTTGATTGAAGCCTCCCCTCCCATTATAGTATCATCCACAAACTACTAATGGGAAAAAGGATCATACCTTGAGGATGGTTTAGTCCCTTTTAGCCTTCCTTCTTGTTTGTTCTTTTCGATTAACCTTCTAATACATTCCACCAAAATAATGAACAAAATTGGCAAGAGGGGATCTCCCTATCTAAGCCCTCTCCTTGGTTTGAAAAAATTAGAAGGAGCACCATTTACCAAAATAGCAAGAGAAGAAGTAGAAATAAGCTGAGATACAAGCTTACAAACTTTTTGATCAAAGCCAAAAGCCTAGAGCACCGAACCAAGGAAAGTCTAGTTGACCTGATCATAAGCTTTTGAAAGATCCAATTTGAGAAGCATTCCACCTCTCTTTCTAGCTTCCATAGAATGGATAACTTCATGCACCATCATGATGGAATCCAAAATCTATCTTCTAGGGACAAATCCTATCTATTACTGAGATATGATCAAAGGAAGAATTTTAAGCATTCTAGAGGTTAGCACCTTTGAGATAATCTTATAGAAAGAGTTACATAGATTGATAGGTCTAAAACTATCCAAAGAGTTAGCCCCTAGAATTTTAGGAATGAGGACCAAAAAAGTAGAACTAATCTCTTTTAGAATGCCTTTTGCTCCAAATAATTCTTGAATAGCCTTCACCACATCTTCCATAACCACTTTCCAGTAAATTTGAAAAAAGAAGGTAGGAAACCCATTTGGGCCTAGGGACTTATCCATAGGCAAGGAAAAAAGAGCTTCTCTTACTTCTTGTGCATTAGGAATAGCCCTCAACATTTTATTGTGATGGGGTTGGATAATCTATGGAATACATGAGACAATTTCATTCTGATCCAACTTAGATAACAAGGGATCCCATGATAGAAGAGAGGAAAAAAAGGAAATAGCCTCAGTAGAAATTTCATTCTCTTTTGTCAGCATATCCTACCCCTTCTTTAACCCAAAAATTCTATTATTAGCTCTATGCTTTAGAGTAGATAAGTGGAAGAACCTAATATTCTGATCCCCTTCCTTCAACAAATTAATTCTGGATCTTTACTTCTAGAACTTCTCTTCCTTATAATATTTTGTAGGCCAATTAGAATAGACAACTCAACATTCTTGTTCAAATAATTATACTCTTCCTATTGAATTCTATCCTGAATTAAGGTGAGTTTGACAAAAAGATCATCTTTATCATGAAAAATATGTCCAAAATCTATCTTATTCTAGACTTTAATTATTCTCTTCACATTACTCAACTTCTTTACAACTCTAAACATAGTAGTACCTTCCACTTCTATCCCCCACCAGTGATCAACTTTATTCAATAAATCAAGATGTGGAGTCCACATCTTTCAAAATGAAAGGGGAAATTCCTTTTTAGTTCTATAGAGACAACCGAGAGGGACATAGGGGAGTGATCAAAGCCAACTCTAGGAAGTAGAGATAGCTTATAGGAGAATGACTAGAACCAGTCCAGGGGGGTAAGAGCTTTATCCAACCTAACCTAAATACAATCCTTTCCAATTATTTTATTTGACCAAGTAAAGGTTCCTCCCAATAGATCCATGTCCAAATAAGCTAGGCTATTTATAAAATTGGAGAGGTCCAATTTTCTTTCCTAGTCTAGCACCAATCCTCCCATCTTCTGATCTTCAGATAGTGAAAACAAGAAAAAGGGATACTTTCATAATCCAATTGCTAAGTATGTGTTCCTAGCTTAGATTGAAAACTCACAACTTTTGGCATGTTATCTCCTTCCCTGACACCAATACATATCCTTGCATACATTAGTATGCTTCTAGAAGCTATTATCAAGTCTATTGACAAAAGTTCCCCAAAGGAATTTGCCACTCCCACAAACACATCCTCATTCCATAATTCCAATGGTAGATTTGGAAGTCTGACCCAAATTGGTGCTTGCTGAAAGAATGATTTGTTTAGGTCTAGTTTTGATTTCCATTTCTGAAGCACAAAAGTAGACTAACCTATACTCCAAGGTCCTTCACATAGGATGTTAGAAAAGTACTCTTTGCAAGTAAAATCAAAAGATAGAAAGTCTTTTTCCATAGCCATAACATTGATCTATCCTTTAAGATGCCATTTCTTCTGAGTGAAAGATCTCACTGTGTCTATGTTTTTCCTTTGCCCAATAAATTCTCCCACTAGAGTGGAATCCATTGAGGCAATACTATGATCTACCAGCTCATCTGAAATAGAAATCATACAAGACCCCTTTTCCAAGCTAGAAAGAATCTTGATAAAAGGGAAGGAATACTTACCAGAGGGTTTAACACCAAAAAGAGATGACCATTTTGCTAGGAGAACCCTAGACCGGTCCACCTTGGGTGGTAGAATAGGCTTTTCCAATCCTTTTCTCTTATCACATGGGTTCCCATCCACATTCTCTGTCACATCTCCAAACTTTGATATTCCCTAACACTCTGCAAACCCCTCTATTTCTAGTTTCCAATTTCCTCCTCCCTATGGATTCTTGCCCAAGATAGGTTTCAAATTTTGAAAATGAACACTACTCTACCCTTTCCCCTATCCACTCCCACTTGCCATTTTTCCCCACTTTAAATTTTTATTAACCCTTGGTTATAAGCACTAAAGGAAAGAAACCCCACTATTTCACCAAGGGTCAATGAAAAACCATTCTCAATTAAGATCCACACTAAAGAATGGCCATGTGGGGACTTGAACCTTGGTTGTAGGCACTATAGGCAAGAAGCCCCACCATTTCACCAAAGGGACAAACCCAATTAAATTTACAATGTTGACAACTGAAAATTAGTATATATTTCACTTAAGCCTTAGAGCCTCAAAACTATAGAAATATTTTGTCTCCACTTGGAATAAATTATATTTCTACAATCTATGTAAATTTAATCTTATTGCTTCTACAAATAAGTACTTAACCTTACATTTTTAAAGCCCTCTTTTATAAATAATTATTTTTACATAAATTGTGTTTCTATAATGTATGAAAATTGAATCTAATTGCTGCTAGAAATAATCTAGTTGTCCTTTTAAAATGAAAGTTTCTACAATATTATAATTTGAAATATCCCTAGAATGTAATTGAACTTTTAAAATCATAGTTGATTAGTGAAATTGACAACAATTTTTTTGATACATTTGATATGCTAACATTAAAAGTTAATAACACAATGAAAATAAGGAAATCAAGCTAACTTCACTTTATTGTTAAAAAAATTAATAATTCATTGAAATAATGAGTACTATAAGTTACAAAAATGTGGAATTTTTTATTATGAATTAACTTTATATGAAATATATGAAGACTTTGAGACTACACTGAGATATCTAAGTCATGCTAGTACAAATATTTTAGCATAAACTACTTTAAGGTCCATTAAGGATATCTTGGGTATCCAAATTATGCCATAACCCTAAATATAAAAAAATATCTCAATAGCTTACCACTAATGATGCTCACCTCCCTTTACCATCAAAAAAATTTCAACTAAAAATTAATCAACAACTCTCCATGTGTAAAATTCCCTAATATAATAGGTTATCACATGATCTTGGAGCTTATGAATTCTCGAATAAAAATGGTCTCATGAACTATTCTAGAATGTCCCTAGTTAGTCAACTTTCAACATCAAATCATGTCACAAAGAATAGTAATGTGAAAATTTAATGAAAATTTTTGTGAATCAAAATTAAATGGATGTTGGGCATGACAATGAGTGCCTAAAAGTAGTAGTCAATGATCATTTTAATAAGTTCCTTTACTTAATTTACTACCTTTAAAATAATATTGAAAGAGGGTAGGAGAAACTAAGGAAAATGATTTGATTGTGTAACAACGTATAGATCACTTATCTTAAAATGCTCAAATGTTAGTTCACAAAATAAATAATCATTCATTTAGTCATATTTGTTTGGGTGAATAATTGTTAAGTCATTTATTTTCTCATTTATTTAGTTGGTTTAATTTATCTAACCTTGTGATTTTACTTGATGATCAAATTAGTCATTTATACTTATGAATTGCAAAAAAATGGAATATGATCACTTTTAGTCATGTGACTAAATATTTTAGTCACGTGTCTAAATTTTTTAGTCATGTAGTCATTTATTTGCCCAAATTCTACTAGTGGGCTATAGGTTTCTCTTCATTTGTATCATTTAATTGTGTCAAGATAGCTTCTATACCCTATTCATCTCCAAGGTTATAGAGGATGGAATCTTTATCAAAATTGGGATTGATAAGGGTAGGAGCTTATGCTATTGTTGCCTTAACCTCTCCAAAACTAGCTCTCCCTTCGCTTATCTAGTGAAGACCATATTCTTTTTTAGCATAGATGTAAGGGGCTTAACCATGGTAGCAATATTAGGGATAAATCTTCTTACAAGGTTTATTCTACCAAGGAAACTTTGTAGCCCTTTCTTATGAGTAGGAAGTGGGAAAGAAAGAATTGTCTTTGTTCTTTCTAGATCAATGTTAAACCCTTTTTAGATACAATATGTCCAAGTAATTTCCCTTGATAAGTGGAAAACACACACTTGCTCAAATTTAGGGATACACCATATTCTCTACATTTGATGAATACTTGCCTTAGATGAACAAAATTATCTACTACATTCTTAGAGTAGATAGTTATGTCATCAAGGTAGACCAACACAAACCTCTCAATCATATTCTTGAAGGTCATCTCCATTTCCTTTTGAAAAGTAGCACTTACATTAGTTAGTCTAAAAGGCATCTTACTATAGGCATAGGTTTTCCATTTAGTAGTAAAAGAAATCTTATATCTATCAGAATCTTGGACTAACATTTGATTATACCCTAAAAATCCATCTAGGAAGGAACACCTTTCTCATCCACTAACCTTGGATAGAAATTGTTTCATGGAAGGGAGAGGATGGTGATCTTTATGAGAAGCACTATTAAGGTCCCTAAAATCTACACACAATCTAATTTATCCATTCTTCTTCCTAATAGGAACAAGGGTGGCTACCCAAGAAGAATGCTTGATAGGATAAATATTATTGGTTTTTATCAATTTTGATAGCTCCTTTCTCATCATAGGCTTAATCATAAGGTTGACTAGTTTCTATTTCTATCTAACAAGTTTGGTATTATCATTAAAATCTCTAGTATGCTGAAATAAACTTGGGTCAAAACCCTTTAAATCATCATATGTACAAGAAAATACATCATTGAATTCTTGACATAAATGAACATAATTTTCTTGTTCAATTTCATAGAATACCTTTCTCATATTTAGAGTCTTTCCATCAGCAATGACAACTAGTATGTGATCATCTTTATTTGTAGCCATGTTTAATCCTTTATTCCTTGCTTGGTCATCAAGGTCGAAGATAATATCCAAAGTGATTAGGCCTTTGGGTAACTTTTTTGAACTAAGGTTCATGATTTGATCACCATAATAGCCTTGTAGCCTAGATTTATTCCTTGTAGAGAATTCTACTTCATTTTGCAAAAAATTGACAATCTGTGCATCAAAGTCAAAAACTTGCCAATTGGTATTGTTGTCTAGGATTGTAGGTCTTACCACCACTCTGATGTGTTGTTCCTTTTCATCCTCAACATTCTCTAGTACATCATAAGAAGCACCAATTTTTTTAAGCCTATCAACATGTTTATTCTCTCTCATACGAACACTCTAGATGTTGAATGCTTGAAAAATTTCTAGAAAATCCCACACTTGGTGCTTGTATGCTTTGAGGAGGTTATTGTTTGTGACATTCTAATTCCTTGATTAACAACCAAGTCACTATCCATAAATACCCTTAGAGATTTGATTCCTCTCTTTTGTACATGTTGGAGACCTTGGATTAAATCCTCATACTCTACTACATTATTAGTGCAATTGAATTGGAGCCTATAAGAGAAATAGTAATTTTTCAATTTAGGTGAAATGAGCATGACACTGGCCCCTAAACCATTTCTATTTCTTGCACCATTAAAGAATATACTCTATAATTCATCAATATCTTCTTTCTTCTTTATGAGATGAGGAATAGGAGCATGCTTTTCTTATATACAATATAAGCCAAGGCCCATCTCTAGGGCTTCTTGTACTAGATCAAATTGATAAGCAGTGGCCCACTCATCTAAGAGATAATCATACACCTTTTCTAAAGAAGTAGTAGGCTCCATTTCTATGTCTCCATCTTCTTCTTCAAAAATAGTGCAATTGATGTTTATGGGACTTGGATGATAGGTTTCTATATGATTGAGGGCTAGAGGCTCTACTCTTATGGAATATTTTGTCCCATACCTTATTCTAAAAAAACATGTAAGACTAATTAGATGTAATATAGCCACCTATTTGTGTAGTGAAATCCCTGGAAGATAGATTGCAAAATTTTGTCTAACCTCAGCTACTAATATGTCTCGTGTTATGGTACAACTAGGGAATATATGCAATGACATCTCTACATTTTTTAAGACTCCTATAGTCTTGACAGAGAGCCCATCTAATTGGAGTACATTGCTAACTATGGGCTCATATTTAATGCTAAGGAGATTAGCTACACTTCTAGGCATTACAAAACTACTAGCCCCTAAATCAATCATGAAATTATGGACTAGTTTATGTGCTATGATCAAGGAGACATAAAAAATGAGGAGGCCTAATTTTATTACTTTTTTCTCCTCCTTTAATTGGCTACATCAAGCTGGTTGCATTATCTTCTCTAGGCAGTTGATCTTTCAATTCTATGCTCTCCAACTCTTGTCGTATTAGCTTCTTCTATGATGGTATAGTAGCAACATCATCTCATATAGAGATATTGAAATTAGTATTTTTCATTTGATCCACCAAATCTAAAGGAGTATTATCTTCTTTGAATGAAGCCTTAGGAGCTGCATGGATAGGTGGCTGAATTTGAGAAGTTAAGGTTAAGAAGACTTCTATTTCCTCACATCTTGCCCCTATTGAGGAGCCACATTGGAGTGTGCATTCATCATTGGCACATGAGGAGAAGCACCTAAAGTTGAAGCTTGATTAGGTGAGAGAGGTGTGGCATCTACAATAGCTCTCCTCTTACTTTTGGTATTGTGAGCTATAGCATCATGACCAACATGACAATGCTCCTCTAATCGATGGTTCATGAAAGAAAAATCACCCTATTGTTGTAGATGAGAAGCATCAGTAGGTTGGCTAACATTATACTATTGTCCTATTTATTTCTCTTGTGTAGTCAATACTAAGTAAGACTCTACCTTTTTACACATACAATATCCATAGGAATAGTTACAAGAAGGGTAGAAGTTCTGATCTTGAGCAATATTATTTTGAGGGACTAATGCCATGTTTAGGTTTACTTTCGTAGTAGGGGTATTTCCAATAGGTCTATTTTGATGATATGGAACATAATCTTGATTTTGATTTGGAGGCATATTATGTATGGAACCTTGATACTGAAGTTGGGGAGGCTTATTATTTTGAGCTTGTCACCTTTCTAAGTCAACACCTTGTTACTTATCATTTGTATCACTAAGAAACTATCATCTAGCTTCTTCTCCTGACCTTGTAACATCCTGTCTATATTCTACATCATGGACTACATCATATCTTTAATTTCATCTATTCCATTTGAAGATGTGGAGGCTCAAGGAATAATAACTAGAGGCTTACTTGTACTAGTTGTGGCAGGTTTAGGGGCTACAATAGGTTGATGATTAGGCATATCAAAGAAGAAAAGAATTGGAGGTCTTGGATCTAACTTCCCTCCTTGTATTAATATTTTTTTTTCCCTTATAGAAATTTCATAAGCATCTCGTAAATTATCTCCTCCCATAGTTTGTATAGTGGTAGCTATATCACTATTAAAGACTCTAAGGTAATGTAAGAAAGCATTACCAAGGGAAGGCTTTACTGTAGTAGGTATTTTATCCAATATCTTTTGAAATCTATAATTAAAATCAGTCATATATTCATGGGATTCTCTTTTGATAGTTTTTAAGTGCGCTAAAAGTGATAGGTGATCTTTATCTTCAAAGTATTTGCAAAGTCCTACTCTTAACCCATCCCAATCAATGATAGAGTTGTGTGGAAAACCTCTATACCATTGTAATGATTTTCCTTTTAAGATGAATCTAGAATCCTAACAGCAACATAATCTTCTTTAATATCATGTATATTGCAGATATTTTGAAATTTATTGAATATGTTCTATAGGGGAGATGGAAGTTTCACTAGTAAATTGAGGAATACTCTTGAGAGTTGATACTAGAATATCATGTCTTTGAGCCAATAGGAGAGGACTCCCACAATTAAAGGTGGAAAATGCATGAAATATAGGATGTGTCGTATAGAATAATGATTTATTTAGATGAAAAGATGGCAACCTAGGTCATGATCTATCAATAGGAGTTGTGGAGAGAGACCTTGTAGGTGTATTTGCTACTTTTGCACCCCTAACTGGTGATAGAGATAATCTATTTCTCTTTCTTCTAGGGTTTGAAAATGAAATCTCAACATATTGAAAATTACCTCTAGAAGATGCTCTTGTATGAGCTCTAGGCATGAATGACAACAACTTTGGTCTAGAAACCAGAATGTAGAGTTGGAGTTACCAAGTACTTGAAAATGAGCCTCTGAAGGCATAAAAATACTTAGAGTAGCACTATTCTCTTAGTATATATTTGAAATTTTCTTCTTGACCCCAACAAACTATTAGACTAAGAACACTTTGAATGTTAGTCCCACCAGACTTGCCAAACATTGTTGTCACATGTTATGCCCCACTTGGGAACCCAAGAGAAATAAACCTATTATGTTACAATGTTTAATGAACTTTAAAAAAAAAAAAGGTTAGACAACATCAAGATAACATTATTATAGAAGCAATATGAACATACTATTGGATACAATTGTTCAATTGTGTGTTGTTTTTGATGTTACACAAATGTCATATCAGTTATCATTTAGAGTCTACGAAGCTCAAAAGGTTGGAAAAGAAGGTTTACAATGTCTACTAAGTGTTCTTAGAATTTACCTTGTGCAAACAATTGTTACCAAGCTCTCAAGGTTAAGCAAGAAAATTTAGTTGTTACCAAGCTTACTCGATCATCAAAGGGAAATATGGAAGAGACAATTCTTATCGAGCTCTCATGGTTAGTGAAGGAAATTTAGTTCTTACCAAGTTCACTCAGCAACCAAAGGATTTTGCATATTTTGTAGTGTTAACTGAGTTGAGATGGTTAACTCAAGAAATTGTTTCTAGACCAGTGTTTATCGAGCTAGGTCAGCCAATGAAGGATTTCATTATTTTTTGAAATAAAGTTTATTTCTTTAATGTAATATTTGTAGATGACTAATGTATGGTTTATTGGTAAATGTAACTTGTGAATGAGCCAACTTGATAATCTAAATGGTATATATATATAAGAGGTCAAGTTGCGAATTCTAAGTGTGTGAGTGTGGTGGATTTGATGTGATATGAATGTGAAGGAGGATTGATTATTGTGAGAGAAAATTTTGGAGGATGATCAGACATCATTGAGCAGCAAAAAAGCTATATTTGATCAAGGTGGATCTAATGGTGTAGAATAGAGATTTGTAATCAGGAAATGTAGTTGCATCTTATTCAGGTAAATTCATTGTTACTTTCTAACCATTTTTAGTGATTCCAAAATTTCTTAACAGAGTTGGTTTAGCAATCACTTTATAAATCCTCTAACAAGGTGATAGTTCAGTTGAATTGTTCTAAATTCCTCTAGCAAGGCCACTCTTAATAGGGTGATTAAATCCTCTAACAAGGTCACACATAATAGTGTGTTTTGTAACCTTTAATAGGGTTGGCTCCTAATAGGGCTCACTTTAGAAGAGTGAAAATTTATAGCTAGTTACTTGGTGATTTTTCCCATATTGGGTTTCCACGTTAAATCTAGTGTCTCTTATGTTCATGTTATTTATTTTTACATGCATGTTAATAATTGTGAATGTAATAAGTTAATCTATCAAGTTATACCAGATTTTGTGAAATTTTATTGAGTGACAGTAGTAAGTAACTTGATGACATCTAAGGGATCTATGGATTTATTTTTGTGGTAACTGATTCACCCCCCCTCTCAGTTACTCCATCTATAATTCCAATAATTGGTATTAGAGCTTTTGGTTCTTGTAGGAAAATATTTCAAGGATCTAAGCCAAAGATTAGGATGTCTTACAAGAGGGAAATTTCAAGACTTAATAGGGACAACTTCTAAGCATGGCAAGGATTGATGAGACTTCATCTAGCTTCTATTGGTGATTCAGGGCTGAAGTACCTTGATAAAAAAATATCTAGAACCTGTTGGTACATTATCTATCAATGATATTGATGAAAAGAAGACTCACAATAACATGATGATAGATATTGCATCTACCCTAAGTTATGAAGAATTTGATGATATCAAGAATTGCAAAATTGCCTTTGAAATGTGGAACAAGCTGAAAGAGATCTATGGAGGTTATGATAATGTGAGAAGAGCCAAGGTAGAAAGTTTGAGAGGTCAATTTGATCAAATGAGGATGAGAGAAGATGAAAACGTTGCAAAATGTGTTGAAAGAGTTAAAGCATGTGTTAGTGCAATCAAAGAATCTAGAGGAGACATCAAGGAGGAAATAGTTATAAGCAAAGTTCTTAGAACACTACTTCCCATTTATGTAATCAAAGTTTCTGTAATTCAAGAGAGAAGATGTGAAAAAAATCATAAGATAAATTTAGAGGCCATAGTTGAAAGATTGACTGAATTTGAGCTAGATAACTATGGTAATTATGTTCCAACTGCCAAGAACATTGAATCAGCATTTGAAGCCAAGCTTTCACTCAAGGAGAAAGGCAAGAAGATAAAGGATTCTCAGTCAAATAGTGATGAAGAATTAGAACAAAGTTCAGATAGTGATCTTGAGGTGGTTGAAGCTCTACTAGCAAGAAAATATTCAAGAGGCAAAGGGAAATACAAAGGTAAGGTTCCTCTAATCTATTTTTCTTGTGAAGAAATTGGACATATTGCTGCTAGGTGCCCAAATAAGTAGAACAAGGATGAGAAGAAAGGTCACAAGTGCAATAGCAAGAAAGATTTGAAATAATTCAAGGACAAAGGTAAGAAAATATGTTTCATGGCTAAAAATTCTAATGATTCTGATGAAGAAGAAGAAGATGAAATTGTTTATATTGCTATAAAGGATGAGTCTAATAATGATGAAGAAATGACACTTATTTCTCATGTGAGAAAAAATGATACATGGATTATAGATAGTGGTTGTTCTCATCACATGACTAGTGATAAAACTAAGTTTGAACATTTTGAAGACTATGATGGTGGCAGTGTGAGGTTTGGTAATAATGAACCTTGCTGCATAAAAGGAAAAGAAAGAATCTCACTAACCAAAGAACTTGTATGTGATAATGCATATTGGGTAGAAGGACTAAAACACAATCTATTGAGTGTGGAATAGCTACTCAATAATGGATTCAAAGTAGAATTCATGCATAAAAAAGTAAGACTATTGGATGGCAAAAGAAAGCTGATTGGATCAGGCACTCAAACAAAAGGTAACTTATTTTACCTTGAACTTGGTAAATGTTCATGTTTTATTGCTCAAGTTGAAGAAAGTTAGTTATGGCATAGGAGGTTATGTCATGTGAACTTTGATAACTTGGTGAAAATAAGAAAATTCAAGAAAGTAAGAGGTATTCCAAACATAAAGAAGCCTAAGGTTGGTTTATACAAGAATTCGGAAATTGGCAAGATGGGAAAGACTAGCTTTAAAGGTAAAAACTATTAGTCTGAAGAAGTTTTAGAAGTCGTGCATACTGATTTATGTGAACCTATTGGAATTGAAAGTTATAATGGTGAAAAGATCTTCATTCTTTTTGTTGTTGATTACTCAAGAATGATGATTGTCATGTACCTAAGAGAGAAATAATAAGCATTTGAAAAGTTCAAATGGTATTTGGCTAGAGTAGAGAAGGAAATAGGCAAAAGAATGAAATGCTTGAGGTCTGATAGAGGTCATGAATTCATTTCACATGGGTTCAATAACTTTTGCATTGAAAAGGGAATCAAAAGATAGGTTTTAGCACTTGGAACTCCTAAACAAAATAGAATAGCTAAAAGAAGGAATAGATCTATCATGGACTGTGCAAGAACCTTAACAATTGAAAAGAGAATTGCAATCAAATACTAGATGGAAGCTATCAACACTACAGTTCATACCTTGAACTGAGTACAGCTGAACCAAATGTAAGTTACCTAAAAGTATTTGGAAGCAAATGTTACATTTTGAAAGAATCTAGAAAAGGTAAATTTGATGTGAAGGGTGATGAAGGAATATTTTTGAGATATTCTTGCAAAAGTAAAGCATATAGATTTTTGAATTTGTCTACTGTCAAATTCATAAAAAGTGCACATGTGAAATTTGATGAGTTTTCATAAAGAACTAAAGAAGAAAGCAAAAGGGAAATAGAAGACTATAGGAGATTTGTGTACATTGAACTTGATACAATGTCAGATACACCTGTCAATCAAGAATCTTCAAATCCTAAGTCTTTAGTAACTGAGTTGTAGGAAGTTCAAACTGAGCTATAGGAACCTAAGTCACATTCTGATGCTACTGAGCCAATGCCTACCAATTCTAAATAACCCAAGCTACAGACAAGATATTCAAAACCTAAAGTTGAAGTGCAAGAGGATGAAAATGCAACGTGTTCAAAAGGCAAGGAGCCTATGCTAGCCAAGTATGTCAGAAGACATCATGCACTAGATCAAATCATTGAAGATAAATCTGAAGGAACTATGACAAGAAGTAAGTTGAAAGGAACTTGTTTACTTATTTATTTTGAACCAAGACAAGTCAAAGATGCACTAGAAAATGAAATTTGTATTGAAGCTATGAATGAAGAGATAGAGCAGATAGAGAAAAATAAAACATGGACTCTTGTACCTAGGCCTAAAGAAAAAAATGTGATTGGAACCAAGTGGTTATTTAGAAACAAGTTAAATGAAGATTGTAAGGTGTCAAGGAACAAAGCTAGGCTAGTATGCATAGGATACTCTCAAGAAGAAGGTGTAGACTATGGAAAGACTTTTGCTCCTATTGCAAGATTGGAAGGTGTCAGAACCTTACTTGCATATGCTGCATATAAAAGATTCAAAGTTTATTAGGTGGATGTCAAGTTAGCATTTCTCAATGGTATACTAGATGAAGAGGTTTACATTGAATGGCCTGAAGGTTTTATTGATTTAAACAAGAAGAATATGGTCTGCAAATTACATAAACCATTGTATGGTCTAAAAAAAATCCCTATAGCATAGTATGAAAGAATGCATAACTATCTGGTTCAAATTGGTTTTCAAAGAACTAATGATAATAGTAGCTTGTATATCAAAGAAGGACCAGATAATAAGATTGTTTTGGCAGAAATATTTGTAGATGATACTTTGTTCACAAGAAACAATGATCTTTGAAAAGATTTTTTAGAACAAATGAACAAGGAATTTGAAATGTCAATGTTTGGTGAGATCAAATTCTTTGTTGGTCTTCAAATTCAGCAGAATAAGAATGGCATCTACATTTCTCAATCTAAATACATCAAAGAGATACTAAAAAAGTTTGGTATGGAAGACTGCAAACTAGTTGGGACTCTTATGTGTACTAGATTGAAACTTACCAAGGATGATGAATCAAAGGAAGTGGATCAGATATTGTATAGATCTATGATTAGAAAGTTGTAGTATGTAGTGCATAGAAGACCAAACATTTCCCTTTCTATTGGTATTGTAGCAAGATTTTTAGCAAAACCAAAAGAAAATCACATGATGGCAATCAAAAGGATCATGAGATATTTGAAAGGAACTAAAGATTATGGATTATGGTATAAACTAGGAGGAAATCTAGATTTAAAAGTGTTTGCTAATACAGATTGGGCAGAAAACATTGATGACAGAAAGAGTACAAGTGGAAAAGCTTTCTTTCTTGGAAAGAGGTTGGTTTCTTGGACAAGTAAAAAGAAAAATTGTACAACCCAGTCCATAGTAGAGGCTGAATATATTGCAACAGTAGTAAAGTGTTCAAACATTATTTGGTTCAAACAGTTATTGGAAGGTATGAAGGAAGAAATGAAAGAACCTATTGTTATGTTTTGTGACAATACTAGTGCAATTAACATATCCAAGAATCCAGTGATGCATTCAAAAATCAAGCATATTGCTATAAAGTATCACTTTGTCAGAGAATTGGTGCAAGATAAGGAGATAAAATTAGAATATGTCCATACAAAAGAAAAAATTGCTGACATATTCATAAAGCCTTTACCTAAGGATGCATTCTTGTATCTAAGAGGTAAGTTAGGGGTCATTACCCTATCTAAAGCTCACTGAAATACAGTTTTAGTTAGGCATCAATAGGAACAAAATTGAAGATCTATTAGTTGATGCAGCAAAGTAATAAATTCATTGCATATAAATTAGTTCTTAAGGTACATTGAATTTCACTTGAGTTGTGTTGTCTTTGGCATGTGTTGTCAAAGAGGGAGATTTTACTGTCATATCTTTCTAAAATTTACAAGAAAAGAGAGTTTATGCAAGAGGGAGATATTTCTATGAAAGAGGGAGATTGATATATTTGAGGAGTTTTGCAGAATAAAATGTAAAAGGAAGAAGCATTCTATATGAAAAGACTTGTTCTCAAATTTCATTCTGCTATGACATGTTGTGTTGCCATCATTGCCAAAGAGGGAGATTGTTGAATACAATTGTTCAATTGTGTGTTGTCTTTGATATTACACAAATGTCATATCAGTTATTAGTCAGATTCTACCAAGCTCAGAAGGTTAGCAAAGAAGGTTTACAGTGTCTACGGAGAATTCTCAAACTTTACCTTGTGTAGACAATTGTTACTGAGCTCTCAAGGTTAAGCAAGGAAATTCAATTGTTACCGAGCTTACTCGATCATCAAAAGGAAATATGGCAGCGACAGTTCTTACCGAGCTCTCATGGTTAGTAAAGGAAATTTAGTTCTTACCAAGTTCACTCGGCAGCCAAAGAATTTTGCAAATTTTGCAGTGTTAATTGAGTTGAGATGGTTAACTCAGGAAATTGTTTCTAGAGCAGTTCTTACCGAGTTGAGTCGGCTAATGAAGGATTTCATCATTTTGTGAAATAAAGTTTATTTGTTTAATGTAATATTTCTAGCTGAATGATGTATGGTTTATTGGTAAATGTAACTTGTGAATGAGCCGACCTGATAATCTAAATGCTATATATATAAGAGGTCAAGTTGTGAATTCTAAGTGTGTGAGTGTGGTGGATTTGATGTGATATGAATGTGAAGGAGGATTGATTATTGTGAGAAAAAATTTTGAAGGATGATCAGAGATCATTGAGGAGTAGAAAAGTTATATTTGATCAAGGAGGATCTAATAGTGTAGAATAGAGATATGTAATTAGCAATTTCAATTGCATCTTATTCATCTCAATTTATTGTTACTTTCTAACCATTCTAGCAATGATTCCAAATTCTCTTAATAGATTTGGTTTAGTAGCCATTTTATAAATCCCCCAACAAGGTGATAGTTCAGTTGAATTGTTCTAAATACCTCTAGCAAGGCCACTCTTGATAGGGTGATTAAATCCTCTAATAGGGTCACACCTAACAGTGTGTTTTGTAACCTTTAACAGGGTTGGCTCCTAACAGGGCTCACTTTAGAAGAGTGAAAATTGGTAGCTAGTTACTTGGTGGTTTTTCTCATATTGGTTTTTCACATTAAATTTGGTGTCTCTTGTGTTCATGTTATTTTCTTTTGCATGCATGTTAATAATTGTGAATGTAATAAGTTAATCTATCAAGTTACAACAACTTTTGTGAATGTTTACCGAGTGACAACATTAAGTAACTTGATGACATCTAAGGGATATATGGATTGGTTTTTGTGGTAACTCATTCACCCCCCCTCTCAGTTACTCTATCTATAATTTTAACACATACACATCAAATGCACATAAGAAATTACATATATAGTTTCAATTCCTCAAGGGTTCCTTTACATTGAGTCACATTTAAGAAGTTTAAATTAATTAGTTTAAGTTTCAAGTACAATATCTCCCAAATATAAAGAAATAATAGATACATAATCACATAATAAAATGCATAAGTATAACTAATACAATAAAAATACATCCAATAAATAACATCCACTACACATGCTATAGGGTATATGAGAATGGATACAATACATTAGAATACATGATAACATATATACATCAATTGAAAAGTCTCTAATATAGAAAATACAAATGATAAAGGTACAATTGCATAATCGAACATCCAACAAATAGAAATGTAAGGGGGACCCAAATGGTAAGAAGACACTACCTCCCGACCGCATGGTTACCTAGTTAGGCTTCCACTCCCACCTTGCACGGAAGATAATGAACAATCCACAAATGGCTAATCAAACATAAAGCATTCCTAGGATAGGAATCCTAAAAGGGAAAACTACCTCAAAGGTAACACATACTACTCTAGAAGATAAGATACTCCAAAAAAAAAAAGAACACTCAATCCAATACCAACATTGCATAACAAACATCATACATATACCAAGAATATATCAAATCACCAAAATCATATGATAAAGTCAATGCAAGATATCCACCTCAAGTTAAGGACCACATGATAAAAGTACAATATCTATAAACCACCAATCACCATCAATGAAAGTAAATAACCACATTAAATGCATCCAACAATAAGTACACCACCAGAGGTACAAACAAAATCTACAGAGGAGACTCAAGCTACATTCCAGAGAGTGTCATCACATGTTCAAACTACTTGAGTTACCTTGGACTAGTCTCTCAATAGACCTTGGACCCTTAAGCATTGAGTTACCCTAGACTGGTTACTCTAAACCTCAGACCCTCAATGTGACACATGTGAAACCAAATAACCCTCTCAAGAAGACGAGGCAAACCAGTCATACTATCATCTCATTCCCATCCTTAGTCTATACAAGCACTCAAGGCATGGGTGGGGAAAACATCTCTAACTTATCTTTTTAGTGTGTTTCCCCAAAATATTAATTACTAGATTATCACTTATTAAATAAATTACAATAGATTACCCTAGCACTAACCGCTTTGGGTCCCTGACCCCTACTGCAAGCCACTCACACTGACATGTACCTAGACAACCTCTCCTAATTACCTAAAACACAATTGTGTCCCATACCATAACACCCATAAAGATCAAATTTGGCTCTTTAATAGGCAACCCGAAAATAAGTTGGTTCTCTCAACCCAAGTAAATATAAATGCCCCACATACAAAAAACTCATAAATGCTCTTTTAGATTTTAAAAAAAACACAAGCTCATCATAATATTTGGAATAAATATACACCATATAAGAAATCACAAAGACAACCTCTGGTGTACACCTTAGCTTGGCCAACTAAACAAGCCAACAAAGAAAAATTATTAAGAAAATAAACATCACAAGACTATAAATAGAATATTAGAAAACAAATAGTTTTCAGCCACATGATTTAATTCCACCAATTTCTCTTGCTTACTTTGGGTCATAAGGATGTGTTTAGAATTAAAGTAAGAATATACATATTTATATAAATTGTTATGCTAATAAACTTATTGAAAACAATAAGTATTTAAATAATCAATCTTTCTATCCGTATAAAATATCATGCAATATTATCATGTTATTAATTTAAATAATCTTAAATCATAAAAGATTTAATTAATAATATTATTAGATTAAATACTAATATCAGTTTCATTTCTAAAATATTAATTTGACTTTTATTTAAGTCCAATATTAATATTTACTTTTCCTTTAGTTCATAATGGAACTAGAGATAAAATTATAAATTTAATTAAATTATTTATAATTTCTCTCAATGTCAAATTGTTATTAAGCTAGATGATTACAAAGTGAACGCTACCACAACTTCTCTTAAAATATAATAAAATTCTAAATATTTATTTATTAACCTCCCTCTTGCATTAATAAACATAAAATTATTTACATGCAACTAAGAGTTTAATTAGACGTAAATAATCACTAATACTAACATTCACTTTAAGTAAAGGAATAATATTTATTTAATTTTAGAACTTAATAAATTATTATTATTATTTTTTAAATAAATAAATCTAGAAATTATATTATATTTTTTTATAAAATAAAAATAAACATCCAATTAGTATTTTTGCATGTCTTTGATCTCTCTAATCATGCAAGCATACTATACTTAGTTTTCTATTTTTAGCATATCTGTTTTCACATGCATGTAACCTTACTATACTTAGCTTTCTATTTTTATCATATTTGTTTTCATATGC
The DNA here is from genome assembly GCA_028749045.1 of Cupressus sempervirens. Taxonomy (NCBI): domain Eukaryota; kingdom Viridiplantae; phylum Streptophyta; class Pinopsida; order Cupressales; family Cupressaceae; genus Cupressus; species Cupressus sempervirens. Next base: position 345,754,914 of record CM053793.1, read on the forward strand.
ATGCATAAGTTTAATTACAACATGTTTTTCTCACAATTATTCTTTTTTCCTTTTTCCAATAAATTTTGCAATTAAATTATTTTAGATGTAAGAATAAAATTTATCTATATTTAGAAAATTCATAATAATCTCATGGTTCTAATGACAAATTTAAAGTTGAAACTCTAACTATTCAATTTATTGTTTTCTTCCAATTTTCAATAATCAAATTTTCGTTATCTTAGAAAGGGGTTTATAAGAATATAGTCACAATAATTTTCTATAATTTTTCTCGGTCAAGTTTTATTGATTAATAATCTTTTCTTTTTCAAAATCTATAACATAAATCTTTATTCAACAATCAATACAGTAAATTAATAAGAAAAATGCAAACACTCAAGAAGACATGAAGTAGACAGATCTTTCAATAAAATTATACAAAGGGTTTTCAATCCCTACCTCATAACTACAACTAAAATCTGAGACAATCTGTGAATGCATGCAAATCCAAACCCTCCAAAAATTTCAACAATTCTTTTGATCCAATTTTGAATTTTTGCTCTCTAAAACCTGTGTAATTGCAAAATGAGCTCTAGATCTCTGATAAAGAGTTCTCCCCTAAATTGTGGCTCTGATTGTGCAATCACGAGAGAGAACTCACTGATCAATTATTATTCATTACTTTATTAGTTTTTACCTTTTCATGCACAACTCTTTTAGATATTTAATTACAAAATATCTTAATTTAAATAATTAGCTCTCTCTCTCTAATTAATTTTTGAAGCATTTTTAATAATATATTTATTAATTTAATTAATAACATTATTTAGAGTTTATTATTAAAATAGAACTTCTAAATAATTATCATTAAATTAAATAATTATAACTATGCCACAATTAGAACTATAACTTTATTTTTTAAATTTCATTCTTTTATATTTTATTTTCCTCCATTAATATTTATTAATTAGTGCAAGCACTAATTAAAGCATAGTTTATTATTTAAATTAATAATAATAATCAAAGCTCATTGTTTAAATGCAACTCTAATTTAATTATTATTAAATAAATAATTATAATAAAGTAATATTAAATCTTTAATATTTTAATATTTTAATTCATTTTTTCATTCAACTTCTTAAATTAGACTTTTAAATTAATTCTTTTAAGTTGAAGTAAATATTTAACTAATTTATAATTAATTAAATATCATTGTATTCTAATTTTTCTTTAACCAAATTTCTAAATTTAGACTTCTATATTAAGACTTTTAACTATAAGCTCATATTTAATTAGTTTTTAAATTAATTAAATATTCTCATGCTTTAATATTTTCTTTTTAATCAAATAATATTTAATAATTCTCAATATTATATGATTAACCAAAATACTATAATTAAATCATTTGCCAAATAAATCACATAGTGAAATCCACATAAAAGCAACATTACCAAAATAGACCAAAGCTCAAAAAATCAAACAACAAAGACAGAGATAAACTCATGGGTTTAAAAAGGGTAGATAGTCTGTTACGAGTCCTCCTTGGAAGACTAATATTTAGGCTATGTCTAGGATTGGACCTAATCATTATCTTCCCATTCTCACCATTTGAGTATTTGTAATTAGACATGCTCATCTTGACAATTCAAGGAAGTTGATGTCCGATACCTACATCCTGCATAAAAGATGAGCATGTACATGTATATAAATATATCTAAACTAAACAAGAAATGGTATGGAGTGGTACATCGTGTAGATCTCAACTAGCAAGTGATTATGACTCCCTCCCTTAACTACATCAAACACATCAGACATAAGATAAAATAGACACACCCACCATACACATGCAAGTATGGGTGAGTACCATAATAAATCACAAGTCAAACATCAAATGCTCAATTATAATAATGCATCATTATGAATATGAAATAGTCATCATTAAAAACATCATCTCACATCGCTATGAAATAAATCTCATTTGTTAACTACGAATCATTAAAGCATCATTAATGCACCGGTAACTATAATTATTAAACAACACATAAAATATAGTCTACCAATTACTCATCACTAATTCAAGTCATGAAATAATATCATAAAACAATAAATCTAGTATCTCTAAAACTAATCAATACATAAAATTGGCCTAAAAGAGTTTGGCAAATATAATGGAAAACCAAACTATAGGTGGGCACTACATCACAAAATCTTGCACCCTTGCTTGAGAAACTACATCTTAGGAAACCTTGTGAAACATGGAAATAATCTCCAAGTTGTGGGACTTGAACAATGAGATTGAGTCTCCCAAGAAGGTTGGCTTCCTTACTATCAAGGTGCGCCTAACTACTCTTTTGAGAGGAAAAAGGAGAAGGAATGCATGAAATAAAACTACCTAATCTAATCTAAAGTGGATGATACACCAAAATAGTTTATCTAGTCATATCCCTACCTAACAATGCACTATTTGTCAATATAATCTCAAAATACACTTATTCAACCTTTATTTTAATTCAATAGTTACACATGGATCAGAAACAAATGAAATGCCACAAGTAAGGAGCTTCACTCTATAACATTTAAAGGAAAGAGTAGATATTATTATGCAAATTGAAGAATGAAAACAAAACACCAATAGAGGCAAGAAGATTTTGCACTAATATTGATAGGAGAATAAGGTAAAGTAGAGGTTTATATTCACTCATAGAAAAAAAGAAATTATAGTAACATAGTATAGAATATGATTGCTATAGAATTAGAGAAAAAATGATTGACCCTAAGAAGGGTTACAAACTTTTCTTTTATAGTTCTAGCATAAGTCTGATAGGTTCTACCCTAAGGCAAAACCCAACAACTGCATTTATAGTTGTAGAGAACAATCACTGAAAATCTTAAAGAGATATAATCATGGTACATGTCTAGATGCAAGGAAAATCATATCTTTCATAGTCAATAGAGCCTTGAGAAGATAGAAACTATGGCCATTAATGCCTTAATCGAGTACATGGATAACTAGGTGATGATGGAGTGTCCCTTTTCATTTATGAGGTATGGGGTACATTGAAGAGTGATTGTGGATGACCAAGAAGATCAAATTTTCCATTAAAATCCCCTTCTTCCTTGCCATCAGTATGCCAAGTCAGAAAATTAGTAAGTCAATGGAAGTCAACTACCACATGGACCAATATACCTTTGTAATTCTAGCACCTTGCCAACACTCATATTTTATGTTTGACCCTTGATTGCACATGATCATGAATTTGCAAACCTTTAACCTTAGTACTTGCTATTCCTTGTGAAATTTCAATGAACTATCTATCATTGGTTTGTAGCTTACCCTTAACATAGTTGTGACCAGATGACCACTCATCAATATTAGCATCCCCTACTAACCTGGATCTAAAATTGGTCCCGCTTGTCCATGTGTTGCATTCTCATTATGTTGCTTTGGTTAATAAACTTGTAACTCTAGAAAGTGACATAACAATAGCCATAGATTTCTCCAAATCGATGACAGATAAAGATAGATTAAAAAATTGGCCCACAGCACCAACTGTCCACTTGTCACCAAATCCCAACAACCATGCAAATGAAGAAAGGTTGTGACATTACAACTTAAACCTAGAGTCAAAATCATAACCTTGTAACCATGAAAACAAAGGTATTCATGTTGTCATAGCCCTAACCATGGTCAACCCCCAATCCATTGTGACTATGCAATCTAAAGGGTGATTGAAACATCTCTATTTAGATATTGATGTTAGCCCCCTAAACCCTAACCTTGCACTGATTGCTAAGAAGACTATTTTGCACATTCATGACTTGTTTGATGGTTAGGGCATGATATCCTACAACCAGGCCATAGAAGATAGAGGCATGGTCGTGACTTGAAACATTCACCAAGACATATCACGGAAGGATTGAAACTTAGAGATATAATGATAAGCCAAGACCTTTTAATGTATTTCTAAAACATTAGAATATTTGAATATTTGAAAAGATATGATCATTGGCCATGCTTAGTAGGCAAAACCTAAATTTTGGTGGGAGGTAAAAAAATGGCTAATAGGTGCCCAAATCCTAACCTAAGGGTCTAGACATGTGGTAATAGGATATATAAGACCAATAAAATCATAATCTAATAGTTAGTGAATAGATTGTATGAATTGAGGATTTGGAAGAGCAAGAAAAGACTATAATTAAGTGACATAGCCTTCATCCAGTCATATATGGATTGAAAGGACTAAACTAATGCATTTATACTTCAGTATATGTTGTGTTATGACCTTCTGTGGCATTGTTTTGGTTTTTTTGTTAGACTGTTTATCATTTTGTTAATCTCTTGTGTCTTGTTGATTCATTACCTAGTTTAGAGCCAGTTGTGTAAATTATTGGAAATATTCAAGATATGACAAGTTACTAAGAGGGGAGGGGTGAATAAGTAACTTTAAAAATTCTTCCTTTAAAATTTACCACAAATCAATCTATGCTACTGCATGCATTAATATTGAAAAATAAAATATTCATCACACAGAAGAACACAATATTTTGGTGACCCAAAAACCTTCCAAATAGAAAGTAAAACTGGGGTGGGGATGATACCCACAAAATTTCAATACTATAGCATAAAGTTGGCTTGTTAAGGCTTACATTGACCACTTCTAGTGATCTGCCTTGTTAAAAGCATAAAGGACTACTAGGTCCACCTTGTTAGAGGATTTAAAAACATACAATGAAGTATGCACTCGGTTAAGAGATTTATACAAAGACTACTAAGTCTACCTTGTGAGAGGATTTAGAAATTTATTCACCTATTAAGATGAAATAGTGGATCTACTTACAACTAATTGTTGATAAGATCCTTTATGCACTAATCACCTTATGTGATGGATATAGCTTTTCTACGTTTGTATCGACCTTGCTATATTCCTTGAACTATTGCTGATAATCCTTCACATGTACTTCTCAAAAGTACTTCACATTACTTCTCTATTACTTCATACATATGATATATTAGAATACATCTTACATATATACCTTTCAAATTTACAAAATTGCAAGGTTAGCCAAAACACAAGTGAACTACACATTACAAAGTTGGCCCAAAAGTAAATAACTCAGGTTCACTTAACTGACTCAGTGACCTTCTAATACACGGTGTCCATTGCATTACACGACATCATCATGCACTTGGTAGAAGTGAAGGATTGGTCTATACTAATCATTTAGAGTAGTTCTAAACTTGGTGAGCACTGGTGACTCGGTAGATGTAGTGTCACTTAGTAGATATTACATGCTGAGTTTACCTTGCTTCACTCGGTAAACACTACACATCCATCACTCGGTAGAAATTGACTTGATGTCATGCAAATTGATAATTCAGTGGATACTATGAAGCTTGGTAACCATTTTTTATTTGGTGAACACTATAAGCTCAGTAAACATAGTTGAACTGCACATTCACTCGATAGCTTTAGGAATGCTTGATGTGAATTGCTTAATTGCTAAGCTTACAAGGTAAGCACTGAATGTTCAGTATAAATTGTAGACTAAGTGATGAGATCGATAAGCATTCATAATTGAATAAGTTTTGTCACTAATGACAAATACAAAATAATGCCAACAATCTCCCCTTTGGCATTAGTGACAAAAACACTTATGAGCCAAATCTTATGTTCACTGACATTTTGATTTTGATTTTTTAAAGTTGATCAAGCTACTATATATACATATCTTACATATCTCCCCCATACATACAGCATACTATATACATAGCTTGTATCTATACATATATCAATTTATTTTCTTCCTTATTTCTCCACAAGTCCCTTTACTCCCCCTGTTCTCTTTCCTTGTTTATCTCATACTTCCCCTTTTTGACAATAATGCCAAAGAGTATATACAATAAATTCAAATAGAGACACTAAGATGTGATAAAAACTCAGAGTGTACCTTGAGAATAAGAGCCAATGTCTTATTCCAATTATCTTGTAAAATTTTGCAGGTGGAGAGTGCCACTAGAACTTCTACAAAAAGTTCAATCATATGATCTGCTATTGAAAAATTGTTGTCTTGGATCAATATTTTTGAATAAACAATATGTTTTTGCATTTGGTCCATAACTAGAAGGATCATATTATTGATGTCAATCAGTGTAGACCTAATCCTGACTTCCTCTCTAAGTAGCTCTGCTTGCATTTTTGACAAAAAATTCACCTTCATGTGATGTGATAAACTTGAACTAGAGTCAAGCTATAACTTTTGAGCACTAGCCTTCAATTCCACATCAATCTCATTTAATTTTTCCTTTATATCCTTGGTATACTTGGTAACATCACAAAGCTTTCCAAAACATAATGTTACATTTGTAAAGGATTGTTCAAGGTTGCTCAAAATTGTGGATAATTCTACCTGCTTTATTGCAATGTGCTGAGCAATGTGCTCAAGCACCTTATTGTTAAATTTCTTCTCTACCTTTTCAATGAGCTTCTCTTGGCCAGAAGTGTCCTCATTGAACTTTTTTATAGCTTCTTCTAATTGTAACAAAATGTGTTGAGATGGATCAACATCAACACCTATAACTTCAGTAATTATGTTTTTGCAATTCTCAATTATTGTGAATTCTCTGTTCTTCTCTTCTCTTAGCTACTTTTGCCTTGCCTTTTGCTCTAAAAGCTGACTGACCAATCTCATTTTGTTGGCTGAGGCAGTGTCCAAGTCTATCTTAGGGATAACAATTTCTTTATCCAAACCTATATCTTTATCAATTAGCTTACCACTAAGTAGAAGTTTTAGAGGAGTCTTTGGTTTTACTTCAATGCTTACTTCCTTGGATTTAGAAATAGAAACAATAGTTGATGTAGTTGGACTAGTAGAAAAGACTTGAATTGGTCCAACTAGAGGAAAACTAAGAGAAGTACCAACTGTATCCAAAATTGATGTGCCTCCCAAAAATAATGTACCAATGGGTAATGTAAAAGCTAGAATATTTAAAATTGAAGAACTAACTAGAACAAAAATTGGTGCAGTTAGAGATGTGGTAGACAAAATTGTAGAATGAATTGATAGACTTACTGTATATTGTGTAGAAGAAGTTGATACAATTGTCGAACTGATAGCTATGCACATTTTTGTGATGGATTTCTTAGGTGTTGATGAAGAGGGTTGCAACTCGGCAGATGAAGTAACTGATACTTCCATTGAAGATACATGGAGTTGTGATGTGGCAGGAGTAGATGATATTTCTGATATAGATGCAATTAATCCTACTAAAGTTGATTCCAACCTTGATGATATTGCTAGCTTAGGTGGAGAGTGAGGAAGGGAAGTAATGACTTCTGATGCAATCTTCATTGGATCATCTTCTTCATCCACTTCCTCCTTGTCTTCCTCTTTAGCTTCTTCTCCTTTCTCTTCATCATCAACCCTTAGTGCCTAATAGTCTTCAACATCAATAGTAGCACATGGAGTGCTATCATCTTCTTCATCATCACTATCACCATCATCATCCTTGATCTCAACTAGATCATCACTAGGCTTATGAAAATGATAGATATTCTTCCACATAATTATTCCATCTCTCACAACATGCTCAATGTCCTTAATTAAAACCAAACATGTATGGAATCTGATCATCATTTTACCTTCATTATCCTTAATTGCTACCTTTACTTCTGCCTTAGTAAGATTTGGCAATAGTTTCCTCAAGGATTGTTCATAGATGTCCTTGGCTATCTATGTAGCTGACTCCCACCTTGGCTGCAATCTTTCTAACAATTCTTTTGAGATCTAAGGAGCAATCTATTATGGGGAATACTTCCACTTTTCAATTTTGGTGAGTATCAACTCCTCAATCTGCATCTTCTTGGCATCAGTTATGGTTTCAAACTTTAAAGCCTTGAATTTTGTGATGCCAGCTCCCTCTTCCATCTGTTTCAGCCTTTCTTGGAAGGTAAGTTGGGGCTTGTTGAATATTACTTCACCTTACCTTTTCCTCTCCTAATAAAAGTAGCTATGGAGGCCTTTGGAGGTTTAGCAATGATAACCATCCCTTTCTTCTCAGTTTGCTCTGCCTCCTTTTCTAATTCTTTCTCTTTATCTTCTTCTTCTTGATCCTCTTCTTCATCTTCTCCTTTTCCCTTGATAAGCATTAAGGGACTAGTGACAGTTTTCATCTTAGCAATCTTCCTCTTGCCTTTTCTAATTGCTTGAGGTAGCTTGATTTCCAATTCAATTCTGGCTTTTGCCTCATCATTTGTGCCACAGACTAGTTTCTTGGGATCTATAAGCTCATTTACCAGTGCTTCAATGATGTCCCTAGTTTCTTCAATATTTACCTCATAAGGGAGAGGTTTCACCCATGCAACTTGGGGCCTAACTGCCTGAATGTATAAACTATCATAGTCTACCATGAAACATACATCATCTTTATAATCCTTTACAAGTTTAGGAGGAATCCTGAACTTTTTTTTCATTCTTTCTTTGAAGTCTTCAAAATAATTATCCATTATACTATCAAAGTTTACACCCATTTCTGCAATAAACTTATTTATCTGATACAAAATGGGAACATCCTTTCTCCATATGACAGAACCTTTGGATGGAAAGAATTTTTGTACATAAAAGAAAAGACATGTCAACAAAGAACCAAATTTGTAGGGATTATTCTCTGATGATCTGATGCTATCCATATTCTTGTATAGTTGCTTCAGTAGTAGCTCTGACAGGTCAAATTCGATCTTTTTCTTCATGACTTTGAATGCTAAGTCCACTGCCTCAAATGGCACACTATTTAAATGAATGGAACTGTAAATTTTGTGGGCAATTACATGAATTCTGAACCTCAACTCCACATCAGTAATAGTTCTAATTTTCAAACCTCTACCATCCCACTCAGCTATGGTTTTCTTCTAGAGTTCATCCCGACCTAGGGTTTTGGTGGTTTTTGCTTTGGTCAGAATGGGAAGGCCAATAATCTTGTGAATCATCTTTTTGGTGATTAATACGGTCTATTCCAACCATAACTGACCATTGTGAACATGGCTAAGAATATGTCTAATCCATTTTATCTAAAAGCTCCTTGGCAGGTGTGATATGTGTGTCAACACTTTTGTTTTCAAGTACTTATCCTTGGGTTTCAATGAGCCATCAACATGCATTTCTTCTAAAACACTATCCATTTCTATGGTTCCTATCTCTTGAAATAAACACTTAAAATGAGTGCGGATATCATTAATTAGAAGTATCTTTCATGGAATTTGTGATTGCACACCATTAGGGTCAAGTGCCTCTACCACTGCTAGAACTATCTTGAAATTTGGTGCTTTCCACTCTACACCCTTGACCAACATCTCTGATCACTTTTTCATCTTGCTACTACTAGTGCTTCTAGATGCCATTGCTGCTTGGTAAGTGATAGAAAATTTTGAACAAATTCCTTAGCTACAAATTTTCTTGAAATCACTTAGAATCACTTGAGTGCACCTAGAAATCTCTTTTCTCTAAGAATATTGAAGAAATGGTGAAAAATGAAGTTAAATTCTACCCTTTTTGATGAAAATTTTCCATTAATGTTGAGTACCATACATATGTAGTGCATGATAGACTATCATCCACTGACCTAACTTGGCAAGAGTATCAACTCGGCAGATGAACCAAATTCCCTTTACTCCCAACCTTGCTTGGTAAGGTCTTCAACCAACTTTTCTTGATGGAGTTTGATGCAACTTGGAAAAATATAACCTTTCTGAGATCCTAGTGTATCTAGAATACTAATTGGATCATTTACATTCCTTGTATTTGTTGGAACTACATATGACTTTCTTGCTGAGTATAGCTCCAACACATTCTTAGGAATTTAGTTTGAGGGGATGGAGTCACCCACTTCTTGAGTGACCTCAGTTCCATGATTTGAGCTTGTATCCTCAATAGATTTAGGAATCCATTACTACCTCATTTGTTTCCTTATGTTGTCAGCCCCTGCTTTCTTTTCATCTTCAACTTTGCCTATATTCATGCAATTTTTAGCTATATGACTAAGTGCAGTGCATGTGTAACACCTTATAGTAGTATTCTTCTTTCTTAGGTGATGCCTTGCACAATTTATGCCAGTGTGTCCATATTCTCGACAATAATGACATTTGCACTAGGTATTGTAGTCCCATCCAAATATTGCCTTTACAAGTTGTTCGGTTGAATTGAATGATTTGGATATGCATTGAGATGCCTTGTGACCATGCTTTTTTCATTTGTGACATTTACCTTCAAATTTCAATTTCTCCTTGCATTCATTAGCTTTGTGACCATGCTAATTACAGTTGTAGCTCTTTCCATTCAATTTTTCTTTTTCATTGCTCCAGTATTTGTTTGATGTATGACCAATTTTCCCACAATGATTGCATGAGGGTTTTTGATTCCTTCTTGCACCTTTCTTGGAAGATTCACCTTGTTCTTCATTGTACCCAAGTCTTGCTTTACCTTTTTGCCTATGAAGATTTTGCTAATTTTGTTGATTCAGTTGTTTCATGTCTTCTTGTGATTTCAACATTCTCTCATTGATTTGTTTTTCAACATTTAGGTCATTCTTCAATTTTTCAACAATTTTCTTTTCACATCTTAGTTCTCTCATTATTCTTTCATTAATTTCTCTTTCATAATTTAGATCACTTCTTATTCTTTCATTCTGTGCTTTGAGAATCCTAATTTCTTCATTTGCTCCACTGATTTGATCAATGAGGTCTTCATGCTAAATAGATTGATTCTATTCTTCATTGTTTCTTGCCTCCAAGTCTTCATTTGCCTTATTCCTTTGTTCCAAAATTGCACATAGCCTAATTGATTGAATTTCTTGTTCTCTTTTGAGTTTCCTTACTTCTTCTTAGAGAGAGCCATTCTTTGCTAGGATTTCTTTGATTGCCTCATTAGCTTCATCTGAGCTACTTGATGGGAAAAAGTCTTCAACCTTTTCTTCAACATACTGATGGTCATCCATTCATCTTGCAAGTTCCTTCCTTCTTTTCAAGGATTGGGAAAGATACTCCTTTGCTTCATTGAGTTGAGTTATGGCCATCTCTAGCTATAGCTTTTCATTTTCAATTGCCTTGTCAAGTCTGAATATCCCCACTTGTCCTTAGATCTTTGCTCAAGCTATCAAACTTTTATCCTAACCACCACAAAGCTCTAATACCAATTATTAGAAATATTCAAGATATGAAAAGTTATTGAGAGGGGAGGGGTGAATCAGTAACTTTAAAAATTCTTCCTTTAAAATTTACCACAAATCAATCTATGCTACTGCATGCTTTAATACTAAAAGATAAAGCATTCATCACACAAAAGAACACAATATTTTGGTGACCCAAAAACCTTCCAAATAGAAATTAAAACTAAGGTGGGAAAGATACCCACAAAACTTCAATACTACAGCATAAAGTTGGCCTATTAAGGCTTACATTGACCACTTTTGGTGATCTACCTTGTTAGGAGCACAAAGGACTGCTAGGTCCACCTTGTTAGAGGATTTTAAAACATACAATGAAGTATGCACTTGGTTAAGAGATTTATATAAAGACTATTAATTCTACCTTGTTAGAGGATTTAGAAATCAATTTGCATGTTAAGATGAAAAAATGGATCTACTTACAACTGATTGTTGATAAGATCCTTTATGCACTAATCACCTTATGTCATGGATATAACATTTTTGTCACTATATTGACCTTGTTGTATTCCTTGAACTGTTGCTAATAATCCTTCACATGTACTTCTCAAAAATATTTCACATTACTTCTCTATTGCTTTGTACATATGATATCTTACAATACACCTTACATATATACCTTTCAAATTTACAAAACTGCAAGGTCGGCCAAGACACAAGTGAACTACACATTACAAAGCTTGTCGAATAGTAAATAACTCAGGTTCACTGAACTGACTCGGTGGCCTTCTGATACATGATATCCACTACATTACATAGCATTGTCATGTACTCGATAGAAGTGAAGGCTCGGTCCATACTAATCACTTGGAGTAGTTTTGAACTCGGTGACCACTGGTGACTCAATAGATGTAGTGTCACTCAGTAGATATTGCATGTTGAGTTTACCTTGCTTCACTTGGTAAACACTACATATCTATTTGCTTGGTAGAAACTAACTTCATGTGATGCAAACTGATAACTCAGTGGATACTGTGAAGCTTGGTAACCATTATTTGTTTGATGAGCATTGTAAGCTTGGTAAACATAGTTGAACTGCACATTCACTTGATGGCTTTAGGAATGCTCTCTATGAACTGCTTAACTGCCAAGCTTACAAGGTAACCAGTGAATGTTGAGTATAAATTGTAGACTGAGTGATGAGCTTGGTAAGCATTCAAAATCAAATAAGTGTTGTCACTAATGACAAATACAACATAATGCCAATAGTAAATATGCCTCCTACTTGAGTTCCCATGGTTGAACTTCCATGGCCTCTTGGAAATAAGTAGGAGACTCTCCAAATAGTCTAAATATGGATTTTGGATTCATGGTTTTCAGGGAAGCTAATTTTTTCATCAAGCCTTAGGCGAGTGCTAAGGCATTCTAGCTAGGGGCTTGCACAGAACAGTAGCAAGGAAACTTTTTAAATGGATTGGGTAGAACCAAAAAATGGTGGGAGTATGTAGAGGGATGTTTCCTTATTGTGTGTATTCAAGAGGAGTAGTAGAATTTTTTTGAGCAACCATTGGAAGCATACAAGATAAACATGAATGCATGCTCCTAAAACCCTTGAAAATAGGTATTTCTAAGGAAGCCAATGTACAAATAGTATCATGACCCAAGACCCAAGAAACATATGAGTCTTGATTAATGGTAGGAAGAGTCCTCACTTGATTCATGGGGTTTTTTGGGGGAATTCAGAGATGTTTCAATAAATTGGGCCTGAGTAGGCCTAATTGGGGCAAAAAGGCTACAAGCCCTAAATCCTTAAAAATTAGGAATCAATAGGAAAATTAAGAAATAATCCAACAAGATGGACTAGATTGGACTAAAGACAAGTCAAGAATATAAATAACCCCTATTCCTAGCCCTAGGAGTGGTTTGGGGAGAAAAGTGGTTGAGTTGAGCCCATGAGTGCATAGTAGAGTTTGAGGTATGGTGGAAGTTTGAAGTTGGTGAAGAGTTCTAAAGGAGATAAGGATCTTGGAAGTGATCTCTTAGTAGGGTAAGGAGTATTACCCTAGTAATACAAAGGAATAGGTATTACTGTATTGATATATTAGTCAAGTTTGTTATTAGTGACATACACTTATTTGGATTGTAAGTATCTACCGAACTTATTGTATAGTTAATAGTGTTAACCAAGCATTTCAGTTTTTGCCAAGTTCTACAGTTGCTACCAAGTCCTTTGGAAAAAAATTAGTGTATGTTGAGAAATTATAGTTATTTTGAAGATCAATAGTGTAAACTAATCATTTTAGTGTATGCCGAGTTTACCAGTGCAAACCAAGTTGTGTAGTGCTTACCGAGTTCACAATTAATGTGATACGAGTCCAATGTTAACCAAGCTACTCAATGTTAACTAAGAGAATCAATTTATACCAAGCTTGAGGTGATAGTGTTTATTGAGTTATGTAATGTAAACCAAGAGACTTAGTTTCTATGATGAGTTTCATAGTATTCATCGAATCACCAGAGTAGACTAAGTTCAAGACTACTTGGAAGTGATTAGTATGGATCAAGCTTCTAGGTCTACTGAGTGCATGACATGCCTAAGCATTGGTAGTGGATGTCGAGTATTAGAACCTCACTAAGTTAGTCTTCAAAGCTTGAGTGTCTAAACTTGAGCTGACTTTGTAATATTTCTATAAACTTGTATTGTGGATGACTTTGTGATTATGTAATTGGATTGGTATATGTGTAATGTATTGTATCACATCCAAAGATTGTGAAAAAATGATGGATATGTAATGTAATCATAAAAGAAGAGTAGAAGTGTGAATTACAAAAGATATAATAGTATAAGGAGAAGAAAAAGATTCATCTATCACAACAAGGTGATTTATACACTTAAAGGAATCTCATTCAGCAAACCAAGTTGTAGATTAGAGATCAGATACTATTTCATCCTAATAGGTAGATCAGTCAAATCCTTTAGCAAGGTAGACCTAACAATCTTTTGTAAATCTCTTTACCAAGTGCATACTTCATTGTATGTTTGTAAATCCTTTCACAAGATGGACCTAGTAGTCCTTATTGCTCCTAAAAGGGAAGATCATTAAAAGTGATCAATCTAAGACTTAATAGGTCAACTCTATTTATAATAATAAATATTGTGTATCATCCCCACCCTAGTTTTACTTTCTATTTGGAAGGTTTCTAGGTCACCAAATCTATGTGTCAAAGTGTTATGAATGCTTTTATTTTTTTAGTTTCTTATACATGCAATTAGATTAGATTATATGTGAAGGATTTAAAACTAATCGGATAGTTGGATTAAGAGTTAAATTTGTTTAAGTTTTAGAAGTTACTAATTCACCCATCCCTTCTTAGTAACTTAGCCTTTAAAAATATTTCCAACAATTGGTATCAGAGGATTGTGGTTCTCAAGAGAAAGTTTAATAGCTTGAGCAAAGATCAAAGGACATGGAGATATTTAGACTTGGCAAGGCTATTGACAATGAGAAGCTAGATTTGGAAATGACCATTGACCAACTCAAGAAAGAAAAGGAGAAACTCTCTTAATCCCTAAAAAGAAGAAAAGATCTTACAATCCAAATGAATGATCACCTCTACATTGAAGAAAGAATTGAAGACCTTCATTCAAGTAGCCTAGATGAAGCAAATGAAGCAGTCAAAGAACTCCTAGAAAAGAATGGTTCACTACAAGAAAATATAAAGAACCTAAGAAGAGAACAAGAAATTTAGTCAATGAGGCTATGTAAAGTCATGGAAGAGAAAAAGAATATAAAAGAAGAAATAAAAGGAAAGGATAATGAGATTCAACATCTATCCTTCTAGTAGACTGACTTCATTAATCAAATCACAAATGCAAATAAAGAAATCATGAATCTAAGGTTAGAAAATGAAAAATTATAGAATGATCTAAACTCTAAAAGAAAAATCAATGAAAGAATGATGAAATCCCAAGTAGACATGAATCAATTGAATGAGCAAAATCATCATAGATAGAAAGGGAAAGCAGGAATTGGATATATAGAAGAAGGTGAATCTTCCAATCAAGGAGCTCAAAGGAATCAAAGACCTACTTGTAGTCATTGTGGTAAGATAGGTCATACATCAAGTAAATGTTGGAATAATGGGAAAGCAAAATTCAATGAAAATTCTACTATTACAATTAGCATGGTCATAAGGCTAATGAATGTAAAGAGAAACCTAAATTTGAAGAAAAATGTCACAAATATAAGAAGCATGAACACAAGTCATCAGAATGCAAACCAAAATATTGAATCTAGTAGAAAAAATTGGAAAAGCTATATTTGGTTGGGACAACAATACCTAGTGCAGATGTCATTACTATAGAGAATTTGGACATATTGGAATGAATTGTGTAAAGCATCATATGAGGAAAAGAGATACAACTAAAAGATGTTTTATTTGCACTGAACTTAGTAATCTTGCCAAGAATTATATGAATACAAGTAGAATTGAAGATGAAAAGAAGGAAAAGGTTGATAACATGAGAAAACAAATGAGACAACAATGGGTTCCAAAGTCTACCAAGAATGCAAGTTCAAACAAAGATGAAGAAGTCACTCAAGAATTGGGTGGCTTAACCATTTCTAATTGATTTTTGAAAGGAGAACTAGAACCAAGCTACCAAAGAAGACATCCAAATCAGTTCTAGATTGAAAGGAAAAAAGATCCATATCCATATTCAAGATAAAAAGGGATCACCGAGCTAAAGGGTACTAGTTACTACCGAGTTACTTTACTTACCTAGTAAGGTTAGGTCATAGACTCTATCAAGCAAGGTCAAGAGTAATTAAGATGCATATGGTTATCAAGTCATGAAGACTTCATCGAGTGTTCAATAAAAATAAGTGGATGACAATCTATCAATATTATCTACCATTCATATTAAGCATTTATGGAAAAATTTGATAAAAGGAATGAAATCAAAGTCATTTTCACTCTAAAATTTCAAGAGCTATTGTGTAGTACAATCTTCAAGAGCATCCAAGAAATTTGGGTGAATTTTTTTTGAAAGATTTCAAATTCTCTCAAACCTACTGAGTGGAGATGGCATCCAAAAGTAGCAAGCCAAAGTGAGGTTCAAACATGCTAGTTCATGGATTAGAGTGGAAAGCTCTAGACTTCAAGCTCACTCTTGTGATCACTAAAACCCTAGATCTAAGTGGAGCATGGTCGCAAATCCCTCCAAAGGTATTTTTTATTAATGACATTCATTATTACTTTAAATGCACTATTCTAGATATTGGTACATTGGAAATAGACACAGCCCTAGAAAAGTTTTGTGTGAATGGTGTCTTGAAACCTAAGCATCAACACATAGAGACTAAAGGATTAACCCATACTCCTCACATGCCCTATGAATTCCAGGTGAAATGGATTAGGTTTATTCTTAGTCAAGTGCATACTAGACAACTATGGTTGGAACAACCTTGATCATGAAGAAGCTAATTGATAGAATCACTGGTCTCCCAACATTGGCTAAAGCTAAGATGACCCAAACCCTAGGTCAGTAGTGCAAGAGGACCTCAAACATTTAGTTTGGAGTTAAAGATAAAGAAGACCTTGAAGCCATCCAAAGAAAATTGAGGGATGGAATGCATAAATAGGGTTTTCAAATCAATTAGGAAGTATTGAAGCCTATAATGGCTTTTGATTCTACAAATCCTATAAATGGTTAAAATTCCTAAATGGATCAAATTTTTCTTTGTAAGGGGACCAATAGAGTCCTTGGGTTAAATTGAAATATATGGAGTTTAGGATATTTTAATAATGATAAGAAATATAAATTAGTGGGTTTAGTGCAATTTAATAAATTGAGTTTAGAGTCTTTGGTTTAGAATTCAATGAATTATAAGTTGGAATTTTGAATTTTCAAAATCCAATAGTCAGTTAGCATTTGGAGGGAAATTGGGGGGTTGTTATGTTTTAAGTCTTACTCATCCAACTCAATGATGAAGTTGGTTGAATTAGTTACATTAGGGAATCTTATTTATTCGAAGGAGTCTATGTTATGAAGGAGGTGGCAGAACCAGGTGTATGGACTGGTGAAGAAATTAGCAGTACAAACTTTTATTTTCTGTAATTCAAATTCCATTTTTTTGGATCTCAAATCAATTAGTTTTTTCTCAAAATTCCTTTACAAGGTCCTTTCAATCAATTAGTGTGTTGTTTGATGAAGTTCCTATCATTTTAGTGAGTTTGCTATTTCGCCAAGTTGTAAACTAGTGATTCTATTTAACTATCAATGTTATTACAGCAGGGACCTAGGATAATGGAAATCATTCCATGAATATAAAAGCCTAATATTCATGGAATTTCATTGCTTAATTTGTATTATAAACTGCTAACCATGCATATGCAGATTCACGAGGAGTAACTGTGATCACAATTAAGGAACAGTGTGAAGATATAATGAAATTGGATGTGGTATGTAGTAGTGAATGATCTTCCCAAGTAAGAAGTGGATTTTATGCTTGGGATAATTTCAATAGAGTAAAGTGAAGGTGATTTGATCACCAATTGGTAAGTTGGAATGCATTGACATAGGGTACCAATCAAGTAGAGGTGTATTAGTTCAAAATAACCATACAAAAGCTTTTGGTGGGTTAAAGAACTCTGCAAAGCATATCACTAAACATATTTATATTGGCAAGTGTTTTGATAAAAAGAAGAGTTATTCACATTCTAAGTATGAAGCAAGCTAATAGGTAGGGTATTGGGTTTTTGGTTTCAGTTTGAGAAAATTTTGTGAAGTGGAAAACTAGGATTGTTTTGGGGTGTGGACTTCCTTGAAACCAAACAAATTAAAGACAATAAACTCAAATCCATTCTTTAGGGACCCTTTGAGATAGCCTTGATAAGCCAAGTCTTTGAAGAATTCAAGGTTGTTGAATAGGCCCAAGTGCCTAGACCTCTAAAGATTGCAATTCTCATTATGTATTGAATACCTAGTGCATCAGTTGGGCTGAACTAGAAAAGAAAATCCTAGCATAATGGGATGAAAGAGGTATGAAGATGAGTAGTGTCATTGACATGGAACTAAATTTGGCATTCATATCATTGTGCATAGGATTTAAAGTTCAAGCAGATTGAATAGTGTATTATGTGAAAGAGTTGATCTTGCATACAACATAGTGAAAAAAAATCTTTCACTTGACCTTGTAAAGCTATTGTTGATACAATTCAACAATAATATGGAGAACATCAAAACATCAAAGAAAAATCCAATTTTGGTTCTTTGTTGACATGTCTATTCTTTTATGTTCAGAATTTTTTCCCTTCAAAAGTTTTAGTTGTATGGAGAAAAGATGTGCCTATACTTTACCAAATTAACGAGTACATTGTTGAGATGGGTAAGAATTATAATAGTATCATGGATAACTATTTTGATGCATTCAAGGAGAAAATTAATAATAGATTTAGGATTCTAAATAAATTAGTTGAAGATTACAAGGATGATATATGTTTCATGGTAGACAATGATAAGGTATACATTTAGGTAGTCAAGCCTAGAATTGCATGGGTGAAACCTCTTGGATATGAGGTTAATATAGATGAAACTAAGGATATTATTGAGGCACTTTTCAATCAACAATTTGATCCTAAGGCATCATATTTTGGTACATGTGATGAAGCCAAGGTCAAGATAGAACTGGAGATCAAACTCCCACAGGTGATAAAGAAAGGCAAGAAGAGAATTGCCAAGTTGAAAACTTGTTCTACTCTTTTGTTGATAGAGGGAAAAAGTAGAGGATCAGGAAGAATTAGAGGAAGAGGGACCAGTGAAGAAGAAAGGAAAGGTAATCATTACCAAGCCTGCAGGGACATCTACTGCTATGTTTACCAGAAGATCCTCAAGGAAGAAAGTTGATAAGGAAGGAGGAGATATAATATTCAAAAAACCTCCACCCACCTTCTAATATAGACTGAAATATTTGTAGGTAGGGGCCAGTATAACAAATTACAAATCATTAAAGTACGAAATAAGGACTAAGGAAGAACAAAACCAAATTGAAGATCTCGTGATGGACAAAATGGGTAAGTGGAAATACTCACTTGAATAGCTTACTTCTTAGATTCCTAATATTTTGATGGATAACATAAGTCCAAGATGGGAATTTTACGTGCAAACTATTAAAGACATATATGCTCAAACCTTGAGGTAGCTTATTCCAAGATTAATAGACAAGGAGGTTAAGGAATCTCTAAAGAAGAATGAGGAGAAATTAACTTTGAAATTCAACATGTTTCTGGTTCTTATGAAACATATTGAGCATGTTGTAAGAAATGCAAAAAAACATGGAAGAATGTGTATTTTATTCATAAACTGATTGATTTTCTTATTGATGTGAAAGATGGTGATGATGATGATAAAGAAGAGAAAGATGAAGAGGTAAATAATGAAGAAACAACACATTTTGATAACATTTATGACGAAGAGGAAGAAGACAAAGAGGTTACTCACAATGATGAGGAAACTGATCCAGTTAAGATAGCTATAATAGTTATTGCCTCACTTCCTCACTCTGCAAGAAAAATAGTGACAACATCAAGCGTGGAGATAGCCTCAGCAGGATTGGTTGTGAATACTACTAACAACACAAACATCCAATCAATCTTTGCACTAATTCAGCTCAACACATCATTGACTAAAGTGACCTCCACTTCATCTACCAAGCTACAGACTCTTCCCTCTTCTACCATGTTTGATACATCAGTTTTGACAACATCAATTTTGGATACATCAATTTTCACTACTATAGGTATTTCTACAAGTACTTCTACAGTAAGTACAATATCAATTTGTGTAGCTAGTCCTATTATGTCTACTATTGTTTACATTTTTGGTAAGAAAGAAATAAGTGCAAAGATAGTTGAGACCAAGCCTCAACTGAGCACAAAAATTTTGGTCAAGGAAAAGAAAAGGAGGAGGAAATAGACCTTGATGAGGATATAGTGATCCCAAATTGGGACATATCCAAACTCAATCTAGATCAAATACAAACATTTGGTGAACTTCTCCAAAAGAAAACCAAGTAGCAGAGGCTAAGAGAGGAAAGGGACAAAGAATTTAGAATCATTGAGGATGCCAAGAATATTTTGGCAGAGGCTATAGGCATGGAGGTTGATTCATGACAACCAATTTTGTATCAACTAGCAGAGGCAATCCTAAAATTTAATGAAGATGTGGATGAATAGGAAAAGTTACTATAGAAGGCAGAGAAAAAATTTGAAAATAAAGTGTTAGAGCACATTGCCCAACAAATTTCCATCTACCAAGTAGAACTCTCTACCATTTTGAGTTCTCTGGGAACCTCTTGTAGAAATGTATCATTACTTTTTGGTAAATTGTGTGATGTTTCAAATTTTACCAAGGAAATAAAGGAAGAATTTTCAAGATAGACGAAGATCTCAAAGCCAATGCTCAACAATTGCAACTTGACCCCAGTTCAAGTTCTGCTCATTTCAAGAAGATTAATTTTTTTTCAGATATGTAGGCTAAATTGCTTAGAGAAGAAGCAAGGATCAGATCTACATTGGTAGATATTTAGAATATGATTCTTCCCAACATGGATGCACTAGAAAAGCATTTTTCACATTCTAAAACTCTCATTCATGACAACAACTTCTCAATAGTAGACTATATGATTGAGTTATCAGTAGAAGTATAGATTGCACTACACACATGTAAGGTCCTGCAAGACAATTGGGACAAAACTTTGGCTATCATACTCAAGGTACATTCAAAAAATTTGTCTCATTTTGGCATTAATATGTAAATATATAGAATAAATCTTTTGAATTATTGTCAAAAAGAGGGAGAGTATATAGGAGAACATATAGGAGAACATATGGAAATGAGAAGATAGAAGACATGGAATGATGAGTTATGGGGGAGAAAAATGTAAGAACTAATACATAAGCTAAAAAGTTGCAAACATAATGGGGGAGAAAGATATGAAAGAAGAATGTACATCATGTACATAAAGTATATATTGTATATAGCAAGGAGATGTATTCAGATGTATAGTATACTATATAGGAACCTTACCATGTACAGATATATATCTTACAAAACAAATTTTGGAAAATCTCAAAAATAGTATACTCTACTGAGCTAGAATCACAAGGTGATGGATAAAGGTATTCAAGAAAGTTTTTGAATTTAGTTTAGGATGATAAGTGTTTTTATCACTAATGCCAAGCGGGGAGATTTTTGACATATCAATCAAGTTTTTTATTAGTGGCATACACTTATTTAGATTGTAAGTATCTACTAAGCTTATTGTATAGTTAACAATGTTAACCAAGAATTTTAGTTGTTGCCGAGTTCTATAGTTACCACCGATTTCTTTGGACAAACTTCAGTGTATGCTAGACAGTTACAGTTAGTGTGAAGATTAGTAGTGTAAACTGAGCATTTTAGTGTATGCCAAGTTTATTAGTGCAAACTGAGTTGTGCAATGCTTATCGAGTTCCTAGTTGATGTGATGCAAGTCTAGTGTTAACCAAGCTACTCAGTGTAACCAAGAGACTCAATTTATATCAAGCTTGAGGTGATTGTGTTTACCAAGTCATGCAATCTAAACCAAGAGACTTAGTTTATATGACAAGTTGTGTAGTATTCACCAAGTCACCAGGGCAAACCGAGTTCAAGACTACTTGGAATTGATCAATATAGATCGAGCTTCTACATCTACTTAGTGCATGATGATGCCAAGCATTGATAGTGGATGTTGAGTATCAAAATCTCACTAAGTCAGTATTCAAAGCCCAAGTGTCTACACTTGAACTGACTTTGTAATATTTGTGTAAACTTGTATTATGGCCAAATTTGTAATTGTGTAATTGGATTGGTATATATGTAATATATTGTATCACATCCAAAGGGTGTGAAAAATTGATGGATATGAGATGTAATCATAAAAGAAGAGTGGAAGTGTGAATTACAAAGGATACAACAATATAAGTAGCATCAAAACATTCATCTATCACAACAAGGTTATTTATACACTTAAAGGAATCTCATTCAACAAACCAAGTTGCAAATTTGAGATTAGCTACTATTTTATCCTAATAGGTGGATCAATCAAATCCTTTAACAAGGTAGACCTAATAGTCTTTTGTAAATCTCTTTACTAAGTGCATACTTCATTGTATGTTTGTAAATCCTTTCATGAGGTGGATCTAGCAGTCCTTATTGTTCCTAATAGAGTAGATCATCAGAAGTGATCAATGCAAGCCTTAACAAACCAACTTTATACTGCAATACTAAAGCTTGTGGGTATCATCCCTACCATAGTTTTACTTTCTATTTGTAAGGTTTTTGGTTCACCAATTCTATGTGTCAAAGTGTTATGAATGCTTTCATGTTTTTAGTTTCATATGCATGCAATTAGATCAGATTATATGTGAAGGATTAAAAGCTAATTAGATAGTTGGATTAAGAGTTAAAGTTGTTTAAGTTTTAAAAGTTACTAATTCACCTCTCCCCTCTCAATAACTTAGCCTTTAAAAATATTTCCAATAGACTCCCCATCAAAGTGGTATTAGATCCCATTAAAAGGCTTGGGTAGTATAGAGTGCATGTTAGATGTAAGAGAATCCATAGGAGAGAGAACCATGGTGATCAATGTAGAGTTATCAAGAGATTTGGTAGAGCAACAAGAGAAGAACATGCTTCTTGAGGAAGTTGTGGAAGAGATGAAGAAAAAACTAGAATAAGTTGTTGAGAATGCAAGAAAGATGAAAGAATAGTTGCAAGTGGATAAGGACAAGGGAATGAAGTAGGAAGAAGAGGAAATAGAACCTAAACTAGACCCTCCAATGGTAGAGGAACCTTTCCTCAAGGCTTTAAAGACACTAAGTGGAAAAGCACTAGAAGACATTCCTATCCTTATTGGAAGAATGGATGCAGAGTTAGTTATGGAGTGGATTAAATGCATGGAAAATCACTTTGAATGTGATAGAATAACAAATGCACAAAAGTTGAAAATAGGAAAATCAATGCTAAGAGGATAAGCCCTAACACTAGAGGTGGTCATAAAGGTGGTTCAAGTGGAAGAGATAATGACAATAGGAGCCAAGATGACTCCAAGCTTTTAGAGAAAGGACATGAGCCAAATAACCAAGGTGGATATGGAAGGGGTAGAAGTTCTTATAATAGTAGTAGAGGTAGATTAGGGGGTTTTAGAAGGAGTTCCAACTTTACTTCCATGAAGTTCATAATTGTGGGAAGTTAGGTTACCCAACTTATAGGTGTCCTCATAAACCATCATCTTCACAAGGTGAGAAAAAGATTTCCCATGTCCAAGAAGAAGACTATTCAAAACAATCAGAGGTAAGCCTAGATTTAGAGAAAGGAGAGAATCTCATGTTAAGGAGAATCTTGATCAAGACAGCCACTCAAGATGAATGTAAACAAAGAAGGGCTCTTTTTAAGGTCAAGTACAAGATATTAGGGAAAGTACACAAAGTCATCATTGATTCAAGATCCACTAACAATGTTATATCAGAAGAGGTAGTACAAAAGATGAATCTCACTAAGACACCCCATGAATGTCCCTAAAAATTCATTTGGTTGAATAAGGGGAAAAACATATTCCTTAATGAGCAAGCGTGAGTTGAGTTCACCATAGGAAAGTATCAAGATATGATGCTTTGTGATGTGTTTCCAATGGATGCATGCCATTTTTTTCTTGGAAAAATATGGCAATATGATAGGGAGGCAATACACCATGACATGGAGAATAAGTACTCATTCAAGAAGAATGGAGTAACTTATAAGATTTAGTCTTTGATAGAGGAATACATAGTGGAGAAGGTAGAATCCAATACACTATTTATGAGTGGGAAGGAATTCTTAAAGGATATAAAGAAGAAAGAAGGAGTTGGCTATGCCATATTGGTGAAATCAAGGGAGGAAATATCTAAACAATCACCTATGCTAGAAGAGGTGAAACAAGTGCTAGATTAGTTCAAGGACATCATCTATGAAGGTACACCAACTATATTACCCCCAAAGAGAGAAACCAACTATCAAATTGATTTTGTGTTAGGGGCATCATTGCCTAACAAGGCTACATACAAGTTGACACAAGAATAGAATAAGGAGATAACAAGGAAAATCCAAGAGTTTTTGGATCAAGGTATAATCAAGAAGAGTATAAGCCCATGTGTTATTCCAGTTGTGTTGGCTCCTAAGAAAGGAGGTAAGTGGACAATGTGTACTAATTATAGGGAAACAAATAGGATAACTATTAGATATAGGTTTCCTATTCCTATAATAGAAGATTTGATGGATTTATTAGGGAGTGCTAAATACTTCTCCAAGATTGATCTAAAAAGTGGATACTATTAGATTAGAATGAAAGAGGGTGATGAGTGGAAATTATACTTTAACACTACAAAGGAGTTATATGAGTGGCTACTAATGTCATTTGGGCTTACAAATGCACCTAGTACCTTTATGAGGGTGATGAATGAGGTTCTAAAGGACTACATAGGAGTCTTCATGGTAGTCTACTTAGATGATATCCTCATCTTTAGTAAAGTCAAATAAGAACACATGAAACACCTAGAACTTGTGTTGAAGAAACTCCAAGAGGAAAATTTCATCATAAACCTTAAAAATAGTGATTTCATGAAACAATAACTAGTCTGCCTAGGATTTCTAATATCACAAGGAAACTTGAAGATGGAAAAGAGAAAGTTTGAGGCCATTTTAAGTTGACCTACTCCCAAGATAGGGACTAAAGTCAGAAGTTTTCATGGGTTGGATCAGTTCTATAGGAATTTTATAAGAAGATTCAAGGAAATTTGTGCTCCATTCCTTGACACCATAAAAAGAGGACTCAAGGAAAAGTTGGTGTGGACCAAGGAAGCCAATGCAGGCTTTAAGAGATTAAAGAAGGAAGTGGCTACCCAACCTATAGTGGTGTTGCTAAGTTTTGATAAACCATTCATAGTAGAAAGTGTTGCAAGTAACATTTTACTGGGTGTAGTCCTAAGCCAAGAGGTAAGGACAGTGGCATTCTTTAGTGAAAGGTTAAATGAGGCCAAGTCTGGGTATTCATCCTATGACTTAGAATTATATACTTTAGTAAAAGCCCTTAAAAAGTGGAGGCATTACCTATTGCTTAAGGATTTTGTGGTGTATACTAATAACCAAGCCCTAAGTTATAGCAACACCAAAAATAAACTAAGTTTGAGGCATATCAAGTGGATGGAATTACTGCAATCCTACACCTTCACCATTAAGCACAAGAAATGAGTTAATAATAAGGTTGCAGATGCCCTTACTAGGAGGTTTCTCACTATGTAGTAGATCTAGTTGCAAAGCATTAGAGATGAGGAATTAAAAGACCTCTACAAAGGATATGCAAACGTCTTAGGGATCCACAAACTATGCACTAAACTTGATAATCATTTTCATAGTGAATATGTTGACTATGCATTGCAGAATGAAATACTATTCAAGGGCAAGCAGCTATATGTCCCAAGAGGTTCTATGAGGGAGAATATTATTCAAGAGAAACAAAATAGAAGTTTGAGTGGATACTTTTGGTTGAACAATACCCTAGACTTAGTAGAAAGGTTCTACTATTGGCCTAAGATGCAGAAAGATGTAAGGAGATATGTGGAGAAGTGTGGAGTGTGTCAAAAGGAAAAGGGGATATCAACAAATGCAGCTCTCTACCAGCCATTAACCACCTCAAATATGCCTTGGGAGTGCATCAACATGGACTTTTCAGTAGGCTTACCTAGAACACCAACTAGCTTGGACAATGTATGTGTGGTAGTGGAAAAGTTCACAAAGATGGGTCATTTTATTCTATGCAAAACAACACATGATGCTAGTCACATTGCCCACATTTTCTTCAAGGAGATAGTTAGAATACATCGCTTACCCATGAGCATAGTGGGAGATAGAGATGTGAAGTTCATGGTCCATTTTTGGAAGAGACTTTGGAAGCGACTAGGAACCAACTTGTCTCGTAGTTTTTCCTATCATCCCTACATAGATGGAAAGATAGAGGTAGTCAATAGGGTACTTGGTAACTTATTAAGGTGTTTGACTAAGGAGTATAGATAAGGATGGGAACAAGTCATTCCTCAAGTAGAATTTTCTTATAATGACAATACAAATAGGACTACTAGTAGAAGTCCATTCGAAGTGTTATATGGGTTACATCCAAGAGGAGTTCTTTAGCTCAGAGACTTGAATGGTTATGAAGGAATCAATGGTCATGCTAATGATTTTTCCCAGTCAATAAAAGAGGTACATGACTAAGGAAAGAAGACCCTAATGGAGGCAAACCAAAAGTTGAAAGCTAAGAGAGATGAAAGGAGAAGAGATAAATAATTTGAGGTAGGTGATTTGGTGATAGTATTCTTGAACAAGACTAGATTACAAAATGGCATACCAAGTTAGCTAGAAATGAAAAGGATTGGGCCATGAAAAGTTTTGGCTAAATATGGACCAAATTCCTATGAGCTAGAATTACACAAGGAGATTCCCATCTCTCCTATATATAATGTGAATGACTTGATCAAATAAAAAGGATCAGAGATGGATGATGAAAAATACAGTATTGAGGTAAATAGAGATGCAGAGGAACTCAAGGTACCTAATCAAATTAGGCCACAAGTGGAATTATTTAATGAAAGGTTAAATGAGGCAAAGACTAGGTATGAGTCCTATGACTTAGAAGTATATGCTTTAGTACAAGCCCTTAAAAATTGGAAGCATTATCTATTGCTTAAGGAGTTTGTGGTTTATAATAATAACCAAGCCCTAAGTTATATCAACACCCAAGATAAACTAATTTTGAGGCATATCAAGTTGATGGAGTTACTACCATCCTACACCTTCACTATTAAGCACAAGAAAGGAGTTAATAATAAGGTTTCACATGCCCTTAGTAGGAGGTTTCTCACTATGTAGGAGATTCAGTTGCAAAGCATTGGATTTGAGGAATTATAAGACCTCTATAAACGAGATGCAAACTTCTCATAGATCCACAAGGTATGCACTATATTTGATAATCATTTTCATGGTGAATACACTGACAACACATTACATAAAGGGATACTCTTCAAGGGCAAGCAGTTGTATATCCCAAGAGGGAGAATATTATTCAAGAGAAACAAAATAGAAGTTTGAGTGGACAATTTGGGTTGAACAAGACCCTAGACTTAGTAGAAAGGTTCTACTATTGGCATAAGATGCATAAAGATGTAAGGATATATGTGGAGAAGTGTAGAGTGTGTTAAAAGAAAAAGGGGACATCAAAAAATGTAGGACTCTACTAGCCATTAACCACCCCAAATAGGCCTTGGGAGTGCATTAACATGGACTTTGTAGTAGGATTACCTAGAACACCAACTGGCTTGGACACTGTGTTTGTGGTAGTGGAAAAGTTCAGTAAGATGGATCATTTTATTCTATGAAAAACAACACATGATTCTAGTCACATTGCCCACCTTTTCTTCAAGGAGATAGTTAGGATACATGGGTTACCCATGATCATAGTGGTATATATAGATGTGAAGTTCATGGTCCATTTTTGGAAGAGATTTTGGAAGAGACTAGGAACCAACTTGTCTCATAGCTTTGCCTATCATCCCCAAATAGATGGATAGACAAAAGTAGTCAATAGGGTACTTGGTAACTTGTTAAGGTGTTTGACTAAGGAGTATGAACAAGGATGGGAACAAGTCATTCCTCAAGTAGAATTTTCTTATAATGTTAGCCAAATAGGACTACTGTTAGAAGTCCATTTGAAGTGGCATATGAGTTACATCCAAGAGGAGTTCTTGAGCTTGGAATCTTGAAGGGTTATGAAGGAATCAATGGTCATGTTGATGATTTTTCCTTGTCAATGAAAGAGGTACATGAGCAAGTAAAGAAGAAATGAAAGGAGAAGATATCTAAAATTTAAGGTAGGTGATTTGGTGATGGTATTCTTGAACAAGACTAGATTATAGAAGGACACACCAAGTAAGCTACAAATCAAAAATGATGTGTTGGAAATGATTGAAAAGATCATGAATGAAGAATAATGGAACTGGTAAAGAATGTTTTCAATCATTGTTTTGTCAGTGATGTCAAACTTGCTACTTGCAAGAATGACAATTGCTTTAGTGATCCAAATACTATCAATTGGTTGATTGACAAGGAAGTGGAAATCAATAAGATGTAACTAGAGTACCTAGAGAAAGGTTGAAGTTATGATGTTGTAATGAAGTATAAGGATCAGCAAAGCCATTGATGAAATAGTGTATTGATGACATACTCTAAGAGAATGGACACACTAAGATGCATCAAAGATGTAAAGTTTAACTAAGTCATTTGTAAAGCCTAACTAAGTTCATTACAAAGAGCCAAGCAAGCTAGTTAGTACCGAGCAGAATCTCAGTTGCAGCTAAGCAAGTTCAACTTTAGTGTGTGCCCAGTGAAGATCAAGTGCCGAGTGATCTTCAGGTACCAAGCAAGATATAGGAACCGAGTGAAATTCAAGTGTTGAGTCTTCAAGTGCCGAGCAAAGCAGAAATGCTATAGGTGTTGAGTGCTAGTAAAATAACAATAGAAGCTGAGTAACACAGAAGGAGTTGAGCATCAGTAAAAAAATGATGCCAAGTTGCTCCATTATTTGTTAAGTCAAAGATTTTCTAGATTAGTTGCATAAGGTTGTTACATCAAATTTTGTGAATTAGTTGGATGATAAGGATGATGAGTAGATGTCAAAAAAATTTATGTAAACCATGCAAACCGATTCAAGGTGAATGCTAATGGATTTATCAGGAAGTTTTTAGAAGAAGCAATTTGGAGAGAAAATAATACCATTTTCTTAAGATCAAATTAAGATTTGAGCAGGAAATGAAGAACATAACTTCTTTATAAGGAGTTTCAGGTTAGAGATCAAATGCGCATGTATGAGAGGGATTTGGTCATAAGTGTGATCATGCGAAGAAGCCAAGAGGAGTTAGTACAAAGCATCAAGACTCTTAGTTGATCAAGTGACCATAGAGAGAATTGGCATAACGAGTGGAAGAACTCAAGGAGACAGATCTTGAAGGGTGAACAAGCTATCAGCACTGCAAGGAAGAAAAGCCAAGAAAAGAAAGGAACTGAAGAGTGATCTAAAATCTGCACGGTTAGGGTTGCAATCTTTATCAGGTCAAAACCCTTCTAATACTCTCTTACCATTGTATTAGATATTAAAATCCTACATTGCTAGGTTAGCTTAATAGCTAGGTGGATAAGCCTCAGGAAAAGGATAAAGAGATCCCCAGGAGAAGGATAAAGAGATCCTCAAGAGATGGATAAAGAGATCCATTGGAGGAGGATAGCAGATCCTTAGAGAGGGATAAAAGATTCTTTTGAGAAGGTGATTGTAAATCCCATGGACTTGGGTGAGCCTAACAGCTCTATGTAAATCCTTTAACAGGGTGAAATTCCAAGTTGAATGTTCTTAAGTCCTCTAATAGGGTACACTCCTAGTAGGGTGTAGAAATCCTTTAACAGGGTCACATTTAACAATGAGTTGTAGCCTTTAATAGGGTAGGCCTTTAACAGGGCAAACCATCAGAAGTGGTTGAAATCAATTGCGCAATTATTTTTTGGGTATCATCCCCACTCCAATTTTACCTTCTTATTCCTAGAGGGTTTCTAGGTTATCAAAATCCTTTGTGTTATGTGGTGATGCGTGTTTACTTTTCATGATTGTTTAATGTTTAATTGCATGCATGATAAGAAAAAAGAAGGATAGCACTTTTGATTCACTCCTTTTTTATTAGAAATTTTGAATTTGACACCATTGGACCTTGGATAACTAATTCACCCCCCCAACTTAGTTATTCTAAAAGAATTCTAACAGATTGGGCCATGCAAAGTGTTGGCTAAATATGGACCAAATGCCTACAATGTGGAATTACACAAGGAGATGTCCATCTGTCCTATATTTAATGTGAAGGAGTTGATCAAATAAAAAGGACAAGAGATGGATGATGAACAATACAATACTAAGGTAAATAGGGATGTGGAGGAACTTAAGGTACCTAATCAAATCAAGCCACAAGTTGAAAAGATTCTAGATTCAAGGGTGAAGAAAATGACTAGGAATAAGATATTCATGGAATACTTAGAGAAATGGACACATCAACCAAATTCAAAGGCTACTTGGATAGATGATAAATAATTCAAGAAGAATGGCATTAGTGAATAGTTCTTAACACCACAGGTTCCCTAACTTGTTTGTTACAAGCGAAGAATGTTACAAGAGAACCTTAAGGTCTTTTGAAGATCTTTAAAACATTTTTTCTTGTGGGTTGGTTTAGAAAACCACCAGATAATAAGGAATGAGTTATGAAGTCCCAGGTTGTTTAAGTGTGTGGATAGCTATAAATTCATTTAAGTCAAGTGTTTTGAGTGGTCATTTGGGATCTAGGTGTTTAAGTCCTAGAAATTCAACAGAGGGTCAAACTTTGACAAGGACCCCAAAATGGAGTGGCTTTTGAGAATTTTGTGTTTTCAGTTTTTTAAGTTCATATGTAATGGTTTTAAGTCAAGTTCAACCATTGAGGTTAGTGATTTGAAAAAATTGCAAAAGATGTAAAAGTTGATTATGACAACTTTGCAACTTTAAAAAGTTGTCATAACATTTCCTAAAAACTAGGAAAGGGATTTCATGGTGCTCAAATCCTAACCTAAGGGTCCAAATAGGTGGTAATGGGATATATAAGACCAATAAAATCCTAATCTGATTGTTAGTAAATAGATTGTATGGACTGAGGATTGGGAAGAGCAAGAAAAGATTGTAATTACGTGACAAAGCCTTCATCTAGTCATATATGGATTGAAAGGACTAAAATAATGAATTGATACTTCAATATATGTTGTGTTCTTACCTTTTTTAGAATTGGTTCGGTTGTTTTGTCAAACTAGTTATCATTTTGGTAACTTCTTGTATCTTACTGATTCACTATCTGGCTTAGAGCTAGTTAAGTAAATATGCCTCGTACTTGAGTTCCCGTGGTTGAAATTCCATGGCCTCTTGGAAAAAAGTAGGAGACTCTATAAATAGTGTAACTATGGATTTTTTAGTCATAGTTTGTAGGGAAGCTAATTTTGTCATCAATCCCTAGGTAAGTGTTGAGGCATTCTAGTTAGGAGCTTGTACAAAAGAATAACAAGGAAAATTGATAAATGGAGTGGGCTGAACCAATAAATAGTGGTAGCATGTAGAGGGTTGTGTCCTAATTATGTGTTTGAAAGGAGAGGAGTAATAGAGTTTTTTGAGCAAATATTGGAAGCCTAGAAGAAAGACTAGTATAAATGCTCCTAAAACCCTTGGAAATAGGGGTTTCTAAGGAACCGAGTGTACAGATAGTGTCAGGAGGTCTAAGACCCAAGAAATATTTGAGTCTTGATTGATAATACGAATAATCCATAGTTGATTTGGGGATTTTTTGGGAAGAATTTAGAGATATTCCAAGAAATCAGGTCTGAGGAGGCCTAATTGGGGCAAAAAGGCTGCAAGGCCTAGATCCCTAAAAAATTAGGACTTGATAGGAAAACTAAGAAATAATCCAACAAGATGGACCAGAATGGTTTAAAGATAAGTCAAGAATAGAAATAGCCCCTATTCCCTACCCTAGGAGCATTTTACGAAGAAAAGTGGCTGAGTTGAGCCCATGAGTTCATAGTAGAGTTTGAGATATGGTGGATGTTTGAAGTTGGTGGAGAGTTCTAAAGGAGATAAGGATATTGGAAGTGTTTTCTTAGAAGGGTAAGGAGTATTACCCTAGTAAGACAAAGGAATAGGTCTTAGGAAGAGGTAGAAAGGCTCTTGAGAGTTAGTTAGGACTCCCCATCACTCTCCTTTACTATCTCTAGCGTAAAAAAATTGTACATATATTGGATATTACTTTTCCTATGTCTCCTACTTAACCAATAAAACATTATAGGATTATTGAATTGTCCTGTACAATTATTCAACCATACTAGATGTTGTGTCATTTGAATCTCTCTCTCTCTCTCTCTCTCTCTCTCTCTCTCTCTCTCTCTCTCTCTCTCTCTCTCTCTCTCTCTAATTATAATAAAAGACCTTGAAGCATTCTTGGACAAACTTTTATGAATGGAGTTTATTGTCACTCATATAGAAATGGTACTCTTGCAATATTTTTCAATCCTCTTTTGTACTATCAGGTGCATTTATATAAACTATATGAACAAAAAATGCTACTTGCACTAAATTGTAATAGTATGCTTGTACATTATCTTGGGGTGCAAGTGTGTAATTCTCTAAAAATTCAATGACTAAAAGTATAGTACCAATTGGAAACTTATTCATACATATGAGAAATTGTCTATGAAGCCATCTATCATAGTGAGAGTGTTTAACATATTTTGGTATGATCAAACTCCTAAACTCATCTTTAAATGCATGAAAACTAACTTTATCTATAACTAGATCACACCTTCTTCCAATCTTCCCATCCTGCAATGAATATTCAATAGTTTTGAATCTTTTTACATTAACCAATTTTTTTCCAAAAGTATTCAAAGAATTTTCATGAAAACATTGATCTAACAAAGCAATATTGCCACACATATCACATGTACTAGAAAGATATGCATTGAAAAGAAAATATTGGTCATTAGGTGGCTAACAAAACAAGCCTAATATGAAATTGTTTATAGTTTAAGGTGCTACTATAATACCAAATTCCTGCAACATTTATTTAGTATCCTTGGTACTGCATAAATACATCATAATGGTAATGAAATTGAACATGATTTTTACAAAAGCATGCAACTCTTTCCTTGTTAATCCTTACATACCATGGTTTACACTTTTCAAAAGATCTTTGATTAATGGTAATAGTTAACACCTTATCATCTAATTCTTTTTAAAAATTCAATTTGAGTCATGTCCAAAAGGTGTTTAGGATGTAGATGTCATATTTTTTAGCCAACTCTCAGTTTAAGAACATCTCTTGAATTAGGTGATACCTTGTATTATCATGCTAAAAAATTTCAACGGAACTTTTATTTTCACTAGTAAGTTTCATATTAGATCTCAAGAGTCTACCACTAAAAGTCCAAAAACTATTTCCTAGATCATATTCAAAGGTAACCCTTCTCTTTACAATACTTTCTAAAGTTATATGACTCACATTGACATATCCACTTGTGTTACTAATCAATCTTTTGTCAGAAGTTGATTTGTTAACTAAAGCTATTGTCATTTATTTTCATGTTGCATTCTTATCTTTAGAGAAACTTCTCTTTCTAATAACATTAAAGGCACTAGCAATAGTGGATATAACTAGTTTTAAAGAATCATTTTTATTATTTGGTTTTGCATACATTCCTAACCTTTTCATCACTTTTTTTCATTTTAGACATTTAATTAGTTGCAACATCAACTGCCATTGAAACCCAAATTTCTTATTATAAAAAAATGTCTATATAATCTATTAGCACATGTCCTAATTTGACTCCATGAAAAAAATCCATTAATATTATCTAGCACATCATTATAAAAGTGAAAATTATGTTCTACATTCATATAATTGTTGTTTTCAATTGGCATTTCATTTTCAATGTTATTTGCAATTTGAATCTCATTTTCTTTTTCTTTTTTGATTTTTTTTTTGGCTTTCATTTCCATTGGAGTTTTTTGTGCATGATCATTTGAAAATATAATCTCATGAAGAAAACCTAAATCATTTAAATCATAACCCGCTTCTACAGAATCACCAATTTCATTATGAGAATAAACTTGAGGGTTTAGAGACACACCTATATTGAATGTTTTATTAGAATGTGCACCTAGATCTCCTTGTATTGGGTTCTCTTCTTTAGCCTCTTCATCCATCTTGGTATCCTCAATTTCTTTCTCTTCTAAAACAATATTTGAAATTGAAGACCCAACATTGCTTAATTCTCTAATTCTTTGTCTTCTCTCTTGTTGATGTTGTGCTTCATTCTCTTTGTTTGTTACAATCTCCTCATTTGTCAGAACTTTCATTTTCTTCTTTCTTCATTGTTTTGATCTCATATTTGCACCAACTCTGAATTCAAATCAATTAGAGCTTGCAACATGTAGAAGATGACAAGAAATTAGTCTAATATGACAAAAAATTGTTGTTGCATCTCAGAACTATCAAACAATGATTGCAATGATTGTTTAGTGCTTTGTGGGTTAGCTTTTGGTACCCAACAAGTATATATGAATTGGCCACCTAATTTATAAATTGGTCACCACATTGTTAAATAAATGGGTACACAATTTTAAAATTGAGTACCCAATACTTTAGATTATCGAGTGCCTGATTCTTACAATGACTAAATTAGAATCGAGCACCTGATTTTTGAATTAAGAATCAGGTGCCTAATTTTAAAGCCATGGATGGGAATTTTCCATTGGCATTAGGTTTTTCCTTGGGGAAATGCATGGTATAGGCTTGGCGGGACTAGGCTTGTGCCTTTATCTATCAAATTTTGACCAAGGCAATAATTCAACAATTTCAGGCATTGCCATAATTTTTATAAGGTCTTCCTCATCAAAATTTTTAACAAAATGAAAACCCATTATAGATCTTACTATTTTGATTTTATAAATTTAAATTTTATAGGGTTTTAAGTTCATTTTCTATTTTTGTGTTATTTATTAATCAAAAGTGTCACTTAAATGTAAAATAGTGAGATTCACTAAAACTTTAATAATTTTTTTAATTTTTAATATTTGTTAAATTAATTTACATGCTATCATTCTGCACAAAATTCTTTTGAAGGTAATTTTTTTTGGAAATGTTAAAGTTTGATTAAATTATGGTATCCGTACATGAGAGGTTTTAGAAATTAGCTTAATTGTCAATTAAAAATTAATAAATAAAATAATTCATTAAAAAATTAAGGAAATTTATTCTCATCAATCTTTTGTGTGTCAAGTAACTTATTTTAAAAGGATTCACAAAAAATTCATATAGTTGTGCCAAATTAGGTGTGTGTACATGAGCATTGTATGGTCCTGAAACAAGCATTTTGAAAATGTGGTTTTTAAAGATTCATACAAAACAAAAAAAAATATGTCATATAAGTATTCAAATAATTTACATATTCAAAAAGTAGACTTTGAGCACTACAATTTCTATTACTAAAATTTTCTAACACTCAAATTATAAGATCCTTAAAAATAACAAAAACACTTCCACTTTTTGGCCAAAAGTGAGACCCAACTTCTTGCATTGACCCTTGATAAGAGTCTAAATCCACCATCTTGTGAGATAATCATATCCTCCTTTGCTAGGTAAGAGTGTTGAATGTATAACATCAGTCAGATATTTTGATGAGATAGTGCTCATAATATTCATACACACACACACACACACACACACACACACACACACACACACACACACACACACACACACACACACATGCATATGTTTTCATATCAATATCAGATGATTATTCAGATAGTTCAATATGATCTTAGTAGTGTTTTAAACCCAGATGCAAGGTGATCAAATTGTGTAACTATCACATTTGATCTACATATAATCATGACTAAAGATTGTGTACGATCTATGAATATATTGCTATCATGGGCAATGGAAATTAGACTCATTTTGTATGCCATTAATGATCATTATTATGATAAAAACTTTGTTAATTATGTTTTAGAAAGGAATGCTTCATGTAAATACATGGTTCTACATGTCCAAAGGACACATAGAGTCATGTCTCTACATGAGATTTCCCATTCAACATGTGTGTGTGTGTGTGTGTGTGTGTGTGTGTGTGTTTATATATATATATATATATATATATATATATATATATATATATATATATATATATATATATATATATATATATATATATATATATATATATATATATATAGAGAGTGTTGTGGATTGCTAGAAACATATCAATAGACACATATAATTACTACCAATTTTCATATGATATACCTATAATAAACAAAGAACAATATTAGTATTATCCATTTCTTAGTTTGAACATAAGAGTAATAGATCAGAATAATCTTGAAGCACTAGATACTTCAGCCATTGTACTATTGTTGAATAGAAGGTTGTGTAAGAGTAAAATCATAGTAAATCAAACCATTGAGTCAAATGTTAAATTATACCTAGATTCATTTCCATAACACTTCTAATTGTCAACTCTTATCCTAAGTCACACCATTTTTCATTATGTCAATAACCACTTATGAATTAGATTCACAAATAACCTTCCACCATCAAATAACACATCACAGCTCCATGAAATGATGGACAGAAAAAACTTCAGTAAAATTGTTAATATTAAATCCCATGTGGATGAAAAATAAAAAATTATACCATCCTTGAAAAATCCCTACCAACCTCTTTAATCCCAACATGCCTAAGATTTCCCTTAGAAGAGCCATATGTATCAACCTTTAAGATCTCTTTCAAAGGAGGTTTCCAAAAACCATATCTAAGAACCTTAATTCTTTTGTGGTGAACTATAAAAGATGGAGAACACTAGGACCTATCTCCTTCTAACCCTAACCTCTTAATAACCAATAGGTCCCTAGCTATCAGACCACTAGATATATCACACTTAGCTAATAGGATTTCCTATATACTATTGATGATTCATGTCTATACTTGATGGCTCATCATTTTCATACCTTAAAGAATCCTTTTATTCATTTCCAAAGAATAAATATAGGGTCTTCAAAAATATTTCACAATAAAGGGAGCATCTCAATCGATGCCAAAATTTCATCAATATAGAAACCTGAAATAGGCAATATTCCAAAGCCCCTACCAACAATTCCAAAGTTCTTTTGATTAGGGGCAAGAAAAGAAGATATGAGATGAGGTTTTTACTTCACTTCTCCTACAAATTACACACATAAAAGGACCCTAAAAAATACACTTTCATATTTTAGCCCAAGTGAGATAGCTATTTTGGATTAGCAACCACATAAAAAGATACACTTGGGCCAAGAAAATATACTCAACACCTTTTTCCACCAAGGTACAAGAGCATCACCAAAGAGATTCTTGATAATATACCTATATCTAGTGGCAATATATATTTATCTTTTGGGTTAGGCGTTAGGAATAGATAATACTTGGGGGTGGGGGGTTTGTAAATCAGTATTCTACAAAACTTTGCCAGAACTAAATATTATTAATTATTTTGCAACATGCATATGAAGTTAAACCAATAATTTTGAATAGTAAATAAAACCATACATAGATGGAACTCATTACACCATTATTTGTTAACTAGGGAAACTTTGGCAAGGGGAAAACCCCAATGGGGATGGCACCCACAAAATGATCCACTAAAAAAAGGAATCATGTTAAGGATATTGCCCCTATTAGGAGTCTATGAATAATATATAGTGTCTTGGTCCTTGTTAGAGGACCAAACCCTGTTAAAATCCTCAACCCTATTAGGAGTTGGTAGAATAATTACAATGTATAAAAGATGAGCCTACTGCTCGAACATGCAATATACAACTAGGTTCTTCACAAGAATAGATATACATACAATATTGTCTTACTACTGCACTTCACAAATCCTTTGATCATACACAAGATATTGTACTATAAAAAGCACCCATATCATATAAACATCCTTCACAATAATTCATACATGTTTGCTACACTCCATTAGTTGCACAAGATATGATCTTTACTTATACCTTGCATATTAAGAAATTATGTTTAGTCAGCTTTGGTGCTTCCACAAGTTTTAAAAATTAACTCAGGTTTAACATCTAGGATTTCATCCTATCATAATTAAGTTATTATTTTGTTACCAAAATAATTCCCTAAGTCATACATATCAATTTACTATCATGCCCTATTCTTCTTTGTTAATTACTTATATTGGTAATTCCTTTGTAATTAATTTTGTATTATCTATACAGAACTACATACTGGTATACATTATCATGACACTGTCAAGTATCCATCCTTAATTATGCATGTGACAATTATGAATCTGTCATCCATACTCATAGAATCTATCTTTGTACTACTACAACTATCTAATACTTAGACAATTTTCTATCAGCTGATTTCATAATGAAATACCAAAATGTATGTTGCCATAAATGACAATACTAAGTGATTTTACCTAGCCATATTTCCAACAATATCCCCCTTTAGCATTGATTGCAAAATTTGGGAAAATTGGCTAAGTTCCAAAATGTTAGATAAAATAACCATAAATACAAAAATAAACTACTCAAAAATTGGCCTTCAAAACTTCAAAATTTTATTCATGTCTTCATCGATCATTACATACTTGGATCACATTTCCATCATTCCTTATCTCTCTTTTTACAATGATTTTCTATATACATAGTTAAGCTCCCTCTTACATGTATATGCATCATTTATACAATTTTCCTTCTCCCCCATTGACATCAATGACAAAGGTGTCCAAAATTATATAGAAAAACAAAATTGTGTTAGCTTACTTTATTCTAACTTGAGATTCTCAAGATATGCAATCTACAAAACCAAGTTTCAGCTTCTCAAGATCATTCTTCCTTTTCTCCTTTACTATATTTGATATATTGATTAGTGCACACAATGCATATGATGCAGCTTGTACTATGCTCAAATTTGCATAGGAAAATTTGTCATAGGATGCCTTTGTTATAAGGCACTCCTCCAATTGCCTCTATAAAATGCTAACCTTAGGAGATAAATATTCTCTAAGGACAAAGAATATCTTTTTTATCTTCTCCTTTTTAAACTCAATGCCTCTAATAGCATTAGGAACTATCTCCATCTCTACTTCAATGTCTTCAATGCTCGCATCTAGCTGCTGTTGTCTGATATTGAGTGTTTGAAGCTCAATTATTTTGACTTTCATTTTCTCATCAAATTCCTTCAAGTAGTTGTATGACATAGCACAATTTCCATACAATCTCTTTCCTTCATCTATACTCTTCCTTAGCTCCTTTATGAAAACATTGAAAGTCTACAAATCATTTCTAACATTTGTGCATACTGTATCAAATAGTGATGCATGATGTTTTTTCTAAGCTTGCATTGAAGCAATGTTAGACAAAGTAGTGAACTTTTGATCAAAGGTTCTCATCATTTCATTAACTTTTTTTTGAATATTTGACTCTACAATAGTAGTCTACACTATCTTTTTTATCCTTTCTAGAACTTTTGCAAAAAATTTCTTTAAAGTCTTAACAAACTTGTTCTTCTCCAAAAAATTTCTCAACGAGGTCATTAGACCCTTATGATAATCTTCATCAAATAATGTAGTAACTACTACTATTGGGGTAGTTGTTGGAATGGGTGTAACTACTTGTATAGAAGTAATTACTGGTGCAACATAAAATAATTCATCCTTATGCTAAAAGTCTACCTTATTAGATTCTATCTCTACAATCTTGCATTTCTACTAAAGTTCAATGATTTTTATTTCTTCCTCTTTTGTTTCTTTCTCCTTCTCTTCTTCTTTCCTTCTTTCTTCCTCGTTTATCTTTTCTTCTTTCCTTCTTTCCTCTTCTTTTCTTTCTTCTTCCTCTTTTCTCTTCTCATCTTCAATCCTCTTTATTTCTTTTTCTTTTTCTTTCCTTTTCTTTTCTTCTTCTTTAGTCTTCCTCTTTTCGTCTTCCTCTTTATCATCTTCATTAGAACTAGAATAGGTAGTAATATTGCCAAAAAAATTACTCCCATACTCTACAAAGGGATTTTCTTTATCATCTACTATTATATGAGTACTATCCACTTTCATGGAATTCAATCTCAATAACTATATGTGGTGGTGAGTTAGTTTTATGAGTTTCCTCAACCTCTTCTTCAGTAACAAAAGGTGTACTGACCTCAACATACATAGGGCTTGCACTTTCTCACTGTGCACTCTCCTTAGTGGCTTTAGGCATAGAATTCGTGTACCTAATTATTGTTTCTTTAGTTTCCTTGTTTACCTCTTCATAGTTTCCTCCCATAAGAAGAATTTATCTTCTCTTATTTCTCAATAAAGGCTTAATACCTTTCAAATATTCTCTATATCATTGTCAGTATTTACTTATATTCTCTCAATTTCATATCTTTATCTACAACTCTTTTCTTCCTATTCAGTAGCCTATTATACAAGTCTTCTAGGATTTTATTTTGAATACTATCAAATCTCTTATTTCTTAGAATCATATTCCTTACAAATGCATTCTCTCATTTCCTTCTATCTATCTTTCTATACAAACTGTAATATTTATTTAATAGAAAAAAAAATTTATTCTTAATGATCTACATATTTAGATTTTCAATCTTAGGTTTCCAAGATTTCTTACCAGTTGATGTTCTACCTTCACAAACTACCTATTCTACTTCCTTCTCCTTAGTCTCTTCCTTAGAATCATTAGATTCACCAAGCTACAATATCTTCCTTCTCTTTCCCAGACCATTGGTGGTTTTCTTGGTCATCTTCTTAGGAGATGGTGTAGGTTCTTGCTTTACCTTTACCAATCTCTCTAATTTTCTTTGCATGGATGGTATTACTACCACATCTTCATTAGGCTCTTCTTTTGTCTAGATTTCTCTTTGATAGGTTGCACTTGTGTAACATAGGGAGCAATTGGTATCTATGAAGTAGATCCTGCTATTTTCACACCCTCTAAGGGTGCTACAATGGAAATAGGAGTAGTTTCTAATACCTCTATTTTTCTACTAGCCTTCATCTCCAATGCTATACCCTTGATCTCATTTAATTCCTGCCTTGTCATTCCTGGTTCCTTGAGAATAGCCTCTATCCTTTTCTCAATATCCTTCTTGATCTCTTTGTTGTGAAGATCAGAGTAAATTTACTTAATCTTTTCTTCATATGTTCCCCATCTAGGACTAGTAGTTTCTCTTTCTAAATACAATATTATCTTTGCATGACCTTCAATAAGTTCTTCACTCATTTCATAACCCATAGGTTCTATAAATTTAACTATAGGTTCCATTGCCTCCATACAAGTTGTATCAATTTCTACCATAAAAAAATTTCATCATTGTACTTCTCTACCATAGTAGGAGGGATTCTATATCTCTATTTCAATTCCAACTAAAAATTGTTCATTATTCTATTTATGTCTCTATCTCTAATATCTTCAAGTTTGGCCTTGTAACATTGGGTGATCAACTTCATAGTGTACTCATTATTATCCCAATTTTTCATGCTAGGGAATTTCTTGGTTGAATGGAAAAACAAGTAGGTCAGTAAAGATTTAAATCTAAATAGTGTGTTCTTATATTTCACCATTTTTTCTATCTTGCCCAACAACTACACTTAGACAATTTCAGACATATTCACCTCTTTCTTTTCAACAACCATTACATAAGTTGCATGTAAATATCTTGTTAGCACAAAATTTACTATTGAACTATGATTGATTTTATATCCCATTATCTTTCTCAACTCTCTAGCTCTAGTATCCTTGATTATGTCAAATCTTATATTTCTACCATCCAATTTAGTCTTCAAATTTGTTTCAACAAGTTTTCTGATGTTTTTATCGTTTCTCAGGTCACAACCTTCATTGCTTAGTCCTATAACCTTGTGAATTAGATCACTATCAATTACAATAGGTATATCTCCTACACAAAACATATATTCATGTACTCTACTCAAAATAATCCTACTCCATTCATGATTATCAAATTTTGTATAAAACATATACTTGATCAAGTTCAACTCATTCAAATAGGTGAACTCAGATTTGTTGGAATTCTTTAAAATAATTGGTAGGGGTGGGAGGTGAATTAGTTATCCAAGGTCTAGATGTACAAATAAAACTTTTCAAGGCTTAATGAACCCATATCCATAAAACATTTTCATCATGCATGCATGCATTAGATTATGCAATCACCTAAACTTGTAGGTTATTGTCAAATCAGTTTGCATACATGTAAACATGAAACATAAAATATTCAATAACACATTTAACACAATGATTTAACATGGAAACCCAATTTGGAAAAAAGCCACCAGTAACATGCTACTCATTCTCACTCTTCTAAAGTGATGCCCTATGAAAGGCCAACCCTATTAAAGGTTACACTACACACTGTTAAATGTGACTTGATTAAAGGATTTAAATCACCTTGTTAGGCGTGAGTCTTGTTAGAGGAATTTAGATCATTCACTTGAAATTTCACCCGGTTAAAGGATTTACAAATGATTGTTAGGTCAACCTTAATCCAAAAGATTTACCTTAAACTGATACAATGATTAGAGAGTAACAATAAGGCTTGATCTAATAACAACTACAACTTCATTGCAGATTACAAATCTCTATTTTAGTCCTCCATTCTACTTAGATTATATACACTTCAACTTTGATAACTTGTTCACCCTTCAAGCATTCATACCCTTAATCCTTCTTGCTTTGTTTTCCAATGCAGTTTCTTCTCTTAGGTCATTGAATGAAGCAAATACCCTAGACTCCTTCTCTTCCTTAGGTTCTCACACATCAACTCTTGCTT
This sequence comes from Cupressus sempervirens, assembly GCA_028749045.1. NCBI lineage: Eukaryota > Viridiplantae > Streptophyta > Pinopsida > Cupressales > Cupressaceae > Cupressus > Cupressus sempervirens. The sequence continues at coordinate 345,797,608 of CM053793.1, forward strand.
CTAACCAACCATCTCTGTAAATAGAGAATTAAGATATTTTGACCTTCATCCTCCATCGTCCATTTTAGGATTAGGTTAGATTAGATAGGATTCAGTAAATCTACACCTCATTTTATTTCATTCCCTTCTAGAAACTTCTCCTTCAATCCCCTTTGAATTCACCTCAAAATGATTTATCTTAAATTTTTTGCCACCTTCCACGCTATTCACACAATCCAAGAAATCAAACTTGTCAACTCAGATTCATCAAATTCTCAATCTTTCTCATAATACTGACACTCGACATTAACTAGCTTCTAATGCTCAACACATATTGTGTTGCTCGACATCCACTATCCAAATACTTGGCACAAACTTAAAGTTTACTAGTGCTCAACATCAACTAAACTTTCTTAGCTTACACTAAAATTGACTTTGCTCAACTCCAACTAAATTTTTGCTTGGCTTGCACTAACTTTTCTTGGCACCTACTATCCACTCGATCAACCTTAACATGAAAACTTTTCTTAACTTGCTCAGTGTGACCAACCTTTGCAAACTTAAGTAGATTATAAATGCACTATAATATCATTGTCTTAATTGATTCTTTTACCCCTTTTCATATCATAACTCAACATTTCCTCTAGGTTCTATTGTTACCTCATTTGATCAAATCTTCTTCATCAATCAAACAAATGATAGTACTTAAATCATATAAGAAATTGTCTTACCAACAAGTAGTAGGTTTGACATCAGTGACAACCTAATGATCAAAACACATTTATCATACTTGTATCAATCTATTTTCAACAATCTCCCTCTTTGGCATTGATGCCAAATGAAACTGAACAAACTTAATTAGTAAGACCAGCAAACTACCAAAAAGAAAACAATTCCTTGTATTGAAATCTCTCCCTCTATCAGCAACTTCCATCTTCTAAATAGATTAAAAAATTCTTTTTTGATCAACCAAAAATCAATCAACTCATCCTTATGACTTCTTTTTTATCACTTATTATATCTCCCTCAACCTTATCTCCCTCTTACTAGGTAGATGTAATCAGCAAGTACACTTGTACACTTTCTCCCTCTAAGTAGATATTCCATAGTTCTATATCTTTTAAATTTGGATTTCTCCTTCTACAATTTTCTAATCTTAGTGCACTTTTGTGGACAACTAATCTATTTCTCCCTCTTTGATAACAATGCCAAAGACATGTCATCTTCATATGCAGATATGAATATTTTTAGGTTCTCCCTCTTTCACATTTCTTGTGACTAATTTGTAGTTCCAGCTGTTTGATTACTTTAGGCAACTCCTAAAGTAAGATCTATTGCATCAATGTGTAACATATGTCAATCAGCTTATCTGATGTAGGGCACTCATCATGCTTTTCAGATAGACTTTGATAGGGGTATCACACCTAGTTTACCTCTTAGATACTCATGAAAATCCTTAGGTAATGCTTTTGTGAAGATATCAACAATTTTTTCTTTGGTGTTGACATATTCCATCTTCACCTATTTATCTTGAATGAGTTCTCTCAAGTAATAATACTTGATTGTGATGTGCTTAGTCTTTGTATGCATCATTGGATTCTTTGATATATTTATAAAACTTTTATTATCAAAAATAAAGTATCATAGGTTTAATGATTTCCTCCTTCATACCTTTGAGTATTTGTTTGATCCATACAATGTTTGTACAATTCACCATGACAACAACATATTCAGCTTTAGTAGTAGATTGAGAAATGCAATTTTATTTCTTTCTAGTCCATGTAACTAGCCTTTTGTCCAAGAAAAATTCTCCTCTATTGGTGCTCTTTCTGTCATCAATATTTCTAGCACAATTAGCATAAGTATAGGTTCTCAATTCAAATTTCTAATTTTTCTTGTAGTATATACCATACTCCTCTATTCCTTTAGATATCTCATTATTCTCTTTATTTCCATCAAGTGATTCTCTCTCGGATTAGCAGAGAATCTTACAACTATCTCTATAGATAATGCAATATAAGGTCTTCTATATACTACATATTGTAATTTTCCAATCATAGACTTGTATAATGTTTGATTCACCTTAGTTGAATCATCATTCTTTGACAATTTATGTCTTGTCACCATAGTTTTACTTACTAGCTTGGAATCTTCCAATCCAAAAGTTTTTAGTATCTTCTTTACATATTTTGATTGAGTGATGTATATACCATATTTCATATGATGTACATGCAAATCCATAAATAAATTGATTTCTCTAAACATAGACATATCAAATTCTCGTTTCATTTCATTTGCAAAGGCCTTACACAAAGTATCTTGACCTCCAACTATGATATCATCAACAAAAATTTTAGATAAAAAAATACCTTTGCCTTTCTCTTTCTTCAAGAATAGATAGTTGTTATCATCAGTCCTTTCAAATCTCATCTTTACTAGATAATTATGTAGTCTCTCATACCATGCTCTTGGTGCTTGCTTCAAACCATCAAGAGCTTTGTGTAGTCTGCACACCATTTTTTGTTGTTAGCATCAGCATTTATCCTTCTAGTTGCTCTATATAAACCTCTTCCTCCAATATACCATTAAAAAATGTAGACTTAATATCCATTTGATAAACTTTGAAAACTTTGTATGCAGAGTAAGCAAGTAGGGTTCTTACTCCTTCCAATCTTGCAATAGGAGAGAATTTCTCTCCATAGTCTATCCCTACTTCTTACACATATAATTTATAGACTAATCTTTCCTTGTTCCTTGTGACATCACCATTTTCATCTAAATTTTTTTTATATACCCACATGATACCAATCACATTTTTGTCTTCTAGTCTAGGAACTAGAGTCCATGTCATATTTACTGTTGTAGTATGAACCATCGTTGTTAGGCACATTTTGGCTATTATCATGCTGATTGATATTAGCATATTGAATGTTGTTTTTGTTGCTATCAACAAGAATGCTTCCATTATTCGGTTGAGTGTTCCATTGTTAGTTTTTCCTTTGCAAGCCATTGTTGCAATAAGGAGGATTGAAGTTGTTTCCTCTACCATTGTTTCCTGCATTGTTGTTGTTATTCCCATTAAAGTTCCTATTGTAATTCTAACCAAAATTATTGTTGTAGGGGCCAGCATTATTTCTTTGGAAGTTATTATTTTGTCCTTGTGACAATCTAAGATGTGTCAACTCATTGTTCATTTGTGACATAGTCTTTTTCATGTGACCAACTTCTGAAATAAGATTGTTATTTGTTTCCATAGGAACCATTGCTTTCTATTCAAAGAAAGCTATTTTTTTAGGCTCATACCCCAGATATGTTATCGCTTGAGTTTGTGGAGTGGATGCCTACTGTATTGGAACTGGGTTCATAGGTATGAACTGGCTAGGCACCATGGGTGCTCCCATGGGGTATGTTGGTATTTTAGGGACTACTTGTGCTAGAAGCATCATTTCTCCTCCATTAGGATTGGCTTTCTTTATGAACGTGATCACTTCTACAAAGACTTTATCCAATGTGTCAATATTTGCTACATGAAGTCTTCTTAGAAAGATCACAGTAAGATGATCCATAGCATTCAAATAAATCTGAATAGCGGCTTCAACCGGTATGGTGTATGGAATTTCCAACTTGTGGTAGGCCATATGAAAGTGATGGTTGAAGTGGGAAACTATCTCAGCTGGGTCCTTTTCTATTGATATGAATTGTTGATGTATCATAGTTGGATTGATGAATGTTTTGAATTGTTCTAAGAAATTTTTTTCGAATGTATTCCAATCTCCAATGCATTCGAGTGGTGAATTGACGTACCAATTGAAGGAAATTTCTCCCAAAGAGTAGGGAAATAAATGAAGAATCACATCCTCATTAGCAACTTGCTTGAAATTGCAAATTTCCTTGAATACCTTTACATGATCTTCAATAGTTCAAGTCTCACCATAGATGAATCTAGGGAAAAACTTCTCGGGATTCTTAGGGATGTGATGGAGTGCACCTCTCAAGTTTATTGGTGAGTCCACGGCATTTGTGAAAAAGGCCATTAGAGGGTTTGGTGGACCTAATGGTGGTTGTTGAGGAGTAGCTATTGGAATGTGTGGTGGTTTACCAGGTGGTTGGAGTGGAGATGGAGTTGAAGAAGATGATGAAAGTTCGAATGGAAGTGGTTGAACTTAGGATGTTCCCTTGTCACTACGTGGTTTATGAAAGTGGGTAAGCTTGAGAAACTCATGTGTACTTGGCATAGACCTTAATGCTCATCAAAATGGGGATTTTGGATCAATATCCTCTAGCTTGCATCAATTCTGGAAAAAACACACCTCTCTGCAGAAGTACACTTTCTTGCTTCTCTAAATTTTGCGCACCACAGATTTTTGCACACCTACGGACCTGCAAACCTATGTAGCTATGGACCTATGGACCCATGTACCTATGGAGCTATGAACCTAAATTTGTCAAAAACTTGGGAAAAAATTTTAAACTTTTGTGAAGCACAGATTATTGTAGAAGTGTAAAATTTTGAAACTTTAACAATTTTTTGTTCCTTTCTGGGAGTCAAAAGGAGCCCTCCTTCTAGCGCCACTTTTGTTGGGCAATTATTTTACACAAGGTCAATGAAAAGAATCCATTTCTTAGTTCCTTTCTTGAAAAGCTAATCTTTTTGGGATGAACTCCAAGGTTCAGTATTTGTCTTGCGATGTACCAAAATCCACTCAGTTGAAGATAAATGTGACTGTTCATGAGGAGGCCTTTGTTGGTTCTATTATGATCTCAGAATGAAGTAAATCTATTTGCTATCTCAAAATCACACACAAAAGAACAATATTTATGTATAATTTTTTTTTTAAATGAATGCAATTCTAACCATGCAACTAAAATGAGTTCCTATTTTAACAAGGGTTTAGCAAAGAAAATAATGAAACTAAAAGAAAATAACATGAAATTGAAATAACTTAAAATGGAAATCCTAAATGGACATAAGCTATAGAAAACAACATGCTACAAGTTAAAGTTTCAAAGAAATCAGTAGGAAACCAATGAAAATAGGAGCAACGCTTCCTAGAATCCACTAATGCAATCATCGGTGAGAAACTTTAAAAATCGTATGATATTTCACCTTTCATCAAATCACAAGGCCATGGAAAGTGCACTCATGCAAGACAAAAAGTTATGCAGGCACAATTTGATGATTTCTTCTCAAGATCATTATGTCAGCGAAACTTGTAAATTTGTAGCAAACACCAAAACTAAGAGATTGCACAAACAGAAACAATGCAATAAATCTTTGGATCAATCACAATCTCATGAACAAAATTCATAAAATAATGACACATTTAGGCAAGAATCACTACACTCCAAATGCAAGCACCAAAAGCATAATTTTATTGCATAATAACGATGGCCCTTGTTACATAATGCAATGGGGTATTTATAAGAAATCATCTCCTCAATTTGCGTTGAGAGTAATAGGGTATTTATAAGAAATCATCTCCTCAATTTGTGTTGAGAGTGAGAGATATCTTCATGCAATAAAATGCTTTTAAAACATTAAAACAAACTAAATATATACAGACTAATAATTAATATGGTGCTTAGAGGGACTCCATCCATATTTTATTCATTAATTGGATGCATGAGCCCTTTACATTTCAAAAACAAAGAAAGCATGAGAGAGAAAGGAGGAGGAAGTTGTTACCCATTTTGCCTCCTGCCAAAATTTGAACTTTGAATGCAAACCCCACCCAATAGTCACCTTCCATTTTTTTTTTAGTATTTAAAATGCCCAAGAAATACAAAAAATAATTAAAATGATCAGACCTTCTTCTTTCCTGCAACTTTTTGTTCTGTTAGATCTTGCCTAGATCCACGGTGGGCGCTTTCCCACATTCTCCAAATGCACGACTTGTACATAATGCAGGTAAGTGCTATTGCGATGCATGGCAAGTGGGTTCATTTTCTCTTGTGGGTTGCAGAGAGTAGATAGGGTGGTTGTCCAGCTGGTGATTCTATTGGCACATTTTGCCTTTTTTCAAACTTTCTGACAATGCGGGCAAGCGCCCTGGTGACACCTATCCCATGACGTTACATATTCCCTATTATACCTCTATACCATTAGATCTTCAAGGATCAATGGCTCGCACATGCCCACAATATGGAGTTGCGGGGAAATTAAGGAATGCGGGTATGCGCCCTTGCGATGTGTGGCATGATGTGATGTCATGGGCTCACCTTTCTTAGAAGGTAATGACAGCTCATCTTCTGTGGCAATTTTTAGGTGAGTTAGAGTACAAAAAAGGCATCTCATTGGTCTATCAAACTAACTAGGCATACGGTCATGTAAGATTTTTGATCACCGTAGATTCAAATGAAATCAAGGGTTGGCGCTTCCCTGCATTATAAAGTTGCAAGGAGATTAAGGAATGCGGACAAGTGCCTTGTTTTTGTGTGTCCTTGTGGGGCCAGGTTTGTTCCATATGCTGCAGAGTGATACTAAGGTGGTGCCAGGTTGCTAAGTTGGATGCCAAGTTGTGCTAAGTGGTTCATGGGCCCAAAAAAATTTGTGGGCAGGTGTAGTATAATGAAGGATCTTTTGCGATTGTCAATCTTGTAGAGATCGACGATCAGTGCTTCCTCGCAATATAAAGATGTGAGGTGATTAAGTAATATGAGGAAGTGCCCAAACAACACATGTCCTTGTGGGCCCAGCCAAGATATTAACGATGAAGGCAGCACAATTAGGGCTAAGCAAATTGTAGTTACATCGTGGTCAGGGTTTAAGGAGGTGGTACAGTTAGTTAAAAGAGGTTGGTCAACCAAGTGGAGACTTGTTGGGTGGCAAAATGAAATAAATTGATTGGTCCATGTGACCTATTTTTCTTGTAGAGTTAGGTTGACCTACTGATCTTCGTTGATTCATGAGCTAGGAACAGGGGAATTTGAGTTTTGTTGCGAAATCTAATCCCTGTGATCAATGCCAACCACTCTTGGATGAATTTTGAGCTTAGTAAATGTGGGAGAACACCCCATGCTCCTAGTTGATCCATCTACCTTGGTTAGGATGATTTAATGGCATCATTTTTGTCTTCTCAGGGCCCTTTTCCAACAAAGACCAGATATCATTGCATCTGGATCTATACCCAGATCAGATTTTCTCCATGATTATTCTTCGTAGAGCTTAATGGTAGTGGTTGTGAAGTAACTTCAATTAGAGAAAATCTTAGTTATGCCTGAACTATAAAGGCAATTTTTATAGATTTTTTTACGATCAACTCTTCTCTGACTTCTCTAATATTGCTTTGCAATTTCATGTGTAAATTCCCTTTGCCTCTAAACTGTATGACATTCTACCTTATTTCCTTCAACCATTGATGTAAAGTGCAAGAATTATTTGCCTCTCATTGGTGTATTGTGGATATTTGCAATCTTGCATGATTGTATCTCTTTTGGCCTGTGAATGATATATAAGTGAATCTTCTCTTTCCTCGTGTCATTCATTTTGGGTCTTCTAATCTGAGTGTGATTGTTAGATTAAAGCAAGTCTGAATGTGTATATCTTTTGGTGTCATGATGGTTCAATAGTGCATGTATGGTTAGAGATTGGTTTGAACACTCTATTTTGGTGAATCACCCCTTTAGATTAGAATAGGTAGATTCGCTTATATGTCTTCCTTCTCCCTTTTCCTCTCCAAGAGTAGTTAGGTTCACCCTGATAGTAAAGGAAGTCAGCCTTCTTCGGAGACTCAACCTCATAGTTCAAGTCCCATAGCTTAGAGGTTATTTACATGTTTCACAAGGTTGTCCTTAGGTAAAAACTTTGGATGTGGGTGCAAACCTTTGTGACAACAGTTTTTAGCATGCCTGGTGCGACAATATTCAAAAAATTTCAAGTCTGCTAGTATCAAAATGAAGATTTCAAGATTAATACCAAGGAGATAGTATTGGCTTCGGTGTTCAAGCCTTCAAGAGGTTCATTCTTCAAGTACTTGGAAACTTTGAGCTTCAAATACATCTGATTCCAAACTAAAGTTGCAGTAATTCATGCCTAAAGCTAAAACAAGGGCATCTTCTAGAGGTAAATTTTAATACCAAGAGCTTTCATTTTCAAATCCTAAAAGAAGGAGGACTAGAGTATCTTTATCACCAGTTAGGAGTGCAATAGTAACAAATACACCTACAAGATCTATCTCTACTCCTCCTGTTGTTAGATCTCAGCCTAGATTGCCATCAACTCATATCAATAGATCACTTGTCTATATGGCACAGCCTACAGCCCATACTTTTGCCACCTTTAATGGTGGAAGTCCTCTTTTATTGGCCCAAAGACATCACATACCAATAGCTGCACTCAAAAGTATACCAGAGTTTACTGGTGAAATTTCTATCTCTCCCTTAGAGCACATTCAAGAAGTTGCAAATGTTTATAATATCCATGGTATTATAGAAGATGATGTTGTAGTTATGCTTCTATCCTCATCTTTGAAAGAAAAAGCACTGCAATGGTATAGAGGTTTGGCTCATGGTTCTATAACAGATTGGGATGGATTAGGAGCAGGACTATGCAAACACTTTGAGGACAAAATTAACCATTTGTCACTTTTAGAATAGTTGACTACTATAAAAAGAGCCCCCCATGAATCTATGACTGATTTCAACTATAGATTTTGAAAGACATGGGATAGAATACTTGCTTCAGTAAAACCTACCCCTGGTAATTCTTTCTTGCATTACCTCAGAGCTTTTAACAGTGACATTGCCACTACAATCCAAACTATGGGAGGAGATACCTTGCCCAATGCTTATGATATAGAAATAAAGTTAGAAAACATCCTAATACAAGGAGGTAAGCTAGCTCCAAGGCCTCCCATGCCTTTCTTTCCTGATGTTCCAAATCACCAACCAGAAATGGCTCCTCTTCCCACAACTTCCAAATCACAATCCCTCACTCTAGTCCCTCAACCTTCCACAGCTTCAAATGGAATAGATGAAATTAAGGAGATGATGCAATCTATGATGCTAAACATAGATAAGAGATTGTAGGGCCAAGAGAAGAAGCCAGAGGATAGTTTATCTGTGATGCAAAAAATGAGCAATAAGGTGGTGACTTTAGAGAGACAGCAAGCTCAAGGTAGTAAGGCTCATCAATTGAAACATCAAACTTTAAACAGTGGTAGGCCCCCAAATCATAATTATGGGAACAATTTTTTTTATCAAAATAGGAAAAATAGCCATGCTTCAACCTCAAATGTAAACCAAAGTAGGGCTATAGTCCCTCAAAACAACATGGCCCAAGATTAGGATTTTTTTCCCTCCTATAACTACTCCTATACTCGTTGCATGTGTTAGAAGGCTGAATCTTACTTGGCTTTGACCATCCAAGAGCCTGTAGCAAGACAATCATACAAGGAGGACCAATTTAAAGAGGCCTCATATATGCAAGGGCAGGGTGATTTCTCCCTTATGAATCATCAAATGGAGGAATAGTGTAATGTAAACCAGGATTCTATTGCTCACAACACTAGGAGCAAAAGAAGAGCTATTGAAGATGCTATCCCTCCTCTTCCCAATTGGGCCTCAACTTTAAATGCAATACCTCAAGAGCAAGCAATAAATGATCAATCAAGTACCCTTTAGCAACAAAGACAAAATAATGGTAGAAAAGATGTAAGTGATCCTCAGTTTGTTCCATCTTAACCTCCTACAAACATAGCCCCCAAGGTTTCTACTAAAGTACATACTACGCCATTCAATGTGGTAGAACAAATGAAGAAGACAAATGTGAATATTTCTATGTGGGATGTCATTGCTACTATACCCATGCAAAAGAGGTTGCTGCAGCAAGAATTGGAAAGTATTGAACCAAAGGATCAGCCACCCATCATGGAAAGTGCCACAAGCCTAGTACAACCATCAAGGGAGGAAGAAACAAGTAAAAAGATTAAACCTCCTCCATTTTATGTTTCTTTGATCATGGGGGATAAGATAGTCCACAATTGTATGATTGATTCAGGGGCTAGCAGTTTAGTGAAGCCTAGGTGTGTTGCTAATGCTTTGGGAATAAAATATGAACCCATTGTTATGGATGTGTTACAGTTGGATGGTAGTACTGTCAAGACTATAGGGATCCTTAGGAATGTGGAGATGGCCCTACATGCATGCCCCGATTGTACTATAACTCAAGATATATTTGTTGTTGAATTCAAGCCACATTTTTTCATCTATCTATCAAGAGATTTCACTGCCCAAATAGGTGGTTACATGTCTTCTGATTGGTCATATATGTTTTTTAGGACAAGATATGGGGCCAAAGCTTCGATCAGATTAGAGCCTCTAGCTCTCCATCATACTGAACCCTACACACCTAATCTCATCAACATGAATTGCACTATCCTAGAAGTGGATGAGAATGACATAGTGAATGAGCCTACTACTTCCCTAGCAGAGATACCTAATTTCCTCTTAGATGAATGGGCTAATGCATATCAATTTGATCCTATGTTAGAAACCCTTGAAATAGGCCTTAGTACATATTGTATATTAGAGAAAGATGCTCTAGTTCCCAATCTTATGGGGACTAAAGAAGATATGAGTGGGATATGGAGTATGTACTTTGATGGATCAAGGAATAAGAATGGGTCTAGGGCTGGTGTGATGTTGATTTCTCCTGCACAAGTAAGGTACTACTTCTCCTTTAGGCTCCAATTTAGTTGCACCAATAATGTAGCCGAGTATGAATCCTTGATTCAGGGCCTCTCACTTGCTCTAAAAAGAGGAATTCAAGCATTAAGTGTATATGGAGATAGTGAGTTGGTAGTTAATCAAGTGAGAAATCAAAATATCACCAAGAGTAGTTTTCTCAAGTCTTATTAATAGAGGGTATGGGATCTGCTTGAGGGTTTCAATGCATTTAATATTCAAAGTATCCCTAGAAAAGAAAATAGACATATTGATAGACTTGCAGCAATGGGTGCATCTTATGATGTGCCATAGAATCTTGATGAGAAGAAGAAGCAACAAATCAAAATGTTAGTAAGGCCTACCATCCCTAACAACAACATCCATTTGCAAGTGTTTGAATCCGATGAACAAATTGTGAGCTTCTTGCAGAATGAAGCAAAATTTTTAGATAGAAACCAGTTGAGACTGCAGGATCAGTATGGTGATCAAATCATTAACCTCAGTTCCAACAAGTTGCCTAGGGGTCTCATAACTTTAGAAAATGTTTTCAATCCTGATGACCAAGCGAGAGGTAGAGTCATGAACCTAGCTACTAACGAACATGATCACACCCCAATCATGGTTGCTAATGGAAAATCCTTAAACATGGGGAAGGTATGTTCTGAGATTGAGCAAGAAAGTTTTATTCATCTATGTCAAGAATTCAACGATATATTTGCCTGGACATATGATGATTTAAAGGGTTTTGACCCAAGGTTGTTTCAGCATACCATAGATTTAATTGATAATGTCAAACCAATAAGAAAAAAATAGAGGCCAATGAATCCCAAGATTGAACCCTTAATGGGAAAAGAGTATCCAAATTGATTGAGGCCAATATAATTTTCCCCATCAAGCACTCGTCATGGGTAACAAACCTTGTCCCTATTAGGAAGAAGAATAGATAAATCAGACTGTGTGTGGATTTTAGGGACCTTAACCAGGATTCCCTTAAATATCACCATCCCCTCCCTTCCATGGAGAAGATTTTGTCCAAGGTCAGTGGTTCAAAGATGTTCTCATTTCTTGATGGATTTTCTGGCTACAATCAAGTACTGGTCAAAGAATCTGATAGATACAAGACTACATTTACCACCAAGTGGGGTACCTATACTTATTGTAAGATGCCAATTGGGCTAACCAATGTAGGTGCTACATTTTAGAAGGCAATGCAGATGGACTTCAAAAATGTGATTGGAAAGTTTGTATTAGTTTACCTTGATGATATCATAGTATATTCAAAGAGTGTAGAAGATCATTTTGACCATTTAAGATAGGTGCTTTCAAGGTGTAGAGAATTTGGGGTATCCCTTAACCTGAGCAAGTGTGTCTTTTCTACCAACTAGGGAAAATTATTAGGACACATTGTATCTGAGGATGGTTTAACCATTTATCCAGAGAGAACAAAAGCAATACTCGCTCTCCCTCTTCCTAAACATAAGAAAGGGTTGCAAAGTTTCCTTGGTAGGATAAATTTTGTGAGAAGATTTATCCCTAATCTTGCTACCATGGTAAAACCCCTTACGGCTATGCTCAAGAAAAGTATGGTATTTGCATGGACTAGGGAAGGGAAGGAAAGTTTTGAAGAGATTAAGGTAGCCATAGCCTTGGCCCCGACTCTCATTAATCCAAACTTTGAAAAGGATTTCATCCTTTATACCCTAGGTGGTGAGTTGAGCATTTCTACTATAAATTGACTCAAACAAATGATAAAGATAAAGAGCAGCCCATAGCCTTTTTTAGTGAAGGGCTTAAAGAGTATGAATACAAATACAGCTATGTAGAGAAGAAAGCCCTTGTAGTCATCAGAGCTTTAAAGAAATTTAGGCACCTCCTATCTCATAATAAAATTCATCTATTAGTACCCCATGCCAATGTGAAAGATTTCCTTTTGAGAAAAGATATTAGTGAGAAGAGAGCTAGTTGGATTACTAAAGTAATGGAATATGATGTTGACATCTAGATCACCAAGTTGGTAAGAGGGAAAGGGTTGTGTAAACAGATGATGTCATCTCAAGAACTAGATGAGGAGGTTTCTATGATGCTAACAGAGTAATAAGAAGCAAGAAATGATGACCCAAGGAATTGGATGGATGATATGAAGAATTTCTTATTAGGCAATGGATATCCTCAAGGGTTAGATAGAACTAAAAGGAGACAGTATAGATTACAGTCAATCCCTTATGTTATAGTTGATGGTATCCTTTTCAGGAAAGATTCAAATAGAGCCCTATTAAGATGCATTGACATAGACCAAGCTAAAAGAATGATTAGAGAGCTTCATAATGGTCTTGATGGCAGTCACTTCTCAACAAGGACAACTACAATGAAGGTCATGAGGACTGGTTACTACTGACCATCCCTATTCCATGATTGTCATAGGTATGTGAGGAAATGTGAAAAATGTTTTTTCTTTTCTGGTAAGCAAAAGCTTGCAGCTCTTCCTCTTCATCCCATTCAGGTGGACCAGCCTTTTGCTCAATGGGGATTGGATTTCATAGGCCCTATCAATCCTCCTTCTAGTTTTGGTCACAGATGGATTTTAGCTGCTACAGACTACTTCACTAGATGGACAGAGGCAGTTGCATTGAAGGACACCACAAAATCTTTAGTTGTTGAGTTCCTTGATGGAATTGTGACCAGGTTTGGTGCTCCTTCAACTATCATTTTAGATAATGCAAAATCTTTTGTGGGAGCTCAGATTTGTGCATGGGTAGTTGACCATAATATCTACTTGAGCACATCCTCAAACTACTATCCTCAGGGCAATGGTTTGGCTGAGTCCTCCAATAAGAACCTGATCAAGATTATGAAAAGAACTATAGAGGATAACCAGAGGTGTTGGCATCAAGAGTTGAGGACTGTATTGTGGGCTGACAGAATAACACCTAAGAGGTCAATAGGGAATTCACCATTTATGTTGGTATATGGTGGAGAAGTAAGGCTTCCAATTTCATTAAAATTCTCGTCCCTAGAACTAGCTCATTAGCTAGAGCTAATTGAAAATGATGCCATGACAATAAGAATTGCAGAGCTGATGGAGCTAGAGGAGAAAAGAGGTTAGGCCTGCAGACCCTAGAGACACATTAGTAGCAGGTGAAAAGGAACTTTGATAAAAAAGCTAAGGTCAGAACCTTCAGAGAGAGTGACTTAGTTTTAAAATGGGATGCAAATAGGGAAAAACCAAGGAGACACTCAAAATTTGATGCACTATGGAGTGGTCCCTATTTGATTGTTAGTTGTAAGCAGGCTAATGGTTTTCAATTAAGCAAGCCTAGTGGTCAAATTTTGCCTATCCCAGTCAATGGGATCCATCTCAAGCCATGTCACTAATAAGGATTGAAGTTTCATGTACATATGTAGCTTAGTTTTGTTTCCTGTAGTTTCCTACTTTCCAAGAAGTGCAAGAGCACAAGTGTTTTGCTGAGTTTGCAGAGTTGCAAAGATAGAGTTTTTGGTGTTTTTCTACCACAGAGGTAGGGTTAGGGTTCTACAGTGCACTAATCTATATTTTTTATGGCTCTATAGCCCAATGGATGCATAAGGTCACTAGTCATACACATAGCTAGCTTCCATCCCCTCTAAGTCACCAGAAATGTTACCCATTTTGCCTCCCGCCAAAATTTGAACTTTGAATGCAAACCCCACCCAACGGTCACCTTCCATTTTTTTATAGTATTTAAAATGTCTAGGAAATACAAAAAAATAATTAAAATGATCAAACCTTCTTCTTTTCTACAACTTTTCGTGTCGTCAGATCTTGCCTAGATCCACGGTGGGTGCTTTCCCACATTCTCCAAATGCACAACTTTTACATAATGTGGGTAAGAGTCATCACGACATGTGGCAGGTGGGTCCATTTTCTCTCATGGGCTGCAGAGAGTAGACAGGGTGGGTTTCCAGCTAGTGATTCTATTAGCGCTCGCTTTCCCACATTTTGCCTTTCGTCAGACTTTTTGACAATGCGGGCAAGCACCCTGGTGACACCTATCCCACAATGTTACATATTCCTAGTTGTACCTCCACACTGTCAGATCTTCAAGGAATGGCTGGTGCATGCCCTCAATATGGAGTTGTGAGGAAATTAAGGAATGTGGGTATGTGCCCTTGCAACGCGTGGAACAGTGTGATGTCATGGGCCCGCCTTTCTCAAAAGGTAATGATAGCTCATCTTCTATGGAAATTGTCAGGTGAGTCAAAGTACAATGAAGGCATCTCATTGGTCTATCCAACTGACTAGGCATACAGTCACGTAAGATTTTTTTTCGTCGTAGATTCAAATGAAATCAAGGGCTGGTGCTTCCCTGCATTATAAAGTTGCAAGGAGATTAAGGAATGTGGGAAAGCGCCTTGTTGTTGTGTGTCCTTGTGGGGCCAGGTTTGTTCCATATGCCATAGAGAGATACCAAGGTAGTGCCAGGTTGCTAAGTTGGATGCCAGGTTGTGTTGAATGGTTCATGGGCCAGAAAATTTTTGTGGGCAGGTGCACTATAATGAAGGATCTTTCATGATCTTCGATCTTGTAGAGATCGAGGATCAGTGCTTCCCCACAATATAAAGATGCAAGGTGATTAAGTAATGCAGGGAAGTGCCCAAACAACATGTGTCCTTGTAGGCCCAGCCAAGATATTAACGATGAAGGCAACGTAGTCAGGGTTGAGCAAATTGTAGTTACATCATGGTCAGGGTTTGAGGAGGTGGCGCAGTTAGTTAAAAGAGGTTGGTCAACCAAGTGGAGACTTGTGGGATGGTGAAATGAAATAAATTGATTGGTCCACGTGACCTATTTTTCTTGCAGAGTTAGGTTGACCTATTGATCTTTGTTTATTCATGAGCTAGGAACAGGGGAATTCGAGTTTTGTTGCACGATTTGATCCCTGTGATCAATGCCAACCACTCTTCGATGAATTTTGAACTCAATAAACATGGTAGAACACCCCATTCTCCCAGCTGATCCATCTACCTTGGTTAGGATGATTTAATGGCATCGTTTCTGTCTTCTCAGGGCCCTGTTCCAACAAAGATCAGATATCATTACATCTGGATTTGTAACCAGATTAGATTTTCTCCATGATTATTCTCTATAGGGCTTAATGGTAGTGGTTGTAAAGTAACTTTAGTTAGAGGACATCTTAGTTATGCCTGAACTATAAAGGCAATTTTTGTAGATTTTGTTAGGATCAACTCTTCTTTGACTTCTATGACATTGCTCTGCAATTTCATGTGTAAATTCCCTTTTCCTCTAAACTGTATGACATTCTGCCTTATCTCCTTCAGCCATTGATGTAAAGTGTAGGAATTATTTTCCTCTCATTGGTGTATTGTGGATATCTACAATCTTGCATGACTGTATCTCTTTTGGCTTGTGAATGATATATAAGTGAATCTTATCTTTCCTTGTGTCATTCATTTTGGGTTTTTTCATCTGAGTGTGATTATTAGATTAAAGCAAGTATGAATGTGTATATCTTTTGGTTTCATGATGGTTCAATAGTGCATGTATGAGTAGAGATTGGTTTGAACACTCTATTTTGGTGCATCACCCCTTTAGATTAGAATAGGTAGATTCCCTTATATGCCTTCCTTCTCCCTTTTCCTCTCCAAGTGTAGTTAGGTGCACCCTAATAGTAAAGGAAGCTTGCCTTCTCCAAAGGCTCAACCTCACAATTCAAGTCCCACAGCTTGGAGGTTATTTCCATGTTTCACAAAGTTGTCCTTAGGTAAAAACTTTGGACATGGGTGAAAAAATTTGTGACAATAGAAGCCATCAGTCAAAGTAGAAGTGCATGGAGGCACCAAAATTAGAAGTTGGTCTTTCACTAGATGTGTGTTGAAGTTAAACTACCGTCAAAATGTGCTCTCGATGCATGGAAAGTGTAATTTTTGGAACTGGCAGTTCACTATTGGTGCACCTCTAAATTGCAAAGCTATAGACCTACATACCTATGCACTTGTAGACTTGTATGAAAATGTAGAGTTGCAAACCTATGGAGCTACATGAAAATGTGGAGCTACAGACCTACGGAGCTACAAACTTGCAGACCTCGACAACATCAAAATCTCAAAATTTTACTAAGTGTCAAAATTGAAATTCTAGCATCTAGGTTTTGTTCTTCTTCATCCCAAAGCTATGTTTGGAGGTTAACCCTTGAATTTCTCTATTATCTTAGTAATTTTGGCTACATCTAGAAGATCTAAAGCCTCATATTTATCTGTTACCTTCTGTCTGTAGTTGTCCACCTCAATTCGAGTCTCTACAAAATCTTTGAGTTTGGTGTCCAACTCTAACAGGGCTTCTTTTGTCCTAAAGGCTTGTTTGATATCTTCATTACTGGATGCTTCCTCTAATGTCTTCTTGAAAGACCTCGACAACATCAAAATCTCAAAATTTTACTAAGTGTCAAAATTGAAATGTCAGCATCTAGGTTTTGTTCTTCTTTATCCCAAAGCTGTTTGGATGTTTACCCTTGAATTTCTCTATCATCTCAGTAATTTTGGCTGCATCTGGAAGATCTAAAGCCTCATATTTATCCTTTACCTTCTATTTTTGGTTGTCCACCTTAATTCGAGTCTCTACAAAATCTTCAAGTTTGGTGTCTAACTCTAACAAGGCTTCTTCTATCCTGAAGGCTTGTCTGATATCTTCATTACTGGATGCTTCCTCTAATGTCTTCTTGAAATTCTCTACTACTACCTCAATTGGCAATAGCTTCTCTCATTCTTCATCTTCAAAAATGTCCAAGCATGCATCACTGTACAACTTTTCTACTTCAAAAATTTTCTCTTAGCCTTGGTCCTTGAGCCAATGGATCTCCTCGTGTAATGTTTCCATTACTTTATTTCCATATACTATCTTCTCTATCTAATCATCAATCGAGTCTAGCTCTTCTCCAGTATATACATTGATCAAAGTGTGGTACCTTTTCCCTTTTATGTCTTGTAGAGTCTAAAAATCCTTGCTCCATACCCATACCTCATCCATTACATTGAAGTCCTACCTCAAAATTGCTACGATCTTATTCACATTCTCCTGCGTAGCATGCAGTAACTTCAAATTCCCTATGATTGTGGTAACACCTCTATCCTCAAGGCTTTCTTTCCATTCCTGACAAGCTCTCACAAATGGATTTAGCCATACACCTTCCCCTTTTGTATGAATGGTGTTTAGAGTCGGCTCGGGGCACTTAGGATCAAGACAGCCAAAAACTTCAGCTAGATATCCCTTTAGGATCTCAACTTGCCTTCAAAGTATTTGGAGTTCAATCTCATCTTGTTCCATGTGCCTGAGAACCTCTTTGACTCCCATAGTCATCATCTGCTAGGCTAAATCCCATGTAGGCTTTCCCAACATAACATCCTTCACTTCATAATCCTCAAGGCTAATGGCTATTGCATCTATACCTTCAGGAGGGAGAGCCACTTGTGCAAATAAATCTTAGTTCTATATGGTAGTGACAAACGTGAATAGCATTGCATCATGTAATGGAGACTCAAGTTTGTTCAAGATCTCTGCAATATCACAAATGTCATCCTTCAAAGCATAGAACTGAGGCTTAGAACTCCTCATTAACTCCTTTTGGAACCATCTTGAAATGTGCTTCTCTATGACCTTGGCCCTTTATGATGAAGGGGTATGTTCAATTACCTCCTTCCCTTTAACACTCTTTCTTGGAGTCATCTCCTATTGTGAGGAGTCTCCTTCAGTAGCTTCAATCTCTGTAGATCTTGTAGCCTACTCCTCAACATCTTGGGATGGTTGTTGTGCATATTCTACCATATTTCCCTCCTTTAAAAATTCATCAGTAGCCCTTGGCTTTGGTTGCTCTTGTGGTCACAGTTCCTTTTGAACTTGTTCCTCTACTGAACTTAGAGGTGGGGGAAGTTACTAAACCCTTATCTACTACCATAATCTATGGTGGAGATGGAGGAGTAAGATTAGGACCCTGTGTATCTAGCAGCATTTGCATCCAATCTTCCAATTGTAGTTCACCTATAAGGGTGTCTCTAATCTTATCTCCAACCAACTTTGTACCCATGGGCATGAAATCAAAATCTGTCATGGAGAAAACATCCTCACTTCCTTCCCTTTTCTCATTCACCCAGTGCTACACTTCATCTTTTGAAGAAGAGAGTTCCAATGGTTATGCTTGGGTAGATGGTGGGGTACTTGTGGCACTCTTTCTTCTTTCCAACTTTGCAGCTTTCTCTAACCGAGTTCTTCCTTGTAGGGGAACTTGTTCCTCCTCCTTCTTTGATTCTATTTCTTCCTCATCTTCTTCTCCCTCCAAAATACTTTCAGGAATAGATGGATTATGTACTAGTCTTCTACTAATCCTTTGTCATTTCTTCATCTTAATCTTGATCCTCTTATGTTTCTTGGAGACGAAAGGAGAAAGGGGCTCTTCTTGTATAGGAGGAATGGAGGCTTCTAGAATCTCTCCCTCTTATGGTTTGCTTGGCATAATAGGAGGCAACTAAGGTTCATCCTTGATTTGAGTGACTCCAATATCCTGGGACCCTTGTGAGCTCTATTTATGCTACTAGGAAGGTACCTGTTCTGTAACTTGTTCTATCTAAATCCTCTTAGGAGAGGTTCTCTTCCTCTTTCCCTTCCTTTCTAAAGGGTGATAACATCCAACTGGGTGATCAAGATGGTAGACTGTCTCAAGCCTAATAGGAGACTGGAGCGCAAAGATAGGAATTGTGACTTTCCTTCCTTTACCCCTTTCTGGGTGAGCATTTGCATGGAATATTATAGTATAAGGAATTGGATCAAGTGGAAAAGGTTTCTTGATCCAATCCTTTGTCATTCTAATGACTTGTCTTGCTCAATGATTGATGTCATCTCCTTCCTCTTTATCAACCTCTGCATTCAGAATGGGTCTTTCACCAACTTTATCTACATTGAACAGGGGATCCAATAATTTTTTAGAGTCTTGTAACCTTATCTCATCTGGGATATTCAAATGGAGAGCCTTTTCTGCTAGATACAAAGTCATTCTACAATAGTCCCTGATGCAGACATCATAGTCATTTGTGGCATTCATTGAATAATCTTCAATAAAATCCTCATGATGGAAATCCTTTCCTTCCATGCTTTCCACTTTACCTACATTGTCAAAGTATGGCCGAGGAGAGTTGTATTCTTCAAGAGGATAGTTCTCCCATTCCCACTTGAAGGTCAAAATATCCTATTTCTGCTTCACCTGATATGGCCCAATGACCAATTGCCATTCCCAGCAAGGTCTCCATTGCCTCTTTATCTTGTCATAGGCTAACTCAATTTGCCTAGAGATCTCTAATAGTACCAAATTTTTGCTTGGGCATCTCAGAAGCTTCTTAGGATTGATAGATGCACCACCCACCTGAAGATATGTGAATGTCTTGAACTGGATGAAGTAGGCTACAAGAGCTATGATCTATGCTTTGGTTTCATCAGATAACCTCTTCCCATAGTCTCCCTCAATGAATCAAATGATTGCAAAGATAAATGCATCATTCACGATTCTGTACTCCTTTCTCTACACTGAGAGCTTCTTCTTCACCAACTGATGATAAACTATGTATGGCTAGGCATTGGGGTCCTGCATAGTGCCTTTCTTGTACAAACCAGGATAGTTTGTTTCCTTTTCTCCAAGTAGGTACACCATATAAGAAGCCATATAAAACTTCTTCTTGTCCTCCACCATCCTCAGTTTTTCACACAAGTTTTCACTTAGTGTGGTGGCCCAATCTAGTGGTATCCTTGCATGTCTGATGGTCTCAATGAAGTTGAGCATGAATGTAGTGAGATGACCCACTACAGGTAGGCCCATGACTCTACTTAGGAGAATGATAGAGTATTCGATGTCATCCTTCATGTATCCTTGAGTCATATCAACTTTACTGGTTATCTTTCCCCAAGGAGGCTTCTCAATGAGGTACGAGGATTGTATAGTGTCAATGGCCTCTTGTTGATGCTCCTTGTGCCATCTCTTAGCCACTTCATAGGAAAGTCGGATGAACTAGTCTACTCTTGGTAGGTGGAAAACCTTCTCAATGTTATTAGGTCACAAATCCAATACCACTTCCCCTATAAAACTTTTGACTACCCTATCATTAGGAATGAAATATTGTGATACGGCCATGATTAATTCAGTTGAATATACTGACATGGGATGTGACATTGCACTCACTAATCCAAAATGGATCAATGCGGATACCAAGACTAATCTCCCCATTGGCTTGTTGCAAATTCTCAAGAAATCCCCTAAATCTGTGTGTCCAAGGTTGGTATCTTGAATTTCAGCATAATCATTGTAGAATCTTGACTTTGAACGTATGCCTTGGAATTTGAAGACTATGAGTTTGGGTGTTGCTTCAGATATGGATGCCATCTGGTTACGTTACTTGCACATTGCAAGAGAAATTGTTATTAGTCCCTAGATAGCATAAAAGTTTAAACAAAAACAAAAGTAAAAAAAAGGTCCCCTTTGGGTGATTTTATTATTTTATTATTTTTATTTTTTATTTTTAAAAATTTTTTAATATAATTTAAAAAAAAAAATTAAACATTTTATCATATTTTATTATTTTTAAAACATTTTGCAAAATTAAATTTAAAAAAAAAAGAATAGGGCACGCTTATAGTGATGTTGCGCAAGCGCATGACGTGGGTTGCAAGGGCAGTGCCATGTGTACGTAGCCACACGTGTGCATCCAAAGGGACACTACTCAGGCGTTGCCGCGTGAGCACACCCAAATGCAACATCACTCGAGCGCCGCTATGCGCGAGCACGCCCAAAGGCAGCATTGCGCAGATGCTGTCGTTCATGAGCGCACCCAGAGAGTGCCGCATGGGGTCACCAAGAAAGTGTGCCTAAAGGGCGTAGCATGCGCAAAAGGGGTACAGTGTGGGCACCGCTATGCAAGTTCGCCCGAAGGGCGCAGCCTATGCGCTCACCCAAAAGGGGCACTGTGCAAGCATGGTATTGCTAGTGTGCAAGGGGGAAGGATTACCCTTGCTCCCCCAAATGATAAAAAAAGTTTGAGAAAAAATGAGAGAAGGATGTGGTTTTATAGCCCTACACCGGGTCAGGGTGTGCAACGTGCACTCCGCCCGTGCATGCATGTGAAGCTATTATTTTTATTTTTATTTTTATTTTTTATTTGCATTTCAACTTTTTGAGTTTTCTAAAAAAAATTCTAATGTTCTAATTTTTTTTTGATTTTTCAATTTTCCTATGTTTTTGTTATTTTTTTGATTTCTAATTTTAAAATGACTTTTTTATTTCTAACTCTAACAAAACTTTCTTCTCCTGACTCTTGAAATGTGAGTCCAAGAGTTGAAAAAAGTAGGGGGTCCCCATTCCTAGTGGGGAATGGGGTATGTGTCGTAGACACCACAAAAGTAACTCCAATAGCTGTTGAGTGATGGTAAAACCAATGAATGCCGAGTGAAACAGAAATTGCATTGAAGTCGAGTTGATAGCTGTACATGCACCATGCAATAAATGCTATATTTTGAAAGGGTATAAGGGAAAATTTTACATATTTTTTGTCATTACAAACATAGAGCAAGAGTGAGTAGAGAGAAGAAGCCATTGACAAGTGAGATTGAAACATTTTCACAAATCATAGTGAAGATCAAATGTTAGATCATCAATTTCAAAGTTATTCTTCACCTACTGAGCTACACAGTTTTCATATTTGTTAAACTCTAGCTTGCATAATGGCCTCAAGTTCAAAGAATGTAAAGGAGAAAGACATTCTCAAAGTTCAATTAGTTATAAACAAGGTCAAATAACTAGATTTCAGGGCCATACCAAAAGTTGTATATAAGAATGACCCAATAGGTGCATTATCTATTATTCTGCCCAAGGTTGTAATGGCTCAGGATGTGAGGAAGTGTTATAACTACAAGGTAGGAGGAACTGGAGACATGGAAATCAAACAAGCATATGACAAACTATGTGAAAATGGAATGTTGAAGGAAGAACTTATAATTGTAGAGAGGAAGGGCTTAACCCATGCATTAGATTTTCCTACTGTCTTCAAAACTAAATGGATCAAGATTGTTCTGAGTAGAATACATAATAGATGTCTATTTCTAGAAGGAGGACATTTAAAAATCTCAAAGAGGATTATACATAGGATTACTGGATACCCAACCCTAGACCAGCCTAAGACATTGAGAAGTGACTCTAAGGAGATAATTGAGTGAAATACAGGAGCTAAGTGGAACAAGCAAGGAATGACTATTGACACTATCAGAGACCCACTTCTTGACTTTGTAGTTAGAGTCATATCACATAAATTCTATCAGTCAAGCTAACTGAATAGTGTTCCTTGTATAGAAGTGGATGTATGCTATAAGATAGTCAAGAAAGATCATACCTATGATCTTGTAGAACTCTAGTTGCAGTAGATAATGGAGAACCTAGGAGCAATAAGGAGGTCAAAGAGTGCTCAATGTAAGTTTGGTTCAATACTGATATTTATATTTTTCTATGTGCAAAATGAATTCCTATCTTTTGGTAGAGTAGGATGGAAGACCAATAGGTCAGTTGCTAAACAAATCAATGAGTATATTGAGCAAATGGGAGAGAATTTTGAGTCAGTAATGACTAGTTATTTTGAAGATTTCTAGCAGTCCATTAAACAGAGGTTGAGAATTCTTGTTTCCTTAGTGGAGAAATATTACAATGATATTTCTTTCTTTTGGACATTGCCTACACCTTCATATAGGCTAGAGTACCTAGAGTTACATGGTTAAGGCCTCTAGGAGAGAATTATATTTAGAATTAGAGTTAGAATTATATTTATCTCTAGAGGAGAGAATCCTCTTCATGAATATGTAATTTTTTTTCAAGAAGGTATAGATTTGATAGGGAAGTTTTGAGGAGAGGAAAAAATTGTTGGATTTTGATAATGTCGAACTTTAGTACTTATAACAAAGAAAATATACATAAGAAATAATTATTTCTTTTTTTCCTCACTAGCTATGCATGTCATCTATAAGATATTTTCAAATCAAAACAAAAAAAGATGATTTGCATATACTTGTTTGATGGGAACTACACCCTATATTTTTTACAATTAAAAAAGGGACTTCAAAATAAAATAAAATGAATAAAATTCTTATTCAAAAAAATTATAAAAATTATAGGCATAAAATTCATCCAATTCTACACATTTCATCAGTCTACAACATCTTCATGTTTTAAACACAAATACCATTTCTTTGTCATTAATGTTGAATTATCACATTCCGATATCCCATTTCTTTATAAAAGGTGACATAGGTTTTTGCTTTTACCCTTGTTCTTGCAATAGGGTGTGGAACACTCTCTTGACCTATTCTTGGAAGGACTGGAAAAAAAAGGAAATCATTTTTGCATACCATCGATTTATCGTGTAACTCTAGGACAATCCTCCCTCTTCTTTCCATAAGGAAGACCTGGGTATGACTGCAAGGCTTTTGAGAATTTGAATTGTTATGAATTGTTGTTGTTGGTTTTTTATTTTTGAAATTATGGTAATTTTATGGAATGTCCATTTATGATGATTTCTTGGTATGGTCCCCTTTTGCCTTGGGACATTACTTGCTTTAACAAAAGATTTACCATTGTAGTCACACTTATGTTTAATTGGTGATTTTATTTTGTTTTAGGGTATTTTATGAGGCATTTTTCTATGAGAGTGTTACATTATTTTTATAAGTCAGTCATATCAGGGAGAATTCTTGACAACCATCATGAGGGAAATTGGATATCACCCTTTCCTTGATCATAAGATATGATTACATTCAACCCTATAAACATGGAAATACCTTAACCCTTCAAAGAATAGACCCCAATAGCACACCATGATAAGGATCTTAGGTAAAGGAATTGGAAGGATAAAACTATAAAGGCTGGAAGCTGAAGGATACACAATACTATTTTGACTAATATCTAATAGATATACCAAACCAATAGTGTGATGTCCAAATTTCTTAATTAAGATATAACCAAGCGAGAGCGAGGAAATCAAGTATGAAGATATAACCAAGCGAGAGTGAGGAAATCAAGTAAGTATGTCAACTAAGGTACAACATAAGAGGAGATAGGTAGACAAGTAACATTGACCTGTAAATGGAAATGGCACCGATTAAACAAGTGACAAAGGTAATAAGACTACACCATGACAAGGACTAACCTAACAACCAAAGAGGTGTAATTACAAAATAGCTATTGAATACAATATTCATGATAAATAAATCTTAACAACCAAGAGACTGGAAATGTTGCAATGAGCTTGAATATTCTAGATATAAAAGACAGCCACCCTACCTATCTAGGAAGAAGTTATGCAAATTTTATTTATATTAGGCATTGATGGGTACACCAACTTGGGATGAGACCCAATCAATCAAGTGGTGAGTTAATCAAGTTTATGGAGAATTATCCCTATATGAGTAGTCTATATAGTCAAATCTCAAATATATGAAATGGTTAGAAATGGGAGGTGATCTTAAGGAAAGGCCCTACGTGGGACACTTATGTTGAATCAAGTTAAGCATATATTTGAAGGTTCTGCCCCTAATTACAGAAGACTTCTAGGAGGAATTTGATAGCTAGGGGGGAGGATGTAAGGCCCACACTAGTACCCTATTATAGATCTTGATGAAATAGATATGATCAAGAGTTAATTAGGTTATGATTGACATTTTTGATGATTTAGGAGATCCTATTAGAGACTAAAGTTGATTTTGGTTATTATAAGTGTAATACCCATTCAATAACATTAGGTTGAATAGATAAGATCACATGGAAATGAAACTGTATATGTTCAAGCTAGGGACTCGATCAAGGGATTCATAGAATGATTCACTAGCCAAATTAGGAAAGATGAATTAACTTTTTCTCTTGTAAGAAATAACAATGGATGCAGATTATTACAACAACAAAACATTAAGGGTTACATTCAAAAATTGGTTTAAAATTATGATGACATAATTATGGAAACATTCTAACAATCCGAGGAATTAACCTTAGAAACTCACACACAAACCCCTCATAATGTGATAAAAGGATATTGCTAGGAATGACACTATGTTTAACGTGATTGAAAGGATACTAGTTAACAAGTCTGCATATTAGTGATTTTCACTTAGGACATATGTATTGAGATCCATTTTATATGTTTTAATGATTTAGTAGATATGACTTTAGTGTTTCATGATTATAAGTATGGTAATAGTGTTAGAACATTAATTTCATTATGTTAAGAAAGATAAATGTTGTTACACATATTTGATATTTCAATGTTTTGGATGTTATATGGAAATAATTAGATGGAAGTTAATTGTATATGTTAATGTGAATTATGTGATATTGGATCATTTTGCACTTATCTGCATGTATTTCTATAATATTTCATTAAGCTACTGATGGTTAAATTGAGTGTACGGGAAAGTTGAACCATGGATATTATTTGGGGAAACAAGGTTCAAACCTATGTGAACATGGTAAACCCAAAGTGAATCTTTGGAAGATTCAAAACCTCATTGTATTGCTTTTATTTTGTAATGTGATTCTACATGGATGTTATAAGTTTAATGATCATGATTAATTAGCGACATGTCATTGTGATGTGTAAAGTGTTTTAATGTATGTCTGTGACATTTGACACTTGTATTGTCTATGTGTAAATGACATGTCATGTAGGATTTTTGGGCATGAAGTCATTTAACCTAAACTTAATCCAATTATGAAATTAAGTTAACCCAACTTGGAGAGTGTTAGGATGAGTCACCTTCATGATGAATTCAAATTAAATTTTATAGGAACTTTAGAGAGCTTGAAAATGGTTCCCAAGTGTTATTTTGGTGAAAATAATATACCCACATGGTAGTAGTATGGTTTGGGGGTCTAAATATAACCATAAGTTGGTCTAGAGGACTTAGGAGAACCTTTCAACTAGTCATTTTCAAGCCAATTCGAAAATCAGAGTGTCACATGACTTTTGTCCTCATCACTCCACTTGGGTAAGTTCCTATGGGTAGAAGGTACAAGGGTTAGTTGGGCTAAACATTGAAGTTGAGAAATCCTCCTCTTGTAGAGGGGATAGTTTTCATGGAGTATGGGCTCCATTGAAGCCATATGCCTTCTATTGTTCTATGGGAGGTATAAGGGAGGATATGTGAAGAGGAGTAAGTGTTGATAGCCTTGTTGAGGCATGTGATTATTGATAGCCTTGTTGTGGCATGTTTCTTTGAAGCCTTATTGGAATATTGCAATTGCAAGATTTGTTGTTTCATAAGGATATGGTATTCTCCTCCTTGAAGAGCCCACCTTCACCCAATGTTTATGATTCCATTTGTGAATCATTATGAAAACCTTGGTTGGGATTGTAAATGTGTTGTGAGATTTTTGTATCCATGTTGATGCTTGGGTTGTGTTGATGTTTGAATGTATCCTAGTTGAGCCTTGTTTCCCCTAGCTTGATGGGTGGCCTCCATGAGGCCTATGTTAGGAGGTGAGCCTCCATGGTTCTTGGTTTTGTGTTCTTGTTGCAAGTTTTGTGTTCTTATTGCAAGTTTTGTGCTCTTGGGTTTCAAGAAAGAAGTCTAATGTTTTTCCATGTTTTAATGAGCAATAAAGAGCCATGTCAATTGAAAGAATGAAATCCTTCTTATGTTATTGAATATTTTCTTGTAAGGGTAAAACCGTTCCTCTATGCCTTAGTGCATTGCATTGTAAAAGTAGACTCTCATTGTGTGAACTATTAAGGAGGATGAAACTAGGATACCTTCCTATGTAACTGCCTTGTAAGATTTAATAGTATGCTTAACTACATGGGAATGTAACATTGTCGTATCACAATTAAAGGGATGCAAAGATTTTTAATTCATTTAAACACTTTATTACTCTTAAGGTTCATAGAAAGTTTTAGATATTGATTTGCATCATGCTCATTTTAAAGCTATGAATTGATACATATGTATGCAGTATAATACAATAGATCATATGCAGAAAAGGATCATTATACATTAGATCAGCAAGGAAGTGCTTGTAAAACTCCATCATAGGTATGAGAGAGAGATCTAATGGTTTCATATTTGATTTTGATACAAGTGCATTTCATGTATTGTGCCTTGAATATATTGGAAATTCTATTCATGTGTAGAGGAGTGTCAAAATATCATCAAGCTTATCACCAAATGAATCACCTTAATAAGATAGTTGTAATAGAAGTAAACCAAATATATGATGTAGTATAAACTTCATTAGAAAATATATGATATAGATGCATAATCACTCTTTGGAATTTGTATGAAGTGAAATATAATACACACACAATACATACTAATAAAATATTTAAGAGAATATACCATGAAATCTTTAGAGGGGAAAATAATAAAATACCTAACTAAAAAAAAGTATAATATAAATATTCAATCCCAAGGTAATCCTCTAAGTACATACTAATATCTTTTAAATAGAAAGTAAAAAAAATTAATTAAGGGTCAATCCTCAAGTCAAGGTCGACCAGTGTGTTGAAAGAGACGTAAGTCAATAAAATCGCATGGGACTTAATGTCCCTTGACATATGACAGCGACTTAATAAGGGTTCCCCATTTGCTTTAAAAACATTACACTCGACCTATGGTAGACAAGTCAAAACACATGAGTAGAAGGATGGGTTAGATGTTAGTCTTGGTCTTTGTAAAGATTCCATAAGAGTTGATGTGATTTGCAACAATAAACGTGCCTACTTTTTTTATGTTGCTAAGGGGGCTTCCTTTACCACCCACCCATTACCTTCTTTATGTGCACCTCCAAAAGTTTCCTTCTCTCACACGTGCATGGAGCAGCTTCAATTTTTTTTGAAAAGTTAAAAAAAAAACAATGTAAATGGAGTGCATTTTCGTGGCTGTATAGCCACGGGCTGGAACATGCAAGGTGTTGGGGGATTAAAGTTTTAAGGGCTGGTTTAGAGGACAGTAAAGTGGAAATGTGTAATAGTTTGGTTAGTAATTAAGTTAGTAATAGTTAAGTAGTGAGAATTTGGGTTGGTGATAATGGTGGGTAGTCATTAGCTATTTAGTGGAGTGGAGTGTGGGGTAGGACAGTTAGAATTTAATTCAATAGAAAATGTTGATTAAAATTTGTTAGTATTTAGATTTAAATATTAAAGGAAGGAATGTTTGGGGAGATAATTTTAGGAGATATTTAGTTGGGAAATTAAAAGAAAGAGAAATAATAATAAAATAAAAGAATATATAAAAATTGATTAAATTTATATGTGGAGTTTGTCGGTAAATTGAATTAATAATTAGATTAGAATGTATTGTAGGGTTGTAGGGAAGTAAGGCTTTAGAGTAATTTACTATATTTTATTTCATGTTATGAGTAGAGAAAAGAATGTGTTTCTATTTAATGTGTTTATTTTTATGTTTAGGGTTAGATTCCTATTGAGTTATGGGTTAGTGGTTAGGATAAGGGGGAGTTTATGATATGATTGGGGATAGTGTTAATCTTTTGGGGAAAAGGTATAGTCTTAGTTGATTTATGAAAATCATAGATGGTAAGTTAGGATTTAGAATGGTGGAAGATAGTAGGAAATTAGAATAATAATAGTATTAAATTATTTTGTTGTTGTTCTTAATTCATATTTATGCATGGAAGAAGGAATGTAGGATAGTTAATGAAATTATTAGGATATTTAGGGAAGGTCCTTGTTAAAGGGATTAGTGGAATGTAGAGTTCTATGTTCATATTTGGTATGAATAATAAA
Source organism: Cupressus sempervirens (assembly GCA_028749045.1). Taxonomy (NCBI): domain Eukaryota; kingdom Viridiplantae; phylum Streptophyta; class Pinopsida; order Cupressales; family Cupressaceae; genus Cupressus; species Cupressus sempervirens. The sequence goes on from CM053793.1 coordinate 345,827,053, forward strand.
GTCAACTTTTGGGTGTAGTAAAGAAAAGATAGGTTAATAGAGTTGGTAATGTAAGAGTGAAGATCATAAATTCTTAATTGAGATTTTTATTTTTTTAATTATTTTCATTAAGTAACAATGGCATGACTTCCAAACAACCATATAAGGTTTGGTCAACAGTAATACACCATAAAATTTGAGGAAATGAATAACAGATAAACAATTTTAATACCTAGTTGTGGAATATCTAGTTGGATGGAGTTGCTAAAGGACATAGTGCAATATTACCATCAGAATAGCCCTACTATAATAATTTAGGATCAAAATTGGACATAGAATGTAATGAGTGAAAGTCATTTACCTAAGGCAATTACAAAGCTTCTTCACCAAAGCAACTATGGAACCATTATATTAACAATAACACAAGATTTGTGATTCATATTTATATATGCCTCACTTCAAGGATAGGGTGTGGATTCTGATATGATAAAATTGCCAAGCCTTTGTATCACAATCTAAATTTTAGATAAATGTTAGCAAATAATTTGGCACCCCGAGAAAACTTGAAGTGCATATTGTCAAATGAAGACAAATTTATTTTATCTAATTGACTTTATCACCTCTAAACTCAATGAATGAATCAATAACTTCCAGCATTCTTGAGGAAACATGGATTGTCATTCGGACACCCCATAGTTCGATAGACATTCCTAATATGTTTAGCTCTACACATATTTTCTTTAGTTCACCTTTAAAAAAAATAAATTGTTGGTTGTGTTCTGCCTTGTTAAATTTAGGGCATGATATTCTGGTATTAGAGCCCTACATTATACAACACTGGGTGTTAAAGAGTCCACAAATGAATGTACAATTGGAAGTTATCATAATGTCATAATACCATATTGCAAAGGAGATAGGTCTCCTAGGATATCGAATCATAATAACTACTATTACTTATTTGACAATAGAATTGAACACCCTAAATTGATAACACTAATTAGTTGTGGTAACAGTTTAAAACTACTAAGGATTAAGATATGATAGGATATTATCTTGACCTTGTGGAAGATTGAATTTAAAAGGATCTCTATTTAACCCCCCTCTCGATAGTTGTGAGACTTAATGATTCTAGATCTTGGCACACATGAAAATATTTCTTCTTAAACCATACCAACATTCAAGATTGAAAGGGTGGTAGCTCATCTCGATGATGTTTAGGTATTGGTAAGAACTCAAAACCTTGGTAAAATGTGGACTTTGGTTCTTCAGGGAAAATGCTCTTAATTAGGGTAAATGAGAATGATAAGTATGGCAACTTATAGAATTGTGATAGGAAACCCTCATGATGTAGTAAGGTAATATCTTACACCTTGATTATCTTGATACAGACCCTATAGTTTAAGTGATAGAAATCACATGTGAAGAGTCCCATTGGAGGTGATGCCTAATAAATATAAGTCTCCTACTGAACAGGTAGGTGGACAATAAGAAACAATATGCAAATAACAGAAAGAACAACACACATCAGGCAGATAGCATTGTGTATAACATGGTACATTGATTTCATTATAGTATATACTTCTACAGCAAAAGGGAAACCCTTCACCACTTGTGACACATCATATTTGGATGGGCAACATGATCATATACACTTACTAGTTGTGGTAATTCGTGGAAACATTAAGGTTTTTCAATATCTATCAATGGAACCTACAAGCCAAATTTTGCTCAAACATCATTGTTACTTAACAACACTCTACAACTCAATGACGAACTATTGCACGAACATTACCTTTCTGCTCAGTTTGCACTATAGCTTGAAGTAATGGAAGCTTGGAAAAGAGTAAATAGTTCTCACTATATTAATAAATACTTTAAGGAATTCCAGTCTATCATGAGATTGAATGGTAGAATCCTTCTTAAGTTATCGATACACCCGAATGATGCTTGAAGGAAGGTGTGATAAGAGTACAAGCAATACCCCAGTGATCTTTCTAATAGTGATTTATTATATATAAGGGTAAGTGGCATGAGTCATAATATTATAAGTATCTAAAGGATCACCAGTGTAATTTGGGTTGAAACGCTGACCCTAGACTACATCTAACAATTCTTGACAGTAATGGGTAGGTAGGTAAGGAAACATAGGCAATTAAAGAATGAATTTCTAAGACTCGATAAACCATAAGAAGGTAAAAGCATAAATCTGTGTCACCATTTACGATACCAAAACCTATTTTGGTCAAATCTCATTTCTCTATCAAAACTCAATTTTTTTCAAAAACTACAAATACCCTTTTATAAATCTTGGATTCAATATCATCATTATATAAATTTTTGAGTGTTTTGATTAGTTATAATATGTTGAAATCTCAAAATATTATAAGTCAATATTTCAATATTTGAAAAGATGCTCCCTCAAAAAAGGAAGAAAAATAGTAAATCATATCAAAAAAATTTAAAAAGTTATATTTACCTCTAGAGGAGAGAATCCTCTTCACGAATATGTAATTTTTTTTCAAGAAGGTATAGATTTGATAGGGAAGTTTTGATGAGAGGAAAAAATTGTTGGATTTTGAAAAGGTCAAACTTGAGTACTTATAACAAAGAAAATCTACATCAAATTTTTTTTTTTTTTTTTTGTTCACTAGTTATACATGTCATCTATAAGATATTTTCAAATTAGAACAAAAAAAGATGATTTGCATATACTTGTTTGATGGGAACTACACCCTATATTTTTAACAATTAAAAAAGGGACTTCAAAATAAAATAAAATGAATAAATTCTTACTCAAAAAAATTATTGAAATTATAGGCATAAAATTCTTCCAAATTTACACATTTCATTAGTCTACATCATCCTCACATTTTAAACACAAATACCATTTTTTTTGTCATTAATGTTGAACTGTCACATTCTGATATTTCGTTTCTTTATAAAAGGTGACACGGGTTTGTGCTTTTACCCTTGTTCTTGCAATAGGGTGTGGAACACTCTCTTGGCCTATTCTCGGGAAGGACCGAAAAAACAAGGAAATCATTTTTGCATACCATCGATTTACCATGTAACTCTAGGACAATCCTCCCTCTTCTTTCCATCGGGAAAACCCAGGTATGACTGCAATGCTTTTGAGAATTTGAATTGTTATGAATTTTTGTTGTTGGTTTTTTATTTTTGCAATTATGGTAATTTTATGGAATGTCCATTTATGATGATTTCTTGGTATGGTCCCCTTTTGCCTTCGGACATGACTTGTTTTAACAAAAGATTTACCATTGTGGTCACACTTATGTTTAATTGGTGATTTTATTTTGTTTGAAGGTATTTTATGAGGCATTTTTCTATGAGAGTGTTGCATTATATTTATAAGTTGGTCATATCAGGGAGAATTCCCGACAACCATCATGAGGGAAATTGGATATCACCCTTTCCTTGATCATAAGATACAATTACATTCAACCTTATAAACATGGAAATACCTTAACCCTTGAAAGAATAAACCCCAATAGCACACCATGCTAAGGATCTTAGGTAAAGGCATTGGAAGGATAAAACTATAAGGGCTAGAAGCTGAAGGATATGCAATACTATTTTGACTAATATCTAATAGATATACCAAACCAATAGTGTAATGACCAGATTTCACAATTAAGATATAACCAAGCGAGAGAGAGGAAATCAAGTAAGTATGTCAACTAAGGTACAACATAAGAGGAGATAGGTAGACAAGTAACACTGACCTATAAATGGAAATGGCACCAATTAAACAAGTGACAAAGGTAATAAGACTATGCCATGAAAAGGACTAACCTAACTGTTGAAAATAATGATGACTTGCCAAGTTACTAATAGGGGAGGGGTGAATTAGTAACTTCAAAACTTTTCATAAATTCAACACTTAACAATATAAATCATTCACCATTAATTGATCTACTTTACTGCATGCATACAAAATTGAAAGATAAACATTCATGACACATGAACACAATATTTGGTGACCTAGAAACCTTCCAAATAGAAAGTAAAATTGGGGTGGGGATGATACCCACAAAACTTCAATACTATAGTATAAAGTTGGTCGATTAAGGCTTACATTGATCACTTCTGATGATCTACCCTATTAATATCAATTTGAACTACTAGATCCACCTTGTTAGAGGTTTTACAAACATACAATGAAGTATGCACTCTGTTAAGAGATTTAAAGAAAGACTGTTAAGTCTACCCTGTTAAAGGATTTAGAAACTGATTCAACTATTAGGATGAAATAGTAGATTTCACTTACAACTTGATTGCTGATTAGATCCTTGAAGTACAGATCACCTCTTGTGATAGATATAACTTTACTGCTCCTTATAGACCTTGTTGAATACTCTACTCTACTACTGATTTGCATTCACTCTTCTCAAAACATTGCTTCATACTACTTACATCCATCTATTGGGTATTATATAATGCATTACATATATACCATTCCAATATTTACAATTATAAGGCCAACTAAAACACAAGTAAACAAAATATTGCTGAGTCAGCCAAATAGTAGAAACTCAAGTTCTGTAAGCTGACTTAGTGAACTTTTGATACTCAGTGTCAACTACATTACTCAGCATCATCATGCACTCAATAGAAGTAGAGCCTCTGTCCATACTAATCACACAATGTAGCTTCGAACTCGGTGACCACTGGAGACTCAGTAGATATAGTGTCACTCGGTAGATACTGAATATTGTGTTTACCTTTCTTTCACTCGATAAACATTGCTTATCCCATCACTCGGTATATATTGGTTTCACATCACAACAACTGATGACTCAGTAAATACTATGAAGTTTGGTAACCACTATCTGCTCGGTGATAACTACTGGATTGCACACTGTCTATTTTCACTCGGTAGCTTCTGGAATGCTCGATATGAACTATGAAACCTGGTTATCATTGGATTGCTCGGCAAACACTAGAGATTGAATGATGAGCTTGGTAACCATATAGAATTATGAATAAGTGTTGTCACTAATGAAAAACATAACTTAATGCCATCAATCTCCCCCTTTGGCATTAGTGACAAAAACACTTATAAGACAAGACTTATGTACACTGACATACTAATTTTTTATTTTTCAAAATTTATCTTTGTAATGCTATTGTATATACATTGCACATATCTCCCCTATACATAAGACATAATATATACATAGTCTCTCTCTCCCTTTTATTCTATACATATATCAGTCTATTCTCTCCTCCTTTGTCTATCAATGTGGATCTGATCCTTACTTCCTCTCTCAATAGTTCAGCCTACATATCTAATAGAAATCTCACCTTAATGTGTTGTGTTGAGCTTGAGTTGGGGTCAAGCTACAACCTTTGATCACTGGCCTTCATATCTTCATCAATATTATTCAATTTCTCTTTTACCTCCTTAGTGAACCCGGTAACATCACATAGCTTAGCAAAAAGTGATGTTACATTTGTAAAAGAATTTTCAATGTTAGCCAAAATGGAGGATAGTTCTACCTGATTTATGGCAATGTGCTGAGCAATGTGCTCAAGCACTTTATTATCAAACTTTTTCTCTGCCTTTTCAATTAACTTTTCCTGTCCAGTAGAATCCTCATTAAACTTGTGCACTGCCTTCTCTAACTACAAAAAAACGTATTGAGATGAATCCACATCAACACCTATGGCCTCTGTTAGTATATTCTTTACACTTTCAATTATTTTGAATTCTCTATCCCTTTCATCTCTTAACTACTTTTTCCTTGCCTTCTATTCCAAAAGTTGGCTAACCAATCTCATTTCTTCAACTGTAGCAGTATCAAGATCCAACTTAGGAATTAGAATCTCTTTGTCTAAGTCAATATCTTCATCAATTTCTTTTCCAGTAATCTAAAGTTTAAGAGGTGTCCTTGGTTCTATTTCTAATATTACTACCTTGGACTTAGAAATAGAGACAATTGTAGAGATAGTTGGACTTGCAGTGAAAACTTGAATGGGGCCGACTAATGAAATACTTGCAGGAACACTAAAAGAATCTAAAATTGATGTGCTATCCAAAATTGAAGTAATAACAAGTGGAGTGTTGACTAAAGTACTTGCAACAAAAGAACTTACTGGAACAAAAATTGGTGCAAGAAAAGCTATAGTAGTCAAAATTGTAGAATAGGATGTTGAACTTACAACACATGTTGCTGATGAAGTTCCTGACTTGATAGCTAAAGAAGAGGGCTGCAACTTGGTAGATGAAGTGGTTGACACTTCCATTGATGATACCTAGAGCTAAGAGGTAGAAAAGGGTGATTGAGTAGATGATATATCTGTTGATGTTACAATCACACTTGCTAAAGTTGTCTCCATGCCAAATGATGTAGCACTCTTTGGTGGAGAGTGAGGAAGGGAGGCTATAACTTTTGTAGCTATCCTTACTAGATCATTTTCTTCATCTCCTTCCTTATCTTCCTCATTAGCTTCTTTCTCTTTCTCTTCTTCATCATCCTTTAATGCCTGCTAATCCTTTGCATCAGAAGTGACACAAGGTGTATTATCTTCTTCATCATTGTCACTATCATCATCATCATCTTTGATCTCAACTGGGTCTTCACTTGGCTTATGAAAATGATAAAAAAAATTCCATATATCTATATCATCTTTAACTACATGCTCAATATCTTTGACCAAAATCAAACAAGTATGAAATCTCATCATCATTTTCTCTTCATTTTTCTTCATTGCTTCCTTAACTTCTACATTAGAAAGATTTGGTAGCAACTGTCTCAAAGATTGCTCAAATATGTCCTTGATAGTTTGAGTAGCAGCTTCCCATCTTGGTTTCAACCGTTCTAATAATTCATTGGAAATCTATGGGGCAATTTGATTTGGGGAATATTTCCATTTTCCCATCTTTGACAACACTATCTCCTCAATCAGCATCTTCTCTACATCTGTCCTAGTTTCAAATTTTAATGTCTTGAAGTTTGTAATACCAACACCTTCTTCTAATTGCTTCAATCTTTCTTGGAAGGTGAGAGGGGGCTTAATAAGTACAACTTCACTATCTCCTTTCTTCTTAGATCTCATGGTAAACATAGTTGTGGATGCCTTGGGTGGCTTGGTTATAATCACCTTGCCTTTCTTTCTTATAGGCTCTTCCTCCTTTTCTGATTCCTACTCTTCATCCTTTGATTCTTCTTCATCCTCTCCTTTTCCCTCGATAAGCATAAGAGGGGCACTTGTAGTTTTTAGCTTTGCTATCTTCCTCTTACCTTTGTTTACTGCCTGAGGTAGCTTGATCTCAAACTCTATTTTGGTTTTTGCTTCTTCATAGGTTCCAAAGATAGGTAGCTTTGGATCTACTAGCTCATTGACTAGGGCTTCAATAATGTCTTTTGTCTGATCAATGTTAACCGCATATGGAAGAGGTTTCACCCATGCAACTCTAGGCATGACTGCCTGGATATAAAATTTATCACAAGAAACCATGAAGCATACATCATCTTTATAATCTTCAACTAATTTAGGAGGAATATGGAACCTGTTGTTCATCTTCCCCTTGAAAACTTTAAAAAATTTATCCATAATACTTTAAAAAATTTCACCCATTTCTACAATGAATTCATTAATCTAATACAAAATGGGAGTATCTTTCCTCCATACAACTGAACCTTTGGATGGGAAAAACTTTTGAACATAAAAGAAAAGACAAGTTAGCAAAGAACCAAATTTATAGGGGTTATTCTTTGATGTCCTGATGTTGTCCATGTTCTTGTTTAACTATTTCAACAATAAATCTAACATATCAAATTCTAGATTATTCTTCACAACCTTGTATGCTAGATCCATGGCCTTGCATGGCACACTATTCAATTGACTGGAGCTATATATCTTATGTGCAATGATGTTAATTCCAAACCTAAGTTCCATGTCAGATACATTACTGATCTTTAGACCTCTGTCATCTCACTTAGCTAGGGTGACCTAGGGTGACATGAACACAATATTTGGTGACCTAGAAACCTTCAAAATAGAAAGTAAAATTGGGTGGGGATGATACCCACAAAACTTCAATACTGCAGTATAAAGTTGGCTAGTTAAGGCTTACATTGATCACCTCTAATGATTTTCCGTGTTAAGAGCAATTTGGACTACTAGATCCACCTTGTTAGAGGTTTTACAAACATACAATGAAGTATGCACTCTGTTAAGAGATTTAAAGAAAGACTGTTAAGTCTACCTTGTTAAAGGATTTAGAAATTGATTCACCTGTTAGGATGAAATAGTAGATCTGACTTACAACTTGATTTTTGATTAGATCCTTGAAGTACAGATCACCTCTTGTGATAGATATAACTTTACTGCTCCTTATAGACCTTGCTAAATACTTTTCTCTGCTACTGTTTTGCATTCACTCTTCTTAAAATATTGCTTCATACTACTTACATCCATCTGTTGGGTATGATATAATGCATTACATATATACCATTCCAATATTTACAATTACAAGGTCAACTAAAACACAAGTAAACAAAATATTGCCAAATCAGCCAAAAAGTAGAAACTTGGGTTCTGTAAGCTGACCTGGTGAACTTATGATACTTGGTGTCCACTGCATTACTTAGCATCGTCATGCACTTGGTAGAAGTAGAGGCTCAGTCCATACTCATCATACAATGTAGCTTCGAACTCGGTGACCATTGGAGACTTGATAGATATAGTGTCAATTGGTAGATACTGAATACTTTGTTTACCTTGCTTTCACTTGGTAAACACTGCTCATCCCATCACTCGATAGATATTGACTTCACATCACAACTGATGACTCTGTAAATACTACAAGTCTCGATAACCACTATCTACTCATTGATAACTACTGGACTGCACACTGTCTATTTTCACTTGGTAGCTTTTGGAATGCTTGGTATGAACTATGAAACTTGGATATCATTGGATTGCTCAACAAACACTAGAAACTGAAAGATGAGCTCGATAACCATTTGGAATTATGAATAAGTGTTGTCACTAATGGAAAATATAACTTAAGTCCAACACTAACAACCAAAGAGGTGTAATTACAAAATAGCTAATCAATAAATTATTTGTGATAAACCAATCTTAACCACCAAGAGACTGGGAATGTTGCAAAGAGCTTGAATATTCTAGATATAAAAGACAACCAACCTACCTATCTAGGAAGAAGTTATCAAAATTTTATTTATATTAGGCATTGATGGGTACACCAACTTGAGATGAGACCCAATCAATCAAGTGGTGAGTTAATCAAGTTTAAGGAGAATTATCCTTGTATGAGCAGTCTATATAGTCAAATCTTGAATATATGAAACGATTAGGAATGGGAGGTGATCTTAAGGCAAGGCCCTAAGTGGGACACTTATGTCAAATCAAGTTAAGCCTATATTTGAAGGTTGTGCCCCTGATTACAAAAGACTTCTAAGAGGAAGTCAATAGCTAGGGGGGGAGGATGTAAGGCCCACACTAGTACCCTATTATAGATCTTGATGAAATAGATATGATTAAGAATTAATTAGGTGATGATTGACATTTTTTTATTATTCAGGAGATCCTATTAGAGACTAAAGTTGATTTTGGTTATTATAAGCGTAATACCCATTTAATAACATTAGGTTGAATAGATAAGATCACATGGAAATGAAACTGTATATGTTCAAGCTAGGGACTAGATCAAGGGATTCATAGAATGATTCACTAACCAAATTAGGAAAGATGAATTAACTTTTTCTCTTGTAAGAAATAACAATGGATGCGGATTATTATAACAACAAAACATTAAGGGTTACATTCAAAATTTGGTTTTAAATTATGATGACATAATTATGGAAACATTCTAATAGTCTAAGGAATTAACCCTAGAAACTCACACACAAACCCCTCGTAATGTGATAAAAGGATTTTGCTAGGAATGTTGCTATGTTTAACTTGATTGAAAGGATACTAGTTAAAGAGTCTACATATTAGATATTTTCACTTAGGATATATATATTGAGATCCATTTTATATGTTTTAATTATTTAGTAGATATGACTTTAGTGTTTCATGATTATAAGTATGGTAATAGTCTTAGAACGTTAATTTCATTATATTAAGAAAGATAAAATTTAATACACATATTTGATATTTCAATGTTTTGGATGTTATATGGAAATGATTAGATGGAAGTTAATTGTATATGTTAATGCAAATTATGTGATATTGGATCATTTTGCACTTATTTGCATGTATTTCTATAATATTTCATTGAGCTATTGATGGTTAAATTGAGTGTGCAGGAAAGTTGAACCATGGAAATTATCCAGGGAAACAAGGTTCAAACCTATGTGAACATAGTAAAGCCAAAGTGAATCTTTGGAAGATTCAGAAACTCTTTGTATTGTGTTTATTTCATAATGTGATTGTGCATGGGTGTTATAAGTTTAAAGATCATGATTAATTAGAGACATGTCATTGTGATGTGTAAAGTGTTTTAATGTATGTGTGTGTCATTTGACACTTGTGTTTTCTATGTGTAAATGACATGTCATGTAGGATTTTTGGGCATGAAGTCATTTAACCTAAACTTAATCACATTATGAAATTAAGTTAACCAACCTTGGAGAGTGTTAGGATGAGTCACCTTCATTATGAATTCAAATTAAATTTGATAGGAACTTTAGAGAGCCTGAAAGTGGTTCCCAAGTGGTGAAAAAAAGTTACCCACATGGTAGTATTTTGGGTTGGGGGTCTAAATATAACCATAAGTTAGTCTAGGGGACTTAGGAGACCCTTTAAACTAGGCATTTTCAAGCCAATTCAAAAATTAGAGTGTCACATGACTTTTTTCCTCATCCCTCCACTTGGGTAAGTTCCTATGGGTAGAAGGTACAAGGGTGTAAGAGGGGTAGGTGAGGATGGAAGTGGAGATCTTTTTAGGGAGCTTGTGCCAAACTTAGTGGTTGTTCACCCGCTCTCTAATTGTAGAGACAGGTAGGGTTTTGGAAGAGAATCTTCAAAGCCAAGGAAGGAAAAATCTTGATCACCATTTCCTAACCATAGCTTGGAAGGAGGTTAGTGCTTCATGCCATGTTTTCTTTCATCTCATGGAAGTTGAAGTTGGAAATTGTAAGAGTTTTTGTTGAATGATCTATGTGTTTTCATATGGTGCATGTTGTAAATGTTTGTGTATGTGAGTGAGCATGCTGAATCTATTTGCATTTGGTTTTGTTTTCTTTGATTGTGGTTGTGGATTGAATGTTGTGTTGGGTGTGAAGGCTTCACTCACCCTTGGGAGGGAACAAAAGCTTTAGGGTGAAGGGCTTAGTTGGGCTCAACATTGAAGTTGAGAAATCCTCCTCTTGGAGAAGGGATAGTTTTCATGGAGTATGGGCTCCATTGAAGCCATATGCCTTATATTGTTCTATGGGAGGTATAAGGGAGGATATGTGAAGAGAAGTAAGTGTTGATAGCCTTATTGAGGCATGCGATTACTGATAGCCTTGTTGTGGCATGTTTCTTTGAAGCCTTATTGGAATATTGAAATTGCAAGATTTGTTGTTTCATAAGGATACAATATTCTCCTCCTTGAAGAGCCCACCTTCACCCAATGTTTATGACTCTATTTGTGAATCATTGTGCAAACCTTGGTTGGGATTGTAAATGTGTTGTGAGATTTTTGTATCCATGTTGATGCTTGGGTTGTGATGATGTGTGAATGTATCCTGGTCAGTTGAAAGAATTAAATGCTTCTTATGTTATTGAATATTTTCATGTAAGGGTAAAACCCTTCCTCTATGCCTTAGTGCATTGCATTGTAAAAGTAGACTCTCATTGTGTGAAATATTGAGGAGGATGAAACTAGGATACCTTCCTATGTAACTGCCTTGTCAGATTTAACAGTATGCTTAGTTGCATGGAAATGTAACATTGTTGTATCAAAAGTAAAGGGATGCAAAGATTCTTGATTCATTTAAACACTTTATTACTCTTAAGGTTCATAGAAAGATGTAGATATTGATTTGCATCATGCTCATTTTATAGCTATGAATTGATACATATAGATGCAGTATAATACAATAGATCATATGAAGAAAGGGATCATTATGCATTATATCAGCAAGGAAGTGCTTGTAAAACTCCATCATAGGCATGAGAGAGAGATCTAATGGTTTCATATTTGATTTTGATACAAGTGCATTTCATGTATTGTGCCTTGAATATATTGGAAATTCTATTAATGTGTAGAGGAGTGTCGAAATTTCATCAAGCTTATCACCAAATGAATCACCTTAATAAGATTGTTGTAATAGAAGTAAACCAAATATATGATGTAGTATAAACTTCATTGGAAAATATATTTTGTAGATGCATAATCACCGTCTAGAATTTGTATGAAGGAAGTGAGATATAATACACAAACAATACACACTAATAAAATATTTAAGAAAATATGCCATGGAATCCTTAGAGGGGAAAAAAATAAAATAGCCAACTAAAAAAAAGTATAATATAAAGATCCAATCCCAAGGTAAACAAACTAATATCTTTTAAAATAGAAAGTCAACAAAATTACTTAAGGGTCAATCCTCAAGTCAAGGTCGACCAGGGTGTTGAAAGAGACGTAAGTCAATAAAATAATACAATAATATATATACTACACTATCCTATACCATACTGGACGTACCTTAATTTTTGTGGCAAGCAAAATAACCAATCAATGTCTATACCTACATGTCCCTAGGCGGCCATGAGGAGAAAATATATAAGAAAGGATAGGAGGTCCCCACTAAACCATGGCGCCAACTATCCAAAGACTCCAAGGAAATCGCATGGGACTTGACATATGACAGCGATTTAATAAGGGTTTGCTTTAAAAACATAACACTCAACCTATGGTAGACAAGTCAAAACACATGAGTAGAAGGATGGGTTAGATGTTAGTCTTGGTCTTTGTAAAGATTCCATAAGAGTTGATGTGATTTGCAACAATAAACGTGCCTACTTTTTTTATGTTGCTAAGGGGGCTTCCTTTACCACCCACCCATTCCCTTCTTCATGTGTGCCTCCAAAAGTTGCCTTCTCTCACACGTGCATGGAGGAGCTTCCTTGGAACATGCAAGGTGTTGGGGGATTAAAGTTTTAAGGGCTGGTTTAGAGGAGGAAATGTGTAATAGTTTGGTTAGTAATTAAGTTAGTAATAGTTAAGTAGTGAGAATTTGGGTTGGTGATAATGGTGGGTAGTCATTAGCTATTTAGTGGAGTGGAGTGTGGGGTAGGATAGTTAGGATTTAATTTAGTTGGAAAATTAAAAGAAAGAAAAAAAATAATAATAAAATAAAAGAATTTATAGAAATTGATTAAATTTATATGTGGAGTTTGTTTGTAAATTGAATTAATAATTAGATTAGAATGTATTGTAGGGTTGTCGGGAAGTACAGCATTAAAGTAATTTACTATTTTATTTGTATGTTTTATTTCATGTTATATGTAGAGAAAAGAATGTGTTTCTATTTAATGTGTTTATTTTTATGTTTAGGGTTAGATTGCTATTGAGTTATGGGTTAGTGGTTAGGATAAGGGGGAGTTTATGATATGATTGGGGATAGTGTTAATATTTTGGGGAAAAGGTATAGTCTTAGTTGGTTAATGAAAATCGTAGATGGTAAGTTAGGATTTAGAATGGTGAAAGATAATAGGAAATTAGAATGATGATAGTATTAAATTATTTTTTTATTCTTCTTAGTTCATATTTATGCATGGAAAAAGGAATGTAGGATAGTTAATGAAATTATTAGGATATTTGGGGAAGGTCCTTGTTAAAGGGATTAGTGGAATGTAGTGTTCTATTTTCATAGTTGGTATGAATAATAAAGTCAACTTTTGGGCGTATTAAAGAAAAGATAGGTTAATAGAGTTGGTAATGTAATATTGAGGATTGTAAATTCTTAATTGAACTTTTATTTCATTTATTATTTTCATTAAGTAACAATGGCATGACTTCCTGACAAACATATAAAGATTGGTAAACAGTAATACACCATAAAATTTGAGGAAATGAATAACAGATAAAAAAATTTAATAGATAGTTGTGAAATATCTAGTTGGATGGAGTTGCTAAAGGACATAGTGCAATATTATCATCAGAATAGTTCTACTATAATAATTTAGGATCAAAATGGGACATAAAATGTAACGAGTCAAAGTCATTTACCTAAGGAAATTGCAAAGCATCTTCACCAAAGCAACTATGGAACCACTATATCAACAATGACATAGGATTTGTGATTCATATTTATATATGCCTCACTTCAAGGATAGGGTGTGGATTCCAATATGATAACATCATCGAGCCTTTGTATCACAATCTAGATCTTTGATAAATGTTAGGAAATAATTTGGCACCCTAGGAAAACTTAAAGTGCATATTGTCAAATGAAGACAAATTTCTTTTATCTAATTAACTTTATCATCTCTAAACTCAATGAATGAATCAATAACTTCTAGCATTCTCGAGGAAACATAGATTATCATATGGACACCCCATAGTTTGATAGAACATTCCTAATAAGTTTAGATCTACACATATTTTCTTTAGTTCACCTTTAAAAAAAAAATTGTTGGTTGTGTTATGCCTTGTTACATTTAGGGATGACAAAGTGATGCCAAAATTATCAAAAGGATAAATAACTAAGCCAAACAAGAAATATGGTAGAAAATTTGCACCAAAGTATAGGGCATTTAGCATTTTACAGAATAGAATCAAGGATGTTGTGAAGAAATCTGCACAAATGTGGAGGTTAATATATTGTTTGACAATTATAAAAGAAGGAGAATTAGATCCTTTGAGGGAAGAAATAATGAGGAAGAAGGTGAGGACAAGGAGGAAGAAACAGAAAAAGAGAAAGAAGACACCATTGCAAAGGAGACAAAAAAAAAGAAAAATGAGATGGCAACAATTGATGAGTAGCAAGCAGAACAGAATGTTGAAGATTCACAATTGCCAACAATGAGCCCTCCACATAACACAAACACAATTGTAGAGACCATAATAGTGAAAGATGTTCCTGAAAAATTACCTCAAAACATCAATCCATTAACTGTAGAGGATTTGAAAAAGATACTTGACCAATCCACATTACGAGCAAGGTTATGTGAAAATCCTATATTGGTCAATGTGGATGAACTACAAAAGGCAATAGCTAACATAACAAGGGAAAAGGTGAATACACAAGAACCACCTTATGTTATCCCTACAAATACCAGTGTGCAACCATTAATACAAACAAATGATAAGTCTAAAAGGGTTGACACTACTACAAAAGTTGATGAAGTTTAGACTACAGAAGTAAAGGAGTTAGCAAAAGAACAAGTAGGACAAACAAATGTTTCTATACCTACTGCACAAACACAAGGTGCACCTCAGTTGATCATAATTGATCAAGGAAAATCTAATAGAGAGAAGGACATACCCAAGGAAAAGAAGCAAGAAGCCATACAAAGATTGGTAAATTTACCAACAACTAGCACTCCCACTTGCAAATTTCAGCACCAGGTTCCAACTCAACTAAAGTTGTAAAGGTATTTCACTATGGTGATGCACTGTTAGATGAAGACATAATGATACCAAAATATGATTATGCAACAATGACCTTAGACCAAATCAATATCATGCAAGAAGCATTGGAAATAAAGAAGAATCAAGAGATACTCAGCAAGGAGTATAAACAAAGTCAAGCACTTTAGGAGATCAAAGACATCGTTTTAAATGCTTTTAGCTTGCAAACACCTGATGAATCTAAACCTATATTAGAACAACTATTAAAAATTGTTGAATAGGTGACAAATGAAGACTAGGAAACCAATGTTAAACTCATGGAATTGTTTGAAAAGAAATTTTAAGGGAAATTCAATGAGAATACATCTAGTGGAACAACACTATCACAAGTTGAGTTGGCTAACAAAATAGAGAAAGTGAAGAAAGTACTCGAGAACATTTTCTCATTATACACAAAATTGTGTGATCCCAAACTCTTCACACAAGAAACAAGCCATAGAATTTTGAGTTTGGAAAGGAACTTGAAAATTTTAGGTATGCAACTCCCATAATGTAGCTCAAAGTGAGAAGCACTTTCATTTAGCGCTTCATACACAAAATCAACTAGTTTTGTTAACAAAAAAAGAGGCTAACATAAGAGCCAAGTTGATTAATAGACAAGCCTCCCTTACCCCCCATATGGAAATACTCCAAAAAGAACTAGCCTATGCAAAAACAGTGTTAAAGAAAGATCCCAATCTTTCAACATTGGACAGTCTAGTTCATCTTGTAGTAGAGACAACCATCCAATTCAAGTCCATAGATGTTGCATTAGACAACTAGGATGTTTCTTTAAAGATCATAATGGATGTCCACAAGAACTTTTTGGACAAATATACAATTAGTGTATAGACCATTTGACATCAGTGTCAAAAAAATGGAAAGAAATAAAATAGTTGAGAAATATGAAAGGGGGAGATAGTAAAGGGGATAACCCAAAAAGGGGGGAGCAAGCAAAAGGGGAGAAAATAGCAAAAATAGAGTATATCAAACAGAAATGGAGTGTCAAAATTTTTGAAGACAAAGAGTATTAGCATGTTACTCAGAGACGAGAAGAAATTTTGGATATAGAATGGGAACATGAACTTAGGGGGAGATACAAATTTTGAGCAAAATTTTGAGGTATACAGTCTATTACAGAATTTTGAATTTTTTTGAAGTTTTGTATATATGCCAAATTGTAAATATAGTATACTCGAAGATATTAGATTCATTATGAACAGTTAAGTGTTTTTTAAACTCATGTCAAAGGAGGAGATTGTTGATCTTAGATTGGTTTTGACAATTGGGTGTCAACACACTTAAGATATTTACTAAGTTCATGCTGAGCTAGTAACATATGCTGAGTATAATATGTATAGATGTTGAGTTGCAATGAGTGCTGAGTCACTCATGTGCTGAGCAAGTCCAAGTGCTAAGTAACACAGAATGGACCTAGTTGTTTGTGATGGCACAAGCAACTATGTAAACCATTTTTGAGCCAACTTATGGATAGATCTCAAAGCTTTGAAGATAAGATCAAATCTATTTGGATTCCCTATGTAATCAACATGCAACCAATCAAAAAAATGTAAGGAATTGAGTGGGAAAATGAATGAATCTCAGTCATAGATTCATACCTAACCCTAAATCACCAAAGTCTTTTTAAAGGGAGATGAAGTCCCATAATTCAGAGTGAATGTGTATGAAAGGAAGGTATGCAAGTAAAGAATTGAAGGAAGTAAAAAGGGATGAATTGATTAGTAAACATTCAAGGTGACTTAGAAGTGTGAAAGAATTGCAGAATCTATTTGTAGAACTGAGGAGAAGTTATACAACATTGATATAATAGATCAAGAGGATCAAGATGGACATAATTGCGATATGAAATCAGCAAGGCAAAGTTGTAAGTATATCATATCAAACATTCTACTATTACTTTCTAACAATTGTATCAACAGGTTGAAATCCTTTGGACTAATGTTGATTTAACAATCATTGTAAAATCCTTTAACAGGGTGACATTCCAAGTGAGTGTTCTAAAGTCCTTTAGCTAGGCACACTTTTAACAAGGTGTTAAAATCCTTTAACAGGGTAGGATCTAAAAATCCTTTGTAAGCCTTTAACAGGACAGGCCTTTCATAGGGTAGATCATGAAAATGGTCAAACTATGTAACCTTAATAGGTGAACTTTATTATTGTAGTAGTGAAGAATTGTGGGTGTTGTCCCCTGCCTAGTTTACCTTCTCATTGGAGCATTTTTGGGTAATCACATCTGGTGTCAAGTGTTTATGTGGATGCATTTACTTTACATGTTATTTTAATATGTTCATGTATGTATTCTTTTGAAGTTAAAAGTTTTATTGATTAAATGTTAGGACTTCTGATTCACCCCCCCACCTGCCCCCTCTCAAAAGTATATATATTTCCCATTTGTATTTCCCGTAGGGATACCTTCTTGCAAACAATTCTTCAATGGCTTCAAGATCACTATCAAAACTATCTTCCTCTTCACTTTCATATTATTTTTCTTTACACCTTTTAGCTTTCTTCTTGAGTGATACCTTGGCTTCAAATGCAGACTCAAGATTGCTAGAACTAGGAGTGTAATTATCATAGTTATCTATTTCAAATGCAGTTAATCTTCCAACTAGAGCATCTAGATTTATCTTTTTATTTGGATCACATCTTATCTCTTGAATAACAAATACTCTAATTGCATAGACAAGAAGAAGATTTCTGAATACCTTCCTTACCACTATCATATGTTCATTTTTCTCTCTACAGGCTCTGATGGCACTAACACTGGCTTTGATTCTTTCAACATATTTTACAATGTTTTCGTCTTCTCAAATTTTCATACGATCAAATTGACCTCTCAAGATTTCTACCTTGGCTCTTTTCACATTATCATCACCTCCAAAGATATCCTTCAGTTTGGTCCACATATAATGAGTAGTAGCACATCCTTGATCTCATCAAATTTAGCATAGTTAAGAGTTAATGCAAATGTCAATCATCATAATGTTATGATTTTTCTTTTCAGCAATTTGTTCCACAGTCAATGTTCTAGTAAGCTGTAGATGTAACTTCATAAGTTCCTGCCATGCTTCAAATTTATCTCTATTTAGCTTGGAAATCTCTCTTTTGTAAGACATCCTAATCTTTAGCTTATGTCCTTGAAACCTTTCTCTACAAGAACCAAGAAAAGATTTGATACCAATTGTTGGAAATATAAATGAAGTAACTGAGAGGGGAGGGGTGAATTAGTTACCACTAAAATAAATCCTAGATCCCTTAGATTTCAATACATAACATAAACTTTACTAAAATTACTAATGCTCGATTAATACACAAGCACTCAGTTACACTAGTAAATGTTGTAACTCAGAAAACACTAAAATATCAACATTAACTCAGAAAATGAAAATCTTAAGATATTATCTTTGATTAATCTTACTTAACATAGTTTCATACACATAAAAGAAATAACATGAACACAAGTGACACCAAGATTTAACATGGAAACCCAATTTGGGAAAACCCACCAATTGTAACTAGTTACTAATTTTTACTCTTTTGAAGTGAGCCCTATTAGGATCCAACCATGTTAAAGGTTACAAAACACACTATTAGGTGTGACTCTATTAGAGAATTTAATCACCTTATTAGGAATGTCCTTGTTAGAGGTCTTTAGACACTTCAATCTAGAAATGTGACCTTATTAGAGGATTTACAAATAGCTATTAAGACAACTTTGTTAAGAGATTTAGATCACTACTACAATGGTTAGAGAGTAACAATGAGATGACCTGATTTATGATACAACTAAATTGTTGATTACAGAGCTCAATTATGTCTTGTATACTTGATCCTTTCTAATCGAATGTATCTTTTCATCTCAACAAGGATATTCTACTTATCCTTCTAATTCACTTCTTTAAAGCATCTTTAAATCTTTTATTACTTTCACACATTCAATCCTTAACTTGACCTTATATTTATATCTAACACATTGTCAAGTCAGCTTGAATACAACTTAGAATATTTAATATTCATCTCTTCAGTTAGCTAGAACCAACAAACAAATTAATTGAACTTAATATGCCAAAATAAGAAAATCTTTCGTTGGTCCATCCTACTTGGTAGACACTAACTCAGAAATGGTTTCCTATGTTAAACAAGTGAACTCGGTTAACACTACATATTCACAAAGTTCCTCTAGTAACTAAGCGAGCTCAGTTAACACTGGTTCCATCCAAATTTTCCTTCATTAACTGAGTGAGCTTGGTTAACACTTAAATTATGTGATCTTCCCTTTTTTGCTCGAGTCAACCTGGTAGACACTATCTTCTAAACTTGGAAAACTCTGAAATGATTGGTAGACATAGGAATTTATCGTCATCGCCCAAGTGAACTTGACATGCATTGACTAGCAATAATATGATATTTTGTGTAACATCAAAGACAATACACAATTAACCAATTATTTTCAACAAGTTAGCCATCATGACTTAGTAATTATTTTATCACCAAAATAATTCCTCAAGCCATACAATCTAATTCTTAGCAATGCTTTGTTCTACTCTATTAAATACCTGTACTGGTATTTCAATCATTACTTGCATCGTATTGTCCGTACACATCTATGCACTAGTATATGTCATCATGATATTGCCATAGAACTTTCCTCAACTACACATTAGCTAATTCTCAATGAGTTGTCATTACACATCACACCTTCTCCCTGTGTTGTTGCAAACTGTGTAACACTTACAAAATTTTCTATCTCTAAATGCATAAATGAAATGCTGAATATATGTTTCCATGAATGAAAACTATCAAAACATCTATCTAACCATATTTTCAACAAGTTTAAATCAAAAGATAATTAAGAAATAACACATGTAATAAATTGGTCTAGTACTACTTACCTCGTGCAATCTAAGAAATTGTTAGTTAGACTTTTGTTATAGATGCATGTGTTAAATGATAGGTGGCAACATAAAATGGGTGGAGAGAGAGAAAATGTAATGTTTTATTATTATGAATAAAAGGTCTTTCACATATGTGAAAATTTTATTTTGAGTTATTGTTGAAACATTCACAAGTTTTCCAAAAGTCAAATACATGGACTTGGTTGTTCGACTGTAGGAGACATATATGTTAATCATCTGGCTACAATTGCTAGAGGAACTCCTCTCAACTCTATGAATTCTTATACAATTTGACTTGATGACTATTAACAAGGAGTTTGAAGTGGACATGATCCATTGTTGAAAGTTGCATAACTCCATTATTGAACACTTCTATCAGTGAATTTATATCGAGCCTAGTGTAAATAAATGTTCAATTCAAGTACATTATGTAGATTCTTGTGCTCAAACTCAACAAGCATGACAAAAAATTTTCCATAGAGTAGTTTAAATGGGGTGAAACCTTTTTTTTTTTCCATGTTGTCATGTATGCTGAAATGGTTTTAGGAATCTTGAATGCCTAGTTCTTTTTGTGAATTACAACTATCTTGGTGAGGATCCATTTGATCTCCCTATTAATTATCTTAGCTTACCTATTATCCTATGGATGATAAGGTGATGAATTCACATGCCTTATAGTATATTATTTAACCAATGAAACTATCAATATGGATATGAATTGAGCTTCCTAATCTATAACTATCTCTCTAGGAATGCCAATTTGGTAAAGATAGCCTTATAAAGGAATTCTACCACATTTTTATCTCTTGCATGGTTCATGAGTCAAGCTTCCACCCATCTAGGGATATAGTTTGTGAAAATCAATATGTATGATTTTCCATTAGGTGAAGGGTCAATTGGTACCAAAAAATCAAGGCCTATTTTTCAAAAGGAATAAAAACCACTTGAGGATACAATTGTATTTGATTTGATTTAGGTGGCCTACCCATTCACTAGCAACAATCACATTTCTTGGTATTCCTTATTGTATCCTTGTGCAATGTTGGCTAGTAGTATCCTGTGTTAAGGATCTTGTGTGCTATCATTTTTGCTTAAAAATGACCACCACAAGGCTCATCGTGGTAGGCAAGTAGTTTATCATTTGTCTCATCCTCCCTACCACATCTTCTCATTACTTGATAAGGCATCGCACAAAACATGTAACATGTTATCCAAGAGAAGTTGAAACTCCTCATAGCTAGCAATTTTCCTTCTTTTGGAGAGAAGTGGATTGGATCCCTTCGTATAGCTAGATAATTTATAATATTAGCATACCATGGAATATGGGCTAAAATAGAGAAAAGATGCTCATCTAGAACTTGTAATCTATAGTAGAAATCTGCCACTACAATTTCTCAACTTGGCTTGTCCATAATTTTAATGTCAAACTCTTATATAGGAAGTAACCATCTTGCTAATCTTCTTGTGAAAGAAGGTTTATTCGTGAAACACTTAATGTTTGCATGATTCAAGTGATCAAAGATTGCATACCTTGTTATGTAGTGCTTGAATTTTTTCAATGCATAGATAACTGCATTCAATTCATTTTTAGTCATAATATAATTAAGTTCATCACCCTGCAAGTTGTTGCTGATGTAAATTGATTACATGTTCAACTTCTCCTCCTTTTTTTCCAATAACTTCTCAAACATCATAAGTAGATACATCCATGTGTATGTGAAATGGTAGTGACTAATTTGGGCCCATTAGCACTATTGCTTTTGTTAAAACTTCTTTCAATTATTTTAAAGATTGATCACATTTAGAAGTCCAAGTGAACTCTTTTTCCTTTTTGAGAAAGGTATATAATGGAGCTTCTATCTTAAAAAAATCCTTGATAAACCTTCTATAATACCTTTCATGTCTGAAGAAACTTCTAAAATGATTTTTCTTTTTTGGGGTAGGAATGGTAGTGATCACTTCTACTTTAGAGTGATCTACTTGAGTTCCTAATGAGGAAATAAAATGTCCCAACACTGCACCTTCTTCCCTCATCATATAATATTTCTCACTAATCAATGAAAAGTTACGTTCTTGACATTTTTTTAGTACCTTTTCCAAATTGCTTTAGATTTCTTTAAAGGTGGTATCATAACTAGTGAAATCACCCATGTAGATTTCTATGCAATCTATAGAGATGTCTGAAAAGATACTGATTACAACCCTTTGAATTGTGGCTAGTGTATTGGACATCCAAAATAGAAAAATACTCAATAGGAAAATACTCCCCATGGGCATGTAATTTTTTTTTTCTTGACCCTATAGTACTATCCTTATTTGGTTGTATCCATTGAATCCATCCAAGAAAGAGAATTTCTTCTTCCCAACCAAGTTATCCAAAACTTAATAAATGAAGGATAATGAAAAGTTATCTTTCTTGGTTATAGTATTGAGTTCTTTATATTATACATATACCCTCCATTTTTCTCCCTTCTTATTCACTATAAATAGGGTTGACAACCACTAACTATTAGAAATAGGATAGATAAATCCAATGTTTGAGAGTTTTTGCAACTCTATTTTGACAATGTCTCTAAGAGTATTATTGATCCTCCTTTAAGGTTTCCTAACATGTTTATAAGCTAGAATAATTTATATCTTATGATAATGGAGCTTGGGGTATAGTCTTCTCATATCATTATTGTCCCATGCAAACATTTGTTGTTTTTCTTTTAACAATTTAAGCAGGTTATCTTGTTGGAAACTAGTGAGGTGTTTATTGATGTTTAGTTATTTGCTTCGAGTGGCTTATAACTTCTCATTATTTCCACCATAGTTGTAGTGGAATGATGTGGTGATTTAATTTCACCTAGGAGTAATATATGCAAGTAATCTATGGTTGTAAGAAATTTGTATGAGTATTGAGGAGATAATATAGTCTATAAGGAACATTGTTCATCATTACAAACTTGGGAGTTCAATCTATATTCATTCGAAAGAATGGCATTCAAGATGCCATCTTCTCTTGGGGTGACTTATACCTTCTCATTTTTTCCACCATATCTATATTAGAAGGATGTGGTGATTGAATCTCCTGTGGGAGTAATCTATGAAAGTAATCTATGGTTGTAAGAAAGTTGTATGAGGATTGAGGTGATAAGATAGTCTATAAGGAACATTTCTCATCATTAAAAACTTGGGAGTTTAGTTCATATTCATTGGAAAGAATGACATACAAGATGTCATCTTCTTCTTGAGTATGCACAAAGGTACCCTTTTAATCATCATAATATGGTTTTTTGAGTTTTTTTCCACTTCATTATCACCTACATCCATCCATAAATCTTGGTCATCATCTAACTAGGGTAAAGTAGGGGAATACAAGGATAACGTTTTGGTAGAAATAACATTGGATATTATCATTTTCCTTGATTGACATGGTATATAAGCATATGTTGTGGCCAACCAAGTTCTATCAAAAATAAAAACTTATCCTCCTAAGGCAGCCTTTGGTGAAAGAATCACAAAGTTAGTAGGGTATTCTTATGAGTCCAAGGTTACAACCATACCATGAGGTTTGACTATTGAACTATTTGTTAGCTGTATGATGGTGGGGGTTTCTCTCAAGATATCAATATTTAATTACATCATCATTTATTTGGTCATGAAATTTATGGATCCCCTAGGTCCAATGGAGCATTCTTCACCTATACCCCATTGATAAATAATGTGACAACATGATTCCCTATATCAAAGTACTGGAGAATGGACAATT
Organism: Cupressus sempervirens; assembly: GCA_028749045.1. Lineage (NCBI taxonomy): Eukaryota > Viridiplantae > Streptophyta > Pinopsida > Cupressales > Cupressaceae > Cupressus > Cupressus sempervirens. Next base: position 345,851,303 of record CM053793.1, read on the forward strand.
TTTCTATCACAAGGTTAGAGAGTTGTCTTGACTCATGTATAGTCTGACGATCCTTTATTTTTTCTACTAAGCTTTTTGATACATGTATCCCTAATGTGTTTAGTATAAATAGGCACTTCCTTTATAGCATCCAAGAAAGGAATCTTGATACTCATTTTCTTTCACTGATTTAGTAGTTCAATGGTAGATTCACTTATAGATAGAGGTATATTTGGATTAAGAATTTGAGGGAAATGAAATATTTCTCTATAAGAACCCATGGAGAGGGTACTTAAGGAAGATCACTTTATACTTCCTCATTTAGGGCTTCATAACTGGTGACCTTAGTTATGACAAGACTAGTGGGAGATGGTAAGGTGATCCTTGACCTAAAATGTATATAATTAATATTGATAACGTACATGAGTTGTTGATTCATGTCAAAGAAATAGAATTTGTATCAAGGTTTCTTATTATGAGGATTAGGTGTAGGCTGCATAGGTAGTTGGGCCCACTTAGGAGGATTAGTATTTATTACAATAGGCTGATTTGGAAGCATCAAAGCTTGTTATTGGGGTTGTTGCAGGGCTCCAAACTATTAGTTAGGTCATTATTGACCTCCCCTCCACTGAGGTGACTATTTCCAATTACCTTTTAGGGGTTTCTATTGGTTTCGAGGTTGCTACCATTGATTCTAAGGTTGCTACTTTTTTTTTTAAGGTTGTTTCCAATAGTTAAGAGGGGGTTGTTCCTAGCTCTATTGGTTATATCATTGGGTTGGATTATTATTCCAAGTCTAGTTTTGGAAATTAGGATTATACTAAGGCTACCATTTATGACTAGACTAATAAGGACTACATTAAGTTAATGGGTTATGATGCCTACCTTGCCTATGTGCTCATGGCCTCTATTGAGAAATGTAATACAACTATCATAATCCCCTTACATTGGATAGAACTCAGTTGGCATTTGATAGGATATAAAATTGGAAACTTGTAGCCCTTCTTTTCTCTATAGAATAAAAAAAATTCTTCCAACATATCCTCACCACTACAACATTTGGGGTCAAGTTCCAATGACAATTTATGATAGTGATGTGATTTGTTTATGATTTTTATGTTTTTTTTTGCAAGTGTTCCCAACACAATCATTATACAAATGTCAATTTCTTAATTTTGACATCTATGTGCTTATAAATAAAAATAATAAAATATGAAACTTAATCATTCCCCATTTGATTTGATCGATTGTGGATAACTGTATGTGAAAGAGTGTGGAGAGCTCTGAACAAATGCGGAGAGCTTTGGATGTTGGTGGAGATCAATGAAGATCTAGGATTTTTTTGTCATGCCCTTGTGATCTCTACATTTCATTGACATGCCCTTGCTTTATGATTTTATTTCTATGGCATGCCCTTGTGCTCTTCGTACCCTTAATCTATGATTTTCTTTAAGGGGAGAAGAGGTACCTATGTAAATGTTCTTTTCTTTTCCTTCTAAACATGTATCTCTTTATATTTCCCTCAATAGGTGAATAGAGAAGCTTTTCTTTCACATGGCGGTCCTAAGTCAAAGATTTTCTTTAGAGACACCATTCCATTGGGGATGTTGTTGGTAAGGAGATTGAGGATTCTATCCTCAATGTCATTCTTCTTGGTGTTATCCTAATCTTAACATAATATTAAAATACCCCTATGTTAGATAGAATAGAAAGGATGTGTCAATCATCTTCAAAGACTTGGAGGTTAGTGATATTGTTTAGGATGGAGGGCATTGGGACCATCTTGACAAAGATCACTTAGGAATATTCATATTGTAAAAATGTAGCACAACAAACTAGATCCACATAAATAGCTACATCATAAATATTATTTTAGCCTTCAAATAAAATAGTTGTAACAAGCATGTTAGTTTAAAGCCATGAACAATCGAAGAACCATGAGTGTGGCTAACATACCTGAGAAATACACTAAAAGAATTTATGATAGGCATTTGCGAGTGCAAGAATATTGTAGATATACACTTTGAACAATTTTGTGACAAATTTAAGTGGCTTGGCTCTTTAAAGAGTGTGCCTGGGGTTTCTAAATTTTGTGAATAGAAAAATTATAAATTTCAATCAACTTCTCAATAGTCTAGATTCCCAAATTTATATAATTAAATGTAAAATTCATAATAGTAAAGAGCAAAGTGAACTTTTCATTACAAATCTCATTATTGTTGACAAATATTTTCAGTTGTAGTTTTTTTGGTGTAAATATTTGTATTACAAAATTGATGTAATCATTTAGGCTTTATGTGTACTATTAATATGTGATCAATGCCAAAGGCCTCAGTTGTAGCTCTTTGTTAGGGTTTCTAGCAAAGTTTTTGTCAATTTGTGGTGCCTACAATTTAAAACTCTAGTGTTTGGAGATAGTTTTCAGCCTTTGATTTCAGTTCTGTTTACTCAAACCCCTAAGCATTAATTATTTGTTCACTAATTGAAATAAAAAGATGAGGTTAATGAATTTTTCCACAATAGGATTTTGGAATTAATCTGTATAGTTTCTATAAATAGCATCAAACTTGAGTCACCAAGATTGTTTGGTTCTTCTTCTATTGATTAGGGTTTTAGTTACCTTCAAAGGATCTAGGTATTTTATAGTAGGAGCTACCAAACATGTAAGAAAACAATCCTCTATAATATTTATGCCCTTGATTTTCATTTCTTTGGAGTGGAAGAGGAGTAAGTGTATATCTACAATAACATAGAGTTTGTGTTTATATCATCTCTAACAATTGTAATAGAAAAAAGGTGTGACCAACTACATTTTCTTGTATCTCAATTTACTAGGCTTCATCAAATACCACCTCTTTGAATCAAATAAAATTAATTTTTTACAAGAAAATTAATGTTTTACTAAGCTTGATGCAATCTCTATCAAAGATCTTTACCAACCATATAATTAGTACAATAAGAAGCAAGGGAATTTTTTAGTCTCTAGAAATAATTGGGATGAAATTTGGTTTTGGCTAACTGGAAACACTAGTACAGGAATATCTAAGAAGGGAATTTTCTCTAGAAAAAGAACTCCTATTTAAATCTTACTATGATTCAATCCTAGAATCTCACAAGTGTATAACAAGATAAATTCATTACAACCAACTCTATCCATCTAGACCTGCGACTCATCCTCTCTAGAAATTACTCATCAACACAAAGAACACAATTATTTACATCAATAAATTAGAATTCCTCATAAATGCTAAAATTGAATTTTTAGAGTTTTTCTCTCCAAAATATTGATGACTTGGAAGATGGGATGCTCCTGCATTACATAGACAATCATCCTACCATTTATTTTATTTCTCAAGTTTTTGAAGGTCATTTCTTTATTATGTGGAATGGTGGTTGAACATATTAAAACATGAATTAGGGCATTCTCAAGAATGTCATGATTTCCCTTCTTTCTACTTAAGTTGTGGAGAAAATGGAATGGATGAGCTTATGTAAGTTAAACTCGAATTGATTTTTTTACAAATGCATAAAAAGATTGAATTTTAGAAGGAAAGTAGAGTATCATTTTTCTTTTATATTTTAAATTAATGTTAGCGGATTTTAGAAATATGATTTAAAACTTAATTTAATTAAATATAATATAAATACATGCATGCATACATACATACATACATCCATACATAGATATAATATATATACATACACACACTCACACATATATGTATGCATGTATGTGTGTATGTATGTATGTATGTATACACACACACACATATATGTATATATACATACATATATACATATGTATATGTATATATATGTGTGTGTGTGTATACATACTGATGTAGGAGCATCCTGGGTGTAAGTACAATCTTGCATCACCCAAAAATATTTTATTTTCAGTCTTTTGTATTTTAATAAGGACTAGTAGACAGGGTGGTTACTATTTATGGGAGCTTACTATTTTTAGTAAGCTTTTCATATGAGCTCAGAATGTTTTCATTTTCTACAAGAAGGTTCATTTTAGAGTTATAAGCCTACCATAAAAATCTCATTGCTCAAGCTTAAGTATCAGAGAAGTTATTGCTGATTTTTGATGGAAGCATTTGCAGAAAAATCTTCAGGCTTACCATTGGAGGCCTTAGAGTTTCTGGATGAGGTCTAAAAACTCGATGGAAGGGCACTTAAGTAGTTCTGAGCCTGTAGATTAGGAGCTAGCGTTTCCAAAAAGTGGTTATAATAGCCAATTAGAGCAACGGTTTGAGAGTTATGGCCTTTCAAAGTTGGGCTACCTGAAATATCTAAAATAATTGTCAAAGATGTATTTGACCAACTCTTTATGTATTGTTAGGGTTTTTTGGCCTTAGGTATTAACTTTCAATGTCTAGAACCTTCCTAGGAAGCATAAAATTGCCTATTTAAGAAAGGCTTGAACATTGTCTAGGATAGTTTTGGGTGATAGTTTGCAGATTGTCTTGCAGATTACTATAATGAAAGTGCCCATGTCAGTTAGCATATTGTACTTCTGAATTCTATAATTCCATATTTTTAGCACAACTAAGAAGTCCATTTTTTTTCTCACATTAGCTATTGTTTCTTTGTTTCTGTTATTGATTATGGTATTAAGGGGAGCATCCTTCATCAAGTGGTATTAGAGCAAGAGTTCTTGAGTGTGTGGACAAATCGTTGACTATGAGGCAATTCACACGAGGACCGTGGTTTGGGATGAGCTTGTAGACAGATTGCTGATAGTGAGGTAGTTTGCCCTAGGGATTCAACGAAAGTGTAAAAATTCCACCACGAAGAGATCATGGTGGAAGAGCTATAGGTGTTACACCTTAGGGTTTCTAAGCCCTCCAAAGACAAATGCAAGCATTAGACGAAAAAATACATAGAGGAATAAATCTTCCCATAAGAGATGAAAGTGAGGATGAGGACAAAGTAGAAGAAAATGCCGAAGTAGAGGTAGTTCTAAACCTAGAGGAAGAAAGGATTTTTAGGGACATCTCCAATATTGGAAAATCTTATCAAGAAATATTAACTTAGAGGAGTTGATTGATTAGACCAATGAACTGGAGGAGTACTTTGAGTATGAAGATAGTGAGGATCCTAATAGCGTCAAGTTTGCAAAGGAAAAACTGAAGGGACATGCAAAGATCTGGTGATAGGAGGTTCAGTTGGAGCAAAATAGAAAGGGAAAGGAAAAAATCACCAGAAGGGAGAGGATGATAGATAAACTGAAGTGAAAATTCATCCATGTGGATTATGAGCTTGATCTATTGAAGAAAATGAAAGGGTTAAAGCAAGTGGGAAAATCTATTGAAGACTATACCAAAGAGTTCTATCAAGTTTTTATTAGAACCAGTCATGTAGAAGCTAATAAGGAGAAAGTGGCTCATTATCTTAATGGGTTAAGGCCAAGTATTTAGGATGAGTGGAGTCTAGTTCGAATGAGTAGCATTGAGGAGGCATACCAGTTTGACAACAAGAATAGTGGAAGGGGTCACAATGGAAGATTTGGTGGACGATCTTATGGTGGACGTAATGATGATCAAAAGAATAAGGATGAGGCTAGGAGTAGTAGTCAGAACTAGAGGGGAAATAATTCCAATCATTTCCATGATCAAAATAATAGAGATCAAAGAGGAAGAGGTAGAGGACAAGGATCTGGAAGAGGAAGCTTATGTGGGAAATGTTTTCAGTACAGAGAAGAAGGGCATAGAGCATTTAAATGTACCTAATGCCAAGGAAGGATAGATTGAAGAACAAAAGGCCATGCCAGAGTTGCGCATGTTGATGAAGATGCCAGATCCTCACATTTTGAAGATGCTAAAAGAGGAGAAGTCCTAGTTAACATAAGAGTCCTACTGAGTGGTGAAAATGAACTTGATCAAAGAAGGAGTTTGTTTCACACAAGGTGTAGATGTGAAGATAAGTGTTGTGATGTGATCATTGATGGTGGAAGTACTAACAATCATGTGTCAGAAATGATGGTCACTAGGTTGAAGCTGAAGAGACAGAAACACCCCCATCCATACTGTATTGCTTAGGTGCAAGATGACCACAAGGTCATGGTCAATGAGTAGTGATTGGTGAAGTTCAAGATTGAAATCTACTAGGATGAGATACTATATGATATCATACCTATAGACATATGTCATATGTTCTTGGGTAGATTGTGGCAGTTTGATAGGCATGTTTTACATGATAGGCGAGCAAATACCTACACTCTAACCAAGGATGGAGTGAAACATAAGTTGAAACCATTGAAGGAGAAAGAAGAAAACGTATGTAGTACTGCTAGAATATGTTTTTTTGATGGAAACAAGTTTCTCAAAGGTATGAAGCATGAGCATATGTGCTTTTCTATAATTCCTAAAGATAGTAAAGAAGAAGTAGAGGAGGTCCCTGCAGAAGTTGCAGATATGTTGGGAGAGTTTTTTGATATTGCATCAAATAATGTACCTAATGAGTTTCCCCCAATGAGGAAGATCAGTCACCAAATGGATTTGGTTCCAAGAGCCAGTTTTCCAAATAAGGTAGTGCACAGAATGACACCAACATAAAGTGAAGAGTTGAACAGACAAGTTCATGAGTTGTTGCAAAAGGGGTTGATTCAAGAGATTTTGAGTCCATGTGTTGTACTAGCCATATTAGCACCAAAGATGAATGGAGAATGGAGGGTGTGCATAGATTCTTGCACTATCAATAAAACCACAATCAAGTACAAATTTCCATTGCCAAGGATGGATGATATTATGGATTGTTTGAGTGGAATTGAGTATTTCACAAAGATAGATCTAAAGAGTAGGTACCATTAGATTTGTATTAGAGAAGGTGATGAGTGGAAGACTAATTTCAAGACCAAAGAAGGGTTGTACAAGTGGTTAGTCATGCCTTTTGGGCTAACTAATGCTCCGAGAACTTTCATGAGGCTCATGAATGAGGTACTAAAGGAGTTTCTAAGTAAGTTTGTCATTGTTTACCTAGATCATATTTTGATCTTTAGTAAGACATTGGAGGAGCACTTGATCCATATTCACAAGGTGTTTGATAAGTTGAGGGAAGAAAAGTTGTTGATAAACTTGAAGAAGTGTAGTTTTGTAAAGAAGGATTTGGTATACTTGGGATTTGTAATCTCAACAAAAGGTTTGAAAATGGACCTAGAAAAAGTGAAGGCTATCCTTGAATGGCCTACTCCAAGGAGTGTGACCGAGGTAAGATCTTTTCATGGACTGGCTAGTTTTTACAGAAAGTTCATAAGAGCTTTTAGTAGTATTTGTGGATTCTTGAATAAAATAATGAGAGGGGATAGGAAAGAATTTAAGTGGATTGTAGGAGAAAATAAGATTTTTAATATATTGAAACAAAAAATTACAGGGTAGCCTATTTTAGCACTTCCTAATTTTAACAAGGTGTTTCAAGTCGACTATGATGCTAGTGGTACTACAATAGGAGTTGTTATGAGCTAGGACCTATTGGTTATTTTAGTAAGAAATTGAATGATGCTGAAAGAAAATATTCTATTTATGATTAAGAATTTTATGCTATAGTTCAAGCATTAAGGAAGTGGAGACACTATCATCTTCCTAAGGAGTTTGTTGTGTATATTGATCATCAATCTTTGCAATATTTGAATAGTCAAGGAAAATTGAACCAAAGGCATTTGAAGTGGGTTGAGTTTTTGCAGAGTTATACATTTATTTTTAAACATAGGAGTGGGAAGTTTGACAGAGTTGCATATGCTCTTAGTAGAAGACAAATTTTTCTGATAGAAATGCAAGTAGAGGTGGTTGGATTCAAGGAACTTAGTACTTTGTATCTAGATGATCTTCATTTTGATAAGTAGGAGATAATTTCCACAACAAGTCAAATTGTGATATTGCTATCAGGATTTAACTATGTGATTTTGAGTCAAACTCATTGACCCATGTTTCATGAGTAGTGATTAAATATGAATCCATCTCTCATGAAAATAAATGGAACACTTAGCATTCATTGGATCTAGGTGCTCATAGGGCTGAAGCATTAGGACTTCCTAGGAGGTCATCCATCCTAGTACTACTCCAGCTCAAGCGTGCTTAACAATAGAGTTTCCTCCATGATTAAACCCAAAGCTTTCAACCCCATTTGTAAAACCTTCACCAAGTGGTGTCTTATAAGGTACACCGCTTGGTGAAGGTTTTATAAATGGGTTTGCAGGCTTTTGTTTTAACCATGGAGGAAACTCTTTTGTTAAGTGCATTCAGGCTGGAGTAGTACTGGGATGGGTGACCTCCTAGGAAGACTCGATACTTCACCCCTATGAGAATCACCTAGATCCAATGAGTGCTAAGTGTTCCATTTATTCTCATGAGATATGGATTCATGTTGAATCACTACTCATGAAACATGGGTTAATGAGTTTGACTAAAAATCACATAGTTAAATCTTGATAGCAATATCATGATCCTAATTTTGGTGAACCGTGGAAGGCTTGTATAAAACTTGTTACACTTGACAGGACAAAGTGGTTGGATTTCATGATCCAAGATAATATGTTGTTTAAAGGAAGCTAGTTGTGCATTCCCAGAATTTTAATGCGAGATGATCTCATCAAGCAGAAGAATAGTGGGGGGTTGGCTAGACATTTTGGCAAAGATAAAACCATAGCTTTGGTTGCTGAGAATTATTACTGGCCATAGTTGCAACAAGATGTGAAGAAGTTTATACAAAGTTGTAGAGTATGTCAGATGGTGAAAGGAGTGGAGTAGAACATAGGATTTTATCAGCCATTACCTATACCAAAAAAGCCATGGGAGGATGTCAACATGGCTTTTGTTCTCGGATTACAAAGGACTCAGTGTGGGCATGATTCTATTTTTGTGGTACTTGATAGGTTTTCAAAGATGGCACATTTTATTCCTTGCAAGAAGACTAGTGATGTTGTTCATATGGTAGAGTTTTTTCTTAGAGAAGTGGTGAGACTACATGGTTTGCCAAAGAATATAGTTTAAGATCAAGATACCAAATTTGTTGGGAATTTATATCATACATTATGGAAGAATTTGAAGACAAATTTGAAGTTTAGTTCATCACATCATTCACACATTGATGGATAGAAAATAGTTGTGAATAACAATTTCGAAAACTTGCTGAGATGTTTGTTTGGAGACAAACCAAAATGATGGGATATGATTTTACCATAGGTGAAATTTGCATATAATAATTGTGTCAATAGGAGTACTGGTAAATCACCATTCTAGATTGTATATGGGAGTAATCCCAAAAATGCTTTTGAATTGAGGAAGTTGGGTAAAGGAGAGATAAGTAGTGTTGAAGTAGAAGAATTTGCTAAACATTTGAAGAACATCCATGAGGAGGTAAGGAAGTACATCATAAAGATGAATACACAGTATAAGGCTAAGGTAGTTGTGAAAAGGAGGTATAAGGAATTTCAAATTGAAGATGAAGTCATGGTGCATTTGAGAAAGGAGTGTTTTCCACTGGCTACATGTAATAAGCTAAAGATGAAGAAGTTTGGACCATGCAAGATAGTGAAAAGGCAAGATTCTGAAAATGCCCATGAAGTGGAGTTGCTTGCTGAATTGAATATTTCACTAGAATTTAATATTTTAGGTTTGATAGAGTACTATGAAAGAGGTGATGGAGATGAAGTTGTAGAAGTGCAGTGGAGTATTCTAATAGCTAGTTCATCTACAAAGGAGATTGAGGAGATACTAGATAGCCGTGCTGGCAAAACTACTAGGAACCAAACTTACGAGGAATATCTTGTCAAATGGAAAGGGAGGTCAGTAGATGATTCATCATGGCTAGCAAAGGAGGAGGTTAACCATCTTGGTTTTCCTCTGAACACCTAAGACATGACAAAGTCACTTCTCAAATTACCCTCGGTGTCTAATGTAGGAGCATCCTAGGTGTAAGAGCAATCTTGCATCACCCAAAAATATTTTCTTTTCAGTCTTTTCTATTTTAATAAGGACTAGTAGATAGGGTGGTGACTATTTATGAGAGCTTACTATTTTTAGTAAGTTTTTCATATGAGCTCTAAATGTTCTCATTGTTTATAGGAAGGTTCATTTTAGAGTTATAAGCCTACCATAAAAATCTCATTGTTCAATCTTAAGTATTGGAGAAGTTATTGTAGATTTTTAGTGGAGACATTTGTAGAAAATTTTTCAAGCTCATTATTGGAGGCCTTAGAGTGCCTAAATGAGGTCCAAAGAATCAATGGAAGGGCACTTGCATGATTTTGAGCTTGTAAACCAGGAGCTGGCATTTCTAAAAAGTGGTTATAATGGCCAATTAGAGCAATGGTTCGAAAGTTATGGCCTTCCAAAGTTGGGCTACCTGAAATATCTAAAATAATTGTCAAAGATATATTTGGTCAACTCTTTATGTATTGTTAGAGTCTGTTGGCCCTAGGTATTAAGTTTCAATGTCTAGAACCTTCCTAGGCAGCATGAAATTGCCTATTTAAGAAAGGCCTAAACATTGTCTAGGATAGCTCTGGGTGATAGTTCATAGCTTGTCTTGTAGATTATTGTAATGAAGGCACCCATGTGGGTTAGCATATTGTACTCGTGAATTTTGTAATTTTTTATTTGTGGTGCAAATAAGAAGTCCATATTTTGTTCTTGCATTTGCTGTTGTTTCTTTGTTTTTGTTATGGTTTATGGTATTAAGGGGAGCACCCTTCATCACATACATATGTGTGTGTCTATGTATGTATGTATGCATGTATATATAAAAAGAGATATTTTTAAAGATTCTTACTAGAACTTAGCACAACAAAAAAATTGATCTAGTTGTATACATATTCTAAAATATAAATAATAAAATAATAAAACTCACTCGACTCGTGCTAAGTGACTTACCTCAAAAACCTACACAAAAATAATGTAGACCAAAAAAATTGGGTAGAGTTCACAAGAAATTTTACAAAAACATATCAAAGAAAATATTTTTAGAAAGAAACAAGCCATAACCTAGTTAAATTGGTCTAGTTTCTAATTAGCTAGGTTGATTACAAAGTCTTGTAGAACTATCATCAGATTAGGTACAATAAAATGAACAATCAATTGTTCCCAGCTAGTAGGTTCAAATATAGTTTTCCAAGGTGATAAAATTGCATATGCAGATGCATCACATGCATGCTAGGCATGAAGCACATTCCCCAACTTATAACAAATGGTTAGATATAAAAGCTCCATACACTGGCCCAACAATGGAAGTCAAGGATGTAACCATGCATGTATTGGCATAGTCTCCCTGCAAGGATCCCAAGTATCTACTAAATAGGTTTAGGGTCACTTGGCTACTAGGGATTTGTAGCAACTATTCTCACTATTGGAAGAATAACTTCAGTGAAGAGTTGAGTGTAAGGAGTTGAAGAAGAAAGTTCTGCTTCTATGTAAATTCCATAATCATGAGGCTCATTCCCTTGTAGAAGCCTCTACCACAATGAAATTACCTCTAAATCATGAAAAGGATTTTGAAGTGATTCCCAACCTTGAAACGCTCTTATAAGAAATGGCAAAGAAAATGCAGATGTAATACATGACAAAATGCACAACTTGTAGTCCTCTCAATATTTGGACTGTAAACTCTCAAAGGCACTTGCAAGTGATTCCAATGTCATAGTACTTGCTGAAACACTTTCCTAGATTCTACCTAGTGCTCTCATAATATCCTCTATGTTGTCTACTTGTTTATATTGTGCAGTATTTTCCTAAAGTCGCTTCTTCTCCTTCAGGTATATTGCCACAGACTCTCTCTCGTACCTTAAATTTTGATCAAACTTCTAAATATCTTCCTCTAACATATCTAAAATCAAATTCACATTGTGTTTTAACTCTGGCATAGGTGTTTGATCCTTGATAGCTTCCATTTCAGCATTCAAGTTTTTAAGACTGGTCAAGACCCTCACTTGCAGACCTCTCATGTCAAGCACTTTCTGTACTATTTCAACACCATGTTCTTGCTTTTGAGCTAACAGTTCTTCAAGTACATTTTCTTGTAAAACATTAATTTTTTTGATCAATTATAAACTCTTAGAAAGTGAATTTTTGTTTTCTATTAGCATTGATAGGGTTCCCTTGAACAAAATTAAAATGAAGAGGCACAAATTATAAAGTTTCCTTCATTGCTTCCATAATATCTTCATTTTATGTCCCTAAGCTAGACAATAATGTCTATTGGTTCTAATCAACAACTAAGATAATGAGTTCTCTGTCACTATCAAAACTTATCAATGGGAGAAAGATAGTCCAAATAAGTAATCAATATGAAATGGGAGTTGTTTTGATGCGGTAGATGGAGATATAAATTAAGCATATTTATAGGGGTGATATGGGTCAATCATTGGGTGAGAAATGTGATGAATAGGGATAAAATGAAAAGGTGGGATGTTGAAAAGGAATAATCAAGAGTGTTAACTCAGTTGGCATCAATTTGACCTCAAACTCCTCAAATACAATAGAGAGAGGAAGAGTTGATGCACCTAGTTGAGACTTAAACACTAAGTATTAATGTAGATTTTAATTATAAGAAATGTTCAATAATGGTTTCTATAGTACGCTCTTTTATTTATGTCATTAATTAAAATGCATATGTGTTATTTTTATAGAGGATGTTGAATAGGTTAAAGGGCCATGCATCAAGTGGTTTAATTACATCACATGTTCTATCTAGCACTTCTCACAATCTTATTTTGTAGCTCCTAGCATTGATCCTATGTTCAATATGCAATCTCAATTCATATGCATACGACATTAGGTGGAGCTAAAAAATGCAACAGGTTTTCATTTTTGTTAGAGATCTTTAATTAGGCATTTTAAGTTATAGACCATCATGAACATTGTAACTTTAACTCTTATAGGCAAGGGTAATGTCCTCAACATGCAAGAAAATCAAGAATTTCTATGTGGTGGTTTGTTGAGGACATTCTCTTGGCCATAGTGACTAGAGTTTTAATGTTCATGATGGTCTAAATTTTAAGGACTTAATAGACCTATTAAATAAATGTAAACATGGTGGATTTTTTTTAGCTCCACCTATTGCCCATGCATATGGAATGTGGTTGAATGTGCATTCTCAATATAGAGTGGTAGAATATTATTTTGTATGCAATAGAAAAATGACATGCACCAGAAGATGGGAAAATGATGTCACATTTAAAGGTCTAGAACCTTTTTTTTTAAATATTTTTTCACATGTATCCACATGAATATGAATATTTTGTCACACATATCATTTAAGAACATTTTTTTCATCATATTCTAGGTTGAAATGGGTGTATTTTTTCCATTTATAATCTTGCAGTCCCTAGATAGCTGAGATAGCCCACTTCACCAATGGACATGTGTTACAAGATACATGTTCTAGAGTATATTTTTCTCATGGATGATGTAGGAATTCTTAGAGATGTATACTCTATGTTGGTCTAATTTTTTGCATGATAAAATTTCCTTTGTCCAAGTATAAAAAATTAGATTGGATCCATTAATGGTGAATAGGGTTTCTCATTTCATCATCCATTTGTTAGCCTTTGAAAATATTTGTTAAAACCCCTATGGCTCATTCCTTTTAAAACTTTCGAGTGTGAAATATTTTTGAAAAAAGAACTTTGGATATTCTATTTTCTTTTAATTTTTACTTGCCCTCAAATAGTCTTTCCTCCCATGTTCCTCACCATACGATTTTGAAAAGATCTACAGTTCTCATTATCTCGCTATGGAAAGATGTGCACTTCATATGTATAGCGAGGCAGCAAGTACCAAAAATTTTAGAAAATGGAATCATAAAATGAAGGTGCCACGGTCAAAGATTTGGTTACGGTCAAAATTTCAGTCACATGCACTTTGTTGGTACTATTAAGTAGCCAAAAGACGTCGCTAGAATAAGGGTTTTTTTGATGACTCACTACCTCACTATCAGAAAAACTAAGTATCTCACTATTAGCGAAGTAGTGAGTAGTCGGTAAGTACAAGACGTAGTGGCCTCCAAACTTCCCAGTGATCATAAATTTTTCCAAGTGGCATGGTGAGTAATGATTATTATAGTCAGAAGAACTTAATATAGGTGATAGTTGCTTGACTTGTTTTTATTCTTTCGGCAACGAGTTTTGTTAAAGACACTGGAGCTCACTACCTCACTATCAAAAATTTTCAGCATCTCATTATCTGCGACATAGAAAGTCACCATGAAATGAACACGTGGTGGGATCTTAAAACAATGTGGAAAGGTGACTTGGATTAGAGTAAGTTTTTGTTGTGCCAGCTACTTAGAAATTTTTATGTCATCAGTATCCTAGGCCCACGCCCCATTCATAAAACACATGAGGGATTCTAATCGTTAGATCAAGCTGAGATAATTGATCCTCACTACCTCACTATGGAAAGAAGTGCAATGTTTACTCTATGAAACATAGCGAATATGGGACCCACCACTCTTTTGTGTACTTTGTGTAGTTTCTTGACCCTTGGATTGATCTCAGATCAAAAGCCTTCACTATCTTGCTATAAAGAATTGTTCAGAGGATATGTAGAGCGAGGTAGAAAGTAAGGGCCCAACATTATTCTTCTAAGCAATGCAATAATGTGTCATCCACAAGATCAAAGATCGAATCAATGGCTGTCACTGCTTCGCTATGGCAAGGTGCTCGTTCTTTATGTATAGCAAAGAAATGACATGTTGACACATGTCCTCAATCACCAGTAGGTCCAGATGGAGATGCCACTAGGAAGGGAGCTATATACATGGTCCATTCTCGTTGGATTGACTGACCAACTTGTCAAGAGGAATACTTATCACTTTTTTCTGCATCCCTTGATCACAAGATTTGTTAAGATCGACGGTGCAGATTTTAAAAATGTAGAAGGTGGTGCCACTCTGTGTATTAATTAGATATGAAAGCTTCACATGTGTAAAAAAAAATAGAGTATAACATAGAAGATTTTCTCAATCCCACCTTATGAAAATAAATATTTCAAGCCTTTTCTAAGCAGAAGCAATTAATGAGAAAATTGTATTTGGCAAGTGTGTGAAGTAATTTGTTTGTGAAAAAGGTTGTAGAATTGCAAAAAGAAATAAGAAAGAACTTCAGTTAAGTAACTATACTATAATTTCTATTGTACTTCAATCCTACAAGTATAGTCAAAGAATGCCTCCAATGGACTCATCAAATCTTAGGTTGTGATAGCAAAGGGATTGATTAATGAAAACAATTAGGTCAGGGATGTTGATACCTTGCAAACTAATTTAAATTTTCTCAAAAGATGGTTTGTAGAGAGGAAGTTGTTTACTCCACTTGCCAGTATATGGAATTTTAATCGAGGAAGACTAGTAATCCTGGGTGTTTTTGTGGATTACGATCCCTTTGAGACTGTGATAAAGAGTTGTGATCGAGCCACTAAGGTAGTGAAAAGAGAAAAGGGTGAACTTGGCAAAATTAGAATCCTGTCAGCAATAACATCATTCTTTAAAGAAATTTTCAAGAAAGTATACTTTAGTACCAAGGTAATAGAGATATATAGAGCCTTGTGCACAATTTTTGAAGAGGGTGAAGAAGATTTTATACTCATGGGTTTCATGCATATAATTACTCTTACTTTTTGTTAACACACATCTTTCCTTTGAAAAGAGAGACATATTTTGGTAGAGGAATGGTTTTGAATGCAGATAGGGCTTAGGAAGCAAGAAATGCTCATTTTGTTATATTTGATAGCCACATTGCCTCTAAAGATTTGATGCTTCATATTAAGTGACAATCCCGTTACCCTAGGATACTGGTATAAGCAAGGAATAGTGAAAGGTAAGAGTGACTCTCATAGCATAGTATAATGATAATGAAACCCATGGGTTGAGGTTAATTTGCAATCTTCAAAATAGATTTCATCATTGGTGGGCTTAGCTATTGCATACATGAAAGAATCAGAGTTACAACCAAATCAGAATACCAAATTGTAATAGAAAGGGACTCGGAAAGGAATATTTGATCTGCATATCTTTCTATTGTTTGCAATTTTGTCTTTTCTAATAGGTGTTTTTAAGTCTCTTGTGTAAAGGACACCTGCAGATCATATTTTCCCTTAGCTTGTTGCAAATCATGCCTATATAAATGAGTTTTTAAGGCAATGTGATGGTCCGAGACATGTATAATTTTTAGTCTTTCAAAAGAATATGTTGGTCCAGTATATGTAGTTGTTGTTCTGAGTTCATTTTCAATTATGTATCTTCTAATAGTACTAAAGAATGACAGAATCAATAAGATATTCTAGGTTTTTGAGTGAGTTACTATTGGTTATTGTATTGTTCATATAAAAGGATAATGCGAAAGAGTATTCATATTATATCTGTGTCACCATTTTTTTTCTCCCATTTCATGAATTTGTAAATTTTCAAGTCATTTGAATAAGATTCAATTGGTTGAATGCAGTTTAGGTGGCTTGTATATTGGTTTATAGTTGCTTATAATTCAAGGGATTATGTTAGTGCTTTAGTAAATCGATAGAATTCATGATTTTATGAGAGGGATATTTCATAAGAATGGAAGTTGGTGATTATAGTTGATAGTTTCATTACAAGTTATCTGAAACAAAATCTCCTGCCAATAGTTGACTCCTTGCCCCATGGATAAGGCACTAGAATATAAAGTAGGAATAACTGAGATCAAATTCTACGTCTACATGACAAATCAATTATAAATTCAAAATTATTCTTATTCTATTTGGTTTAAAGTTATAATGCTGGTCGCCACTCACTTACATTCAATTTTTGGGGTTTTAGGTAGCCGTTGTTTCTAGGAATGCTTGTGAACTCAAGGAGAATTATGACTAGATCTACTTATCTAGGATGCATATAGATTTGTGAGCTTTAAGGAAAATTGACAAACTGTGTATGTGCCTGAGGGTAGAAGATGAGAATTAGAATGAAACTAAAATAATTTCATATCACTGTTTGCAATAGAGTCATCCCTAGGTATACTCACCTTGGTTTAGTAGAGCTTAAAGAGTAGGAAACCATCCTTGGTTTCATTGATGTTGGGTCTAGATGATACGCTTGTGTAATTAACTATAAGAATTGGCTAATCCTTAGGTTATTTGAGTATTATCATTTTGGTATTGAGCATTTTTTTGCTCAGTAGTTTTAAACACCAAAAAAATGGTGACTCTACTGGGGAATACATTTAGTGTTGCCATAAAATAGTAAATTACTAGAGATTGTGTCCCCTTGGGTAGAGTTACAGAAATTTCATGAGAAGATTCTTGTGGGTTTGAAAGTTAACATTTTTCTTGAGATTATTAAGTGAGGTAATTGCGATTATGCATTCAACTCATTTATTCCCATTCTAATAGTGTGGGTGGCGACTCAAAAAATTAACCAATATTAGTTTTTTGAAAATTGTTGTCCCAAATTATGGAAAATAAAAGAAATACATGGGAAAATGTGAGAAAAACTTAGGAATCAAATTACAAACTGATCTCCCTCTTAGAGGAAGACAAAATTGGGTTGTGAAGGGAAATTAGATGCAGAAAGGAAGCTAGTCACAAGAGCAAATAGTAGGGAAAGATAATGCTCACCATTTTGCTGTTGAAAAGGTGCCTTTCTCCAAAGGTCCGAGATCTAACCCAGTTTTGTCTGATGTTGATTTCTATTATACCCCTAAAATGATATGTTAGGAAAAGGTTGTGCAACCACATACACTTAGTCTTGAGGATAGGACTAGTAACAATCTTTTCCAGCGTAGCAAAAACCCTTTCATGTTAGATTATTCTCCTAAAAAAGTGAGACCTAAACACTTAGAAGCTGAAAGTTTCAATGATGAGAAAACATTTGGGTCTGAGTTTACTATCCCTGATCTTGATGAGAACAAAACTTTGAGAGCACAACTTGCTGAGCAAGAAGCTATTGATAGGAGGTTTCAAAATGAAAGAGAAGAAAGGATCACGAAGGCTTATGAAGAAAAGCAAGAATTACTTAGGTGAATTGCTGCCCTAAAGAAGAAATATGAGATAGCAACTAGTACTTGGCAGCCTAAGATTGTGGGACAAGTTGAACACCTTAAGAGGCAAGAGAAACATTTATTGGAAAATTAGAAAATGAATTTAGAGGGACTTTTAATACAACAAATTAGGAAATATATTGCTTTAGAAGTTGATAAAAATAAAGTAAAGAATGTGGAACCTGCTGTAGGTGCTAAGGACAAAGGAAAAAAAAAGGAGATTGGTATTAAGATTAATGAGCCAGTAAAAAAAATTCAAATCCATGATTCCATGCCACTTTTAGATATTGAGCTAGAGAAGAAAAGAAAAGAGAAGGATGACTTGGTTAAGAAATTGGAGATTGCAAAAAATGAAGCAGCCATAGCTGAGATAAACAATAAGATCAAATTCTTGGAGAATGCAAAAAGGAAATCTACAACTATGCCTAAAGATGATGGTGGATCTAATGATGCAAATCAAAATAATACTAAGGTACCTACTCCTTTCTTATCCTCATTTTTACATAAAGTAGATCTTAACAATTTTTTTGGTGATGCTAGCACTAGTAATACTGTGGGTAACATGAGGAAAGATATTGACCATTATCCTAATCTTGATTTACACAGAAGACCTGTCCAGTTAGAAGGCTATAGGAAAATATGTTTTGATTGAATCCCTAGTTACCCTAATCCTATTCCACAAGAAATGAGAAAAAGGTTGCCTAAATTTGTTGGGAATAATACTGTAACTTGTAAAGACCATTTGAGGAGTTTTCTTGATATGATGAGTGATTATGAGGTTGAGGCTGAGGATGTTATTAAGAAGTTGTTCATTTAGTCCTTAACTAAAGATGCTAGAGAATGGTTCAAGAGACTTCCTGAATTATCTATTGTTGATTGGAAGGATATTGAGTACTATTTTAAGGAACAATATGGTGACAAGCAAAATCATATCTACATTTTGAGTGAATTCAATAATATTAAGAGGTTACCTAATGAATATGTTGCTGAATTTAACATTAGATTCTAGAAGAGAATGTGAAAGCCAATGTAGGCCATGTAATTAGATGATAAGGTATGATTGATTACTTATTTGAATAATTTTGATGGTAAAATGGCATACCAACTTAGGGATAAAGACCCTAGGACTTTAAGAGATGCTTTCAAAATTGTAATAAATGTGGAAAATAATTTGAGAATTTCAAGAAGGCTTGAAAGTAAGAGAGATGACCCTAGACTATTTGGAAATAAGGGAAACAAAAAGGAGGATAACAAAGGTGTAGGTGGGAAGAAGCAAGAGCCTAGTGAGATAAGTCAAGTTTTAAATTCTATAAAGAATTTAAATATCCCTCAGGTGAAAAATGATAGGAATCCTACTAAAAATAGGGTCCCTTACCAATCAAATTTCAATAGACAAAATAGGTTGCAAAATTTCCCTTATACTACCACCTGGAAAAATGGTCAGCCAAATATCCCTTCCCCCAAGAATAAAAACAATAGGGTCACCCCTGACCCCTTATCTAAAAACTTTGTAAATGTAGTAGATGAACCTAAATTCACTACTAAACCCATATGGTGTTTTGTGTGTCAATTACCCCATGCTCCTGAATCTTGTGCAATAGCCTTGTCTTTCCCTGGAAATTAGAATGTAGTAGAAAAATATCAAGAATATCAAGAAGACAAAGAGGATGTAGGGTGTAATATGTTTGAATCACATTATGATAATTCTGACTATGAGGATTATGACAAAGATGTAAATGAGCAAAGGCAGTTTCAGAATAAAGTACAACAACAAGTGTTCTCTAATGAGAGTGATGTTGAAGACATTGTATGTAACATGGTAAGTGTCAAAGAAGAAATCACCTTAAGGAAGCCTTCTAGGGAAGAGATTGACCAAATAATTGCAAACATGATAGCTCAAGTACAAACTAGAAACATGGTTAAAAGGGAAGAAAATTATAAGATGGCTGGCATGTTTATAAAGGGAGTTAATCCTAAAAAAGGGGAAGCTATGAAGCCTAAAGAGATCCCCGCTGAGAAGGTTAAGATTACAAATAAAAAGTGGGAACCAAAGAAGTAAAATAATCATAAATTTGGTAAGTTCCCAAATAGTGTTTTGAAGAAGTTAGATGAGAAGATACCAAAAGAAATCATTACAAGTGATAGGAATCACCAAGGTGAGGTAAGTATTTTTGATAATCATCATGATAAGAGGAGTACAATCATTGATAGCTCATCTGATTCTTTTATAGATATGACTACAATGGCATCACAAATCACTGTCAAAGTTCCTTTATCTGAATTATTAAGGATCCTTGAACATAGAGATAAAGCTTTAACATGGTTGGGAAATACTGGTACAAATGTAAGACATGAGTGCAATGAAAACCATAGTTCAAAAGAGATTAGTAAGAAAAAGGTAAAAGAAAAATAAGTTGAAGTAGTTGTATCCCAGATTCCTCAGATTTTTTTGGATAGCTCTATTAATGAATGTTTGGGAAGTGTTGAGCCATTCTTCTTGAGTATCATAGTAAATGGTAAAACATTAAAAAATTGTATGATTGACTCTGGTGCTTCCAATACTATTATGCCTTTTGAAATAATGAAGGAACTAGGTTTAAAGGTTGACACCAATCAGGGGAGATGTTGTTCCATGGATAAAAGAGAAGTGACAATCATAGGTACTATTAATGCCTTACCTTATAGACTGATAGCCTATCCAAACAAAGAACTTACTATGAGTGTACTAGTTGTTTATATTCCACCTCAGTATGGTATGTTATTATCTAGAAGATGGAGTGTCACCATGGGAGGAAGTTTGCAATGTGATCTATCATTTTTTACTTTTAACATTAATGGAAATTTGGTAAAAATAAATAGAGAACCAAAGAGCATGTATATGATAGAAGAAGATATTGAGGATGATATGAAAAACTTTGTGGATACAAATGTAAATGCATTCAGAGTAGAGGTTTTGACTTTGAAGAAATCCAAACATAAGTCTCAGATGGAAATGGAAGCTGTCACAAAAATAGAGAAGGGTGATTTATGGACTATTTTTTTGATGGTGCATGCTACAAAGATGGATCTGTTGCAAGCATTTTGCTGATATCTCCAGTAGGGGTAACATACAAATTCTCCTTTACTTTAAGTTTCCCTTGTACTAACAATATAGCAAAATCCGAGGCTTTATTGTTAGGTCTTAGATTAGCTCATAAGCATGGAATAAAGTGTTTACATGTTGTAGGAGATTCTAAATTAGTGGTATCCCAAGTAAGAAATGCTGATGTGTCAAAGAACAAGAGGTTAAAACAGTATAGAAATGCAGTATGGGATATGATTGAATGTTTTGATGCATTTGGGATAATTTGGAAAGATAGGACAAATAATAAGATGGTAGACTTATTGGAAAACATAGCAATAAAACCTGATGATATTACATTTTCTAGTGTGTCTAAGATTGAGATTCAAACTAGACCTTTTGTCCCTGATAATGTTTAGAATTGGCAAGTGTTTGAAGATGATAAGGATATTCTGAGATCTTTGAACTGTGAGAATATGTTGTTAGGACAAGAGATTGATTGTGCAACTTATGTAGAAAACATAAATGGAAAAGATATTGTTTTTGGGTAGGAAGTTGTGCAATTGAAAAAAAACAAAATTCCAAAGGGTCTAGTTGTTTTAGAAACTATTTTTGACAACCAAGATAGGTCACAAATGGATACTAATGGATATAATGCGAAAGATTTAGAGGAGATGAACTTGGGAACTCAGGAAACACCTAAAAAGGTATATATTGGTAAGAAATTACCTCTTAAAATTAGGAAAGATTTAATAGACCTGCCAAGGAAGTATAGACATGTATTTGCATGGTCATATGATGATCTAAAGGCCTATAGGGGAGATCTCTTTCAACATGAAATCCCTTTGAAACTAGATGCCAAGCCTTTTAGACAAAAAAAAAAGGCCAATAAATCCAACCTTGGCTCCCAAAATGCAAGAAGAATGGACCAACTTAAGAGATGCTGGGATTATAAAGCCTATCAGACATTCTTCTTGGGTATCCAATCTAGTACTAGTAAGAAAGAAAAATGGAGATATAAGGTTATGTGTTGATTTTAGGAATCTTAACATAGCTTCATTAAAAGATAATTATGGTTTACCCAATATGGAAGCAATGTTGCAAAGGGTCATTGGTTCATAACTAATGTCCATGATGGATGGATTTTCAAGATATAATCAAGTGGTTGTCAAAGAATAAAAATAATTCAAAACTACTTTCACTACTCCATGGGGTACTTATGTATATGTCAGGATGCCATTTGGGGTTACTAACGTTGGGGAAAATTTTCAACGAGCAATGGATGTGGCTTTTGCTGATATCATTAACAAATTCTTGGCTATATATTAGGATGATTTAACTGCTTATTCTAAGGATGAAAATTATCATTGCATGCATTTAGAAAAAGTGTTTATTAGGGCCCTCAAGTATGATGTCTCCTTAAATCCTAGAAAGTGTTAGTTTGGTGGTCACTGAAGGAAAATTGTTAGGACATTTAGTTGGCAAGAATGGAGTGAGGGTTGACCCTGAAAGGGTAGAATCAATAGATAACATTTAGAAACCCAAAAGTGTTAAAGGCATTCACTCATTCTTTGGACAGATCAACATTCTTAGGAGATTTGTGACAAATTTTTTAGAGATTAGTAGGCCAATATCAAGGATGCTCAAGAAAGGATCTGAGATAAAATGGGATAGTGAACCTAATATTGCATTTCAGAAAATTTAGCAAGCTATTAAAGATGCCCCTATCCTTAGAGCTCTAGATTATGATAAAACAATGCATATATTTTCTTTTTCCTCATTTCACACTATTGTTGTAGTATTGTTACAAAAAAATGAGGAAGGTTATGAGCAACCCATTCCATTCTTTAGCAAGTCTTTGCAAGCAACAAAACTTAAGTATGACATCAATGAAAAATAGGCATATGCACTAGTGAAAGGAGTTAAGGCTTTTAGATGTTACTTAATGGGAGCTACTGTCATTGCTTTTGTTCCTACTACTACTGGGAAGGACATCTTTTCACAACAAGAGGTATCTGGCAAGAGGTGTAGATGGATTATTAGGATACAAGAGTTTAATATTGATATTTAGATTACCAAATTGGTCAGGGGTCAAGATTTGGCCAAATTGATGACAGAAGCTAATCTAGAGGCAAACCAAATTAATCAACTCAATGATAGTTGCAAGGATAATATTTGTGATATGGATGCCTCTGATTGTTATAAAGATGTAATCTATTATTTGCAAAATATGAAATCTTCATCAGAGTTAACAAACAATCAAAAAAGATCTCTTAAGTTACAGACCATAAGGTATGTTATAGTGCAGGGTCAATTGTGGTGCAGAAATATAGAAGGGGTACTTTTAAAGTGTGTGGATGAGATTAAGTTTGAAATAATTTTGAAAGATATGCATGAAGGTGTGTGTGGTGGTCAATATATGGCTAAAACCACTACTCATAAATTTCTTAGGGCTAGTTTTTGGTGGCCAATAGTTTTTAGAGATACTCATGAGTTTGTAAAAGTTTTTGATGCTTGTCAAAAGTTTAGTGGAAAGTTAAAATTCTCTGAGAATTTTCTATTAAGAACTATTGAAGTACAAACACCATTTTAGTAGTGGGGAATTGATTTTATAGGTGAGATCACAAATAGGTCTAGTGGTGGTCATTCATGGATCTTAGTAGCCACTGATTATTTCACTAAATGGGTGGAATCAATCCCTACCAAGAATGCAACAAGAAAAGTGGTGATCAACTTCATCTTAAATAATATTATAACCAGATTTGGTTGCCCATAGAAGATTGTAACTGATAATGCTATGTGTTTTAGATCAAAGGAATATAAATTTTTTTGTAAGAAGTATGGCATTACAGAGTACACATCATCTTATCATCCTCAAGGGAATGGCCAGGTAGAATTAAGCAATAAGAGTATACTAAAGATTATCAAAAGAATTCTAGGGGAAAATAAGAAGGCATGGAATTCAAAATTTCCATTAGCTCTATGGGCTAATAGGGTTATAATGAAAAAGGCCATTGGATGTGCCCCATTTGATTTGGTCTATGGTATACAAGCTAGACTCCCACAAAATAACCTAAAGGAGATGTATAAATTTGTTCAACTCTATGAAGATGACATCATTGATGAGATGCAACTCAGAATGGATGATATTTTGCAACTAGAGGAAGCAAGGAGAGAGTCTTCTTTTCAAAGTGCCAAGTTACAATCACGAATGAAGCATTCATATGAAAAAAGAGCTAGTGACAGGAAATTTGAAATAGGTGACACGGTACTGATGTGGAATGCTAGGGTGGAAGATAAAGGAAAGCATGGTAAATTTGACCCAATCTGGCTTGGCCCATATAACATTTGTGATAAAAATGGAGAAGATTCATATTTTCTAAAGGATTTATTTGAAGGTTTTCTAGAATTTCTAGTACATGGACAATTCTTGAAGAGGTATTTTTCTTGAAGTATCCGTTTTCCATGAACAATAGTTTAGGGTTTTTCTGTATATTTGTAAATCCTTTTGTCTTTGTATAGTTTCCTATTCATAGTTTTCATGTGTGTGTTGCTCTCTTAGAGTTCTCAGTCTATAGGGATTCTTTGTTTTTATGGTCTACTTCTCCTAGAAATTCTAAGCCCTCATTTGAATCCAAAGAATTCAATGTCCCTAGATAGAGCCACTATTGGTCTAATTTTTTGCATGATAAAATTTCCTTTGTCTAGGTATAAAAAATTAGATTGGATCCATTAATGGTGAATAGGGTTTCTCGTTTAATCATCCATTTGTTAGCCTTTGAAAATATTTGTTAAAACCCCCATGGCTCATTCTTTTTAAAAATTTTGGGCACAAATTTTTTTTGAAAAAAGAACTTTAGTGAATATTATGTTTTCTTTTAATTTTTACATGCCCTCAAATAGTCTTTCCTCCCATGTTCCTCATCATCCAATTTTCAAAAGATCTATAGTTCTTGTTATCTCATTATGGAAAGATGTGCACTTTATATGTATAACGAGGTAGCGAGTACCAAAAAATTTATAAAATGGAATCATAAAATAAAGGTGCAGCGGTCAAAGATTCAATTGTGGCCAAAATTTCAGTCATGTGCACTTTGCTGGTATTGTCAGAGCAGTAAAAGTAACATAGTAAAAAGCAGGCAGAAGATGTCGCTGAAATAAGGGTTTTTCCAATGACTTGCTACCTCACTATTAGAAAAACTAAGTATCTTGCCATTAGCAAAGTAGTGAGTAGTCGGTAAGTGCAAGGTGAGGTGGCCTCCAAAATTCTCGGTGACCATAAATTTGTCTAGGTGGCATGGTGAGTAATAACTATTATTGTCAAAAAAATTTAATATGTGTGATGGTGGCTTGACTTTTTTTTATTCTTCCAGTGTCGAGTTTTGTTAAAGACATTGAAGCTCACTACCTCACTATCAAAATTTTTTAGTATCTTGTCATCTATGACATAGTGAGTCATCGTGAAATCAACAAGTGGTGGGACCTCAAAACAATGTGGAAAGGTGATTTAGATTAGAGTAAGTTTTTGTTGTGCCAGCTGTGCAAATTTTTTTGTCATCAGTATCCTAGGCCCACGCCCCATTTATAAAAAGAATGAGGGATTCTGATCATTAGATCAAGCTGAGATCAATGATCTTTTCTACCTTTCTATAGAAAGATGTGCAGTGTTTACTCTATGTGACATAGCGAATATGGGACCCACCACTCTTTAGTGTACTTCATGTAGTTTCTTAACGCTTGGATTGATCTCAGATCAAACGCCGTAGCTATCTCACTATGAAGAGTTGCTCAAAGGATATGTATAGTGAGGTAGCATGTCAGGGCCCACCACTATTCTTCTAAGAAATGCAATAACATGTCATCCACAAGATCATGATCGAATCAATGGCTATCACTACTTCACTATGGAAAGGTGCTCGTTCTTTATGTATAGAAAAGAAGCAACATGTCGACACGTATCCTTAGTCGCTAGTGGGTCTAGATGAAGATGCCACTAGGAAGGGAGCTATATACATGGTCCATTCTGATTGGATTGACTGAACAACTTGTCAAGTGGAATACTTGTCACTTTTTTTTGCATCCCTTGATCACAAGATCTGTTAAGATCGACGACGCAGATTTTAAAAATGTAGAAGGTGGTGCCACTCTATGTATTAATTAGATATAAAAGCTTCACATGTGTAAAAAAAAATAGAGTATAACACAAAAGATTTTCTCAGTCCCACCTTATGTGAATAAAGATTTCAAGCCTTTTTTGAGTAGAAGCAATTAATGAGAAGATTGTGTTTGGCAAGTGTGTGAAGTAATTTGTTTGTGAAAAAGGTTGCAGAATTGCAAAAAGAAATAAGAAAGAACTTCAGTTAAGTAACTATACTATAATTTTTTTTGTGCTCCAGTCCAATAAGTATAGTCAAAGAATTCCTCCAATGGACTCATCAAATCTTAGGTTGTGGATAGTAGAGGGATTGCTTAATGAAAGAAATTGGGTCAGCAATGTTGATACCTCACAAATTGATTCAAATTTGCTCAAAAGATGGTTTGCAAAGAGGAAGTTGTTTACTCCACTTGCCAATATATGGAATTTTAATCGAGGAAGACTAGTAATCTTGGGTGTTTTTGTGGATTACAATCCCTTTGAGACTATGATAAAGAGCTGTGATCGAGCCACTAAGGTAGTAAATAGAGCAAAGGGTGAACTTGACAAAATTAGAATCTTGTTAGCAATAACACCATTCTTTAAAGAATTTTTCAAGAAATTATACTTTAGTACCAAGGTAATAGAGATATATAAAGCCCTATGTAGAGTTTTTGAAGAGGGTGAAGAAGATTTTATACTCATGGGTTTCATGTGTATAATTACTCTTACTTTTTGTTAACGCACATCTTTCTTTTCAAAAGAGGGACATATTTTGGTAGAGGAATGGTTTTGAATGCAGATAGGATTGAGGAAGTAGGAAATGCTCATTTTCTTATATTTGATAGCCACATTGCCTCTAAAGGTTTGATACTTCATATTAAGTGACAATCCCATTACCCTAGGATACTGGTGTAACCAAGGAATAGTGACAGGTAAGAGTGATTCTCACATTATAGTATAATGATAATGAAACCCATGGGTTGAGGTTAATTTGCAATCTTTAGAATAGATTTAATCATTGGTGGGCTTAGCTGTTGTATACAAGAAGGAATCAGAGTTGTAGCCAAATTATAATACTAAAATGTAACAGAAAGGGACCCACAATGGAATATTTGATCTATATATCTTTCTGTTATTTGTAGTTTTGTATTTTTAATAGGTGTTTTTAAGTCTCTTGTGTAAAGGACACTTGTATATCACATTTGCCCTTAGCTTGTTGCAACTCATGCCTATATAAATGACTTTTCAAGGCAATGTGATGGTCCGAGACATGTATAATTTTTAGTCTTTCAAGAGAATACAGTCGGTCCAGTATATGTAGTTGTTGTTCTAAGTTTATTTTCAATTATGTATCTTCTAATAGTATTAAGGAATGATAGAATCAGTAAGATATTCTGGGTTTCTGAGTGAGTTACTAGTGGTTATTGTATTGGTCATATAAAAGGATAATG
The DNA here is from genome assembly GCA_028749045.1 of Cupressus sempervirens. Classification (NCBI taxonomy): domain Eukaryota; kingdom Viridiplantae; phylum Streptophyta; class Pinopsida; order Cupressales; family Cupressaceae; genus Cupressus; species Cupressus sempervirens. Next base: position 345,878,932 of record CM053793.1, read on the forward strand.
CAAAAGGGTATTCATATTATATCTGTGTCAACATTTTCTGTCTCCCATTTCATGAATTTGTAAATTTTGAAGTCATTTGAATAAGGTTCAATTGGTTGAATGTAGTCTAGATGGGTTGTATATTGGTTTATAGTTGCTTATAATTCAAGAGATTATGTAAGTGCTTCAGTAAATCAATAGAATTCATGAGTTTATGAGAGGGATATTTCATAAGAATGGAAGTTGGTGATTATAGTTGATAGTTTCATTACAAGTTATTTGAAACAAGATCTCCTGCCAATAGTTGACTCCTTGCCCCATGGATAAGGCACTGGTATACAAATAAGGAATAATTTAGGTCAAATTCTGCTTCTACATGACAAATCAATGATAAATTCAAAATTATTCTTATTCTATTTGGTTCAAAGTTATAATGTTGGTCATCACTCGTTTACATTCAGTTTTTGGGTTTTAGGTAGCCACTATTTCTAGGAATGCTTGTGAACTCAAGGAGAATTATGACCAAATCTGCTTATCTAGGATGCATATACATTTGAGATCTTTAAGGAAAATTGACAAACTATGTATGTGCCTAAGGGTAGAAGATGACAATCAGAATGAAACTAAAATAATTTCATACCACAGTTTGCAATAGAGTCATCCCAAGGTATACCTACCTTGGTTTAGTAGAGCCTAACGAGTAGGAAACCATCCTTAGTTTCATTGATGTTGGGTCTAGATGATCTACTTGTGTAATTGACTATAGGAATTTGATAATCCTTAGGTTATTTGGGTATTATCATTCTGGTATTGAGCATTTTGTTACTTAGTAGTTTTAAAACACCAACACTCTAGAAGAACCAACTTATCAATGTTGTATTATTTTTTTTGTTTTTTTTCATGTATAATTTCATTATTTGATTTAATATGGGAAAGAAAAACAATCTCTAGATACACATCATTTATTTTCATAATTTTAAAATGATTGTAGGTGTAAAAAAGTAAATCAGTTCTATGAGAGAGAAGGTACCATTCAAATGGCCCCTAAATGAATATTTATATGTAAGAAAAAGTGGGCACTCTAAGGGACACGTGTTGATTACCCAAATGAATATTTATATGAAAGAAAACATTGGAGTTTTAAGGGACCATCCATGGACTATCCATGGAAGATCATGAACCTACTCCTTTTTATGTTTTCATCCTCCTAATGAATTTATATTTTTTTATCCTGGACTGTGTGATTTGCAAGATGTGAAACTAATGAAGGACATGGGCTTGGATGCATATAGGTTTTCCATATCCTAGTCAAGGATATTACAATGCAAACCAATTTTTTAACCCTTAAACAAAAGTGACTAGCATTCAAGAGTGCCTTTCTTTAAAAAGTTTCTTATTTTTGGTGAGAAAAGATGGCACAATCAAAGGTGGAATTATCAAAGTTGGAGTGACCTACTACAACAACCTTATCAATGAAATCTTAAAACATGGTAAAAATTAATCCTATTTTCTATTATGGACATGGGAATATCTATAAATCTATATAAGCCATAACTAAATCATGTTTGTAGATATAAAGCCTTTTGTGACATTGTTTCATTGGGACCTTCCACAAGCTCTAAAGGACAGGTATGGAGGATTTCTATGTGATTTTTTTTTATGAAACCCTTCCAAATCAAGATATCCTTTTTGCATCTATGATCATGTATTATCAATGTTAACATTACTATTTTTCAACCTAAACATTGACATGGTCATGTATTTTTCTTTGTTGCAATTTTGATATCTGAGAGATTTCTCAATTTAGGAATTTAAGTAAGGAGACATTTTGATTTCCCTTACCCTCATTGTATTGGTCCTTCCTTTGTGTATTTTGAATTTAGCATTATATCTACTAGTGTTATTCTCCTTTGTCTATTAGCTCTTTTTTTTCTTGTAATCAGAAACAACTATGTTCAACATCTTTGCAAACATGATAAGAAGGCCATTTCAGTAAAAGATTTATCTCTACAATACAATTCAACATTGGAGGACATGAACTTAAATTAAGATTACCAATACACTTTGTAGTTATTGAATAAGAAATTATATGATAGAATGAAGGGAAGGCTCAATAATTCAAAACAATGGACTAGATCAAAAGCAATGCCTTCATAGAAGAAGTAGAAAACATAGCTGGATGGAAATATAGCAACTTAATGGCCATATATTATCAATGTTGAAATTATTGTTTTTTAAATAAAACATTGACATGGTGGTGTATTTTTCTATATTTCTTTAATATTAGCATAGTGGTGGATGAAATTATGTACTGCTACATCTATGTACATATATATTAGTACCCAAATTAGTACTCGAATCCAAACTAACAAATTAGCCAAATTGCTTGACCTCAAGGAATTTAAAACTAGGATGCTAAAAAATATCCACTCCTTCCCACATTGCATCCTCAAATAAAAGATTCTTCCATTTCATAAGATAATCCAAACAAATCTTGTTCCTTGACCTCTTTTTCCTTGCACCCAACACCATTCTAAGTTCTAGGATCAATTTTCCTTCATCATCCACAAATAGAAGCACTACCTCACCAATATATTCCTTAATGCATTGTAGGGTCCATTAAATCATAACTTTGGGTACTCAAATCAAACTTATTAATATTTGCCTCTACCATGGCTAGTTATCTATTGGTCTTGCTTTCCCATGCAATAACTATGATCTAAAAACAAGAAACTTTTGGTGTCATGGCTATCCATTGGTCTTGCAATGATGCAAAATATTTTTTTAAAAATAATTTGACTCTCTCTTGTGCCTTAAATTTTGATAAAACTTCTATATATCTCCCTCTACCATATCTAAAGTCAACTTCACATTGTGTTGTACCTCTAGCATAGGTGTTTGATCCTCGATAATTTTCATTTCAACATTTCAGCATTCAAGTTTTCAAGTTTCCTCTTCATTATGTTTGGTTTATCAATGATTTCCTCAAGTTAAATTATGGTGCATCTCAACTAGCTGCTCCAATGATGCAATCACCTATCTTTCTCTAGATTGTGCAAGCACTTGTTGTTTTACAGAATCTGGATAGATACTAATAGTTCCAAAGACATAAACTTGAAGATCATCATGTGTTCAGTTCCAAAGACATAAAGTTGAAGATCATCACGTGTGCATCCCAATGTAGGGAAAAAATGGATGTCATGCTCTTGTGCAAATGTTTCAATTACTTCCTTGAAGCTCAACTGAGGTACACCCATGGAATTATTCAGGTGAATCCAACTACTCACGAAAGTTAAGGCTTATTATTGAGAATATGTTTTTAGTGCTTTTTTCTGCTAAGCTACCTCAAATTGGCTCTACTCTATCACCCTAAGATAGCTTAGATTCTCTCTTGCCCTAGGTTGTTCCACATTTGTACCCTATACAACTTGATTCATAATTTCAAGGGATACATTTAACTAAACTCTTATCCTCTCATTAGAAAGAAGATTAGAGTGAAATAGTCCTTTACACCCTAAAAATCATTATGTTACTTCATTAAAATCATGATGCAAGGAGGAAAAGAATAACTAGGGCCGAAGGCACACCCAAAAATCCAAACCAACCTTGTAGAGTAAACACAATGGAAGCAAAAACACAAAGAGAACACAACCATAGAGAGAGAAAGAGATAACAATATTCTTTTATTGATTCATCAAATGATTAGCATACATGCCCAAGTGTAAGGCCTTCTAGGTTACGGCCAGATACAAAATACATTCCAGATCCAAGATCCAACTTCACATTCACACTTCCAAACAAATATTCAATAGATTTTTTTAGTCCTTATAAATCTCTAAGTTATACTCCAAAATCTTTGCCTAACTCTAAGCCAAAACACCATATTTATTATTTTTAAAATGGCTTACAAAAGATTCTAGAACATTACAAAACATAAAGGCCAAACCTAAAATGGTCTACACACATCCCAAGACAAGATGTTATCATAAACATCACAATTGGAATTAATCCCACAAGTTGGCTCACATCAAAAATGTAGAAAACTCATCCAAAATGTTGACACTTGGCATCAATAGGAACACTCAGCACATGAAGGATCACTTGGCACATGAAGGATAGCTCAGCACACACTGTGGAACTTGACACACATCCTAGAGTGCAATGAGATAACATGGTAACTCGAGTGTTAACATGACATGGGATAACTTAAACTTAGCTTACACTGCAAAATTACTGGCACTCGATAATTGTTGCAACTTGAAAATGATTGTAACTTGGAAATAACTAGTAGAATGAACAAAAATGAGTAGGATAACATGTCAACCTAGGATGCTCCTACATCAGACATCCAGGGTAGAAAGAAATGATTTTCTTGAATCATTGAGATGTCACAACCTAAACTAAATCCAAGTCAGATTGAGAAATCCATGTAGCATCTTCAACTGGTCTATTCCTCCACTTTACAAAATATTCATAGTATTATTTTCCTCTTGTGCTTTTACTAGATCTTTGATCCAATATCTATTCAACCTCTTCAATCTACTTCTTAGGATAATCATCAGGTACAACAACTTCATCATCTAACTCATGATACTTATAGAGATCAACAACATTGAATGTAGGAGATATATCCATGTCATCAGGTAACTCAACTTCATAAGAATTTCCACTATCAAACTTCTTCAAGATCTTACAAGGTCCAAACTTCTTCATCTTCAACTTACTATATGTTCCAACTAGAAATCTCCCTTTCTTCAAATGAACCATCACCTCATCACCAACTTCAAAAACATGATGTCTTCTAGACTTATCAACATTCTCCTTGTAAATATGATTACTTTGTTCCAAATTCAGCTTCACTTATGTAAAGACTCCATAAAATTAGCAAATTCTTCTCCTACAACATTTCTCTTCTCTTCAGTAGAAATATCCCTTAAATCTGATATTCCTCGAGGCTTCATTTCAATAACAATTTCAAAAGGTGTCTTCCTTGTACTTCTATTCATAGAATTATTATACACAAACTTGGCTTGTGCTAATACCATCTCCCAATTATGTGTTTCATCTCCAACTAAGCATCTAAACAAATTACCCAAGCTTCTATTCACAACCTTTTTCTATCCATCAATCTATGGATGGAATGTGGAACTAAACTTTAGCTTAGTATCCATCTTCTTCCACAAAATTCTCAAAAAAAACAACAAACTTACTGTCTCTTTCAGAAATAATACTTCTTGGTAATCCATGCAATGTAACAATCTCTTTGAAGAAAATTTCAGCAACATGCTCAGCATCTAATGTATTCTTACATGGTATAAAAATGAGCCATCTTAGAAAATCTATCCACAGCAACAAATATTGAATCACACTCCTTTGCTATTTTAGGCAATCCAAGAACAAAATCCATACTAATTTCACTCCAAGATTTCTCAGGAATAAAAATAGATGTATACAATCCAATATTTTGACTTACTCCTTTTGCAGCTTGAAAAACTCCATAACTTTACAAATTTCTCAACATCCTTATACATATGTGGCCAATATTACTTCTCCTTTAGCAAACTCAATGTCTTATCAATTCCAAAATGCCTAGTCAATCTACCATTATGCTTTTTGTTAATCAAATTCACTCTCATAGAACTTCTAGGGATACACAACTAAATACCTTTGTAAAAAATATCTTCTTGAATAAAATATTCATCGTACTTACTAATGTGATCTATTATATTTTGTGCTCTACACTCTCTCCACTCCTCAAAAAAATCAGTATCAGTATCATACAACTCTTTCATCTCATCAAAACCAAGAACTTCAACCTTCATCTCAATGAACAAAGAACATCTTCTACTCAATGCATTAGCAACACTATTACTAACTCTACTCTTATGCTTAATCACAAATGTAAATCTCTACAAATACTTAACCCACTTCATATGTCTTTGGTTCAATTTATGTTGACTTCCCAAGTACTATAAAGCTTTATGATTAGTATACAACACAAACTCCTTAGGAATCAAATAATCTCTCCACTTCTTCAAAGCTTGAACAATAGCATAAAACTATTGATCATACACATAATACTTCCTTTTAGCATCATTCAACTTCTCACTAAAGAAAGCAATAGGTTTTCCTTCTTGACTTAATACATCTCCTATTGCACTACCACTTGCATCACATTCAACTTGAAATACCTTATTGAAATCAGGCAAAGCCAACACGGGTACCTCAACAACCTTTTGTTTCAAAGTCTCAAAACTATTATCAGTTCATGTGTCCACTTGAATTACTTTTTATTTCCTCTCATTGCCTCAGTCATAGCATTATAAACAACACTGAAATTATTTATAAACTTTCTGTAAAAACTAGCCAAACCATGAAATGATCTTACCTCACCCACATTCTAATGTGTGGTCCATTCCAAAATTTCTTTAACCTTCTCAAGATCCATTCTCAAACCATCAACTAAAATGACAAATCCCAAATACATGATTTCTTCTTGCATAAAAGAACACTTTTTCAGATTAATCATCAACCTCTCTTCTTTCAATATCTGCAATACTTGTCTAACATGCTCAAGATATTCTTCCTTAGTCTTATTGAATATTAGAATATCATCCAAATAAACAATCACAAACTTACCCAAAAATCTTTTTAGAACTTCATTCATCAACCTCATGAAAGTAGTAGGTGCATTATTCAAACCAAAAAGCATAACCGACCATTCATTCAAACCATCTTTTATCTTGAAGGTAGTCTTCCATTCATCTCCTTCTCTAATTCTAATATGATGATAGCCACTCTTCAAATCAATTTTTTAAACATACTTTTCTTCACTCAAACAATCCATTATGTCATCCATCCTCTGCATAGGAAACCTATATTTAACTATGACCTTGTTAATAGCTCTAGAATCAATACACATTCTCCATTCTCTAGTCTTCTTAGGTGCTAATATAGAAGGTACAACACATGGACTCAAACTTTCTTTGATTAAAACTTTCCAAAACAATTCATGCACTTTTTTGTTAAGTTCTTCATTCTCTGTAGGCGTCAATCTATATGGTACTTTGTTCGGAAAACTAGCTCTAGGAATTAGATCCATACAATGACTTATACTTCTTACTGGCAGTAAACCATAAGGAATATCCTCAACAATAATCTATTTATACTCATTCAACAATTATATAATTTTTTTGGTACTTGGCTACCACTATCTACTATCCCTCAGTCATTACTACCCAAACTTGGTCCTCTAGGGATGATGGAAAAATAGATTTGATTCCTCTTCACTTCTTTTTCAAATTGTTTCTCATTAACCATGCAAACTCTCATAGTAGTACACTTAACCTCATCAAGAATTTCAATCAAAGGAAGCAATATTTGCTTCTTCCCATTCACCCAAAGAGTATATTGATTCAATCTTCCATCATGTACAACATATCTATCATATTTCCAAGGTCTACCCAAAAGAATATGACAACAATCCATAGGCATAATATCACATAGAACTTCATCAAAGTAATTACACTCTTGAACTTCACAACACATTGCTCACTTACCAATATCTTATGCTCATCTTTGATCCATGAAACATGATAGGTTTTAGGATGCTTCAGCCTCTGCAACTACAACTTTGTAACTAGCTCTTTTCATGCCAAATTTGTAGAACTTCCACTATCAACAATCACCTTGCAGCATTTTCCAGCCATCTTACATCTGGCCTTGAAAAGACTTCTTCTAAGGATAGGTTCCTCATCATTTCCCTTATTACATAAGGTTCTTCTCACCATCAGATTTTCTCTAGCCTCAGGTCCACTTGGTGAACTCTCAATGTCTTCTTGAATCACAACATTTTTGTTACCTTGCCCACTTTTAGAGGATCTACATTCAAAATATCTATGCCCTTCTTTACCACATTTGAAATAGTTACCACAGAAACCACCTCTAGAATAAGAATTACTTCTTCCTCAGTATGAACTAGTATCTCCTTAATAAGAACTACCACCTTTCCACTTGGTCTTGTCTTTGTCATCATTCTTCCATTCATATTTTCCTTTATCTTGCATAGAACTATCAAATCTGCTACCTTCACCATAAGATCTTCCTCTACTTCTCTGGAATCTACCGCATCTACCTCTTTGTCTTTGTTCATGCTTCTTTATCAAGATCTCCTAAGCTTTCAACACATATTGATATGCTTCTTCCACACTTTCATATTTCACAAATCTTATTTCATCTTAAATTCTAGATCTCAATCCATTTAGATATCTTACAATTTTCTCAACATCATCATCCAGATGTCTAGATCTGATGTCCAATCTATAGAATTCCTCAGTATACTCTTTCATAGTCATATCTCTTTGTCTCAAATTTTGCATCTTTCTCAACAAGCTAACTTGGTAATCAAAATGAAGGAATTTGTTCTTTACCTTCTCCATCATCTTCAGCCAAGTCTTGATCTTTTCCTTTCCTCTCCTTTGTCTATCAGTTTGCAAATGCTCCCACCATAGTAAAGCATGACCTTTCAACTTAGTAATTGCAAGTTTCACCTTCCTATTATTAGGAATGTTTTCATACTCAAAGAACTTCTTCATATCCAAGATCCAATCCAACACAACATTGGTGTCCAATTTTCCATCATAAGGAATAACTTTTATAGCAGGCTTTAAATGTTCCCTAGACAATACTCTCAACAATCTTTCCTTATCTTGATCTTTTTTAAGTTCTAGATTAAGGCTTGGTGCTACTACTTCATCATCACTCACACCCTCAAGATGTGCTCCTCTCCTCTAGGTTGTTTCCACAACATCTAATATGGCTACAATTAGTCTCAATGTATCCAATATTGCATTATCAACATTTCCTCTACCTCAAACCATCTTTACAAATCAGGTTCCTACAAGATTGTAACCCTCTACAAGTTATAGGTCAAATCTATAGATCTATAGCTGTACAACCAAATCCACTTAGGGTTCTACATGACCCAATCTCCACAAGGATGAACCTCAAGTCATGATACCACAAGAATAACTCGAACCAAAGGCACACCTAATAATCCAAACCAACCTTGTAGAGTAAACACAATGGAAAGAAACACACAAAGAGAATAATATTCTTTTATTGATTCATCAAATGATCAACATACATGCTTGGTTATAAGGCCTTCTGGGTTATGGCCAGATATAAAATAAACTCCAGATCCAAGATCCAACTTCACATTTGCACTTCTAGACACATATGCAATAGACTTTTTCAATCCTTCTAAATCTCTAAGTTCTACTCTAAAATCTTTGCCTAACTCTTAGCGAAAACACCTTATTTATGCTTTTCAAAATGACTTTCAAAAGATTCTAGAACATTACAAAACATAAAGGCCAACCCTAAAATAGTTTACACACATCCCAAGATAAGATCTTATCAGTCATGATCAAAATTAATCCAACAAGTCAGATCTAATAAAAAATGTAGAAAACTCATCCAAAATGCTGACACTCAACATCAATAGGAACACTCTGCACATGAAGGATAGCTTGACACACACTGTGGAACTTGGCACACATTGTAGAGTGAGATGAGATAACACATTAATCCAAGTGTTAACATAATGTTGGATAACTTAAACTCAACTTATACTAAAAAATTAGTGGCACTCAACAATTGCTGCTGCTCAACAATGACTGTAGCTTGACAACAACTGGAAGAATTAACACAAATGAGAAGGATAACATGACAACCCATGACGCTCTTACATCAAATCAGAACTTGAAAAAATCCAATGATACAAAAACTATTTCCATTTTGGAAAAAATTTTGCCTCCAAAATGTCATGTCCCCTTTTCAAATAATTAAAAATAATGATCTTTGCTAAGGCAGGCAGGCCCAAAAAGGTGAAATTTCGGAAAAAGGGGATAATCTTTGGAAGATAATGGAATAATAAATGAAAATTATTACTAAAATATGTTTTATTAACCCCTCTTGGATGTAAGTTAGGGTTATGCCCTCTTTTAAGGGGTTTGGAGACATTTTGGGCTCATTCCAGAACTTGATTTTGCTCATTTTATTTGTTGTTCTTCAGAGGTTGCCAAACCTGTGGAGAAGGAGACCCAAGAACAGGATTTTTCAGGTTTAAAAGAATACTAAGGATGGGATTTTAAAGCCATTCCATGTGCATGCTCATGCAGAGTTTGCCTTCATGCTGAACAGTGCAGATTTGTGGATTTTCAGGTGTGTTTTTTGTAAGAGTTTGGTGTTTTCGGTTGAGTATTTCATATCATTTTGAGTTTCTACTGTATTTTAGACTTTTAGATGTTAAAATAGAGCTAAATATATGTATTTGGTCATTATTATACTTCTATGATAGATTATTAGTGTTTTTGTGGAGTTTTCGAGCTATTCTATGTTGTTTTCGGGAGCCAGATGAGCATTGTTTTTATCCTCCATTTGGGAGCTGTTGTGTAAATGTTATATAGATCTAGAAATTTCATTTTTTAGGCTGTTATGCTACTTAAATTTCTCTAAAAATTCCACTTTCAGATTTATTAATAATATGTGAAGCTGTGAAGTTTTTGGCACTATTTCTAGCATACCTGATTTGGGGGTTTATTGAGAAATTGGTGGATCTTTGAAATATTGGTTGTTTGATCTTAAAGATCTTATTAGAGGCTTGAAATATCATATAAAATCAGAGAAAGGGACATTTTAGTGGTATTAGAGCTATGATCTTGCCAGCCTGAGGGTTTGTAGAAGTTTGCATGTCAGTTTTGACAACTACCCAAATCTTGCATGTCATAATTTATGGTTGCATGTTGCTTCTAATCAGTTGCATGTCAAAATTTATGGTTGCATGCTACTTCTAATCATTTTCATGTTAGTTCTTGATGAATTTGGTGGTTGCATGTTGCTTCTAATCAGTTGCATGTCAAAATCTATGGTTGCATGCTGCTTCTAATCATTTGCATGTTAGTTCTTGGTGTTTGAAGAAGTTATAACCTATTGGGGTTACACTCTACTTTATCTAGAATGGATAGGTATAGTATAGAGTCTTAGAGGACATGATCTTGGACAATTGATATCTAGAGTTAGAATAGTAGAAAGGATGGTTATTTAGATATTCGAGATAAACTTAGGAAAATAAGCCATGACATGTCTGAACAGTTGGTTGAGCACCACTGTATGATGAATGACATATTGTCCACCCAGCTAAGGTGGATAAGTTGATTGGATTTCTATTTGGAAAATTTTCTCATAGGGTAGATGACACAATTGCTAAGAACTTGCATGAGGAGTTTGAGAAACTAGCTTATAGCCAGGCAGAGGTCTCAGATTCTACTCTGCCACAGGAGGTAGTGGGAAAGGATATTATGCAGATTGATAGTAACGGTCAACTTGATACTCAAATTGAGACAATTGTATATAGGTTGTCAAAGGGTGATGTCATAGGTATTTAGGATGATATAGTTACAATAGGAAGTGACTATAGCGTAGTGGATTTAGATGATGATTATGAGGATGTTGTTGTGCATGATGGTGAGATACTTGGTAGAGATGAGTAGACATTAAGCATTCATGACTTTGCTGAGAAAGAGTACCAAGCACAGTTAGATGCTTCATCACATGAGGTTGAGGCAGGTTGTACTTCACATGATTTGTCTAGCTAGCTAAAGATGAACAAAGATAGTATTGTGACTTCATTATCTCATCATGAAAAGATGCGAGATATGATAGAGGATCACATTCGGATGATTCAGTTATAGGGTAGACATAAGGGAGTTCAGGAAAAGTCTTCTTGTGTTGACTTACAAGCAATTAGGGAAGGAATGGGAACAATTAAGTTGAGTTATTTACATCTTCTATCAGATTGTGACCATCTTCTTAGCCTTGTAAGAGACTATTCAGATGCCTTGAGGAGTAAGTTGATAGGCTTTCTGACAAGCTTGAGGATACTTGAGCTTCTTTGGTGAATACTCCATTGGCATTACAAGATTGGGAGAGACATGGGGATAAGCATAGCATGGAATTGAGTTTAGTTTCATCTTGCACTCTTGATACTCAGCTTTCTGCGAATGGTAGATCATATGTGGTCATTGATAATGTTGTGAGTTCATCTTTCATTCACATCCAGGATATAGGGACAATGTTAGACAGGTATGTGGAATTAGTTGGTATTGGTCATATTACTCAGGTGAGGAGTTTTCTTGAGTTACCAGCTGATTATAGTTTACGGATATGGAGTTGAGATTGTTATATTGGTGTTTGGGATTCAGTTGACTAGAAATCTTTAACACTTTTTGATAGTAGTGATTGTTTGGGTGCTATCATGGATTTGATTAGTAGATTGCATGGTGTTGTCTTTTCTTGTTCCAAGAGCTTATCTGATGTTGGTATTAGTTTTTATACACTGGTGTTGGGCTTTGTTCATATATCCAGTTGACCATTTTTGCTGGAATGTGTTGATGATCTTTTGTATTTGGCAGTATGTACAAATGAGTCTCAGGATCATATTGGCATTGATGACATCCAGGAGGATGCAGTGGGTAGTTTTGAGGACTTAGTTTCCTTGGTGGTTTCTTTTGGTACAGAGGAGTTGGATAGAAGTGCTACAGTTTTTGATACTCTATATGTTGATATGAGCTTTGGAGTTGTTTCACATGATATGGATGGTAATACTCTAGAGACCAGTAACCTTGAGGATGCTCCTTTATATAGCGTGTCAGAGGAGGTTTGTAGGATACAGTTTAGCCAGTGTCATCATGTGTCTAGTCAGTTGAGAGTTAGTGAGCAAGACATTGCTATTGCTTGCCAACATTTCAATGCTGCTTGTCAATGGTTAGAAGTTTATGGATGGGGTTCTCCTACTAGTGATGAGTAGGGAGGCAGTTATCTTTCCTTGATAGAATTCCACTCTTTATGAGAGGCTATCCAAATTTTGAGATAGGATTATATGCATTGTTGGCCAAGGAAGATGAGGTGTGTGAGCTTACTCAGTAGCTTGAGGTGACTTCTAAGATTCTTGAGAGTACATAGTTAGCTTTCAAGGAGTCACAGTTTCATTTGGCTAAGGTGACCATGGAGTTAGAGAAACTACAGTCTTTACTAGATTCTGTACAGTCACAAGCTGTGGTGTCTGGTGATCCAAGGATGTCCATGGTTGAGATTGTCAAAGATAGTGGAGATGGGGATGCATCCATCATTGATACTAACATTGGCATATCGGGTTTGTCCCCACTAGAGTCAGGTTCAGTTGATTTGGGTGCTGCAAAAAATTGTTGTGGTATGCTTGACATGGTGGTGACCTCTAGTACTAATGGCACAGAGACTAGAGATGTTGTATCAAAGACCATGTGTGATGTTGGTGAGCTGACAGTTGGCATGGTTCCTACTATTAATACTACTCCCTTGGTGATGTCTTCAGAGGTAGTAGTCAGTTCCAACTTGGTTAGTGATCGATTATATTTAGTTACATCTGGATTGTAGTTTACGCCACTAACTAAGATTGGCACTTTCTATCGACATTACATTGTGAGGTATGCTCATCAATTTACCTTTGATGACCATGTTGATGAGATGATGATACAGAGATGTACTTTGGTTCCCAGTGCTTATCATTAGTTATGGGATAGTTTGACACCTCAAGATGAGAGTTGTGATGGGCATGACATGGCAATAGGTTCTGCAGTTGACAGCTTGATAATACATGACTTAAAGCAGGAGTTTTGGAGTGATGCTTCAATAGGTGTTGTTATTGATTCTACTGCTTTGGCTATGACATCTCCTGACTTAGCTGGTGATCAATCACAGTGGGTTGTATCTCTTGTTCATGGTGAGCTATTGATTGAGGTTAGTTTTCTTTATCAACATTATATTGTAGGGTATGTACATCAGTTAGCATTTGATCCTTGTGTTGAGGAGTTGATTGCAGGAAAATTTGGTTTGGGTTCCATTTCTTGCTATTTATCTTGTGATGGCTTTTCACCATTAGGGGTACATGGAAGTTATGGTTATGAGATAGTGGCCGGTGATCTACAGAGTTGTGTTGACTACAAGAATTGTACAGTGTGTGGATTCTCCATACTTGGTATAGTTTCATTCGAGAGCATTTGCCATTGTTGTAGAGTTGGATTGTACATTTCATATAGGCTAGTGGGATGCGTTGATGGTATTTATTGTGTTGAAAATTTGATTTGTCCACTTTACTTGGGTTTGATGTTCTAAGAGTTTGTGTCTCATGGGTTTCTGATTGTGGAAGTTGTGATTTTGGAGTTTGGTTGAGCTGTAATTGTTAGTTGGATTATGGATTCCTCTTGGTTATATTGCAGAGGATATTGCAGGAGCCTATGTTAATTGACAATAGTATAGTTCATGACTACATTTTGGATCCAGGTGGATTGATTGGTTTATTTTTTAGCCATTTCTTGAGGAAAAGAAATATTTGGAAGGGGAGGACTTGTCATGTCCCCTTTTCAAATAATTAAAAATAATGATTTTTGCTAAGGCAGGCAGGCCCAAAAAGGTGAAGTTTCATAAAAATGGGATAATCTTTGGAAGCTAATGGACTAATAAATGAAAATTATTATTAAAATATGTTTTATTAACCCCTCTAGGACGTGAGTTAGGGTTATGCCCTCTTTTAAGGGGTTTGGAGGCATTTTGGGCTCATTCTAGAACTTGATTTTGCTCATTTTCTTTGTTGTTCTTCAGAGGCTTCCAAACCTATGGAGAAGGAGACCCAATAATGGGAGTTTGAAAGTTTATAGGAAGGCTAAGGATGGGATTTTAAAGCCATTCCATGTGCATGCTCATGCAGAGTTTTCCTTTGTGCTGAACAGTGCAGATTTGTTGATTTTCGGGTGTGTTTTTTGTAAGAGTTTGGTGTTTTCAGTTGAGTATTTCATATCAGTTTGGGTTGCTGCTGTATTTAAGACTTTTATATGTTAAAATAGAGCTGAATATATGTATTTTTTCATGATTATACTTTTGTGATAGATTAGTAGTGTTTTTGTGAAGTTTTCGAGCTATTTTGTGTTATTTTCGAGAGCTCGATGAGCATTGTTTTTATCCTCTGTTTGAGAGCTGTTGTGTAAATGTTATACAGATATAGAAATTTCATTTTGTAGGCTGTTATTCTGCTGAAATTTCTATAAAAATTTCCACTTTCAGATTTATTAATAATATGTGAAGCTGTGAAGTTTTTGGCACTATTTCTGGCATACCCGATTTGGGGGTTTATTGAGAAATTGGTGGATCTTTGAAATATTGGTTGTTTGATCTTAAAGATCTGATTAAAGGCTTGAAATATCATATAAAATCAGAGAAAGGGACATTTCACAAAACTACAACCATAAATTGGTCTAGTTTTTGATTAGTTGGGTTGATTACAAATTCTTATATAACTTTTATCATATTATGTATGATAAAATGAACAATCAGCTGTTCCTAGCTAGTATGATCAAATATAGTTTTCCAAGGTGATAAAATTGCATATACAGATGCATCACATGCATGTTAGGCATGAATCACATTCCCAAAATTATAATGAATGGTTGAATATAAAGGCTCCATACACTAGCCCAACAATAGAAATAAACAACAAACAACATTAAAGGAAACAACTTCTTTCCCATGCAGTAATTATGATCTAAAAGAATTGGTTTTTTTTTAATAATTCGATAAGCCATCACATTTGTGACATTCAATTTTGATGACTAGCTCTTCCTTGTATAGCATAGCTATTTCAAAAGCATGGTAACTATGATGGAAATATCTAATGGATAACCATCACTTATACATCACTACTATCACATATACATTGCAATTGCAATAATTGACTAGAAATTTAAATCATCACCATTACGATGACCTACTGTCACTATTGTGACATCATGAACATGAACTCTTTATCCTCCCTTCTTCCAAGTTATGATAGTGTCTATAATCACCATTATGATGGTTGCCCTCATTGTCACAATTTTTGACAATAAAAGTATGATGGTCATTCAACACGAGCCAATTCATGGTTCTGTCATTAGGGCAATGGCTAGATGTAGCAATTGTGATGGCCTACTGTCACAAAATGGGTCCAAATGTAGTAGTGCATCCTCTTGATGCTTCTACTTTTCTTTCATAGTGTCTAATTGTGTCATCACATTTTTGATAATATCTTGCTTTAAATCAGACAAAAAAATGTGTTATCTCTACCTTAGATACTCTAGATCTAGTGTTATTTCCAACATCAAGTCTATATCCTCTTTATTTCTTCATTGCAACCCTTGATTAGTTGAGACATATTTTCTTTATGTTACCCTAGTCTATCTGCATAATATCTCTTCTATCCATTAGATCAAGTACCTCAACACTTTCCTCATGAATTCCTCTAAGAAGAAAAATTTGAGATTACTCATTGAGTTCATGCTGGGTATTCTTTTTTAGACTAAAAAAGAGCCTAGAGACATAATATTCCAAACTCCCATCTTCCTTTTATGTCATCTTAAAGATATCATCTCCCCTTAATTTATTTCCCCAATAGTACTCCTTGTATTTCCCCAAGAAGGTTATCTTCATCTCATTCCAATTGTGATCATCTCCTCCCAATCTCATAAACCATCTAAGGGATGAGTCCTTAATATTGGCTAGGAATAACTTAATCTTATGAGCATCTTTGGTATAGTCATAGCTTCTATAGAGGATGTTAAATTCAAACAAAAATGTATCAATGTCCTCTATAATCAAGCCATAAAACTTTAGTAGTTGTGAATTTAGGATTTTTTTAAAGTTGTTGTTACATTGGTCATAAATTGGAAAAGAAAAGGTAGGAAGTGGGTCTATTTTTTGGTACCTATGTCACTACCTATTAGGAGGACCTTTATATAGAACAAGAGCTCTATCATGAAGATTGGCATGTTCTTGGTTACAATGATGTTGTCTGAAATCCAAATTGGATAATATCTCAAATTCTGGGTCAAGGTTCAAGGGATCTTCATATATATGGAATCCTAGTATTTCTTCCTCTAAGAATGAGGAGGAGGTTGTAGGTAGGTCTTGAGAAGTTTTAGCATACAAATTTTCTTCTTTAGATTGGGGGCATAAGAAGGTCCTGCTTGGTCATCATTGTTATCTTCATGGAAAATCCTACCTCGGGAATCTCTATATTTTCTTCTATGTTTCATTCAAATATATGTGGGGGTTAAAAAGATAATTTTCAAAATTTAAGGTCAAACTAACATAAATTTGAATGCTATTTTAGGAAAACTCGAAGATGACTTTTTAAAATAACTTAGATTGACACCATCTCCAACAACAACACCAAAAATGCTTGCTAATTAATTTGAATAGTAATTAGGATAAATTACCCATTACTTATGGATTTTAAAGCCACAAAAGAGTTACCAATTGACTCACAAACTCATTTATCTTGTTAACCTAGGTACATAGACTCAAAATGGTGCATCAAGGCAAATGCACTAAGTTACAACAATTACCATCACTATTCTATTGAAAGGAAACATTTCATTCTTGAAAATAAATATTGAAAATTAACTTGCTTGAAAAGAAATAAAAAATCTTCAAATGATTTAATCCACTTAACAAAATCTCATGTTCAAATAGGTCTCTACCATGTTTCTCTTTGCTGTAGGAACAACCACAAGTTCCACTATCTATTTGTTGCAAGAACAATAGAGTACTAAATAATGCCTAAAGAGATATAAGGAATAGAAATATACACTCACCAAGTGGTCCCCCTTGGATGTTTGAATTGAATCAATTAAACACAAAATTACTAGAATAAAAACATCTATGTTTTATTCATAGCTAAAAACTAAGTATATACTGAATATAAATTGTATTAACTAGAATCATCTAGAAATCACAGTAAAGACTTCTATTATTATTTTCAATATAACTAACTTGAGAATTCTATAAGAAATATATTTATAACAAAATACTTTCTCAACCAACCCCTAAACTATTGACCATCTCAATTATATAGACTACAATAGTCCCATTTCATTACAAACAAGTTTGAGATAATCTCTCAATTGACAGAACAAGTTTGTACTTATTAAATGAACCAACATAAATATAGGTCTCACTTTACTATATTTCCTATAGAGTGTAGTGGTCCATGTTTTACTTTCTCAATGGTATTCTGATGCATTTTTGGTAGTCGATAATCCACTCCTTCTAGTGGTTATTGAACTCATCTAGAATCCCTTGTGTTGGAAAATTCCTTTATACCTAAATGACTTAGTCTTGAAAATGAAGATTAGTAGTACAAACCACATATATAAAATATGATTATCTCATCATTATACATTGAAAATAAGCATCTATGTACTATTTTTTTTTTAAAGGAAAAATTAGACTGACCATTGTATATATATATATATGTATATGTATATATATGTATATGTATATATATGTATATATATACATATACATACATATACATATACATACATATACATACATATACATATACATATATATATACATATATATATATGTATATATATATGTATATATATACATATATATATATATATATACATATACATATATATACATATATATACATATACATATATATACATATACATATATATATATACATATACACATATATATACATATATATATACATACATATATATATACATACATATATATGTACATATATATGTGAATATATATATATATATATATATATATATATATATATTGATTCAAAGACTCAACTGTGAAAGAACTAGTAAAGAATCCAACATCCTTGTCTTGTCTGTATATTAATTTATTCTTGTATGAAAGGGTTTTCTTGGCTACATGAACATTTTAACATTGTAATCATCCATAAAAGTATGAGTAATATAAAAGTGATTAGTCTATCCATAGGTAATATCAATTAAGTTTTCCATATTCCTATCATCAAAATATGGTAAAATACAATTGTACAAACTTAATGATAGGTCCTTATAATACCTTTATACAAACATTTCCTTAAAAAGAGTTTTGGAGAAATATAAGAACCTAACTCTTATAATGACAAACTAAGAAAGCATGGAACTTATAGGACATAAAATGGACCCATCGCTAATGTTCTAACCTTTTCCTTTAACTATCTAAAGGATTCGCCATAAGTGAACCTACTAAATTAAGAGTCTTTCTAATCCAATGAGGTCTAGTGGAAGAAGATGAAGGAGTGACCTCAACCTTAATTATTTTAAGAAAAGGTGTAATAATTTGTGTTAGGTTTAAGGTAGATAAGCCATCAAGATCACTACCAATATTTTCACTATAAATTTCCATAGGGTTTGTAGTATGGAAAAGACTAGAAGACAAGGTGAGTAGACTTTCCTCAAAGTAAAAATTCCTCTCTATGAAGATCCCACGAGTCTTAAGATCTATAGTTTCATATATTTTATCACGTTCTTCATATCCAATGAATATATAAGACCTAGTTTGAGGTTCCCTACATTTTGTAAAGATATGTGTGCCCATGCTGGAAAACCAAATAATATGAAGTATTTCATAACTAGCTTTATTCTACAGTGTGCCTCAAAATGAGTCCTTTTATCTAAGGCATTATGAGTAAATCTATTGGGGATATGATTGACATGACTTATATCTTTTACCATAAGTGATGGATCAAAAGACTTGACTTCAATCATGTATCTTGTCATTATCTTAAGAATTATAGCATTCATTTATGTAAATATTTTATATTATGGTTTGAATGCACTTGGATTTTGAAGATTGTTTCCCTCAAATTAAAGAAAGTCTCAAAGTATTAATTTCAAATTTCCTAATTTGTCATTGTTTATACAAAAATTCTTGGTGTATTCACTTGATTGCTTCACAAAATGACTCTTCAAGGTTAGAAACTTATCAAATGCTTCATTCTTATGACTATGAAAGTAACCACATGTGTAATGTGAAAAGTCATAAATGAAAGTGAGGACATAACAATTATTTTTTATTGATGTTAATGGAAAGGGATCTTCTAGAATGTTGTGAACTAACAAAAGAATAAGTAATGATATCCAAAAAAATTATTTTAAAAAATTATCTTCTAGATGCATACCCATTGTGCAAGTTGAAAATTCAGCCTTACAAAAATTTATTTAGGTAGACATTTGGCCATATGTTTAGAGATAATTTGTTGAACATAGTGGAAATCAAGATGTCCATGCCACTCATTCCATAAATTAACTTGTTATTATATACTTTTCAATAAGGCATTTGAAGGAAACTAAGGTACAAAGTGGGAGAAAAAATAAATCCTTGCATCATGCCTTTACCCACTACAGCAAATGAATCATCAATAAGATTTCAGACCATTAATAAATCACAAAGGAACTCAACTATATTTTTACCTCCATAGTGAGTGATTTGGTAAATTGAAAAGAAACTGGTTCTAAGGTTAGGAACATGTAGAACTTCTTTTGACTCTCCATTCTCCATCTCAATTTTTCCTTTCCTTCAACTTCCACTTATATATCATTCCCTAAAAGATTGAAAGTACCTTAGATGGCTCAAATAAAGAAAAATCTCCCTTTGAAGAACCCATATTATTTATGACACTCAATTTAAGAATCTACCCCTCCAAAGATCTTGAAATTTCCATAAGTTCTTGCCCTTTTCCATTTGAAGTGGATGGATATGAATCCTTGAAAACATTCATCAAATTGAATTCTTTCTTCTTAAGTAAATTTTCCAACTCATCAATACTCTTACTTTTACAATGATGCTCATCATGATTTAATGATTTCTTGCATTATGCACAAAATAGTTTATCCTTCTTGTAGTTGTTTCCATTTTTGTTGGAAAAATAATTTTCTTGTTGTGAGGAAGAATATTTTTGTGTCTTTGATTGTGATTTTGGCTTCCATTGGTTTTTCTTGTTGTTGAAACTTTTCCCACCCACTAGTAGAATTTGGGAAAATAAATGACTATGTGACTAATTTTTTTAGTTGCGTGACTCAATTTTTTAGTCACGTGACTAAAATTGATCAAAGTCTACTATTGGTTTACAATTCATAAGTATAAATGATCAAATAAATGACTAATTTGGTCATCAAGTAAGTTCACAAGGTCAGACAAATTAAAATGATTAAATAAATGAGCAAATAAATGACTAAATAATTAGTCACCTAGACAAATATGAGTAAGTGAATGATTATTGTTTTTAACAGTAACATTTGATAATTTTAGGATAAATGATATATATATGTTGCTACACAACCATATCATTTTTCTCTAAATTTTAATTTGATAAGATTTTAATTAGATTGTCATGCCACTATTCTTTGTTACATGATTTAGGATCAAAAGTTGATTGAGTTCAGTTGCATATTAAAATATTTAATTTATATTAGCAATTTCATAATAGGGTATGCAACTTTTTTTGAGAAGTTTGTGACCTCCAAGGTCACATGGTAACCTATTATTAGTAGATCTTTGATAATTTTATGACATCTTACACACGAAGAGTTGTTGATTAATTTATAGTTGAGATTTTTTTGATGGTCATGGATGGATGTAAGCGTTATTGGAGGAAAGTTATTGTGATATTATTTTAATTTGTTATTTAGAAGTGTGATTGAAATTTGGGTGCCCAAATTAGCCTTCTTGGAACTTATATTAGGTTATACTAAAATATTTGTACTATTATATCTTAGATATTGGATGGAATAATAAAAAAATAAAATAAAGTATTTATTTACTTTAATTTAATGAATGTTATTATTATTGATAGAATAGTGATTTGACAAGATGGGGTTAGCAGGTTCAATTGGCATGAACAAATCATAAGGTGATTGATTCAAGAAAATAAAAATAAATTTATAAATATTTTAATAGCTAGTTTTTCACATAACTTATACAACAAAGCTTCAAAGTAGCTGAGTTCCTATTGCAGTATTGGCAAGCTTATATAAACTTTGAAAATAATTTGGTAGTTTGAAATATTTATGAATTGCAATAAGAAATCACTATAGAAGAAAATAGTGCCAAAGTTGTGTAGTCTCAAAATTGAACTTAGAACTAAAATAAGATATACGAACTTATGAAAAGTTTATATATGAATTTGCAAATGCTTGAAGGGTCTACATTATTTATTTTTCCTTTCTTTGATGTGAGACAAAGGATTTTGTATGATATCACTACCATTATTGGTAGTGCTACCATATCTGGCATGGATACTTTATGTGAACTATAAAATTCTCATTTCTTTTGCCTCTAGATCACACTATATCTTCAAAGTTACCAATAATAAAGGAATTAATTAATTTAGAATACAAAAATTGTTTAAAAATATACATAGGAAAATACAATACTAATTGATATATCCAAAGGCAATTACTAGTTGGAAAAATATGAGAGTATATCAAGAGTTCAACAAATTTTTCAATACCTACAATTGGAAATATTATGATAGGCTATGTTATTGAGAGGGGATGGATGAATCAGTAACCAATAAAACTTAATCCTTAATTAGTAATTAATCCTTCATGAGTATTCTGATCTAATTTGCATGCATGAGAAACTAAAAACATTTAAGCATTAATGACACTTTTGACACACAATTTGGTGATCCAAAAACCTTCCAAATACAAAGTAAAACTGGGGTGGGGATGATACCCACAAGCTTTAGTACTACAATATAAAGTTTCCTTATTAAGACATACAATAATCACGTATGATGATCTACCTTGTTAGGAGCAATAAGGACTACTAGGTCCAACTTGCCAAAGGATTTACAAACATACAATGAAGTATGCACTTGGTAAAGAGATTTACACATGACTATTAGGTCTACCTTGTTTAAAGGATTTGTCTGATCCACCTATTAGGATGAAGCAGTAGCTGATCTCTGACCTGCAACTTGGTTTGTTGAATGAGATTCCTCTGAGTGTACAAATCACCTTGTTGTGATAGATAAATCTTTGCTTCTCCTTATAATGTTGTAGCCTTTGTAATTCACTCGTCTTTCTTCTCTACTTGTTACATTACATCATATCATCATATTGGATGTGTTACAATTTATTACACATATACCAATCCAATTTACAAATTACAAAGTTGGCCACAATACAAGTTTACACAAATATTACAAAGTTGGCCAAAGTGTAGAAACTCAGGTTTTGAAGATTGATTTAGTGAGGTTTTGATACTTGGCATCCACTGTCAATGCTCAACATCAACATGCACTTGGTAGACATATAATCTTGATCCATACTGATCACTTCCAAGTAGTCCTAAACTCAGTCTACACTAGTGAATCAGCAAATATTGCGAAACTGCACATATAAATTGAATCACTTGATTCATATTGCATAGCTTAGTCAATGCTATCACTACGAGCTCGATATAAACTGAGTCACTTGGTTAACATAGAGTAGCTAAGTTAATACTAGACTCGCATTACATCAACTGCAAACTTGGTAACCATTGCACAACTTGGTTTGCACTGGTAAACTCAACATACACTGAGATGCTCAGTTTACACAGTTGATCATCACCATAGTAGTAATTGCTTGATGCAAACTAAAATTTGTCCAAAGGACTCGATAGCAATTGTAGAACTTGGTAGCAACTGAAATGCTTGGTTAACACTATTAACTACTCAGTAGATACTTACAATCTGACAAACATGACTGGAATGTCAACAACCTGCATGGTCATAATACTAGCTAATTGAAATAGATTTTATTTTACAACATCAAAATCAAATCTTCCATACTTTAATTATAATTAATTTTTTTATCCTAGTTAATTTCAAATTTGATTTTAGAAAATCTATTTGTTAAAATCTATTTTATTAAAATAGTAATTTTAATCTTTAATAATTAAATAACTTAAAAAAAATTTATACTCCAAATTTTTTTTTCATAGTGATAATATTCAACGCACCCACATAGAAATAAAGACAATAATGCATAATATATAATAAATAAATAAAATAAGATAATTATGCTACATGTTGAAATCTAAGTATCTTTAGTCCAAATTGATACACTTCACTAGTCCAATAAGATTTAAAAAAATGCTTCCCACTTTTTGTCACGTATCATATGGAGAATGCTTTTGCAATCACTTGAGTTGTTTATTAAAGTGTTATAGAAATAATATTGGCTTAGAATTGCTTGTCATCTTGTTCTCTTTTGTAGTCTTTTAGATGGTCAAATAATGAAGCTATTATATAAGTCTTTTTTATAAGATAATATTTTAAAATTACTATTTATATATTGACTTAACTTATATATTCTAAATTAATTATTTAAAAAAATATTTTTTAAATGATTAAATTAAAATATACTAGATATTTTTTTTATAGATTATGTTATAGAACTAATTAAAATTATGATTTTATTATTATTAGTTATCTCATCATAAATATTAAAATAATCTTCTTATTTTATATTTCGAATAATTATTTTGTGCACCGAGTGATACCATTCACAAAGGGGAAAAAAATTCCTTGTGTGCAACTAATTTCTCAGTGGCTAACAATCAAGCACCAATTTGTTGTCAAATTTTGATGGGCAATGTGGCACATCAATAACCATTGGATTCCACCAATTCATCTTCACCATCAAATTCATAGGTCTAGTTTCTAACTATTTTCTCTCTGAATGTTTTTCATCAATTTTTGCAAATCAAAGAGGATAACAGAGGTGTATTTTTTGTAGGAGAGATATCGGTGTTGGAAACCCTCTGGGGTTTGTTAATTACAAGATGCAATATACTCTTGAAGCTGTTCAATCCATGTCAAGTGCTTCTTGCAAACCCTAGAGCCCAATCTAGTGTCAAGTAGACAGGAAGAGAAGTATCTAAAATAGGATGCCAATAAGATAGGCTATGGGATTACCATTATGTGCTTTCTCTTAGAGTAGGTAGTGGAAGACCATGATAGACAAGCAACTACAGTGAATTTCAAAGAACTGTGTAAGATACAAGTGGGCATTGCAAAATGCAAATTCAATTGACTATACCATAATACAAGATTCAGACAAGGTATCAATCAAAGTGGTTTTTGTTGTAAGATTTTTAGCTAAATCTGAAATAAAAAGAAGAATCTTGATAAAAGAAAGAAGACAAATTGCACAAGTAAAAGAGAAAATAGAGCTTTTGAAACAAAAATCTATATTATATTGAATAGAGCAGAGCTCAACAAAATTACATGTGTTGTACATTTTCAGCAGCTCTTATTATTAAAACTGAAAAAAAACCTCTTCCCTGCATGTATGCAGTAGATAAGGATGCACTGGCAGTTTTGGAATAGTGGATCAACATCTATTCACAACCTTCCCTACATGTATGCTAGAGTCCTATTCTATTGCACATACTGAAGTTGGAATTAGTTTGAATTAATCACCAACACCCCCCCTTAATTCTAACTAAGGAGAAAAGAAAAATCTAAGAAGAGGAAAGAGGGAAAACCCATTAGGAATAAAACCCCCCTCAAAATAGATGCTAATAAAGCAATAAAACTACCATACTAAAATCTCTTTGACCCCAAGAAAATCTCAAGAAAGTGAAATGGAAGAGAAGATAGATCCCTCTATGGTGTGTAGTGAATGGTAGATGCTCAAAATTGTGTGTAGAAGGTGGTCCATGATCTTTGAACAACATTATTTCCTCTAGGAAGAAACATAACTAAAGATGTATGAATGAAGTCTCCCCAATCCTGAAAGGAATATGAAGGAAGAAATCTCAAGATGTATGATGCCTTTGACAACTACTCCATGGTCTCTATATAGATCTTGAAATGCCTATAATCTTTTAGAAACTATTGTAGAACATAATCAAAAGACATATTTTTCACCTCAAAAGGCAAATAGATCTCCTCAAAATGTTGTGCAAATGTATCCAAACTTGTATCAATCTATGAAGAATGACTACGTAGAGAAGGAAGAAGAGGGCTAGGAGGCTCCCTCACAACAACTAAAGAAGAGTCACCTTTTTCAAAGAGAAGATGAATAAAATCAATGCTATCATCTAGATCCAAAATGAGGGATTCTACAAAAAAAAAATGATATGTCTGGTAGAAATCTATCCCAATGAACTAGATCCAGAAGACACAAATAATCCTATTGCAAAGAAACATTGGAAGCTTTCGATGAAGCAACTCTAATCTCTAAAGAAACAATAGAAGCACCAAGATCATCAATAAACTGATCATCTACAAAGGATGTGTTCACACAAGATTAGGCAACTGAAATCTTAGTATCACCCATAGAAGTCCAATTATCCAAGGAATCATCACTTTTAGATGAAGAATCAACATCTCCATACAACTACTAGATGATGGTCCAAGCAATGAAAGGGCACTCTATGTGCTCTATATGATATAAATTATCCCTAGAAATAGTAAGACATATTAATCCATAGACAATATAATACTATTAAACCATGCAATTTTCTGTTCATACTTACTTGGCTCATAAATGTGTCCAAGGAGATAGGGCATTAGATCTTGCTCAATGCAATGATCCTTTATCCCTTTTTTTCCAAGACAGATAAGTTTTTGAGGTTAGCTTGACAACAAATGGATGAAAATATATACTAGACATCATTGATCTCCCTCAAAATGGGACTTTATCTCAATTCATGATTACAAATAGAAACACATTAACAACCCCCAATGTAATGAAAAAATTTCATTTTAAATAAGCTCTAATCTGCTATACCTACAACAAAAATAACACTTCTTCTTCTAGCTAACTAGTCTTTGATACCATGTAAGATTTTTAGCTAAATCTGAAATAAAAAGAAGAATCTTTATAGAAGAAAGAAGACAAATTGCACAGATAAAAGAGAAAATAGAGCTTTTGAAACTAAAATATATATTATATTGAATAGAGTAGAGCTCAAAAAAATTACATGTGATGTATGTTTTTAGCAGCTCTTATTATTAAAACTGAAAAAAACCTCTTCCTTGCATGTACGTAGTAGATAAGGATACACTGGCAGTTTTGGAATAGTGAATCAACATCTATTCACAGCCTTCCCTACATGTATGTTGAAGTCCTATTCTACCACACATACTGGAGTTGGAATTAGTTTGAATTAATCACCAACATTTGTGGCATCCATGTGGACCACACCTCTACATGTGCAAAGATATCTTATCAAATCCTCATCTATCATAAGCAAGCACATTTTTCCCAAGGCATGGAAAACCATGCTTCTAGAGCTCACATTGAATCTCTAGGATTTTGTTGAATACATAGTGATAAATATTGTTCTTAAAACTACAAAAATGATGTTTAAGAAGTTTAGGTATGAGTACAACACAACAATCTCAAGTATTGCATCACTGACTTTGCGGCTCTATTGCTCAATATTTTTTGCGATCTGGGCAACTTTCTGTGGGGAATATGTAGAATGGAGAGGTGTTGGGGTGGCTATTTGAATGCTAGAGGTTGTGCTATATGATATTCCTTAAATGTTTAGGAGCTACCTAAGTTCTTTGAGAACCATATGAAGGAATCAATGCAAAAATTTAACACTTACTTGGCTTCTATGTGCCTTATTGTGGAGGAGAGCTTTGTGGAAGGAGACAAACTATGCTATATACTTGATGATTTCTCTATCAACTAAATAGGCTTCCAAAGCAATAGTAAGTGTTGGTTTTGTAAATTTTGAGCAATTTTTGGTATCCATGATAATTCTTGATTTGGAGAGTGAGGTTGTGATATTACAAGAATTGTTGAAGGTTGATGCTTTGAAAATTATCACAACATTCCTCTACTCATTTCTCAAGTCCATTGTTCTAAGTCTATTTCCTAATTTAATGAGATTCATTAAAAAAAAATCCAATATTGTCCATTCCTATTCTGCTAATTGCATTGAGAAAATATTGATCATTAAGGAAGGCAATTAGTTATATTATACTTCAACATTCATTCATTAATTTGTGTAGCCTCTTATGAACAATCTATTTAATGTACTTAAATTGTTAAAGTCTTGGGAGAACACATATGTAATGAAGTGTATAATGAGATTTTTTGGAATCATAGATCTTGCTAGAGATTTAGGAATTGTCTGACTTACAAGTTTAACAACCATTCTTAATGAAGTTTGTAAGAATCCTAAAAATCTCATTTTCAATCATTATTATTTTTAGTTAGTTGTTGAGTTGGTAAGATTATCCTTTGAAAAAGAGACAAGTTTGATTATAAGTTTTAACAAAAACTGATTTTAAGTTTTACAAAATATTATGGTTAAGGATGTGGTTGAGTTTATATCATGTACACACTTCAACTATTGGCCCAACTTCTTAAAATAAATTAGCCTCATCTTCATCCAGCATACATACTGATTTTTTAGTTGCTTCTTTCCCCTAAAACATGTCAGAAATTAGCCATGTTTTGGCTCTTCTAAGGCTATTATAGGCCTATTTAGAAAATTCTCCACAAGAACTAAGTTAGCAAGGGAATTTGAGTCAAGTTCTTAGTATATTTAGTAAGCTAATTTTATCAAAGAGAACATGAAGTTAAAGGTTTTACATACTCTTTTTTTGTTTATATCCAAAGAATTGAGCCTTGGTAATGCCTATATTCATGATAAGTGTAATTTTTATTCTTATAACTAATCATATCCTCAAATATGATTGTATGTTTTTCTAAAATTTGGAAGGTGCTATGCACAAAAATCTTTAAAATTGGATAAATTGGAAATGCCAAAACTATCACTAGACATTATACTAGTTCAAGAGGGAAGGTGTTATACCCAAATTATTGAATCAATAAACAATTTTTCTCATAGTATTTGCATATGATGTCAATGCACAAAAAGCATATGATGCCACTGCATATAATAAATATGGCTTCTCTATATGATAATGCATCACATGCAGATATTTATATAAGATTGGAATGCCAAATTACAATCTTAAATATTAGAATGTATTTAATTGTAAGGATTCTTGAACCTCTGAAGTATTTTAGGAATGTAATAGCCCAATATGTTATCTATCAATTGGACCATTTTTGGCTTTAGCTTCTCAAATTCATCAATGCTATATTTAGTTAAAACTTCCTTAAAATGTTCAATGCTTGGGAAATCACCAACTGGTAAATGATACTCTCTTTGAACCTTTTGGAAATTCATCAACCATGTTATCAATGAGGGGTTGTTGAGCCTTTTCCTTTTCTATCATATCAAGAATGTAGTGCCTCTCCCATTTGACTTTTTAAAGTCATCCTAATGGATGCAACCTTGTTGATCTTTTGTTGTGATGGATCATGATTGTGACTAGGGTATAATTTAGTGGCTAATATTCGTAAATTGGCTAATTTTAGAATTTTTTGGCTAGTAATTTGGCTAATAATTTAAGATTTGATACAATCTAAATCACCATAGTTTTATAAAATTCAGTTCTAGAATATTTAAAATTGCCCAATAATTTATTTTATTGAAAAATTTAAACTCAAATATTCCCCACAATATTTGTTACATGAATAGATTTGAGTTACCTAAATATAATATATTATTGGAGAAATTAAATTGAACTGACCAATAATTATCATAATTATTAATTAATTTAGGGATATATCACCAATATTTATTATTCACTATTGATTTAAAGTATATGTAACGATTCTCCTAACGTTCCACAAGGTAAAAAAATGTTCAATTTTGATTTGTAATATTCCATGGTGATTAATGAACTTCCTATTATTATTGAGATTCATCAATATTTTATACAAAAAAATTATGATTCAAACATAATCACCAAAATTAATCATATTTAGAATAAAAAATTGAGAGTTTCGCCAATATAAATAATTTTGTTTTTTCAAAATAATGAAAGATTCACCTATATTTTATATCTTTTTTTGGAGGCAGGTTTCTTAAATTTTACCCTAATTGTGACCATGAGTAGTCTATATTGTAGGTGATTTGATTTATGTTTCTGTATCAGTTGATTTGATTATGCTTTGGCTGATTTATGAGATTATGATGTGATTTATGGTTCACTAAGGTTTGTGTCAATGGTTACCAAGATCAATGTGGTATCATGAGGTTGTTTTGTGATTACCTTGAGATGTGTGCAAAGATTGCACTATGTGCTATTACCATGCTACGTTGGACTGGGTTCTTGTAGTAGTGGTTAGTCATGTTTATGACTCTGGTTGCTTAGATGTTTTAAGTGTCTCCTTGTTGTTGTTTAAACTACCATTATTAAATGCTTAAATAATTAGAAATTTATTGTCCCTGTTGGATTCATTGGCTATGTGTTGCAGATATTTACCTTGTTATATTTTGATCTGAGAGATATTTGTTACTCATGTTATGTTTTACATTTGAGATGACCTGAGGGTCTGATGTTATACATTGATTTTAGTATCATAGATGTTAGATTACTATGTTGTTCAATCAATCATATTGCATGATGATGCCATTTTGAGATGATGGTGTATTTTATGATGATATGTAGTTATCTGATATTTGGACATATCTTTAATTATGTTATGTGATGGATTTAATGCTATGGCTATTTACTTCATTCCTAGATTGTTATGCTTTATATGAACATGAGTGATGTAAATAGATTATTTTGATATAATTAAATAAATGGTTAAATTAGATGATTTAATGCATTTATTGTTTTGACTATGTTATTATATGCAATTGCACTTGATTGTGTTGTTTAGTGTGCAAGATTTATATCCCTAGTAGTGGCACATGGAGTTAATGATTCAGCCATTTATATTTTACCAATGTCATCCCTATATGGTTGACGTATCCTTATTTTAATTGTTTTATTAATTCTTTAGGTGATTATTAAATCCAAATTCATTTGCATTATGTGATTAGACCAGTAAGCATGTCTATGCATTTAGAGGTTTGCATTGTCACCAAAGTTGTTAAGGAAATTTTTGTGTTTTCAAAATTTCAAGCCTTTAATTGATTTATTGTTAATTTCTAGCAGCTTTGCCATATATGAATTCCTATTTCTAGGAATAGCCTATTTTGATTTGGGTCAATTCGAGGTTTTACTAGGTTGGCTAGTTATTTTCCCTAATCGATTATTCACTTGAAAAGTGAATAAATATCCAAAAAGAAATTTAATTCCTCACTTATCACTTTTGAATTAGAAAGTTGGAGATAAAAAACCCAAAATCCTCTTCACGAGGATTTATTGTTTTGTTCATTCTGGGAGCTATGGGCATGGGATTGTCACGAGGTTGAGTTCGTTGGATCCAGCTTGGGGAAAACTTAGATTGCCATGATTTTCAGCTACTTCTGTGGGCTATTTATTTTATGGTTTCGATTTTTGTTTTTCCCTTTTGGCTGTGAGGTAGGGCTTTCCTGTTTTATTATTTTGACTTTTTTTCTGCTTCTATTTTTGGTAGTCATTTTTTTGGAGGCTGAGAACTAGTGTTCCCCTCTATTTCTGTATGCTACCTCTACGTGGTTGGGCGGGTATGAGGATTTCCCTATTTTTTAGGTTGAGGGTTTGGGGTTTTGCACCGTTATGCTAGTTGTTTTTGCATATGGTGTCCAAAATTGATTATTTTTGGATTTTTGGGGTTTTTGTACCCAAAGGTCAAAAGGGTTTTAATTTCAAAGTTTTCCAAATTTTGGGTTTTTACCTCATTTTGCATGCTACCCTATTTTCTCGAGTTTTCTTGGCACAATGTGGGTCATGGACCTGAATGATCCATTTGGATATTAGTCATACCACTATTGCACTTTTATGTTGCATTAGGATGCATATCACACCCGTACTCCTGACTTTGTGTTTAGTTGAGTGATTTAATACCTGGTGTTATGGTTTCTTTTGGACCTTTGCTTTTGTTTTATGGACACTAGGATTCGTGTAGAATCTGTGCTCCTAGATTGAGGCTGCTTGAGTGAGTTCATGATGTTTGGTCTTGTTGCATCATTGAGATTCATGTAGAATCCATACTCTTAGATTGAGGCCAGTTGAGTGATTTCATGATGTATGGTTTTATTGGCTTTTGGATTCATGTAGAATCCATCCTCCCAAGTTATTTTCGGTTGGGTGATATTTTTGCATTGTGTTCTCATCCAGTCCTTGTGTTATGATCTTTGTGATGCTAGTGTTCCATGCACAAGTACATGCACATACATTTTTTAGAGGACTTGCAGGTCTCAATCTTCCATGGTACTTCTAGAAGTTATGATCATTGTGGTTAAGATGGGAGTATGCATGCCCACAGGAACTTGTTGTAGGATGAGCATGGGTAGAGTAGGGTAGCATCTAGAGGGGGCTTTTATCTTGCAGCTTGACTATTATGGTGTCAAAGGTTGGTGGAAGATGGGAAGTTTTAAGTAAGTGATAACTAGATTAAAATGTGTGAGTGTTAATAAAACTTAAGATAATGAAAAGTTCCACATTTGTGTGATGGTTCCAAGGGAGTCCCTTGAGAGTGTTTCCACATATGATCTAAGCTTGGGCTTTTGGATGCCAAGAAACTCTCCAAGATGTCAGCCCCTACTTAGTAGTCTATTGAGTGTTTGACTAGGACCTATACTCCTTCCATTATCTTAGGTTCTTAATTACAACCATCATACTATCTGGTGTGATTGTTAGCCATGGATGTTGTTTTTGTATGTTTGTGGCTGGATCATTATCTCCATTAGCATGATGGGTGTGGACCTATGAGTGCCACATGGTTGGGAGGCGTAGCTACCTTCACCACTACTAGGGACCGATGTATTGAGATGGTCTTTTGTCCTAGTGCAACCATTGCTGGATGTTTTCACTTGATACTTTGGGTCTCAGAGTATGCTTTCTTGTGATTTATGCTTTCATTGGAATGCTTGGATATCATGTTTAGATGATGTTAGTTTATTTGACACATTCCTATATTATGATGTTTAGCATATGATTAGATGACGTGAATTGCTTTGTTGGTGTATCTATTGCTTATTGATGTTTAGCATGTGATAGGTGATGTTATCTACTTTGTAGGATTATCTTATGCTTTACTTCTAGCATGTTAGATTTTCTTATGCTTATTTTGTAGCATGTTTTAGGAGTGGCATCCCTATTATGATAGTATCGATGATCTAATCGATGGCTTGGGATGTTATGCATAGGGGATGGCTAGGATCCATAATGGTCTTATGATGCTATTGGTGGTTGGGAGGAACCACATAGTTTAGTTGTTCAATTACTGTGATGTTATTTTTTTACATTGTGATGTTTCTTATGTTCACTACAATGTTGCTTTCAATATATTCTTTACTACTTTGGTTTAGATGGATAGATGTTCTTCTTTCTTGATGCTTATATGCTCGAGTGTTCATTCCTCAATTTAAGTGGATCTAGTACTCCTTGGTGTGGAGGAAATTCATTTCCTAAGTTGTTTTCCTTAAGTGTTTTGGCTTGCTGATGTGTTTCCTCATGTGAAATTGTACTTTTTCATGTCAGAATGTGAAGGTTTGCATGGCTCCTTGCATGTCTTTATGTGGTTATTAGTATCTCCTCACATGAGAATGTGAAGGTTCGCATAGTTCTTGGTAATTCCTCATATGATATTGGGCACTTCCTTGTGCGAGACTTGAGACCAGTGCACTTTCTTGTATGAGAAATAATGAGCAGTTAGGTTTAGGCAAGGAAGTTTTGGAAGTTGGTTTTGGACACCTTATTGGATTTCACACCTTTCTAGTTCAAAATAGTCTTTCAAAAGGGTTTAAAATATATTGTTTAATTATAAGTTGATGTATATTTCATCAACTTATAGTTAAGATATATTTTAATATATGTGACAAATCTTTTGAGATAGGTTTTAGACCTCTCCAAGATATGATAAAGATTCTAGGAAATTTGAAGGCTTTAGAATTTTAGACTTAGCCAAATTTTAGGGCTTCAGGATTTTAGACTTAGCCAAATTTTAGGATTATGCATTTTACCCCATCTTGGTGTTTTGTTGATGAATGGTCATTTCTTCAAGCCCTCATCATGTGTGTGGTCATTGTTGGCTTATGTTTGCATGTGTCAATTTGGTAGTGGTGTTCACAGATTTGTTGGTTGCTAGGATTGTGGTGAAGTCTTTTGTTGTGATCTGTGTGATCCCTGTGTGATGTTGACATGTGCATTCATACTTGTAATTTTTTTTTTTTTATATTGGCTTTTATTGAATCCTTGTTCCAAGGATCTTTGGGTAGGGCATTACAAAGAATATCTTTCTTCAGATGATTAATCATGTATTCATGAATAGTAGTAGCTCAAGCATGTTTAATAAATTCATTTATTCAATGATCATAGACCTTCCAAGGAAGATCTTTCAAATCAGTATGTAGATCTTCCATCTCCTTTTCAATTAATTTATTTCCAATGGGACTTATTTCTCCTTCATTTATTGGTTTATCATTGAAGGAACCAATATATACCTATATCACTTTTGGTGTATTTAGAACTTTTCCAAGTGACCACATCAATGCTCCATATACTCTCATTAGATATTATGTATCAACTTGATCTTTTTTTTTGAGAAGTGTCCTTATCTTTTCATCATGGCCATGAAGGGACCTAATAACATGTTTTATCTCATTACTAATATTGAGCTTTTAAGTGTCAAATAACAAGAATATAAGATCACATTTTGCAACAAACAAGGAAGTCACACCAACAAAGTCAAAGCCATGTTGTGTATGTTTATTTTCTCTAGATAGAACTCCTGGAGTATCAATAAATGTATCATGCTCTAGAAGTAGATGTGGCATTTGTGAGCACTCAAATTTAGAGAGAAAATCAGAGTCAAATCTTGTTAGCCCACTAAAAGGTATATCTCCTTTCACTGGGATTGTATTTCTTCAAACACTTTATCATCGAGCCCTCACATTACCACAACAAATAAATCAGCAGTGGGCTCTAATCTAGTGTGTTTGCCTAGATAATTAACTATTACTACATGTTTGATAAAGGTTTTCTTTCCTATTGAATATTGAACTAGAAGCATGACCATTAGTTTGGCATCAAAGTTATTGTTGGTCATAATGGGTGAGCAAAACTCATTGAACCGATAAGTAACTTCCAATTGCTTTAGTTTCTCTATTTACAATATCTTCAAACAATCAAATATTGATATAACTAAGGTTAGTGATACCTTCTTCGTTGATTTAGATATAAACTACTAAGCTAATTCTAATTGTGATTGATTTAATGAACTATTTGAATCTATTGTCAATTTCGATCATGGTGATTGTAGGAGGCCCAATTGATATTCTCCACCTATATACTCTTAAGAATATCTATAGTGACCTTAGTCCCTTTTTGAGATAAAGATATTATCCGTACTACTATAACAAACTCCTAAAGCCAAGAAATCCCAATCGTTTTGAATCAAAAAAAGCTTGTTATTGATCTTTTACATTTGACTTCAAAATAAAAATATCAAAGTTAATAAATAATTTTCCTACCCTACTAAATCATTCAATGTATCCATATAAATTTATGAGCTCTTCACAAAACTAGTTGTTCTATAGAAGATGTCTACTTGTCCTAAAGAGATCCTTGAATCAAAGAGCCTTATGTTTTTCTTTATAAGCATAATCACCAGAGTCCTAAAAATTCAAGTTTTACTAGGAAATAACATAGTCATTAAGCCATATGCACTTTTTCCTATAAAACTAACATAAGAAAAACTGAAAGAAATTATAAACTTGTATAAAATCCTCATAGTCAAGGCCTTCCTTTAGGGTATAAGAGCCTTGAACAACTTTACTCAAATTATTTTGTTGTGGCATAACAAATATTTTTCATTTCACTTCATCCTCCATAAGGATTTAGGGCTTCTAGAAAGTAGTAAAGGCTTTGTAATCCTTGCTAGTATATTTATGAATGGACTCTGATATAATAGTTTTCTACTTAAACATTGTGGATGTTAGCTGGTGCTTTTTGATGGTGATGCTCTTCCCAAGAAGATTTATTTCATCTATAGTTATTTATTTAATATTGAGACAAGTTAGCTCTTTGGAGTTTAGTTACCCATTCTTAATTGAACCATGCTATAACTATTACAATACTCAATAGGAAGTGTTGTGTCTAGATCTCATGAGGGTTAGTAGGAATGATATGAACTAGGGGATGTTATTCATTAGCAATTCATAGAGATTTAATGATATTGAGCATTTTACTTTTATTCTTGTAAGAGTCTTCATAGAATTTCACAAGCCATTTTGAGAGTTGACAACTTCTGTTTGCAATGGGTTTACACTAGTGTTTCAACTACCTATAATCAAGAGGTTTACACTAGCCATTTAGAGCCAAAATAGTAGCCTAAACCCACTTTTCTACTCCCATATTCTCAAACATTTGGTTAACAAGTCCCATAAACCTACTGATACTTCTTTTGTAGTAATCCTTTACTTCTACCCTTTCAAATACTTGAGATCTTCTTCTATTGATCCAATCCACATCTAAAATATTCTTCATGTTTTCTACTAGTGGCATCATTGTAAAGTTTAATTCTTTTCATTTGAATTTTTTGGAACTATTTTATCTAAACAATTTCTTTCAAAGTTTAATGTCTCTTAGCCCTAGCCTAGGCTATTGGAGTGAGAGTCTTGGTTAGAAGAGGATGCTTTTGGTGTCTCTGTTAAATTCTCTAATGTATCCTTGTGAGGCATTTTCTTCCCTTTACCTTGGTCTACCTAAGGATAATTCCACTTTGGATTATGATAGATGATATTCTCCTTTTCCTGATTTGATAAAAATATATAAAAGTAAATATTAATTTAAATTATCATTCATTAATTAATATATCTATATTGCTTAAAAATATTATTATATATTTATAGTTATTTTCAATTATTTATAGAACCTTAAAATTTAGGAGGACTTTAATTCAAAATATAAAATAATAGAGGGCTTAACACCATCTTACTATAATAGTTCCAAATACTAAAATAAATGTAACCAAAATGGATAATATATTCAGGTTTAATTAAGTAGCTAAGTAGAGTCTGAAAAACTAAAACTTAATATTAAATTCAATTCTTAATTTTTTGTAATTTAGATAATAGCCTAAAAGAGACTTGCCCTTTACAAAATAAACTTCCAATCCTCAAACTGAACTCTTGATCCAAGAAATATTTAATATTATGAATCCATTCTTGAGTTTTCAAAAAAAGGGTATGACTCCCTTTTGTTTCATTTCCTCCCTTATTTTTTCAAACAAAATATGATTCCTAGAGCTCTTGCTACATACTCCTCCAAAAGACCACACTAAGAAGATTAAAAAGTAACAAGATTTGACACACTTCTTGGATGAGCACCAATTGCTACAGTGTTTTCTAGGCTTATGGACATATTATACAGAGCACCTGTTACATTATGATACACCAAAGTTGACATAGACTTAAGAAAAAAATGGACCAATCATTAGATTCACACAAAGCCCCTATCTAGTAAGAAATCTTGACAAACTTGACCAGGTCAAAATGATGTTCAAAGTAATACTACACAATCACATATATTGAAATTTTACTATTTTATTAAACTAGAGTTAGTGTGAAAGAATGAAGCTTGCAACAAAATAAACCCAAACAGATATGAAGTGTCAAATAAGAGCTTATTTTTTTATCTGTGTAGTATATAAGAAATGAAATCTATAGTGCCTTCATTAGGTTCATGCATATTTTAGAATACATAAGTGTCAATAACATTGATTCTTGCTTCCTTGGCTTTCCTAATCAAATTTGGCCACATTTGTCCAACCCAAAAAGCTAATCAGTACAACCCATACCAATATATTTTTTTAAAAATGAATAGCAGGAAAGGTTCTTTCTCTTCATACCTTTCCTTAAATTTACTAGTTACATAATATCAGCATGGATCAAAATAATGGTGGTAGAAGAAACAAGTAAAATTGTTGCAAGTTAGCAGATCCAACTGAAAAAGGAAACTTAAGCAGCTATAACGATGGATACATTTTTTCTATCATTAGGCCAACACATTTTCTATGAACATATTAATATTGTTCAAGAGTTAAATATATTTTAGGTTATAGACATCCCTCATAATATATGTGAGGTTATAGACATTCCTCATATATATTGGGTGAAAAGATCTTGTGATTCATTAAAATAATTACATGTTGTCTCTGCACTTTATAATATCAATTTTTCCTACATGGTGTTGTGAAGCTTTTGGAGGTTCATGATGTTTACACATAAAAGTTATTCTATTATTTTATCATGGTTCAATTTGCAATCTTCCTGGCAATCTTTATAGCATATTTTTTTGCACTCATAGTAAGAGTAATTTTTGCAAGCAATAAATTTTATCAAATGTTGTGTGTAAAATAATTATTTTCTCAATATGTTGTCAGGTGGTATTGGGAGAGTTATGTTTAGGATATGATTTTACTTATCATCCTCATCTATAATGAATATTATTGTATATACATCCTAGAAATATGATCACGATGTCTTTGTGGCATCCCTTGTGTACATGGACTTTGAGAGCACCCCATTTGCACTAGATAATAACTATTTTCTACAAGAATTAAGTATACAAAATATTGTGTTTAAAATAAATATGTTCTCAATGTGATGCCAAGTGGTATTGGTAGAGTTATGCTTAGGATATTATTTTACTTAGCATCCCCATCTAGAATAAATATTTATGTATATACATCCCAGAAATATGATGCAGATGTCTTTGTGGTGTCTCTTGTGGACATGGACATTTGAGAGTACCCCATTTAAACAATAGTGCTTGAAAGTCTCTAGCCATTGCTCTAAGAAAATATCCAAAAAAAATTGAACTATTCTTACAAACTCAATGAAACTCTACAATGTGCACCTTTACCTAAACTTAGGTAAATAGAATCACTAGGAATTTGTATCAGGAGGAGTGACATGTCCATAAAAGTAATTTTTTTTGGTATTAGGTTCTTCTAATTTAGCAAAATAGTCATGCTTTCTAGTTGTGGGAATCTCCAATTAATTGATTAGGATTCAATATGATGAAGTTGTGTAGGAGTAGCCCTGACTTGTCAAGGTTCTCTAGGAGTAAGATTCCAAATATATCATTTATGACACTCATATAGTGTGGTGGGCATTCCTCTTTACAATCTCTGTAGCATGTATATTTGCACTAGATAATAACTATTATTTGTAAGCATCAAGTATATCAAACATTGTGTATAAAATGAATATGTTCTCAATATGATGTATTTATGATATGTTTTATGAGATTAAAAAACTAAAGAAAATAAGTATTTATCATATATATTTGCAAGTCATACATTTGTAGCTAAAAAACTCAAATTCTCAATATTTAACTTTTTTCTCTTTAATGGTTCTTTTCTTTTTGTATATTTCTCACAACTTTTAAATGTTGAAGCAATAAACTACCAACTTCTCTTTTCCATTTGAAGGCCTTGTTGAAAAGCATTCTACTTTTGTTACATACTTAGAAAATTTGAAGCACTCCAAATGCTCTTGCGAAAATGTACTAGTGTAAAATCTAATTTTAAAATGCTTGAACATAAGAATTTAAAATTGCTGAACTGTTTTTGATAAAGTTTTAGATTGTTGTTTTTCATAATATCTAAAATTTGTGTTACTTGAAAACAAAGAGTATATCATGTTACAATGATCATGATCATGGTAGATCTAATGTTGTGATGGGGACACAACCCAACAACAGAATGAACACAATAGAAAAGGGAAATTATATTAACTGAGAAGATAAGCTAGTACAAACAGTGCAGAGAAAATAAACTTCAAAACATGCCCTACGGGCTTACAATAGCATAAATCTGGAGAATATTTCTCCTTTTAGCACCTCCTCTCAAACTTTGCTCCGAACTGCCTTTTACAATGCCAAAAATCTCCTTAAATAGACCCCGAAGGGTTAAGGACTAGGAGTAAATTCTAGAAAGTGCTAGTGGGCATCCACTGACAAAATAGAAGGTTCCAGAAGCTGCGTTAGAAGTCGGTGCAAATCTAGAAGAATCCAGAAATAGTAGCCAAACTTCCGGGAGGCATAACTTTTGAACCGTAGCTCCGATTGACAAACCATTTACATTTTTGAAAAGCTCTCGAAGCGCTCTATAGCCCTATGGACCAGCTTCACTCATCTCCCATTTTTGACCCTTTTCAAGGTCATTTAATGCCCCAAACTTGACTTTGAAGCATTCTTAGGAGGTCTCCAAAACCCAAAAAATTGCAATAACTTTCAAACCGTGGGGCCTATTAACCTGATTCTTTTTCTGGAATGCTCTAAATCATGATTACATTCATCTGGCCAATTCACACCTTCTAGTTTACCAAAATGATGGCCCAAATACATGCTCCTATTTTTTTGGGATTTTCAAACGCACTGATAGTTGAACTATGAGAGTTGGAAGCTTTATTTGAGCCAAATGGGTATCCAAAAATGTAAAGACATAAAACAGAAACTAAGTCTAGGTACATTTTTTTGGGTGACACAGGATTGCCCTTATACCTCTGGATGCTCCTGCATCATGTTGGGAAGGTAATAACATTTTTTTAACATTATTCATTAAATGGTACTAGCTCAATGGAAGAGCACCTACTTTACAAGTAGGAGGGTGGTGGTTTGATTCTATTGTGCCCTACTTGATTAAATTAATGATTAAATAAATAACCAAATAAATTACCAAATACACTACCAAATAAACCACCAAATAAATGAACAATTATAGAACCAAATACACTACAAAATAAATGATCAAATAAACTACCAAATAAATTACCAAATCAATGATTAAAATAATTTTGTCATGAATTTGGTCGCAAGATAAGTGTTCAGCAATAAACTACCAATGGTCATGTGATCAAAATTAGTCATATATGTACAATTTGTAGCAGTTTATGTAATCATATATTGTTATTTTTGTACTTGTGACCGTTATTTTTTTGGTTCTCATTATTAGTCACCAATATTATAGACTTTAAAGAGTTGAGAATACCCATATCCATTGATTTTGAATTTTACAACATCAAAGTCTCTACAAATGCTTTAAATGAAGGATTAGTGAAGGTACTTCCCATGGCCAACTTGTGAGTTTTGTAACAAAAGACAAAATTTGCATATTCTTGTTGAGCATTATTTTTACACAACAACAATGATAGAAATATGACACAAATTTCTCTCTTAAAAGGATCATGACAATAAACCCCAAGCTTCATGTAGGTTACTTGTCAACCACCTAGATATCTCAATTGAAGAATAATGTTTATGTTCACAAGCCTCTATTGATTTCATGAAAACATATGTAGACAACAAAAAATAATGAGATGATTCCTAACTTTTTTGCATTTTTTTAAATTTTAATGATGAATGCAGATTTATCAATGCAAATAAAATAAGTTTCCTAAATTAGCCACTATCATAAATAAATCACAAAAAGGTTAAAGGTAACAAGAGAACAAGAAAATAAATGTAAATGGACATAACCACTACTGAATTGCCTTGAAATTTAAATCATCAAGAAGATGAAGAAATCCCATGTACCTATGAGCAATGCAACTGAAACTTTGTAGATGCAATTACCAAAGGAAATTTGTAAGAGATGCATGATTTTTCAAAATTAATTAAATCATGAGGCTACCTTTGATGTTTTCACACATGAGAAAAAATTATCTCAACACACCAGCATAAAATATTTCTTGAAATCATGACAACAAAGAAATTACAATCTAGAATCATAAATGTAATCACAATAAATATAATTGGCTCATTGAAATTCATAAATTAGAAGTGCATAATTCATAAAAATGTACATACAAGAAGGAATAAGCATACCATGGATTGAAGTACCAATTACATTTAATTTATTTCAAAAAAATTGACCTTGACATCATTTGAGCATTATTTTATAGTGTGTTAACTACTAGAACCAAAAATTGGGGATTTTTCCTTAAACTGAAAATCTAATCCAACTACAAAAAGTTGTATGAATATCACTCATAAACTAGTTTCTATCTAGTATGCATGGATTTTCATCCATTTTTACTATGAATTTAGCTATTACATTTGATATATGACTATTAAACTATAAAAATACAACTGCAACAAAACTAGTCTTCAACAAGAATCTGAAGCTCCAC
This sequence comes from Cupressus sempervirens, assembly GCA_028749045.1. Taxonomy (NCBI): domain Eukaryota; kingdom Viridiplantae; phylum Streptophyta; class Pinopsida; order Cupressales; family Cupressaceae; genus Cupressus; species Cupressus sempervirens. The sequence goes on from CM053793.1 coordinate 345,920,974, forward strand.
TTGTAAAAGTATCACCAAATTTGGATGCATGGCCTCATATAATGATTCAAAACTAATTGTTAACTCCAATATTCTTTACCTTATCAAAAATATCCATGTGGAAGCCTTCCAAATTCATAATTAGCATTGAAAACTATGAAAACTCATTAGCAACCAAAAGTTGTGGAAATCAACTTCATGTTCGAACTTCTATCTTCAAAATTTCCTTAAGTGCTAATCACCTTTTTGAATTTTTGGATATCCAAAATTTCAAAGTTTAGATGTAAAAAATTATTGAAAATTGTAGAATTTTCAAATTACAAAGCCACAAAAATGTGATTTTGGTTTTTCCCTTATTCTATAATAGAACCCTTGGATTCTCTGGTTTAAGTCTCTCAATAATACCCATGATGTTGAAGGGATCCTAAATATTTTTATGTCAAACATTATCGTGTTGTTTCTTTTGAAATTTCTATGTGTTTTGTGCATGTTCTTCTAATTTTTTGATCTTTCTATTAGCTTTCTTTATTTATTCTTCATTTTTTAATAGCCTACAAAGATCATCATCGGTGGTTAAAACTTTAAATGAACCCTTAAATTGATGTGTCACAATTTCCAAATGACAAAGTTGAGCTTATAGGTCATCTTCACATGTCCCAAGACTAACTTTGTTTGAAAAATCATCTTCCTTAGCTATCTAATCATAAGCTTCCTTTAGAATATCTTCTCTTTTTTTAAACATTTGATGTGGTCCCTTAGCACTTGTTATACTAATGTTGATCCACTCATCAAATTTATCTAGTTCTGCACCCTTATATAACTTTAGGAATTTATAAAAGTTTTACTTCCTTATTCTTTGAAGGTTGGTCTTCATGGTTTTCCAATGATGCACTTGACCTAAAATGCAATCTACACATTCTATAATATCTTGGAGGATAAATTTAATATTTTTAATTAAATGAATAAGCCAAAGAACTATCTCTATAAACTTAGTCTCAAATGAAACAATTTTTTTTCTTCCAATGTATATAAGTATAATAAAATAATATCTATGACTTATCAGAGTGCCTCACTTTTGGAGAATAACCTATAATGTGGCATCTAAATTGGTTGGGTCAATGGGACCCACTATCTTTGAAATAAACTCCTTGAATGCTCCATTCTATTTCTAAAGTAGTGAAGTCCCACCTTGATCTATCACACTAAAACTCAAACATCCATATATTGATGCTTCTATGATGTAAAAATTTTGAAACTTTTTATACTAATTAGATAGAGACATTTTATATCATTTGATATTATGTGGTGATTATTATTATATTCATTTAGCACTTATGATTATGATGTTTAGGAAATATTTTGTATGATTTAATGTTTGTATATTCAAGTGTTAATATTGATGACATTAATTGAATTATGGTTTTGATTAAGTAAAAATAGGTTTTAAAGGACCCAAAACATTTTACAAAGTATCAAACATAAATAGATAAGAAAGCCCATGAGGAACTATGCATCAACACTAAAGAAAAAGAATAAACTAATACAAAAGCCTTAACAAAAAATAGGGAAAAACAAAAACAAAAAATCTAGCACCAGCATAGCTATGAGGTCTTCAATAAATTAGCAGCCTAGTCCACTAGGATATTCATGTTCACTACAAAAGACTTCACGTTATCAATTTATTTGTCTTCCACAACCTCTAATTTCTTTGAATTTTCTCTAGTGCATTTATTAGGGCTATCCTTAGATTAATGAATTCTCCCCTGATCCAGATTGTTTAGTAGATAATCTGACATGGGAATTATATTTTAAAGTTGAAATTGATATTGATGAGTATTACATGATGTTGAATTTTGGAAATACTTTATATGAGAACTATATTATGAAAATTTCTTTGAAAGTGAAAGATTATTTTAATATGGATTATACATGTCAATGTTGAATTAAATTATGTAGCATTGATTTTATATATATGATTTCCCTAGACTACTTATACTTATATTTACTGTACAAGAAATTATCCATAGAATTTAAATTGGAGAACTAAGGTTAGACCTATGTGAAATAGTGAAACCAAAGTTTAATTTAATAAAGAAATCAAAACCTTATTTTATCATATTTTATTGTAAACATAATGTGAATGGTTTTTATTAGATGTTTATGTGGTAATGACATGTCCACTTAGAGTTGGGAAAAGAGCTACCTAATCTAGTGTAGTACCTATTAGGCTACCTAATAAACTACTCAATTAGAGAGACTTGAGTGAGGTCCCATCATGTTGAACCCATAGGTTAACTTAAAGTGAATTTTAGAGGGCTTAAAGTGACCTTAGGGATTTTTTAGGAAAATTAACTAACCCAATAGGTGCACCATGAGTTGGTGGTTTATTCTTTTACCATTAGAGTGTCCTAATCACATTTATGACCCTCCAAAAGTACCACTTTTCAAAACTGGAAAAAATGGATGTGGTCATCTCCATTTCCTTTCTCCACACTTTTGGTTTTCCTCATATTAATGAGAGATGAAAAAAGTGGAAGAGGAAGGACTTGAAGTCTTTTCCATTTAATGGCTATTAGTTGGGTGGTCAATTGGAGGCCTTTTTAGTGAGACTTGATAAGACTTAGAGGTATTGGAATTACAAGTATCAAAGTTAAACTTTTGAGAGGCAGGGGGGGTTGAATCAGCAATTAAAACATGAACCCATAAAACTTTTCACCTCACATCCATCTTATACATTCAATAGATAAACTGAAGTAACATATAAAACATATGCATCAATCATGTAAACATATAAGCAATAACACATTTGACACCTTATATGATTACCTAGAAACCCTCCAAAAGAGAAGGTAAAACTGGGGTGGGGATGACACTCACAAATCTTCACTAGTGCAATTGTAAAGTGTAGCCAATTAATGTTACAATAGTTTGACCATGAACTATGATCTACCCTATGAAAGGGCTGCCTTGTTAAAGGCTTACAAAGATTGTTAAGTCCCACCTTGTTAGAGGATTTCAACACCTTGTTAGAAGTGTGCCTAGTTAGAGGACTTTTGGTCATTCACTTGGAATGCCACCCTGTTAAAGGATTTGGAAAATCTTGTTAGGACTACTCCACCTAGGAGATTTAACTAAAATCACCTACTAAAATGTCTTAGCATAGATCTTGTGATTGGCACTTGCTTGCCTAATAACAGATCACCTCTATCCAATCTTCGATTAATCCTTCATGATTTGATGTATCAATGTTATATCCTCTATTCTCTATTATTCTCAAACTAATTCTCCAATTCACTCTCTATAAATTCTAAGTCTTTATGAATGCTCTATTTGCAAACTTCTTTATTCTCCTCCTTCAATCCATTCCACACACACATGACGTTTAGGGTTTTTTCCTCCTTAAGAAGACTAGAAGACTTAGGGTTAGGTATGAATCTAGGGCTAAGATTCATCCATATTTTTTCTTAAACCTTCTCTTTTTCGGATTGGATTCATGTAATTTCATAGGAAATCTACATACAAATTTGTCCTTATCTTCAAAAGATCATAATCTAATGTTAGGTTGGCTAAAAAATGGTTTACATAGTTGTTTGTGCCAATACAAACAAATATGTCCAATCTGTGTTACTCGGCATATGAAGTTACTAATACTTGGCATATACTGTAATTATTCTTCTAACCTAGAACCTAAACTACTCAACATCTATTGTTCACTCAACACTTGAATTGCTCGGCATGGTCTATCAGCTTGGCACCTGAGTGACTCAACACTCATTGCAACTCAAGATGGTCTTATATTTACATGTTGTACTTAGCATGCATTACTAGTTTGGCATGAACACACATGAAGTTTAGGGTTTTTTCCTCCTTAAGAAGACTAGAAGAATTAGGGTTAGGTATGAATCTATGGCTAAGATTAATCCATATTTTTGCTTAAACCTTCCCTTTTTTTGATTAGGTGCATGTAATTTCTTGGGGAATTTGCATATACATTTGTCTTTATCTTCAAAAGATCATAATCTAAACTTAGGTTGGCTGAAAAATGGTTTACATAGTTGTTTGTGCCATTACAAACAAATATGTCTAATATGTGTTACTCAACATAAGAAGGTATTGATGCTCGACATATATTGTAATTCTTCTTCTAACCTAGCACCTAAACTACTCAACATCTATTGTTCACTTGACATGGTCTACCGACTCGGCACCTGAGTGACTCAACACTCATTGCAACTCAACATTGTCTTATATTTACATGTTGTACTCAGCATGTATTACTATTTTGGCATGAACTAAGTAAATATCTTAAGTGTGTTTGACACTCGATTGTCAAAACCAATCTTAGATAAAAAATCTCCCCCTTTGACATGAGTGTCAAAAACACTTGAATATACATAATCAATCTAATCTTCTTGAGTATAACATATCCATGAATCAACTTATATACAAAACTTCAAAATTTTCAAAATTTTGTAATAACCTACATACCTTAAAATGTATAACTCCCCCTAAGTTAATATATCTATTCTGTATCCAAAATCTATTCTCCATTCTGAGTAAGTTTGTCTCTACTGATACTCTTTGACTTCAATGCATCACTTATATGTTAGGATAAACCACATACAGAAATAAAAAACTACATGCAAATATAACCAATAACAAAAAATAATAGAACACATAGAAATGAACACAAGGCACCAAGATTTAACGTGGTTCACCCAATCCCTAGGCTATGTCCACCAAACAGCAAGTTCGATCTTATTACAATCCAGTGATTACAACCTGATTACAATCCGTAATCCCTTACAGCTCAATATCGCCGCAAGAACCAATTTTGTATCACAACATTATGAACAATACCCAACCCTAAGCCCTTTTATACAAGTATTAAACCGCTTTAGGGTTATAACATGTCAGCCATATGTTGGCCATAATATGTCGGCTACCATGAAGTATGTATGTATAGTAATTTCCTGATCAGTGACCACAATCTAACATTATACTCTTTATACTTCCAAAATCTTTGCATTTTGTTGATTTCCCTATTTTTTTTGTGTTATCTCAACATCTCTTATCTCCCCCTTACTTAAATCTCCCTCAACATCTCTTATCTCTCCCTTAATTAAATCTCCCCCTTTTTGACACTTATGTCAAATGGGCTATACAATAATAGTGTATTTGTCCAAAAATGATTTATGGACTTCCATGATAATCTTAAGAGTTGAATCCCAGTTGTCACATGCAACATCCAATGACTTGAGTTGGATGGCTAGCTCTGCTACAATGTCTACTAGGCCATCTAAAGTAGAAATACTTGGTTCCTTATTTAGTAGAGTTTCTCCATAACCTAGTTGCTTGTGAAGGATTTCCATGTGTGGGGTGAGAGAGGCCTGAATATTTATCAATTTTGCTCTTATATTAGCATCTTTTGATGTTAACATAGCTAATTAACTCTATAATTGAAGCAATGCATGAAAATGCTTCTCACTCTGAGCTGGGTTATGAGGTAGTTATGTACCTAATATGTTTAAATTCCTCTCTAGGCTTAAAATCGGTGTTTGGTCTCTTAGGTGAAGAGTTTGGGGCCACAAAATTTGGTTTATATTAAGAATATATTCTCAAGTACCTTCTTCACATCCTCAACCTTGGTTGCCAATGCAATTTGGGTTAGTGCTATTTCACCAAATATCTTCTCATTTACTTTTCCTTGGAACTTCTTCTCAGACCATTCTAAAAGTTTTGCACTTGTATCTAGGTCTTCATTGTTTATCTTGTCCACTATATCTAAAAATTATTCCAATAGTGGCTTTGTCTCTTTAGGAGTAGGCAAGCTGAATGCATCTAAAAATATGTCATTAATTTCTTGAAGAGCTTACTTCTTCCTATATTCCCTCCTTAGCATCTCTTGATGCTTTATCTTCTCTAAGGCTTGTTGTAAAATACTTGTATGATCTAGAGTCATTGTGTCATAATCAAACTTAGGTATCATTACCTCTTCATCAAGAGTGATGTCACCATAGTGAGTTTCTTTTTTAGCTTTAGAAGAGCTTGAGCCTAGCACTAAGATTTGTAGGGGTGTCTCTTTTGTGCTCAAATTTTGAAGAGCTTTTGTAGGTGAAGAGCCAAATTTTGGTAAAGCTACCAATGCTTGGATGGCCTCTTGTTCCTTCACCTTTGGTGTATCTTCACTCTTTTTAGATCTTCTCTTATCTTTCATAATGATTTGAGGTGCACCTTGATCTTGTGCTTTAGGTACATATGCATCTATCTATCCTATTTTGTCTTTCTCTTCTGCTTTAGTTTGCATAGTGTCAACTTTCACAAGTGTGTCAACCTTAGAGATGTATCTACTGATTGCACATGGCTAACTAAATGGATGGTAGAAGGTGGTTCTTGTGGATTCACCTTGTCCCTTGTGATATTAGTAACTATCTTTTGAAGCTCATCTACACTCACCAATACTAGATGTTCACATAGCTTTGCTCAGAGTGTAGACTGGTCCAATATCCTCTTCAAGTCATCTATAGTTAATGGATTGATGTTCTGAGCTAAAGCATCAGAAACATCCTTAACAATAATTGTCTCTGTTGACTTGACTATGTCATGTGGGGGGCTAACACTTGGCACTTGTGTGTCTTGCACACTTGTTCATCTTACTTCTCCTTAACTATTGCCATGTCATCATCTTGCCTTTTAGTTTCCTCCCTAAGAGTTTTATCTATCATGTCATCTTTCTGCATGTCATCATCCTTGTCACCTTTCTTATCCTGATTCTTATCATCTTATTTTTCTTCAGAGGGTTCAACCTCACCTTTCTTCATAGTGGTTAACCCATAGATTAATTTCCATATTTGGGTTGATTTCTTAACCACATGATCAATATTCCTTTGAAGAATTTTGGAGGCCCTATATTTAGGTGTAAACCTAACTACATATCTCTTCACTACCTTATCAATTTGTCCTTTTTTAATCTCTGGCATCACTTGAGCTAATGTTGGCTCTTTGATTTTTTTCTCAAGATTTAAATAGTAATGTCACTTTTTCTCAACAATATCATATACACTTTTGGGTATAGTGTTGGAAAATTCTAGTGGAGTGTTCTTAAATTTGGACATCATAGCATACAATGCCTCTTCCACTTGATTCTTTTCATCTCTACTCAATTTATCAAAATCTAAATTCTTCAATCCAAATAAATCTGCATTTTTCTTATCATTATCACATAGATTTTCAAGATCAGAAAGTGGTTTGTGTCTCACCACTTTATATTGGTTAATGCCATCTAATTCTATCTTTTCTTCATTTGAATTAGGCTAAGCAATATATTTCCTTCTCTATTTGTTCTGCTCTTGGCCTCCTTGTTCTACTTGCTTGGTTTTCTCCTTGGCCTTTTGAGTTGTTTCTCTTGTGTTGTCTCTAGTGGTAGGAGCAATAGGCTTTGCTAGGCTTGGTTTAGCAAATTTCTTTTCTTTATCCATAGGCTATGCCTTGGCCTTTCTCTTCTTTGGCTCTGCTTTAGTTGGTGCTTCCTCGGACTTTTCTTCATTGACAACTACTATTTTATCTTCTTCTTTATCCTCACTCATTCCTTAGAATAATGCAAGAGGTTCTTGGGTTTGTTCTTTCTCTTCCTCTTCATCCTCTTCATCTTCTTCCTCTTCCTCTTCTGCACCCACACCAAATTTAGCTTTGAACTTCTTTATCAACTTGTCTTTCTTCTTTAGTGTAGAAGTAGTCTTCAATTCCATTTCTACCTTTGATCTCATTACATCATAGTTTCCAAAAAATAATTCCTTTTTGTCAACTTTCTCCACTAGAAGTGCAATGATGGCTATTGAGGCTTTATCAATATTAATCTCATAACCTAAGGGTCTTAGCCATCTTACCCTAAGTGTAGTAGCCTGTACATATGTACAATCAATGTCTACAAGAAAACATATATCATTGTAATATTGTTCAACCAAAGAAATAGGAATCCTCATCCTCTACTTCATAGAAATCTTAAAGTCTTCAAAATAGCTAGTCATGAAAGTTACAAAATTTTCTCCCATTTGTTCTATATATTCATTTATTTGAACAACAACTGACCTATTTGTCTTCCATCCTTTAGTGCCAAAAGATGGGAATGTCTCCTGTACATAAAAGAATATACAAACTAGTATTGCACCAAAATTACACTGAGCACTATTGGTCTTTCTAATGGCTCCAAGATTCTCCATCATATGTTGTAGCTGAAGTTTTTCCAAATCATAAGTATGATCTTTCTTCACAATTTTGTCGCTAACATCTATAGCTATGTAGAGTACACTATTCAATCTACTAGACTAATAGAATTTGTGTGAGATTACCCTAATAGAAAATTCAAGTAGAGGATCAATGATAGTATCTATTGTCATCCTTCTCTTGTTTCATTTAGCTCCTGTATTTTTCTCTATCACTTCTTTTAAGTTATTCCTTAGAGTCTTGAGCCAGTCTAGGGTTGGGTGTCTAGTTACCTTGTGGATTATCCTCTTTGATATATTTATTGGTCCACTCTCTAGCCATAAGCATCCATCATGGATTTGACTTAAAACTATTCTTATCCATTTAGTCTTGAAAACACTCAAAAATTCTAGGGCACAGGTCAAACCCTTTCTTTCAACAATCTTGAATTCTTCTTTTAACACATCATTTTTGCATAATATCTCATATTCTTCTCTTATTTCTAAATCTCCTATGCTACCAATCTTCCCATTGTAAAATTTTATAACATCTTGAACCATAATGACATTTGGGGGAATTATTAACAACATGCCTAAAGTGTCTTGTTTGTAGGTGATGTTAGGAATAGCCTTGAAAATGGGTTGTTGGACTTCATTACTAACCAACTGGACATCAAAAACCTCTTTCCCTTCTACATTTTAGAACTAGATGTCATTCTATCAATCTAGGGTTTTTGCAAAAGAAATTTGCATAGCTCAGCTTATGATAAAATACCTTGTAAATCTAAAGAATTGGTGTTATATTGTCACTGAGATCTATGCAAATGCTTTGAACTAGTTTATGAATCACCTTCTACTTTACTTATACTTGCTCAAATTTGAAATAATGAAAAATGGGTAGAAATCAATCATATACCCTTTGGAAACCTAACATTTAATGCTTAATGCTTACACATCTATAAGCTCAGCATCCACCATTTCTAGAGTTACTCAACATCTATAGACATTTCTATCATTCAACAGCTACTACTGGCTCAGTGTCTACTAGCTAGTCTGCTAGCTTGGCATCAAATAGCATTCCACTTGGAATCCATTGAAAACATTTCATGCTTGGCAACAACATGAAAAAACTTAAAGATTTAAGTTGAATTTTCAACAACATCTTGCATCTTTATTCATGCTAATGTAGTATTTTCAATACTAACTCCTTTGAAACTAATGTATGAGATAACACTTAAATATGAATCCCACATACCTCTTGATTGCCTAGTTTGATGAGGTGTGATCACCTGACCCATTAGGTGAAGTGATCCCTTCTCCATTTGATGTATTGCAATCTTCTCTCTTTTTCCATGTCTTGTTCATCTCATTCATAATGCATTCAACATCTGCCTTGCCTTTTCCTTTATCAAATTCACAACTTGGTTCCTTTGACCTAGTTGGACAATGCTTACTGATGTGACTAGTCTTGTGACAGTTGAAAATGTGGTTTGACTCAACCATCTTTTGTAGTTGTCTCTGAAATGTGTCTTAATGCAATTCTCAAGGATACGTACATATTCTTGACAATAATGATAGCTATATCTTGTGTTGTAATCCCAATTATAAAAGTTTCCATAGCTTCTTACCTTTGTTGAATTTTTTGATGACTACATAGACTTAGAATTGCATTCAAATTCTTTATGTCCATACTTCTGAGAATTGTAGCAGCATCCTTCAAATCTTGGTGCATGCATGGTTTTGGTTTTGCATTCATGTGTTTGATGACCTTGTTTGTTGCATTTGTGACAATGAGTCATGTTCTTAGGCTTAGCATTCTAATTTTTATTCTTTCTCTTACACACATTAGCAGTATATCCTTTCTTACCACAAATATGACAAGTAGGCTTGGAGTTCTTACCTTTGATCTTCCTTTCTTTAGCAACTTTAGATGATTCTCCTTCTTCAGTGCTTGTGTAGTCTAATCCTACTGCATCATTGTTCGATCTAGGGGATTTCAACAATTGTTTGAAATACTTGATGGCTTCATTTGGCTTATTGAAACTTTTAGTAATTTCTTTTTCTCTTTTTGGGTCATTCTGCAGTTGTTCATTCTACAAATTGAATGTAGTAATCTCAATGTCTTTGAAATTTAATTCATGATGAGCATTCATCATTCGGCTTAAGGTATCCAATTGCATGTTTAAGATCCTAGTTAGTTCTATTGACTTCTCTTCTAGTCTATTGCTCAAGATTCTTTTGTCTTCTTCAATCATGACCTTATCTTCTATGGCTTTCTTCTTTTGTCCTGTTACCTCACATAGCATCATGCCTTGAGATTCTTGTCCTAGCATGAGATTTTTGATTTCCTCATCTTGTGCTTTATTATTTTCAATTAGATCTATAATTGTTGCATCAAATACACTAGAGTTACCATCTACAAATAGCTTTGTGGTGTCGATCTCTTTGTACTATGTGTAATTTTTTGCTATAGCAATCTATTTCCTTCTCTTTAACGAACTCTTCAAAGCATCTCTAGCTTCAGTTAGTTGATATAGTATAAGATGTATTTCAATCTCTTGGTTCTCAATAGTCTTCCCCAATTTGTAGACTTCCATTTCAATATCTTTCCTCTAAGTTGCAAAGCTTCTCCATTTGCGAACTCAGGTCTGATACCAATTGATGGAATAACAAGTAGGAAAGGTAAAATTTTGAGAGGGGGTGGTGAATCAATAATTAAAACATGAAGCCATAAAAATTTTCACCTCGCATCCATCTTATGCAATCAATAGATAAACTAAAATAAAATATTAAACATATGCATCAATCATGTAAATATATACAAAATCACACATTTGACACTTGATATGATTACCCAAAAACCCTGCAAAAGAGAAGGTAAAACTAGGGTGGGGATGACACCCGCAAATCTTCATTACTACAGTTATAAAGTGTAGGCAATTAAGGTTACAATAGTTTGACCATGAATCATGATCTGCCCTATGGAAGGCTTGCCCTATTAAAGGCTTACAAGGACTATTAAGTCCTACCTTGTTAGAGTATTTCAACACCCTATTAGAAGTGTGCCTCGTTAGAGGACTTTTGGTCATTCACTTGGGATGCCACCTTATTAAAGGATTTGGAAAAGTTTCTTAGGAATACTCTATCTAGGAGATTTAACTGAAATCACTTGCTAAAATGTCTCAGCATAGATCTTGTAGTTGGCACTTGCTTGCCTAATAACAGAGCACCTCTATCCAATCTTTGATTAATCCTTCACAATTTGATGTATCAATGATGTATCCTTTATCCTCTATTCTTCTCAAACTAATTCTGCAATTCACTCTCTATAACCTGTAAGTTTTCATGAATGCTCTGTTTTGCACATGTAAACTTCTCTATTCTCCTCCTTCAATCCCTTCCACACACACATGAAGTTTAGGGTTTAATCTTCCTTAAGAAGACTAGAAGGCTTAAGGTTAGGTATAAATCTATGGCTAAGATTCATTTGTATTTCTACTTGAACCTTGCCTTTTTTTGATTGGCTACATGTAATTTCATAGGGAATCCTCATATAGATTCATCCTTATCTTCAAAAGATTGTAATCTAACCTTAGGTTGGCTAAAAAATGGTTTACATAGTTATTTGTGCCATTAAAAATAAATATGTCCAATCTGTGTTACTGGACATATGAAGTTACTGATGCTTGGCATATACTGTAATTCTATTTCTAACTTAGCACCTAAACTACTGAACATCTATTGTTCACTTGACACTTGGACCAGTTGGCATGGTCTATCTGCTCAACACCTGAGAGACCCAGCACATGAGTGACTCAGAACTCATTGCAACTCGACATGGTCTTATATTTACATGTACTCGACATGCATTACTAGTTTGGCATGAACTAATTAAATATCTTAAGTGTGTTTAACACTCAATTGTCAAAACCAATCTGAGATCAACAAGAGGTTGTTCACCCCCTTTCCAATTTTGAAAGACACTATAGTTTTGGAGAAGGTTTTTAAGAAAGGTTAATAAAAAAAAAGAAAAATCTCTTCATCAACCCTCATTTTCTATTTGTTTTGGATCACGGTTGGTGTGCTTGTCATGGAAGGAAAACTTGGTTTTTTTGTTCACAATGTATCATAGATTTTATTTATATGTTGTATGCATTTTCTATTTTGATTTTAATTGTTTTCTTAATTTCCTTTAGTGTATGTTCACGATAATTTAAGGCATCAATCACCCTTTGATGGGAAGAAGTGGCCTTATGGGTGAAGGGTTGGTTTGGCAACCCTTGTAGTGCAAAGTCTCTTCTCATGGGGAAGAGGGACGTGACATGGAGTATGGGATCCATGTTTGTATTACACTTTGGGGGCTAGAAGAGAATATTTATGTGTGAAGAAGGAAGAGTATGTAATTGTGTTTTAGCCTTTTGAAGACATGTATTCTTGAATATTTTTAGGGCATCTCCTATTGATTTTGATCAAACTTCACCACATTAATGGGTCCTTGGTGATCTATTTGAGAAAGTTTGGAAATGATGTTTATTGTTGTCTTTTTGCTAATGTTTTTTCATATTGTTAGTTGTATGTTTGTATCTCATTTGATCTCATCCTTCAAAGCTTAGGGGTGGTCTCATAGAGGTCTAGGTTGAGAGGTGAGCTTACCATGGTTATCCTTATTTTTATTGTAGATCTGTGCTTGGGATTCAAGAGGAAATGAAGAGAAAAAAATGGGTTTGCTACATGTTTCCACACATTTGTGTTGGTTTATTGTGAGCTTGTAAAATAAAAGGGTTTGTATTGTATCTTACCTTGTTGTAATATGTTTTAAGAGAAATAGAAAATACATATTTTAGTTACTTTTGAGAAGGGAGAAATAATAGGTTTAGATTAGTGTTATGTTTTTGATTAAGGAAAATAGGTTTTAATGGGGCCCTAAAAAGAATGCTTAAAGTATCAAAAGAAAGTAAAAGCAACTAGCTAAAATAGCTCCCACACTAAAGGATAAAACCACTAAAAAGCTAGGGGGGCAAGACAAAAAAGCCAAGACTGGCCAAAAAAAGCTAGGGCAATCAAGAGATTTCTCTTAGAATTTCTGCTACACTAATTTCTAGCTCTAACAATCTACCAACTGCCACCTTCATGTCTAAGAGATCTTGGTCAAGTTGCAAGGCATCCATCTTTTTCATGCTAGATCTAGTATGCTTTCTCGAGCTATCATCAAGTGTCCTATCCTTTGCATTGTGGGGAGCAGGGTCCTCCTCCTTACTAGTTCTTTGCTCCTCCACTTTGTTAATAAGAAGCTCAATATTCTCATTAGCCTCTTTGAGAATATTATAGCTTTGTTCCACTATAATCTGCATAGAGCTCTCCATCACTTGGACCCTGTCCTTGACCTCCTCCTCTCTATTATCTGTGCTCTTTTCATCCTCTATTATCCTATTCTTCAAGCTGTAGTTCTCCCTTTCCAAGCTACTCACCCTATGTTTGAGCTCTTGGATTTTATGAAAAGTCCACTTGGTGGTGTGGAAGCTATCCACCACACTATTTTTGGCATTGTTGAGGACATCCATTTCTAGATTTTCCTTAGTGATGTCACTAAAAATCACCAAGGCTGAGTCAATCAACTCTTCCATTTGGACTTTACCCTTTTCACTCTCTTTGACCAGAGTTCTAATCAACTCTCTATTGATCCCTATTTTAGCAAAAATTGTGTTGAAATTCTACCACACCACATTCCTATCCTTTCCAGTGATCAAGCATATATATTTTTTGGTTCTAAATTCCTCACAGCCCTACTCTTGCTCCTCCCTTTCACTCTTATTGAAGTCCCCTTCCACCCCCTCCTTTTCCACCCCCTGTTTATCCTCCTTATACTCAAGGACTTTCCTTTTTTGACCCCAAGAAGTTGTGACATCTTCCTCTTTGTTTTTCAATAATTTGAAGGTGATGTTTCTCTTGCCCCTCTTCCTCTCCATGCCCTCCCCTTCTTTGAGGCCCTCCTCACCTTCTGCACTTTCTTCCCCCATATCCATGTCTTTAGCCCTTTCATTATAGTCCCTATCAAAGGAGGTGTCAAAGCCCTACTTGGGATCAGGAAAAGCTTTTTTCTCCTTTCTTTCTATTTTGATAATTTTTTTACTAGAGTCATGCTATGAGGAATCATCCTCCTTTGATTTTGTATGCATCTCAAGGTTGTCCTTAGTATTAGAAGGAAAATAGTCCTCTCCCAATTCTTTAGAGTCCCCTCTACCCTTCTTGCCCTCCTTCCTATTCTTAATTTGTTTCCCCATAGCCCTAGCCTTAAACAATTCATAGATTAATAGTAAAATCCCTCCATGGAGCATTGAATTGCTAGTATTCTTCTCTTTATAATCATTAATGTTATCCTTCATAGAACAATAGAGGTAGAAGTGAATAGAAAATTTTTCCCCATACCTGAAATGGTTGAGTAAAACAAAGTGGTGGGTGCAAAGGTGGTCAAGTCTGGTGTCAAGGGAGATATATTTGATGATAACCCACAACACGAACCTCCACAATGGCTTGATGGAGCTTAGAAGATAATGAGTTCCTTTCTTCACCAGCATTTCTTTTTCCTCTTGATCCTTTGTGAATTCCACCACCACTTGCCCCATGATTTTTCTATCTATGTAGAGTTTATTTCCCATGATGGGAATGCTAGTAATAGTAGATATGACATCCTCCATCACTATGAAATCCACCCCATCAATTTTAATAATTCCCTCATTCCATCTCTTAACCTTACTCCTAGTAATAGAGGGTTTCCAACCATGGAGACGTTCAATGAAATTTGCAATTTCCCTTTTTTTCAAAATGTTTCACACCTTGGAATGTCTACGTGACTTTTGGGCCTCATTCTTTGGTTCCCTCCTGTGTCTTTTCCCCACCATGATACCTTTGTTTGTGCAAACTCTATATCTAATATTGAAGCCCTTCGAAACCAAAAAAACTTTGGCACTACTAATTTTCTTGGAACCTTTTTTCTTCCTTGTGAACTTTTTGCCTAAAATTGGTCCTAGAAGTAAGTTGATAGATATTGTTGATGTGAGAACTACAAGAACTATCATACTTACACATCACCTTTCTACACATTCCCCATAACTCCCTAAAAATTATAATAAATATCCAAATAATATTTTTGACCACTCCTCATAGACAATTAACATTCATAATGGAATTTTTATGATACCAAATCTACTCGAGATCCTTTCCCTTTCAATCAACTCATTAATTTTTGATAGGAAATTATATCCATTTGTCCACTTAACCACTTCATTTTACTTGACTACCCAATTGGCCAACCTATCCACCACTTGATTGGCTTCCTAGTACTCATGTGCCACATCAGTTTTTACTTGAGATATTGAATGCATTCATCAATGATATTTGAAGTCATCCATGTAGGATTATTCTTCTCATTTAGGCAATCAATAATATTTTTTGAATCTCCTTCTAGCTAGAGAAATTTAACTCCCATTTCTCTTGCCATTTTAATAGTATGGTGAGCTATAGTAGCCTCCACATAATGATTAGTTTGTATTCTAAGGGGGGCAACAACTACAACAATCCCTTTACCAAAAGGATTTCGAATGATGCCTCCAGTATATGTGAAATGCGGGCCTCAGATCCTCATATACACTTCAACATAGTCATTACTTGAAAGATCATCCTGGAATGAACATTGAATTGTTCATCTGAGTAATCCAATAGTGTGACCAATTGCCTTCTAACTAGAAGGATTTTTCCTTTTCTCTCAAACCAAGAAGCAGGCAACGAAATGTTTTAGTACGAAGGATTTATGAAGCTATATGAGAGTTCATTTAATCTAAATGATATGCATTATAATCTAATAACAAGAAAATAAAATTACTCTATATGAGTGCATTTTAATCTATATGATATGAAGACTAAGAAATTACAAAAGCTATGAAAGTATTAAGCAATTGAGTATCCATTCCAATAGTAATTCAATGTAATTCAATTCAACCTCTCCTTTAATGAGGAAATGGAAGCCTCTTAAATAGAATTTCCAAAATAAATCAATGGTTAAGATCAACTAGGAGGAATGGTTGAGATCAAAGATGAGATTAAGTCAGGATGGAAGATTCCCTATGTAGGTGAGGTTAACTAACTCAGATCCTGAGTGTGATGGAAAGTTAACTAAAATTCACTTGAGTGTGAGAACAAGTTGATTAGGTCACTTCCACTTCAAGAAATAGATCACTCAAAATTTTGATTCCTGAACTAAAGAGAAGATTTCAAAAGAATATTTAATATAATAAAAAAAGATATGACCTCATAAATGCATATTTTAAATTAATTGAAAAATTACATTCAATAATTAAAGTGAGGGATTAAATTCAATATATTTAATTCCCTTACACATTAGCTAAAGAAGTAATTTAATTTAATCAAGTATGAACACTTTCAATTAAATCAAATTTGATCAATAGGTTTAATGAAGCTAATTTGAGTCGATACTTAGGAATTAAATAAAGAGTAGATTAATGCAGATTAGGGTTTTCTATATTTGACACCTAGGTCAAGTAGCAATTAATTAGAATCAGAATTTCCTAGTAAAATAGGACTTAGGGTTGATCAAAATAGACTAGAATTGGTTAACACGGCAATGTGCCAATTTTGGGGTATTACACCTCCCAACCCAACCTTTTCTAGATTGCCTTTGGCCACTCCATCAAAATTAGCCTTATGCCATCCTTCAGGCAGAAGAGTCCATTTGCATCCTTCCCTCTTCTTATTGTCCCTTCCCTTTATACAATGAGAGGGGATAGGACCTTTGATTTTGGTGTAGTTTTCAATCAAAGCATTAAGACATTTTTGGAAGATAGTGTCTACCTTTCTTTCCTTATCCCTAAAATTTTTGTTGTTCTACTCTTTCCAAATGCCTCAGCACACATGGGGTAAGGTCGAATCCCATAAAGCCATGGTATCACTCCCTAACATTCTGTGGTGAAATTATTCAAAGAATCCAAAAATGTTGGATGGGAAGCACCAGGAGATGTTGAAAAAAGATAGGAAAAAAGACCAGATAGTTTTGATGAAAGGACAATGGATTAAGATATGCTCAACACTCTCACAATGATTTTTTCATAAAATGCATCTATTGGGCATCTTATTTCACCTCTTGGTGAGCTTATCCACCATAAGAATTTGGTTTTGGAGCATAATCTAGAAAAAAGATGTTAATTTTTGGGATGAGCCCCAGGTACCAAGCTTTAGCCCACACAGGGGTCGGGCCAAAGTTTTGTAGAGTCTCATAGCTAGAGGCCATGGTATAAATGCCATTCATATTCTCCCCCAAAATAATGAAATCTTTGTTATGGGACAAGGGAATATGCCTGACCATGTGCATCAATGGCTTTAGCTCCTGGGACATCTTATCTAGATCAATCCATTCACTGTGGGTATTGTAGTCACTCACCCTACTCCCAAATCTTTCTATACAAACATTATCCCATCTATTAAAAGGCTCTATGTCCCAAAGGGGTCTAGATCTAAGCCAATCATCTTGCCATAAATTGATATCTTCACCATTACCCAATTTCCACTTCCTTTTCTCAAAGTATAAGCTCTTCATTCTCAAAAGGCCATTCCAAATAATAGAGCCCCTGGGGTCAGGATCCCTACTGATGAACTATTTGAGACTAAGATTAGCAGCATACTTGCACTTCAATATGTCTCTCCATTCACCATTGGTATTGAAGAGTCTCCAAATCTATTTCACTTGTAGGGCATAGTTGAACTATTTCAACTTTCTAATCCCCAATCCCCCTTTCTTCTTTGATTTATAGATGTTCTCTCAAGCCATGAGAGGGTATTTCTTGTTCTTGTCAGTGCCTGACCACATGAAATTCCTCTAAATAGCTTCTAGATGATTAGCCACCTTAGAAGGAATAGAGAAGAGGCTAAGAGCATAAGTGGGTAAGTTTTGTAGTGTGGATTTGATTAGGAACACTTGCCAACCTGACTCAGAGTGATGCCTTTCCATCTCGCCAGCTTCCTATTGAATATGTCAATAAGATTTTCCTAAAAACTGTTAGGAGGTTTAGAGTCCAAGGGGAGGCCTAAATAAGTGGAGGGTAGGGCCCCAAAATTATTGTAGAGACCTAAATTTGATTACACTATTTTAGTAATCCTATTTAGTTATCTAAAAAGGCATTATTAATTAAATTTTTATTTAATTAATCCTTTGTCATCCCCTAGTTGATTAATTTAATTAATCATCTATAGTCCTAATTGATAAATCAAATAATCTATTATTTATCAATTAAATCCTTTTCTCCTATCTAATTCCAAAAATCCCCATTTATTAAATAAATCTATTTGATAAATGAAATCCTCAAATTCAAAAACCCCTAACCTATCTCTAATCCTCCATTTAGCCTAATCCACCCCATCCACCCATACTAACCAATCTTAGCCACTAACTCACCCACCCTCATTAATGCCATCCACTTGCACATCTCTAACATCCCTAATCTAATCCTAAACCCAAGCCTAATCCACCCCCTAATGTTGTCACATTCCTTAAACAAGTTTAAGACTTTCCTAATCCAAACCAAAGTCTCCCCTCAAAAAACCCAACCACTAAGTCATGAGTGCTCTTACAAAACATAAAAGACTCTTACAAGCCCACTCATGACTCTTACATCCATCTTACACACTCTTCCCTCTTCCACACTCATTCCTCTTACATCCCTCTTACATACTCAACCCCACTCATCATGCCTTTAACCAACCCTTTACCCTACCCTCTCACACTCATCCTCCTTATGACAAGTGTCACCTTCCCATTGGTGCTAAACAAGCACAATCTATGTGCTCTCCTTTGAGTGCATCCTAGCCCTCCTTAAGCCTTCATCCATCCTTGCATCTAAGCCCTCCATCCCTCTACCCCTTAGCCTATAAATTGAATCCCATCCCAAGCCATTTCATCAACAATCTTTGAGCTAGAGTTACCATGCTATTTTGAGAACCAAAGCCATCAATCATACCCTTATAATGCCAAATTGAGAGCTCACAAAGCTACCAATTTGCCATTACCCATCTCCATTGAAGCAGCTTTTGAGCATCTTGAGCATACATCCACAGCAAAAGGACACATCTACAGAATCAAGAAAGCATGGAGTGCTTTTTCTTGTGAGGTTTGCACTTCTTGTTTTCTTCCTTTGTCTAAGCATATATGTGAATTTAGTTTTTGGTTTGTGAATGTTTACTTTATTTGTTAATGTTCTTTGCATACTGATTCTGGTTCTACAATTACAACCTAAAATGCCAACAATTTTCTTCCATCTTTCTAAAGGGGTTTTGAAGAAGAAAACCAAACTCTTGTCCTAGTTGATGAGTTGCCCAAAAGCCTTGGAATAGGTATTGAGGATTCTTTTCACAATCCTAGATTCTCTCACCAAAGCCTCACCCCCCACCCCCCATCCATGAATTTCTAGTGAGTGAAAACCAAGGGACTAGAGGAAGGTTTTAGTCCCACTAAATCCCCTCTTCTCCTTTTGAAATGAATGAGCCTACTCAAACTTTCAACCAGAATGATAAAGAGGATAGGGGATAAAGGATCACCTTGAAAAAGACCCCTAGAGGATTTGAAGAAGTCAGAGGGGGTCCCATTAACCATGACTACAAAGGAGGGGGTGGAGACTAGTTGAGAGATAATCTTTCTCACACTAGCATTGAAGCCAAAAACTTCAAGATTTTTGTCCAAAAACCCCCAATCCACCCTGTTATATGCCTTAGTCAAAACAAGTTTGAGTAGAACACCCTCCTATTTTCCAACTTCAAGGGAATGAATTACTTCATGAATCTCTATGATGGATTCCAGAATTTGTTTACTAGGGACAAAAATCGATTACAAAGGCACAATCTCTAATCCTCCATTTAGCCTAATCCACCCCATCCACCCATACTAACCAATCTTAGCCACTAACTCACCCACCCTCATTAATGCCATCCACTTGCACATCTCTAACATCCCTAATCTAATCCTAAACCCAAGCCTAATCCACCCCCTAATGTTGTCACATTCCTTAAACAAGTTTAAGACTTTCCTAATCCAAACCAAAGTCTCCCCTCAAAAAACCCAACCACTAAGTCATGAGTGCTCTTACAAAACATAAAAGACTCTTACAAGCCCACTCATGACTCTTACATCCATCTTACACACTCTTCCCTCTTCCACACTCATTCCTCTTACATCCCTCTTACATACTCAACCCCACTCATCATGCCTTTAACCAACCCTTTACCCTACCCTCTCACACTCATCCTCCTTATGACAAGTGTCACCTTCCCATTGGTGCTAAACAAGCACAATCTATGTGCTCTCCTTTGAGTGCATCCTAGCCCTCCTTAAGCCTTCATCCATCCTTGCATCTAAGCCCTCCATCCCTCTACCCCTTAGCCTATAAATTGAATCCCATCCCAAGCCATTTCATCAACAATCTTTGAGCTAGAGTTACCATGCTATTTTGAGAACCAAAGCCATCAACCATACCCTTATAATGACAAATTGAGAGCTCACAAAGCTACCAATTTTCCATTACCCATCTCCATTGAAGCAGCTTTTGAGCATCTTGAGCATACATCCACAGCAAAAGGACACATCTACAGAATCAAGAAAGCATGGAGTGCTTTTTCTTGTGAGGTTTGCACTTCTTGTTTTCTTCCTTTGTCTAAGCATATATGTGAATTTAGTTTTTGGTTTGTGAATGTTTACTTTATTTGTTAATGTTCTTTGCATACTGATTCTAGTTCTACAATTACAACCTAAAATGCCAACAATTTTCTTCCATCTTTCTAAAGGGGTGTTGAAGAAGAAAACCAAACTCTTGTCCTAGTTGATGAGTTGCCCAAAAGCCTTGGAATAGGTATTGAGGATTCTTTTCACAATCCTAGATTCTCTCACCAAAGCCTCACCCCCCACCCCCCATCCATGAATTTCTAGTGAGTGAAAACCAAGGGACTAGAGGAAGGTTTTAGTCCCACTAAATCCCCTCTTCTCCTTTTGAAATGAATGAGCCTACTCAAACTTTCAACCAGAATGATAAAGAGGATAGGGGATAAAGGATCACCTTGAAAAAGACCCCTAGAGGATTTGAAGAAGTCAGAGGGGGTCCCATTAACCATGACTGCAAAGGAGGGGGTGGAGACTAGTTGAGAGATAATCTTTCTCACACTAGCATTGAAGCCAAAAACTTCAAGATTTTTGTCCAAAAACCCCCAATCCACCCTGTTATATGCCTTAGTCAAAACAAGTTTGAGTAGAACACCCTCCTATTTTCCAACTTCAAGGGAATGAATTACTTCATGAATCTCTATGATGGATTCCAGAATTTGTTTACTAGGGACAAAAATCGATTACAAAGGCACAATAATCTCCCAAAGTAAATTGATGACTCTTATAGTTAAGACTTTCTCAAAAATCTTATAAAAATAATTGTAGAGGCTAATTAGTCTAAAAGAGCCAAAAGAATCTGCACCAATGACTTTAGGGATCAAAACCAAAAAATTGGCATTGATTTCTTTTAGTAGGTCCCTGGCAAAAAATATTCTTGAACAACTTTTACAAGATCAAATTAAATAATTTCCCAATACATCTAAAAGAAAAGGGTGGGGAAACCATCAGGGCTAGGGGCCTTCTCATTTGGTAGAGAAAAAATTGCCTCTTTGATTTCTTCTAGCTTTGGGATAGCCACTAAGGTCTAATTCTAAGCATCATTGATAACACTAGGAATGGTGTTAAGAATAACATTCTAGTCCTCTTCTTCCAAGTTAAGGTCTTTAGTAAGGATAGAAAAGAAGTACCTAATAGCCTCTGCCACTATCTCATTATCTTCCTAGATAATGTCATTCCCCTTTTTAATCTCACAACTTCTGTTAGTAGCCCTATGTTTCATAGTGGATAGGTGGAAGAATCTTGAATTTTTGTTCCCTTCCTTTAGCCAAACCAACCTAGACCATTGCCTCCAAAACATTTCCTCTTTTCCCACTATGTTGTGAAGCTTGACAAGGATTTCCTTCTTAGAATTCATCTTGATATCATCATAACCCCAAGTCTAGATCTCTTCCTACACCTCAGAAAGATCCTCCAAAATTTGCTCTTTAGTAAGAAAAAAATTGCCAAAGTCCATTTTGTTCCATTTTTGAATCTCTAACTTTATGAAACTAAGTTTCTTGGCTACCTTGACATGGAAGTTCCATTAACCTTTATACCCCACCACTCCTTAATTTTGTCAAATAAGTTAGGGTGCACCAACCACATCTTCTCAAATCTGAAGGGGAAAGCCCCCTTTCTATTAACTCTATCAAGAGTAAGAGAGCTTGGGGAATGATCTGATCCAAGATGCACCATAGACAAAAGCTTTCACTAAAATTGACTCATTCAATCCAAATTTATAAGTGCTCTATTAAATCTCACTTAGATGCACACTAGACCAATTCTCTTGTTGGACTACGTAAATTTTTATCCCCCAAGATCAACATCCACAAGGGCCAAGTCCCTTATCAAGTCAACCAAATGTTGCCTACTATTCAAATTAGGCAGTAATCCACCTAACTTCTTAGAAGCCAAGAAAGTGGTATTGAAATCCCCCATTAAAATGCCCTTTGGTTCACCCATTTGGGCTACCAAATTTTTAAAAAAAATCCAAAAAAATCTTTTTCTATTCTTAGTATTGGAGGCATAGATGTTCAAAAGAAACTAGCTAACTTGAGCCTTAGGATTGAAAAAATTCATGAGCAAAATATTACCTTCATCAAAAATGATGTTGGCTTCAAAGGCTTCGTTCCATATTATAAGAAAAGCACCCAAAGCCCCATCCAAGTTAGTAGTTGTGTTCCTCATTCCTTTGCTAAAGGAAATCTTTTCAAATTTCTCCTTCATTTTATTTTCCTAAATTAGAAATAAATCTAGCCTACGATCCCTAATCATATTCCTAACAAATTCCTATTTGTGGATTCCATTGAGTCCATGAGTTTTCTAGGAAATGATCTTCATGCTTTATTTTGGCTGCATGATTCCTGGATGGTTCTTTGGGTCCCATCCAAAATATTCCTCTTTTTTTTTCCCTTTCTAATGTGATTCTTGTTCTTCCTACCTAGGGTACTATATTTGCTTCTAGTATCAGCTTTTACCCTACTCCTTGTGGCTACAAGCGAGACTAGTAAAGGGTCCTTGTTGTTTTTCTTTTACTTATGCTTGACTAATATCCATAGTCCCTCATTTTCTTCCTTGCAACTATCAAAGAGGGCCTGCAACTAGGAAAGGTGACTTGGAGTGGTGGCTAAAACCCTTTTCAAGAAATGGTTTATTGTTGAAGGGGAGACCTCCTTGTTTGTGCTAAAGTTGGAATTCTATGAAAGAGGTTGTCTTAGCACCTCTACAATAGTCCCATCCCAAGAATCTAGAACACAAGAAGTTTCATTGGTATCCATCTTAGTAGTTTCCTCATTGATATTCTTCTCTACATTGTCTATGTTACTAGCCACATTATTCCCTCCATTCTCCTACGAGATGATTTTGGGACTAGGCATAACATCTATCAAGACCCTATTACTATTTGTCAATGAAGCCTTTTGTCATGCCTCCTCAAATTCTTTGTTTCCTTCTAGAGTGTTATGTTCTAGTGGGGGTTCCCTCTTGTCATTTTCTCCAATAGCTTCTCCCCCTGGGGCCTTTCCTTCTATAGATTTTTCCTTCCACATCTTTTTGGGTGCATCAATTTGGCTCATGGATTTGTGTTGGTTATCCTTGCTCTTGGCTTGTTTTTTTAAAGCTTTACAAGCCTTTTCCTTCTCTCTGAATATTGAGCAAGCCTTCACTTTATGTCCTGCCTTTTTGCAATGGAAGTAGGAAAAAGGAACATTCTCATAGTTGATTTGATACACCTGTCTACCTAGATGAGACTGAAACTTGATCACTTGAGGCATATCCTGGCCTTCAAGCACTCCAACATAGATTCTAGCATAGGTGAATCTTTTCTTGGCTGCAGTGACAGGATCAATAGATAATAGTTCCCCAAAAGAGTTAGCAATGCCATCAAAAAAATCTTCATGGCACTATTCTAAGGGGAGCTCCGGCAACCTAATCTAGATCAAGGCCTAGGTTGGAAATTCATTATTAAGTTCGAGGTTGGAAGTCCACTTTTGAAGTATAAGAGTAGATTTCCCCATCATCCAATTACCCGCACAAAGAATCCTATAGTAATCTTTTGGGTAGGAGAACTCAAAAGACATAAAGCCTTTTTCCATAGCCATTACTTCAACCTAACCTTTCAACTCCCACTTGTTTCTAGCAAAAATTCGTACTAGATCAATATTTGGATGAGGGCCAATGAATTTTCCCAGCAGGGTGGCAGCCATACCCATAATATTATGGTCGATAATTTAAGTGGGAACTTCTAAGGCAAAAATCTATTTATCCTTATTAGATTTATTAATTATTAGATTTATTAATGATCTTAGGGAAAGAGGATTTACCTAATGGTTTAACTCCAAATAGATTAGTCCATCCCCCCTACCCCTAGGGCCCCTCCTCCTGAAGTCCTTGGTAACATAACAGATATAATCTTTTCTCCTAGGTGTAGCTACAAAGCATGTGGGTCCCCATCTTTTTTTGTATCCCCCTTACCCTCACCTTTTTTCTACTTGAGGCCCACAAACTAGTTACCCTACCCTAGCTTTGTAGTATTCCCACTTGAAATCCTATTCAAAATTCCTCCCCGTCCTACGACACTCTGCTCTCCCATGCACCCTACTCATTAGATTAGCATTGTGTTGTAATAGAAAGAAAATTAAAGTTACATATTTTATTTTAATGAAGTTCAATATGTATTTGAGAATGCAGTAAGTTGTATTCCTCTTATTCAAATGAATGGATATATCTTAAAAATAAAAGAAAAAGAATGAGAAAGTTGCAAATTTATGAATGTCTTTGATGCATTGTTAGCATAGTGTAAAGTTGTAAATGAAATCATTATCATGGCTTTGTGAATAAAGAATAGGGAAACTATTTCTAAGAATATATTTCTAAATCCTTCTGTTTGTGAAATGATATTTAAAAAAATAATAATAATATAAATTACATATTATTATTTTTATTGCAGATTTTTATGCCCTTATATAGTTGAAAGGAATAAACTATATGTTCATTAATGCTCTAATAATGGAATGATAGAATTAGATGTGAACCATAGCTTTGTAAATAAAGTAGTAGTAAGTTATCTCTTCAATCATAGTGGACTTTATAATTGTTCCAAAGAAAATTACCCACTAGTTGCATATAGAAGTTTGAGTTTCAAAATATATGAATGTGTAATTAGTTTATATTTATGTCTAGAACAACAAATTTATTTTAACAGTGTTACCTGATCTTGAGCAGAGACATCACTCTATGACATAAATCAAGCCACCAAACATACCACCAATATATGTGCCATCATGTAGCCTCTATTGTCATGCATGTCTCAACCCTGCATGATTAAACACTTTAATTGAGATTGGATAGAATCTATATTGCAACACAGAGAGTATCTTTCAATGTTTCATGAGTGTAATTTTGGTTTATATTTGTGTTTAAAGTATAGGAGCATGTTAATTATTAAGGATGATCGTTCTTTTAAGGGTAACTAACCTAGTTCATGTATAGTAGTAAGGGGACCATCATTATCCCTTTATTGTATTGTCAAAATCCTATTAAATGTTAAGTTATTTTGTTAAGAAAAGGGGGATTTCATTGCATAATCATTAAATTTGATAAGTGATTAAAATTATAGTTAATTCATTCTTTAAATAAGAAATTATTATATTAATTTTAGAGATGGTATGTCATGTACAATAAGGGAAATTTATTTAACGGGTTGTGACATTTAAGGAGCTCCTATATAAACTAGAAATTAATTTTATCAAGATAATAATAGTATTAATTAAATATGGAATTTTGATTAACCAAAATGATAACTGGAAAAACTAACTTTATTAGCCAACTCTAGGAGGTTAAATTAGACATAATAAAATTGCAACCTTGTTATGATGGAGACCTAGTTGTGATTATTATTAAATGTTATTTTCTTAAAGATGAGACTAGGGTTGACTTAACCTGCTTGAGGGAGGTTGACTGTGACAATTATGATGGTGGGATAACCACATGACTCACTAGTCATAATTCCCCTTGCATTGTATTTTTTTTCATTTCTTTGATCACTTTATAATTGTGTTTGAAATCATTGTGGTTCTTCAACTATTTAATTTAGTAAAATAAGTGCATCAAAACAATTGTTGGTATGTTTTGCCCTAATTTTGGGCATGACATTTTGGTATTAGAGCCTAGTTTCAACACTAGGAACCTAAACCTATTATGTTTCAACTCATAAAAAATGCACATTTGTGTATGACGCCTATCATAATGTGAAATAGCCATCAATGAGCTAAAGGCACTAGAGGTGCTCACATGACATAGGTTAAGGTAGAGCCAAATGCAAAGGTTCACAAAGAGGATTAGGTACCACCTCCTAAGATTCTTTAGAACCTTAACTAGGATATTTTGGATTCCCTTTAGAATCTTATTAGGGTAGTTTAGTAGAGGCTACCACTCATAGCTCAATAGGTAGAGTAGCATATTCCATATGGTCATATGAAATTTATCAAAGAAAGGAGTAGGATTCATCCACCCAGTTGTGTTGAGAGTAAAAAAAACTACAAGGTAGAGTCAACTCATAAGCTAAAGCCACCACCTAACCTAGAAGCATGTTCTATAGAGAGAGTACCATGTGATAGAGGGGATCATATAAGGGGGTTCTAAGAGCTATTGATGGTGTAGAGATAAATTCATGGCTTCTAAGTTTGGAGTGAACATTTGGATTGCATTCCTATAGGAGCAACATGAAGGGGTGACTTTCCATTCATATTCTCCAAGGTTCAATAGGACGATTACAATGGTGATGTGGGAATAAAAACACTCACTCAAAAGGCATTATTGGATAGATTTAGAGACAAATATTTATCAGGGCACTTTAGAAAATGCTAGATAGATGAGTTCCATGACCTACAACAAAGAGGTTTCACCGTAATGCACTATGAGAGAGTATTTCTTGAGACTTCCTTATATATATTACATGAAGGATGAGAATTTGTGGATGCACCACTTTATCAAAGGTCTTAATATATCTATACAAGGTATAGTTTTCATGGCCTTTCCTACTTGTTTTAGAGACATTGTTAAGAGAGCACTAGTTGTAGAGGATATTTGTGGCAAGATACGAGATTCTCAAGATTAGTCTCTGAATAGAAACCTTACTACCCACTCATCTAGACATTAGAGATCCCTTTGGAAGGGGAATCAAAGACATTCATTAGGGTCCTTTAAGGCCCCATAACCTTAATAATAGTCACAACAAGATTCTAGGAAGAGACCTTCATAGGGCTATCAGGGCTTTAAGCCTAATAAGTGGCAGTCTTAGGGTCCTAAACAATATAAGAGGTCACAAGTCCCATACATACCACCAACTAGGCCTCAAAAGCCCTCTAGGGATGGTTACATAGGATCCAATAGGAATGGAGGATAACAATAATATAGGCCACTATGAGTACAAATATAAACACATGGGGCATGTTATAGTTGTGGTGGTATGGGACATATAGCAAGGGAATATTAATAGGAACCACTATTAGGAAGTCAATGAGGGACTACTTCAGAGCCTATAGTGGGAGATATGGGTAGATTCCATAGAGTGTTCATAGTGGTTGATAACCACCATAAATAACATAAATCCACGATCATAGAGGCCACATGTATAGTTAGATGTAGTAGCATTACTATTTTATTTGATTTAGGAGCTACTAACTCCTTAAATATCCCCATTTGGGGTGAAGCATTATGGGCTAGTGGAAAATAGGCATGATGTTAGTTGGGAGTCAAGTTAGGCTTAGGCGCTAGAGTGTTTGCTAGTTTCTTGTTTTGTGGTTGTAAGATTTAGATTGGAGATATGACCATAATTTTAAATCTTCACATTACCCCTCTAGGTTATTATAATGTAGTTCTTGGAATCAATTAGCTTTAAGCATAATACCAAGATAGATTGCTGACATAAGAGGGTAGAATTCATGGATGATCATGGTACTCCTATGGTGATTTCAGGGGTATATAGACTCATATCTCTTTGTATAAATTCCACTATGTAACTTAGGCAGTGCACATGAAAGGGATGTTAGTTATTTACCATAACCATTAGTGATAAAGAGGAGGATACAAAGAGAGATCCTTCTCTCAATGATTATCCTATCTTAAAGGAGTTTACATATGCATTTCCCTCAAACCTTCTTGGTATGTCACTAACTAGGGTAGTTGATTTCCATATAGACCTTGTAGTAGGATCTAAGCCAATATCTAGAGCACCATACATGATGACCACGCATGATGTCAATGAGCTTAAGATTAAGTTAGAGGAGCTCTTGGAGAAAGGGCATATTTACCATGGTGTTTCTCCTTAGGGCATACTAGTCATCTTCATAAAGAAGGATGGATTAATTAGGTTATACATTGATTATTAATAGTTGAATAAAGTAATAGTTAAGAATTGGTATCCACTTCCTTGGATTTATGATTTATTTTATTACTTATAGAGTGCCCAATTTTTCTCAAAGATAGACCTAAAGTTAGGTTATCATCAGTTGAGATTTATGGAGAGTGATATCTTGAAGACTACTTTTCATACAAAGTATGGCCACTATGAGTTCTTTGTGGTGTTATTTGGCCTCATGCATACTCTAGTTATATTCATTAGTCTCATGAATGGAGTATTATGTATGTTTTCAGATAAGTAGTCATCCTTGATGACATATTGATAAATTCTCGTGATAAGAAGGAACAAAAGGAGAACCTAAAATAGGTTTTGCAAGATTTGAGGACAAACCAATTATATGGAAACTTTTCAAAGTATATTTCATTTAGACCCAAGGTTAATTATCTTGGTCATATTATATTAGGAGATGGGATCACAATTGAGCCATCAAATATTAGAGCCATCATGGATCGACCAACACCCACCAGTGTCACTGAGGTTAAGAGTTTATCGAGCTTAGCTAGATACTATAGTCAATTTTTTGAAGAATTTTCTAAGGTAGCACATCCCATCACATCCCTTTAGAGAAAGGGAAAGAAGTATGAGTGGATAAAGAAGTGTAAGAGATCTTTTTAGGAGCTCAAAAAAAAACTTACTTGTACAATGATTCTTGTAGTTCCATATCTTTCAAAAACTTTTTTTTGTTAAAAAATTCTTCATTGGATGGTTTAGGAGAAATCCTTATGTAAGGTGCTCGAGCTATAGCCTATGATTCAATGAAACTCAAGAATAGTGAGCTTAACTACCCCACTCATGACCCTGAGCTCATAATAGTGGTTCATGATTTAGTGAGATGATGACTCTTCATTTTAGGTTATCAATTTGAGCTCCATCTAGATCACCAAAATTTATAGTACATATCCACACAACCAAAGCTTAATGTTAGGTAGATGAGAAAAAAAAAGTTATCATGTGAGTATGGATTTTATGTTCATTATATCAAGGGGAAGGAGAATGTTTTCATGGATGTCTTGAGTGGGAGGTGACATTAGCTATCATCCCTGACCAATGGTACATATTTGTGAGGGCATGTATTTTGTCATTTTCTTGATGATGAGTTGTATGTAGAGGTTTTTCAGTTTTTCCATTCTTAGAGACCCCTTAAGGGGAAGTATTCAAATTATTCTTTGGAGTTTTATGGACTACTACATCATAGGGAACACATCTATGTATCTTCTACTAGGGATTTATGTGATTTTATTATACTGGAGGCTCATAGGGAACCCTATACAGTGCATCTAGAGGGTTAAGAAGTTACATGCTAATTTAAGATATATGTATTATTGCCCAAGCATGAGATTATAGATTTCTAGTATTGTAGCTAGATGTTTAGAGAACTAGAGGGTCAATGTAGAGCACTGCCATCCTTGTGGTCTCCTTTAACCACATGAGATACCTTAGTGGAAGTGAGATACTATTTCTATGGACTTTATCATTGGTCTTCCTATTTCCTCTTGCTTCCATGATGCCATCATGGTGAAAATTGACATGTTGATTAAAGTTTGCCACTTCTCACCCATTCATACTATTGCAAGACATTGTCAAACTTAATGCAATTCCTCATAAGATCATCTCAAACAAAGATTCTCTATTTACATCCTCCTGTTGGAGAGAGCTTCAAACAAAATTATACACAAAGATAAATTTCAATACATCCTTTCCCCTTGAGATAGATGGAAAGATAGAGAGGGTTAATTAGGTGTTAGAGGATATGCTATGTATGTATGTGATTAAAAATAAAGTCAAGTTGTAGGAGTACCTACACTTAGTCCAATTTTCCTATAATAATGGGAATCATTCATCTTTTGGAATTCCTCCTTATCAAGATTTGTATGGTAGGTGATGCAGGAGCATCCAGAGGTATAAGGGCAATCTAGTGTCACCCAAAAAAAATGTACTTAGACTTAGTTTCTGTTTCATGTGTTTTCATTTTTGGATACCCATTTGGGTCAAATAAAGGTTCCAACTCTCACAGTTCCACTATCAGTGTTCGTGTAAATCTTAAAAAAATAGGAGTATGTAATTGAGCAATCATTTTGGTGAACTAGGAGGAGTAAGTTGGCTAGATGAATGTAATTGTAATTAGAGCATTCCAAAAAAAGAATCAGGTCAAAAGGCCCCATGGTTTGAAAGTTATTGCAATTTTTTGGGTTGTGGAGACCTCCTAAGAATGCTTCAAAGTCAGGTTAGGGGCATTAAATGACCTCAAAAAGGGCCAAAAAATGGGGGAAGAGTGAATCTAGTACATAGGGATATAGAGCACTTCGAGAGCTTTCCAAAAATGTAAATAGTTCGTCAATTGGAGCTATGGTTCAAAAGTTATGCCTCCTGAAAGTTTGATTACCATTTCTGGATTCTTCTAGATTTGCGTCAACTTCTAATGCAGCTTCTGGAACCTTCTATTTGGTTGGTGGATGCCTACTAGCACTTTCTAGAATATACTCCTAGTCCTTAACCCTTCAGGGTCTATTTAAGGAGATTTCTTGCATTGTAAAAGGCATTTCAGAGTGGAGTTTGAGAGGAGGTACTAAAAGGAGAAATTATCTTCACATTTTATGCTATTGTAAGCCCTTAGGGCATGTTTTGAAGTTTATTTTCTCTGTACTGAATGTACTAGCTTATTTTTTCATTAATATAATTTCCCTTTTCTATTGTGCCCATTTTGTTCTTGGGTTGTGTCCCCATCAAGTGGTATCAAAGCTGGTTTTCCTGAGTGTGTAGACAAAGCGCCGACTGTGAGGCAGTTTGCACTAGGACTGTGTGGTTTTGGGTTTGAGTTAAGAAGATGCCTCCATGAAGAGAGCATGGCAGAAGAGCCAGAGCTATTAATCTTGAGGAGGTTAGAGCCCTCCAAAGGCAGGTACAAGCATTGCAGGAGGAGCTCTGTAGAGGAGCAACTATGGACGTAGGTGATGAACGTGAAGATGAAAATGAAGAAGATGAAGTTGGACCAGAAGGGGAATTTGACAGGGAAGTTCTAAACCATGTAGAGGAAAGACTTTTTAGGGCCATTACTAAGTTTGGGAAAAGGCCTACAATTGAAGTGGGTGTATTTTCAGGAAATCTGAAACCAAATGAGTTGATCGATTGGATCAATGAACTGGAAGAATACTTTGAGTATGAGGATATCAGGGACCCAGATAGGGTTAAGTTTCCAAAGGTTGAACTGAAAGGCCATGCCAAAATCTGGTGGCAAGAGGTTCAATTGGAAAGAAATAGAAGGGGAAAGGAGAAGATCACAAGATAGGATCGCATGGTGGACAAATTGAAGAAACAGTTCATTCTTGTGGACTACGAGCTTGATTTGTTTAAGAAAATGCATGGGTTAAAGCAAGCAGGAGGACCAGTCCAAGAATATAAAGAGGAATTTTATTGACTCTTGATTAGAGTAGGGCATGCAGAAGCAAATAAGGAGAAGGTTGCTTGTTATATCAGTGGGTTGCGACCTAAGATCTAGGAGGAATTAAGTCTGGTAAGAATGACCAGCGTTGAAGAGGCATACCAATTTTCCCTATGAGTTGAAGAGAAGTTGAATAAAAGGTTTGAAGGAAGAAAAAGAGGGTGCGATCAAGGAGGAAGGGGAAGAGGTAGGTCATCTGAAGGCTGCAATGAAACCCAAAAGAAAAATGAAGATGTGGGTACTAGCAAGAACTAGAGGAATAAGGGTTTCAACCGCTCCCATGATCAAGACTTTGGAAATCAAAGAGGAAGAGGTAGAGGATGTGGACAAGGAAGAGGAGGCTTCTGTGGTACCTGTTTCCATTGCAATGAAGAAGGTCATCATGCCTTTGAATGCCCTCAATGACAAGGAAGGACCGATAGGAGAGCTGAGGGCCAAGCTAGGGTTGCTCATGTGGATGAGGATGCACAATCATCACATTCAAAGGATGTAGAAAGAGGAGAGACCTTGGTAAATGAAAGAGTCCTACTAAGTGGTGAGATTAAACTAGGACAATGGAGGAGTTTGTTCCGTACTGGATGCAAGTGTGAGGATAAATGTTGTGATGTGATCATTGATGGTGGTAGCACTGATAACTTGGTATCAGAAGAGATGGTCTCTAAGCTGAAGCTCAAGAGGGAGAAACATCCCCAGCCCTATTGGATTGCTTGGGTAAAAGATGATCATAAGGTCCTGGTAAGTGAACAATGTTTAGTGAAATTCAAAATTGGGATTTACCATGATGAAGTTCTCTGTGATGTTATTTCGATGGATGTTTGCCATCTATTGCTGGGTAGACCATGGCAGTTTGATAGAAATGCAGTACATGATGGACATGCAAACACATACTATTTGACAAAGGATGGAGTTTGCCACAAATTGAAGCCCATGAAAAAGGAAGGTGAAAAGGTATGTAGCAGTGCTAGGATTTGTCTTGTTGATGGAAGGAAGTATTTAGATGGCATGAAACATCAACATATGTGCTATGCTTTGATTCCTAGGAAAGATAAAGAAGGTAGTAGTGAAATACCACTTGAAGTGTTAGATTTACTAGGGGAATTTGGAGATATTATCTTTGACAATGTTCTAGATGGATTGCCACCAGTAAGGCAAATCAGTCATTAGATAGATCTGATTCCAGGAGCTAGTTTTCCTAACAAGGTTGCTCACAGGATGACTCCTACTGAAACAAAGGACCTAAATAGATAGGTTTAGGAGTTGTTGAGGAAGGGCTTGATTTGAGAGAGCCTAAGTCCATGTGCAGTACCTGCAGTACTCGCACCAAAGAAGAATGGAGAGTGGAGGATGTGTACAGATTCTCAAGCTATAAATAGGATAACAATCAAGTACCAATTTCCTTTGCCAAGGATGGATAATCTTATGGACTGCTTGAGTGGAGATCAGTACTTCACAAATATAGATCTCAAGAGTGGCTATCATAAAATATGGATTCGAGAAGGAGATGAGTGGAAAATAGCCTTCAAGACCAAGGAGGGTCTTTATGAGTGGTCAGTCATGCCCTTTGGATTGACAAATGCCCCAAGCACCTTCATGCGGCTCATGAATGAGGTACTTAAGAAGTTCTTGGGAAATTTTTTATTCTTTATTTGGATGATATTTTAATTTACTGCATATTCGTAGTGTCCTTGAAAGGCTAAGGGAAGAGAAACTATTAATTAATCTGAAGAAGTGTATCTTTGCAAAAAGGGAGTTAGTTTATTTGGGGTTTGTTATATCACCTGAAGGTCTCAAAATGGATCCGGAGAAGGTAAGAGCCATCTTGGAATGGCCTACTCCAAGGTTTGCTACTGAAGTAAGATCATTTCATGGTCTGGTTAGTTTTTACAAAAAGTTTATTAAGAATTTCAGTGGCATATGTGCACCCCTAACTGATACAATAAGAGGGTTTAGAAAAGAGTTCAAATGGACTGCAGTAGCTGCAAGAAGTTTTGAATTGCTGAAGAAGAAGGTGACAAAATAGCCTGTGTTGGCACTTCCAAATTTTAGAAAGGTTTTCCAGGTGGATTGTGATGCCAGTGGCAGTGCTATTGGGGTTGTATTAAGCCAAGAAGTAATGCAAGTTGAAGTAGTTGGGTTTGATGAACTCAAGAATTTCTAACCCAAGGATCCTAATTTTGCTGAAGCATGGAAAGCTTGTAAAGAACCTGTTGCTATAGATAGAACCAAGTGGTTAGACTATTTGATTCTGGATGGCATGTTGTTCAAAGGTAGTCAATTGTTCATTCCAAGGAGTTCCATGAGGGAAAATATGATTAAGGAGAAACGCAGTGGAGGGATGGCAGGACATTTTGGTTGAGATAAGACCATTGCCATTCTTAGAGAACATTATTTTTGGCCTCAAATTTCACAAGATGTGAAGAAGTTTGTACAGAGTTGCCAAGTTTGTCAAGTTGCCAAGGGGTTTAGTCACAATACTTGCCTATATCAGCCATTTCCTGTTCCATCAAGGCCATGGGAGGACATAAGTATGGATTTTGTTCTTGGATTGCCAAGGACACAAAGGGTTAATGACTCAGTATTCGTGGTGGTTGACAGGTTCTCCAAAAAGGCACATTTCATTCCATGCCACAAAACTCATGATGCTGTCCATATTGCAGACTTGTTTTTCAAAGAGGTGGTAAGACTACATGGACTTCCAAGGAGTATAGTTTCTGATAGAGATACTAAATTTGTGGGGTATTTTTGGAGGAGATTGTGGAAAAAGTTGGGAACAAACTTGAAATTTAGTTCCACGCATCACCCACAAACTGATGGCCAAATAGAAGTGGTAAACAAAAGTCTGGGCAAATTTTCGAGATGTTTAGTTGGGGATAAGCCCAAGGGATGGGATTTGATTCTACCACAAGCAGAGTTTTCTTACAATAACTCTATAAATAGGAGTACTGGAAAATCACCATTCCAAATTGTATATGGGAATAGCCCAAGGACTGCACCAGAATTGAGGAAGATAGAGCAAGGGGAGAGGACAAGTGCTGAAGTGGAAGAATTTTCTGAACATATCAAGTGTCTACATGAGGAGGTTCAGGCACACATTACCAAGAAGAATCAAGAGTATAAAGCTAGGGCTGATCAAAGGAGAAGACATAAGGAATTCCAAGTAGGGGATCTAGTCATGGTGCACTTATGAAAAGAAATATTTCCAGCCGATACTTACAACAAGCTAAAAATAAATAAATTTGGCCCCTACAAAATTCTGAAGAAACATGACTCAGGAAATGCATACGAGGTGGAGCTGCCAGATGGTATTCACATTTCTCCCATTTTCAACATTGCAGATTTAATAGAGTATCATGATGATGGTGCAGATGAGGAGCTGGTGTTAGAGCCATGTCCAATTCCTACTTCTAAAAAGGAGGAGATAGAAGACATTCTAGATCATCGTGTGGGTAGGAGTACTAGAAATAAGCAGTATGAAGAGTATTTGGTCAAATGGAAAGGACGACTGATTGAGGACTCAACTTGGATTTCAGCAATTGAGGTTTCCCATTTTGGATTTCCTCTACCATTCATAAAGTGACAGGGTCACTTTTCAATCTACCCTGGGTGTCTGATGTAGGAGTATCCAAAGGTATAAGGGCAATCTTGTGTCACCCAAAAAAATTGTACTTAGACTTAGTTTTTGTTTCATGTGTTTTCATTTTTAGATACCTATTTGGGTCAAATAAAGGTTCCAACTCTCACAGTTCCACTATCAGTGTTCATGTAAATCTTGAAAAAATAGGAGTATGTAATTGAGCCATCATTTTAGTGAACTAGGAGGTTTAAATTGGCTAGATAAATTTAATTGTAATTTAGAACATTCCAGAAAAAGAATCAGGTCAAAAGGCCCCACGATTTGAAAGTTATTGCAATTTTTCGGGTTGTGGAGACCTCCTAAGAATGCTTCAAAGTCAGGTTTGGGGCATTAAATGACCTCAAAAAGGGCCAAAAAAGGGGGACAAGCAAATTTGGTCCATAGGGCTATAGAGCACTTCGAGAGCTTTCTGAAAATGTAAACAGTTCGTCAATCGAAGCTATAGTTCAAAAGTTATGCCTCTCGGAATTTCGGTTACCATTTATGGATTCTTCTAGATTTGTGTCGACTTCTAATGCAGCTTTTGGAACCTTCTATTTGGTCGGTGGATGCCTACTAGCACTTTTTAGAATGTACTCCTAGTCCTTAACCCTCCAAGGTCTATTTAAGGAGATTTCTTGCATTGTAAAAGGCACTTTGGAGTGGAGTTTGAGAGAAGGTACTGAAAGGGAAAATTATCTCCACATTTTATGCTATTGTAAGCCCTTAGGGCATGTTTTGAAGTTTATTTTCTCTGTACTAAATGTACTAGCTTATTTTTTAGTTAATACAATTTCCCTTTTCTATTGTGTCCATTCTGTTCTTGGGTTGTGTCCCTATCAGTAGGCCATGCAAGACACCATTGAGTTGGGAAAGGATCAAGGATAAGATAGCTATTGGACTAGAGTCAGTCAGAGACATGGTGTAGTAGCTAGTCTTGATTAGACAATTCCTTAGAGAGGCTTAGAATAGGTAGAATAAGTACACAAATGTGAAGAGGGTGGATAGAGAGTATATGGTTGAAGACAAAGTCTTCTTAAGAGTGCATCCCCACAAGAGACTGGTCCATTTAAGAAAGGGCTATAAGCTTGTGTCTGTTTTTGTTAGAGCTTTCAAGATTCAAGAAAGGATAGGAACAATTGCATATTGTTTAGCCTTGCCACCTAGCCTATCACATATTCATAATGTATTTCATATTTCAATATTACAAAGGTATATATATATATCTCTATATATATGTATATATATATATACATATATATACACATATATATCAATATATATACATATATATATACATATACATATAGATATATATATACATATACATATAGATATATATATATACATATACATATAGATATATATATATATATATACATATATGTATATACATATATATATATATGTACATATATATACATATATAGATATATATACATATATATATATATATGTATATACATATATGTATATACATATATATAGATATGTATGTATATACATACATGTATGTATATACATATATATAGATATATATGTATATACATATATGTATATATATATAGATATATATGTATATATATATATATATATATATATATATATATATATATATATATATATATATATATATATATATATATATATATATATATATATATATATATATATATATATATATATATATATATAGATTAGGATTCCTTATAGGTGGAGTCTGAGAGACAACTAGCTTTGGAGTCTATTCACATTTTATCTCACCAGACCTTAGTCCTTTGAGATAGAAAGCTACACCATGTTAGTGTCCAATGAGACTTTTATTATGAGGTCACAACTTCATGGTGGGATGTAGCTTAGAGTATATCATAATACCTATGCCATTTTGATGAACTTCATGATGAAGTTCATGCATAGAGGGGAAGGATGTGAAGTCCTAGCATGACCTATCATAGCATAGCTGATACATTCATATTTTGATGTTTCTATGATGCGATATTTTGACATATTTTAGACTTATTAGACAAAGACATTTTATATCATTTGATATTATGTGATTACTTTCATTAGAGTAATCTACAACTTAGTTGCCAAAATAGTTACTTTGAAGTCCACAAGGAATGATAGATTCCATTCATAGCTCTTCTCAAAGCATTTAACGACTTCTCAACTCTTCTTTGACAATCCAACATCAAGGCTTGTATCTATATTTATCATTTCATACCTTACAATGAGGAAAGTAAATTTCCTTTATACCAATTACAAATACTTAATTAGGTCATCTTGTTAGGGATTCCTAATGCATAATTAATTACATAGGACCGTGCAAAGACATGCACGCCTTCTCAAGAAATTATACAATTATTGAATGAAGTGTTCCACATGCTACAATACAAAATTAACTTTTGCCAATAATATTCAACATGCTACAATGATTCAATTAGCCACTAGTAAAATGTATTACATGTTTCACATCATTGGTCTTTCTAGGAGAATCCAAATGACTCAAAAATTTAAACGTATGCATAGAAAAAAGTCCTCTAACAATTTCCAAACTCACCAAAATTGACTCTTTATCACCATCAAGCTACAACAAGAATACTAGAACTACCTCTAGCTTATTTCTCTTCTCACTAGAATGTTGTCTTCATTGAAAAATATGTAACTCATCTAGAATATCAAATGAAGTACAACAAACATATACATGATATCTACACTCCTACACAAATGTAAGACCTCATATCCAAATATGTCAATCACCACCTATACTAAATTGATTAATGATTTATGATAAAAAAATAAATCTAAGTTTATCCTCAACCAAAGAACATATATTGACATCAATGACAAAACTTG
Organism: Cupressus sempervirens; assembly: GCA_028749045.1. Taxonomy (NCBI): domain Eukaryota; kingdom Viridiplantae; phylum Streptophyta; class Pinopsida; order Cupressales; family Cupressaceae; genus Cupressus; species Cupressus sempervirens. The sequence goes on from CM053793.1 coordinate 345,959,677, forward strand.
TTATTAATAGAACATATCTTCTACCACTCTAACTTCTAACAATCTCTCCTAATCCCACCACATTTATATACACACATATATGTATGTACCAATGTATACATTTACTTATACATATATAAATGTATATATAATTAAAAATATTAAATAATATAAAAAATAAGTATATACATTTTTAAAAAAATTGAAAATACCTAGAAAATGACCTCTGATATGCAGAATCCAACAAATATTTTGAACCTCTAAAATACATTATCCAAATGAAAATGATGGATGGGGTTTTGAATGTGGTTAAAACCCCCATCCGCCTAACTTTTGATCAAGATTTAAAAAAAAAAAAAAAATTAATTCACATTTTAAAGTTTCGATCAAAATTAGGCAAATTAAATACTTAATATTAAAAGTTCTAAGGTCATTCAATCGAAAACACCCAATAGAAATTTTGGGTTTGACAATCTTTGGAGGAGATCCTTCCTCCAAAAACATCTAGTTAGTTTATATTTATTGTAAATTATTTATATATTTTTAATGTTACACCCATTATGTTAAAAATTTATATAAATTATATGATGTAAAAATAAATTCTATAAGTGTAGAAATTGGGTTTTTTGTTGTAATTTAAATGTTGTTGGTAGCATAGCATATCAATATATATCTACAATTTCCCTCTTAGTCATCCAAACTAACTTTATATCACTTCCCATTTACTTCTCATCTTTTAATCACGTAATCAAAAATCCATAACAATTTTCACTTATCTCACATGAACTTATCACCTTAAATAATGAGAGTATAATTTAAGACTTTATCTCTAACATGAATTCAACAAGACCAATGGATCCTGTTTAATTAACAAAACTTATATTGTATATGCATATGCAATATATTAATATGAATTTATGATGTATTCCTTGTAATAAATTTCCAATAGAAATAACCTAAGCTTTAGAGGTCAATGAATAGAAAGAAAAAACAAGAGAGATGGAATAGAGAAGAACAAACCATATTATCATAATGATTCTATAACTAAATCATTGAATTGCAACTAAACTAATTACAATATAGATGTGCCTACTTATATATGAAAGACAATAAGTGAACATGATAACCAAGAGATAACTTATCACCCATAAAAGGTGGAATCATATGTCCACCAAATATAAATAATTCTCCATTGTGCATTAAAGTATGCACACATATTTTTAATAATGTTGAGGATGATAAAGTGATAAGTGGACCATACATGGAGAAAACACATAAATTTGAATGTGATAACAACTATCACCACCTAAAGTAAAATTCCTCCTGCCCCATGTGAAACTAAATACATATAATCTCCTAAGTTTCTCATATGGAAACTACTTTATTATGCATTATCCTAAATAAACTAAAGTGTATTTAGGTGAATAGTTAATTAAACCAACATGCACAACTTAGGAGAATGAAAATTCAACATCATGATGCAAGGTGGATACCTTCTACAAGGCCATGTTAGGTACCCCTATACAATATGAAATGGAATCTCTTAAAAAGTAGAGAAATGAAGTAAAGTAGTGGGATAAAACTTCCACCAAAAGAGAGATGAATAGATAAAACAAATCTCAAAGGAATGTGGGAAAGAAAAATCCCTATTTAAAGACAAAGTCCCCCAATAAGAGATAACAAGAGAGACCAAGTAGCCATTACTCAATGTATAATGTTCTTACTTAATGTATTATTTGAGTTAAATTTAGAAGTTTTTCCATGAACAAAAAACATTTTTTCTCCTCTAGAAATAAACATAACCAAAGTTCTATGAGTGATGTCTCCCCAATCCAAAAAGGAAATTGTATAAAGAAATCTAAAATTGTATGAAGTCTCTAAAATCTATTCAAGCATCCTCATTGTTAGTTTTTGGTGAGTTATTAGGGAAGTATTGTACATACTTCATAATTCTTTGGGATTTTATTGTGATTTTGGGCTGACTTGTTGTAATTAATTATAACCCTAAAGTGATAAAAATACTTGTATAAAAGAGCTTAGGGTTAGAAATTTTTATATTTTGAGATGCAAAAATTTCTTCTTGTAGTGATATTGAGTTGTAAGGGATTATAGACTATAATCAAGTTGTAATCACTAGATTGTAATAATATTGGACTTGATGTTTGGTGGACGTAACCCAAGGTTTGGGTGAACCATGTTAAATCTTGGTGTCTTGTGTTCTTTTTTGTGTGATTTATTATTTCCTAATATTATTTATATTTGTCATGTAATTTTTATTTTTGTCTATGGTTTAATCCTAACGAGTCATATTAGAGTGAGGTTTTTTTAGTTATCCTCTACAAGAAAGTCTCACGGTTAAGTGGGAGTCTCATAGTTGAGTGGGAGCGATGGAAGATGAGGGTAAGCTAAAGGTGGAGAAGTTTAATGGGCAGAACTTTCAATTATAGAAGATGCAAATGGAGGACTATCTTTATTAGGACTTATGGAAGTCGTTCGAAGGAAAAACAAAGAAATGGGGAATTATGACCAATGAGGACTGGGAGATTTTAGATAGAAAGGCACTTGAAAGTATTCAGTTATGCTTGGCACCATTGGTGACATTTAACATTACAAAAGTGAAGATGATGGAAGAGTTGATGGAAACCCTAGAGAAATTGTATGAAAAGCCCTCCACTTGAAACAAGGTATTTCTCATGAAACATTTATTTAATATGAAGATCGCAAAAGGTGGATTTGTTACAGATGGTTTAAATGAGTTTAATACTATTAATAGTTAGTTATCTTCTATGGGTATTAATTTTGATAAATAAATTAGGGCTCTCTTGATTTTGTATTCTTTGCCTAAAAGCTAGAATGGATTTGTAATAGTTGTGAGTAATTATGTTTCTAGATCTAATACCCAAAAATTTGATGATATGATTGTTGTTATTTTGAGTGTAGAAATACGTAGGAAAACCTTAGGTGGATCTACATCAAGAAGCTCTTTGAACACATAAAGGAGAGGAAATAATTCTAGAAGTCATGGGAATTCAAGAGGAAAGTCAAAGGGAAAGAGGTCTCAATCCCAAGGACCAAGAGATTGTTGGTACTATAGTAAACAAGGGTATAAGAAGAAAGATTGTTAGACTCAAAAGAAAAATCAAGGAGATAAACTAGAAGGGAACAAGGAGGCAAATGTGGTAGGTAACAAATTCAAAGAGGATGCTTTCCTTCTTTCTTTAGAAAGTGTTGATGATTCTTGGGTTTTAGATTCTGGGGCTTCATTTCATACTACACCTCATAGAGGTTATTTTATTAATTATGTCCAAGGGGATTTTGGGCTTATTTATTTGAGGGATAATGGACCCTACCAGATTATTCAAAAGAGAAATGTTAAGATTAAGTTGCAGAATGGGAATCATTGGCTACTACATGAGGTAAGACATGTTCCAAGGCTAAGTGAGAATTTAATTTCAGCTAGGCAACTCGGTGGTGAGGTTTTCTGTATTTACTTTTAATGATAAAAATTGGAAGGTTTGAAAAGGTTTCCTTGTAGTAGAAAAAGGTGTGAAAGTAGGCACCTTATATCATTGTACAGGTCATATTGTTCCTTCTACTTTGATAGTTTCAAAGAAAAATGAATGTTTAGGAATAGTTGTTGCAGTTGAGCAGGGAGAACAAATAGTTGTTTTAGATCTCGATACAATGCTATGGCACAACAGACTTGGGTACATGAGTGAGAAAGGTATGAAATTACTTCATTCAAAGAAAGTTTTAATAGGTCTAAAATGTGTGAAAGTTGTGTACATGGAAAACAAAAGAGAGTGAGTTTTGTGAAGAGTGGGAAGGAAAAGAAAAGTGAGAGATTAGAGCTTGTTCATATAGATGTATGGGGAACAACTCAAGTATCTTCCCTTGGTGGCTCTCATTATTATGTTACATTTATTGATGGTGCAACTAGAAAAGTATGGGTTTATTTATTTAGACAAAAATTTGATGTATTTCAAACTTTTAAGAAATGAAAATGCTTGGTTGAAAATGAGACTGGTAAGAAATTAAAATTTTTCAAATCTAATAATGGTGATGAGTATTACAGTCATGAATTTGAAGATTATTGCACCACTAATGGTATTCATAGATAGAAAACTATTCCAAGGACTCCACAAGAAAATGGAGTGGTTGAATGCATGGACATGACTATAATGGAGCATGCAAGGAGCATGAGGTTGCATGCAAGATTACCCTTAAACATGTGGGTGGAGGATGTCAATACTATTGTATATTTGATTAATAGAGGTCCCTCTACTCCTTTGGGTTGTGGTATTCTAGATGAAGCATGGATTGGTAAGAAGGTGAGTTATTCTTTTCTCAAAATCTTCGGTTATGAAGAATTTTCTCATATAAATTTTGAAAATAGAACTAAGCTGGAAACTAAGTCAAAGAAGTGTCTATTTTTTGGTTATGGAATTGATAAATTTGGTTATAGGCTTCGGAATTTTTAAAATCATAAAATTGTAAGGAGGGAGGTCATATTCAATGAGAAAGTGTTGTACAAAGATTTGTTGTAGTAACATGAGAAGAAAGAAGATGATTATGTAGTATTGGATGATACTCCAAAAGATGATATTCTAGCAATTCCTCATAATCTACAACAACCACAACAAAAACTACCACATACCCTAGTGAATGTTCGATAGTCAACAAGGCTAAGTTGACCTCCAAAAATATTTTCTCCCTCTTTGTATTCTCTTTTACCTACTAATGTTAGTGAACCTAAATTTTATGATGAAGCTATGCAGAGGGATAATAAAATTTAGTGGGAGTCTAAAATTGTAGATAAAATGGACTCCTTGCTGAAAAATAAGACTTGGGATTTATGCAAGTTGCTTGTAGGAATATGAGCTCTATAGAATAAATGGGTTTATAGGTTGAAAGTGTTGATATTAGATTGGTTTTGACAAGTGAGTGTCAACACACTTAAGCCATCTACCTAGTTCATGTCAAACTAGTAATGCATGCTGAGTACAACATATAAATATTAGACCATGTTGAGTTTTAATGAGTTTCAAGTCACTCATGTGCCGAGTCACTCTAGTGTTGAGCAGATAGACCATGCCAAGTGATTCAACTATCGAGTAAATAGTAGATGTTGAGTAGTTTAGGTGCTAAGTCAAAATAGAAATATAGTGCATGCCGAGCATTAGTGACCTCATATGCCGAATGACATAGATTGGAAATATTTGTTTGTTATGGCACAAAAAACTAAGTAAACCATTTTTTAGCCAACTTAAGGATAGATTATGATCTTTTGGAGATAAGGATGAATGTATATGTAGATTATCTATGCAATTGCATGCAACCAATCAGAAAATGGGAAGGTTTAAGTTACAATATGGATAAATCTCAACTATAGATTCATACCTAACCCTAAGTCTTCTAGTATTCTTAAAGAGGATGAAACCCTAAAATTCTTATGAGTGTGTAAGGGATTAAAGGAGAAGTATAAAGAATTTTGCATGAAAAAAATAGTGCATTCATGGAGACTTAGAAGTTGTGAAGAAGGAGTGAACTATAGAATTAGTTAGAGAAGAATAAAGGATAGAGAGAAGGATAAACCATTGACACATTTGATTATGAAGGATCAATTTGAAATTTTGTAGAGGTGATTTGTTATTAGGCAAGAAAGTTCCAATCACAAGATCTATGCTGAGACATTCTAACAAGTGATTTCAGTCAAATCTCTTAAGCAAAGTAGTCCTAACAGGCTATATGAAATCCTTTAATAGGGTTCTTACTTAATTATGAGTTAAAGTCCTCTAACCAAGAACACTTCTAACAGGGTGTTGAAATCCTCTAGCAAGGTGGGAATTAACAATCTCTATAAGCCTTTAATAGGGTAGGTCTTTCATAGGGAAAACCATGATTCATGGTCAAAACATTGTAACCTTAATTGGATACACTGTACAACTATAGTAGTGAAGATTTTTGGGTATCATCCCCACCCCATTTTTACTTTCCAATTTGGAGGGATTCTGGGTGATCATATGTGGTGTTAAGTGTATGTGTTTGATTACATGTTTACATGATTTAGATGTATGTGCTTTACAAGTTATTTTAGTTTATGTAGTAAATTCATGAGATGGATGTGTGGTGAAAGTTTAATGGTTTCATGTTTTAACTGTTGATTCACCACCCCCCCCCCCCTTAGAAGTTTACTCCTTTCCCACTTGTAATTCCAAAAATTCATATAAGAGCCTTGTTCTATAAAAGAGAACCTTTGTAGCTTTGAGGAAAGATCTTGAAATAGAAGTCTATAAGATGGGAAAGACCATTGAGAACCAAGAGATTGAAATACATCTTATACTACATCAACTGAATGAAGCCAGAGAAGCTTTGAAGAGTTCTTTGAAGAGAAGGAAAGAAATTTCTATTGCAGAGAATGACACACTATACAAAGAGATAGACACTACCAAGCTATTTGCAGATGGAGACTCAAATGAATTTGATGCAGCAGTTGTAGATCTAATGGAAAAGAACAAAATCCAAGCTAAGCAAATAAGAAATCTCAAGATAGAGCAAGAATCACAAGCCATACTACTATTTGAAGTGACTAAACAAAAGAAGAAAGCCATAGAAGACAAAGCCATGATTGAAGAAGACAAAAGAGTCTTAGCCAACAGACTGGAAGAGAAGTCAATAGAACTAACTAAGATTTCCAACATGCAATTGGATACTCTGAGTCAAATGATGAATTCCAACCATGAACTAAATGTCAAGGACATTGAGATAACTACACTAAAGTTGTAGAATGAACAATTGTAGAATGACCTAAAGAGAGAAAAGGAATTTGTTGAAAGTTTCAACAAACCAAATGAAGCTATCAAATACTTTGGACAACTACTAAAATCCACTAGAGCTAATAATGGCACATCTAGATTGGGATACACAACCACTGAAGAAGGGGTGTCATTTAAAAGTGTTGAAGAAAGGAACACCAAAGTTAAGAACTCCAATCCTACTTGTCATAATCATGGTAAGAAAGGACATACTACTAATATGTGTAGGAGCAAGTATACAAATCAGAATGCTAAGCCCAAGAGCATGGTTCATTGTCATAAGTGCAACAAGCAAGGTCATGAGGCACATGAATGCAGAACCAAGACCATGAACACACAAAGATTTGAAGGTTATTGCTACAACTATTAGAAGTATGGATATAGAGCTCTTGAATGGAGATCCAAATCCATATGGTCATCAAACAAGCAAGAAAAGGTAAAGAACAATGGCAACTCCTATTATTAGGATTATAATACAAGATATAGTTTTCATTACTGTCAAGAATATAGAGATGTTCTTGAGAATTGTATTAGAACGCACTTTAGTGGTAACTACAAAAGGTGGTTGAGTCAAACCACATGCTTTAGTTGTTTAAGGATTGGTCACATAAGTAGGTATTGTCCAACTAGGTCAAAGGCACCAAGTTGTGATTTTGATAAAGGAAAAGGAAAGACAAATATTGAGCCATTAGAGATAACATGAACAAGACATGGAAAAAGAAAGATGACTGTAGCACATCAAATGGAGAGGAGATCACTTCACCCAATGGGTCAGGTGATCACACCTCATCAAACTAGGCAATCAAGAGGTATGTAGGAAAAATATCTAAAGTGTTATATCATACATTAGTTCCAAAAGGAGATAGTACTAAAAAGACTACATTAGTATAAATGAAGATGCAAGATGTTGAAAATTCAAGATAAATCTTTAAGTGTTTCATGTTGTTTCTGAGCATGAATTATTTTCAATCGATGTCGAGTGGAATGCTAGTTAATGTCGAGCTGCTAGGCTAGCTAGTTGATGTCAAACTTGCAGTAGTTATTGAGTGATGAAAATATCTATGGATGCTAAGTAATCCTAAAATTAGTTGATGTCGAGCTTATAGCTGTGTAAGCATTTAGCATTAAATGTAAGGTTTTACAAGGTATTTATCATAAGCCAAGTTACACAGTCTAATTTTGCACAAACCCTAGTTCAATAGAATGGAATCTAGCTCAAAAAACATAGAAGGGAAAGAGGTTTTGAATGTTCATCTTGTAAGTAATGAAGTGAAACAACCCATATTTAAGGCCATTCCTAACATCACCTACAAGAAGATCCTTATGGTGCTTTGTCAATGATCCTACCCAATGTCATTATGGTTGAAGACATTAGGAAATGTTATAATGGCAAGAATGGTAGCATTGGAGAGTTAGAAATTAGAGAAGCATATGATAAGAAACTCCAAGGAAGTGATAAGCAACTCCAAGGAAATTAGAGTTAGAATTTGAGAAGCAAATCCAAGGAAGTGATAAAGAAGAAAACTTGAGCAAAATGGAACAAGAGAGGGATGACAATTGATACTATCACTGATCCACTACTAGACTTTTTTATTAGGGTAATATCACAAAAATTCTATCAATCTAGTAGATTGAATAGTGTACCCTATATTGTAGTGGATGTTTGATGGGGACACAACCCAAGAACATAATGGACACAATAGAAAAGGGAAATTATATTAACTAAGAAAATAAGCTAAAACAAATAGTACAGAGAAAATAAACTTCAGAACATGCCCTAAGGGCTTACAATAGCATAAATCTGGAGAATATTTCTCCTTTTAGCACCTCCTCTCAAACTCCACTCCGAACTGCCTTTTACAATGCCAGAAATCTCCTTAAATAGACCCCAGAGGGTTAAGGACTAGGAGTACATTCTAGAAAGTCTAGTAGGCATCCACCGACAAAATAGAAGGTTCTGAAAGCTGCGTTAGAAGTCGGTGCAAATCTAGAAGAATCCAAAAACGGTAACCAAACTTTCGGGAGGCATAACTTTTGAACTGTAGCTTTGATTGACGAACCATTTACATTTTTGGAAAGCTCTCAAAATGCTCTATAGCCCTATGGACCAGCTTCACTCATCCCCCATTTTTTGACCCTTTTCGAGGTCATTTAATGCCCCAAACTTGACTTTGAAGCATTCTTAGGAGGTCTCCAAAACTCAAAAAACTGCAATAACTTTCAAACCGTGGGGCCTATTGACCTAATTCTTTTTTTGGAATGCTCTAAATCATGATTACATTCATCTGGCCAATTCAAACCTTCTAGTTTACCGAAATGATGGTCTAAATACATGCTCCTATTTTTTCAATATTTTCAAATGCACAGATAGTTGAACTATGAGAGTTGGAACCTTTATTTGAGCCAAATGGGTATCCAAAAATGTAAAGACATGAAATAGAAACTAAGTCTAAGTACATTTTTTTGGGTGACACAGGATTGCCCTTATACCTCTGGATGCTCCTGCATCAGACACCTAGGGTAGATTGAAAAGTGACCGTATCACTTTATGAATGGTAGAGGAAATCCCAGATGGGAAACCTCAGCTGCTGAAATCCAAGTTGAGTCCTCGATTGGCCATCCTTTCCATTTGACCAAATACTCTTCATACTGCTTGTTTCTGGTACTCCTACCCACATGATGATCTAGAATGTCTTCTATCTACTCCTTCTTAGAAGCAGGAATTGGACATGGCTCTAAAACTAGCTCCTCATCTGCACCATCATCATGATACTCTTTTAAATCTGCAATGTTGAAAATGGGAGAAATGTGAATACCATCTGGCAGCTCCACCTCATATGCATTTCCTGAGTTATGTTTCTTCAAAACTTTGCAGGGGCCAAATTTCTTCATTTTCAGCTTGTTGTAAGTACCAACTGGAAATCTTTCTTTTCGTAAGTGCACCATGACTAGATCCCCTACTTGGAATTCCTTATGTCTTCTCCTTTGATCAGCCCTAGGTTTATACTCTTGATTCATCTTGATAATGTGTGCTTGAACCTCCTCATGTAGATGCTTGATGTGTTCAGCAAATTCCTCAGCTTCAACACTTGTCCTCTCCCCTTGTTCTATCTTCCTCAATTCTGGTGCAGTCCTTGGGCTATTCCCATATACAATTTGAAATGGTGATTTTCTAGTACTCCTATTTATAGAGTTATTATAAGCAAACTCTGCCTGTGGTAGAATCAAATCTCATCCCTTGGGCTTATCTCCAAGTAAACATCTCAGCAAATTGCCCAGACTTCTATTTACCACTTCTGTTTGGCCATCAGTCTGTGGGTGATGCGCGGAACTGAATTTCAAGTCTATTCTCAACTTCTTCCACAATGTTCTCCAGAAATACCCCACAAATTTAGTATCTCTGTCAGAAACTATACTCCTTGGAAGACCATGTAGTCTTACCACCTTTTTGAAAAACAAGTCTACAATATGGACATCATCATGAGTTTTGTGGCATGGAATGAAATGTGCCATTTTGGAGAACCTATCAACCACCACGAATACTGAGTCATTACCCCTTTGTGTCCTTGGCAATCCAAGAACAAAATCCAGCAATCCAAGAACAAAATCCATACTTATATCCTCCCATGGCCTTGATGGAATAGGCAATGGCTGATATAGGCCAGTATTTTGACTAAACCCCTTGGCAACTTGACAAACCTGGCAACTCTGTACAAACTTCTTCACATCCTGTGTAATTTGAGGCCAAAAATAATATTCTCTAAGAATGGCAATGGTCTTATCCCGACCAAAATGTCTTGCGATCCCTCCACTGTGTTTCTCCTTAATCAAATTTTCCCTCATGAAACTCCTTGGAATGCATAATTGACTACCTTTGAACAACATGCCATCCTGAATCAAATAGTCTAACCACTTGGTTCTATCTACAGCCACAGGTTCTTTACAAGCTTTCCATGCTTTAGCAAAATCAAGATCCTCGAGGTACAAATTCTTGAGTTCATCAAACCCAACTACTTCAACCTGCATTGTTGTAAGCAACAACTATCTCCTACTTAGTGCATCTGCAACCCTATTAGATTTTCCACTTCTATGCTTCAACACAAATGTATAACTCTGCAAGAATTCTACCCACTTCATATGCCTCTGATTCAATTTACCTTGGCTATTTAGGTACTGTAATGCCTGATGATCAGTATACAAAACAAATTCATTTTGCAATAAATAATGCCTCCATTTCTTTAAGGCCTGAACTATTGCATAGAAATCTTGATCATAAACATAATACTTCTTCTTTGCATCATTCTATTTTTCACTAAAATATGCAATAGGCTTACCTTCTTGGCTTAATACAGCCCCAATAGCGCTACCACTAGCATCACAATCCACCTAGAATAATTTTCTAAAATTTGGAAGTGCCAACACAGGCTGTTCAGTCACCTTCTTCTTCAGCAATTCAAAACTTCTCGCAGCTGCTGCAGTCCATTTGAACTCTTTTCTATCCCCTCTTATTGTATCAGTTAGGGGTGCACATATGCCACTGAAATTCTTAATAAACTTCCTGTAAAAACTAACCAGACCATGAAATGATCTTACCTCAGTAGAAGACCTTGGAGTAGGCCATTCCAAGATGGCTTTTACCTTCTCTGGATCCATTTTGAGACCTTCAGGTGATATAACAAATCCCAAATAGACTAACTCCCTTTTTGCAAAGACACATTTCTTTAGATTAATTAATAGTTTCTCTTCCCTTAGCCTTTCAAGGACACTAAAAATATGCAGTAAATGTTCTTCCAAAGTCTTACTGAAAATTAAAATATCATCCAAATAGACAATAACAAATTTTCCCAAGAACTTCTTAAGTACCTCATTCATGAGCCACATGAAGGTGCTTGGGGCGTTCGTCAATCCAAAGGGCATGACTAACCACTCATAAAGACCCTCCTTGGTCTTGAAGGCTATTTTCCACTCATCTCCTTCTCGAATCCATATCTAATGATAGCCACTCTTTAGATCTATCTTTGTGAAGTACTGAGCTCCACTCAAGCAGTCCATAAGATCATCCATCCTTGGTAAAGGAAATCGGTACTTGATGGTTATCCTATTTATAGCTTGGGAATCTGTACACATCCTCCACTCTCCATCCTTCTTTGGTGCAAGTACTGTAGGTACTGCACATGGACTCAGGCTCTCTTGAATCAAGCCCTTCCTCAACAACTCTTGAACCTATCTATTTAGCTCCTCTATTTTAGTATGAGTCATCCTGTGAGCAGCCTTGTTAGGCAAACTAGCTCCTAGAATCAGATCTATCTGATGATTGATTTTCCTTACTGGTGGCAATCCATCTAGAACATTATCAAAGATAATATCTCCCAATTCCCCTAGTAAATCTGAAACTTCCAATGGTATTTCACTACTACCTTCTTTATCTTTCCTAGGAATCAAAGCATAGCACATATGTTGATGTTTCATGCCATCTAAAAACTTCCTTCCATCAACAAGACAAATCCTAGCACTGCTACATACCTTTTCACCTTCCTTTTTCATGGGCTTCAATTTGTGGCAAACTCCATCCTTTGTCAGAAAGTATGTGTTTGCATGTCCATCATGTATTTCATGTCTATCAAAATGCCATGGTCTACCCAACAATAGATGGCAAACATCCATTGAAATAACATCACAGAGAACTTCATCATGGTAACTCCCAATTTTGAATTTTACTAAACATTGTTCACTTACCAGGACCTTATGATCATCTTTTACCCAAGAAATTCGATAGGGTTGGGGATGTTTCTCCCTTTTGAGCTTTAGCTTAGAGATCATATCTTCTGATACTAGGTTATCAATGCTACCACCATCAATGATCACATCACAACATTTATCCTCACACTTGCATCTGGTATGAAACAAACTCCTTCGTTTTCCTAGTTCATTCTCACCACTTAGTAGGACTCTTTCATTTACCAAGGTCTCTCCTCTTTCTACATCCTCTGAATGTGATGATTGTGCATCCTCATCCACATGAGCAACCTTAGCTTGGCCCTCAGCTCTCTTATCTATCCTTCCTTGTCATTGAGGGCATTCAAAGGCATGATGACCTTTTCATTGCAATGGAAACAGGTACCACGAAAGCCTCCTCTTCCTTGTCCACGTCCTCTACCTCTTCCTCTTTGATTTCCAAAGTCTTGATCATGGGAGCGGTTGAAACCCTCATTCCTCTAGTTTCTGCTAGTACCCACATCTTCATTTTTCTTTTCAGTTTCATTGCGGCCTCTAGATGATCTACCGCTTCCCCTTCCTCCTTGACCGCACCCTCTTTGTCTTCCTTCAAACCTTTTATTCAGCTTCTCTTCAACTCGTAGGGAAAACTGGTATGCCTCTTCAACGCTAGTCATTCTTACCAGGCTTAATTCCTCCTGGATGCTAGGTCGCAATCCACTAATATAACAAGCAACCTTCTCCTTATTTGCTTCTGCATGCCTCGCTCTAATCAAGAGTCGGTAAAACTCCTCTGTATATTCTTGGACTGATCTTCCTGCTTGCTTTAACCCATGCATCTTCTTAAATAGATCAAGCTCGTAGTCCACAGGAATGAACTACTTCTTCAATTTGTCCACCATGCAATCCCATCTTGTGATCTTCTCCTTTCCTCTTCTAAGTCTTTCCAGTTGAACCTCTTGCCACCAGATTTTGGCATGGCCTTTCAGTTTGGCCTTTGCAAACTTAACCCTATCTGGGTCCCTTATATCCTCATACTCAAAGTATTCTTCCAGTTCATTGATCCAATCGATCAACTAATCTGGTTTCAAATTTTCTGAAAATATACCCACTTCAATTGTAGGTCTTTTTCCAAACTTAGTAATGGCCCTAAAAAGCCTTTCCTCTACAGGATTCAGAACTTCCTCGTCAACTTCCTCTTCTGGTCCCATTACTTCCTCTTCATTGTCATCCTCACTATTGTCACCTGCGGCAACATTTGCTCCTCTACGAAGCTCCTTTTGCAATGCTTGTACCTGCCTCTGGAGGGCTCTAACCTCCTTAGGATCAATAGCTCTGGCCCTTTTGCCACACTCTCTTCATGGAGGCATCTTCTAACTCGAACCCACAACCACACAGTCCTGGTGCAAATTGCCTCACAGTCAGCGTTCTATCTACACACTCAGGAAAACCTGCTTTGATACCACTTGATGGGGACACAACCCAAGAACAGAATGGACACAATAGAAAAGGGAAATTATATTAACTGAGAAAATAAGCTATTACAAATAGTACAGAGAAAATAAACTTTAGAACATGCCCTAAGAGCTTACAATAGCATAAATCTGGAGAATATTTCTCCTTTTAGCACCTCCTCTCAAACTCCACTCCGAACTGCCTTTTACAATGCCAAAAATCTCCTTAAATAGATCTCGGAGGGTTAAGGACAAGGAGTACATTCTAGAAAGTTCTAGTAGGCATCCACTGACGAAATAGAAGGTTTCGGAAGCTGCGTTAGAAGTCGATGCAAATCTAGAAGAATGCAGAAACGGTAATCAAACTTCCAGGAGGCATAACTTTTGAACCGTAGCTCTGATTGACGAACCGTTTACATTTTTGGAAAGCTCTCAGAGTGCTCTATAGCCCTATGGACTAGCTTTTATCGTCTCCCATTTTTTGACCCTTTTCAAGGTCATTTAATGCCCCAAACCTGACTTTGAAGGATTCTTAGGAGGTCTCCAAAACCCGAAAAACTGCAATAACTTTCAAACCATGTGGCCTATTACCTGATTCTTTTTTTGGAATGCTCTAAATCATGATTACATTCATCTAGCCAATTCACACCTTCTAGTTTACCAAAATGATGGCCCAAATATATGCTCCTATTTTTTCAAGATTTTCAAACGCACAGATAGTTGAACTATGAGAGTTGGAACCTTTATTTGAGCCAAATGGGTATCCAAAAATGTAAAGACATGAAACAGAAACTAAGTCTAAGTACATTTTTTTGGGTGACACAGGATTGCCCTTATACCTTTGGATGCTCCTGCATCAATGTTGGTTATAAAATTGTGAAGAAAGATCATAGTTATGATTTGGCTGAGCTATAGTTACAACAACTGATGGAAAATCTTGAAGCTATAAGGGAAACCAAGAGTGCACAATGCAAGTTTGGTGCAATAGTGGTTTTCATATTCTTTTATGTGTAGAACACATTTCTATCTTTTGGTACAGTTGGATGGAAGAAAAATAGGTTAGTTGCAGTTCAAATTAATGAGTATATTGAGCAGATGGGTGAAAATTTTGAGACATTGATGACTAGCTACTTTGAAGATTTTAATAAATCTATGAAAGAAAGAATGAGGATACCTATTTCATCAGTTAACAAACATTACAATGATATATGCTTTCTTGTTGATGCTGACTACACATATGTACAAGTTGCCACACCAAGGTATGAAATTAATGTTGATGAAGCATCAACAACCATCACTGCACTCCTACTAGAGGAGATTGACAAAAGTGCAAAGATATTTGGCAACTATGAAATGGTAAAATCAAAGATTACCATGGAGTTGAAAATTGCCTCCACACTCAAGAAGAAAGATAAGTTGGTCAAAAATCTTAAAGCTAAATTTGGTGAGGGTGTAGATGAGGAAGAGGAAGAAGATGAAGAGGAAGAGCAAGAAAAAACTCAAGAACCTCTTGCATTGACCCAATTCATGGGAGAGGACAAGGAAGAAGAAGAAATAGAAGGTGCTAAGGAAGAAGAAGTCGAGGAAGCACCTAAACATGCCAAGACAAAGAAAAAGAAGGCTAAGGCACAACTTGTGGCTAAGGTAAAGAAAGTTGTAAAACCTAGCCCAACCAAGCTGAGTGCACCTACCACCAGAGCAAGTACATGTGCAAACACACAGAAGGCCAAGGAGAAGACTAAGGCTACAGATCAAGGAGGCCAAGTGGAGAAGAAATAGAGAAGAAAATATGTTGCACAACTTGATTCAAATGAAGAAAGAATTGAATTAGATGACATAAGACATTTCAAAGTGGTAAGTCACAAACCACTTTTTGATCTTGAAAATATGTGTGAAAATGTCAAGAATCATGTAGATTTATCTAGTTTAAAGAATACTAATTTTGATAAATTGTGAAGAGAAGAAAAGAGTCAAGTGGAAGAGGCATTGTATGCCATGATGTCTAAATTCAAGAATACTCCACTAGAGTTTTCCAACACTATACTAAGAGGCTTATATGATATTTTTGAGAAGAAGTGGCATTATTGTTTAAATTTAGAGAAGCAAATTAGAGAAATAACTTTCGCTCAAGTAATGTCAGAGGTCACAAAGGGTCAAATTGCTAAGGTTGTAAAGAGATATTTTGTTAGGTTTACACCTAAGTGCATAGAGCCTTCAACATTCTTCAAAATGATATTGAAGATGTGGTTAAGAAATCAACTCAGATATGGAAAACAATCTATGGGTTAACCACTATAAAGTAAGGAGAAGTTGATCCCTCTAGAGATAAACAAGATGGAAAACATGATGATGAGGATGAAGATGATGACAAGTAGAATGATGATAAGAAAGATGATGTAGTTGGGGAAGAAATAGAATGAAAAACTGATGACAAGGCAACAACTAAATAGTAGGAAAATGAACAAAGTGTGCAGGATACATAAGTGTAGAGTGTTAGTCCCCTACATGACATAGTCAAGTCAACTAAAACTATTATTGTTAAGGATGTTTCTGATGCTTCAACTTAGAAAATCAATCCATTGGCTATAGATGACTTGAAAAAGATATTGGACCAATCTACACTACAAGAAAAGTTATGTGAGAATCTAGTTTTGGTTAGTGTAGATGAGCTCCAAAAGGCAGTAATTGATATCACAAGGGACAAGGTGAATCCAAAAGAACCACCTTCTACTATCCCATTAGTTACTTAAGTGCAACCTTTGACACAAAAACTAGTACATACATCTACTAAGGTTAATACAAGTGATAAAGTTGTTACTATTGAGAAGAAGCAGGTAGAAGAGAAAGACAAAATAGGACATATAGATGTATTTGTACCTAAAGCACAAGAATAAGGTGCTATTCAATTGATTGTGATAGACAAGAGAAAATTTGAAGAAGATGAGAAAACACCTAAGGTAAAGGAGCAATAAGCCATCCAAGCATTGGTAACTCTACCAACATTTGGCACTTCTCCTACAAAAGTTGTTCAGAAGCCGAGCATGGAAGCTATACCATTGTAGATCTTAGTGCCAAGCTCAAGCTCTTCAAAAGTTGAAAAGGTAACTCACTATGGAGATATCACTCTTGATGAAGAGATTGTTATTCCTAAGTTTGATTATGCTACAATGAAATTGGATCAAATAAGCATTTTGCAACAAGCTTTAGAGAAGAAAAAGCATCAAGAAATGCTTAGGAGAGAGCACAGGCATAAGCAAGTGTTTCAAGACATTAAACACATCTTTCTAGATGCATTTAGTCTACCTACTCCTGAAGAGACCAAGCTACTACTAGGACAATTGTTAGATATAGTGGAAAATATCAATAGAAAGAAGAGGATGGAGGTAAGAAAACATTTAAAGCTAGATTAGTCGTAAAATGATTTACATAGAAAAAGAGCATTGATTTTGATGAGATATTCTCTCCTATTGTAAAAATGACTTCTATTTGGATTGTTTGAAGTATTGTGGCTACTGAAGATTTGCATATGGAGCAACTTAATGTTAAAACATCCTTTCTTCATGGTGACTTGGATGAAGAGATATATACGGCATAGCCATAGGGATTTGAGGTCAATAGTAAGGATAACTTAGTGTGCAAATTGAAGAAAATTTTATATGGATTGAAGAAAGAACCTCGGTAATGGTATCTAAAATTTGATAGTTTTATGCATGAGCATGGATACAGTAGGTGTCATTTAGATCATTGCATTTACTTTAAGAGGTTGGATGATGACATCAACATTATTTTATGTTTATATGTTGATGATATGCTTGTAGCTGGGTCTAACATGGATCACATTAAGGGGCTAAAATCCCTATTAGCACATTCATTTTCTATGAAGGATCTGTGGAAAACAAAAAAGATCATTAGTATGAAAATTTGTAGAGATAGGAAGAAAATAAAATTGACTTTATCTCAGGCTGATTATATTGTGAAGGTGTTACAATGTTTGTCTATAGAGAATGCTAAAGTTGTCAGCACACCTTTACCTAGTCACTTGAAGTTGACTAAGGAAATGTTTCCCAAGAAACAAGAAGAGGATAATAATATGTCTAAGGTACCTTATGTATCAGTTGTAGGAATCTTGATGTATGATATGGTATGTGTGTGGCCAAATATTGCACATGTAATTAGAGTTGTTAGCAAGTATATGAGTCATCCAGGAATTGAGCATTGGAATGCAGTCAAATGGATTTTTAGATATTTGAGAGGAACATCCAATAAGTGTCTAAAATTTGGGAGCTCTACTACTGATTTATAGGGATATTTGACTTAGATTTGGCAGGGGATATTGATACTAGGTAGAGTACTATAGCTTATGTATTTATTATTGGTGGGGTAGCCATGAGCTAGATTTCTTAGTTATAGAAGGTTAATAATTTATCCACTATAGAGGTAGCTAAGGAGATGATATGGCTTTACTTCTTGCTAGAAGAATTATGACACCCTCAAAAGGATAATTATTTGTTTATAGATAGTTAGAGTGTCATTCATCTTTCATTCATCTTGCAAAGAATTCTACTCTTCATTCAAATACAAAACACATATGGTTGTGGTACCATTTCATTTGGTCAGTTTTGGATTATGGACAATTAAAGGTTGAAAAGATACATATAGATGATAATCTAGTAGATATATTCACAAAGGTGGTAACAAGGGAGAAGTTGAACTCCTCTTCAGCTTTAGTTGGTCTTCTAGACTAAATAGAGTAAAATAACAACTACGTCTAGCGTGGTTTGATCTAGTGTGAGCCCTATGTGGTAGCAATATTGTTGTAAGATTAGTCTCCAAGTGGGAGATTGTTGTTTAGTGTGGACCTTGATCAGTCCCCAAGTGAGAGATTGTTAGGTTGTGATGACTGATCAGGGAAGTACTATACATACTTCATAATTCATGGGGATTTTATCAAGATTTTGGGCTAACATGTTGTAATTAATTATAACCCTACAGTGGAAAAAATACTTGTATAAAAGAGCTTAGGGTTAGGGATTTTTATAAGGTGACATGAAAAAATTGCTTCTTGCAGTGGTATTGAGCTATAAGGGATTATAGATTGTAATTAGGTTATAATCATTGGATCATAAATAATATTGGACTTGATGTTTGGTGGACGTAGCCTAGGGTTTGGGTGAACTGCATTAAATCTTGGTGTCTTCTGTTCTTTTCTATGTGTTTTATTATTTCTTGATATTTTTTATATTTGCATGCAATTGTTATTTCTGTCTGTGGTTTAATCCTAACACTCATTTCGATGTTGAAGGTTGTCTCTTCCAAATTAGATGTACTAGTCCACCTTTCTTATAGGCATAAACTAACATATTATATGATGAATATAGAACATGGTCCAAACACACAAATGTGTCACTTAGAGATAAAGTGTCCGTTGGCTATTTTTGCCCCTCATTTAGCCCATCAGTGATATCTAATCAAAGAAAACTTCAATGAGATAGGTTCTTTGTAGAGGGTTAGCATCATACTAAAGTTGGTGGCTAACATTCCATGTTAGTTTGATTCCTTCTTTGACTGAGTTGACATAGTTTGTTCTTTAATTGAGTGAGTTGTAGTTTTCTCTTTTGTTGATTTGGCTCATGCTATGAGACTCGACAACTCTCTTTTTTTAGAAAGCTATCTGTCCATCTTCCCAAAAGCATGAGATGCTGCCATGCATTGCCATTCTATCATTTCTTCATATGCTAGTGTCTCTATGAGATTCTAAAGCCTGGAATTACACAAGATGTTTCCAGGAATAACTATTTTGGGATTTCTTCATATGTTAGTGTCTTTGTGAGACTCTGAAGCCCTAAATTGTGCAAGATGCTTCCACACATCACCATTTTGGTGCTTCCTTATACTGTAATTCTTTCTCAAGGATCTGAAATCCAAAATTGCACCACGTAGTACATGGTCTCATCTTTGGTGCTTAAGTTATCCCAATATGCACATGCACAGATTGACGGTGGAGATTCAATGAAAGATTAAAGGGTCATCATCCATTCTGTCAAATAGAAAATCACATCAATGACTTCCATGTTTTCATGAGATGGTCTTCTTGTCTCACAAAAGTGTGAGATGCTACCAGGTGTTGTCATTCTAACATTTCTTCATATTGTGGAGTCTCTACAGGGCTCCAAAGGTCATAATAGAATGACAACCATTAGATCTAGCACATCTTGGTCATCTCATTGCTAGATCCCAGTCATCCATTTTGAGGGAAGATCTACATCAATGGTACAAATTATTTTGTGAGATGATCTTCTCATTCGTGAAAATGGGGGATGTAACCATGCATCTCCATTCTAGAGTTTCTTTAGACTACAATGCTTTCACGAGGCTCTAACATGCAAAATTGCCCCACATGCGAGGAGTCCTCAATTTTTGTGTTATCCACTTCTTTTTTTGGGAGATTTCCTAGAGCATCCTAATCATCTATTTCAAGGAGAAGATCTTCATCGATGGTCAACATTAGTTTTTGGAGAAATTAAACCCCCCTCCTTAGTCAACCCTATATGTTGTGGGTAGATAACACGTCCTATTATCCCTACCCATAGTTTTTACCAGCATCTTGAATCAGCTTCATGTAGCCATAGCATACTAGTAGGGTTAGTTCTTCAATGCTTAGTGACTTCTTGTGGCTTGTTTATATGAAAAAAATGCACTCCATGCCTCTTTAATGCATGAAATGCTCATATTTCAATGATATGATCTCTTGCAGCTGGGTGCACTTGTTTTGGTCCAATCCTGTCATGTCTAGAAATGATTGCACTTTATGATCAGATTTCATTATGATTCTTAGTTATTGCTCTACTCTACAACTCAAAGTAAACATCAGAGTTATGCTTGAACTCTATAAAGGCAAGTTGTAAATATTTCTAAAAGGTTCTTATCTATTTGTATTTTGCAGTAGCATTATGCTCTGCAAATTTTTCCTTCCTTGAATGAAATAACTTTATTTATTACCTATTCTTGTCATTCATTATTTGTGCATGTATCTTTCCTTTTTTTGAATATTTCTTTCCTACTTCTTAGAGTTATATGTTGTGTTTAATCTATTGATAATTTTTGTATTGTGAAGATATCCTTCCTTTCAACATTTAATCAATTCTGAACCTACATTTGGGTTCTTTGAAGTTAGATTAGAGTCTAGATCTATGTATTTGAGTGTTTCATTGATGTTTTGTGTAGTGGTGGGCAGATTTATAACCCCAATTCTATCTTAGTGCATCACCCCCTTTCCCTTTAAAAATTTGAATTTCTATTCTTCTTCTCCCTTTTCCTCTCAAGCAATAGTTTAGGTGCACTTTGATAGTGAGGAATAGATCCTTCTCTAGGGATTCAACCTCATAGCACAAGTACTACACTTGGAGGCCATTTCCATGTTACACAAGGTCACTTAAGGGTCATACCTCAAATAAGGGTGCAAAATTTTGTGTCAACAATTTTTGGCATGCTAGATGGGACAAACATTAAAATATTCAAATTAGTTTCTAGAACCTCCACTAGTCATATCATAGTTTTTGGCATACCCGGTGGAACATAGATTCAACTTCATATGTCCACTAGTTAGCTAGCTGATCTTTATCCATTGAGAAATTGGATTTTTTTCTCAATGTCATCAACCTTTGGAGACACTCATTCAACACAGTGGTGACTCTATGCATCTACCAGTTTCAATGGACCAAATGCTTGTATGTTTTTGGTTTTCTATGTTTCCTCAGGATTTTTGTGAAGGTGCTTCTTTAAATGCTTTATCATTGATCCCCTTCATAGATATACCTCCTACTTTCAAAAATATCTTAAAGAGGTTGTTCCTTAGCCCTCCCATCCTCTATCTTAGCCATAACCTAGTTATGACCAACATGATTACCTAGGTCACTAGGAGGCTAATTTTACTTGAACCCATCATGTCATCTATGGCCATGAATATGTGAAAATTCCCCCCTCCAATTTCATCACACTCCAAGATTTCTAGGAGAAACAAGCGAAGAGGATCGAATCAAACCTCAATTCAATGTTTTTTGAGCTTTAGGAGCATCCAGATAGTTTAGGATTAGGGTTTGTTAAACTTTCAAAGATTTTTAGCTATGTTGAAAATCCATACCCAAATACGAATTACAGCAATTTTTATTTTGTTATGCTCCTTATGACTTCTTGGATGAAGATGTTGCAGGATCGCAAGAAGATGTGGGAGAATTATCCTTATGTTTGCAGCATGGTGTTTGAGGTTTTCAATATTTTCAATGAAGATTACTAGGCCCTTCAAAAAGTGTAGTAGGAGGAAGATTTAAAACATAAGAAAATTGAGGGGGAGGTAAGGCTCAAGCTTGCCCAAATGTTGAGAGCTAAAGCACAAGAGCTTCTAAGGTGCATATTTTCTAGCTTCAAACAAAGAAACACTCCTCATATTTTCACTTCAATCTTCCCTAAGCCTCAACCTACACTTTAGATACCTCCACATGCTGATGATGGTGAGCCTACACATGATTATTATCCCTTCTTCATTGTTGATGAAGTAGATATGCATTTTCCTAAATCAGAGATAACATAAGAGAAGATAACAATTGAAGATCATGTGTCACAGCGAGGGGTCAACAAGGACAAGAATAATGAGGTTTTGTTGAGATATCACCTTTCATGATGCTTAACAGTAGGAAACCTTTTGAATTCTTCTCTTGAAAGGCTAATCTAGGATCAACTCCAAGGTTCTCAACAATCTTGTGACCTACTAGAATCCACTCAATTCAAAATAAAT
The DNA here is from genome assembly GCA_028749045.1 of Cupressus sempervirens. NCBI lineage: Eukaryota > Viridiplantae > Streptophyta > Pinopsida > Cupressales > Cupressaceae > Cupressus > Cupressus sempervirens. Next base: position 345,982,431 of record CM053793.1, read on the forward strand.
GTGTTTTTTCATAGGGAGGCCTTTTCTAGTTCTAACCAATTTCAAATAAGATGTTCAATCTACTTGTTGTTTCAAAAAGTAACCACAAAAAAAATAGATATGTTTTTGGTATTTTCTATTTATAAAATGAATGCAATCTAACAATGTAACTAAATGAATGCCTAATTTAAACAAGTGTTAGTAAAGAAAATAATGAAGATAAGGTAATGAGAGATGAAACCAAATAGCATGAAAGGGAAATTCCTAATGGACATAAAACATGATAATGACACATCTACAAGTTAAAACATTGAAAAGATCATGTAGCAAACCAATGAAAATAGGAGTAGCACTTCATCAAATCCACTGATGAAATTTTCGATGGGAACTTAGTAAAAACTGAAAGATGTTTCACTTTTCATCAAATTTCAAGGCCATGGAAAGTGTGCTCATGTGAAACAAGAAGCTATGTAGGAAAAATAGGGTGATCTCTTCTCTAACTCGATACATTAGCAGAATTTGTCATTGCACAGAAAACACCAGAACTAAAAGATCATACAATCAAATAAACACAAGAAAACTATTGGCTCCATTATTATCATGAACAAGAACTCACAAAAAATAACACACTTTGGCAAGAATAACTACACTCAGAATGAGAGCACCAATAACATATATTATTGCATCAAAATAATGGCTTGGAATACATGTTACATTTCTAAATTTATAAGAATTCATCTCCCCAATTTGTGTTGAGAGTGAGAGATCTCTTAATGCAAACATATTCTTCTAAACTAATAAAACAAATATGTTTATGTACAAATTGACTCTCTAAATGGTGCTAAGTAGGACTCCACCCTTGTTTTTATCAATTAATGGGTGCACAAGCCTTTACATGTCTTCAAATAAAGAAAGAAGTAGTAGATAAGAAGGAATCTATAAGAGGATCTGAGAGTCACTGGAAGCTCAACCTTCTTTGAATATTTCTAGAAGTTGAAATGTCATCAGAATTCATTTCCAGTGCATAGAAAGCTCTAAATTTGGAATTGGCTATTAACTTTCAATGCACCTCACTTCTTCAAAAATGTCAGTGCACCTCTCGAATAGTGCACCTTGCACACCTTGGTGGCAGACTCAAAAAATCCAAAATTTTCCCAAGTGTCAAAACTAAATTTCTAGCTTCTAGATTTTCTTCCCCTTTCTACCAGAGCTATGTCTAGATGTTTACTCTTGAATTTCTCTATAATCTTCATCACTTGGGAAGCTTCCAAAAAATCCAATGCTTTATGCTTATCTTTAACAGTTTATTGGTAATTACTAATCTTTATACAAATATTCGCAAAATCATCCAATTTAGTATCCAAATGCAATAGTACCTCTTTAGTCCTGAATGCTTGTCTGATATCTTCTTCTAACGAAGCATCTTCAAAAGTTTTTCAGAACTGTTGAACCATTGATTGTACTGGAATGAATTTAGTCCTTGATTCATCTTTAAAAATATCAAGGCATGCATCATTGTAATACTTCTCAGCTTCCAAAATCTACTCTTTTGTTTGATCTCTCAACTTCTAAATATCCTCATGAAATCCTTTCATTACCATATTCTTGAAAACTAGCTTTTCAATCCAATCTTCCTTTTTAGCAATTTCATCCATTGCATACACCTATGTGAGTGTACAATACCTTTAACCCTTTATGATTTGAAACACTTAATGGTCTTTGCCCTAGGTATGTACCTCATCCATCAACCCAAAATCATGGTCCACTATGGATACCAGTTTATCTGCATTAGTTTGAACATGGTGTAATAGGTTCAAATTATACTATATAATTTGTACACCTCTATCCTCAAAATTGCCACGCCATTTCTAACATGCACCCAAAAATGAATCTATCTATACACTCTCCTTATCTCTCCTTTCTAATGTTGTAGCAAGCATGATCTCTAGATTATCCAAGTCAATAGGGCCCACAACTTCATGTAAATAGCCTCTCAAAAGCTCATTTTGCTTCCTCGGTGTTACCAATTCTAACTCATACTTGTCCACCTTCTTGAAAACCTCTTTCACACTTGTAGTGATCACTAGGAGTCAAATCCTCGATGTTAGCATTTTTAGGATGGATGGAAATATGTGCAAATAAGCCCTGATCTTGGTTCTTCATTACGAAGGCCAATGTTCACTCATCACCTGTAGATGGCTTAGGATTCTTGATAGCTTCCACTAGCTCATCCATGCTCTCCTCTACTTTCAATTTCAGCTACCTCTTTTTTCTAACCATAACCTCTCTCTTTAGCCAAGGTGGTGTAGTGCCCATGGGAGACATGTATTTAGCTAAAGAGGGGGTTTGTACTACTTTCCCTTTTCCCTTATTACTCCTTTCTAGAGTCTTCTTCTTCTAATAGATATCTACATTGGGCATCCCTATATTTTTTGTATCAAAAGTCCTTGGCTTTGTATCCTCAGAAGTTTGTTGAGGTTCTTCAAGTATCTACCCCTCCTCTAATACTTCATCTATTAGCCTTTGTTCTAACTCTTCTCCATGCACTACTTGTTCTTGTTCTTCAGTAATAAGAGGAAGAGGAGTGGTTGGACCTTTGTCCAAGAAAGAAAGGTCTTGAAATGGTGGTGGTGATGTACCTAGAGACCCTTGTGGTTTATGTGGCATTTGGTTCCAATCCTCTCCAAAATGTGGGTTCATAGGTGTGTCTTATATCTTATAACCCACCATTTTATTTCCCATAGGCATAATATTGAGATCAGATATGTTAAAGACATTTGTTTCTTGCCCCCTTGTTCTTCAATCCACTATTGCTACTCATCTTTAGAAATGGTAACTTGAATAGGTTCTTTAGGAATGGATGGTGGCATTATGGTCGAGCTTCTTCTTATTTCTTCTATTGCATCCCTTGCTAAATGAGTCCTCTGACTCAAAGGGAGATTATCTTTTTTTTCTTCTTCATTGTCTACATCTGCCTCAGGGATGGTTTCTAGAATCTGAGGGATGGGGATGATCTTCTTTTGTAACTTCCCTCTTCTTTTCCTTTTTACTATAGGCTCCACCCTAGCCTTCTTGGTAACTAAAGGGTAGGTTTCTTCCTCTCAACTAGCTGGTGGTGCTTCTTGTGGTTCTTCTTCTAGCTCCTATTCTTGCTCTTGTCTAGGTGGTGGCACTTGTGTAGTATCTTGCGCTCTAGCCACCTCTTCATCATTAGGCTCTTCAGTCTCAAGATCAACTTTCTTTGGGGAATCTATTTTCCTTTGATTCTTCCCTTGATATGCTCTAAACTACAAAACTTCCCTCTCATGCTGATATAGCATTTCTGGCTTGACTAGGGATTGAGTAGGGAAAGTTGGTACTGTAACTTTTGCACCTTTACCCTAAATTGGGAATGTTATGGGTTGAAGGGTAAAAACTTGTGGAACTAGGTCAAGGTTAAAAGGTTGTTTGTTCCATTCACTCGTTAATTGAATTATGTTCCTTTCCCTATGATTAATATACACATTCTCATCTTTATCTATCTCTGCATTCATGATTGGCCTGTAAAATATTTTGTCATAGTTATACAATGGGTCTAAGACATCTTATGTGTCTTTTTGAATAGCTTTGAGTGGGATCTTTATTTTTAAGGCCCTTTTCACTAGATATACAATCATCCTACAATAATCCCTTATTCAAATATCATAGTCATCTATTGCATTCATCTAATGGTCTTCTATGGCATCTTCGTGCACAAACTGCTTCCTTGCCAAATGTTGAACTCTACAATATTATCAAAATAAGGGTTAGGGGAGTTCTAATCTTCCAAGGGACATTGATCCCACTCTAATTAAAAGATCATAATATCTTTGTTTTACTTTTCCTCAAATGCACCTATAGTAATAGGCCATACCCATGTCTGCTTATGTTGATTTCTCACTCTATCATATGTAGATGTGAGTTGCCTTGCAATCTCCAATAAGATGAGCCTATTTGATGGATACCTTGGGAGTTTCTTTGGATTTACCATAGTTTCAGCTACCTTTAGGTAAGTGAATGTCTTCAACTAGATGTAATACGTGTTGACCGATGTGATCCTTATTGTTGCCTCTAATAATATCCTGTTAGCATAATCACCCTCTATGAATCAGATGATTGTAAATATGAAAGTATCATTCACTATCCAGAATTCCTTACTCTAATCTAAGAGTTTCTTCTTTATTAACTGAGGATATACTACATAGGGCCAAGCATTGGCCTCTTGCATGCTTCCTTTCTTGTACAATCCTGGATAGTCAATTGTCCTACTGCCAATAAGTACACCAAGTATGATGTCATGTAAAACTTGGGGTCATCTTTAACTCCTACTAGTTTTTCATCTAAGTTTTCACTTAGTATTGTGGCCCAATCAATTGGCATTTTAGTTGTTCTAATTGTCTCTATGAAATAGACCATCTAGATGTGAAGATGTCCAATTGCTAATAAACCCATAATTCTACTCAAGAGTACAATAGCATATCCAATGTCATCTTTCATATATCCCCTAGTCATGTCTACCTTTTAACCTCTACATCCCAAGGGTGTTCTATCAATCAAAAATGATGATTGTATGATCTCTATGGCCTTTTTGTCATTGTCTCTATATCATCTTTTTGCTTGATGATAAGTTATCTTCACATACTAATCAGCTCTAGGGAGATGGAATTCTTTCTCAATATTCCTAGGTCTAAGGTCCAAGACTATCTTGCCTATGACACTTTTAACATTTCTTTCGTCTAACACATTTTTTTACCAATGCCATGATAAGCTCAAGAGAATGCACAAATATGGGGTGTGATGCAGCATTGACCAACCCTGATTTGATAAGTATCAACACCATTGAGGACCTCTCTTTAGGCTTATTATAGAGTACAAGGAATGTGTTCTAGTCTATGTGTCTTGACTTAGTATCTCTGATCTCAAAACGATTATCTTGAAAATGTGATTTCTATGGTGCACCTTGAAACTTGAAGACAACGAGTTTTGGAGAAATCTTTTCAGCAAGTGAGGATGATGAGGAATCCATTTTATCTTCACAAAATAGAAAATCATTAGTGCATAGAAGTGAAAATTAAACCCTAAACAAACCCTAAATGAAAAAAAATAAAAATCAAAACACCAAAACTTAAGAAAAACCACTTAAATAATGCTTAAAAGCTTTGGAAAGAAATTTACTACACCTTACACACCTTGATAGGTGCTCTAGGTGTGCTTAATGACTCTAAATTAGTCATTTTGTGTGTAGTTGTGCACTTGCATAGTTATGCACTCTTATTTTGCACATTCATTGCAAGGTACATGTGGGCCAAGTTAGTGTTCAAATGCTAAGGGTGCACACATGCACACCTTGATGGGTGTGCATGTGCACACCCTTATAGTTAAGTCTTTGTGTTAAGGATAGAAAATGGTGTGTAGATGTGTACCTTGACAAGGTGCATATCTGCACACCATTACCTTAGGAGCCTTCATGCTAGGTTGAGTTCAGAAGGTGCACACATGCACACCTTGGATAGGTATGCATGTGTGCACCTTTCACTTAGGTATTTTAGCATTAGTTTAGGATTTGTGTTATTTAGGTTTTATTAGCACAAATAAAGGTGTGCACCTCCACACCTTGAATAGGTGTGCATGTGTACACCATTAATGACTTCCTTTTTTTTTTTGTGTGTGTAGACTGGTAGAATGTCGCACCTTTGGAGGTGTGGATGTGTGGTTCTCAAGGTCGTAGAGGAGAGTAATGAAGAAGGGGAAGGGTGTCCTGGGTATTTATCAACCCAAGACAATGTGCACCCTTTGGAGGTGTACACTTGTGCATGTGTGTAGGTGTGCATCTCCAAAGGGAGATAAGTGCCCACATGTAGATCTAACGAACTTGTGCACCTTGGATAGGTGTGCATGTGTGTTAGGTATGCATATGGGCTCTCAAGCACTTAAAACACACATTTCCTCCAAATCTTTCAATTCTAGTACCTAGGTTTCTTAGTTAGAGTGCTAGGCAAGACCTAGACTCCAAGTAGAGTCCCAAAAATGATTCAAGCCCCAGACTAGGGGGTCCCCATTTCTAGGAGAAATGGAGCATGCATTGTGAAACCACAATAGGTTGTTCCTATTCTTGAGGAACAAATTTTTGGTTTTGAGCTTAGGGTGGAACCTAAGGGCCTACTGAGAAAGGAAGAAAAGCCTGACCATGTGTTGCAGTAGGAGGTCTTCCATGATATGGTGGAGAAAGAAATGTTTCCTAGGCTACGTCAAGTACATGAGGGACAAATCACTACTCATGAGACAACACATACTCCAGATAGATAAATATTATTGCACTAGCTAGAATAAAAATGAAGGTAGTTTGAGGTTGAGCTTGCAAAATGGTTGGAGTTCCAATAGAGAGAGCATGAGTCAATTCTCGGAAGGGAGTTGGTTGCAAAAAAGGAGGGATGTGGGAAAGAGCTATAACTCTTGATTAAGCAAGAGTTGATGAGCATGTTGTCTATTACAATGGAGACATCAAAAGAGACACAACCTACTCTATATTTCTTCCATGTCACAAGAGCCTACACAAGTACAAGAGGTTCAGCCCCTTATTTACAAGGTTTCACACGGGCTAGAGAAGGAACATATAATGTAGCTACAACATGAGGAGGAACACACATTTCAAGTCATACCATCAGAGGCAACCCCTATTGGTCATAAGGATTTGGAGGTTATAGAGCATAACATGGTCAAGGACGATTCCTTGAACCCAATGCCATCAAGGGGATTCCTAATTAGGCATCTAGTTTTGTGAAAATGCATGTTGCCCCTAGTCATGCTCACTCTAGAGCATGAGGGTGAAGACCAAAAGGGGGAGCAAGTCTATCTCACTCAAGATCAAGGCATCCAAATGCTGGAGAGCTTCTTTGTTTCTAGCACTAGGAAGGAAATCCATGCAGCAATATGTCTTTCATGTTGGCTACTATTTTTACCTGCCCACGTGCATAGGAAAATAAATCAGCTTGTGAGGAAGGGAAGCTATTCCAACAAGCCAGTTAATGGCTTTGTTTGATCTTTTTTTGTAAATAAATGTACATATTAGAGTAGGTGTATTTTTTTTTTCCAAGAATTGCATGAGAAATGCTATTCCCCCCTACATATAGAAAATTTTATATTTTTCTAATTGCAGAGGAATAACTTTGGGAAGTTTCAAGTGGGACAATGTGTCATTCTCTTTGGTGACTCCATGCCCAATGGATTGCTTCAGGTCACTAATCCTATGCTTAGTAGGAAAGCATACCCTTTGAGTCACTAAGAATGTTGGTTATTTTTGCCCCCCATTTAGCCCATCACTGATATCCTATCAGAGAAACCTTAAATGGGCTAGGGTCTTTGCAGAGGGTTAGCATCATGCTAAAGTTGGTGGCTAACATTTCATGTTAGCTAATTTCTTCTTTGACCAAGTTGACTTGGTCTTTTCTTCAAACGAGGAAGCTAAAGTTTCCTCATTTTCCAAGTTGGCTATATAATGACTCTCATTTTTTTTGTGATCTATCTACCCATCTTCCCAAAAATGTGAGATTTTGTCATGCACTGTCATTCTAGAATTTCTTCATACGCTAGTGTCTTTGCAAGACTCTAAAGCCTAGAATTGTACAAGATGTTGCCACACGTCTCCACTCTAGAATTTCTTCATATTCTAGTGTCTGTGTGATACTTTGAAGCCTTGAATTGTGCAAGATGCTACCACATGTCATCATTCCATTGCATCCTCATACTGCAATGCTTTCTTAAGGCTCCAAACATTTTGTACCATGTGGTAGAAGGCCCTATCTTTGGCACTTAATTTATTCCATTATGCACATGCACAGATTAATGATGAAGATTCAATGAAAGATTAAAGGATCATTGTCCATTCTATCAAACAAAAAAGCACATTAAAGGCCTCATATTTTTGTGAGATGGTCGTCTCATCTCATGAAAATGCAAGATGTTTCCAAGTGTCACCATTCCAATGTTTCTTCATAATGTGGAGTCTCCATGAGGTTCTAAAGCTCAAGATCGCATGATAGCCTTTGGATTTGGTGCATCTTGGGGGTTTCCTTATTACATCATAGCCATCTATTTCAAGGGGAGATCTACATCAATAGCTCATGTGTTTTAGGAGATGATCTTCTCATTTCATGAAAATGTGAGATATCACCACACATCTCCATTCTAGAGTTTCTTCACATTGTAATGCTTCTGCAAGGTTCTGAGATCCAGAATTGTGTCACATGGTAGGGGTCCCCACCTTTCATGATATCCACTTCTTTCATTGGAGGATTTCTTGAAATATATGGACCATCCATTTCAAGGAGAAGATATTCATCAACGGTCAGCATTTGTTTTTAGAGAAAGCAAATTCCCTTCCATGCAATCAACCTTGTATGTTGCAATTAGGTAACATGTCCTGTTAGCCCTTTCCACATTTTTTCCCAGTGGCATCAATCAGCTTCATGCAAACATGGCATGCCAATAGGGCCATTTCTTCAATGCCCAATGAATTCTTGGGACTTATTTGCATGACATCAATGCACTCCATGCCTCTTTAATGCTTGAAATGATCAGATTTCAGTGATTTGATCTCTTGTGGTTAGGTGTACTTATTTTGGTTGCATCCTATCACTTCCAGTAGTGATTGCACTTCATGATTAGATTTCATTTTGATTTGCAGTTATTGCTCTCCTCTATAATTCAACTCCACCTAGTTGGTTTTGAACTCAATGTAAACATCAGAGTTATACCTGAACTCTATAAAGGCAAGTTGTAAATATTTCTAAAAGGTTCTTTGCTATTTGTATTTTGTAGCAGCATTATTTTCTATAACTTTTTCCTTCCATTAATGAAATATCTCTATTTCTTACCTCTTCTTTCCATTCATTATTTGTGCATGTATCTTTTCTTGTTCTAAATGTTTCTTTCCTACTTCTTAGAGTTATATGTTGTGTTTAATCTACTAATAATTGTTGTATTGAGAAGATATCCTTCCTTTCAACATTTAATCAATTCTAAACATGCATGTGGGTTCTTTGAATTTAGATTAGAGTCTAGATCTATGTATTCAAGTGTTTAATTGATGTTTTGTGCAGTTGTGGGTAGAGTTGTAACCTTAGTTCTATCTCAGTGCATCACCTCCTTTCCCTTTTAGCATTTTAATATATGTTCTCATTCTCCCTTTTCCTCTCAAGCAATAGTTTAGGTGCACCCTAATAGTGAGGAAGTTGGTCTTCTCAAGATACTCGGCCTCAGAGCCCAAGTCCCACACTCGGAGGTCATTTCCATGTTACAAAAGGTTGCTTGATGGTCATACCTCAAGCAAGGGTGTAGAATTTTGTGTCAACAGTGACCTTTAAATTTTGTATAAAAATGTGGCTATAAAGAGTCCCACATGTCACAAATATAAAAAAGAGAACACACCTAATTAATAGCTCAAGTGATAACTTGACAACAACAACAACAACTACATAAAAAAGAAAAAACTTACAAATCTCAAGCTACAAACAACTAAACACTAAAATCATCAAACACATTCGAACATAGAATTTTGACATGCTCCCATAAACTTGGCAATGGGTTTTGAAATGAATCTCATAACCTTCCCAAAACCATCAAAAGGGTATCAGGTACCCTTAACTTGAAAAAAATGTTTGGACATGGTTACCTTATCAACAATGACAAGTTTAAAGACACAACTATAAGTACAATATTGTCAACAATATTAGACACCAAATCAACAAGTACAATCACAACTATAAGAAATTTTAAAGGAAATTTGATTCAATGTCAAATTCCACATTGTAAGCACCTAAAAGATGTTGAGTTTAGATTTTCTAAAAAAATAAATTAAAAATATATATTAGAAAAGCTCAAATTCCTACATTTCTCTTTACTAGGGGGGTCCTAAATCAATCTGACTAGATTACATTTTTCCCTACTTATGACAATTTTGAGGGCATGATTAATGGGTCATTTTTAAGTGCAAGATTTTGAAATGATCACACTTTTACACTTTGGTACTTATTTTAAATAAAACAAAATATTTATGATTTTATTTAACACTATAAACAAGATCAATTCCCCAATATTTCCACATCAACACTTCCTATCATATTTATCATAGGTTGAATTTTAATTTGATTGTTAAAGTTACTGACCACATTAGCATTAGATTTAGACATAATGATAAGACTTAGTACCTTCATAACATGATTGTAAAATAATGATCTCTTTGTCTTTTTTATCTTACAAGATTTTTTTTAATCTATAAGGGTATAGTCATATATCCATACACAAATATGTACATACATGTTTGTAGACGCACACACACACACACTTATATTTGTGCACATATATACATATTGTAAAATAAAAGGAAAATAATCCAATGATATGTATACACACACTTACACATACTTATATTTACATACATATGCACATACTTATTGTAAAACAAAAAAGAGATTTTTTTTTCAACAGAAGGCAAGAGCTTATATATATTATAGTAATAAAGTGTGAAATACACACAAGAAATGGAATGGAAGCCATAACATTTCAACTAGATACTAGACAGAGACCTGACAAGAAACTAAAATATAGAAGTATAGATAACCCTAGGCAAAATCGTACGACAACTAGAATGAAAGGCCAAACTGAGTGACAACACATGGTAGAATAGATAAAATGGTATGGAAGTATGTAAAAAAGCCATTACTAGTAGATTGCCTGATAACTAAATTAGACATTACATTCTGATTATACTAGATTGCTTTATACAAAAGACCTACTATATTAAAAAAGTCCTAAATATGTTAAAAGAAGATATACACACAATTAAAGCACATCCTCTAATTCATGAGAAACACATTGCAACTGCAAAAATCTCCATGAACATAACCAAATTGACCCCTTGGACAACCTCTACCATGATGATCAATGTGATCTCCATGGCCACAACCCTACCTTGTGGACCATATAATAATTTTGAGGCCTCTTCTTGGTTATTGGTTGTTTGTGCAAGTGACATAATTGAGACAAGAAACAAGGATCCATTATAATCCTAAATGAAAAATCTAGGCCTTGATTCATTTGGGTTACCTCACAGTACCCTATCCAAATTTAATTTGACAAATGGTTGTGTAGCAGTGCACCATTGAACCTCCTTCATGTTGATTTTAACCTATGAATGTGTTGGTTGTGATCCTAGATTAGGAATATGAAGACTCTTCCAAGAGTCTTGCAAACATGCATCCCATTAAAAAATATATATATTATGTACTTTCTTAGTGAGAACAAAATTGTTCACCCATTCCACAATGGAGTTCTCAAAAGTAGAAAAAAAACTTTGAATGGAGGAAACCTCTTGCCTGAATATCATGTGGTTTCATTCCCATCAGATTGCCTAGATAATGGTGGTGGGTATGACCTCCCATAATGAAGCATAAAGAGATATTTTGAATAACAAAGGCCATGAATCAAGGAGAGACTATTAGTTGTTAGGGAGAAAAAGAAATATCCCTAGTTTTTTTAATTAAAAAGACCAACAATGGTTTGCAAAATTACATTGAAGAAAAATATGGTCCACATTTTCAATGTGGCTTTTGCAAAATAAATAGTAGAAATGATTAGCAATATTTAATCTGGATAAATGATCACTTGTGAGTAACCACTTTTTTTAAGTCAACCATGTAAAGCACCCTTCTTTAGGGGAGATTGGAGAGATCCAACAAAATTTAAATGGTCTCTAAGTACTACTTGTACCTGTGAATTGTGGGCCTCTGAACCTCATAGACACTTCGACATGGTCATTACCTACAGAATCATCCTGGAATAAACATTGAGTTGTTTATCCAAGAGTTCTGATAGAGCGACCTATTGCCTTCTATCTAGAAGGATTTTGCCTAATTAATGTCCTCAGATTTGAGGTGTAGGCAACCAGACCTTCCAAGAATGAAGGATTTAAATGCAATTAAGACAAAATGTAGTTTAATCTATATGAATATATAGTTTAATCTATAAATTAGAAAATAACATTTAATCTACATGTATGCATAGTATTAATCTAGATGATATTAAAGAAAGCTAGAATGCAATGAAAGCTTGAACAAAGTGAGTGAGTAATTTAGCAGAGATTTGATAGCGTAAAAATTCAACCTCTGTAATGAGGAATTAGGAGTTCCTTAAATAGAATTCTTAGAATCCATCAACAGGTGAGATCAACTCGGATCAACGGTCAGGATTGAAGCAAAGATTTAGTTAAGATGGAAACTTCCTTGTGCAGGTGAAGTGAACTGTTTCTGATCTGACTATGATGAGCAGTTAATTGAACTTGTCATAGGTGTGACAACAAGTTAACTAGATTGTTTTCAATTCGAGAGAGAGTTCACTCAGAGTTTCCATTTAGAACCAAATAGAGAATTTTGAAGAGATTATTTAATTTAATAAGTGAGATATGAGCTCATAAATGCCTTTTTCATTTAATTAAATAATTTCATTTAATTAATTAGGGATGACTTCCTATTTAATTAAATAATTTTTTTTAATTAATCAAAAAAAGCATATTTATTAAATTAAATAAATTTAATTCCTTAGTACATTAGCCTTAAGGTATAATTTAATTTAATTGAAGTATAAATACTTAATAATTAAATTAAATATTAATCAATAGGTTTCAATGTGAGTCATATGAGTGCGTACTATAGGGATTAGATTATGAGTATGATGAATGTAGATTAGGATTTTTTGCATCTGACAATTAAGTCAAGTAGTGAGTAACAGAATAAGAATTGCCTATTAGAATAGGTCTTAGGATTGATTAGAATAGACCAGAATTAGTGATGATGGCAATGAGCCATTTTTGAGGTATTACATTTTGCCCCTCTTTGAATGAATGTGCGAGCAACACGTTCAATTCAAAGAAAATCTGAAAGAATGATCTGAGGATCAAAAAATGAGATTGGTTTTGAAATTGATGATACAAAGACCAATTGATAAGCATTTAAGGACCATCTCTAGAACAGAGCTTAATCTCAAGGAATCCAAGTAGAATACATAGATACCTAAAATTGATGAGCATTTAAAAGGTTTCTTCAGAATAAAGTTTGACCTTTAAGGATTTAGATAGAACACCTAGATACCCGAGATTGAAAGCATTTATAAGATTATCTCCAGAATAGAGCTTAACTTTAAGGATCCAGATAGAACACCTAGATACTTGAGATCGAAAGCATTTAAAAGATCGTCTCCAGAACGAAGCTTAATCTTTAAGGATCCAAATAGAACGTCTAGATACCTAAGATTGAAAGCATTTAAAATATCATCTCCAAAATGGTGCTTAACCTTTAAGGATCTAGGTAGAACACTTAGATACCTGAGATCAATATCATTTAAAAGATTGTCTCTAGAATGGAGCTTAATCTTTAAGGATCCAGATATAACACCTAGATACTTGAAATTGATAAAAGATAGTAAGATCGAAATATGATTCATAAAATCATCCCTTGATCCTCAAGAGTTGACGTTTAGATTGTCCCAATACCCATAATCGACTGATGACCAGATGAAATAGATGACAAAGATGCCAAGAAGAGGGAAACAAGATACCCCTAGTGTTGGGATGCCCTGAATGATGAGGACATAAGATGGGAACAAGATGTCCCAAGCAATGAAAATTCAGATCAATTTGAAATTCAAATTCAATGATGTAATCATCCTGCCCCCTCGGGAGTGAAATTGAAAGATGACACACTAGAAATATGATGTAAAGTAGTATATAAAGAGATACAGAAGAAATTTGAGATGTAGTAGAGTGTAGAAAGGATCAGAATGATCAAACGAAAATATAAAGAGATCAAAATGATCTAAAGAAATATGAAGAGATCAAAATGATCTGAAGAATATTGGAAGTCAATCTAAAGTGATTTCAAGGTCCAAAAGACCAAGTTTGACCAATAGTTGACCAAAGTTGACCTTTTCAAGAATTAATTTGAAAATTTGAAGAATTTTGAGTTGAAAAGATTCCAATAATCAGAAAGTATCAGAATAATTTGGACTACACAAGCATTTGAATCATGGCGGTCCAAAAAAATTTAAATGCATTTTTATGGCACTTAGGTGTGTTAGATTGTGAATTCAATCTCGAAAATGGATTCAAAACAGTCAAATTAGCCAAGGGGGTGATTTTTGCACAAATCAAAGAACTTTGAAAAATTAGTTTAACAGCTATATAAGGGCCCAAGGGGTCATTTTCAATTCATTTGTGCTTTTTGTCCTTTAGTGAATTGAGCTCTAGACATGGTAGTGAACGTGAGATATCATCATTTTGAGCACTCTAGATGACACAGCCAACCAACAAACTATGGACCACTGGTGAGTCATTGATTTCCCACCTTCGTACTTTTATGTCCACGCTTTATGAGGTCATTTATTGCATTTTTTAGCATGTTTTAGGGTTGGCCAAACGGTCTTCACATGAGACTATCCTTTCTCACACGAAGGTGATCTCTTCTCGTGCGAAGAAACAGGGTGTGTTGTTTCTTCACACACGTTGGTGAGCTTTGTCGCATGGGAGATACCCACATCTTGTGCGTAGAATGAGATTCTTCATGCGTAAAAAATTCATTTTTCATGCGATAACTTCTATTTTTGCATGACAAAGAGATTCTTCACTCAAAGAGAGAAACTTCGCATGAGGTCTGAAGATCTTTGTGCAAGAACCCATGACAACAGTGTTTAAAATTTTCAATTTTGCGCATAAAGTTTGCATTTTTATTAGCTTTGCTTTGCCATTGCATTCCAGTACTGATCATTTTCTTGTCATTTTTGTTTGTGTGTGTCCAGGAGGTCTTCGATGACATGTCCTTCAGATCATACTATCCACCATATGGAGAGTTGTTGCGAAGTCTTGATGATGCTGATTGAGCACACATTATGTGATTGGGTTTTTCCTCTCTATGCCAGATCCCAACTGTGATGGTGAATCATGACTTACTCATAGCTTTGGTGGAGAATTTCCATTTGGACACAAACACCTTTCACTTGCTTGTGGGGGAGATGACCATCACCCCAGAGGACACATGGAGGATATTGAGGATCCCCTTTCATGGTGCACGAGTCATGTATGATACAATGCCTCAAGTAGGCATAGAGGCACTTTCTATTGTATTTGGTAGAGGGCTACAATGAGGTAGAGCCATCAGCTAGGATGAGCTGATGCATACATATGGTCTGACACACAAGCTGGCATCTGTTCTAGCTATATTCTTGAGTTTTTTCTTGTGTCCTAATAGAGGATAGCACGGGTTAGAGTGTGGGTGGGGTGTCATGCTCTGTAGGATGATAGAGGCACCAAAGATTTTTGGGTGGGGTGAGTGCATGTTGGCCCACCTGTACCATGAGATGCATGAGATAGTCTTCCATGAGAAGAAGACTATGGCTGCTGAAGTATACGTGCTTTAAATCTAGGCCTAGGAGCATCTTCCTTTATGCAGGCCAATTTTTGAGGATGCCAGAGAGCCGATGCAGCCTTACATCTGCCAATATCGAGGGCACATTACTCAGGTCTTCCTGGGTAAGATAGAGCATTAAAGGAAGCATCATGATGACCTGGTCTCCATCGTATGGTGGCCCTGGCAAGAGACTAAGGACTGGGATGATGCCTTGAGGGAGCTACCTTGGATGTTTAGCTCATGACCACTTGGGTAGGACTGCATAGATCCTAGAGCAATTTTTGATCGCACAGGTGTGGTAGCAATACGACCAACCATAGGATATTTCATAGGAGTATTGCACCTATGCCAAGCTATAGAGTGACATAGAGCGAGGATGGCCTTCACAGATGGATCCTAGTAGATCTATGATAGATGTACGTAGCCTAGTTGCAATTCAGTGGGACTACCTACCAGAGGTAACAGATGCAAGGATGACACTTGCATATTAGGCTTATCTTATTAGTCATCCATTCCCTCAATTTATAGATCCACTGGGGATGGCCGGGTAGGCACAAAGATAGGTACCCTAGTAGCAGTAGGCATAGTCGTAGCCATAGGTACATCCACAGCAATAGCCACATGTTTGACACTAGGTACAACAGTTATAGATTCCCCCATAATAGATGGGATCAGACCTAGGTGCCACGTGTGGTGGGACAGGACATGGTTGGTGGCGGAGGTAGAGGACAGAGGAGGAGGCCCCATAGCAGGAGGCTCCATAGAAGAAGGTGCCACCACATTAGCATGCACCACTACAGTAGCAAGCACTTGAGATGCTTGATGAGGATATGCTAGGTCAACCAGTAGCTAGGGTACAGGACACAGTATCGTGCTACAGAGAGTGGATTCGTCAAGCCTCCTGGTAGTTGGGGGATCTGTAGATATAGGTAGCTATCTAGAACTCATAGCTAGTGGAGAAAAAGTGAGAGATTGATCGATGGAGAGAGAAAACCAAGACTGCTAAGCAGAGATAGGAGATTGCACAGGACGAGATCTACCTTTAGTCAGCTTGGGCAGCTTACTACTTTGCTGCATATTCAACAGTGGTGCTTGATGATGCTCTGCAGGTGTAATGATTTTCATAGTATGCTCGAGATTCGGGAGGTGCATGACCTCTTGCTAGACCTGACATGCCACCACCTCCTCCTCCACCTGCGGCTCCTACTCCTACTCCTCCTGGAGATGAGAGCACAGGGTAGAGTTAGATGCTGTGCATCTAGCTCTTGATTTTTGATCTCTAGCTATGTGTTGATTGGTGTGCCAACACCATTTTGTATCATTTTGATCGATAACACTTGAATAATGCTTATTTAATATGAGATTTTGAGTTGAGTATTCATATGTTCATGTCATTGTCCATTTTGCTTTACTTTGATGTACATGAGATGTATGTTTTACTTTGATATGAATGCAAATGTATTTTGATGTGATGTGATGTGATGTGATTATGAGCATGTAGAGTAGATATTATGAATATATGGATGCAATGCATATGGAAATAGACTGATATCTCATATAGTGTTGCATATTTTTTGTTGACAGTGACAGGTATTCCATTGAGGAGCATGAATTGACAAATCAAATGCTTGTGTAGCCATGGAGAAACTTGATATGTTTGAAGATGTCCCCAATCCTTCATCACACAGGGGAGAAATAGAATCACAACCAAATTTTGTGCTTATGCAGGTGAAGCATGTAATGCAAGACTTATGTTAAATGCAACCCTAGGTCTAGTTACCAAGCATCAACGATTTATCATCACTGGATATAGAACAAAGCGCGTATGTTATACAATTCCCACGAACATTGCAATCATGTGAATATGAATAGAACATATGTTTTAGGTTTTTTGGGATTAAATGTAAGCATTCGAGGCACAAGAAGCTAGAATGACTAGAACATTTGTCCCTTTTAATATAGCAAGTTAACATAAGCATCAAAGCATAAATGCTAGGATGACCAAAATGTTGCTTGCATGACGAACACACCAAACACATGGGAGATCCATCTTATGCTAAGTATTTAGTATTTATTCTAGCCACAACGACCCTTGCATTCGTAACTTGAGACAGAAGTGTGCTAGGTATACTTGCAGTGACCCGTACATTCACTTAGCAGGACGAGTATCAATATTTACTATAGCATGAAGAGTTCACTCCAAAAAATAAGGAGAAGAACCAATGTTATTGATGTATTCGTATAAAAGGAGTCAAGGTACACACGACCATCCAATATGAGATGGAGGCTCTTATAGTGGACACCCCTTTTATAGAAATAGATCAACCTATTGGAACTAAACCACAAATAGAAAGAAAAGAAAAGATCATGCCCCCAGTCACTACTTCTCTAGTCAAAGATGACATCATTGATTTGGTCGAGGAGATATGATAAAGAAAAACAAAGCAAACAAAGAAAATGCTCCGCATATCCAAACAAGTATATCATTTTTGAGTTCAATGTTTTCAAGATTGATGTCAAGTGTCAATGTCTAGAATATATTTGAAAGAAATCTCTTTAGTAGGGTGACAACAGTAGGTAGACATAGTCAAAATGATTGGTGACTGAGGTTAAAGGGGAATCTTCATGATGAAGAACCTAAGAAGGACTGAGCGACAGTAGACAGACATAGCCATGATGACTGGTGACTGATGCAAGAGAGATCTTCCATAAGGGAATCTGGAGATGTGACCCAAGCAATAGTAGGCAGACACAACTGAAATAACTAGTGACTATTGTGAAAGAGATTCTATGAGAATAATCTTGAAAATGAGTGACACTCGTGATAGTAAGCAGATGCAGTGACAACCACTAGTGACTTTCATGAAGGAGATTCTATGAGGAGAATCTCTAAAATAGTGACATTAGTGACAATAGGTAGATGCAGTGAGGACCACTGGTGACTGTCACGAAGGAGATTCTATGAGGAGAATCCCAAAAAAGAGTGACACTAGTGACAGTAGGTAGACACAGTGAGGACCACTGGTGATTGTCGTGAAGGAGATTCTATGAGGAGGATCTCAAAAAGAGTGTGACACTGAAGGGGAATTCCCTCAAGCTGTAACAAGACTCAATCCATGGATACATGAGCAAAAAGCAAGAAAAGAAGGAAAGCGAAAGCATGAAAGCAACTATATAGAATAGCTAGAAGATGCACTACAAGATGGAGCATTGAGAACAAGAGTTGCCTGTTTACCAAGTTTTCACCTTCTTGGTAGGATTTTCCTTTTTTTTCTACCATGATGCCTATTTATAGGTTTTCACCAATGGCACTTTTCTTGTTTTTCAATTTTTTTTATTTTTCTTTTTTGATTTTTTTTGTATTTTTTATTTTTTCAATTTTTTGGTGTTACCAAGGCACCTATTGCTAGGTTTTCACGAGGGTAACAATTTTTTTCATGACTTTTTTTGATTTTAATGATTTTTTCAAGATATATATATATGTACAAAGAGCTTACTGATATTAGATCAACTGTAAAACCACTTTAGGTGGAGAGTGTTGACAAGTTTTTAAAGCACTTCTCCTTGGGTTGTGGAAAGCTGATAGGCACCAAATCCATATACTGCAGTAACAATGTATAGACTAAGCTAGTTTTGTTCAAACTTTCCTTTTTGTACTTGCTATTGTTGATTCTTAGGGTTCTCTCTCAGGATGAGATCACCTAGCTAGAAGTCACGTGGCTTGACCCTCTAATTGTAGCTTCTTGCCATTCATTGTTGATATGCTCGTACATGATCACATGCCACTTGTCAACATTCATCTAGTAACACAAGCTCTTGAAGTTGAGCTATCCTATAATCATCATCACTGATAAGGCCCTTCATAGAGATTCTCAAGGTAGGAATCTCGACCTTGATTAGAAGTATAGCATCCACCCCATACACCAACAAAAAGGGAGTTGTGCCCGTTGGAGTTTTGATGCTTGTCAGCTGGATTGATCTAGAGATGCCAATCTCTCCCTAATTTTGTGACTGTGTGATGAAGAATTTTGAGGATCACCTTATTGGATGCCTCAGGCTAGCCATATAAATGGAAGACCAATGTTGTGTGATTTTGAATTTCTTGCATAGTTCCTTGAGGTCTTTATTCTTGAATTTTCCTCCATTGTCAGTAATGATTGAGGATGGCACACCATATCTGTAGATGATGTAGTTTGTGATGAAAAGTTCTATAGTTTTTCCATTAGCAGCTATAAGAGGTACTGCCTCCACCCACTTTGTGAAATAATCTGTAGCCATGATAATGAGCTGATGTCCATTAGAGAAGGTTGGGTGGATATGTTCCACCAAGTCGAAGGCCCATTGTTGAAATGGCCATGTTGTGGTAGAAGGAATTAGTTCTCTAGCTAGAGCATGAATCAGATTCCTATGTAGTTGACACTACTTATAGGACCTAGCATACTTGATAGCTTCTTGCTACATTTTGGGCCAGTAGTAACTAGCCCGAAGGAGTTTGCGAGCTAGTGTCAGGTCATTGGAATGAGATTTGTAAATGCCCTTGTGAACATCAATTAGTGTACGTTTGGACTCTTTGGGAGATGACCAAAAATGATTTATAAAGAATCCATTAATACTTGCAATTCATTACAATATTCTCCAAATGGAAAAACTCCAAACTTTTATAATATAAGAGAGATTCCTCACTAAGAGCTTCCAACTAGAAGAGCTTACAACAAAAGAGAGCTTGTCTCGAAGACTTCTACTTCCCAAACTTCAACTTCCCAAGCTTTCTTACAAGAGATTACATTCGAAGAGCTTGATTAGAAATGAACATAAGCCTTTCTTAAATAGGCACTTACCACCCAATGCATGATTTATCTACAACATTCTAGAATATCCACAACCTTCTACAATATCCACAACCTTCTAGAATTTTCACCTAAATACAACTAAGCAACACCATGTGGCCTAATTAGAAAATTAAATTTTCTTTATGGATCACAACAAATATTAAATGCATGATTTAAGGAAATTTCCACAAAGTTCTAAGATGCCACCTACACACCTCAATTAATGGAATAACAACTATTTTTATTATTTTTCTATTTATGCCACTTATGCACCTTGAAAATAGAAATTCCACTTTTCTCCTTTTTTCCTATTTTTCTATTTTTTATTATTTTCTTTCTATTTTCGTCACTTTCTCTCTCCTCCACAATTTTTTTTTCTCTTTTTATTTATTTATAATAATTTAATTTTCCCATGCAAGATGCTCCTGCATTAGTTCTAAACACCTAAGGAGTGTTTCGTCGAGACCTCTCCTATACAGATCATTAGCAATAATGACATAATGTAAAGCATTATGAATTAGATAACATTTCTCATTCTGGGTCAGACCTTTCAGAATGGTTTGATTGCAAAGGTAGGAATAAATGTGATGGTAGCAAGATGATTCTTGTCCTATAATGGAACAGATCATCTTAGAATTAGGGGTGTCATAGGCTGGGTAGTGTAACGTTTCCACCAAGAACTCATGTCGGAGATCATTTTCAGGCATTTGTAGCAGAGAGGCCAAAGTGGCCATGGCATCAGCCATTTTATTATCTACTCATGGAGCTTGCTGGTAGGTGATGTGTGCAAAATACTTCTTTAAGTCATCAACCATGTGCTTGTAAGGAATTATTTTCTCATCCTTTGGTTGGTACACATCATTAACCTGGTTGATAACAAGTTGAGAGTCACCAAAGATATCTAATTGATCCACTCTCCATTCAGCTGCAATTTTCATGCCATTGATCAAAGCCTCATATTCAGCAATGTTAATTGTGCAAGGAAAAAAAATATTGTACGCTTTGGGTAGTGAGTATCTCTATGGTGTAATGAAGAGTAATCTAGCACCTGATCCTTGTTGTGTGAAGGACCCATCAAAGAACATAACCCATGTTTGGTGCGTGAGTGTTAGAATTGACTCATCTAGGAAATCAATGTTCATTGGCAGAAGAATCTGTATGGGTGCATCGGCCAGCTGGTCTGCAATTACTTGTCCCTTTATAGCCTTGCATTCAATGTATTGAATGTCAAACTCACTGAGTGTCATAACCCATTTAGCCAATCTTCCTATGAGAGCTGCCTTACTGAGCAATTACTTTAGTGGATCTCTTTTAGCCACAAGCCATGTAGTGTGAGAAAGCATATAGTGCCTAAACTTCTAGGAAGCAAACACAGTTGCCAAGCAAGCTTTCTCAATAATGTTGTGGTTCTTCTCATAAGAGACCAGTGTTTCGCTCAAGTAGTAAATAGCTCTTTCTTTGTTGGCATTATCTTCTTGAGCCAATAGGATTCCCAGAGATGTTTTAGTGGCTAAAATGTATAAAATCAAAGGCTTCCCATGAATAGGAGGCATCAGGATTGGCAGATTGACAAGTTATTGTTTGATCTATGTTAAGCTTTGCTCACAATCCTAGCTCCAATTAAATTTTGCACCCTTATGTAAGGTCTTTGTGAAGGGCTATGATCTATCTACCAATTGTGAGATAAAACTATGGATAGATTGGAGCCTTACCTGTAGTCCTCTCATCTGACTGATGTTCTAAGGTGGTGGGATGTCCATTATTTCTTATACTTTCTCCAGATCTACCTCAATTCCTTTTGCAAAAATAATGTATCCTAGCAACTTCCTTGATGTGACACCAAACACGCATTTCTTAGGATTGAGCCAAAGATTGAAATTTTCCATACAATCTAGAATGGGCACCAAATCTTGCAGATGAGTATTGTGTTTAGCACTTTTGACCAAGGTATCATCAACATAGTCTTCCATAGTCTTATGCATCATATCATGGAAAATTGTAGTAACAGCCCGCTGATATGTAGCACTAGCATTCTTCAAGCCAAATGAAATCACATTCCAACAAAAGGTTCCCCATGCACATGTGAAAGTCATTTTCTCTTGGTTTTTTGGCACAATTTTTATCTGATTATATCTAGAAAAATTGTCCATAAGTGAGTACATCTCATAGCCAACTGTCATGTCTACAATCATATCAATATTAGGGAGAGAAAAGTCATCTTTAGAACATGCCAAGTTAAGATTGCAGAAGTTTGTAAAAACCCTAATAGATTTATTGTGTTTGGAAACTGGAACAATATTGGATATCCATTCAGCATAATCAATTGCACGGATGAAACTAGCCTTTAGAAGTTTCTCCAATTCTGCTTTGACGAGCAATGCAACATGAGGGTGCATTTTTTGAAGCTTCTATTTAATTGGTTTGATGCTTGGTGCTATAGAAAAATGATGCATGATAAGATCAAGATCCAATCCTGGCATGTTAGAGTATGTCCAAGCAAAATTTATTTTATTTTCTTTGAAAAAAGTAATGAATCCTTCCTTTTCTTTAGGTGACAGTGACTACACTAGATGTATCAAATGAGGATGTTCTTCTATGCCCAAATTAATTGGCTATATTGGCTCTATCAAGACTAATGAACTCTCTTGAAAGTGAATGGAAAGTACATCAAATATCTCATCCACAGGTGCCTCAGAAAGGTTTTCACCCTTGGATACGTCTTTTGGTTTTACTTTTTTGGGTTTCGACACTGCCACAATGTGGTTTTCATGATCAGACTTTTTGCATTTTTTATTTTTAATTGTATGATTGAGATATTTGATGTCAGCCTCAGTCATGTTAACACTCTACTCATTGGTGGAAGACGTTAGAGGTTCGATAGCATTTAGGTAATAGGCAAGAGCATAGTCATTCTAGAACATAGGGACTTCACTAGATGCATTAGGGGTATAGTCTATAAGCTCAAGATGTGTGAGTGAGAGAGTAGTAGCCAGTTCAATTGTGTTCATAGTATAGTCATTAAGTGCTTGGACCAGCAATTTGAGACCTATGATGACCTCATCCACAAGTGTGCTCAAATGCTTCGGAGTATGAATATCAATAATTGACAACTCTAGGACACTAGTTGGATTTGACCCATGTGACCTAACCCTAGATGTTTCACCCACTTTGATTTGGTTTTCATAGACATGCACTTGGTCAATGTCTTTATCAGTAGTCACTTCTAAAAGAGAGTCAAACTCATATTCCTTGGAATCAGTGCTACATGGTGAGAGATTATAGAACTCCCCAATAGTGATAGGGACATAGTCACCTACATCCTCTAGGTTCTTACACAAATACTCAACACGACATGACTGACTAGATTCTCCCTTTTCTGAATGATACGTGAGTTGCTTAGTATTGTCCTCAAAAGAGTCACTAGTATCATCCACAATGCTAACACATGGCACAAATTCATCTTGCTCAGCAAATAATTTAGCGAGGTCATAAGGAATAGGATGAGGATAGGAATCCTCATCATCAAATTCTTCCTCTTGAGTATTTGACTAAGCTTGTGACTCATTTTCAGATGAAATCTCAGGTGTTGGTATGAATTTATTTGATCCCAAATGAAAAGGAACCTTCTTAAATCCTAGGCTAGTTGTATCATGGTTGCTTCGAGCTCTTTCTTTGATAGGATTAATTAGGCCATTGTTATTGCACCCAATAGGGTCAATTCCCTTGTAACCAAAATGCTTCATAAGCCGAAGACCAGACCCATATTTCTTAGGAGTGATTTCTCGAGCTTTCTCTGTTAGGTCCATTGGAGCCTCTTCTTTGTAAAGCCATGCAACAATGGCTCTATTTTCACTTTCATCTTCTAAGGAAATTGTAGCCTTGACAAAAGTGCCATTATACTTGGTCTAGGGTGTCAGCACAAATGGCTTCTTTGCCTCTAAGGGTCTCCCATAATGTCAAGGAGACTCTAGGGGAGACATTAATGAAAACACTAGTTCAATGTGGTACTCTCCCATGCCAGTTTCTTTCAGTTTGAATGACTGTAAGATTTGTTTTAGCTTATTTTTGTTATAATCAATGAATTCACAGTTAGTAGGGATAAAAGTTTCAGCAGCCTTGAGCATATTGCAAGTGTAGCTAGAAGTGGTAGGAATAGTAACTTCGAAGACATGAAATGGGAACTTGATGCATTGATGGTACAACATGCATCTCATGTATCCATGGCCATCCTAATATAATGTTGTAAGCCAAGGGAATGTCAAGCACTTGATAGGTGACATCCCTTTTTACAGGACCAATGCGAATGGGTAAAACAACAAGACCTAGAGACTTTCGTTCCACCTCATCATACGCTTTGATAGTGATCTTACGTCGAGGATCAATAGATTCCTTAGAATAATTCAATTTTCTAAAAAGAGCAACAGAGACAATATTTAGGCCAACTCCGTTATTAATGAGTACCTAATGAATACATGTCTGATGCATCATAACCTCGATGTGTAGAGGTTGATTGTATGGGTGACTCAGTGAGTTATCATCCTCCTCAGAGAAGGTCATAAGATAAGGTGAGGTCAGGTGACCTACCATGGATTGGAATCACTCAAGATCAAGATCTTGAGGAACATTTTCCTCAGCAAGGGCTTTGTCCAAAATTTTCTTGTGAGCAGGCGAGATTTTAAGAAACTCAAAGATGGAACTTTGAGCATTAGTTCATTTTAGTTGATCAAGAACACTATAACTGGTCACTGTCAAGTTTGTTTTGGGTTTTGTACCTTTGCTAGATGGTCCAACAAGGGCTTTGTCTTTGTGTTGTTCAAGATATAAAGTAGGAGGCATAGGACCTTTGAGCACCAACTTGGCTCGAGAATGAGTGACAACATTAACACAATGTTGTGAGGGTGTATTATCCATTGCATTGAGAGTAGGGCCCCTCAAGACAAAACGTGTCTTGGGTTTGTCATTATCTTGTTTTCCCTTCATAGTAATAACATCACAATATTCAAAATCCATAAGTTCAACCATGTGAATGACATTGTCATCATTGGAATATGTATAGTTGACTTTGTTGTAGGGTTGTGGTTTCGAAGTCTCTCCTTTTTCATAAGCTAGGAAAGGTTCTTTGAACACCTAGTGATCTGTGTTTTTGTTATGTCCATCTACCACAAGATCACCAGCATCAATCATGTCCTAGACTTTATGTCACAAGTTTATACAATTGTTAGCTTTGTGTCCCTTGTTTTGGTGATACTCATAGAATGAGGTCTCATTCCACCATGTTGGATGTGGTTGTGGATCATAGGGACGAGGGTTATCCATTGGTGAAATAAGCTTATGTTGTAGCAATGTTTTGTAAACCACATCCAAAGGTTCTCCCAAGGGTGTATACTCTCACTTGGGACGTGTTGTCCATTAGTTTCTTGGTTTGTTCTTGGATGTTTTGTTGCCAGGAGGAGGTTTCTTAGCATTTTTGGCTAGTTTGAGGCCGTCTGTGAGATTAAATGCTACCTTAGTAGGTTTGGGTGTGATATTGTCAACGAATCCATCATGTACAATTTCTCAGTTCTTGTTGACATGTTTGGTTTTGACCTTGTTGGAAGTGGAACCTTGTTTTATGTCCCTTTGAAGAGTGAGTTCACCATTCTTGACCATAAATTCCTTGATGTGGATAGCCTATGTGATCATGTCTTCAAAGGTACATGGACCTTGAAGTTTGACTCTATATCTAAAATTAGGTAGGATGTTAAAAGTGAAAATGTCAAGCTTCTCTGTTTCTAGAATTTTACAAGAATACTTAGTGTATAGTTGTCTCCACCATTGGAAGAATGTGAGAAAAGGTTCTCCAACTTTTTGTTTAAGGTTGCATAGATCTCAAATATTGACAGGGTGTTGTATGTTATGAGAATATTGCTAAACAAATAGATTGGCAATTTTATTAAACATCTTGATACTAAGAGGTAAATGTGAGAACCACTCCAAAGCCTGACCACCTAGGCTTCTAGAGAATAAATGGATGAGGTATGTTTGATTGTGTATAAACTCCATAGTCAAAGCACCAAATTCTCATAAGTGATCTTGGGGCCTAGTAGTACCAAAGTACTTGTCATGTTTAGGTAGCTCTATGCCTCGTGGGAAAGGCAGCATGTTTATGCTATTGTCAAATGGAAATGGACAAAGAGCATCCAATGTGTATGTCTTTGTGGGTTTCTCTTTCTCATGCATCATCTGAGCTAGTTGGTCTTGCATAATTTTCAATTGTTTTTGGAGTTTAGCAGTCTCAATTTCTTCTTCAAGCATGATAATGGTTTCCACATTGAAATGAGAGGGTAGTTTAGCTCCCTCTTGGGAAAGTTTGAGAAAGTACTTTTCTTTCTCTTCGTTGAGTAGGATTCCCATGACCTTTTGAAAGTTTTTGTCTCTTTGACATTTTGCTATGTGTTTAGGGAGTATTTCCACCTCTTCCTATTCCTCATCAGTTTCATGGTCTTTCTCTTTCTCTTTGTCATTCCTAGGTGGTTCTTGATGTCAACTATAACTACCATGTTCAAGTTCACGATTAGTCATTATAGGAACATGTTCAGTTTTAGTGTGTTGTGTTTCAAAAGGTCCTCTAAAAAAGGAATTAGACATCATGTTTGATGATGTAGAACCTCTAAATGTCTCAGTGTCCTCTTGATACAAAGGATTCCTAATTTGTTGCAAGTTTATGGAAAACGTTTGCTGAATTTGAGGTGACCTGGCAGGTGAGGGAGATCATGAAGATGCCTCACTAGCCGAACTAGATATAGATTGTGTGATGAAAGATAAGTGACCTCTATCATGATTATGACCCCTAGCATGACCTCACCTAAGTCTAAGAGGATAAAATACATTGCCACTCCTAGTTGTGACAAGCATAGACAAGGACAAGAAGAAAGAACCTAGACAAGGACCACACTAAGACTGAGTCTCAAAAGGGACAAGATAATAGCAAGAATGTTGTCCACCAAGGCACAAATGGTCTGATTCAAAGGCTAGAACAGCCAAAGATTATGACCAACATGACACAAAGTATGACAAGCATTAAGAGATGAAGACAAAAGATAACTTTAGAGATAAGACCAGTTAAGGTATGAGACACAAGTCTTTAGGTAAGCAAAGTGCTGCTATTCTAGACTATTTTTAGATAGAAAAGGACAACTCAGTGCGAAAAATTGACTGAACTAAGATTGTAGATTGGTCAAACTGACTAATTTGATAGTTTTTAGAGCAAGATTTCATGCAAAGATTCTCTGCATGCCACACGAGGAAGTTCACTAGGTCACGCAAAGACTCATGACAACGGTTTAATTTTTTGTGAAGACTTTTTCTATATTGCACAAAGAAATGATAGGATAGCTAGGATAGAGGCAAGATCTCATGTGAATATACACCAGATCTCACATGAAGACCTGAACCAGCTCACGTGAAAAGATGAATTCTCGCGTGAGAAAGTACAAGTTTGCATAAAAATTAGGACCAAATTAAGATCAGCATTGGATTTTGAAGAGATTTTTAGACTATTTGAACAAATTGGGTAGATTTATTAGAAAAATTTGGTTGGATAGATGGCAAGGTTGACCTAGTAAGATGTTTGGACAATGTTTCAAGATACAATTAAGACAATGTTTTTGAACAAGATAGTGGGAAGCAAGTAGTAGTCAAAAATAGTCCTACCAAGGGCAAAGAAACTCGATAGGATAGGGGAGACTTGACCTTTGTTTGTTGTAGATAGCTTTGGACTTGTTTAGGACTTGATAAAAAACATGCTTTTATCCCTAAAAATAAAAAATGGTAGAGAAGGAAAAAACCTTTATCCCACATCTTATGCACATGCGTGTACCTCACACAGTCGTGTCACCCCCTAGAGGGTGCCAGTGGTTTTGGTATATTCAAAGGACTCAACAGTATACACTGAACAAGTGCCCTTGTGGCAAGGGACGAGCATGTATACAACCTTCAAATGTCCAGTAGCATGTCTATGGTGAGTTCTACATGAGAGATTCTTCCCCCTCCTTGCACACAGATTATGCCTCCTTTCAGAGGTGAACCGGGTGGCTTCTAACTAAGAGGTTCTTACTTGGCTTCCATTCATATTAATTCTCGTTGGCTCCATAAGAAGAGTTGAGACTAGCAACCCACACTAGCATCTAAAAGTGCACACTACTTACTTAGCAAGCCAGGGATCAACACTGACCAGTGCACAGATAGAGCTTCCCCTTGATATGCGATATCAAGAATCAAGGGGAAGAAATCAATCCAGCTTTGGAGTCTTTCTCTCTACAAAGCATCTTGATTATAGTGAGTTGGAATCTCCAACGAAAGGAGTGTGCTCACTTGGGTCATTCCCGGAGGTTGGATCACTCTAACAAGCCCTCTCTAAAGGATTGACACAGACTGGTGGTCTGGATTTAAGGGTTAGAGTTTTTGATTTCCCTCAAGGGGAAAGAGCATAATCCTCTACCTTATTTCCTCGCCCAAACATTCAAAATAGATTGATTACCCACTTAGCTTAATCAATCTAGACTTATCCTTCCTCAAGATTCTTGTTCCCTAAAAGGAAATCATCATCCCTTTATAGAAAAGGACTCATACTAGAGAACCACTAAGCTGCGTGCCTTCTTCAAAATGTCACCTTTCGGAAGCATCTAGGTTTCTCATTCACCATTGGTCATGACCTCCAAGTGGTGAAGAGCATTATCCCTTATTCTTCCATCTTGCACCCTAGGAAGTTCACAAGCCCCTAATTAGACTAGTTTAAAAAACAAGAAAAGTAGACACATTGTTTTGTGGGTTTTAAAAGAGTCTTCATGAAACGTGTCTTCAACAATCATCCTGCAAGCAAATAGTTAGTCCATGTTTGAGTGGGTTGTATAACGAATCTTTGACAAATCATCCTCCAAACAATAGTCAAGCTGCAAAAGATCAAAGAAACAACACAAAACATATACCAAGAAAAGTACGTTAAGGAAATTAAGTAACTTGCAAAGTGAAAATGCTTGAAATAGAAGCTGTTGTTACAAGATCTCAAATGAACTCTCTAGTAGAGCCGTGCAAAATATTTTTATAGCCTACACAAAGAAATAAGGTGCCACGTGAAGTTTTATGTGCTCAGGCACTTTCTCGCGCGACTCAAAAAGAATCCTACCGCAAAGATCTATGAATCTGTACAGAATAGTACGGACAGAGAGTTTGAAATTTGATAAAAATATGCAGAGAAGCCTTGAGAAATTGATTTTATCAGACCCCATGGTGGGCACTAGAAATGTACCTATGAATTGTGGGCCTCTGAACCTCACAGACACTTCGACATGGTCATTACCTGTAGAATCATCCTAGAACAAACATTGAGTTGTTTATCCAAGAGGTCCGACAGAGTGACCTGTCACCTTTTATCTAGAAGGATTTTGCCTAATTAATGTCCTCGGATTTAAGGTGTAGGCAACTAGACCCTCTAAGAATGAAGGATTTAAATGCAATTAAGATGAAATGCAATTTAATCTATATGAATATGCAGCTTAATCTATAAATTAGAAAATAACGTTTAATCTACATGTATGCATAGTATTAATCTAGATGATATTAAAGAAAGCTAGAATGCAAGGAAAGCTTGAACAAAATTAGTGAGTAATTCAGCAGAGATTCGATAGCATAAAAATTCAACCTTTGTAATGAGGAATTAGGAGTTCTTTAAATAGAATTCCTATAATGCATCAATAGGTGAGTTCAACTCGGATCAACGGTCAGGATTGAAGCAAAGATTTAGTTAAGATGGAAACTTCCTTGTGCATGTGAAGTGAACTGTTTCTAATCTGAGTGTGATGATTAGTTAACTAAACTTGTTATAGGTGTGACAGCAACTTAACTAGATTGTTTTCAATTCGAGAGAGAGTTCACTCAAAGTTTCCATTTAGAACTGAAGAGAGAATTTTGAAGAGATTATTTAATTTAATAAGTGAGATATGAGCTCATAAATGCCTTTTTCATTTAATTAAATAATTTCATTTAATTAATTAGGGATGACTTCCTATTTAATTAAATAACTTTTTTTAATTAATCAAAATAAGCATATTTATTAAATTAAATAAATTTAATTCCTTAGTACATTAGCCTTAAGGTATAATTTAATTTAATTAAAGTATAAATAGTTAATAATTAAATTAAATATTAATCAATAGGTTTCAATGTGACTAATATGAGTGCATACTATAGGGATTAGATTATGAGTATGATGAATATAGATTAGGGTTTTCTGCATTTGACAATTAAGTCAAGTAGCGAGTAATAGAATAAGAATTGCCTATTAGAATAGGTCTTAGGATTGATCAGAATAGACTAGAATTGGTGATCATGGCAATCAGCCAATTTTGGGGTATTACACTACTATTATTCTATAAATGTGGTAGCTTTATAACCACCTTTAACAAAATACACTCCTGTATTAGGAGCCCACTTGATCTCATCCCTTTTTCCATTAATGAAGATATGTCTTTGTTAGAGACTATTAGAGATCATAGGTTGGTGTTCCAAAGGGATTGAGACAATAGAAAATTCCTTCTAGATGAGCTTGTTTCTAGAAATCTGAACAACATCTACATAATTACAAAATTTAGTACCCCATAAGTTGGGTACATCACATTAGAGACTCACAAATTATATGACCAACCCAAAAATTCATCCAAAAATTTGCCTCCTCGCTAGAATTGATTTCCCAAGTTGCATAATCTAAAAGGATGTCTCATGATTGGACAATAAAGTTCCACATGGATGAACTAGATGGTGGATTTGCAACTGTGAAAATATGGGTACTATTGTCTGAGTCAAGATATTTTTCTTTCATTATACATGCCCATAGAGAACTAGTACACTATATAGTCTCTATGCAAGCTTAGCCCCAAAGCAAATATTCCTAAGGTGAAGATCATGTAGTCCAACTCCTCCTCCTAGTTTATCTTTGTTCATAATCTTCAATGAAACTAGTGATATCCTCCTTTTATTAGTCATGTTATCTCTCCATATGAATTTTGAGATAATTCTTTCCATTTCTTTGATGATTAAGGAGAGAGCTTTCATGAAAAAAATGCAATAGCTACGGATTGTAGCCAAACAAGTTTTAACTTGTAGTAAGCATCCAGATAAGGATAACCATCTAGCCTTTCATGAAAAAGTTTTCATTTTGAGTCTTTCCATAGTTGAAGTCTAGTAGCAGCATTTGTTGATACCCATGAAGAATGATATTCTTATATATGAACTAGGGAGAGATGCTTCTGGAAAATCTAGAAGAGGTATAATTTTACTTTTAATTTTTTACTTGGTGTTATTAAGAAAATACACATGATTTGTGTGTATTAATATTTTATCCCAGAGTGACTTCATATTGCTGCAAAATCCTCTTGATGTGTGAGATTTCTTGCATTGTGGGGAACCCAAACAACAAATTCTCATCTAGAAAAAGTGAGTGAGTAATAGAAATATATGTATTTGGTATGTGAATTCCCTACTAATCTCTTTTGTTATGTGCATCTAAAATAGATCTACTAAGTGTCTCAACCATGATAATGAAAAAGAAAGGGTGACAATGGATCTCCCTATTAGATCCCTTGTGTGATATTAAAGAAACCAACAAATCTACCATTAATAATTATCAAGAACAATACACATTTTATGCAAGCGAGAATTCATTTACACTATTTTTCACTAAATCCAAATGATTTTAGAATCTTTTGGAGATGTAGATGCTTAAAATTGTCCGAAACACTATATCAAATTATTTAATATATCCCATGACAATATAATTGCATATTAATTAATTAATTATATTTTTCATATTCTTCTACTTATTTTATTAAATTTATTTAATTAAATAGGTTTAGTTTCCTAAAGTATTTAAATTTAATTTAAATACATCCCCCTAATGTATTAAATTTATTCAATACATAGTGCTCCATAAATCCCCTATTTAATTAATTCTATTTATTTAAATTCCCTCCACTTTATTAAATTCTCTAAACTCACCATTAAATTAAACCTTATTTAATTTAATCATGAATCTACCT
Source organism: Cupressus sempervirens (assembly GCA_028749045.1). Taxonomy (NCBI): domain Eukaryota; kingdom Viridiplantae; phylum Streptophyta; class Pinopsida; order Cupressales; family Cupressaceae; genus Cupressus; species Cupressus sempervirens. The sequence continues at coordinate 346,014,780 of CM053793.1, forward strand.
AGAACCTAGCTTACCACCCATCACTCTCATCGTCCTAAGCCTACCCACTAGTTAATCCCACTTATTTAGCCTAAATACCCTTTTAATCCCTTTTTAGCCCCTAAGTGGTTGTTAACACATGTGTGAGCAACTCAATCCCAATAAGCCCCTCTTTAATTAACTTCTCCAAAGGTTACTCTTACACCTTTGTCCCCCACTCCTTTCTCTAAGGTTGCTCATACATGTGTAAGCGCATGTTGAGCAACTCAAATCATAAAAGCTCCTTTCAAATTTTGTATGGCTTTTACTTTAGCCCACGTGTCTCCCTTGTGCCACCTATGTTGATAATACATAGATGCCACCTCCTCAAGGTCTCCCTCAATCCTATAAATAGAGTCCTTGTCTCAAGCATTTTTCATCCCCTCCATTGCATTGTTATCATGTTAGTATAGTGCTAGAGCTTTTAAGATATTTTCAAGCATTGTGCTAACTTTTAGTATTTGGTTTAGACTCATTTCTTTGCATTGGAAACTTAGTTTACTTTCTTACATCCATCTCCATTATCCTTGGATGCTCTCAAGAATGGTTGCTTCCATAGCCATTTCTTGAAGAGTGATCCATCATTTAGCATATATTCATACACAACTTTATTTCAATCATCTGGGGATTCCATAGTTGTGTTTGAGGAGAGGACATCCACATCCCTCACTCTTGAGCACACCAAAAAGGTATCTTTAGGTGCCCTTATTGAGCTACTTTGAGGTACCATGGAACTCTATTTTATTGGTTGCATTGCTTTGTAAAACTCAAGTAGTTAGTTGCTTTCATTATTTGAATCTTGATATACATGTACAACTAATGTTTTCTTGTTTAAGTGTGCTCCCAACATATTAGGTCTTCACGTATACATTTTTGCATGCCTAGTGGGACCCACATCCCATTTTCACACCTAAAATTTGTTAAAGTTTTCAACTTTCTAGAAAAACTCACGGATTGTCATCTATATTTACATGCAACTTCCTCTGCGTAGACAAACTGTCATTTATGTGTTTTGGCATCTAGGCTTTCTAAACTTTTGTCTGTACTTTTAAATTGTCCTATGGTTCTAAATTGTTGTCTCTGCTTGTTAATTGTCCTCTCTGCCTTCTTAACTATTGTCTTTGTATTTTGGCATCTTTGATTGGACAACTATTGTCTCTACCTACTAAACTATCATCTCTGCATTTTGGTGTCTTTGCTTGCTAAGTTGTCATCTCCACTTTCTAAGCTATCATTTCTGCCTACTAAATTGTCATCTCCACATTTTGACATCTTCATTTGGTATGTTGGTATCTTTGCAAATTTTACATCTTCTCATTGTGGTGCCCTCTCCACATTTTTTCATATGTGATTTGTCTTTGTTATAACATTTCAGGTCTTGATAGATCAATTTCAGTGTTAGTACTATACATAAAATATAACATTTAAGTACAATTTCTTCTTATACTTTAAGTTATATTTTGTGTATATACATTCTAAGATGTTTGAGAGTGGTTTCATCTTCATAGGATTTAAAATAAAGATTCTGATTTTTGAGAGGTTTTACAAAATTTTAAACTTAGTCAAATTTTGGGAAATCAACACATTGTCTCAAACATCATTCTAGTGGACTATCAATTGTAACTTCTCTTGGTCATAGTGAAACTTTAATTTTGGAGCTTTTGGTGATACTAATCAAGTTATTTTTTTGCAACATTATAGGTTGGAACATTCTAAAAATAACTATCAATTTGTCTTGCAAGTTTTCCTTTAAAAAAATTATTTTTGGGAATAAACTTGAATTCTTAAACACTTGTCTTGGAATGAATGTTGCAATTAACTTGATAAATCAAACACACTCTTGAACATATTGAAGGTAAAATAATTCAAATTCAATCTAAAATGCCTTAAATAAATTGACAAACATTTCATTGGAGTGAATACTTAGATTAAAATAAACACACTCTTGAATGCATAAAGGTCAAAGAAAAATGCTATGATACACATTTCAATTTGGGTCTTAAATGAATTCATACTATCTGAAATGTTTAAGGGATAAATAATAATGACAAATAAACATTTATATTTAGTGCCTAAAATGAGAAAACACATTCTTGAATGACTTAAGGGAAAATGTTCTTACTCCCTCCCCTTTCAATCTTCGAGAATTTATTTTCAAGCATGCGGGCATTTTCAAGTTGGAAAGAATCTTGCATATTAATCATGAGAGTCTTGTAGCATAGATAGAAAACTTTAAAGATTTGATTTGGAATGAACAAGTTTCTTTTAAGCCCCAAGGCCACTTAATTATTCTCTCCTCTTGTGCCTTAAGTTGATCTTGAGTTCATAAGAAATAAGTGGTCTTGTTTTTCTTTCTTAGGAGGCCTTCTCGGGGATGTTATTACGTCAAGGGATGACCTCAAATCTTGTGTTCCAGTGGGGTATAAATAGTGGGAGGTGAATCTAAAGACACTTCTCTTGGGAGTAGAATCTTGTTACTCTTGGCTAAACCCCTAAGAACTTTATACCTTTTAGAAGTAGAGCTAGAGATTTGGGTTACCATCTCCTCTCAGTTGTGTGGCATTAATCTCTTTCATCTACAAATCTGGGGCTCATGTACCTTGTGTATATCAAGAATTTTTGGTGTGTTTGACATGCTTGATTGTTTGAAACCTTCCCCATTTAAAGGCAAAAGGGGACACACCATTGAAACTTTTTTTGTATATATTTCATTGTTTGTTATGCATGTTAAATATTTAAAGAAAAAAAAATTCCAAAAAATATATCATTAAACATAAAAGCCCAAAAAAACCTACAAAGTTAAAAGTTTAAAATAAAATTAAAAAATTTCAAAAACTACAAAAACAAGTCTTGTTTTAAGTCCACTTAGTCATCTTAACCACATAATTTCCACATCACTTCTTCTATCCATCCATTTCATCACACATGTCTTGTCTTAATCACCTCAAATTATCCTAATAATTTCCTCATCATTCTAATAATTCAATCAATTTCCTAATCTTCATCCTAGTCATGCTTCCTTATCCACATCAAGATACAATTTCCTCATTCAAGCTCATCATTCCTCTTTAATCCAATCTCTTCTCAAATTCATACCTTCCCAAGCAATTCCTAATCCAATCCATTTACATATTCATACAAAATCTATCTTTCAAACTTCATCTATTCAAATAATCCTCTAATTAAAATTTTTATGTAAAAATTCTACTCAAAGCATTATTATAATCCTTTGAATTTAATCCTAGTTATCTTGATTGATACACATTTAATCATAGTCAATATTAAATCAAATCAAGATCATTAATCATCTTTCTCCTTCATCAAGATTCAATCCAATCCTTAGGTAGAAAGATCTTTCCAAAGTGTGAAATTAGACCTTTATCCTTAGTAACATTGTCATAGTTGCACTCTCTCACTTGGGATCACTTGTCCATTGCCATGTATTGAGTCATCTATTTGGTATCCTATTCTAACTTGGGATCATTTTTCCATCTCCATGTTGATGAAGATATCGTCATCGAAATGCAACATCCAATTTGTTTGCAATATCATTTAAGGTCTTTTTCTACATCAAGGTTTTCTCAAACCTTTGTCCAAATCAAATCAAATCAAAACAAAGTCAAAAATTTCTCCTAGTCCTAAGGCCATATTTATCCATCATGAAATATTTCATAACTCCTCATCTAAGTTCCATGGATAATAATTGGCTTAACCAAATGGCCGAGGATCTTCAAAGGAAATATGGAGTTATACCTCCCACCCAACCCATGTATCAAATCAATCCTCAAAACTTCATATCCAATTCTAATCCATCTCACATTCCTTATTCTTATTCTACATTTGATAAGGTAAATCCACCTCATTACCATTCATCCACATATTATTCCCTCCATATCCCACATAATCTCTCAAATATTTGAGGAATTCTATTTCCCAAGGAATTGAGGAACTCAAGAATTATGTCCTTAGCCTAGCAAATGGGGGTCAAAAGAAAAACATCTACCTTTCAAAACATATGTCCTCTTCCCCCATGATTCCAAGTCCATAATCATCATGTCCCATCCAATCCAAATGCTCCATGTAATTCCCCACTATTTGAGCTTAATATCCAAAACCATCATCCCAATCCCCACCTTGTAATAAGTATGTCATTATGGATTCTCTTCTCATCTAGAACCAAGCATTTCTCCATCCCATTCTTCCCTTATCCCTCAAGATCCATTTTTATCTCTTAATCCATCTCATGTTCCCCTCCTTAATCAAGATCAATTCATTCCCTCTACCACACACATTAACAATTCCATTCCATCTCAAGAGTTATCATCCATTGATCCTCCACTTTATAAAGATGTTCCTTCCACTCCATCCACTTATACTTCTCTTTGTCAAAATCAAATCACTCCATCTAATGGTTCCATTCCCTTCACTCCATTATATGATCCAATCATTCTTTCCATTCCACCACATAAGCCTCTTATAAGTCAAGATCAAAGTACCCCTTCATTTGTGTTTCATGATCCCAATCCATATCAAGATCCTAATATCCCCCATAATTTCCCTCATGATCCTAATCCTCCACAAGATCTTGCCACACCTATCCAATCCATTTATGAACCCCATATACATGGACTCACATCTTGTATTGAAAATAATAAATATCCTATTGAATAAACAATGTCTCAAGATGTTGGTACACCTTCCAGTCCTTCCAAATCCAAAATTATTCCATCCAAACCTAAATGTTCCCATCATCCATATTCCAAATCCATATTGGGCCCTTATATCCATAATCCCATTAATTCCTCATTTCCAACCTTTTGGGGTCTCTATGTCCCAAATAAAAAATATTCACCCTATCCATCCATTTTGGGTCCTTACATACATCCATCCACCATATCCAAGTCTTCCAATTCATCCCCTCATGCTCCTAATAAAGATCAACAAAGGCACACATCCTTGAATTCCTTCCAATGTTCACCATCTAGCATTTCATCCACCATCTCTCCATACCATTTATTTTCATGCACCCATATCATGGCCAATGGAAGAAAATTGGATGCCAAAGATAAAGTGAATAAAGACAAAATTCCACAAAAATCCAAGGCTCAAAATGTCTCCTCTAAAAGACATGTCCAAGAAAAGAAAATTTTGATCCAAAAGAAAGAAAAAATCAAAAGGCCACAAAGGATGAAAATGAAAAATTCAAAAATCACTCAGATTCCCTTGTTGCTTGATGAAGAATTTAATCTCAAGGAGAAATTAAAAATGGGAACCAATTTTGCTAATCCAAAGGCTTCCTTCATCCATAAATCCTCAAATCTTCCATCTTTCAATTCTATTTCGGGTCCTCGTGTCCTCAAATCCACCATCCTAAATCACTCTCCTCCTTCATCCATTTTGGGTCCTTATATCCAAAAATTCAAACTTTCTCCTCCACATCCTCCAAAATTTACTTTTTTCCACCATATTTCAAGGTGTATGCCAATGGTGATCTTTCCACCTCCCTCACCCCCTCATTCACAATTCTTCCAACCCATCCTCTATCAACCATGTTTCACATCGAATAATTCCAACCCCTTAGTCTAACTTCTTCATAAGTCCTTTTCCTCCCAATCCATTTCATCCTTCTTTCCACCATCCTCAAAACATCTATGAGAAAATAGAAAAACAATCCTTGAAAAAAAAGGAAATATATAGAGATACCATCCATGTAAATGGATGCTTGTTTCCTCCCTCCATTTCCCTATCATGTAGCCATCCATTCACTTTTCCTCTTCCACCTACACTCTACACTTGGGGGAAAGCTCCATCCATACTATGCTACCTTACATATCTTCCATAGTTCCATTTCACCATCCATCATCCTATCCAAGTTCATCATTCTTTCCTATATTTGATATTGATTGTCTTATTCCTTTCATCCATCCATATGCTCATGTGTTATATCCCTTTCTCACTATCCACACATTTTCATACATACTTCCATTATCCTTTTACATATTTGATCTTACCATCATATCCATATCATCCATGTCATAGTCCTTCTCTTGTTCATTTCTATTAGTGTAAATAATTATTATCTACACTTTACTTAAGTTTACTTAGGATAAATGCATTATTTTATTATTTCTTAGGTTAAACACTTAGGAGTTTGTATACTCATATGAGTTTTCATGTTGACAACACTAGAGTAAGAAACTCTAATTAAGCATAAGTTGTCTACAACACTAGAGTTTGCATAATTAACCGAGTTGTCATTTTGACAACACAATTATTCACACTTTTATTTTAGCAGATGGTGTCTACAACATAATTTTACGTGCTACACCTTAGTAGGCTTATCCTCTCATCATCGCACTAACTCCTATGCTTAATGGAGGATAATCCACTCCTGGTGGACATGTGCTTGGTTGTAAGACTTATCAATGTGCTGACTCCTAGTTAGTCTAGATGCCTTTATATTTAGGCAGTCCTAGTGTACTTGTATTCAATATCTAAGAACATTATTAATTCTCATATCATTATTCTAATCATACTTTGTTGGTCAATATTGTGCTTGTCTTGTGCTTCTTAATCTTGGCTTGATTTTTCCCTAAGGCAAATTCTTACATGGTACCAGAGCCATAGAGGCATCATTTCATAGCCATTGGAGACCATTCTTGCTTCACCTCTTTAAGGACACCTTGACTCAGATCTGAAGTATCGATAGATATTGGGAGTGTCTAGAGTGAAAGTAGACCTCACTATTGCATTCAAAGTGTTGATTTGGTGAAAAATGACTATAAATTTGCCTATATTGGGTCATAGTCAATTTTGAGGTAAAGTTTTTTTGCAAACTAGCACTTGAAGGCCTGATTTGCAAGAACGATATGATCATTTCCAATCTATTCATTTGATTTTTAGATCTATAATTTCATATCAATTTTTTCAAAAATTTTATGCCATCAAGCCCATAGAGAAATATTTTTTGCAAGAACCAGGTGGTCAAACCTCGGGCCCTAGAAAGGAATATTCTTTATTGGTTCAAAAAATATTTCGTCGACATCACATCTGACAACTGCACATTTAAATCAGTGATCATTTACCAGATTTCTAGGCACAACAACTAGTGGCAACGACTCAACAGAACCTGACAAGCACCTATAATCTAGCAAGCTTATTTCTTTATAGCCGCATGTTCCTTTTTTTTAAATGACTCGGCCACAGTTCATTTGGTGCATGTGGGACTAAATAGTCCCCACACTGCACCGCTAACGTCTTAGCTTGTCAGCCCCTATGACTTTGCCGGTCATGTTCTCTTCTCTGGCAACCACCCCACACCACACAACACCCATGAAGTCCAATTTAGATCAATCATAACCTTGTCCAGTTAGCAGGCCAGACCCGCCATGCAGCCACATTAGTGAATTCCACTTTAGCTCTAATGTCACGATGACTTCGTACATGTCAAAAAGCCTAGTCAAAGCCATGTGGTGCCATGTGACACTTGTCAAAATACACATTAGCGACCATTTTACTAAGCCATATAGGACACATCATCCAAAATCTTGGTCCGTATGACTAGTCATCTCTCATGTCACCTAGGGAGGCATTTTTTGCTGACATCAGCTAGACATTGTGTTAAAATTGACAGCCATTTGATCGTCATCTGGAGGAAAAATTACACTACTATGATAGCCATTTGGATGTCAAATTTAACCTCAAAGTTTTCTAATCAAACCCCTCTCCAAATTTAGTTTTAATTTGACAGTCTTACATTGGGAGGCCATATCTCAGTCATTCAAGCTCCAAATTAGGTGTTATTTTTTTTGATAATGGGTAGAATTTCTTAATCTTTTTAGTGGTCTATTATTTTTTGGTTTTGGTGCATGGATTTGTTAGAAATTATAGTTTTTGGTGATTGTACCTATCTAATCCTGCATTTTGCAACTTCAATTGCTCCGTATGGGCTCATTTGGACACATAAATAGGTTTCATTTTTTTTGAAAGTGAATAATTTTTTGTCTACTTTCCAAATCTATAATCAGATTATAGGCTTGTGTGGATACAAATATCACTTTTAGAAATAGGTCCTTTCTTTGCATTGTATTACTTCAAAATTATTGTATTTCTGAGATACATTGTAAAGTTTTAGATTTGAACTATCAAAGAAGGTTGTAAATAGAGAATTAGAAGTCCACTAAGTCCATTTTGACAAAGTGGCCCATTGTAATTATGCTACCTTTAAAGTGCCAAATCATGCATTAGGGGGGGATAATTGATTGTTTTTGCATTTTGGGGGGGTGCATACATTCATTGATCTAATGGAGTTTTGTTTCAAATGTCAATTTGGTATTAGAATGAGGTTGAAAAAGAGGAATTATCAAAAATGGAGTGCCTTGATAATTGATCATCTAGGAAGAGAACACAAGGAAGTATTTCGTTATCTATGTTTCAACAAATTGCTCTCTACCATTGATATACCACCTATTAAAAAAAAATTAGATGTAATTTATTTCAGTGTCACTCATTCTTACTTTGAAGTCATTAACAAGTTCATGTATCCTTATGACATTTGGATAGGTCTTTGGAAAGCATATGGAGATCCAAATATTACTCCCTTTCTAGAAGGCATTCTATCTTTAGTCACTTTAGTTGTGGTTCCTTCAACTCTAGATGAGATGACACATTATAATACTCTTGTTGATTCTACTGATCTAGTTCCAACCTTAGAGGCTTTTGATTCAGTGTAATAGGCATTACCATGTCTTCCTACTTTAGCTTCATGGGATGACTTCCTTCTAGACATTGCAGGGCTATTCGTGGAGTCTCATGTTGAAGATGTGGGAGACATCTTTCTTAAGGAGAGTTCTTCACTTGTTGTGAGGGCACACTCTGACCCTCAACCACTTGATCATTCTGACATGATTGTGGACATTTCTTTATAGTAGATGGAGAAGGATTCTTTCACTTATGATGAGACATATCAGTATGTGGAGATTGTATTCCAGTTTCCTCAGACATCATATTTTCTAAGGATTCTTCCCATTAGTTGGGGAGGATTCTCTACTACACCTATGGCACTATTTCTTCCCACATGGAGGACCATCATTCAGATTTCATGGTGTAGCTTCTTTAGTCATCAAGGAGATTTTTTCATAGGTGTCCCTACATCATTGAGGGGGGGTGACATTTCTTCTCTTCCTCCATCTTACTATCAGGATGCTTCATCATTTTTGGAGTTTGATTCAACTTCATGCATAGACACATTTCCTTGCTTGCCACCATTTTTTGGACATCCACCAGATTGGTTTGTGGCATCTTCATTCATCAAGGACTTGTTGACATTTGAGCAGACTTCAGAGGCATCATCCACCGCATACTACATCTAGATCCCTCTTCTATCTTCCTATCCACTATGGGAAGCATTCTTGCACCTATACTTGGTGTATCTTCTTCCTCAAGGGAAGAACTTTGTTTTTCGGCATTGCATTTTCTTTTGTCTTCAAGCACTTATCATTTGGAGATCCTTCACTAAGGGGGAAATTTCATTGAGGGATTCTCTATTGTATATGCATGATGTATGTCATCATGGGGGGTCTTGTTTACTCCATCCATTCATGCATCTTTATTTATTGTACTTGTCTCTCTTTTTGGGGGAGGGTTTTTCCCATGAGGTTTTCCCTCTTTTCTCATTTGCAAAGAGATTTCATTGCATTGTGTGTTCAACATTTCATTTGCACATGGGTACCTAACATGGCCTAGTAGTTGGGACCCATTATGCATCTCATCATAGCTTTTGTGAGCTTAAGTGCATTCCCCTAATTTGCACTTAAGGGGGGGTGTTAGTGTAAATAATAATTATTTACACTTTACTTAAGTTTACTTAGGATAAATACATTATTTTATTATTTCTTAGGTTAGACACTTAGGAGTTTGTGTACTCATATGAGTTGTCATGTTGACAACATAGTTATTCACACTCTTATTTTAGCACATGGTTGTCTACAACATAATTTTACATGCTACACCTTTGTAGACTTATTCTCTCATCATTGCACTAACTCATGTGCTTAATGGAGGATAATCCACTCCTAGTGGACATGTGCTTGGTTGTAAGACTTATCAATGTACTGACTCTTAGTCAATCTAGAGGCCTTTATATTTAGGCACTCTTAGTGTACTTGTATTCAATATCTGAGAACATTTTTAATTCTCATATCATTATTTTGATCATACTTTGTTGTTCAATATTGTACTTGTCTTGTGCTTCTTGATCTTGGCTTGATTTTTCCCTAAGGAAAATTCTTACAATTTCCTTCGTCCTCCATTGATAATCCTACATAATTCCATCTAACTTTCATATGTCCCTGGTCATGATTATCCCATGCATTTCCTCCATTCCATGTTCCACATTTCATCCATATCCTTCATTTCAATATCCCTATCGTATTCATACCCTCCATCCCATATCCCTTATTCATATATCTTCCACTTTCATACATATTATTGTGATTGAAACTAGAGACACAAAAAAAAAAAAAAAAAATTCATACATGCTTTGGAAATATAAAAGCCTCCACTTCCTCCATACAATTGCTTTAGTACCACCTTTCTATTTGCATGCATATTTTCCCACCATATTTCCTTCCATTTTTCTTATCCTTAGTATGGGGCATTTTAACTCCTTTGAAATATGGTCTTTGGCTCCCCATTTTCATGTACCATATCCTCTGGTCCCCCATATTCTTTCACCTTCCATTTCATCCCTCTATAATCCATGCAGAAAAAATAAAACCCTTCCCAACCATTTACCATTCCTTGGTTCTCCCTTGTCACTGGCTCTAATCTATTCTACCCTTCATCAATTCAATAAATTCATCTATCCTCTAATGTAAATCAATTTCAGTTCTTCCAATCCTTTCATATCAAATCATTTTCCATCATACCTAAATATTTTTTTCTTCTAACACAACCTTATCAAAATCATTCATCCAGTCTAATCAAGTTCTTCCTTCATCCATCATCTTATCATATCTTGTCCAAGTTCTTCTATTCATCATCTAATATCATCATAATGACCTTCACCCCATCAAACTAAACTTATCAAAATAGTGGCTCCAACAAAACTTACACAAATTCACACTAAGACCAAATGATATAAGAACCTTGTTCCTTTCACCGTAATTGCTAGCGAACAATCACAGATCAGACAAATATTTCAAAAAAATTCAATTAGACATTCAAACTTTTACATTCAAGATGATTCCTTCCTAAGTCTACATATCAAATTTTACCATCAAAATAAATTTTATGGCAAGAATTGTGGATTGAATGACTACTTGTTCAAGAGTTATTTTTCGTTTATTTCATCTTTGTGTATGTCATTTATGACCTCTTTAAGATTTCCTTGATCTTCAATATCTTGGTTTTCTCTTGAATGGTTAAAAAATTGACTACACATGTCATTTGCAGTATGATCCATTTTCATGATTCTTCAGCACATATATGTCAATTTCTATGTTATGGTTATGCGTTGCTCACTAGGGGAAACAAGTTAGCACACCTTCCACCAAGATCCCTAAGAGGAATTTGGGTGTGTCCAGACCTCTCCAGTGCGTATATGTCATTTTTTTCATCATGACTATAAAAATGGCATCTATGTTCCTAAAGTCTTTATTGTGTTTGAGACTTTAGTCCATGCAAAGGAATCTTGTCATCTATTCTACCATAACACTTGATGAATAAATCATCTTGCAATAGTGCTCTCCCATATGAACATGACTGAATCCCATGATATCATGTAGTTAGGGTGCATTTAGATTCATTATCCCTATTTGTTAAGACAAGTGATCATTATCCCATTCGATTCTATCCAACCCACAAGTCATGCAAAAGTTCCAAACTTCATCTTTTCCTCCTGGTGTATTTTTTGAGAAAATTGTACAAAATGGGTCCTTTTTGCCCTATTTTTTCAAGGCGATACTCTCCTCCCCTGTTGTCTCTATGACATGACAACTAGGACTCATCTCCTCTTTGGGGCAACCTATATTTTCTTTTCTTTGATACAATATTGTCCTGGCGCTACATCAAAGAGGGTAAAAATGTAGATGCTTAAAATTGTCTCAAACACTATATTAATTTATTTAATATTTTTCATGAAACTATAATTGATTATTTATTTATTAATTATTATTTTCATATTCTTTTAAATATTTAATTAAATACATTCATTTTCCTAAAGTACAATTTGAATTTGATTTAAATACATCCCCCTAATGTATTAAATTTATTTAATGCATAGTACTCCATAAATCCCCTTTTAAATAAATTATATTTATTTAAATTCCCTCCACTTTATTAAATTCTTTAAAGCTACCATTAAATTACCCATGACCCCCATCCTCCTAAGTCTACCCTAAACCAACCTAGAACCTAAACCAACCTAAAACCTAGCCTACCACCCATCACCCTCATCCTCCTAAGTCTACCCACTAGTTAATCCCACTTATTTAGCCTAAGTACCCTTTTAATCCCTTTTTAGCCCCTAAGTGGTTGTTCACACATGTGTGAGCAACTCAATCCCAAGGGGGCCCGCTTTCATTAACTTCTCCAAAAGATACTCTTACACCTTTGTCCCCAACTCCTTTCCCCAAGGTTGCTCACACATGTGTGAGCACACCTTGAGCCACTTAAACCATAAAGGCTCCTTTGACTTTTGCATGGCTTGTACTTTAGCAAATGTGTCTCCCTTGTGGCACCTATGTGGATACTACATGTAGACACCTAAATCTGATTACATCAATAAGTAATCATATTTAGTCATCTCCTAAGACATTATTGATTAAATATTTAATATTTAATTAAATAATCATCATCCCCTAGTTAATTAATTAATTTAATTAACTATAATCCAATTGATAAAATCAAATGATCGCCCAAAATCAATTTATCAATTAAATCCCAATTGCTCTATTAAATTGAATAAATCATCAAATCTATTCAATTTAATTCCATACTCTCATTTTATTAAATAAATCATTTAATAAAATACCTAAAATCCTAAAAAGCCTTCCTAAACCCTATCCTAACCCTTAATCCAACCCATTCACCCATACTAACCTCACTTAGCCTCCTAACTAACCCATCCCATCAAAGCTAAATCACTTACCCCCCTAACCCCCTTTCTAAGATAATCCTAATCCCCCTCCTAAACATGTGAAAACTTTAAGCAAGGGTTAAAACTCGCTAACCCAAGCCAAAGTCAACAAAATCAACCACACCTCTCACATCCTCAAAATATCTCTTACACCTCACTTAATGACTCTTACAAAGTATTTATGGAGCCCTTATCTCTTGAGCCTCCTTTGTTGACCATCCACCTTACCTTCCCTTCATCCAATCATGCTCTAACAAGTGTCACCTCCCTATTGGTGCTAAACAAGCACAATCCATGTGCTCTCTTTTGAGTGCATCATGACCCTCCCTCACCATCTCATCATCTTGACATCTTGGCCCTCCATTCCTTCAACCCTTGCCCTATAAATTGAACCTCCTTCCTTCACTAAACAATCCACCTTCCATGCAAAGTTATAATGCTATATTGAGAGCTCATAAACTACCAAAATACCATTATAATGCTGAAATACCTCCATGACTCCATTTTTAAAACCCTCATCCATATACACACTTGGTAAAAACCCCCATCCATTGGAAGCTTGAGAAAAAGCATGAGCATACATCCCCTCTCATTAGGGACATAGCTTCATCATCATGAGAAGCATTTGAGGAGTTTACCATTCTTGGTCTACTTTCCTCCATATTGTTTTCTTTGGTCCTATCTTAAGTGTTAACTACTTTAGTTGTGCTAAAGATTTCATTTAATAGTTAGTTTTCAATTTGCATTACTAGAATAGGTGATACATTTTGACATGCCCGGTGGGACCCCACATTTGGGTCAATCTAATTGATTTTTGGGTTTTTTGTGTTAACTAACCAAATTAACCTTGTTTGCTTGTGTGTTTTTGTGATAAGTTTGCTAATCTTGTTGCAGGTATGCAGGTCATCCTTTGGAAATCATGCTCCTAGCCATCTAACTGTTTTTCATTTTTGAACACTTAAAAATTAGCTTGTTTTGTGATCCTACAACCCCAGGAATGCGATCTTGCAATCGTGGGAATGTGGCAATTAGCTAGCAGGAATGCGAACCTGCGATTGTGAGTTCGCAATTCATCCCCAACTAGTTGTTGCCACGTATCCCAAAATATCTCCGCATTCTCACCAATGTTTCTTCTGTAGGAATGCTAGAATAGCCTATAGGATCGCCAACATTTGCCAACAAGAATGGGACCTTTGACCAGTCAAACTTTTAAAATCATTCCTATCATTGACCTCTCAAACTCGCTGAAGAATTCCCCTATGGGAGCGCTGATAAATCTACCTGCAGGATCGCTTTCTCACAGGATCGTAGTGTGTTTTTTAACCTACGGCCTCATTTCCTACACCTTTTTTTCACCAGTATTGTGTCGCATTCTCGCATTTTTTTGCCTATGGGATCATTGTTTAAACCCGCAACTTTGCTGTTCTAACTGCTTGGTTCAAACTTCTGACATTTTTTGGTGCACGTTTCTATGCAAACTTGTTTTCTGTAGGTTTTATTAGCATATCTTTAAGCTCATAATCAAATCATAATCAAATTTTGACTTTTAGTGGTTCCATAGGATATGGACTATTCTGAGTTGATTTACGCATATCAAAATGAACAAAAAAAGTTAATTTTTTTTCCCATAGTTAAGCTTTTCTTTTTGGGATTTTTGGAGCATCTTACAAACCTAATCATGTTTTTTTTTGTAGGTTTTCCCTAGAATGAACTTGCATGTTTAAACACATATTTAATTGAATGCATGTTGCTCAGCTCAATCTCGTATGCCATGAACTAAAATCAAGCTTTTATTGGAATGCATGCTTAAAACAACAAACACAATCTTGAATGCAAAGGATCAAATAATAATTGCAATACCTCACACTTCAAATTTGGGCATAAAATACTTAAACACAATATTGAATTCCTAACAATCAATGAACATTGCATGATTTTGACACATTTCAATGACACTCACATTTCTTATGTTGACGACATCTCAATTTTCATTATGCTAGCGATGTTGTCAAGTTGAAATGAACATTTTATGTCATAAACATGAGTTTCTTCAATCATATCTTACAAAATCTAAATCATCAATTGAAATGAACAAGTGTCTTTTAAACCCAAGATCACTTATGTGGTCTTTTTTTACACTTTTAGGAGGCCTACTTGGGGATTTCATCACCCCTTCAGATGACCTCAACTCTAGCATTCTGGCAGAGTATAAACATTGGGAGGTGAATTGAAAGACACCTCTCTTGGAAGCATAATCTTGTCACTCTTGGCTAAGCCCCAAAAAACTTTATACCTTTGGGAAGTGAAGGTGGAGATTTGAGTTACCATCTCCTATTGGCTGAGTGGCATTATTTTCTTTCATCTATAGAATTGGGCCTCATGTACCTTGTGTATATTGAAGACACCCCTAGCTAAGCTTGTATATCCTAGCAAAGATCTTATAGGGCTATTGGTGTGTTTGACATGCTTGAGTGTTCAAAACCCTCCCCATGTTTTAGAAAATATCAAATCTTTTTGCTAAAGAGATCACTTGTCTATCCTTTGAAACAGTTGTTAGCAAGTCCATTCACTACAACCCAACCATTCGTCAATCATTCAATCCCAATGAAAGCCATACTTAACATAGTCATTGCCTCATCTGAGATTCATCCAAGCTTCCAAGCTTTCCTCTAGTATCATCATTCCTAAGGTCTTCCATAAAATCTTCCTTTTTCTCTCCATGTCTTAACTATGCAACATTCCATCCCTACCCAACTCATCATCCAAATCCAAATCTAAGCTTACCAACTTATCCTAATCTGCATTTCTATATTCCTTCGTATTCATCTTTCATCCCCAAAACATCATGTCACAATCCTATTATGATGAGTTTGGTCATCCCATCTTTTCTCCCACTCCATCCTATTCCAAAGATGATGAAGATCTAGTTGACTATAATGGGTATATTGAAAGCCTTAGAGATATTGCTCCCAACATCCTCCACAATCCAATCATTCCTCCAAACCACTTCATCATTCCTCCATGTATACCCACTAGTACTCCCTGCCATACCTTTGATAGGGGAAATCCATTATTGTTCACATCCTTATCTCCTCCTTATATTATGCCTACATATTCTTGTTATACATTAGCCATATCTCCATCTTCCTCTACCTTCATCTCCCAGCCTCCACCATTCCAAAACAATTCTAGTAGCTACATCCCTAGTCCAAATCCACCATCCCAATATCCTCCAAACCCCTTTCCAAATCCTCCAATCAATCCTAGTCATACAATACATCACCTCAATCCCCTTACTCCTCCTAGTCCAACAAACTTGTCTCCAAGGAATTTTACAAGGAGCCCAAAGCAAATCCCTCTCCCACACCCATCACTCCTCTTACATCATCCTATCACTACCATCCCTATTGCATCCACCCCACTTATCAAACCCCTTCCATCTCCTACCTCCCATCCATTGAATCCCTCCAAATCCCATCCACATCTCCTCCTCCTAGCATTACCCAAATCCCATGTAACAAACCTACTAAGTCCATTCCCCATCAACCCATCCCCATTGCAGAACCTCCTACCCATCCATCTACCAGACTTAAAGAAATAATCCACACTTCTCCTATCATACCATCCACTCCCACCCATTCCTATCAAGATATTTTCCAAAAGCATGTTGAAATATCCCTCGACACAATAGAAGATCCCACCATCCCACTTATTCCCCTACATGATCCACTTTTACCATCCCCTCCATATCTAAATCCTACCATCACACCTACTCCATCTCAAGACCCATTCCCATCAACCCATCCAACTCAAGATCCTATCCTTCCATCCCCTCTTCTTCATGCTCATACATCTCCCATAATCTATAATGATAGATCCATAAAAGAGGATATCACTATCATATCCAAAGTTGTGACTCCTTCAGCTAGTAATGGACTCACATCTTGTGTTCCAAATAATGAACATCACATTGAAGAAAGAAATAAAAGTATACCTCTATATGTTGGTATCCCTCCTACCCCTTCAAGGTCCCAAGTCCTTCCACTTTTACCCCAAATTTCTCCTCCACCTTTTTTTACATCTATTTTGGGTCCTTATTCTACTACTTCTTTTCAACCCTCCATTTTGGGTCCGTATATTCCTTGTCCAAATCCCTCACCCTTTCCATCCATTTTGGGTCCTTATATACCTAATATGAATCCTTTATCTCCTCCACCTATTTTGGGACTTGGTCCTTCCTCACTTCCATCTGTTTTAGGCCCATATCCTTCATTCCCTCCATCCATTTTGGGCAGTTATATGCATCCATATCCTATATTCCAATCCATCATTCCATCCCTTCAAATCCACCAGCTAGATCATCAAAGGAACTCATCCTTGAATCCCTTCCAACCTTCAAATTCTATCATTCCATCCATAATACCTTCATATCCCCCATGCTCTTGTTCCCATACCATGGCTAATGAAAGCATATTGGATGCCAAAATAAAAAAGCATAAATCCAAAAACCCACAAAAATCCAAGTCTCGACATGTCCCTTCTAAAATACATGTTCAAGAAGAGAAACATTTGATCCAAATCAAAGAAAAGGTCAACATGCCACAAAGGCCCAAGCTAAAAAAGTCAAAAATCATGTGGATACCTAAGATGCTCATAAAAGAAATGCATCTCAAAGAAAAATCTCAATTGGCATCCATTCATGCTACTCCAAAAGCCCCATCCATTCATCCTTTATCCAAATCTCCATATATACATCCTTCATCCCCCCAACCCACTCTTAATCCATGTGCTTCTTATCCTACCATTCCCATCCTTCATTTTCCAACTTTACTATTAGTCCTTATTTTTCGTCCTCCATTTTGTCCTTAACCTCATGCAATACCATCTTTCCCACTACTTTATCACCTCTCAACGTGTGTGCCAATGATGATCTTTCCATTTCCCTCATCTATTTACCCACAAGCCTTATGTCTTCCCATCCATTATCCGTCAAACTCCCACCCACCATTCCACTTGTTCAATCCAATCTCATTCCATCCATCCTACCAACATCTATGAGTAAAAATGCATCAAAAAGAAAAAGGAAAAAAGAAAAAAGTCAAAAAAGTCAAAAAAAAGAAAAAAAATGTCCATTGGTGAAAACTTGGCAATTCAAGCGCCTTGGACAAGTACCATGGTGAAAACTTGG
This sequence comes from Cupressus sempervirens, assembly GCA_028749045.1. Lineage (NCBI taxonomy): Eukaryota > Viridiplantae > Streptophyta > Pinopsida > Cupressales > Cupressaceae > Cupressus > Cupressus sempervirens. Next base: position 346,033,124 of record CM053793.1, read on the forward strand.
CAAACAAGCATCATGTGTAATCCCTTCATCCAAATGCTCTGCACACTTGGGGGCACTTTCCATCACCTACCATACCCATCTCATACCACCATACCAACCATATCCTATCCATTTCACCCTCCATCCTCCTTCAGATCTTGATAAAAATAAAGTCCACCACCAGATACATGCTTTTGGTCATCCCTTTGACATCCATTTCCCATCAAAGTTTGTATCCACCTATCCTTTATCTACCCATTCTTTTGTCCATACAATCCCTCCATCGGCCTCATCCACCCCTCTATCCTATCACACCCCTCATAATAATCCTTTTAGCTTCCATCTATCTCCCTCATCCTCTTGTTGACCAATCTTCCATCCTATCACATCCCTCATAAAAAATCCTCTTGAATAGCATATTACAACTGGGAGAACTATATTCCTTAGAGATTGTGTCATGTCCATCTTTCCATCCATCCTTATCATTTTACATTCCTCTACCCAAATCCTTCTATCCATCGTACCCTTTTTCATCTATCCTTGCACTTCTCAAACATCTCTCCATCTTTTCATCGCTTAGTACATCCCTTATCATTGGTATCTAGTTCTAGGCTATCCCCTCATACCCCAATGTCATCCATTCATGTCCTAATGCTCCTGAAACTCTACCATCCAATGCACCATCCCACTGCCCATCTTTCAACTCAACCCATCACCTTCTTCATCTTCTGCCCAACCTTGTTGCACTCCTTGGTCATACACCAATCATCATCATTGGGATCCATCCTTCCCACCCATTATCTTTAGGTATATCATTCCCTTATCCATACCACCCTACCCACCATCAATCCATTTTCTCTCGCTATCTCCTCATCCTGAGCTTCTTACTCCCACTATCTTAAGCTTTTCACAAACTATCTTCTAATCTTGAGTTTTTCATCCCCTTTATCTCCTCATCCCGAGCTTCTTACTCCTACTATCTTAATCTTTTCAGAAACTATCTTCTAATTTTGAGCTTTTCATCCCCTTTATCTCCTCATCTTGAGCTTCTTACTCCCACTATCTTAAGTTTTTCACTAAGTATCTTCTAATCTTGAGCTTTTCATCCCCTTTATCTCCTCATCCCGAGCTTCTTACTCCCACTATCTTAAGCTTTTCACAAACTATCTTCTAATCTTGATATTTTCATCCCCTTTATCTCCTTATCCCATGCTTTTCCTCTATCTTCTCATCTTGAGCTTTTCCTCCCCTTTATCTCCTCATCCCAAGCTTTTCCTCTATCTCCTTATCCCATGCTTTTCCTCTATCTTCTCATCTCAAGCTTTTTATCCACTAATCTCATCATCCCCAACCTTTCATCCTCTATCTTCTCATCTTTATCTTTCCTGTCGCTATCCTATATTGTTGAGCTTTTGTATTTTAATCCCTTGTAAATACTTTGGTCTGTTAGCTATATCTTTCTTGTGCATCAGTCCTTAACTTAGTACCATTGTATATCTCTCATCTCTTCATGTCAGTTCACGCTTGATCACAAATTGCAATTTTCTTGGTTAGGTGCTTTAGCAAATCCTCATATGAGATCCCTTGTCATCAAAATGTTGTCCTAAATAGTTCTGATTTCCCAACTCATCCTAGTCCTTGATATTACCAATAGATTCTTGTAGGATGCATCCTTCCTCTCATCTAATCTTGGTCTGTCAGTATCCAGTCCTACCGATCTCTTTGGCAAAAGGTTACTTTTTATGGATTTACATTTTCTTTCAATTTATTTTCCTTTCGAGATTTCAAGCTTGATTCTTAAAGGCATCTCTTCCATGCAATTTGGGTTGTTCCCTCCTCAAAGTCACCATGATCTTTTAGATCATGGTGTGCTTGGAATGGGGAAACTCAAGAGCAAGGTCTTGATCAGGTCTTTCATCTTTTCTTTTCTACTTGTGAGTCAGTCAGATATGACCCTTGCCTAATCCAAACATGTGATTACTTCTGGTTGCATGGTGCACTTGGGAAATATCATTTTCTTGTGGGTTACCCAGTATCATTTTCACTCTGATTCTTCCAGGATTCATGTGTGATGCTAAGGCAATCCTTGCATGTTTGTTTTGTGTCAATCCTATGTAATATTGGTACAAAGGCCTTGATGTTCTTAGTAACCTTGGCATATCTCCAATATTCCTATATTAAAATAGGTGCTCAAACTACATGGTGGTGCTCCCCTTTGGAACACCCCCACACTCAAGCATCCTATCTTATCAAATTAAGAAACCAATTCTATCCAAGCAACCCATCCTATCCAAGCATCCTATCCTATCAAAGCATCCTATCCTATCAAAGCAACCAATCCTATCCAAGCATCCCATCAATCCTGCAATCATGATCAAGCCAATCTATTAAACCCATAGTATCTATATCATCATCATAGCTCTAGCATCAAATCATAATCCTAGCTCCTGCATCAATCATAACCTTAGTCCTCACCAATCCTCATCCTAAAATCATACTCTCCCCAAGCCTACCATCTTCCACATCACTTCCCTGGGCTCAATTTCAACAACCAATCACCCTAACCCCTCCCCCATTCCCAGTTTTCTTGACCCTTGGTTATCCTTGTACACATAGTTTTCCTTTTTATCCTTCCCCCCTAGTGAGAGTATGATCTTCCTCAATTCCCCCCTCTCTTAGCCACACTCAATCTTCCTGCTTTCCCTCGTTTCTTGTACTTTTCAAGAAGCTATTGGGCCTCACCTTCTCTCCCCGCCACCTTCTTGAGGGGGTGTCATGCAATCCATTCTCTCCTCTTCTACTCGAGATTGGGGCAACCATGTTGCTTCAAAAAGTCTTCTTCATGTCATTTATGTTTGAACTTCTTTGAAATAGTGTTGTTTCAACACTATGTCAAAGAGGGGCAAAATGTAGACACCTAAATCTAATTACATAAATAAGTAATCATATTTAGTCATCTCCTAAGACATTATTGATTAAATATTTAATATTTAATTAAATAATCGTCATCCCCTAGTTAATTAATTAATTAAATTAACTATAGTCCAATTGATAAAATCAAATGATCACCCAAAATCAATTTATCAATTAAATCCCAATTCCTCTATTAAATTGAATAAATCATCAAATCTATTCAATTTAATTCCATACTCTCATTTTATTAAATAAATCATTTAATAAAATACCTAAAATCCTAAAAAGCCTTCCTAAACCCTATCCTAACGCCTAATCCAACCCATTCACCCATACTAACCTCACTTAGCCTCCTAACTAATCCATCCCATCATAGCTAAATCACTTACCCCCCTAACCCCCCTTTCTAAGCTAATCCCAATCCCCCTCCTAAACATGTGACAACCTTAAGCAAGGGTTAACCCTTGCTAACCCAAGCCAAAGTCAACAAACTCAACCACACCTCTCACATCCTCAAAATATCTCTTACACCTCACTTAATGACTCTTACAAAGCATTTATGGAGCCTTTATCTCTTGAGCCTCCTTTTTTGACCATCTACCTTACCTTCCCTTCATCCAATCACCCTCTGACAAGTGTCACCTCCCTATTGGTGCTAAACAAGCACAATCCATGTGCTCCCTTTTGAGTGCATCCTGACCCTCCCTCACCATCTCATCATCTTGACATCTTGGCCCTCCATTCCTTCAACCCTTGGCCTATAAATTGAACCTCCTTCCTTCACTAAACAATCCACCTTCCATGCAAAGTTATAATGCTATTTTGATAGCTCATAAACTACCAAAATACCATTATAATGTTGAAATACCTCCATGACTCCATTGTTAAAACCCTCATCCATATACACACTTGGTAAAAACCCCCATCCATTGGAAGCTTGAGAACAAAAGTGAGCATACATCCCCTCTCATCAGGGACATAGCTTCATCATCATGAGAAGCATTTGAGGAGTTTACCATTCTTGGTCTACTTTCCTCCATATTGTTTTCTTTGGTCCTATCTTAAGTGTTAACTACTTTAGTTGTGTTAAAGCTTTCATTTAATAGTTAGTTTTCAATTTGCACTACTAGAATAGGTGATACACCACATAGATGCCACCTCCTCAAGGTCTCCCTCAAGCCTATAAATAGAGCCTTGTCTCAAGCATTTCTCATCCTCTCTATTGCATTATTATCATGCTAGTATAGTGCTATAGCTTTTTAGAGATTTTAATGCATTGTGCTAACTTTAGGTTGCTCATATATCTATGATCACACCTTGAGCCACTTAAACCATAAAGGCTCCTTTGACTTTTGCATGGCTTGTACTTTAGCCCATGTGTCTCCCTTATGGCACCTATGTGGATGCCACATAGATGCCACCTCCTCAAGGTCTCCCTCAAGCCTATAAATAGAGTCTTTGTCTCAAGCATTTTTCATCCTCTTCATTGCATTGTTATAATGCTAGTATAGTGCTAGAGCTTTTTAGAGATTTTAATGCATTGTGCTAACTTTTACTTGTTGATTTAGACTCATTTCTTGACATTGGTAACATAGTTTACTTTCTTGTATCTATCGCTATTATCCTTGGATGCTCTTGAGAATAGTTTCTATTATAGCCATTTCTTGAAGTGTTCTCCACCATTTAGCGTAGATTCATACACATTGCACTTCATTTCAATCATCTTGGGATTTTGAAGTTGTGTTTGAGGAGAGCACATCCACACCCCTCAATCTTGAGTACACTAACAAAGTCTCTTTAGGTGACCTTGTTGAGCTGCTCTAAGGTTGTGTGGAACTCTATTTTATTGGTTGCATTGCTTTGTAAAACTCAAGTAGTTAGTTGCTTTCATTATTTGAATCTTGATATACATGTACAACTAATGCTTACTTGTTTAAGCATGCTCCCAATAGATTAGATCTTCATGTATATAGAAGAAATTCCCAATTGACCCTATTGTAAGCTTTCAACATATCAAGTTTGATAACACAAGCTAGAAGGTGATTATATTTAATAGAATGAAGCACTTCATGTGCCACCATAGCACCATCAATAGTTCCTCAGCTTGGAACAAAATCAACTTGCTGGAAGAGGCTATCTTTGGAATGAGAGGATGGAGTCTAAGATAAATTTCTTTTGTAAATATTTTATATATATTGTTGCAGAGCATAATTGGCCTAAAGTTAGCATAAATGTGAGGTTGATTAACCTTTAGAATTTGGACAATATTAGTGGAGTTGAAGCGGTTGAGCATAACTTTGTTTTTCCTTGATTCTTCCATTGCTAGTAGTAAATCAAAACCAATAATATCCCAAGCTTTTTGGAAGCAAAGAGTCATATATCCACCATGGCCCCAGGTTTTTTCCAAGTGAATAGAGAAAACAACCTATTTGATTTTAGACAAAGTAAAAGGCTTGAGCAAGTTGATATTATCTTTGGAGCTAACTAAATGTGGAATATTCATTAAAATGACTTCAACTTCATTATGTTGGTTTCTCCAAGATGGGGGTTGTAGGGCTAACTGATTTGTATAGAACCTTAAACCCTATTAAGATATGGCATTTTCATTATGAATGAGATTTCTTGAGACAACATTATGAATATAGAAGATTGTATTGACATTTTTTTAATTTTTTGCGGTATTATAAAAAAGGCCATACTTTTATCTCCATCATTGAGCCAAATTTCTCTAGATCTTTGTTACCAATATATCTCCTCCCCGCATTGTAACTCTACCCATTCACCTTGGTGTTGTTTTTTTCTTTCATAAAGAGAAGTAGAAAGTTCATCCCAGATAACAAATTCATGTATCTCTTTTAGCTCTTTTTCTACCTCTTCTTTTTGAAGGAAAATATTTTGGAAGACCTCTTTGGTCAATTAAATAGAATGGTATTTAAGATGATGTATCTTCATGTGGAACTGGTACATATGGGTACCCTTAACAAAGGGCACATAGACCCACCACGTTTGATATGCTATAAGAAATGTGGATCTCTAGATCAAATTTTTTCAAAATTGAAAATTGATTGTTTCTTTGGTGGATAACATGTTCACTAATAGAAAGTGAAATAGCATTGTGATCTAAACCAAGTAGTGGGAGAATAGAGGAGTTGATCAAGCAAGTAGGATCAATCCATGTTCCTATCTAGCCCTTTTGCAGTCTAACCAAAGCATTGTCTCCTATTCGTCCAAGTAAATATACCATTTGATGGTTGCAAATCTATTAAAGCATTATCTCAAATGAAGAAAGAGAAATCATCCATTACTGCTAAAGGTGGGTAAATTCCACCTTGCTTTTCATGAGTAGAGACAATAGAATTGAAGTCCCCACCAAGTAAAAAATTATGGGTAGGGAGGTGGTGGAAAGAGTACTAAGCTTCGCTTTGGCCCGAGTAGATGAAAGTGCATACATATTGTAAAGCATGAATTGGCTGTCAAAGTTGGTGATTTTAGGAGTTTCTAGTGAAAGTGAAAAGAAATGTTGTCAACTTGCATCACTTAGGATTCCATTGTATAGCTAAACTTCCTTAAGCACCTTGAGTAGGAATTGAGAAAAAACACCACTTCTTCCATTTAGAAAATGCTTCTGTTGTTCCACTGTGTGATAATTATAGTACAATTATGTCATGAAATTGCCAACTCTTATTATAATGTCTAAACCCAATGCTAATGGAGGTTGAGAATTTTAATAGTCAAATCAAAATTTGATCTATCATAAATAAGATATAAATTGTTGGTCTTGAAGCATTGGAGAATCAACATTGGTGATAATGTTAAATAACATTAGTATTTTATTTATTTTTTCTATCATCACCATGTCGCGGGACATTATACTCCTTAGAAGTCATGACATATTTTTAAAATAGTTATGTTACATATAGAGTGAATCAACATTTTTTGGTCAAAATTAGATGTATAGTTTAGACTTTGGAAACACACTAAAATATAATAATGACTACTTCTAATATAATTTAGTAATGAGAAACACACAAAAATATAACTACTAATGCACTTTCCCTATGCTCTTCTCAATCTTAATACAAAGTGAGAATGTTTGAGAAATCTATTTTTGATATCTAAAAATATATAAGAGTTTACCCCTAGGGGAAACGACCCAATAGCCACCTAGGCTAACTTCGTGCACTTACAATTACTAATTCATATATTGAAATTTGTCGATTTTTTAGTGAACCTCTGTAGGTGAGTGAAGAGCTGAAACTAACCTTTCGATTTTCTTGCATTTATGGAGCTCTTTGTAGAACTCGTAGAGTGCGAGGTGGTCTGAAAGTGTAATTTAAAAATGTTCGCCTGGTACACACCACTAAGACCCCACAATAGCCGCTCGCCCAAAAATAGTACTTTTTGCACAAATGGACAATCAACAACCAAGAAAACTAAAAAATGATCAACTATGAGTACATGAGTGATAGACTATTAGAACATATGCGATAATTTTTTTGAGCTTTTTATGACAGTAATTGGAAGTGAAAGGTAAAGGTAATTACAGGGTGGACATGATGACAATGCGTACATGGATGGATTGACCTAATGGTAGAAACTTGATAGTCTTAAAGAGGAAGGTCAATAGATCAAAGTCCGGCAGAAGAGTAGAGTACGTAGAAGACAAGAAGTAAGGGACAGTCTCATATTAAAGAGATCCAGAAACATACACATGACTGCTTGGTGAACTATAACTATGAAAAAGACCTTTCATTTTTTCCTTTTCTAAACGAGAGGCAATGCACCATTTAATAGTTCTGGCACTGGCTCTGCATATGCCTCCATAAAATGCCAGGACTGCGTCGTGGGGACACCCTTCTTAAATGATCATGTGCCTGCAGCGCGGGAGTTTTTCTTTTTCATAAAACAGTGAACACACGGATTTTGCCATCATTCATCCAATAAAGAATAACACTTCGTGCAGTGCAAGCTTTATCAGGATTCATTGCAGAATTTTGATTTTCACAAAGCTTTGGTCGTGAATAGGCTGCGCTGACCTCTTAACTTGCTAAAGATCAATCTTTCTTTCATTCATTCGTATATTTCTCAAAAAATGGATGTAACCGTCACTGATTCGGTGCTTGTTAAGCCCGTAAACTCCACTCCTCATCATCATCTGTGGGTGTCAAATGTTGATTTGGTTATAAGCAGAAGACATTCTGCAATTGCTTATATTTACAGAATGCCTCCCAGTGCAGATTCTCATTTGGGTGAGATGCTGAAAGAAGCACTTTCTGAGGTGTTGGTGGAATTTTATCCGCTAGCGGGTAGACTGACCGTTGACGGCTCCGGTAGAATTTGTGTCGACTGTAACGGTGAGGGTGCTCTGTTTGTGGAAGCCGTCACCGACTCTGTCATTGATGATTTTGGGGATTTCACAAATCCTTCACAACTCGTTCATCTCGTTCCATCTGCAACTTACGAGAATGGCATCACTACGTTTCCTTTGCTCCTGATTCAGGTAGATTTACTTCTAATGGTTTCTGCTGCGTTTCCAACTTCTTAGATCTTTTTACGGAGCATTCATTGGCTTCTGTGTTATAGTCATGAGTTTGAAGCATTCTAATGTTAGTTTTAGATGTTTTTAGTTTAAATTGAATGTCAATGAATTGTTTCTAAAGTCAGATATGTACATAATTTGGTCATGTACATTGAAGATCCATACATACATTTGTGCTATAATGAATATAAGCACTTCAGTGTATATGTGTACTTTTCATTATTTGAGATTCAGATTCAAATCTGAATTGGTCGTGCACATTGAAGATCTACACGGACATCTGTGCTATCATGAATATAAGCACTTCAGTGTGAGTTTTAGATATGTACGCTTCTTGTTAAATGTAAATAAATTATTGTTGGTTTTAGATTCAGCTTTGTATCTAAATTGGTTGTGCACATTGAAGATCTAAATGTGCTTGTGCGCTGGTAGGAATATGATGTATCCAATTCCACTCTTGGTTAGATAATAATAAATTGTAATCAATTTTAGATTCAAATCCGTCCAAGTTGTTTGTGTTTAAACTATAAAGCTCTGTTTTATTTATTTTGCTGTTCATTTTTATAAATCACAAAAGTTTCAAGGGTTGAACTGAATTGTTAATAGCTCTAGACCCAAGTTCAATCGATTTCATTGAAATGATCTAAGTACCAATTTGATTTCATATTACAGGTAACCAAGTTCAAATGTGGAGGGGTGGCTTTAGGAACGGGGATACAACATATCTTATCGGACGGTATATCTTCTCTACATTTTGTGAACAGTTGGTGCGATGTAGCTCGAGGATTGCAGCTACATTTACTTCCTCAATTAGACCGCAACCCACTTCGAGCTCGAAATCCTCCCCGAGCAAACTTTTCTCACCAAGAATTTGCACCACCTCCCCCACTTCTCCCCCAAGAAGGAGTTGATGAGAAAAGTCTTGTTCTACAAAAAGAGGCCAAAAAGGTCTCATTTGGAAGGTTTGGTCTTAACAAAGAGCAAATTAGTGCCCTAAAAGCCAAGGTAAGGGACAACCCTCTTCACAAGACTTATTCCACCTACGTAACCCTAGCCGCCCATATTTGGAAATGCTGTACCACAGCCAGAGGTTTAGGAGAAAACCAGAGATGCAAACTCTACATTCCTATAGATGGGAGAGACCGTCTCAGTAGCCCACACTTGCCTTGTGGGTATTTTGGCAATGTCATTTTTATGGCCGCCCAAATTGACATTGCAGGAGAAATTGTATCTAATCCTCTGTGGTTCAGTGCTGAAAAAATCCATGAGTCAGTAGCCAGGATGGATGATGAATATCTACGGTCTCAGCTGGATTTCCTAGAGTTACAGCCAGATCTAAATGCTTTTGTGAGAAGTGGGGAGGTGTTTAGGTGCCCTAATATGACAATTAATAGCTGGACCCGTTTGCCCTTATATGATGCTGATTTTGGTTGGGGAAGGCCGTGTGCAATGGGACCTGCCAGAATTCCTCACGAGGGGCACTGCTACATTTTGCCTGCGCCTGCAAATGATGGGGAACTCTTCGTTTGCCTCGGATTACAGAGTGATCACATGGAGAACTTTGGCAAGCTGTTTTATGAGTTTTAATACACTTGCACTTACACCATCTGGCTGTAAGGTTTGTGCTTTTAGTGTAGAAGTCCATTGTTAGTTTGCGATATTTGTATAACAATCTATAAAGATTGAATTATCAAGCAGAGCTCCACTGGTCTTCATGATGGACAACGGCTTGAAACAATCCTTTGTTTGTTTGTTCTTTGCGTGAGTAATATAGAAGAGAATTTGCAACACTGGATGCTCTTAGCGATGGTTGTGGTTGGAACATAAACAAGGTATAACTGTTTCTCTGATCAAAGCTACTAGCACACATCAATGGCATTCCCTCATATGATCTTTCGATTCATATTCTGGTTGGGAAGAGAAATCTACAATGGAGCCTCTAATCTCTAATTAGTAATTAACATTATGAGGTAACGCACAACTAGCCTGTTAAACAAGAAATGCAATGGATCTGGTGACTTCAAAACTACCAGAGCATTTGATATGGGATTTATCATAGGAAATGTGCTCACTAGATTAATCATAATGAATGAAACATCATCGTAAGTCTCAGAGCTTATTAGCAAGGGAAATTATGCAAATGATAAAATTACTCAGAGCTTAAAAGCAAGAGAAAATATGCAAATGGGTATTTATTTATTTTATCATATATACAAAACAGATTGTCTTATTTTGAAATGGTGTTTATTTTCTCTTCTAAATCTACTTATTCGATTTGTTAGTGCAACCTTTCAGAAGACTTCAACTGCGAGTTTGAAAAAGCATAAAAAGATGGAACCATGATACGAGAAACTTAAATGATAAGAATGTTGGACTATTTAATGCGGTTGTTGTTTCTCCCTGGAGCCAAATGCCCACCTACCACCCCTATCAGATTGCAGAACAGTCATAAACATTTATCACAGGTAGGTGAGTTTTTTCAAATTCAAAAATGAGGGGGAAAACATTTTGCAAATAAGACAAAAGGAATGTTTGATTCATTAATTTGAGAGACAGGCAAAAGAAGAAGTTGAAGAAGAGCAGATCAGAGAGTTGCAGAGAGAAGAGAAGTGATCAACAGATCCAGTCGTCAGAGTGCAGAGAAAAGGAAGTTCATTTTGTGCCTGCAGTTGCACGTGTTTCTTCTCTGGTAATTTTGTAAGTTTATTATTTGTTTGATTTGACCTATTGAAGCAGTGATTGCTCCAGGCATTGTAATATGCAGCCTTTAGAGCTATAAGTTTGAAGTTTAAAGTTTGAAGTTTTTCAGTTTTTCAGTTTAGGGTTATTTTAGAGTTTTCTGGTTGAAGCCGAATACTCCCAGATTTTGTAATGGTTTAATCAAATTGAATAGTAAAGCAAACAGGCATACTTGAATCCATTACTCTTCCCTTTGTTTATTGCATTTGATAAGTTTATTGTTGAGTATTTCAAGCTTTGGGTCTCTGGTTTTAATGGTGAAAATATTCACGTCATAAGTCTGCACTCGGTATTGTCTTTGGTAGAAGTCATCTGCAGTGGCTACCGAGTTCACTCGATAATCGCATTGTCTACCGAGCTCACTCGGTAATCACATCCTACAGTGTCTACTGAGTTCTTCATTTACCAAGTTGATTATTCATCTACCGACCTCACTCGATATCTAGTGTTTACCGAGTTGCCCTTCATTTACCGAGTTCACTCAGTAAACTCTCCTGCCACTTGGTTTCTTTGGTTACCGAGCAAAACTGTCCCTTGGTTTATTAAGTTGCCAAGCAATTATTTTGACACTTGGTAATAGTTGTTGCCATGCAAATTTTTAGGTTTAGGATTGATTTTTAAAGGTTGTGATTATTTCTCACAAAGAATTGACTCACTCAGATGAGTGATGCGAGTAATGTAGAGTCATACCTTTCATAGTGATTATAGCATTCAATAGTTAAATTCATTTCGTTAAAATTCAGTTTTGGCTAAATTTATTTCATTTTAATGTGTACTGGTAAGTTGGTAACTATAATCTTAATATGAATTAAATTTTAAATTGGTACTATAAATACTTTTTAATTTCAATAGGAAAAACAAACATTCTAATCAATATCGCTTCTTACACCATTATACGCATCCCACAATCAACTGTCCGGCCAGCTACCAGCCACGGTCCACATTTTATAGCACGTGGATTTTTGTTCCATTCTACTAAATGGTGCTGGCTAATCTCTAGACAAAATGTACTAAAGATTTAAAAAAAAAGAAATACTAATCTTTTTTCAAATTTACGAAATTTTTTTTTGTTGTTTTCGATCACAAAATATACAGATCATGAAGATCAAATGTTGAAAATTTTCAAAAAAATTTATTGTATTTTCATTTTTTTGAAATTTGGTGAATGATGCAATTTGTAAGAAAGACAGCTGCATCCCTACTAAATGGTGTGCCTATTTGTTCCTAAAATTTTGACACTTCTATGCGACAGATAATTGTCATCTACAATATCTAATCAAGATATGAGAAATTGATAAGGTGCATTCAGTAATTGATAAGTTCGTTGAATGTTGATTTTGATATCTTAATTTGACACAATCTACGAAGTTGTCAGGTTTATTGAATTTCTTCAATTTTTGAAGTAAAACGGTTACTGGAATATTTGCGTAAGGCCCTTTTGATATGCAGACTACCAGACATACTTGAACAGAGTAAAGCAAGAACTGGAAGTCCACAAATTTTTTTGGCTTGCTATCTCTATTGATTTGCTCCCCATTATAGTGTGGTTAAACGATTCATGAGTCAATTTTACCAAAAAAAGCACAGGGGATTGGAGTGCGGAGCGGACCTAGAATTTGGCAGTCATCAATTTTGGTGTGAAGATACTATGAGGGTATGATGGTTTGATAGTTTGAATATTCTTATTTGATTTTTTTTCTAAAAATGATCAATTTGAGAGGATTTAAACAGAGAAATACAATTGACGCAATAAAGGAAAAAACACGATACCAGATTTATCCTAGTTCACCACAATAGTGGCTACGTCCAGACACTGCAGAGTATTAGATTAATATGTAAAAAGGTGATTACAAATGAGTAGGAGCAGCATAGAAAAGGGCTCCAATAATATTACAAATGAAGAGTCTTTGGAAACCAAGAGACTCGATTATCGGAGGGAACAATGACGTGACTGTTGGCCTTCACAATATTAACAAACTCCCACTTGAAGGACAACCAATGTTGCAACTGATCACCCAATACCCTGCTCAAAGATTGATCTATCTTTTCTTCACAAGCCCTAGAGAAGTTCTAGCACATTCGAACTTCTATTATCTTTAATTCTAGCTCCTTCGACCCTTATGATCTATAAAATATATGTACTTAGTTTTAAAAAGTTCTGCAACTGTTAGGGTAATAATAATTATATTATAGATAGAATTATTGTTAGGAGGCATTGTATTAAATTTATTACATAAGTCCTACATTAGGAGACAAGACCTTGTTAAAGATTTTAATCAAATTAATTTTACTTATTTTACATCTTATTTTCCCTAACATCTACAATCAACGCTCACATAGATCACATTTAAGTACCATGACATTACTATATCCTTGCATTTACTCAGACAAGGGACTTGCATATGCTAACTCGTTGCTAACTATCTATAAAATTATTTTATACATCATTCAACCTAAAATCAATTATTTAACTAATGGGTTTGAGAATATTTTAGAAGAATAAAATATAGACCTGTATAACTCTTCATGAATTATAATCTCAAAATTTTACCAAATAAAATAGCAGAGGACAAACCATCTTTGAAGTTATAGCAAAAATTTGTTTAGAAAATGTTGTAAGCACAATTTGAAAATCATTACAAGGAATTTATGTAAGATCTCTTTTGCTAATATATTTTTTGTTAAATTTTTAAGAAATTTCCTATCACATGTCTAAAATAGTAACATACTCCAACCTAATTAAGCACATGTAACTAATATGCATATCCTTTTCGCGTGATTTTGGTAGGCAATATGGGAGAAGATTGAATTTGGGTGTAGTCTAGCCAGTCAACCATTTTTGGTGAACAATCATCTCTCTTACAAGAGGGCATCCTCAACTTAAATTGATTTGACACTGTCAATAAGATTTAGGCCTCAGATATGATTTCAGCTGTTACTATGATCAAATTTCAAGATAACAACATGATCGATTACTACCAATTGAAGATATTATTAGCAACAACACTTTGTTATGTTAAAGAGGTATGGAAGGTTTATTGGTAGGTTGTTAAGAGTATGATGTTTGTTTAACAAAGGTCTTGATGGAGAGGTCAGCTTCAAATGAAACACATATCAAGTTATAATAATCAAATGACCTTTAAAAAAAAAAAATTTAATTATAAAATTATATCATTATATTACAAATAGGATCATATTTTTTCATTGACAGAGATTGAGTGAGATAGACAAAGGTGATGAGAAAATAGAGGGAAATAAATAGAGATGATTGAGGTAAGTTAGAGTGGTAACAATAGGAAGGAGAAATAGGGAGTGCACATGTATTGAGTTAGGTGTTCAATATGAAAAGAGTAGGTGATGAAGAAAGAGGGGGAAGGGGGAAAAGGGATAAGAGGGGGAAGATAGAGAGTTAGATATGAAAAATTGGGAGGGAGATGTAAGAGACATAGGGACTGCATTATATATGAGTTACAAAGGGAAGAAGTAAAGAGATATAAAAAAGAGTAGGTGAGGAGAAAAGAGGGAGCTAGATAGGGAAAGAAAGAGGTATAGATAGGATTGGAAAGGAGAGATGGTGTGCATATATACGTTATAAAATATAGAGGTATCTTTGTATGCAAGTGTGTGCATGGGCATATTTTATAAAACATTGCTTCTAGACTATATCTTTCATAACTGTAATTCTTTAGCTACATTATTCATAATGGTTTTCTTTTTATGATTGTTTAAAAGAACTAATTTAATTTCATATTTGTAATATGAAGCAACTTTATTCCTTACATCTGTAATAGGATCCATTTAGTTTCTTAAATTCTTAGTAGTGAAGGAAATTATATTTCTTAATAAGAAAATAAAATTTAAGACATGGATTTCTTTTTATTCTAAAATTCTTAAAAATTAAGAAATCATATATATTAATGATGAAATAAAATTCAAAAGGAATATCTCTCTTTAATAATAGAGTTCAATAAGAGAAATAATTTTTAAAGTTGTAACTTGTATGTATGTTTTAGTGGTTGGACTCTGTTCATGTACAATTACATGAGGTTCTATATAACTTATGTGATTATTTACAATCTGACTAATATTTTAGATTTTTTTGGCATCTTTCCATTAGTAACAATGACTGTATAAGTCTAATGACTAAGAGGTGTTCTATAGTCACATAAGGTTATAATTAATTTATGTATATAAGCAATTCTCTTAAAAATGATGTGCAGTTGTGGTTGAAATGCAATCCTGGTTGTAACTAATAGTAGTGGAGTAGTCTTTATGCAATAGCATAATCCTATTTGAATGAAATATTAATTTATAATTGGCACAAAAATTTCTAATGTGAACTATCCTAGGTTTGGTTAGCTAGAACTAGAGTCTATGCTATAATGAGAGCTAGTACCAAATTTGAACCTAAAGTGCAAATGAATGAGTGAAATTGAACTTTCTTGTTGAGGGTTGGTTGTATAGTTTTCATAGCATTGTTGCAATCTTCTATAGCTTGACATGTCTTACTTTAATTTTTAAAGGGTCATTTTGTGAAGTGTGAAAGAATGAGAAACGTTACTCTATTGTTGAGGATTGGTTGTAGGGTTTTCATAACTTTATTGCAATCCTCTATATCTTGATATGCCTTACTTTATTGTTTTAAGGGTTATTTTGTGAATCTTATTTGACCATGATGGTATGAAATATGTTGATAGACATCACAATTTCATAATTTGTGTACTGTTTAAAGTGTCATGTTGCATGAAGTATTGCAACAAACGTAGGAAGTTTGAATACAATAGAAGATTGTTCAAATGGTGAGCTTTGTATTGAATTATTATAAGTTAGTAGCAATACAAAGAAGACATGTATGATAACTCAAATTACTATATAATTTCTCGGTAATAAATTATGTACATCTCTAAATAGAAATATCTAGTTATATAAATAAATGTATTTGAATAATATATTTTTTGTCATTAGTGGGAAACATTATATGATAACTGTACTAATAAAACAATTTTTTTAATAAACAAGGAAAACTCAAACAATGTATGATAATTGAAATTGTAAATAAAAATATGTTATTGTTAAATTAAACTAAATCTAAAATTGTTGAACCCTTTTAAGAATTTAGCATTATCCATTTTTAGAGTTGGAAGGGAAAAAAATCATTTATATTAACAATGACAAAAGTTACCATTATCAATCTAAACTATTACAAAAAGATTAGGGTTGAAGTGATGAAAATTTTTAGAACCCAAGATAAAAACATGTTATAATTAAGATACACTAAATCTATAATTGTTGAAGCTTTTTAAGAACATGGTATTAAACCATTTTTAGAGTTAGAAGAAAAAATAAATTTCTTTTTAGTAATAGTGGCACAAATTACAATCATCAATCTAAACCATTACAAAAGGATTAGATTTGTAGCCACATTAATTAAAACCACATATATAATACTTCATATTTAACCATATGAGTTTATTTTAATGGCAGTGTTATTCTAATATTTTCTAGATATACTTCAGACAAGATATAACCAAAAATGTCAAAATTGTTCTCTCTCTTGGAGCTATATCAATTGTATCTTTTGAGAGAGTCCCCAAGATTTACAAATGGTCATGTCCATGTCAATTTTAATTGTAATTAAAATTGTCTACCCCTTTCTATTGGTATTATTGGGACTATATTTGGGTATTGATGCCATGCCCAAAAATCGAGGCAAAAACACAACAACAAAAAATTGTCGTGTTTTCACCCCAATTTTTGGGCATGGCATTTTGGTATCAAAGCATAGTTTCAACACTAGGAACCTAATCTCATTAAATTTCAACTTATTTAAACTTTAAACTTTTGTGTAGGATGCCTCCCATTACACAAAATGTCCAATGAGGTAGAGGTCGTAGAGTTGCACATGTTGGGGGAAAATAGGAGGATGGAGCACCACCTCCACCATCACCACCACGAAGCCCTGACTAAGATATTTTGGATGCCCTCCAAAACCTAATTAGGGTAGTCTAGTAGAGGTTGCCACACATAATACAATGCAGGTAGCAGATTCTTGAAGGGGAAGAATAGGCACTAGGAGGAGGTGGGGCAAAGGTTACAGAGAGGAGTAGGAGTCCCCTACCAAGGTAGATTGAGGGACATGATGATGATGAGGGTGAGTCGGTGCATTAGTTAGAGCCACCACCTGATAGACCTCCTAGATATATAGGAGATGAGATCAAGGAGTCGCTACAACTCCAATGACCATTATTTTTGGGTCCCATAGATGGGGTAGTAGTGGAAGCTTGGTTACAGAGTCTGTATCGGTGCTTTGGATTATGTCCTCATGGGAGTAATCTAAAGGCATGACTTGTAGTCCATGTACTATGAGAGAATGACTCAAACTAGTGGCAATAGGAAGAGTCCATATGAGGAGTGAGCATTAACACCCTCACATGGAGCTTACAATAGCCCTCATAGTAGAGGGGCTCACAATAGCCTAGTATGAGAGTTAGTTTCTCGAGCTCCTTCCTTATGTTGAATACATGAAGGACAAGAAATTGTGGATCCATCATTTCATTATGGGCCTTAATTTCTCTCTTCAAGGCACAGTCCACTTGGCATTCCCTACTACTTTTAGATAGTAGTTGAGATAGCACTAGTTGTTGAGAATACTCATGGTAGATAGAAGTCTTGGGATCAATCTCAAAACTAAAACCCTACCCAGTAGTTAAGACAACGGAGTGCCCCTTGGAGAGGGAATCAAAGTCATTCAATAGGGTCCTTTAAGGGCCAACAGCTCTAGTAGCAAAAACCACAACAAGACTCTAGGCAGAAACTAGATCAAAGTGATATTAGGGCTCTAAGCCCAAGTAGTAGTAGTCATAGGGTCCTAAACAAGACCAGATGATACATGCCCCATAGTCATAGCCAACGAGGAATCAATACTCCTCTAGGGGTGGTTATAGTGGATCTAGTAGGACCGAAGGTCCACAATAGTCTAGATCATAGGGTGTATAGGTTTATACATGTATACCATGCTACACTTGTGGTTGCATGGGTTGCATAACTAGAGAATGTCCATAGGGACAATCATCCGATGGTTAGAGAGGGGCTACCTAAAAGCCTATAGTTTGTGATATGGTTAGATCCCATAGAGTGTTTGGAGTAGTTGATAACCACCAGGTTGAGCATTAGGCCACAATTATCAAGGCCACAAGTATGATACAAGGTGGTATAGTTATTATTTTATTTGATTCCAAAGCTACTAGCCTCTTTATATCTTCATTCATAATAGAGTGTTGTGGGCTAGTGGTAGTCAAACAAGATGTCAGTTGGGAGGTAGAGTTAGTCTTAGGAGCCAGGGTGTTAGTTAGTTCCATGGTACAAAATTGTCAGATCTAGATAGGAGACATGGCCATTATGTGTGATGTACATATTACCCCTCTAGGTTCATATGATGTTGTCCATGGCATGGATTGAATTTATGCCCACATAGCCAAGATGGATCATCGACAGAAGAGGGTATAGATTTTAGATGAGTATGGTATTCCTAGGGTGATATTAGGGTTTTGAAGATTTGTATCCCTCTGTATGACCCTTTTGCAATGTACTCAATAATGGCTTATATTTTCATATGTTAACTTAGTTGAATTTTACCTTAAAAAAATTGTTCCTATGTTTTTGCCCTATTTTTTGGGCATGACATTTGATCTTGGAAAGGTATTCCAGAATGACTATCAAATTTAAACATAAAATATGTTGGTGGCTCAACTAGTTTACTTCTTGGTTTGTAGAAAAACTTTCTAATATTCCTCAATGCTCCATTTACAAGTCTTGTCTCTACCTAAAGATTTGAAGTCAACATTACCCTTGAATTATTTATGGTTAATAATTCAATACAGGGCACACCATTTGTACAATATTCTATTGTATTCAAATTTCCTACATTTTTTCTAATACTTCAATGCATGTACCATTATGTTGTAATGATTATAAACATTATCATTTGTGAAGAAGCATCACAATATTGAAACGTGTCGTTTGTTGTAGCATTTAAATTGATAGGAGTTCTCATGAAAAGTAATTTCCAATCATCAATTTGTGGGTCAACATCTTTAAGATTTGTTAGAAGTTGAAAAAATATTTGTTGTTCAATGTTTCCCCTTTCTTGTCTAATTATTATTTTTAAATATTAAGTTACCATAATTTTCAATTCCTTCCACAATACTTTTTCTATCATATGTAGGTCATTCATTCATTGGAGGAAATTGACTCAAGTCTCCAACACAAATCATACATATACCTAAAAGAAAATAGAAAAAAAATATTAATAAGTTATATAAAATATTTTTATTGTTATTAATAGTTGTATATTATAGTAAAAATGACATGATATGGTAAAATGTACAATAAAGGTGAAAATATACCTGCAAAGATTTTGTCTAGACTTTGTGGAAATGCTTGCCTTAATCAAGAATATATGTTTCCAACACACTTTAACAAATAAAGCTCATTTCATCAATCAATATGTATTTGATATGTCTCATTTCTTCTTGGAAACTTGTGAGTTGTACTCCTAGTTTTTGGAAATTTGGACAAGACAAGTTGATAGGCATTGTTCTCAATGATAGCATATAGTTTGGGTTAGGCCATTAAAGATAACTATTATGTTAAGTGCAAAGTAACTAAGAAAAATTATCTAAGTATAAAGTAGAAATCAAGGTAAACTTTAAGAAAACCCCCTCTAGAAAAAGATATAAAATATTGGCGAATATTTCATTATTTTGAAAATCAAAATTATTTCAATAGGCAAAGCTCCCAATTTTTTTATTTTTAATATTATTTATATTGGCGATTATTTTGAAATCATAATATTTATGTAGAAAATATTGTCAAATCCCAATAATAATAGGAAGTTCATTAATAACCATGGAATATTATAAATCAAAATTGAACAATTTTTTACCTCATGGAATATTATGAGGATCATTACATAATATTTTAAATCAATAGGGAAAATTAAATATTGGTCATATATCCCTAAAGTAATTAATAATTATGATAATTATTAGTGAATTAGTTTTAATTTATCCAAAAATATATAATATTTAGTGAATCAAATCTAATCATGTATTGAATATTGTGGCAAATCTTTAAGTTGAAATTTTATAGAAAAATAAATTATTGAGCGATTTTAAATATTTTAGAACTAAATTTTATAAAAATGTGGCAATTCAAGTTGCATTAAATTTTTAATTATTAGCCAAATTACTTGCCAAAAAAATCTAAAATTAGTCAATTCATGAATATTAGCCACTAAAAAATACCTTGGTAGAAATGCAATGCAGAGTTAAATTATTTGTTTTGGCAAGCTTCACAAGGAGAAAATACAAGCATGTGAACTAGAAGGATGTTAGCTTGTACATCATAGAAGATATATTAAAGTTTTCTAAACAATATCATATGATTTGCTAATGTTTTGATAAGATTTTCTAGAGACATGTTTAACATCATAGAATTAGAGCAGTTGGCAAAGTATTGAAAAATTGGTTATGGTATTGATTTGACTTGTAAAATCAAAAACTTGACAAGGTAGGGACAACATTCTAGATGTTAACCCTTAGATGGTAGATTATAATTTTGAGTATTGGTAATGTGTAAGGAATATTAAGGCTAACAGTTTAAAGATCTTAGTATAAAGGAGGGAACTATGGTTTAGTGAACTGGGCAATTATATTGTAATGATAAGATTCCTATATGAAAACTTTGATGGTATTGTATATTTCAAAATTTGATGGTTATAATAGAGAAAAAAATTATATGTTATTTGATGCAAGAAACTATAAGGGACTAATTAGGTACTAAAGATATCTACACAATCAAGGTTTTGGTATTCATCTATACTACATTTAAAGTTGTATACATTTGTAAGAGAAATGCACGTACATTAGTATTGTAATTATAACTTATAATAGGGTTAAGGATTCTAACAATGCCTAGTCCTCTAATAAGGACATATATGATATATATATTATAGACTCCTAATAGGGAACTAGCATCTTTCACAAGGTACATTTTATTAGTGAATAATTTTGTGGATACTATCAACACCAAGGTTTCCCCTTGGCTAGGGTTCCTTAATTAAAAAAATATGGTGCTATTAGTTTCTTTATGTTATGCATGTTATTACTTTCTATTTTACTCATTTATTGAAGTTTAAAGTGGGGAAATGGTATCCATAGTTGGGGAAAAAGTTGTGAATTGATTCACCCCCTGTTATTGTCCCTATTTCTAACAATTTGTATTAGAGATCTATTAATTAGAATGATTGTAATAGCTTAAGGGAGATCACTATGGATTCAATGGACTTGTAGAGTAACCTTGAAGAAACTATTGATAAATTAGATCAGGTTAATGATGAAATGAACAAACTAAAGATTAAGCTTAGGGATGCATAAGATTTCATTCAAAAGATGAAAGATCAGGTTAAGAGTTCAAGATTGAAGAAAAAAGAATTTCCTGAGAAGATCAAGGATTGCCAGTCAACTACCAAGATTAAGAAAGAGAATGAGATTTCAAGACATGAAATTGAGATGACAAAACTAAAGAAGATTTTGTTGATTGATGTGGGATCAAATTTGAGGTTTTCGAACATAGATCTCAGAGCACAACTTGCCAAGGTAACATATGAACTTGAAGGTACTATGTTAAAGTTTTCTTAACTTGAGAAATATAATTCTGTTATTAAAGGAGAAATTTCAGAAACCAAATAATATCTTGAGAAGTTGTATATAAGTACAAAGAAACTTGATGAGAAGATCATGACACAGAAGCCTATCGTGTCTTTCATAGAAGCACACTTAACTAATCATTTTATATTTTCTTGTATACCTTTACAAATTACAAAATATTATCCAGTCAACCTTCAAGATTTTTCATACTTTACACAATTAATTTTTTTTATCTTTCTAACTCACCTAGTTAACATCTAGGATGTCATCCCTAGTTAATTAAGTAATTATTTTGTACACAAAATAATTCCTTAATCCAATTTTTTTTTCCTATCATGCTTTGTTCTTCCCATTCTCTGTTGTGACTAGTAAAATTTTTATATCTCTCTTTGTATTGACCATACCAACTTGTGCTCAATCATACGTCATTTTGGAACTCTATCCTTTCTGTACCTAATTGTGCACATGTCAATAATGTCTCTATCAATTGTGCATATCAAATTGTATTTGTTCTATTAGATAAACTAAATGATACTTAGACAATTTTCTAAGTATAGCTATTGTATATTTGAATTTACATTATGCTCTCTTCATACAAGATATGTGTTTCTATAAATGAAAACTACAACTTATCTACCTATCCAAATTTCGAACAATATCCCCCTTCGGCATTGATGGAAACATATGGGAAAATTGGCCAAGTCCCAAAAATGTTGATAAAAGACTTTCCAAAAACTTGGCCTTAACAAAAATTTGCAAAACTTTAGAACTTGTGGATCATTACATTCTTATACTGGTTTTTCCTTAATATCTCCTTTTACAATATAGTTCCCCCTTTGACTAATCTCTCTTTCATTCATATCTATATAATCATACAATTATAATACTACTACTCCCCTTTCTTTATGCATCATACAATTTTCCTGTATTACACCCCCTTTGGCATCAATGAAAAAGGTGTCACAATTTATGTAAAATTCAAAATTCAGGCCTTTACCTCTAAATTAGGTTGATAGACATGTAATGCAATCATCAAAAATTGTCTTCAGACTCTTGAAGTTGTTCTCCCACTAGTCTCTAACTCTCTCTAATGTACCAAGAAGAGCACATAGCCCATGAGATGTTATCTCTACTGCATTCAAGTTTGAATAAACAAAATTTATAAAGGATGTCTTGACCTGTAGACATCTTCCACTTGTTGTTTGAGGATTCTAATATTCAATGATAAGTGTTCTCTCAAAAGTGAGACCCATTTTTTAATTCTTGGGTATGTGTAGGATCATGGTCAACCAAACTATGGCCTTAAGTGATAGTGAAAACCAACAAATCAGGGTTATGTTAAATTGACATGCAATTTTAAAGTAGTTATGAAATTTATATCAAAAAGTTGTAAGTAAATAATTTGTAGGAAATTGAATTTACTTTCTAAACTACAAGGCCTTATCTAGATAAAAAATGATTTGATTGGTCGAAATTTTGGATTTTAATGCAATAGTACTAAAATTTGAGGGAAAAAATACAAAGTAGGTGTATGTCTAACCACCTTAATCAAAATCAAATAATAATATTATTTTATATATTTATAGATATGTCAAGTAGACACATGCCAGGATGTGATGCATATTTTTGGATATTTTTATTCCAAATAAATAATTAAATATGAATTTTCTACTATAAATTTTCAGAATAAAAAAAACTCCATGTCTAACCACCTTAACTAATTGAAAGCTTCCAAAACAAAATTCTCATACTAGCTAAAGCATAGAATGTGACACAACTTTTGGATTTCAAAAGTGTTATATCATTTGAAAGTTATAGCTATTTTTTAATCAGTATGAGTATCAGTAGTTTACAGACATTTTCATTAGAAATTAACTAATAAATACTTATCAAACTCATAATTTGAGATCAATTATATTGATGGAATCTTGAGAGTGTTCTTAAAAACTCCTTTTCATTTCATTGAATTTGGATGAAAAAAATATTGTTAGATGGTTAGTCAAAGTCTGAATGTTAGGGAAACATGTCTCAAACATGTTTTTTGAGTTGACCAAAGCAGTTTGGTCAATCCCAAGCCTAATCGGGTACCTAATCCAAAATTGAGTACTCGGTATTAAATTTGGTACTCGAAATGTGGCGACAAAACACAAAATTTTAAATTTTAAATGGTGGGAATCAATTGTACATTTTAAACCAAAAGACTTACAAACATATTTAAATATGTTTTTACATTTAATACATAGTGATATTTGAATATTATTATTTTTATTTTATTATTATATATTATATAATAAATTTTATTGTTATAATATTATATATGATATTAAATATGATTAGATAATATATTACAATCAAAGTACTATATATTATTATATAGTATTCTATATGATCTATTTATTAAATATTATATATATATATATATATTGTTATGATTAAATATATATTATTTATATACTACTACAATATATATTTTAACATAGTATTAGAAATTATTACATAGTATTATATAGTTTATTAAATTACATTATGATTGATTACCATATATCCCTAGGGGTCCTAGGATCCCTAGGGACACATGTCATGATGAAATGGGCCGAAGGGGGTCATAGTTTAGGCTACAACCTCATTCAACCATTAAGATGGATTATGATATGTCCATGGGGGTCCTAGGACCCCTAGGGGCACATGTTATGATTAAATGGGTCAAAGCAGTCGTAGGTTAGCCTACGACCCCCTTTGACCCATATCATTGATTACGATATATCATTATGGGTCTTAGGACCCCTATGGACTCATGTCATGATCAAATGGGTCAAAACGCATTGTAGGTTACCCTATGACCCACTTTAACTCTTAAGATGGATAACAATATGTCCCTAGGGTTCATAGGACTCCTAATTATAGATATTGTGATGAGGTGGGTCGAAAGGGATCATAGGTTAGCCTATGACCACCTTCAACCCTTATGATCAATTATGATATGTCTCTAGGGGTCCTAGGACCCCTCGGGACACATGTTGAGATGAAATGGGTTGAAGGGGGTTACAACCTCCTTCAACCATTATGATTGATTACAATATGTCCCTAGGGGTTGTAGGACCCCTAGGACACATGCCATAATGAAATGGGTCGAAAAGGGTCATAGGTTAACCTGCAACCCCCATAGACCCTTAATTTGGATTACGATATGTCGCTAGGAGTCCTAGGAACCCTAGGTACACATGTTGTGATGAAATAGGTTGAACTTATGACCCTATTTGACCCTTATGATCTACTACCCCCTTTGACCCATTTAATCATGGCATGTGCCCCTAGGGGTACTAGGACCCCTAGGAACATATCATAATCCATCTTAAGGGTCAAAGGGGTGTGTAGGATAGCTTATGACCCCCTTCAACCCATATGATTGATTACCATATGTTCCTAGGGGTCCTAGGACCCCTAGGGAATCTATCACAATTAAATTGGTTGAAGGAGTTTGTAGGTTAGCTTATGACCCCAT
Organism: Cupressus sempervirens; assembly: GCA_028749045.1. Taxonomy (NCBI): domain Eukaryota; kingdom Viridiplantae; phylum Streptophyta; class Pinopsida; order Cupressales; family Cupressaceae; genus Cupressus; species Cupressus sempervirens. Next base: position 346,058,505 of record CM053793.1, read on the forward strand.
TCAACCCATATGATCGATTACAAAATAATTTATAATAAATGTATATAGTAACTATATTATATAATAAGTAAATTCCATATATTTATATAATTGTTCTCAACTATATAATTAATTATATAATAAATAATATATATGATTATAAATACTATATTATATAATAATAATACATTACTATATCATATATTAATAATAATAGTTATAGTAATACATTATTATATCATAATACCTGATATCCCCACTTGATTTCCCTCCAAATTTTGGGCGCTAATTTTGGGTAGTCGATATGGGACCAAGTACCCGAATATGTTTACTAGCAAACTTTTACCAAAATATACTCTATCACTACAGACCTAAGAATCACATTTTTTTTTTGGCTTTTTCATAGGTTTGCAAAAAGGACTTTGTTTGGGGCCCATTGCTTGAAAAGATTGCTATAAATTTTGATTAGGTTTTTGGTATTGTTGTATGAATAGGAAGCAATGGTCATCAAAAGGCTAAATGCAAAAGGAAGGTATCAAATGAAGACATTGCAACATAGAGGGAAAGAGACAGGGTAAATCAATGAAGGAAGAGACAAGGTCTGTTAAAGGTTGATCAAGTTGACAATGTATTGATCAAAAGTGAAATCATAGAGTCAAAAAATGAATATGTTCAGTTGGGGAATGAAAATGTACCAATTGATAATGACAATGCTAGAATTGAAAATTTGGAGAATAAATATTTACTAGTTCATAATATGAATACCATGATTGATTGCGTCAAAAATGAAAATACATAGGAATGTTATATATCTCCTAATTATAGCCAAACTAAAGGTCCTAAAACAAAAAAATGGTTAATTAAAATTGATAAAATATTTATTAGTATTTTGGAAGGAAAAAATCACAAAGAACCATTCAATTAAAGGCTTCAAGACTATATAAGATGTTTTCTAGCAACAAGATACTGGTGGAGCAATCTCAAATTTTTATGCACCTATTAAAGATGCAAAATACAAGACCTATGCTTTCCAAATTGAAGATTTGTGTCAATAAGAAAATGGGAAGGAATGTCATTATTATGAAGAATATTTCTAGTTCTCTCAATAGTGTTGAGAAAAATAGAAGGGATAAAGATAAGAGAGTTGCTCAAAGGGTTATTACAACCTCTATGGTAAGTCATCATTTGAGAAAGGGTAGATATATGAGATAAATTTGTATTGACTTGAACCTAGATTGTACTACTTTGAGAAGAGCACTTACTAGATGAGAGAGAATTGTCGATCCTCTTAAAAATGATACATGGGCTTTTGGTGGGAGACTTCCATATTTTGATAAGAAGCTAACTAATGATTGTTAGGATTAACCTCAAAAAGAAATAATAGTTACATGAAAATATAACCAACATCAGAAAATAATAAATCACATAGAAGAGAACACAAGACACCAAGATTTAACGTGGTTCACCCAATCCCTAAGCTACATCTACCAATAGCAAGTCCAATATGTAGTGCCTGACCTAGTTCGCATTTTTGCTATTGTTGCCGAACTCTTTTAGGATAGTTTTATGTTGATGATTATTAGTGACATTATTTTGAGATTATCAGATATTGTCTCAAATTCAGCTTATTATATGATGAGATTACTTGGTACTTTATATTTCATGTATGTATGACGATTATTATAGTGCTTGCAGTTATTAATGATGATTAGTTAGATGATTTATTATCATATGTGTTTTCTTATGGATACTTACCCCATACTTGCATGTGTATGGTGTGTGTGTGTTTTTTCTTTATGTATGGTGTTTCTGATGTGGTTAAGGAAGGGAGTCGTAGTCACCTGCTAGTCGGGATCTACACGATGCACCACTTCCTGCCATTGCCTGTTTAGCTTAGTATATATTGTGCTTGTACATGCAGGGATTTATGTAGGTTGCAGGTACTGGGTATCGACTTCTCTGAATTGCCAAGATGAGCGTACCCTATCGCATTATCTCAATGGTAAGAGAGGGGAGATAAATTTTCAAGTCCAAATCCCAACCCTTTAAGCCATTTGTCCTAATTGAAAATTAGGACAAGTATCTAAGTCGGGTACCCTTCGAATACATCAGATGACATAATTCATGATATTAACCCCTTAGTTTGATTTTGTATGTGTTTTTCTATGATGGGTTTTTGTATTTTACTTTATGAGTCTTTGGGGTATTTTCTATTAATTAAGTCTAATTAAAAGATTTAATTAATTATTTAATTTAATGGAAAATTATTATGATATTTTAATATTTAATTAATTGGAAAATTAATTAAATAAAAAGAATTAAATTTGGAGATAAAAATTGCAAGTTCAAAGTTGGGATGTGACAATAATTATTTAATTTAATAATAATATATTTAGAGTTTATTTTTAAATAAATGCTAAATAATATTATTATTTAAGTTAATAAATGTTTTATCAATTAAGTTTGGAAAATAAATTTAAAAGTGGAAAGATATTAAAGTTATTAAAATATTCTAGATCACATGATGCATGCATGTGATTAAAATATATTAAGATAAAACAAGTGGATTTAATAAAGTGAGTGCATGAGATTTAAAATTAATAAATAATTTTAAAAAGAGTAAAGTGAATATTGAATAAATTAATATGCATTATTTTCATATTTATTAACATAGGAGTATGTGAACTCTTGTGAGTTGTCATGTTGATGACATAGGAGTTTGCACTCTAATTATGCACGTGTTGTCTACACTTAGGAGTTAGCATATTATTTGAGCACATTTTGTCTACAACATTCTAGACACCTCATCATGTTTATCTTCTTATCGTGGAAGTTATGTGCTTAGTTGTCATGCTTATCTCTTAGTTCTTTCTAGACACATTCTAGATGCATCTTAGAGGCTTTTATATAGAGACTCTCCTAGTGTGTTTGGACAAGCTTATATGCATTCGAGAAGCTCATATGCTTCTACATGTTAATATGCTTTTACAAGCACTTCTAGTCACTTGGGGGTTTTGGTTGGTTGGATTCTTGGAGGAATTTTGAATGTTGGAGAAGGAATTTTTGGAAAAGAGAAGGTTCTAAGAGGAGGAGCTTCTCTACAATTTTCTGAGGTGTAGCGAATTAGCATTAGTGTCTAGGTAGGCACTCGTGATTATTTCGCATATTTTATTACGCTCTTTCTCTTCCTGTCTTCATCATGTCTGTTATGTGCATGTCTCAATAATTCTCTATGAATGAATCTTCAATTTTGTAATTTGGAAATGCCTATTGTTTCATCTAGTTATGGGAATTAAATATTATTGTAACCTTCCCTTAGTAGAATCAAGATTTGGAAATTGATTCGGGTTTGGGTTCAAATTAGAATAGAATCTTATTATTATGCATTAGTTTTATATGATTTATTAACTAATCTAATTAAACTAAATTTAATTAAGATTAGTTAATAGTAGAAGGAGTCTAATTAATTATTAGTCAATTTAAGTAAATGGATTTTTAAATGAGGGCAAAGTAATAGAAAAGAGATATTAATAAGTGTTTAGTGGAATTAAATAATTGAATTATTAGTGAGATAGGTTTTACTTAAAATCAATGAGGACTACTTTAAATAAATGATTGTCCTTGAAGTGTTTTAAGGAAATTGTAAACTAATAATTTAAAAGTTGATCAATATTATTTTTATGATTTGAATAATGGGAGATGCTCTTGGAATTAAGGGAGTTTCATTTAATTATTAGTAACATTGATTTTAGTAAATAATGCAACAAATCTAGTAAAAGTCAAATAGGAGTAGTGGTGTTTTTTATTTGAATATCCAGATGGGTTTAATTATTGGGGTGATCGAGGAATACTTTTACCTAGAATATACTTTGAAATAAAAATTGAAACCTCTTACTTGGCATAACCATGTGACTTCAAGAGAAAATTGAAACATGTATTTGCATCTTTATTATTTTGGAAATTTGATTGGGGAAATTTTGTATTCTATTTGTTGAAATGAAAGGGTTAAACTATCTCGAATAAGATGTGCCTCTTTAAATTTGGAAACTCGCACTGAAAGGAAAATTGGAACTTTTTTGTAAATTGACATTGTGAATTCAAGGCTAAATCCAAATATGAAATTTGCACTATTGTATGTAGATTGCTTGTGTTTTTTGGGTTTTGGGGTTGACTAGATTGTTGACTAGTCTTAGGTTGTTACTAGAGGCTTGGGGGTTATGAGATGTGATGTCATGTTGATGTTATTTGATTTCAATCTTTTCTAAACCCAACCATGGTAATGTGATGGCATGCTCTATGAGATGTTTGTATTCACTATTTGTTGATGTTCATCAGTTTTCTTGTGTGAAGCTAAGGTGTATGTATATGATACACTTGACTTAACCATTTTTGAGTCATCGATCAGTTATACTTGGACTACTTTCCAATTGCCTTGATGGGACTTAAGTGTTTGTTTTGATCTTGATGATGTCATGTTGTGACATGTTTAGACTTGACCATTTTGGAGTCTTCGATCAATATTATTTTCTTTGAGATGCCTTTTTGGTTGCTCATTGAGAACCAATGGATATGGTGATTTATCATTGATATGGATATTGATATTTATACGATTGCTCAATGAAGATTGATGGATATTGTTATTATCTTTGATATTGTGGATATTTGATGTTCTTATTGTGGCTTACCTTTTGGTATTTTTCCAGTCGCTTGTTTAGGACTGGGGTGATTTTATGTGATTATGAATTTGTGTTTTTATTGAGCCTAGGGTACGTTATCTACTTGTATAGTCGAGAAGTGGCTTGCAATGGAGGCCAAGGCCCTAAGTGGTTGCCAGGGTAACTCATTGTAAGTTATTTAATAAGTGAAAACATTTACACTAAATGAGGATAAAAATGAACCTAATAAGATAATTATTTGTTCTCACCCATGCCTCGAGTGCTAGTATAGACTAGGATGGGAGTAGAGAGAACGCTTGGTTGCGACCTTGCATTCCGTAGTATGCCTCATTAGTATGAGAGGATACTAGTGGCCGCATAGGGATCACTAGGGTGCCGGGGTCTATTGAGAGACTACCAAGGCAACTCTAGCATGATCCGTGCGATGACACTTTCTTGCTTACATAGTAGGTTTCCTACGTGTCTTATGTGCCTCTGGAAGTAGATGTCAATCTGTGTATTGGAACCTTTGAGTTAGTATACTTTTAGGATTCCTAAACTTAGAAAGTGTTTGTGCTATGTGATTGATAGCCTGTTTGGGACTTGAGATTATCTCCTCAATGTGGTGGGAGTGGGCCATTTAGGTCCCACGTGGTTGAGTGGTAGTTCTTTTTCACTCTTACCATTTGAGATCTGTCTAAGACACTGTGGCTGATGCATTCTTTGTTGGCATTTATCTTCATTCTGTTCTTGGATCTTGTGATGGATGTAATTACCGACATGTTTCTTTATTATGATGATTAGCATGTGATAGATGATGTTATCTTCTTTGTAGGATCATCTTATGCTTTATTCTTGCATGTTAGATTTCTTTACGCATATGTTGTAGTATGTTTTAGCAGTGACATCCCTACTATGATAATATCGATGATCTCTTCGATGACTTGGGATGTTATGCACGGAGGGATGGCTAGGTCCCACGATGGTTTAATGATGCTATTGATGGTTGGGAGGAACCACACACTTAGTTGGTTGTGTTTTATTGATGGATGGATGTATCATGTATGTTATTGGTTTCATTTACTTTATTACACTGTATCATGGTCAATGAGGATGATGTATCTTTATTTTTACATATGTTTATTCTTTTTAAGCTTTTGTACCCTGTGTCATGTATAGTGGATGATTGAGCATTCCGAATTTAATTACCAAGAGGCATTCAGAACAAATGTGTAATATGGACATTGGACTTTCTATTTATTCTTTCATGTGGATGTGGTAGTGGTTAGACTTAGTATTAATTAGATCAAATGTGACTCAACATCTTGGGATCCTTAAGGAATGTAACTTGTTATGTATGCTTACAGTTGATTGTATGTTATTGTTTCTGCTACCATGTGTTTGATATGAATGGTTTATCTTTCATGTTTTAAAATTAAAAAAAAAAGTTTTGGCAAACTTAGTAAAATTTTAGGTTAATTCTTTTGGATCCCTTGGCGGGGCATTACACAATATTATTATTATCTAGTGATTAAAATCCATAAGCTGTTATAGCTCAATACTACTACAAGAAGCTACAATATCACCATTACATTATGAAATCCTTACCCTAAGCCTTTATATACAAGATTTTTCCACTTAAAAAATTAGGGCTACAAATAAGTTGTCCAATAGAAAAAATAGCAGTTGATGCCTTTTATAATATAAGGGCATTTTTGGCTTTGAGAAAACCCCCACGAGGGCATTTTTCCTCAACTCCACCTTATACTATGGTAGGGAGTGAACCTAGGGTGCTACCCCAAGACCTCACAAGGGCACTACCCCTTAAGACCATCTTGGGGGCACTGCTCCCAAACCCCCATAGAAATAATATGGGGAGAAAACTACATCGAATAAACCTCTAAATCTGATTAGGCTCCAAATCACAACAATCTCCCACTTGGAGACTAATTAGACTCCACAAACATAACCTCGCACTTGGAGACTAATTAAAATCCACAAAAATAATCTCCCACTTGGAGATTGATCATAGCATTACTAAACCTATAGCTCCCACTAGAATATCAAACCACCTTGGACTCTGTTGCTCTTTTATTTTGTTTAGTTGAGAAGACCAACCGAAGCTGAAGAGGAGTTAAGCTTCTCCCTTGTTACTACCTTGGTAAACATATTTTTTGGATTATCATCTATATATCTTTTCCAGCTTTAACTGTCCATCATAGATAACTAATTGAATGAAATGGTACTACAACTATATGTGTTTTTTCTGTGAATGTAAAGTTGAATTCTTCACAAAGTAATGACACTCTGACTATCTATAAATAAAATGTTATCCTTCTAAAGGTGTCCAAATTCTTCCCAGAAGAATTGAAGCTATATCATCTCCTTGGCTACCTCTATAGTGGCAACATACTCTGCCTCTATAGTGGATAAAGCATTAACCTTCTGCAATTGAGAAACCCAACTTACTGTTGCCCCACCAATAGTAAATACATAACCTGAAGTACTTTGTCCCTTGACCCCACCCTGTATTGTGATAGGGAGTGCACCTAGGGTGCTGGCCTAGTAGCCCATAGGGGCACTACTCCCAAACCCCCATAGAAATAATATGGGGAGAAATATGTGCTGAATTAAGGTCTGAGTTTGATTAGGATCCATATCACAATAATGATGTGAAGCAATAAATTGCATAGTTTTGGTACTCTGGCTCAAGAGTTTCACCCAATGCTAAAGACATGTTGAAGTTGAGAATTTGCATTAGAGATTGCACACCACATCCTAAACATAATTTGGACATAAGTCAAACTATTTTGTTTAAAGAATTTAGCGAAAGACATCCAAGATTGCATGCATCACAAAGGGATTTTGAATCTTTGAAGTCATTTTATTGTGTTCCACTTAAGGTTCAAAATACATGTTGTTGCAAACACCATGTGGATTTTTCTATGCACCATGAACTATTATGCTCCATTTCATAGTAATGAAATGTTGGATAGTTGTAGTGCTAGTGGGATTCCAAAATCATCAAGAGACTTGCTAGCTCAATTTGTATGTCCTAGATTTGATGGTTGTTTATTTTATAGAAATGCTTTCTTAAATGAGAAGTGTTCACAATGTGATGAGTTATCAAAGTTTGACACATGTTTCCATGAGGGGTGTGAACAAGATCTTGGGAGGACAATAGTTTTTAAAAAAGGCATATGAAATGGTGAAATACACATTGATGAGTAGAGATATGGGCTTTGGATTTGAATTGCTTGCAAAAGAAATTAGTGTTGCTATTTTTTAATAGATTTCAAGACAAATATTTTCTACATGTACAATGGTTGGATCAAAAATTTAGAATGTGTAATGAGAATTTCCATTAGCATTATTATATTAGTTGTTGACTTTGCAAAGAACTGCACATTGCAACTCCAAAATGAGACACAATCTCAATGTTATGACTCCATTTATATTTCTATTTTTGTCCACATAACATATAGATATGCCCCTAATAGTGCAGAAGATAATTGGAAGATTATTAGAGAGTGTTATTTTTACATGAGTGATGATAGATCTTACTCTCACAAGTTTGTACAACATTGTTTCAATAATTATTTTGATTTCTTATAGGAGCATGACATTGTTGTCGATAGATATATCATTTGGTCAGATAATTGTATAGGTCAATTCAAGAATGCTCACATGTTTTATTAGTTATATAGGATGCACATAGAGAGAGGGATGCCTCATATTCAGAGTTTTTTTTAGTTTGGACATGGAAAAGGAGAATGTGATGGAGCAGGGACTTGTGTGAAGAGAGCTCTAGTTAAGGAGAAATTGAAGCTTTTAGGAGCAAAGCTTCTTGATTCTTGTAGCAGTATTGATTGGTGTAGTTCAAAATTATCATAGGGGGGCTCTTGATTCAATACTACATGGATTCTTTTGGTTGGTTGAGGAAGGGTCCATAGGTGATAGATCAAATTGTGCTATTGTTAGAGATTCATCAAAAATGCATTCATTCTAGAGCATTGATTCTAGTACAGAGACCATTTGGACACAACAACTAACTTGCTTTTGTCCTAGTTGTTTTCAATGTGATTGTGATCACTATGAGTTGAGTGAGTGGGTGGATACATGGGCTCAAAATTATTTTAATCCATTGTCTATCATACCCTCTATCATAAATGATGACATGGAAAGTTTAAGTTTAGTTGAGCATAACCATCTATCGGTTCTTCTTCAACTAGGACATGTGTTTGCATTGATTGCAACATAGGGGAATGATGAGAAATAAGATTATTGGTTAGCACATTATGTAAGAGGTAAAAAAATCTTGCACAACTAATTACAGATGATGATGGATTCACACATCCTACTGGTTCAATTGTTGTTGTTGGAACATGGTTGTCGACATACATGCTTAGAAGGAATGGAATTCTCACATTCAAAGACTATCATAAGAACAAAATAATTATCATATATGCATATCTTATTATAGTAGAAAATGTGAAGTTGTTAAAGCATCAAGGAAGACCAAAAGTAAAATAACATTTTACTATTACTAATGTTGATCATGAAGCCCTATTGGCAAAACAATCTCACTCGATGCAAAAACTTGCAGTGTGCCTCATATCATTGGTGCATCATTGTGTAATTTTTGCCAATAACTCTGGCTGGGTGGGTGGGCCCTAGTGAAACACTTTTTTTGGCCATGGAGATCCTGCAAAATTTGTGACTACCATGTACCAAAGAGTCTCCAAGATTCTCTAAGTACATTTGGTGATTAATCTTTTGAGGGTCATAACTCAAAGTTTGTGGGGACTATCAGTGAAATGTCAAATGCTACAAGGCAATCATGTTGAGGTCTAAAACACCCTATCTCATTTTGGAGAGATCACATTCCATTTGGATTTGGCACAATAATATTCTTGATGCCAAAACTTGTAGTGTGTCTTGGTTCATTGGTGCATCACTACGTAACTTTGAAAGTGTTGATCTTGGCATCAAATCATCTAAGTCTCCAAGATGTTCTCATTGTATTTGGAGATTGATCTTGTGAGGTTCATAAATCAAAGCTCATGGAGGATATTGGTGAAACATCAAATGCTACAAGATGGTGTTGTCAAGGTCTACAATAATATATCTCATTTTGGAGAGATCACATTCTGTTTGGATTTGGCACAACCATCTTGCTCAATGCCAAAACTTGCAGTGTATCTTACTTCAATGGTGCATCACTATGTAACTCTGAAACCACTAATCTTAGCATCAAATCATCAACACTATTAGCTCTAGATGGGTGGGTGAACACTAGTGACACCCTTGTTTCGGCCACAGAGATCATAGAATGTGCATGGACACCCCTTACTGAAGAGTCTACAAGATGCTCTAAGTGTATTTGGAGATCAATCTTTTGAGGGTCATAACTTAGACCTCATGGGGGGTATCAATGAAATGCCAAATTCTATAGGACGATTATGTCAAGGTCTAGAATAATTTATCTCATTCTGGAGAGATTACATTCTATTTGGATTTGGCATAACAATCTCTCTCTATGCCAAAACTTGTTATGTGACTCAGTTCATTGGTGCATCACTACATAAATTTAAAATCACTAATCTTGGCATCAAATTATTAGTTCCACTAGCTCTAGATGGGTGGATGAACCCTATTGATACCCTTGTTATGGGCATAAAGAGCTTGTAATTTTTGTGGCCACCTTGTATCAAAGAGTCTCCAAGATGCTCTATGTGTGTTTGGAGATTGATCGTTCGAGGTTTGTAACTTAGAGCTCATGGGGGATATTAGTAAAATATCCAATGCTACAAGAAGGTGGAGTCAAGGTCTATAATAACCTATCTCATTTCAAAGAAATCACATTCTATTTGGATTTGGCATAGAAATCTCACTTGATGCAAAAACTTGTAGTGTGCATTAGTTCATTGGTGCATCACTATGTAACTTTGAAACTTTTGATCTTGGCATTGAATCATTAGTGCCATTATCTCTATATGGGTGGCTTAACACTAGTGACACCGTTGTTCTGGTCATGGAGAGCCTGTAACATTCGTGGTCACCTTGTACCAAAGAGAGTCCAAGATGCTCTAAGTGTGTTTGGAGATTGAACTTCTGAGGGATGTAACTTAGAGCTCATAGGGGATATTAGTATAATTTTGAATGCTATAGGATGGTTATGTCAACGTATACAATTTCCTATCTCATTTTGGAGAGAACACATTTTGTTTGGATTTGGCATATCGATCTCCCTCAATGCCAAAACTTGTTGTGTGCCTCAATTCATTGGTGTATCATTGCATAACTTTAAAACTACTGATCTTGGCATCAAATATTCAGCACCATTAAATATGGATGAGTGGGTGAACCCTAGTGATACCCTTTTTCTGATTGCAGAGAGCCTACAATGTCCATGGCCACCTTGTACTGAAGAGTCTCCAAGATGTTCTAAGTGCATTTAGAGATCAATCTTTTGAGGGTCATAACTTAGATCTCATGGAGGCTATCAGTGAAATGTCAAATTCTATAGGAAAATCATATCAAGATCTACAATAACATATCTCATTTTAGAGAGATCACATTCCATTTGGATTTGGTACAATGATCTTGCTTAATGCCAAAACTTTTCATGTGTCTCAATTAATTGGTACATCACTACATAACTTTGAAACTACTTATCTTGGCATTGAATTATTTCTATTACCTACAAATGGGTAGGTGCTACCTGTATATGAGCAATGTTAGTATGCTAATAGAAACCAAATTTAAATAAAGCTTCTAGAAACTAAACAAAATTCATAAACTTCAAGATAGACTAAGATGAGCTCTCAATTGAGAATATGAGCCATTAATGGGCTCTCTCAATAAGAAGCTCTCTTGTTGAGTGGCTTTGTCTAAATAGATAGGATGTATGCTCAAGCTTATGCTTCAAAAAGGGCTTCAAATGGAGTTGGAATTTGGGTGTGAGTATATGGTTTTGATGTAAAATGGCTTCTCAAAATGGCATTATGACTTTACTTCATGGATTGTGTTATTTTGCAAAGGGGAAGGATCCAATTTATAGGCAAGAGGCTTGAGGGATTGAGGGCTAAGATGCAAGGATGGGAAAAAGCTCATGGAGGGCTCAGATTGCATGAGAAGAGAGCACATGGATTGTGCTTCTTTATAGCCAATCAAGGAGTGACACATGTCAAATGGTGAGAGGATGGAGGAAAGGGGAAGGATGAGTCAACAAAGGAGGCTCAAGGGATAAAATCTTCATAAAGACCCTCATAATGACTTGTAAGAACATTTATGACTTTGTGGGCTTTATAAAGTTTTGTGGTTGAAGATATTTGTGAGAGATACCATGAAATTCAAATTTGAGGGTTTAGGGAGGTTTTAAGCTTGCTTAGGGTTGTGCAAATGATTAGAGGATGGATTAGGATGGTTTAGGATTAGCTTAGGGATAGGCAAGTGGATGGCATTTAATGAGGGTGGGTGAAGGAGGAGATATTTGTTAACTTTGGCTTGGGTTAGTAATTCTTAACCCATGTTTAGGGAATGTGACAAGGTTAGGAGGGGATTAGGATTAGGTTTAAAGACATCTTCTAGAAGAGTCTAGACTTTGGATGAGGATAAAGACTTTCTAGATTAGTCTAGAATTTCCTAGGATGAGGATGAAGACTTTCTAGAAGAGTCTAGAACTTCTTAGGATGAGGATAAATTAGATTTTTAGGAAATAAATAAAGTTTTATTTATTTCAAGGGTTTGGGTTGAGGAGATATTTATTAAAACTTTTTTAATAAACATGGGGATTAATATTTAATCTTAATTAAATATTTTGAGTTGGGATTAGGGGTAGGAAATGATGGGATTAGCCTTTAATCAAAATTAAAGAAGGATTAGAAGATTTTGGAAGAGGTTAGTGGTCTTAAGGAAATTGGCCAACTTTTGGGCAAAAAATAAATAAATAATTTATTTTGGGATTTTTGGTCAATTTATTAATTAAATAATTAATAAATAAGGAAATAATGTTTAAATAAGATTTAAACATTTTTGGGAGGGATTCCTTAATTAAATATTTTTAAATAAGATAAAGGGATTTAATGGCATAAAAATTAATTAGTTAATTAAATAAATAATTAATTAATAAATGATGATGTCATCAGAACTTTTTCAGAAAATAAAAATACTTTATTTTCTAAAGATTTTTAGGTGTCTACATTTTGCCCCTCTTTGATGTGATGCCGCAAGTGGCATGGAATGAAAGATAAGAAAATAAGATGCCCAAGGCTAGAGCAGAAGAGAAGAGAATGGACTGTGAGATGCCCCCTCAAGAAGGCGATGGGGAGAGAAAGCGAGGCTCGACGACTTCTTGAAAAGTACAAGAATCCGAGATGAGCAAGAAGACTCAGATTTTCTTAAGAGAAGAGGTTTGGTTAGCTCAAACTCTCACTACGGGAGAATGATAAAGGGAGAATCAAAGGCACAAGAGGAAGCAAGCTTAAGATCTCAGGGATTGCAAAGGATGAAGGAGTGGAGCACTATAAAAGGAATCTAGGCTGGGGAGATGGATGAGGGGATTAAAAAAGCTGATGCAACAGGATTTCAAAGAGTCATATTGGCGAAAGATGGGTTTCGGAGATCCCTAGGACTAGGATTGTGGATCTCGAAAGATGAGGCTTGGTGGATTGATTTGGATTGGTGGATCCCTAAGACTAGGATTGTGGATCCCTAAAGCTAAAGGTGAGGAGTGATTCAAAGAGATACTGATGCATAAGCTAGTGTAGGAGAGACGGATGCTGGATATGGATGGGGGATAATGGAGATGAAGGAAAACCATTGAAGCTTTTTGAGCGGGGGGGATACTTCAAAGAGAAGTACCACCATGTAGTTGAGCACTAGATTTGCTATAGGGCTGTTGGTTAATTGCCAAGGTTACCAAGAACATCAAGGCCTTTTCACCAACTGTCTAGAGGACTGACAGACTGACTCAAAAAAAACACGCAAGGATTTCCCCAGTATCACACATGAATCCCAGAGGAAGCAGTGTAGAAACGACACTGGGTAACCCACAAGCAAAAAAGAAAACAAGCAAAAGACATGATCAAGACCTTACGCTCTGATTGCCCCATTCACAGTATACCATGATATGGAAGATCGTGGCAACCTTGAGGAGGGAACAAGGAGATTGCTTGGAAAAGATATTTCAAGACCCAATAGGGAAGAGTCCAAATCAAAAGAAAGCAAAAATCCAAAAGAGAACCATTTGCCAATGAGATGGGTAGGATGAGGTACTAACGGACCAAGATCAGACATGAGGAAAGCTATATCCTGCAAGGACCTATCGGAGAGCACCTAAGCTGGTGGATTTGGATGAGTGATGCATCTGGCAAGCTGAACTAAGAAAGATAACACTTTGGTGATAGGAAATCTAGCTAAAGGATGCATTGGAATAGCTAACCAAGATGTGTGATGTGTGCAAGATGCTGATCAAGGATGAACTGACATGAACGCTGGATAGATGCAATGGTACTAAGCTAAAGAGGGTGTACAAGCTAACAGACCAAGATATTTACAAGCTGAAGCTGACCAAGATAGTTACAAGCAGGCAAAAGCTTAGGATGGTAGGATAGCGGGATGGTTGGATGTTGTGCAAGATGCGAAAGCTAAGGGTTGGGTGATAGCAAAAGATATGTATTTGGCAGGATGCATCCAATGATGATGAGAGATTTTGTGACCAAGGATAGCTAGAGGAGCAGGATGAGATGGATGGATAGGATGGTAGATAGCTAGGATTATGATGGATATAAAGAGATGACATTGGGTTTGTATGAGGATAGCCTAGAGCTAGATACCAATGACAAGGGAGGATGGACAAGACAAGATCTCCAAGGAATATAGTGCCCCCAATCAGAAGATAACATGTGAAAGGAGGTCTTATGATGCATGTGATAGGATTGAAGCTAGGATGGAAAAAGCTGAAGGGGCTAGGGAGATGGATCATAGCTGAGATGATTGGCTGAAGCTGCATAAGATTAGTGGATGGTGTGAAATGGAAGCTGGAGGATGGAGGATAGGTGGATAGATTGGAAGATGGAGGTGGATGTCAAGAGATGACCAAAAGCATGAGGGTGATAGGCTAAGCTAGGGATGGCAGGATTACGCATGACGCTTGTTTGCCAAGTTTTCATCATGGTACTTGTCCTAGGTGCTTGAATTGCCAAGTTTTCACCAGTGGACGCTTTATTTTTCTTTTCTTTTTTTGACTTTTTGACTTTGGACTTAGCTGGAATGATTTTGGCTTTCTTCAGCTATTTTGGCTTTTTTGGGATTTTTCACTGGCTGTTGGAATGTTCAATTTATTTGCTAGCTGTTGGTACACCGGATGTGTGATTTATGGAATAGATCGAATTAGATGGGATTGATGGTAGGAGATGGAGGGATGAAAATTTTGGAAAGGAGCATGAGATGGGGATGCTTGCAAGAGCAACATTGGCACATGTTGGAATGGGTGTGAAAAGAGCATATGGGGGATAGATGGTAGATGCGGGCGTGATGGAGGATTTGTGGAAGCATGCTTGGGGATATAGGCACCCAAGATGGAGTTAGGAGATGGGGGACATGAGTCACTAGATGGGGGATTAGAAATGGTGGATGCCATTATGCATTGGGTTTCAACTTTTTTCTTGGGGATCCACATGGTTTTGGATTTTCTTTTCATAGGCTTTTGCATTGTTTTGCATTCTTTGATTGGATTTTGCCTTTTTGGAGTATGTCTTTTAGAATAGACATATGATTGCCTAGGATGTGGATTTTTAGCTTTATGCATTTTGAAGTTGGCATTCAAATTGCTGTGGTAAGCTTTGGGAAGATGGTTAGGAGAAGCTTTGTGAGATGGAGAGGATATGAAAGAGCATGTAGGGGGATGATGATGGATGATGTGCCATGATATGTGCCTTTGTTGATCTTGCATAGGAATGGATGGAATAGGATTTCTATGATGGCTGATAGGAGGATGGAGGATGGTAGATTTTGGGACATAGGGACCCAAAATGGATTTAGCGGATGAAGGGGGGATATGGTAGGTTGTTCTGGGTTGCAAAGATGGTGGAGGGGGGATGACATAAGATTTCTTGAAGGAGTGATGGGAGGCTGGCATGGTGGGCTTGGAGATAGGCTTGGTTTGGGGGTGTAGTGTACCAACACCTTTAGATGGTGAGCCTTTGGATACATATCCAAGACCATGAAATCCTAGATTTTTTTGTGCAATAATAGGCTCTCTAATTCCTTGCTCTTGTGGTCCTAAACCTTGACCTTGATAATGCCATCGATTGAGCATTTGAACAAGTTGAGGAAACTTTTCGCTTGTAGAAAATGGTAGAAGTGATTTATTAGGTGTATTGCAATGGGGAGATACTGTTCTTAATTCTTCTACTGAGAGAGGGCCACCGTGGATGAATGTAAGTGAACCAAGAGGGTAGATTATAGATGGTGGAATAGCTTGGATAGGTGGTAAGATGGAAGCATGGAGTGAGGGAGATGGAAGGATAGGATCTTGATGTAGCTGGTGGGATGACAAGATATCTTGTAGTGGAGGAGATATGGCTCGAGGTTTTGGAGATGGAGGAGATGGTGACTGCACTATGGATGGAAGACATGGTACGATGATATCTTCATTTATGCTTTGGGGGATGTCAACATGCTTTTGGGCAGGATCTTGATAGGATTGGTTTGGAGTGGATGGTGCGATAGGAGGTGAAGGGATGGATTCTTCAAAGGTAGCGGATGGATAGATGGGAGATTCAGTAGTGGAGATGGGTGAGTAGAAGATGGATGCATAAGGGTCATTACGAGAGATTTGGGAAATGCTTGGAGGTGATGTGGATAGGATTTGGAGGGATTTGATAGGTGGTGGGATTTTGATGCTTGCAGGAAGTGGAAGGATTTTAAGCAATTTGATGGATGGTATGGGGATGATAGTTATGGGAGATGGAGGTGATATTATAGATGGGGAAGCTTCATCACTGACTACTTCACATGGTTGGATTAGATGACATGGCTTATCGACTGTTGGAGGAAAATTTTCTTGTATTTCCTCTAGGAGATTGCTTGGAGACTCGTGTGTCGAAGGTGGAGGTGGATTGACAGGAATAACTAGTGTGATGGGGGTGGAAGATTGGAAGCTTGGTTGATGGGGTGATGGAGGGGAAGTTGGAATATCAGATGGCATGACTAGATAGTTTGGAATAAATCTTGGATTTTGGGGGATGCTTCGGGGAATGTTTCTAAGGCTTTCAATATACCCGTCATAGTCAACAAGATTTTCATCATCATTGGAATAGGAGGTGGCGGGAGCAAGGACAATGCAACCAAACACATCATGATAGGATTGGTACTTCATGCTTTGATGGTGAGTTTGATGGGGATGGGGTCTTGCATATGGATGAACATGGAAGCTCATGGTTGGATTTGGATTAAGCACAGATTTTGGATTGGCTGATGAAAGATTTCCTAGGGAGAGTCAAAGCTGCATGACATACCTAAGGAGGATTGGCTGGAGATTTTTGGCTTTCCTATGGATGGAAGACTTTAAGGGCATGCTGTCAAAAGGTGAGAGTTTTGCTTTCCTATGTGCTGGATTTGGTGGTGGCTATGTCAACTTGAGGATAGATTAATGATACTATGGGCATGACAGGAGATTGACCACTTGTGGATCCCAATCTTTAGCTCAAGGTGATGAGGGATAACAAGTGACAAAGCTAGATTACCCTAGACAATGCTCTGTCAGAGGGATAACCTTGGTGAGATTGGTTGATTGGTAGGATAGATTGATTGGATAGAAAATTTTGGCAAAGTAACAACAACTCTTTAAAGGCTTGGGTGATTTTGGATTGGGTTGCTAGCTGGCTAGGGGGATGATTTGGATGGACTTTGGATTTGGGATTGTTCTAAGGCAAAGAACTAGATAGATTAGATTGCAACGAGGGAGCTTGGATGATTTTTTGATAAGGCAGTGACTACGCTAAGTATGCCTTGAGCTAGGAGATTTCTACTTTTCTGGGATTTCGACCAAAATTGGCAAACATTCATTCAAAAGCTATGAACAAACAAGCAGACAAAAGTTTTGAGCAAGCACGTCAAACACACCAAAATCCTAGAAAGCTTTCTACAAGGATGAAATTTGGTTTAGCTAGGGAGTCCTCGATATACGCAAGGTACGTGAGGCCCAAATCTGTAGATGAAACCAAAAAGATGTCACACAGCCGAGAGGAGCGGTTTAGAGATTGATCTTTTGAGGTTTGTAACTTAGAGCCTGTAATATTTGTGGCCACCTTGTACTGAACAATATCCAAGATGTGCTAAGTGTGTTTAGAGATTGATCTTTTGAGGTTTGTAACTTAGAGATGGTGGGGGCTATCAATGAAATGTAAAATTATGTAGAATGGTCTTGTCAACATCTATAATAACCTATGTTATTTTGGAGAGATCACATTCCATATAGATTTGGCACAATGACCTCGTTCGGTGCCAAAACTTACGGTGTGCCTCAGTTCATTGGCCCATCACTACATAACTTTGCAACCATTGATCTCGGTGTCAAATCATAAGAACCATTAGCTATGGATGTGTGGGTGAACCCTAGTGATACCCTTGTTTTATTTGTGGAGAGATTGCAATATTCATGCCCACCCTATATCGAAGAGTCTCCAAGATGCTTTAAGTGTGTTTAGAGATTGATCTTCTGAGGGTCATAACTTAGAGCTCATGGGGGCTATCAAAGAAATTTCAAATGCTATAGGATGGTATTATTGAGGTTTACAATAATCTATCTCATTTTAGAGATCACATTCCATTTGGATTTGGCACAACAATCTTTCTCGATGTTAAAATTTGCAGTGTGCCTTAGTTCATTGTTGCATTGCACTGTAACTTTGAAACCGATGATTGGGGGATCTAATCCTTAGTACCATTAGCTCAATATGGGTATGTGAACCCTAGTAACACCCTTGTTATGACTATAGAGAGCCTACCACCTTCACGACCACCCCATACAAATGAGTCCCCAAGATGCTCTAATTGTTTTTAGAGATTGACCTTTTGAGGGTCATAACTTAGAGTGAATGGGGCTATTGGTGAAATTTCTAATAAAAAAGGACATTTATGTTGAGGTCTACAATATCCTTTCTCATTTTACAAAGATCACATTCTATTTGGATTTGGCAGAGTGATCTTGTGCGATGCAAAGACTTGCAATGCAGCTTAGTTCATTGGTACATCACTATGTAACTTTGAAACCGATGATCTTGGCATCAAATTGTTAGTGTCATTATCTCTTGATGGGTAGGTGAGCCCTATTGACACCTATTTTCTAGCTATGGAGAGCCTACAACATTCACGGCCACCTTGTACTGAAGAGTCTCCAAGATGGTCTAAGTGTGTTTGAAGATTGATATTTCAAAGGTCATAACTCAAATCTTGTGGGGGCCATCAATGAAATGTTGAATGTTATATAATTTTCATATTGAGGTTTACAATAACCTATCTCATTTTGGAGAGATCACATTCTGTTTGGATTTGGCACAACAATCTCGCTCGATGCTAAAACTTGTAATGTGCCTTAGTTCATTGGTGTATCATTTCATATCTTTGAAAGTACTGATCTTGGTCTTGAATTATTAATACCATTAGCTCTAAATGGTTGGGTGAACCCCAGTGATACCCTTTTTTCATTCTGTTGAGATCCTACAATGTTCGTGACCTCCCCATACTGAAGAGTCTCCAAGATGGTCTAATTGCATTTGGAGATCAATCTTCCAAGGGTCATAACTCAAAACTCGTGGGGGATATTGGTGAAAATTTGAATGATATAGGACAAGGATTTTGAGGTTTACAATAACCTATCTCATTTTAGAGAGATCACATTCTGCTTGGATTTGGCATAGTGATCTCGCTTGATGCCAAATCTTGTAGGGTGCCTTAGTTGATTGGTGCATCACTATGTAACTTTTAAACCACTAATCTTGGCATCGAACCATTAGTTCCATTAGCTTTGGATGGATATGTGAACCTTAATGACACCCTTTTTCTTTCCATAGAGATCTTGCAACCTTTGTGGCTACTCCGTACCAAAGAGTTTTCAAGATGCTCTAAGTGCACTTGGTGATCAATCTTCTAAGGGTTGTAACTCAAAGCTTGTAGAGGCTATTGGTTAAATTTTGAATACTATAAGATGATAATTTTTTGGTCTACAATAACCTATTTCATTTTAGAGAAATCACATTTTTTTTGGATCTAGCACAATGTTCTAGCTCGATGACAAAAATTGTAGTGTACCTCAATTCATTGGTGCATCACTATGTAACTTTAAAACCACTAATCTTGGCATCAAATCATCAAAAACATTATCTTTGAATGGGTATTTAAACCCTATTGAAACCCTTGTTCTGGTCATGTAGATCTTGCAACATTCATAGCCACCCCATACCGAAGAGTCTTCAAGATGCTCTCAGTGTGTTTAGATTGATCTTCTAAGGGTTGTTACTCAGAGCTTGTGGGGGATATTGGAAAAAAATTAAATGCTACAAGATGGTGATTTTGAGGTCTATAATAACCTATAAAATTTTGACGAGATCAAATTTTGTTTGGATTTGGCACGACAATCTCAATCAATGCCAAAATTTGCAGTGTACCTCAGTTCATTAGTGCATCATCACGTATGTTTGAAACTATTGATCTTGGCATCAAATATTTAGCACCATTAGCTCCATATGGGTAGGTGAACCCTAGTGACACCCTTTTTCTAGCTATGTAAAGCCTTCAATGTTCATGACTACCCCATACCAAAGAGTCTCCAAGCTACTCTAAATGTACTTGTAGATCGATCTTCCACAACTCATAACTCAAAGCTTTTGGGGACTATCAGTGAAATGTTGAATGCCATAGGATAATCATGTCAAGGTATATGATAACTATCTCATTTTAAAAAAATTACATTCCATTTGGGTTTGGCACAATGATTACGATTGATGCCAAAACTTGTAGTGTGCCTCAAGTTATTGGTGCATCACTATGTAACTTTGAAACTAGTGATCTTGGCATCAAATCATCAGTACCATTAGGCGTAGATGGGTAGGTGAATCCTAGTGACACCCTTATTTTTTCTATAGAGAGCCTACAACATTCATGACCACCTTGTACCAAAGAGTTTCCTAGATGCTCTAAGTGTGTTTGGAGATTGATCTTTCGAGGGTCATAACTCAGAGCTCATGGGATTATTGATGAAACATCAAATGCTACTGGACTTTTATGTCAAGGTCTACAATAAGCTATATTATTTTTGAGAGATCACATTTCTATTAGATTTGGTAGAGTGACCTCATTTGATGTGAAAATTTGCAATGTTCCTCTATTCATTGGTACTTCATTCCGTAACTTTGAAACCTCTAATCTTGGGATCTAATTGTTAGTGCCATTAGCTCTAGATGGGAAGGAAAACCCCAGTGATACACTTTTTTTTGGCTGTAGAGAGCCTACAATGATTTCTATCACACCATATTGAAGAGTCTCTAACATACTCTATGTGCATTTGGAGATTGATATTGTGAGGGTTGTAATTGGGAGCTTGTGGGGGCCATTGGTGAAATTTTGAATGCTATAGGATGGTAATGTCAAAGTATACAATAACCTATCAAATTTCAAAGAGATCACATTCTATTTGGATTGGACATAATGATCTCACTTGATGCCAAAACTTGCAATGTGCCTCATTTCATTGGTGCATCACTACATAAATTTGAAATCACTAATCTTGGGATCAAATCATCAGTGCCATTAACTCTAGATAGGCAGGTGAACTCTAGTGACACACTTTTCTAGGCCATGGAGAGCCTACGACATTCATGACCACCTTGTACTGAAGACTCTCCAAGATGGTCTAAGTGCATTTGGAGATGGTGATGTTGAGGTCTACAATAACCTATCTCAGTTTGGAGAGATCACATTTTTTTTCAATTGGGTACATTGATCTCGTTCGATGCCAAAACTTGTAGTGTGTCTCAGTTCATTAGTGTATAACTATGTAAGTTTGAAACCACTAATCTTGGCATAGAATCATCAACACCATTAGCTCTAGATGGGCAAGTAAACTCTAGTAAGACCCTTGTTCTAGCCATGTAGAGCCTACAATGTTCGTAGCCAACTGATACCAAAGAGTCTCCAAGATGCTTGAAGTGTGTTTGGAGATCGATCATCTAAGGATCATAACTTGCAACTCATGGGGACTATTGGTGAAATTTTGAATGATATAGGATGGTGATATTGAGTTCTATAATAACCTATCTCATTTTGAATAGATCACATTCTATTTGGATTTGGTACAAAAATCTTACTTGATACCAAAACTTGTAGTATGGCTCAATTCATTGCATCACTACGTAACTTTGAAACTACTAATCTTGGCATTGAATCATTGGTGCTATTAGCTCTGAATGGGTAGGTAAACCCTAGTGACATCCTTATTCTTTCCATAGAGATCTTGCAACATTCACAACCACCCCATACTGAAGAATCTCCAAGATACTCTAAGTGTGTTTGGAGATTGATCTTCCAAGGGTTGTAACTCAGAGCTCGTGGGGGATACTAGTGAAATGTTGAATGCTACAAGATGGCCACGTTGAGGTTTATAATAACCTATTTCATTTCAGAGAAATCACATTCCATTTGGATTTTGCAAAATGATCTTGCTTGATGTGAAAACTTGTAGTATATCTAAGTTCATTAGTACAACATTTCATAGCTTTGAAACCACTAATCTTAGCATTGAATCATCTATGCCATTAGCTCTAATGGGCAGGTGAACCCAAGTGACACCCTTGTTCTAGATGTAGAGTTCCTACAACATTTGTAGACACCCTACACCTACTGACACCCCTATTTTGACCATGGACCCCCTATAATGTTTACAACCAATATATATTGAAATGTCTCATAAGACCAAAGATGGGCTCCTAAGATCAAAGTGACCATGGATTTGGCTAATTGTAGACATCTTAAGGTATTTAAGAGATTATTTCAAACTAAACATATATGATATAATTTCAAATTAAATATTGTATCAAAATTTGATAATAAAGGTTGTTAAATTATTCTTCAAAAATTATTGCAATTAAATCAATATAACAAACATTATCAAAATGAATGATATTCTATTAATATGAAAAATACACATGATTGACAATAAATTGAACAATACTATACTACACACACACACACACACACACACACACATATCATTGTGCACATAAATTACAAAAAATATATATCAAAATACATGTATCCATTAAGAAATTATGCAAATACATATCAAAGTTCATATATCCATAGATAAATTATGCAAATATATATCAAAATACAAGATCCATATGCACAATGCGATCAATCGTATCATCAAAATGTGTATAGTATCAATTTTTTTGTATACAATTTTCCATATGCCATCGAAAAATGTATCATAATGCATCATTTTACAACTATACTATCCTATGATTCTTGTGGATCATCAAAATGCAATGTCTTCATTGAACTAGGTGGATAAGATGCCTCCTACATAAATAGAAAAGGAAAATCCAAAGTTAGACTAATAAATTTATATGATTCTATGTATCTAACATTGAATTACTCAAATGCATAATGATCCTTTTTTTACTCTGATGATTTATAGTTTTAAACTTTAATCATAAATACAACTTGCGTCGACCTCCTATTGCGGTCACGAGTCCTTTCATATGTTCTTGGCAATGCTTGAACCTCATTGATTGTGGCCTGTATATGTTCAAGTATGTTGTCATATGGATCTACAACTTAAAATATAATATTAGAATTCATAGCCTAATAAATTTATAACATATAATGAAGAACTCAAGCTCAAACTTGCCTCAGTCGACTCCTCCCCTAGATATAATGGTTGCATGAGAAAATATACAAAACTCTTACATCTAGCCTCTTGCACACTAGGTGTTTCCTATGAAACACAAAAGCCTAGCTTTTAATATCATGGAAATTAGTTTTGAATTTTTTAATGAAAATATGGAAAATAAAAATGAAATGATACTTATACATACAATGGGGCTTTCCCTATGAATGGAAATGCCAAAGGTGTACGATGTCAATCAATCTGCCTCGACTCATCACTAGTAGACACACCCTATACAATAAAGAATAGAATTAAATTTCATTAGCACAAATATTTTACAAGAATGCATTGATATTTAATCACTTTAAAAGAATCTAATTATCTTTCCCTTGTCAATGGGTTGTGCTTCACCCCCTATACTCCTCCCCCCATTGACAAGTGATACCTGTAAGAGAAAAAAAAGATTAGAAACCATATATGTTCTAATATCAAATTTAGAAAAATAATGAGAACACAACATAATGTATTGTATATGTCTCAATGCCAAGTGAAATAGCCAAGAGTGTGTTATCATCAACCTGTATGAGCTCTTCCTCAGTCATCAACTAAACATGAATGAAGATCACATACATTGTTAAGACATTATGGGTTAAAATTATTCTATTGCAAAAATTAACTTTAAATCACATATTTCATAATAATAAAATGTATACACATACTAACACAAAAGGATCCCATGGCTCTGTATGCCCCTCCTCTATCATGTCAAGGTGTGTAGTCTCTATAGATGCATTTGTTGTATCATCCTCCTTAATAGAAATTGATACTTAGAAAGATCATCAATGAGACCCTGACAAATATTCTCGCATATTATGAATTCATGGGGCACACAAACATGTGATGAGCTCTCCAATGATGAACTCATGCCAACATCATCAAAATAAGGAGGAAACACTGACCTATCCTAGGATATCAATAGGCCACTCAATCTATGGATGGCTCTAATAGTCTGAGAGCTAGCTTCTATAATGATATCAAGATGTCATGCTAGAGTGGGGGGAGACATCAGTAGTGGGGACAAAAGTACCAACTTTTTTCTTTAGGGAAAAGGGTCTATCTTGAAGAGCTCCTCCTCCTACACCCATGTTGGGCCTCATGCTTTAGTAGTTCACCTTGAGGCCCAACACAAGTTCAACATACAAATTTAGCATATAGGTTTCTAATGAAATAGAATGACACATCTAAATCATTGTGTGGAGGTTTGTCAAAAACCATCCACCAATGATCCCAAAAGTTCATATGCATAGCCTCATTTTTGTACTATTTAATTGATAATTTGGGCTTTCTGCCATCTACTTTTTTACCAATTTTTTGTTTCCCAAAAATGTTAACTATATCAGTTTTACTTATGTTTAGGGCTGCTACCTCATCATACTCCAACCCATCATTAAACATGGCATACATTTTCCCATGTCAATGAAGAGCAACATTTTGTCCATCAGTAAGTGTCTAAATATTATCCATTATGGTGTTTAACATGGATAACATAGGAGCCATATAATGTTATATGTGGTTTGCAAACCCTCAATTTGGTAATATTTTCTTGTATCAAATCTTTAATTTGAGGAGGGTTTTGAGGGGGTAGTGGATCATTTGGTGGATAGTTTGAGGGGTAACTAGATCATTTGGTGGAGGTCTTAAGGAATATTATTTCGTGGCTCAGTATTATCAATGTTATTTGGGTCAGCCATACCTATTAAATTGCAAATTTACATTTTAAGTTTTTTATTAAATTAAAATAAATCAATAATTTCTATTAAAAACTTAATTTTACATTATATAATTCATTGAAAACCAACAAAAAAATGAAAAAACTAACTTATCTAAATTGTATACCTGTTTTTGTATCAAGTATCTAAAATAGGGAGCAAAAACAATGCCAAAGAATGGAAAATGAAAATGATTGATTGCTCTAAGTTTATTTTTATTTTTCTATTCCCAGATATGATAGCGCATACTCAATAATGGATCAAATATCAAATTAGGGTTGGTCCATCCTTTTTGCCTTAGTATCAAGATGGGTGGAAAAAAGTCAAAGCAAATTTTGAAATATTTTTAGATGTTTTAAAACTCCACTTTTTTCACATCATCACTTTTTTGCACACCATGATCCTACATATACCCTCTTTCCTTATTTATCTCAATTAGACTTAACTAATCATAAGTCTTTGTAATATTTTCCTCTATATCTTTTACCTTTTCGCATGGCTATTGAGGTAGATTTACTAGATCATGGAGTTCTTCATGCTTCTTTCTCAACTCCTCATCAATGTCTTTGGTAAACTTGAATGATAGTGTTCATTTTTCATATAGCACTTTCCCTTCCTATTCACACTTTCTTAGCTCTTTTAGGAAAGTATCAAGAGCTCCCAAATCATTCCTAATGTTCTGACAAATAATGTCAAACATATGTGCATCATGTTGCATTCAAGCTTGTAAAAATGCTATTTCTAATAGGTTATGAACTTTACATCAAAGGATTTCACTAATTCCTTAGCCTTCAGTTGGAAATCTTGCTCTGTCACCTTGATTGTGACTATGCTTTGCATTTTTTCAAATACTTCTCTAGAGTCTTCTCCAAATTCTTCACTTTCCTTTTATTCTTTAGTATCTTACTTAATGATGACATGAGTCCTTTTTTATCATCATCATCATTTGATGGAATTTTTATTTCTTTTCCTATCCTCTCTCTTCCTCTTATTCTTGCTCTTTCCTTTTCTTCTCGCTCTTCTTCTTATTCTTCTTCTTTTCTTTTCTTCTTTTCTTTTATTTTCTTCCTCCTTTTCCTCTTCTTCCTCTTTTTTTTTTTCTCTACTTCTTCATGTATCTTCTTTTCTTCTTCTTTCCTTTTCTTTTTCTCTTCCCTTTTCTTTTGTTTCTCTTCTAGTTTCTTCCTTTCCTCCTCAATTTTCTTCTTCTCTTCCTCCATTTTCTTGTGTTCTTCCTCCTTTTTCTTTTTGTCCTCTTAAGTCTTTTTCTTATTTTTATCTTCTTCAAGTTTCTTTTTCATTTCTACTTCTTATCTTTCTTCCTCTTCTTCCTCTTCTTATCTAATTCTTCTTTCTTCTTCTTATCTTTTTCTTCCTTCTTTTCATCTTCAGAACTAGAATGGTTAACCAAAGTGTCGACAATTTTTAGACCATAATCCTTAAATTGATCTTCTTTATCATCGATAATTATTTTAGTACTATCAATATGCATTTTATCTATTGAGATGGTTATTTGTAGAGTAAGAGATATCTCTTCCATAACTATATCAATTGTTGTAGGTGTGTTTGTCTCCTTTACCTCTCCTTGCTAACTAGATTTCTTCATATCTATCATCATCTTTACAATAGCTTATTTTATCTCCTCTTTCACTTCTTCATAGTTTCCTTCCATTATGAGTATGCATCTTGTCTTGTTTCTCAAATAGGGTACAAAGCAGCTCAACAAAATTTGCAAGTGATCTCCACTTGTTACTCTGCAAAGTTTTCTAAGGTGATTTTCTCTTATTTATTTGTCCTCTTCCATAACTTTTTGTTTTTTATATACAAGTATTTTATACATGTCCTTTGGAATAATACCTCATATATCTACAAACTTCTTATCATTAAGAAACAAATGTCTTATTACTATATTTTCTAACTCAAATCTTTCAAAACTACTATAAAATTATTATATTTATTTAGTTGTACACAATTTCCTTTAATTATGATGATATCATTAAGAGTTTCAATCTTTGACTTCCATGCCTTCCTTCTAGTAGGTGTTTTAATCTCTATTTTCTTCACATCAACTTTCTTCACCTCTATTTCCTCTTCTAATGAATCTGATCTAGATTCAATTATTTGTGTCTTGCTTTACGGAGTAATAGTCTTTCTTCTCTTTTAGGTATTGTAGCCATCTATTTGACTCTCTTATACTATTTAGGTGGATCTATTTGCTACTTCTTAACTTTTCTAAGCCTCATGGACTTTCTAGAGCTAGGAGGAGTGATTAACTGCACTATTACAATGCTCACATCTTTTTTATCATCCTTTTTTTTTGTGTGTACAACATTAGGTTGTACTTAGGAAATGACTACATAGGGTGCATTGGGAATTTGTGAAGATGTTCCTACAATTGTTACACATTTGACTATTCCTCCGACTGCTAGTGGTGTGGTGATCACACTATCTAATTGTCCACATTCCCTTAATTCTCTAGCAATTCCCATTAATCCTCTAAGTTCTTCCTTAGTCATAACATTTTCTTTCAGAATTATTCAATATTCTTGTCCACATTCTTCTTGGTGTGTTTGTTGTATAGCTTACTTTGGACTTCCCTCATCTTCTCATCACATGTCCCCCATCTAGGACATTCATCATCTCTATCGGATTCTAGAATAATATTTATATAACTTTCAATCAATTATTCAATCATTTCATACTTCATAGGGTCAATGAATCTAACTCTTGGCTCTACTTCTTCAATACAAGTAAAATATGTGTCCACCATGAAGCAAATATCATCTTTATATTTTTAAAGTAATAATTGTGGAATTTTGTAGCATTGTTTCACCTCAGTTTGAAAATTCCTCATCATTCTTGTGATATCTTCTCTTATCCGCTCCTTTGAATGTCTTATGTAATTGTGGGTTATCATATTCATGGTGTATTTGTTTCCATTCCACTCATGTTTAAGTATACTAGGAAACATCTTGATGACTTGAAATAATAGATGTGTCAATAAAGACTCAAATCTAAATACTACATTCTTAGTTTTCTTCAACCTTTCAATGTTGTCTAGTAATTGTTATTTCACAATTTCACATATATTTACCTTTTCTTTCTTGATTGCCACTAGATAGGTTGCATGGATGAATCTAGCAGGCACAAAGTTCATCCTAGAACTAAAATTCATCTTGTAACCAATGATTTTGCTTGACAATATGACATCATTTTCCTTGATCAAATCTAATGTCATATTTCTATCATCTGATTTGGTTTTGAGGATGGGCATTACTTAGACCAGTAAGCTTTTGAATCATGTCATTTTCTTTCATCATAAGAATATCTCCTACCCAAAACATATCTTCATGGATACAACATAGAATCATCATAGTCCACTCATGATTATCAAAGTCAATGTAGAAGATGTGCCTTATAATGTTAAGCTCACCCAAGTATTCAAACCCTTTTTTAAGAGATAGTTTATTATTTCATACTAGGTCTAAATCCTTGTGAATGTCACTATCTCTAATACTCTCAAATTTACAATGAATGTAAACTTTAATGTCTTCTATGTGCAATACATTTGTGGGAACTTGGGAAAATGCACCTAAACTTGCATCTAGGGAATTCATTAACATCAAAGACTATGGTGATATAGTGTAAGGTAGGAGAATTCCCAAAGGAGATGTCCCAGCCCCCAACAAATAACCATATAGCAGAAACAAAAAAACAATGCAAGATTTGATACCAAATGACAACTCTTATTCATAAAATAACTGATTACATGTAATATGTCTGGAAATAAGGCCTTCCTAATTACAACTGAATACAACAACAATTACAAATTAGTCTTGCAAGATTCAACTCACAATCCTAATCCCAACTAGTTCACCACAACTAGATAAGAACACCAAGAAGAATCCACACCTATACCCTTAGGTCCACCAAGCAATTGTCTAGTTCTCAAGCCCTGACTACTAACTCTTCAAAGTTCACATCTAGCCTCCATGATGTTCTCCAAGTTGGATGATAATAAT
Organism: Cupressus sempervirens; assembly: GCA_028749045.1. NCBI lineage: Eukaryota > Viridiplantae > Streptophyta > Pinopsida > Cupressales > Cupressaceae > Cupressus > Cupressus sempervirens. The sequence continues at coordinate 346,087,825 of CM053793.1, forward strand.
ACTACTGCCTAAAGACTCCACAAAACCTCCTACTTATACCCAACTAAGCCACAAGTTGGCCTAGTTCCTTACAACTAAATTAAATCCTTTACATTAAATATATGTTGAGCCAAAAGTCAACTGCAGCAAAAATTAAATACCCATACATAAACTAAATGCCAAAAGTTGTCTTTCAGACCACTTGACACCAACATGAACCTAGACCAAACAAAGTGCTAAAGAAAACCAAGCCAAGCATCAACCAAACAATAGGCAATGTCGAGCTCCAAGAGTATGTCAAGCCCCTAGAGTATGCTAAGCTCCATAGAGTATGTTGAACTCCCAATGTATGTTGAGCTCCATAGAGTATGCTAAGCTCCTAGTGTCTACTGAGCTTTATAGCCAAAACTATGTAAAATAACAACCCAATTTTCAAGCCAAAATCCCTCCAACATGCAGGATTGCCAGGAAGCCTAGGATGCTCTTGCATCAAACACCCTAGGTTTGAAAAGATGTTCTTATTAGTTGGAACAACATCTCCTAAGATGTAGCACATAAATCCCAAATTGGTTCTCCTTCAAGTTCTCAACTTGTACACTCTTTCCCTTATTCTTCTTTTGCTTCTTCATATCCAACCTCGATGTGCTAAAGGTTTGATTTCCATACTAATCTCCAACCTTCTTATAATCTACCAACTCAACTTGACTACCAATACTTAGGTTCCTCCTACTGAGCTATTCATTCTACAAAGAAATCAGGGAATAGTTCCTGCCACCTTTCTCAACAGTCAACACATTCTTGATACAGTCATGCACAACCCTACAATCATACTACTAAGGTCTACCAAGTAGCACATGATAGTTGTTCATGTCCATAATATCATACAATACTTGTTCCTTATATTTCCCAATCTAGAAATAAAAAAGGCACTACTTCCTTACTTCCAAAGCATACTCACCTTGCAACCAGCCAATCTTATAAGGATAAGGATGTCTCACTCTCTTCAAACCAAGTTTCTAAACCATCTCTTTAGCAACAAGGTTATCAATACTACCACCATCCACAATCACCTTGCAAACTTTACCACCATACTCACAACAAGTCTTGAAAAAAACTAGTCCTTTGACAATAATCTAGTCCTCTAACCAACCAATACTTGTTGAGTTAGTAAACTCTCTCCTTGCTCAGGTTAACTATCTTGGATGACAACTTCATTCACAACAACAACTATCCTAAACCCACCTTCACCTGTCCTTATCTTTTGATCATTAGGCTTTGGTTCACCTTAAACACTTAGTTTAGCTTTTGCCAAATTATCCTAGTTCTCCTTCCCTCTAGCATTACCTTGAATTTTTCTCTTCAACTTATCTTCTATATTCACCAAATCTAAAATAATTACCACTAAACCCACCTTCACCTGTCCTTATCTTTTGATCATTAGGCTTTGGTTCACCTTCAACACTTAGTTTAGCTTTTGCCAAATTATCCTAGTTCTCCTTCCCTCTAGCATTACCTTGAATTTTTCTCTTCAACTTATCTTCTATCTTCAAAGCATACTAATAAGTATCCTCAACTAAAGAAATATTTAGCATACTAACCTCATCTTGGATATTGAATCTCAAATTATTAATGTATCAAGCTACCTTCTCCTTTGACAATTCTATATGTTTAGACCAAAAATTCAACTTGTAGAACTCCTCTATATAATCCTTCATAGTCATATCTTTCTGCTTTAGATTTTGTAACCTCTTAAATAACTTAAGTTCATAATCAACAAGAATGAAGTTAGCTTTCAATTTAATCACCATTAACCTCCATCTAGTGATCTTTGTTTCACCTTCTTCTTCTATGTCTCTTTCAAGTTCTTTCCACCAAAGAGTAGCATGTCCTTTCATCTTAGTTTGTCAGAAGTTTACTCTAAGAGGATCCTCAATATCCTCAAGATCAAAGTAGTATTCTAGTTTACCAATCTAGTCAATCAGGTCTTCAAGAGTCAAAGTACCTAAGAATTTAGAAACCTCCATCTTATGCTTCAGCTTTACCTACGATCCAGGTCTAGCAAACTGACTAGCCCTAGTTCCAATAGGTCTCTCCACATGATCAGCTCTATTCTCACCACTATATTTAATAGTTTAAAAGTCTTAAGAAAATTCCTCATATCCATCATCTATACCCACATGCCTGGGTACACCACCTAAAGCACTCAGAATTTCAGCAATCATGATACTCTTTGTCAAGGAAATATCATATATGAATTCTTCTCTAAGATATTTTCCTCTACAACATCACTAAGATCATCAATTTCCCTAGATCCAATCTTCTTGGAGGCATCTTACAAACCCAAAGTAATAGATCCACCAATCTAGAAGATCAATCAACTCCACAAGATCAACCTTCTCCAATTTCATATCTTGGTAACACTGCCTCAACTTTGGTGATTGGTTCACACACTTAGGAAAAAACTTTGCTCTAATACCACCTAATGTAGTGCAAGATAGGAGAATCCTCAAAGGAGATGTCCTAGTCCCCAAAAAATAACCACACAATGGAAACACAATAAAATTGCAAGATATGATACCAAATCACAACTCTTATTCATAAAATAATTGATTACATGTAATATGCTAGGTTGTAAAGCCTTCTTGATTATGGCCAAATATAATAGAAATTACAAAATAATTCTATAAGATCTAACTGACAATCCTAATCTCAACTAGTCCATAACAAAAACTAGATAAGAACACCAAGAAGAATCCACACTTGTACCCTTAGGTCCACCAAGAAATCCTCTAGTTCTCAAGTTGTAGCTAATAGCTCTTCAAATATTTGGCCTTTATCCTCTTCTCCAAGCTAGATGATAATGATAGTACCACCTAAAGACTCCACAAAACCCCCTAATTATACCCAACTAAGCCAAAAGTCAGCCCAGTTCCTTACAACCAAATTAAATCCATTACATTAAATATATGTCAAGCCACAAGTCGACTACAACAAAAATTAAATACCCACGTATAAATTAAATGCCAAAAGTTAGCTCATAGACAACTTGGCACCAATAGGAACCAAGACAAAGCTAAGTACTAGAGAAAACCAAGCTAAGCATCAACCAAGCCATAAGAAATATTGATCTCCTAGAGTATGCCAAGCTCCCAAAGCATGTTGAGCTCCATAGAGTATGTCAAGCTCCTAGTGTCTACCGAGATCCATAAAGTGTGTTGAGCTCCCAATGTCTATCAATTTCCATAGCCAAAACTATGTCCAATAACAACCATGAACCACTCCTTCAAGAAAAATCCAACCAACATGCAAGATTTCTAGGAAGCCTAGGATTCTCCTATATCATATGGGTACTGCCATTGTTCAGATTATACCTACTATTTTTAGTTGCATAGATAATAAATTCCTCATTATTGTGTAACTAGGGATTTTTTCACTTTTTACTTGAAAAACTCTTTTAATTTGCCTTCAATTTACTCTAAGATTCTCTTTCACTTCTCACATGATCAAATGGTATACACAATTTCATTTGCAACACAAATTACTTCCAATTTATCACTGGAGTAATTGGGTAACTAAGCAATCACCAGAAAATTATTTCTGGTTACCATGCAACTCAATTTTTTTTTTACACTCTTAACCATGACTTCACATCATCATTATGTACCTCATACTAATAATGCAACCCTTAACTCAATTTTTATCATCATTTTCATCTTTCTGATGCTATTTCTCTTATCTAATGTACTTAATTCAAATAGGATGAATCAAATACAACAATTGACTTCAATCTTCCTTTAAGTGCTTCAAGTGATTGTTCTTCAAATACTACATGTGAGTTAGATGGATATTTGGCTTTGACAAATACCTCTTTAAATTCTTCTACATGTTCCTTTAAGATCTATTTTTGAGTGTCATTGTTGCTATCAGTTTTTCTAACATTTTCATTCATGTGTCTTCTAAAATTTGGATTCTTGTTAAAGTCCCTCATATCCATTCTACAAAATCTTTATTTATGACCAAAATTGTTACACAATTGGCATATCAGTGCATTGTTTCCAAATCTGGGTCCAGGCTAGTTTACAAGTGCTCTGCAACTTTTGGCTTTGTGGCCAAAGTTATTACATTTGTAACACACAATGTTGTTTCTTGCTCCATTAGTCCTTTCATTAGATCTCCTTCTTTCTCCTACATGGTTAGTACCTCTGAATATTCTAATATTTATATTATTAACATCAAGTTTAGTTTTTCTATAATTAACTACTCTATGGCCAAAACCATAACAATTAGGATAATAAAAATTACTAACATGTTTAAATGGCTTACTTGTGCATTCCTTTTTCATATGACTAGTTTTGTTACATGCAAAGAATCTACCTTTGAATCCATAACTCACTTCCTTGGATGATTTAGTTTTCTTAGGTTTCTTTGGTTCATTAGTTTTTTAAGGCTAATCAACTTGTCCAATCTCCTTGGTTGCATTATCAGTTTGATTTGGCTCAACCTTGTTAAATTATTCTTTCTCTTGAATAGTATATTGAATTTTAGGATTGGATTCCTTTCTAGATTCAGATTTATTAGCTAATTTTTCTCCAATAAAGTATCCATGACTAGTCCCATCATAGGCTGGTTTTGAAAATATATTTTCTTATTAATTTTCTCACTATCGGAATATAGATTTTCTAATTATTGTTTATTCTAGGCTAGTTTTCCTTTCATAGTAGTGTTGTACTTCTCAAGTTCTACATACTTGAACTTGGTAGATTCAAGTTCATATGTAACTTTCATAAGATGGGATCTTAGATTTCCATTCTCAATTTTTAGATCCAAATCAACCTTTCCATCATCTTTCTTTAAGCTCAATTTCAGTTCAGTGATCTTCAATTCATGTTTTAGGATCCTATTTTCTTTCTTCAATCTTGCAACATTGTTACTATCCTTAATTTGATCTTTAGGTTCTTTTTTTTATTTGAGATGATCAAATTCATCTTTTAGCTTTCCAATATAGTCTTTTGCATCTTCATATCTTTATTTCAAGTTATCTCTTTATTCAGTGAGAATGTTAATCTGCTCAAGAACTTCTTTTGTAATTGTCCCATATCTATAGGGATCTTACTCAAGCTTTTAAGCCTCTTCTGAGTAACTAGGATCTAATACCAATTGTTAGAAATAAGGAATACTAGAGGGAGGCAGGGGGTGAATTAGTATTCTACAAACTTTAATGAATATTATTAGTTACCTTATAACTTGCATATGAAAGTAAACTAATTATATTGAATAGTAAGCATAACAATGCAAGAAGAGTGTTGTGATGTGGAGCCTAATTAGACTCAGAGGTTTGTTTAGTATCGTTTCTCCCTAGATTATTTTTATGGGGGTTTGGGGGTAGTGCCTCCAAGATGGGGTCAAGGAGCAGTGCATATTGTAAAAGGTGTTGGATATTATTTTTCTACTTGATGACCTATTCTAACCATAAATTTGTAAGTCATGAAAAGATTGTATAAAAATGCTTAGGGTTAGGGATTTCATAATGTATGGTAATATTGTAGCTTCTTGCCATAGCATTGAGCTTTAAGGGATTGCAAATTGTAATCATTGGATGGTAATAATATTGGACTTTTTTTTGGTGGACATAGCCTAGGGATTGGGTGAATTATGTTAAATCTTGGTTTCTTTTATTCTCTTTTGTGCAATCTATTATTTTATGATATTGGTTATATTTGCATGTAACTATTATTTTTGTTCATGGCTAATCCTAAAGGGTGGTATTAGAGCTAGACTGTCATCATTTTTATTCTCTTTTTTTATCATCTATAGGAAGGTCTCATGGTTGAGTGGTAGTGATGGTAGATGAGGGTAAACTAAAGGTTTAGAATTTTAATGGGTAGAACTTTCGGTTATGAAAAATATAAATGGAGGACTATCTTTATCAAAAGGATTTATGGAAGCCATTGTGAGGCAAAACAAAGAAATAGGGAACTATGAAAGATGAGGAATGGGAGATTATAGATAGAAAGGCAATTGGAAGAATTTGATTATGCCTGGCACCATCAGTGACATTTAACATTACAAAAGAAAAGATGATGGAAGAGTTTATACAAACCCTAACAAAATTTTATGAAAAGCCCTTCACTTCAATAAGGTATTTCTCATGAAGAATTTATTGAATATGAAGATGGCACAAGGTGGATTTACTACATATCATTTAAATGAGTTTAATAATATTACTAATCAATTATCTTTTGTGAATATCAATTTTGATGAAGAAATTAGAGTTGTCTTGATTTTTTGTTCTTTGTTAGAAAGCTGGAATGGCTTGGTAATGGATATGAGTAATTCAGTTTCTAAATCTAATCTCCTAAAATTTAATCATGTGATTGGTGTTATTCTGAGTGAGGAAAATCATACAAAAACTTCAAGTGGATATACATCAAAAAAAAATTTGAATGCACAAAGAAGAGGCAGAACAATTGGGACAGGAAGTAATTCTGAAAATCATGGGAAATCAAGAGGAAAGTCAAAGGGGAAGAGGTCTCAATCTAGAGGATCAAGAGATTGCTTGCACTATGGGAGGCTAAGGCATAAGAAAAAAAATTTATGGACTTGAAATAACATTGAAGAAGATAAAGGGAACAAGGAGGCAAACATGGTAAGTAACAAATCCAAAGAGGATGATTTGCTTCTTTCTTTAGCAAGTGTTAATGATTCAATGGTTTTAGATTATGGGGCTTCATTTCATGCTACACCTCATAGTGGTTATTTTATTGATTATTTCCAAGGGGATTTTGGACTTGTTTATTTGGGGGATAATGAACCCTATCAAATTTTTGGAAAGGGAGAAATTAAGATTAAGTTTCATAATGGGAATCATTGGCTACTACATGAGGTAAGACATGTTCTGAGGTTGAAGAGGAATTTAATTTCAATAGGCAAACTCAGTGATGAGGGTTGTGTAATTAATTTTAATGATAAAAATTGGAAGGTTTCAAAAGGTTTCCTTGTAGTGGAAAAAGGTGTGAAAGTAGGCACCTTATATCTTTGTATAGCTCATATTATTCCTTTTACTTTGATTGTTTCAAAGAAAATAAATGTTCAAGAACAATTCTTGCAGTCAAGAAGGGAGAACAAACAAATGCTATAGATTTTGATACAACACTATGGCACCATAGACTTGGGCACATGAGTGAGAAACATATGAAATTACTTCATTAAAATAAAATTTTACCTAGTTTGAAATGTGTTAATATGGATTTCTATGAAAGTTGTATGTATGGAAAACAAAAGAGAGTGAGTTTTGTGAAAAGAGGAGAGGAAAAGAAAAATTAGAAATTAGAGCTTGTGTATATAGATGTATGGGGATCAGCTCAAGTATCTTCGCATGGTGTCTCTCATTATTATGTTATATTTATTAATGATGCACTTGGAAAAGTGTCCTAAGATAGAAATATGATGTATTTCAAACTTTTAAGAAATGGAAATTCTTGGTTGAGAATGAGACTGGTTAAAAGCTAAAATGTTTCAGATCTAATAATGGTGAGGAGTATTATAGTCATGAATTTGAAGATTATTGCTCCACAAATGCTATTTGTAAATAGAAAATTGTGTTGATCTCATTTTGATTTTGACAAAGTAGTGACAAAATACTTAAGTTATACTCTAGAAAAATCATAGTGTGAGTTGAGTGCAAAGAGTAAGCCGGGCATAAGTGGTTAAGTAATGCATGTCGAGCAATATACTTAGTTAGTGCCAAGTCATTCAAGTGCATATAAAATGTATGCATGCCAAGTGATTTAGGTACCAAGTAAATAGTGGATATCAAGCCATTCAAAAGCTAAGTTACAACATTAAAGATATAGTAGATGTCAAGCATCAAAGAATTTAGGTGTTGATTAAACAATTTTTGGCATAGTTGTTTGTAATGGCACAAACTTCTACATAAGCCATTTTTGGGTAGACATAATGATTTTTTTATGATTCTAGAAGCTAAGGGTGGATGTAAATTATAAATCCCTATGTATAATGTGAAACCAATTAAATAAAGGGATTTTTTACGTGGCAATATGGATCAATTAGAGAGAATAGAAAAAAGTTGAGAAAGAGTAGAGGATATATATATATATATGAATAGGAGGATCAAGTAAACATCAGGAAAGAGAAGATATGATATCTATCAGTAAGGTTATAACCAAAGGATCATGGTGTTGAATTGTTTTAATATGTCGAGTTCAAGAAAATCTCCTAGTGGAGTAGCCTTAATAGGTTTCAAGTTCTAACAACCTTTTACAAAACCTCTTAATTGAGTGCTTACTTCATTGTGAGTTAAAATCCTCTAACAAGGTGAGACCTAACATTCTTTGTAGCCTTTGATAGGGAAGATCCCTAATAGGATAGATCATAGTTTATGATCAAACTTATTGTAACCATAATTGGCTACACTTTACAATTGTAATAGTGAAGATTTGTGGGTGTCATCCCCACCCCAATTTTACCTTCTCATTGGATGGTTTCTAGGCAACAAATTTATTGTGTTATGTGTTATTTGTTTCATGCTATGGATGAACATGTGTAGTTAGCTATTTCAATTTACATGCTAAATTATGAGATGGATGTGTGGTGAATATTTTTTGGCTAATGTTTGGAAGTGTTGATTCACCCTCCTATCTCAGAGTTTACTTTCTCATTATTATTTTGAACAATTGGTATCAAAGCCTAGCTCTCTAGAAAGGAAATCTTTATAGCTTTGGAGGAAAGATCTTGAAGATGGAATTCTACAAGATGGGAAAGGTTATTGGGAAACATAATATTGAAATACAACTTGCCCTACACCAACTCAATGAAGAAAGAGATGAGTTGCAACTTTTATTAAAGAGAAGAAAGGAACTAGGTATTGAGCTAAATGGTACTCGATACCAAGAGAAAGACACTACTTTATTATTTGAGAATGGAAACTCAAGTTAGTTTGATGTAGCAGTTGCATATATGATGGAAAGGAAAGGTACCCTAACTAAAGTGGTAGAAATATTAAGATAGAACAAGAAGTCCAATCAGTATTGTTATGTGAGGTGAATAGACAGAAAAAGAAAGCTGAGGAAGAGAAATTCATGATTGAAGATGAAAAAATAACATTGATTAATAGATTGGAAGAGAAGACATTATATGTGTAAAAGATTTCTAACATACAACTAGATACAATGAATAAATTGATGATTGCAAATAATGAATTGAATAGAAAGGACATTGAGATCTCAACCCTGAACTTATAGAATGAATAACTGAGGAATGAACTGAGAGCAAAAAAGGAATTTGCTAAAATTTTCAACAAACCTAATAAATCCATCAAATACTTTGAGAAAATGATTAGATTTCCAAGATCTAACAATGAGACTATTGGATTGGGATACACCACTACTGAGGAAGGAGAATCATCCAAAAGTGATGAACAAAGAAACAACAAAGGAAAGAACTACAAACTACTTGTCATAATTGTGGAGAGCTAGGTCATACAAATTTTTTTTGTAGGAGTCACAATGAAAATTAGAGTCTTTAATAGAAATTCAAGTGTCACTATCATAAGTGCAACAAGAAAGGACATCAAGCATGATAGCACTTATTTTGATTGAGCTAAATTTTCAAAATTTTATGGTGAAAATATTTTCTAAAAGAAAGTTTTGTTGTTAGGGTTCTTGTTTTATTGTTTTTACTTCCATAAAATGGCACTAAAATTTTCTTATACCCCTCGGCTTGGCTCCAGTGTTTGGCTTTTTGGTAGTAGCTTTGACTTCTACATCTAGCTCGACTCCTGCGTCTTGCTTTATGGTAGTTTCAACTTTTGTTCTCAGCTTGATGGCCTCTGTGCCCAACTCTGTGTCTGGCTCAGCTCTTACATTTGGCTTTTTGGTAGCAACTTCAGCTCCTACATTTTTCTCGACTCCTACGTTTGGCTTTATGGTAGTTCTAGCTTCTACGCCAAGCTCGATTCCTATATTTGGCTTTATGATGGTAGCTTAGGCTTTTAGTATCTCTAACTTCCATGGCTCTGCCCTAGCTGGGGGCCATTCCACCCTCCCTAACTCCATTGGGGTTGGGTTACAATCGATTGATGGTCTCTCTCTACAGTGAGTTCACCTCAGGGTTTTGGCATATCTAAAATATATTGTGCTAATGTTGTTGCTTATGAGGTAAGCATTAGTGGGCAACCTGTGTGTTCAGGGGTCAATGATGCTTTTCCAGTTTTAGCTAGAAACTTGGTAATGATTGATTTAGAGCAAGGTATTATTGATGAGGTCTCTATTTATGTAGAAAATTTCTCCTCCAATGTTGCAATATTTCATTTTAAGGGCTTCTGGCCCTCTTTGCCAGAGCTGGACGCCTGTATATCTCATGTTTAAAAGCCATTTTTTTCAAGTATAGCTCATATTTACCCTATTTCCAATGGTTTTTTTTGTTGTGATATCTGAATCTACTAATTATAGAAATGCCATTTTGTGTCATGGTTTCTCATGGGGGGAGAAGTTTCCCTTAATGGCTAAACCTTGGTATAAGGAGTTTGACCCATCGACAAAATCTTTTAATAAGATCCCTCTGTGGGTCAGGTTGTTGAATCTCCCCCTTCACCTTTGGTTGGATTCTATCTTGGACATGGTGGAGGAAGCCTTCAAGGATTTCTTTTTGGTAGATACTACATCTTCTAATGCATTTAGGATGATGTATGTCCATATCCTAGTTGAGATCGACATCTCTAAGGGACTTCTTGAAATGATTATGTTGAAATCTCCACATGGCTATTGGAACCAGCTTCTTTATTATGAGGGCATCCCTTTAAGATACAAGATATGCCACAAGACTGGTCACCTTGCTTCACATTGCTCTTCTAAAATATCTAGATCGAAGAAGTCTCCTTCTTGGTGGAAGGGAGTTTCAAAAGATCACTACACAATTCAAAAAGATTCCTCTATTGGGAATGATGATTCTTCTCAAGATACTTTTGAGGCACACTCAAATGTTACTTCACTTGGCATGACTATCCCTTCAATGGAGACATCTTCTATTCACCCTTGTTCAGATTCTACTCCTATGTCTAGATTTATGGCGGCAGCCCCAGCTTCTATGTTTGGCTAGGATCCTACAGTAGTTCTTGCTTCTACTTTTATGTCGGTAACTTTGGCTCTTGTGCCTAGTTCGGCTCTAGAATTTGGCTTTTTGGAAATTTCAAATTTTGTACCTAGCATTTTGACTATTGTCCCACCTATGACTTCATCTCAAGATATTGTAGCCCCATTTCTAGATGTTATTAATTTTTCTTCTGCTATGGTTTGTTCCCTGGCTACAAGGGTTCTTGGGGATGGTTGTGGTGTTGCTGACTTTGCTTGGTAGAAAGTAGCTAGTGTGGTGGAGAATGGATGAACCATTCCTAAAAGGAAAAAGGTCAAGCCCTCCACTCCTTTTGATATGGCTTTATGTTCTGAAAATTTAGGATTGAAAGGGAAAGATTGAGTTGTACCTTTCATTTTTTTTCCTAGCTCTTTTGGCCTGTTGTTTCTTTGTATCTAACATGGTAAGGGATTTATTGTCTATTCCTCTTTTTTTACCATGGGGTTTTAGGTTCCCATTCAAAACCTATTTGTGTGGCTGATGAGTTATGTTTTATTAGTAATGCCACCTTGGTTAGTGTGTCTAGCTTGGTGACCTATTTCTCCCTTGGTCTATAGTTTGGTTTCGTATGGGCTTAATTAAAAATTTTATGATTTGTAAAGGGTTTTAGGTGCTTGTTCAAAACTTGTTTGTGTGGCTGATGAGTTTTTTTTTATCAGTGATGCCACCCTTAACACTGTTTCTAGCTTGATGACCTATTTCTTCTTTGGTCTATAGTTTAGTTTGGTATGGGCTCCATTGAAAATTTTATGATTTGTAAAGGGTTTTAGGATCCCTTTAAAACATGTTTTCCTTATCAAAAACATTTTCTTTTTCTCGAGTCCAAAAATATGTTCTTCCCCTAGTGTGATAAAATTATGCCCTAGGATTTCTCATGAAAAATTTCATAAAATTCAAAATCTAGCTCTTACCCTAGGTTTTATTTCTAAGCAAGAGATATGTTTGTGATTTGAATCATCTCTTATGATCTTATGATTAGAAGGGTTGGCGAGTGATCATAGGATTAAAATCTAAGTCTCCCAATCTCAAGATTTGTTGTGGTCATAGTATTACAAATGTAAAGGATGGGATTCCTGAGCTTGCAATCCCTTTTTGTCATGTCATCATAAGTTTCAAATGAAAAGAATTTTAACCATGATGTGTGATCTTATGACAAACAGGTGATCATGGAATCATAGAGGAGAAAAATAAGGATCATGATCATGCAATAAATAGCTTATCATAGGATTGTAGAAGCATGAAAACATAGTGAAGGAGCTAAAAAGTGTTGATCTTATGATAAAGGAGTGGTTGAGGAATCGTAATGATCTTTTTGAAATATTCTGATGTTACACTAAGGCCCTAGTCATAAGATTATAGAAAAACTTTGTGTTTCATAATGCTATCGATACTAACGATCGTAAGATCACAAGGTAAAAATGATAAAGCAAGGTGATAGTTTTGTGTCAAAGAAATGACACATGTTTTATCCTAATTGGTCAGAACTAAAACACATAAAAGGTGGATTCTACGTCAAGCTGGTGGGGCCAAAGATGTCTTTGCATAAGTTTATGACAATATGCCAGATTCCTATTCTTTGATCTTACGACAAATAATATTTCATAAGATCTCAAGGGAAACAATAAAGAGTTAAGATGCTATGAAAGGAAGTGTATTAGGAGATGGTGATGGTAAAAGTCCATGTCATAAATGCTACAATAAAGAAAGGTAATAGTTTCTTGTAACATCTTAAGGGAAAGAAGGATGATTATTGAAGTTATGAAATGGTCCACTAAAATGTGATCATAACATTGTAAGGAAAAGGAAAGTAAAATAAGATGCTACACTAATAAGTGTAAGCCTCCTCTCGTGTTAAGGTAAGTTCTGATATCATGGTAACTAATGTATCATGAGATTACAAAGGTTTTTCTCAAGGTTTATCATAGTGTGATCAAGGTTTTTCTTTTAGGGTGATCATAAGTTCGTAAACCCTAGTTTGACATGAAAGTATGCTTTCCATTTTCTGAGCTAGAAATGACAAAGGACTCTCAACCAATGATATTTGAGTAATATATAGAAAGTGTAATGTTGTATAGTAATGAAAATGCTCCCCTAAGGTGACAAAAGAAACTGAGTTTAAGGCTCAAGCATCCTAAAAATTAATGCAAAGGAATGTTGATGATGTACATTAAACTGTAAAGGCATTTTGTTGATTAGTTACAGTTTACTAATCACAAACAGAAGAGAATCCAAGCAGTTGTAGAGTTTCTAGTGCATGTAGATTATTACTTTCAGTTCAAAAGAATAGTTGTGTCTAGTGTTTCTCGTGTACAATTAGAATGTATAATAAGGAAGCAAAAGAGATTAAAAAAGACAAAGAAAACCTAATATGTTTGTTGAAGAATGGATTAAGTTTTTCCTAGGATTGTCTAATGCTAATGTTGTAGATGATCATTCTTTTGTGGACCTATGTGCTCTATGAAGAGATGTTACATGCCTTGGGGTCATAGGTTTTGAGCTTTTCAAGTATTTCTATCATAAAAAAGAAAATAAGATCCCTGTGTGCAATTCATGGAAGAAGATCTTAGTGAAATTAATCTTTTCAAAGGTTTTCATTGATGTTGATTTGGTAAAAGTCCTAATCAAGTTGTACAATCTAGCCACCAAATTATTCCATATGAGAGATGGAACTATTTTATGTAAATTAGACCATGCCTCATGCATTGTAGCATTTGGATTGGATGGTGCCATGGGTCATTTTATATACTAATTTTGAGAGAAACACATAAGCTTACACAAGGAAGTCTATGCTACAACATATTCCCATGGACTTAAAGAGTGTGGGTGATTACCCTAAGAAGGTGGAGAAAATGATGCCTTTGGACAAATTTAAGAATTATTTTGTAAAAATAGTATATTGTATCCACAAGGTGGTTGGCAAGGATGGAATATATATGGTGTGTGAAGTAGATTTTATGATAGATAGAGATGTGCAAGACTCGTAACATGGAGGGGAGTATGATTATGTTGATTATATTCTGGAGGTGATGAAGGAAAATATTGCACTACCTCTGAGTGGAGAGATGAAAGATTTCAAACTCCATCACTACTCACTATCGATACACCTAATTCTACAACAAGAACATGGGGTACATAAGCCCTGATTACATTAATGACACTTCTGATGCAAATGGAGATCTACTAGTTTAGCTATGAACATGGGTATGGGATATTTCACATCACTTTTCTAATTTTGTATCTTGTTTCAATAATTTTAGTCCTATCATAACAAAAATGCTAGACCTAGGTTACTTTAGAGCACCTAAAATTATGAAGAGCCCTTTAAGACCAGCCCTACTCCTAGAGAGCAAAAGATAAGACCATAATTGGGGAGATATCTTCCTATTTCCAAAATTTTCATTGATTAGAGTACATGGTTATCCTAGCCACCCTACATTTTTCAAAAATTTATCCCTCTTGGACTAGCCATTATTGAATTTATGTGGCAGTTGTTTATGGTTAATAGGGAGTATCTAGGGCCTAAGGTTCATAGGGGCACATTTTTGTGTAGATCTTTCAAGGTTGGGGACTTTTTAATTAGAAAAGAGGCCCTAGATCAAATTCACTCTTTCTTCCACCACTTCAACATGTCAACTAGTCCTTCTAGGATGTACAATCTTGATAGTTGGATGAAGATCACCCTCAAAGAAATTAGGAACTATGTGTTTCCTAATACCAAGGAGCTACCCTATGAAGATGTTATCCCTAATATTTTTGTAGAGGGGGAGGCAATAGATAAGTTGGCCAAACTTAATGATGTGTTGAGGGTAGAGAGGGAGATGAAGAGAGTAGATCTCAATTTCAAGGGATTTTATATAGATGTCCCCTATCCTAATAGGATTAGGATGATGGTCACTAACCATGCTAAAATTATGGCCCAAATTCTAGAGGGATCCTTAGGAGAAGAAGAGAGGGTATGTCCTAATAGCCCTAAGCCTGATGTAACTCTGGAAGAATAAATAGAAGAAGATGAGCCTATTGAGGCATCTTGGGTCACCAAAGGAAACAAGAGACAAAATGTTGTCCATATCCCTACAGAGGTCAAATAGAGGAAACTACAAATCCTACTAGGCAAGAGTTAATACTTTTCTAACCTAAGGAAAAGTTATATAAAAGACAAGGTTATTGTAGCTGAGAACACACTCATTGACCTAGAAATAACTGCAACAAGGTTGGATGATAGGATAATCCAAGCCCAACAGTTTATAGAAGATGATGAATTCATCAAATTGAAAGAGCTAAAAAGTTTTTTGTATAAGGTAAAATAGAGTGAGTTGGTGTTGAAGATGAAATCAAGAGAATCAGATGAACAACTGCTAGAACTAGTTGAGAAATTGCAAACCTATGATCCTAAGAGTGAAGTCATGACACTGGAGGAGGAAAGAGACCTTGTGTAGAGGAGTGGGATGTTGTTGGTGACCTAATAAGATTTGGAGCAAGAATTTATGTTTGATTAGATCAGAAGATAGGAAAATGCCATCTCATATGAGGCATATGGTGTTGATGGACTATAGAGAGGATTAGGATTCAACATTTACACCAAATCTCTACAAGTATGGAACATGGATCCTTCATCAAACAAACCAAAGCTCATGGATGTGTAGAGCACAAAACAAGGTATCATGCTTGTAGGGAATTTGAAAGGTACTTCTGGTACAAAGGTCTCAAAGGACATGAAATATTTTTCATTCATGAATGAGGCAAAGGTAGAGGAGATATAAACAAGACTTGTCAAGTATGTACATGATTACATTGATGTAAGGAAGATCTATGAGGATGAGCTCAGAAAGAGCCATGTTTAAAAGAAAAGGATTGAAGAGCTTGAGACTAAAGTCCAAGTGTTAGAGGCTGAAGTTGCATCTCTCAGAGAGCAACTAGAAAATGTAGAGCAAGTGGATACTATAGAATAGATCAAAGAATAGGATAGTCAAGAGCAGCCATCCAAGATCAAAACAAAGATAACAAATAGATAGATGAGCTGGAAATAGGGGATGCAATAGAGCCTAGGAGAATGAGCATTGGTCCTCCACCAACTTAACAAGGAGATGAGGTAAGAACATTTGTTCTTAGGTGTATGATTGGCCATAGGGTTGAGATTTTGAAGACTACATCACAACAAGCCCATACATTGTATGTTTCTTTACAAGATGTTGAGAAATTTTTCAATGAAGCACTTTCATGGCTCTCACCTACATTCAATAGGTGGGAGGCATATACTCAGTTCTTAGAGAGGCTTATTATGTTGATGGCTAGAAAGCAATATTTTCCTCACTATAAAATTACAAATAATACAAGGAAATATGAGAGTGTTATCTTAGGGAACTGAGCCCTACATACCACCAATTTTGGATAGCAGCAACATGTTGAAAGAATGGCATGAGTGGTCTGATGTATTAAGTGCAACATTAACTCAAGAGGCCAGAATGGAAATTTTTGAAGACATCAGTGACACCCCTTTCCATAATTTAATTCACTCCCTATTTAGAGCTGAAATAGATTTGAATAATTTTTCAGTGGATTCTAAAGACATAAAGGATGCTAGGTGGACAAAAGCCACTAAGTACCTAGAAGAGGTTAAAACCACATAGTGGCCTACCAAGTGAGAGATCTATGTTTGGGAAGTAGTGGGGGAAATAAAGGCTCTGCCAGTAGGAAACAACTGAGAAATAATTGGGATTAAAAGTAGTGAGAGATTAAGGATAAGATTAGATATACTGAGTAATTCATCAAAAGGATAAGTCTCTCATAAATATGCCTGTCAAATTTTGAGACTTTTGAGGAACCAAAGGGAAGAAGAATACAAAGTGGGTTAAAGTTAAAGTTGTTGTAGTAAAGGGCTACTTGCTGACTTTTCAACTACCTTCTTGATTTGGATCAAGCACAGGAGAAAACATTTTGAATATCTTTTCGTATATGTCTTGCCTTTTTCTTTTACATTAAGGTGATGACATGTGTCCTTCTCCCATCTATAGCTTGTTGCAATCCTTTATAAGGATTTCCAAGATGTGGAGTAGAGGTTGGAAGTATGTATAATTTGTTAGTTTATGTTATTTTACAGTTTTTCCAGTATTTTGAGATTGTATGAATGTGTTCAAGATTGTGAATTTTCAAGAACAATGAATATGAATGATCAAATTGCAAATTTTTGAGTTATACTGTAAATCTATATTTAGTATTTTATGTATTTTTAAAGGAAATTAATACAAAATGAAATTCTACATATCTGTGTATCTTAATTTTGTCTCCTTCCTTGCATATCTTTGATCTTGAGATTGAAATGAGCAATGTTATTTCAATTTAATATAATTTAAATAGATTATATATCTCTTATTGATTTCTTTTAGTTCAAAAAATTAAGTAATTGCTTTCAATAAGTGGTAGTGTTTTGGGTATATGAGAGGATATGATAAGAATGAGATTCAAAGTTCATTGTTAACAAATTTAATTGCAAGTCAATTAAATAGGTCTAAGACTATTGGTATTGACTCTGTAACAATGGATAAGGCATTGATAAATTATTTTTAGTTGCAAGTTGATGTTTTATATGGTTGAAAAATATACATATCAATCATAATCAATTTTCCATTTTATGTAATGAAGAACTAAAGTTGTTGTTCAGCCCTTATTAATAGTTTTCTCTTGATTATAAGTAGTCATTGTGATCAAGAATCTTACTACAAATCTAAGAAGTTATGACAAGTATCTGCTATAAGGAATAGGTTTGAAGGAAAATGCATTAATAAGTAAGTTTCTGAAGAGAAAACTCAAATCATCAATCACCTTCATATCCATGAGGTTCACACACCTTAGACTTGCAGAGCCTAAAGAGTAGGGAGTATTTTGTACTCTGTTGAAGTTGGTCTAGAGCTAAGAGTGATCATACTAAATATAGGGTATGGCTAATCCTTGGGTTTTTTTTTTGTCTTGTGTATTTTGGTATTAGGTTTGAAGTACCTAGTAGTCTAAAAAACAACCAACAAAGTACATGAATACTGGACCAAGACCTTAAGCACCTAGAGATTTGATGGATATTGCCATAATTGTCAAAAGTATGGATATAAAGCATATGAATGTAGATCTAATGCCAAGTGGACATCAAACAAGTAGACAAAGGTTCGACAAAATGAGAAATCCTATCATTAGCATTACAATACAAGGTAAAATTGTCACTATTGTCAAGAGTTTGGACATGTTTATGAGAATTGCATTACAACACATTTCAAAGAAAACCACAATAGATGGTTGAGTGAGACTACATGCTTTAGTTGTCTCAAGACTAGTCATATCACCAAATACTATCCAACTAGATCACCAACATCGAGTAATGGAAACAATAAAGGAAAAGAAAAGTTCAATGTTGAGAAGGTAAAAGTTTAGATGAACGAAACATGGAAGAAGAGAGAAGATTGCAATACATCAAGTCAAGATGAGGTCACTTCATCCAATGGATCAGGTGATCACATCATCCCAACTAGGAAATCAAAAGGTATGTATGGGATTGATATTTAAAATGTTATATTATACATTAGTTCCAAGAATCTAGGATCTGAAAAGATTATATATGCATGAATTAATATGCAATATATTGGTTAGAACATGGAAGAAATCTATAGTTATGTCAATTTTACATGTTGTTTCCAAGCATGGTATGTCTCACAGTTATTTCTGCATGAAAAAATTTATGTTAGTATTGGCCAAGCTTTCTATATAAGTCGAGCATAGTGGAAATCATGTGTAAGCCAATTGAGTTGGAAACCCTATAGTAGCTAGGCTTACAACTATATAAGCATTAAGAATTTATTCTAGAATTTTGAAGATTATATAGTCATTTCTAGACTCATTTGCATTCACCAATGATTCAAGAGAGAACAAAGAGCATTAAGGAAAATTGCAACAAGAGATTCTTATGCTGGTTAATTGAATTCAACGGTAACTCGATAAAAAATCATCAAATTCAAAGGTATTTTACTATGCTAAGTTTCATTGTTTGAATTTTTGTAAACCCTAAGTAGTAAATATGGTAGCTATCTCTTCTACAAATATTATTAAGGAAAGAAAGTTTTTGATGTTCAACTAATTAGTAATGATGTAAGACAGCCACTTTTCCAAGCAATACCTAAGATGACATATAAAGGAGACCCATCTGGTGCATTATCCATGATACCACCAAAAGTTCTCATGATTCATGATATTAGGTGTTGTTATACTTGTAAAGTAGGAAGTATAGGAGACATGGAGATAAGGGATTTGTACAACAAACTTTGTGAGAATGGAGTTTTGAGGGAAGAAAAAAATATTGTAGAAAAGAAAGGGTTGACCTGCGCCCTAGATTTCCATAATGTTTTCAAGACTGAATGGATAAAGATTGTGCTAAGTAGAATACATGATGATTTCAAATTGTTATAAAATAGACCAATTAAGAACACTAAAAGGATCATCAATCAAGTAAAAGGGTGTCCTACTCTAGACAGATGTAAAAGCATGTGCAGTGGTTCAAAGGAGATAATTGAGAAAAATACAAGTTCAATATGGAGAAAGAGAGTGATGTCTATAGATTCTATTTTAGACCCACTAATTTCCTTTTTATTAAGAGTAATTGCACATAAGATATTTCAATCTAGCAGACTGAATAGTGTATCCTATATGATTGTGGATTCGGGATACAAGAGAGTGAAAAAAGATCACACCTATGACCTTTCTAAGCTGCAACTTTAGAAACTTCTGAAAACTTGGAGGCCATAGGGAAAATAAAGAGTGCACCTTGCAAGTTTGGTTCTCTATTGGTCTACATATTCTTTTATGTGCAGAATACTTTTCCTATATGTCGAAAAGTAGTGTGGAAATAAAACAAGTCAGTTACAATTTAGATTGTAGAGTTGATAGAGAAACTTGGAGATGATTTTGAGTTAGATGACTAGCTATTTTGAGGATTTTCATAAATCCATGATGGAAAGAGTAAGGATTCATGTGTCACTAATGGAGAAACATTACAATAATTTTTACTTCTTAGTTGATGCAAATTATACATATGTGCAGGCAGTTATTCCTAGGGTCAGATGTCTTAAGCCCTTGCCATATGAGATTAATGTAGATGAGGCATCTACAGCTATCACAACATTACTAGTAGAGGACATTGATAAAAGTGCCACCTATTTTGGAAACTATGAGGAAGCCAAATCAAGGATTATAATTAACTTGTAGATAGCTTTTGTGATAAAGAAAAAGAACAAACTAGTCAAGAACCTAAAGGAGAGATTTGGTAGAGGGGGAGAAGAAGAGGAAGATGAAGATGATGAACAGGACAAACAAGGCCAAGCCCCATTGGCACTCACTCAAGGCCAAGTAGAAAATCAAGAAGAAAATGTAGAAGGTGTTGAGAAAGAAGAAGTTAAGGAATAGTGAAGGGTGCTCCCCTTAATACCATAAACACATAATATGTACAAATAAATAACAACAAATCTAAGAACAAAGTATGGACTTCTTATTATCAAAGAAAATGTAAAATAACATAATTCAAAAGTATAATATGCTAACCCACATGGGTGTCTTCATTACAGTAATATGCGATATAATGTTGGGAATTATCACCCAGATTTTCCCTAGACAATGTTTGGGTCTTTCTTAAATAGGCAATTTTATGCTGCCTGGGAAGGTTCTAGACATTCAAACTTAGTCCCTAGGGCTAAATACCCCTAAAAAAAATATAGAGCCAACCAAATTTACCTTTGACAAAATATTTTTATAATTTTTGCTTATCCCAACTTTAAAAGGCCATAATTCTCAAACCATTGCTCTAATTGGCTATTATAACCACTTTTTAGAAATCCTAGCTCTTGATCTACAGGCTTGGAATGGCACAAGCACCCTTCCATTGAGATTTTAGACCTCATATGGGGCCTCTAAGGCCTTAAAAACTAAGTTCAAATATTTTTCTCCAAAATTTTCCACCAAAAATCCGTAATAACTTCTCTGATACTTAAGCTGGAGCAATGGAGAAATGGGATTTTCATGGTAGTCTTATAATTCTAAAATGAACCTTCATGTAGAAAATCATAACATTCTGAGCTGATATGACAAACTTACTAAAAATAGCAAGTTCCTATAAATAGTAACCCCCCTATCTACTAGTTCTTATTAAAATAGAAAAGGCCAAAAATGAAATACTTTTGGGTGATGCATGATTTTTCTTACACCTAGGATACTCTCACATCAGATACCTAGGGTAATTTGAGAAGTGACTCTGTCGCGTCTTAGGTGCTCAGAGGAAAACCAAGATGGTTAACCTCCTCTCTTGCTAGACATGATTAATCTTCTATTGGCCTCCCTTTCCATTTGACCAAGTATTCCTCATAAGTTTTGTTCCTTGTACTTTTGTGAACATGACTATCCAGTATCTCCTAAATCTCTTGTGTAGCCAAACTAGCTATTGGAATACTCCACTATGCTTCTACAACTTCATCTCCATCACCTCCTTTATAATAATCTATCAAATCTCAAATATTAAATACTAGTTAAATATTCAATTTAGAAGGAAACTCCACTTCATAAGCATTTCTAGAATCATGCCTTTTTACTATCTTGCATGGTCCAAACTTCTTCATCTTCAACTTATTATATTTACCCACATGGAAACACTGATTTCTCAAATAACCATGACTTCATCTCCAATCTAGAATTTCTTAAACATCCTTTTCACATCTACCTTAGCCTTGTATTGTGTATTCAGCTTTATGATGTGCTTCCTCATGTCCTCATGGATACTCTTCAAATGTTCAATAAATTCTTCTACTTCAACACTGCTTATGTCTCCTTTATCCAACTACCTCAATTCATAAGCATTTCTGGGACTACTCCCATATATAATCTAGAATGGTGATTTACTAGTACTCCAGTTGACAAAATTATTATATGCCAATTCTACCTATGGTCGAATAAAATCCCATCCTTTTGGTTTGTCTCTAACCAAACATCTCAACAAATTTTGCAAACTAGGATTCACAACTTTTGTATGTCCACCAGTTTGTGGATGATGTCATGAACTAAGCTTCAAATTTGACTTCAACTTCTTCCATAATGTATGCTATAAATACCCAAAAATTTTGGTATCTTGATCTTAAACTATACTCTTTCACAGACCATGTAGTCTTGCCACTTCTCTAAAAAGCAACTTTGTCACATAAACATCATCATTAGTCTTCTTGTAGACTGAAATGTGCCATCTTTGAAAACATTTCAACCACCACAAAAATAGAATCATGCCCTCACTAAGTCCTTGGTAATCTAAGAACAAAACCCATACTAACATCCTCCCACGGGTTCGTCGATGTAGGTAACGGCTAATACAACCCTATATTCTACTTCACTCCTTTCATCATTTTACATACTTTGCAACTATATACAAACTTCTTCACATCTTGCTATAACTATAGCTAGTAATAATTCTCTACAACCAAAGCTATAGTTTTATCTTTGCCAAAATATCTATCCAATCCTCTAGTATGCTTCTCCTTGATGAGTTTCTCTCTCATTGAACTTTAGGGAATGCACAACTAACTTCCTTTGAAAAACATACTATCCTTGATCATGAAATCCAACCACTTTGTCTTATCAAGTGTAATAGGTTTTGTATAAGCTTTCTACACTTCACTAAAATCGGGATCCTCTGGATACAAAGTATTGAGTTCCTTGAACCCAACCACCTCTATCTACATTTTTGTCAGTAAAACTTGTCTTCTACTAAGAGCATTTGCAACTCTATTAGACTTCCCACTCTTGTATTTCAAAATAGATGTATAACTCTACAAAAACTCAACCCACTTCAAATTCCTTTGGTTTAATTTTCATTGACTATGCAAATATTGCAAAGCTTGATGATCAATATATAAAGTAAACTCCTTAGGAAGAAGATAGTGTCTCCACTTCTTCAATTTTTTAACTATAACATAAAATTCTTGATCATAAACATAATATTCTCTTTTTGTATCATTAAACTTATCACTAAAATAATTAATAGGTCTACCTTCTTGGCTTAAAATAACTCCTATTGTAGTACCACTAGCATCACAGTCTACTTGAAACACCTTGTTAAAATTAAGAAGTGCTAAAACAAGTTTCTTACTAACTTTCTATTTCAACAAATTAAAACTCTTATCTATTCCTATAGTCCACATAAATTCTTTCCTATCCCCTCTCATTATTTTAGTCAAGGATCCACAAATACTACTTAAACCTCTTATGAACTTTCTATAAACACTAGCTAGTCCATGGAAAGATCTTACCTCTATCACACTCCATGGAGTAGGCCATTCAAGGATAGAGTTCACTTTCTATAGGTCCATTTTTAGACCTTCTACCGAGACTACAAATCCTAGGTACACCAACTCCTTTACAAAAATACACTTCTTTAGGTTTATTAGCAACTTTTATTCCCTCAACTTATCAAATACCTTTTGAATATGAATCAAATGCTCCTCCAATGTCTTACTAAAGATCAAAATATCATCTAGGTAAAGAATGAAAAACTTACTCAGAAGCTCCTTTAGTACCTCATTCATGAGCCTCATGAAAGTGCTTGGTAAATTGGTTAGCCCAAATGACATGAATAACAACTTCTATAGTTCCCTTGTCTTGAAAGCAACCTTCCATCCAACTCCATGGTACCCACTCTTCAGATCTGTCTTTGTGAAATACTTAGCCCCACTCAAATAGTCCATACTATCATCCATCTTTGGCAATGGAAATCTATAATTGATTGTGATCTTGTTGATAGCATGAGAATCCATGCACATGCTTCATTCTCCATTCTTCTTTGGTGGTAATACAGTTGTTACAACACATAGACTTAGACTCTTGAATCAACATCTTTTGCAGCAACTCATGAACTTGTATGTTCAACTCTTCACTTTCTCGAGGTGTCATTATATGCATTCCCTTGTTTGGAAAATTGGCTTCTAGAACCAAATACATCTGGTGATTGGTCTTACTCATTGGGGGCAATCCATCAGTTACATTATTTGACATAATATTAGAAAACTCTCCCAACATATCTGCAACTTCTACATGTACTTATTTTACTTTTTCTTTACTATCTTGTAGAATTATGAAAAACACATATAGTCATTCTTCATACCATTGGGAAACTCTTTTCCACCAAAAAAAAATATTTTGGAAGCACTACATACCTTTTCTTGTTTTTCTTTCAATGGCTTGAACTTATGTTTCACTCCATCCTTGGTTAGAGTGTAGGTATTTGCTCATCCATCCTATACAACATTCCTGTCAAACTGCCATTATCTACCCAACAACATATGACATATGTCCATAGGTATGATATCACAAATTACCTCATCCTAGTACCTTCAAATCTTGAACTTCACTAAGTACTACTCATTCACCATGACCTTATGATCATCTTATACCTAGGCAATATGGTATGGACGCAGGTGTTTCTACCTCTTCAACTTCAACTTTATGACCATCATTTCTAACACCATATTGTTAGTACTTCCACCATTAATGATCACATCACAACACTTATCTTCACATTTGCACCTTGTGCAAAACAAAGTCCTTCTTTAATCAGGCTCATTCTCACCACTCAACAGGACTCTTTTGTTAACTAAGACTTCTCCTTTTTAAACATCTTTAGAATGTGATGATCTAACATCTTCATCAACATGTAAAACTCTTGCCTAGCCTTTTTTTCTTTGATCTATCCTTTGTTGGTATTGGGAACATTCAAATGCTCTATGCCCTTCTTCTCCATGGTGAAAACATTTCCCACAAAAGTCTCCTCTTTTGGATCCTTGTCCTATTCCTCTTCCTCTTTGATCTCCATTGTTCTAATCATGGAAATAATTGGAATTATTTCCCCTTTGGTTTTGACTACTACTTCCAACCACGATCTCTTCCACTATTATTGTTGTCAAACTTCTTGTTGAGTTTCTCCCCAACTCTTAGGGAAAACTGGTATGCCTCCTCAATATTGTTCATTTGAACTAGACTTAGCTCATCTTGAATACTCAGCCTTAACCCATTAAGAAAATAGGCCACTTTCTCCTTATCGACTTCTACATGGCTAGTTCTAATGAGAACTCAGTAGAAATATTTGGTATACTCTTGAATAGATTTTCCTGCTTTCTTCAACCCTTGTATTTTCTTCAATAGATCAATCTCCTAATCCATAGGAATGAATTTTCACTTCAATTTAGCTATCATCTAATCCCAACTGGTGATTTTGTCCTTTCCCTTTCTATTCTGCTCCAACTAAACCTCCTACCACTAGATCTTTGCATGTCCATTCAGTTTCATCTTTGCAAACTTGACCCTATTAGGATCCTCAATATCTCCAGACTCAAAGTACTCCTCCAATTCATTGATCCAATTGATCAACTCCTCTAGGTTAAGATTTCCCAAAAATCTGAGAACCTCAAACTTAGGTCTTTTTCCAATGTTGGAGATGGCCTTAAAAAGTCTCTCTTCCTCTAGGTTTAGAACTGCCTCTACTTCAACATTTTCTTCTTCTTCATCCTCATCCTCACTTTCATCTCTTATGGGAATATTTATTCATTTTCACATTTATTCTTCCAATACTTGCATTTTTCTTTGGAGGGCTCTAAAACCCTTAGGCGTAACACCTATAGCTCTTCCTCCATGCTCTCTTCATGGAAGCTTTTTTTTGTTGTTCTTTCACTGAAATTCTAGTGCAAACTACCTCACAATTGGCAACATGTCTACACACTTAGCCTAAACTATGGTCCTAGTGTCAATTGCCTCATACTCGGTGATCTATCCACAAACTCAAGAACTCTAGCTTTGATACCACTTGATGAAGGGTGCTCCCCTTAATACCATAAATACGTAATAGAAACAAAGAAACAACAAAAAATGTAAGAAAAAAGTATGAAATTATTATTATTTCCACAAATGTGAAATTACAAAATTCACAAGTACAATATGTTAACCCACATGGGCACCTTCATTACACTAATCTGGAATACAATGTTACGAACTATCACCTAGAGTTTCCCTAGACAATGTTCGAGTCTTTCTTAAATAGGTAATTTTATGCTACTTAGGAAGGTTCTAGACATTCAAACTTAATTTCTAGGGTCAACAGATCCTAACAAAACATATGCAATCAGCCAAATACACCTTCGATAAATTATTTTAGAAATTTTGGGTGGCCCAACTTCAGAAGGCCATAACTCTCGAACCATTTCTCTAATTGGCTATTATGACCACTTTTTGGAAACATAAGCTCTTGATCTACAAAATTAGAATGGCTCAAGTGACCATCCATCAAGTTTTTGGACCTTATACAAGGCCTCTAAGGCCTTCAAAACTAATCTCAAATATTTTTCTCCAAATTCTTCCATTGAAAATTCTCAATAACTTCTATGATACTTAAGCTACATAAATGAGATTTTTATGGTAGGCTTATAATTGTAAAATGAACCTTCATTTATAAAATTAGAACATTCCAAGATCATATGAAAACCTTACTAAAAATAGAAAGTTCCCAAAAATAGTAACCCCTTGTCTACTAGTCCTTATTAAAATAGAAAAGATTTAAAATCAAATATTTTTGGGTGATGCAAGATTTCTTTTACACCTATGATGCTCTAGCATTAAGGAAGCACCTAAACCACCTAAGAAGAAAAGGAAGACAAAGGAATAAGGGGTGAAGAAACCAAAGAAGATTGTGAAAAGTTCACAACAAAAGCCAATGGTACATGCTATCAAGTCTAGCACAAGGGTAGTCACCAAGCAAGTGAAAGAAGTTGAAAAGCTAGAGGGAAAAAGATCTATTGCCATAGCTTAAAAGAGTTAGCCAGAAGAGAAGACCTACAAGAGGTTAAGGAGAAAGTATATTGCACCAACTAAGTCAGATGAGGAGAAGATTGGCTCAAATGACTTAAGTTATTCTAAAGTGGTAACTCATAATCCCTCCTTAGATATAGATAATTTGTGTGACAATGTAAAATCAAATGCAGATATATCTTATTTTACACACATTGATCTTGATAAGTTAGGGAAAGTTGATCAAAATATGGTAGAGGAAGCCATCTATGAGATGATGGATATATTTAAATCAACTCCTCTTGAGATTGCCAACTCACTACCCAATAGTCTATATGACCAACTTGAGCAAAAATGGCAATATCGTTTACATGTTGAAAGACAAATTAGGGAAACTACATTAGCCCAAGCAATGCCTAAATTGAAAAAAAAAGATTAAGAAAGTTATGGAATTGCATAAAATAAAATTTACTCCAAAATACAAAGTATTTCATATGTTGTGGAAGAATGTAGAAGATGTGGTAACCAAGAGTACAAAAATCTAGAAACCAATCTATGGGTTATCCACAAATGCTGACATAGAGAAAGGTGAACAAGAGGTAGTAGAGACTACAATAGAGGTATCAGTCAAGGAAAGTGATGTGGGAGGCACTGAGAAGATAGAACAAGAAGAGGCAATAGATGATGATGAGTAGAAAAATGATCAGAATGTACCTAATGTACACATTACAAGTGTTAGTTCCCACATGTAGACCAAGTGAGTTAGTATGACTCCATGTAAATTAAGGATGTTTTTGTTAATTTGGCTCAGAATATCAATCCCTTGATAGAAGAAAACTTGAAGAAAATTTTGACAGACTCCACCGCAATAAAAAAATTATGCAGTAATCTTGTGTTGGTGAGAGTAGATGAGATTGAGAAGACATAACTAGCATCTATAGGGGAATAACCAAAAGACACATCCAATGTGCCCCCTCAATCTATAGAGGGAAAATACAAAGAAGATCATAGTGCAAGAATTGAATAGGAAAGTGTTTCTACTAACACACAAATTGCCATGCCTATAGTGGTATTTAAATGAAGGATGTAGTGAACTATTATGTGAACACATTCTTGACAAACATTCCAAGAAAATAAGAAGTTTTAACTATTGAGAAGGATGGGACTGCTGTTCACATAGGTCAGGAAGCTAGACCTGCACCTACTTCACAAGTGCAAGGTGAAACACCACATAAAAAGGTGAGTAGAGAATAAATTATGGCTAGAGAGTTAAAGGTGACTACTGCACTAGAGGAACAAATAGCCATATAGACTCTAGTTACTCTACCATTCTCTATTACTCTTATAAGTAGTCAAGTTCTTTAGAGGCCAAGCATTGATGCTACATCATTGCAAGTATCAAGGCCTAGTGTAGAGACATCTAGGATTCAATATGATACATCGTATGAAGATGTGAGCTTAGATGAGGTGATTGAACTACCAAAGTTTGATCTTACAAAAATCAACATAGAGAAGATGAGCATTCTATAGGAAGCTCTACAAAGAAAGAAACAACAAGAGTTTCTTAGAAGGAAGCATAAATAGAAGCAAGTGCTTCATGACATCAAAGTTATATTTCTTGATGCTTTCAATCTTCCATAGCCAAATGAAGACAAACAAATCATTGAGAAATTGGTAAACATTTTTGACAAGATTAGAGATGAAGACTTGGATTCTAATGTCAAACTTTTAGAATGCTCTGAAAGAAAATTCTACTCTAAAGTACTTGACAAGATATCTAATGCTATTGCACTTAGATGGGTTGATTTAGCAACCAAAGTAAAGAGTGTGAAGAAGGTGTTGGAGAACATATTGTCTCTTTACACCAATTTATGTGATGTAAATATGTTCACAGAGGAAGTACAGAGGACTATTGGCCAACTATAGGGACAACTACAACACACAAATGCAACTTTGAAACTATATCCTAGCCAAAGATATTTCCATTTTTAGAATTTACTGTCCATCCAAGGCAGTGGCTTTTTTAGTGGTGAATCTTCCCCAATTGGCTATTTCATCTGAAATCACAATTT
This sequence comes from Cupressus sempervirens, assembly GCA_028749045.1. Taxonomy (NCBI): domain Eukaryota; kingdom Viridiplantae; phylum Streptophyta; class Pinopsida; order Cupressales; family Cupressaceae; genus Cupressus; species Cupressus sempervirens. The sequence goes on from CM053793.1 coordinate 346,116,864, forward strand.
GGTGAATAAAACATACGTATAGGGTCAACATGTCACTGAGATATTAGATAATTTGGGTCAAAATCAAAGGCTAATTGCTCATTGATTTAGACATAATTGGTCCCAAATTCCAGTCCAATAGCCAATATAATCTACATTTTGAACACAATTATTTTAAAATTTTCACTAGGGTTTCCCTAATGTTTTCTTATTGGACAATGTTATTTCACCCTTAAAATAAAATAATATTTGCCCTCGTGTTTAGCATTGCCTACCATTTTACTGATGTGTGTCTCCAACTATCCCCATTTAGTCAACTATTTTTTGTTTTGGTCTTTGGGACATGTGTCCTAATTCTAGGAAGATTTAGAATTTATGGTATGTCATTTAAAATTAGGCCTAAAATAGAGTTAAAGACATTGATCTATATTACATCAACGGTCTAAATTAATTCCTTTCACCATAAAAATGACAACATTAAAAGTGATGATAATCAAGTTGGCAATAAAAAGTGCACATTATTAATTGAATCTTAATGGGTTAGCATACTACAAGTACATTATATAGTGTACACTTGGCATGTGGGCCATGGACCACTTGTGACTCTATAAATTCACCAAAAAATTGAATAATCTCTCTTTGGAAACCAACATATTATCCAACTATATTAATATTTTGTGTTATATCAAACAATTAATGTGCCTATTACATTATGAAAATGTTTATGACCAACAAAAAAATTTCCTACATTTATTTGTGTACCAAAAAAATAAATTTAATTCACCATAGTTGTTATTAAATTTTGATACAAAAAGGAAAATTTTGCCAATAGAAAATAATTTTCTCCCTTTGCCTCGAATGAAAAAATTGCCCTCTATTAGAAATTTTTCTTGCATATTTAATGTTGAATTCACCATCATTTTACATATTTTTATTAGGAGGGGTTTCTTAAAGTTATCCTTGATCCAAGGAAGACTTGTCGAGCTGCAAGCACATCATACAAATATCAGATCCACATTGATAAGTATCCAATCCATGTTGACCCCTCCCGTGGAAGTATTGCATAAGGAACTATCCTTTACTGAGACATTGATGAAGAAAGATATCCAAATTTATACTCATGATGGCTTATTTGACCTTGCTATTGAGCTAGATATTCAATACCAATCTCTAGAGGTAGCATGCAATAATTGGGATGCAGCATTAAAAATAATGATGGAGGTCCATAAAACAGTTTTGAACAAACACACTATTAGTGTACCACCCATGACATAAGTGTCAAAAAAGGGGGATAATGAAGTGAAAGGGATGGTGAATTTTTTGGGACAATAGTAGTTTTGAGTAAGGGGGAGTACTAAAGTTTTTGGGATAGTAATAGTTTTAAGTAAGGGGGAGTACTAACGCAGAAACATGGGATGAAAAAAGAGCACATGTTTACTCAATAGGAGTGCTAGATTTAGATACAAAAAGGAAACATTTACTTAAGGGGTTAATGGAGTAATGAATTTTTGAGAGGCATGTTTGTTAGTCATTCATTTTGAAAAATTTTAAAGTTTTAAAATTTTTTATGTGATCCAAGTAAAGATTATAGATTATTTGAGTTATGATCATATTAAGGTTATGACGCAAGGAGGGCAAGAATAACTAGGGCCAAAGGTAAACCCAGCAATCCAAACCAACCTTACAGAGTAAACAAAAGGGAAGGAAACACACAAAGAGAACATCACCACAAAGACAGAGAGAGAACAATATTCTTTTATTGATTCATCAAATGATCAACATACATGCCTAGTTGTAAGGCCTTCTAGGTTACAACCAAATACAAAATACATACAAGATCTAAGATCTAGCTTCAAATTTGCACTTCTAGACACATATGCAACCGACTATCCAAACCTTCCAGTTCTCCTCTAACTCTAAGCATAAACACCATATTTATACTTGCCAAAATGGCTTATAGAACATTCTAGATCATTACATAATATAAGAAAGGTTGACCCAACATCAGTCTAGACACATCCCAAGACAAGAACTTATCATAAACATCACAATTAGAATTAATCTTGCAAGTCAATTTGCATCAAAAATGTAGAAAATTTGTCCAAAATGCTAACACTTGGCATCAACAAGAACACTCGACACATGAAGGACCACTTGGTACATGAAGGATCACTTGACACATAAAGGATAGCTCGACACACACTATGGAACTTGGCACACACTATAGAGTGAGATGCGATAACATGCTAATATGAGTGTTATCATGACATGGGATAACTTCAACTTGACTTAAATTGTAAAATTATTGGCATTCACCAATTGTTGCAACTCAACAATGATTGTAACTCAACAACAACTGGCAGAATGAACACAAATAAGCAAGATAACATGTCAACCCAAGATGCTCCTCCATCAAACAACTAGTGTAGAAAGAAATGATTCTCCTGAATCATGCAAGTGTCATAAGCTGAGCTAAATCCAACTCAGATGGAGAAATCCATGTAGCATCTTCAACTGGTCTATTCTTCTACTTCACCAAATATTCATAGTATTCTTTTCCTCTAGTGCTTTTACCAACTCTCTGATCATTTATCTACTCAACCTCTTCAATCTACTTCTTAGGATAATCATTAGGTACAACAACTTTATCATCTGACTCATGATACTTATAAAGATTAGCAACATTGAATATAGGAGATATATCCATGTCATCAAGTAACTCAACTTCATAAGTATTTTCACTATCAAACTTCTTCAAGATCTTACAAGGTCCAAACTTCTTCATCTTCAACTTATTGAATGTTCTAATAGGAAATCTATTTTTCTTCAAATGTGCCATTGCCTCATCACCAACTTCAAAAACATGATGTCTTCTAGACTTAACAACATTCTCTTTTTATTTCTGATTACTTTGTTCCAACTTTAGCTTCACTTCCTTATGCAAAGATTCCATAAAATCAAAAAATTATTCTCCTACAATACTTCTCTTCTCTTCACCAGAAACATCCCTTAAATCTGATACTCCTCTAGGCTTCATTCTAGTAACAATCTCAAAAGGCATCTTCCTTGTACTTCTATTCACAGAACTATTATATGAAAACTCAGCTTGTGCCAATACCATCTCCTGATTATGTGTTTCATCTTAAACTAAGCATCTCAGTAAATTACCCAAGCTTCTATTTGCAACCTCTGTTTGTCCATCAGTTTGTGGATGGAATGTAGAACTAAACTTCAACTAAATACACATATTCTTCCATAAAGTTCTCCAAAAATAACCAACAAACTTGTTGTCTCTATCAAAAATAATACTTCTTGGTAATCCATTAATCTAGCAATCTCTTTGAAGAAAATTTCAACAACATGCTCAGCATCTAATGTCTTCTTACATGGTATAAAATGAACCATCTTAGAAAATCTATCAACAAAAAAAAATATAGAATAATACCTCTTTAATCTTTTAGGCAATCCAAGAACAAAATCCATACTAATGTCACTCCAAGGTTTTTTAAGAGTAAAAATAGGTGTATACGATCTAATATTCTAAATTACTTCTTTTGCAACTTGACAAACTCAACAACTCTTTACAAATTTCTAAACATCCTTATACATTTGTGGTAAATAATACTTCTCTTTTAGCAAACTCAATGTCTTATCAATTCCAAAATTTCCAACCAATCCACCACTATGTTTTCCATTAATCAAACTCACTCTCATAGAACTTCTAGGGATAAACAACTAAATACCTTTGAAAAGCATACCTTCTTGAATAAAATATTCATAATACTTACTAATGTGATCTGCCAAATTTGGTGCTCTACACTCTCTCCATGCCTCAGAAAAATCAGGATCAATATCATACAACTATTTTATCTCATCAAAACCAAGAACTTCAACCATCCTTTCAGTCAACAAAGAACATCTTTTGCTCAATGCATCAACTCCTCTATTAGTAACTCAACTCTTATGCTTGATCACAAATATAAAACTCTGCAAATACTCAACCCACTTCATATGTCTTTGGTTCAATTTATGTTGACTTTCCAAGTACTGTAAAGCTTTATGATCAATATACAACAAAAACTCCTTAGGAATCAAATAATGTCTTCACTTCTTCAAAGCTTGAACAATAGCATAAAAATATTGATCATACACATTTAGCATCATTCAAATTCTCACTAAATAAAGCATTAGGTTTACCTTCTTGACTCAATACAACTCCTATTTCACTACCACTTGCATCACATTCAACTTGAAATACCTTACTAAAATTAGGCAAAGCCAATATAGGTAACTTAGCAACCTTTTGTTTCAAATTCTCAAAACTCATATTAGCTCCATGGGTCCACTTGAATTCCGTTTTATCTCCTCTCATTGTATCAATCATAGTATTACAAACAACATTGAAATTCTATATAAACTTTCTGTAAAAAAATAGCTAAAGCATGAAATGATCTTACCTCACCCACATTCTTAGGTGTAGGACATTCCAAAATTTCTTTAACTTTCTCAGGATACATTCTCAAACCATCAACTAAAATCACAAATTCCAAATATACAATCTCCTCTTGTATAAAAAACCACTTTGTTATATTAATCATCAACTTCTCCTCTTTCAATCTCTACAATACTTGTCTAATAGGCTCAAGATGTTCTTTCACAGTCTTACTAAATATTAGAATATAATCCAAATAAATAATTACTAACTTACCCAAGAATCTTTTCAGAAGTTCATTCATCAACCTCATAAAAACCACCTTTTTTCTTGAAAGTATTCTTCCATTCATCACCCTCTTTGATTCTAATCTGATGATAGCCACTCTTCAAATCAATCTTGGTAAAATACTTTCCTCCACTCAAATAATCCATAATTTTATCCATCCTTAGCATGGGAAACCTATATTTCACTATGATCTTGTTAATAGCTTTGGAATCAGTATACATTCTCTATTCTCCATTATTTTTAGGTTCCAATATAGCAGGTACATCACATGGACTCAAACTTTCTTTGATTAATCCCTTCTGTAGAAACTCGTGCACTTGTCTTTTAAGTTCTCCAGTCTTTGTATGTGTCAATCTATATGGTGCTTTGTTCGACAAGATAGCTCTAGGAATCAGATCCATATAATGACTTATACTTCCCACTAGCAGTAAACCATCAGGAATATCCTCAGTAACAATCTCCTAATACTCATTTATCAATTCTATAATTTCTACTGGTACTCAGTCAATATCACCAATTTCTACAATCACTCAGCCATTACCATCTTTTGCTACTCAATTATTACTACCAACACTTGGTCCTCTAGGAACTATAGGAAAACAAAATTGATTCTTCTTCACTTCTTTTTCAAATTGCTTTCCATTATCCATGCAAACTTTTATTGTAGTACAATTAACCTCATCTAGACTTTCAATTGAAGGAAAAAAAAATTGCTTCTTCACATTCACCTAAAAGAGTATATTGATTCAATCTTCCATCATGTACAACATATCTATCATATTTCCAAGGTCTACCCAACAAAATATTACAACAATCCATGTATATCACACAATACTTCATCCAAGTAATGTCTAATCTTGAACTTCACAATGCATTGCTCACTTACCAACATCTTTGTTGGAAAATGAAGATGGGGTAACTGAGAGGGGAGGGGTGAATCAGTTACCACAAAAACAAATTCAACAGTCTCAAAGATGCCTTAAACTTAGTTGCTGCTGCTACTCGGTAAACACATAAATTACTACTTAAAACTTGATAGATGTTTAGTTACTTTATTAAGCATTTACTGAAATAAGCGACCATGCAAAAGAAAGTAGTCATGAACACAGTAGACACCAGATTTACGTGGAAACCCAATATGGGAAAAACCACCAGCAACTAGTCACCAATTTTCACTCTTCTGAAGTGAGCCCTGTTAGGAGCCAACCCTGTTAAAGGTTACAAAACACACTGTTAGGTGTGACCCTGTTAGAGGATTTAATCACCTTGTTAGGAGTGGCCTTGTAAGAGGTCTTTAGAACAATTCAACTGAATTGCCACCCTGTTAAAGGATTTATGGAATGGCTGTTAAACCAACTCTGTTAGGAGATTTTGGAATCACTGTTACAATGGTTAGAAAGCAACAATGAATGATCTGAAAATACATGCAACTTATCTTGCTGAATACAGATCTCAGTTTAGCTCCACAAGATCCTTACTGATTAAATATATCTTTGCAGCTCCAAGATTTCCCTCTGCTCAACTCTGCTTAGGCACACACAAGTCTCTTCCTTGCACTTCCTTGCACTATCCGTATACACTCTCTATTCCACACTTTTCCGCATCTTGAGCACCTCTTTATATACTATACATAATACCAGGTCGGCCCAACCAACTTCACAAAATATATTCCAAAGTCGGCTTGAACTAACAATCAAAACAAAATTCTTCACTGGCCGACGCTGCTCGGTCAATACAGAACAAAAAAAACTGCTTCCTGTGTTAACCGGCAGAACTCGGTAAAAACTACAATTACCAAGGAATTCGGTAAACCTGCCACTTCCTTTGGAAACCGACTAGACTCAGTAAAAGCTATCTTCGACTACCTAGTGAGCTCGGTGAAAACTAAGCTTTCCTTAGCTTACCGTGCGAACTCGGTTAACACTAACCATCCGCTACAAAATTCTTTGATACCCGAGTGATCTCGGTAAGAACTAAACTTTCCTTAGCTTACCGTGCGAACTCGGTTAACACTAACTCACCGTGTGACATACAGGAACGCTCGGTATACACTGCAAAAGGATTTACTAACCGACTGAGCTCGGTAGACTCTGTAAATTGTTTTCCTGACCGACAGAACTCGGTAGACTCTGTCTGATAACTGATATGGCATTTGTGTAACATCAAAGACAATACACAATTGCTTAATTGTATCCAACACATCTTATGCTCATCTTTGATCCATGAAACATGATAGGTTTGGGATGCCTTAACCTCTAAAACTAAAAATTTATAACTAGCTCTTCTAAGGCCAAATTTGTAGAACTTCCACTATCAATGATCACCTTGCAGCATTTTCTAGCCATCTTACATCTGGTCTTGAAAAGACTTCTCCTAAGGACAACTTCGTCATCACTTCACTTCATACATAAGGTTCTTCTCACCATCATATTTTCTCTAGCCTCAAGTCCATTTGCTGAACTCTCAATGTATTCTTGAATCACAACATTTTTTTATTTTTCCTACTTTCAAAGGATATACATTCAAAATATCTATGCCCTTGTTTACCACGTCTAAAACAACTACCAAGAAAACCACCTCTAGATTAAGAACTACCTCTTCCTTAGTAAGACCCACCACCTTTCCACTTAATCTTGTCTTTGTCATCATTCTTCCATTCATATTTTCCTTTATCTTGCATAGAACTATTAGATTTTCTACCTTCACCATAATACCTTCCTCTGCCTATCTGGAATGTACCACCTCTACCTCTTTGTCTTTGTTCATGTTTCTTTGTCAAGATCTCCTCAGCTTTCAACACATATTGATATGCTTCTTCCACACTTTCCAATTTCAAAAAACTTATTTCATCTTGAATTCCAAATCTCAATCCATTTAGATATCTTTCAATTTTCTTAACATCATCATCCACATGTCCAATTCTAATGTCCAATCTATAGAATTCCTCAGTATACTCTTTCATGGTCATATCTCTTTATCTCAAATTTTACATCCTTCTTAACAAGCTAACTTGATAATCAACAAGAAGGAATTTGTTCTTTGCCTTGTTCACCATCTTTGGCCAAGTCTTGATCTTTTTCTTTCCTCTCCTTTGTCTATCAATTTGCAAATGCCCCCACCATAGTGAAGCATGACTTTTCAACCTAGTAACTACAAGTTTCACCTTCCTATTATTAGGAGTATTTTCATACTCAAAGAACTTCTCCATATCAAAGATCCAGTCCAATATAGCATTGGTATCAAATTTTCCATCATAAGGAACAACTTCTACCATAGGCTTTGAATGTACCCTACACAATACTCTTAGCAATCTTTCCTCATCTTGATCTTCTTCAAGTTTTGGATTAGGGTTTGGTGCTACTGCTTCATCATCACTCACATCCTCAAGATGCACTCCTCTCCTCTAGGCTATCTCCATAGCATCTAATCTAGCTACAATTTGTCTCAACGTATCAAATATTGCATTATCAACATTTCCTCTACCTTGAACCATCTTTTCAAATCAGGTTCCTGCAAGATCATAACCCTCTATAAGTTATAGATCAAATCTACAAATCTGCAACTATACAACCAAATCCACCTAGGGTTCTACATGATCCAATCTTTACAAAGATGAACCTCAAGCTCTAATACCACCTAACGCAAGGAGGGCAAGAATAACTAGGGCTAAAGGCACACCCAAAAATCAAAACCAACTTTTTAGAGTTAACACAATAGAAGAAAACACACAAAGAGAACACCACCATAGAGGGATAGAACAATATTCTTTTATTGATTCATCAAATGATTAGCATACATGCCTAGCTGTAAGGCCTTCTAGGTTACAGCTAGATACAAAATACATACAAGATCTAAGATTCAACATCGAATTCACACTTCCAGACACATATGCAACCAACTTTCCAAACATTCCAGTTCTCCTCTAACTCTAAGCCTAAACACCCTATTTATACTTGCCAAAATGACTTACAGGAACATTCTAGGTCATTACATAATAGAAAGGCCAACCCAACAATGGCCTGGACACATCCAAAGACAAGATCATATCATAAATGACATGATCAAAATTAATCTAGAAAATTGGCTCGCATCAAAAAATGCAGAAAACTCATCCAAAATGCTAACACTTGACATCAATAGGAACACTTGGCACATGAAGGATCACTTGACACATGAAGGATAGCTTAACACACACTACGGAACTGGGCACACACTATAGAGTGAGATGGGATAACATGCTAATCTAGATGTTAACCTGACGTTGGATAACTTCAACTTGGCTTATACTGAAAAATTATTAGCACTCGATAATTGTTGCAACTCAACAATGATTGTAACTTGACAATAACTAAAAAATTGAACATAAATGAGTAAGATAACACATCAACCCATGATGCTTCTGCATCAGGTTATATATACATGACCAATCTTTTTTTCCACTCATGTAAAAGTGGGAGATTGTTAATCTTAGTTTGGTTTTGACAAAGTAGTGACAAAACACTTAAGTCATACTCTAGAAAAATTATAGTGGGAGAACAGTGCAAAGAGTAAGCTAAGCATAAGTGGTCAGACAATGCATGCCGAGAAATATACTTAGTTAGTGCTAAGTCACTCAAGTGTTGAGCAAGTATATACATGTCAAGTGATTTAGGTGCAAGTAAATAGTGGATTCCAGATCATTTAGAAGCCAAGTTACAACATTGAAGATATAGTGGATGTTGAGCATCATAGTCTATAGGTGTCAAGTAAATAGGTTTTGACATAGTTGTTTGTAATGGCGCAAATTTCTATGTAAAACATTTTTGGCACAACCTAATGATTTTTTTATGATTCTAGAAGACAAGGATGGATTTATATTGTGAATCTCTATGTATAACATGCAACTAATTATATAAATGGATGTTTTAAGTGGCAATATGGATCAACCACAACTATTGATTCTAACCTAACCCTAGTTCACTTGTGTTTACTTAAGGAGATAAACCCTAAACAAATTTTATGTGTGAAGATAGAGAAGGAGATGTAAGAGAGACAAATGTTAAGTGTAGAGAAGGCATTCATGGTGACTAAGGAGGTTGAAATAGAGGAATGAATTGAAAAATCAGTTAGAGAGAATAGAATGGAGCAAAGAGAGAGTGGAGGAGATATATATTTGATCAGAAGGATCAAGCACACATCACGAAAGAGAATATATGACATCTAGCAGTAAGGTGTAACTGAAGGATCATGGTGTTCAACCATTTTAATAGGTGATGTAGAGAAAATCTCCTAACAAAGTAGCCTTAATAGGTTTCAATTTCTAACATACTTTTGTAAAATCTCTTAACCGAGTGCTTACTTCATTGTGATTTAAAATCTTCTAACAAGGTGAGACCTAACAATCTTTGTAGCCTTTGACAAGGTAGAATCCTAATAGGATAGATCATAGTTTATGATCAAACTTATTATAACCATAATTGGCTACACTTTACAACTACAGTAGTGAAGATCTGTGGGTGTCATCCACACCCCATTTTTACCTTCTTATCAAAGGGTTTTTTGATAATAAACTTATTGTGTTATGTGTTCCTATGGATGAACATGTGTAGTTAGCTATTTCAATTTATATGTTAAATTATGAGATGGATGCATGGTGAATATTTTGTGGCTAAAGTTTTGAAGTGTTGATCCACCTCCCCCCCCCCCCTCTCAAAGTTTACTTTCCCATTGTTATTTCCAACAAATTATTTCAAGGACTCCATAGGAAAATGGAGTGGCTGAACACATGAACAGGATAATAATGGAGTGTGTGAAGAGCATGATGTTGCATATTGGGTTAGCCTTAAATAAGTGGGTGAAGGTTGTCAATATTGTTGTATATTTGATTAATAGAGGTCTCGCTACTCTTTTGGGCTATGGTATTCCAGAGGAAGCATGGACTGGTAAGAAGGTGAGTTATTCTTTTATCAAAACCTTTAGTTGTGATGAATTTGGACATATAGATTCTAAAAATAGAACCAATCTAGAAACCAAGTCAAAGAAATGTTTATCTATTGGATAAGGCATTGATGAATTTGGTTATAGGATTTGGGATTTTGAAAATTGTAAAGTTATAAGAAACAGGGATGCCATATTCAATGATAAAGTATTGTACAAAGATTTGTTGTAGCAACATGAGAAGAAAGAAAATGATTATGTAGTGTTGGATGATACTCCAAAAGATGATCTTCTAGTAGTTTCTCATGATCTGCAACAACTATAGAAACAAATACCACACACCCTAGTGAATGTTAGATGGTCAACAAGGCTAAGTAGGCCTCCAAAAATATTTTCTCCTTTGTATTCAATTTCCTTATTGATGTTGGTGAACCTAAATGTTATGATAAAGTTGTTTACATGGATACAAAGATTCAGTGACAGTCTACAATGAAACAAGAAATGGACTCTTTGCTAAAATGTTAGACATAAGATTTATGCAAGTTACTTGTAGGTAAAAGGGATTTTTAGAATAAATGGGTTTACAAGTTGAAACAAGAGGATGGAGATAAGAAAATATTTAAAGCCAAGTCAATTGTAGAATTATTTGCACAGAAAAAGGACATTTATTTTGATGATGTATTTTTTCCTATTGTTAAAATGACTTCTGCTCGTACTAATTTAAGTATTGTGGCTACTAAAGATTTGCATTTGGAGAAGCTTGATGTTAAAACAACCTTTCTTCATGGTGATTTGGATGAAGAGATATATTTGACACAGCCACAAGGATTTGAGGTCCAAGGTAATGAGAATCTAGTGTGCAAATTGAAGAAAAGTTTATATGGCTTGAAGCAAGCACCTTAGCAATGGTATTTAAATTTTGACAGTATTATGCATGAGCATAGATACAGTAGGTGTCATTCATATCATTGTGTTTACTTTAAGAGGTGGATGATGACAACTACATTGTTTTATGTTTATATTTTGATGATATGCTTGTAGTTGGGTCTAACATGGATTGCATTAAGGGGTTAAAAGAATAGTTAGCACATTCATTTCCTATGAAGGATATGGGGGTAGCAAAGAAAATACGTGGAATGAAATTTTGGAGAGATAGGAAAAACAAAAAATTGACATTATCTTAGGTTGATTATATTGTGAAGGTGTTGCAATACCTCTATGGAGCATGTTAAAGTTGTTAGCACACCTTTACCTAATCATTTGAAATTGACCAAGGAGATGTGTCCAAAGACATAAGAAGAGAAGGCTAAGATGTCCAAGGTACCTTATGATTAAATTATAGAAAGCTTGATGTATGTTATGGAATGTACATGACTAGATAGTGTACATGCAGTGGAAGGCATTAGCAGGTATATGAGCCATCAAGGAATTGAGCATTGAAATGTAGTTAAATGGATTGTCACATATTTGAGAGGAACATACAGTAAGTGTTTACATTTTGGGTGCTCTGTACTAATTTACAGGGTTGTGTTGACATGGATTTGGTAGGGGGTATTAATACCAGGAGGAGTACTATAGGTTATGTATTTACTATTCGTGAGATTGGAGTGAGCTAGGTTTCTTAGTTACAAAAGGTTAATGTGTTATCCACTATAGAGGTAGATTATGTTGTTGTCATAGATGTAGCCAAGGAGATGACATGGCATCAATTCTTCATGAAACAATTGGGATACCCATAGAAGGATAATTATTTGTTCATAGATAGCCATATTTTCATTCATCTTGTCAAGAATTATGATTTGCATTCAAATAAAAAACATATACAATTGCAATACAATTTTATTTGGATAGTTTTGGATGATGGATATTTAAAGTTGGTGAAGATATATACAAATGATAATTTAGCATATATGTTTACCAAGGTAGTAACAAAGGAGAAGATGGACTCCTCTTTAGCTTTGGTTGGTCTTCTAAACTAAACAGAATAAAAGAATGGCAGAGTCTAGGCTAGTTTAATATTCTATTGGAAGCTATAGGTTTAGTAGTGCTATGATCAATCTCCAAGTGGGAGGTTATTGTTGTGGAGTTTGATCAGTCTCCAAGTGGGAGATTGTTGTGATGTGGATCCTAATCAGACTCAGAGGTTTATTTGGCATAGTTCCTCTCAAGATTATTTCTATAGGGGTTTGGGGGTAGTGCCCCCAAGATGGGGTCAAGGGACAATGCATATTGTAAAAGGCATCATGTAATGCCCTACCCAAAGATCCTTGGAAACAAGGACAAAAAGCAAGCAAGATAAAAAAAAATTTAAACAAGTGTAATTGCACATGACAACAGCATACAAGGATCATGAGAGAAGACTCATAATCATCCAAACACCAACGGATCTCCAAATGCCACTATTAACCAAACATAACAAGAGAAGAGATCATCCAAGCAAAAGGACAATTACTAACTCCTGAAAATTGGCTAAGTTTGAAAACTTGAAGCCTTGAAATTTCCTAGAATCTTTATCTTAGCCTGTAGAGGTCTGAAACCTATCTTATATATGCCACCACCAGGGATATAATTCTTGAACACTAAAATACACGATCAAGTGCAATTACATATAATATCATAGCCAAAGAAAAATGCATTAAATACCTAATTAATCCATTTACATCACTCAAGTTTGTGAAAAGTGTGAAGATACAAGAACGAAGTAAATAACCATAGCATAAAATCCATCTCATAACATAATCAACAAATATGTCCAAAAAACCATATAACTAGATATCATCATAGATCTATTATCATCTCAATATAGCATCAACATACAAATGTGATAAACCGAATAGTCTAGTAGTAAAGCATCCAAGGTAGTGAATCAAAGTATAACATCTAACACTTAGGTCAACTCAAAGTACAAAATAATAAAAGTATCTAGTATCTCTCGAATCAAAATAAAATAAGGTACAGACTGCAAACACGAGAGGCACTACATCCTCCCCCACTAGCATAGGCTTACTCTTGGAAGCCAGCAAAAAGATGGAGGTACAATCCCTCAATCATGTAGCATCTTCCCAAGTCGTAGAGGTCTCATTGCTCGAGTCCCATTGGACCCTTACCTACTCTATCTCCCAACCTTATAAGGTCAGCCTCTAGTGCTATAGGATATGAATGGGCTCCAAAGTAAGCTACCTATCTGCTACCTGCAAAGAATCCCAACCAAGAACATGGGCCACATCTGGAATATACTACCTCAAAATAGAAACATGAAAAACATCATGAATGCATGATAGGCTAGGTGGCAATGCTAGTCGATAAGTAATAGGACCAATCCTCTTGAGGATCTCAAAAGGTTTGACAAAATGTGGCACCAACTTAGAGCCTTTCCCATAATGAATGGGGCTCTTCCTTGGACACACTCTCAAAAATACCTTGTCACCAACAGAAAAGTGACTACCCGTCCTAAGCAGTAACTAAATGCTCCCTAATGTGAACAACCTACTACGCCATATCCTGAAGCATCTCTGGACCCAAAAGAACTTAGTCCTCTAAAAAATCCCAACTCAAAGAGGTATGATATGGTCTACCGTACAAGGCCTAAAAAGGTGACATGCCAAGAGAACTATGATACGTGTTGTTGTATGCAAACTCAACAAGGTACAGATAGTCCTCCCACTTCACCTGCCTATCCATAACATACATGTGAAGCATATCCTCTAGAACTCAATTCACTCTCTCAGTCCAACCATCGGTCTCTAGGTGATAAACCAAACTAAAATTGAGTTGTGTGCCCAAAGCATGCTAGAGAGATGTCCACTGTGTAGAAGTAAACACTAGATCTTTATCTGAAATGATCCGATAAGGAATCCCATGCAAATGAACAATATTTTCCAAGAAAACATGCACTACAAAAGAAGTTGTGTAGGATGCTCTCATGGGTGAAAAATGTGCTACCTTAGACAACTTGTCCACTGTCACCATGATACAACCATGTCTCCACAATGACATAGGCAACCCTATGATAAAATCAATAGATATCATATCCCACTTCCACTCTAAAATGGTATGTGGTTGCAAAAGACCTACTAGATGTTGATGCTCTACCTTCACTCTTTGGCACTCTAGACATATAGCAACAAAATCAGCAACATCATGTCTCATCCCTACCCAAAAGTACAATTGTTTGAGATTAGCATGCATCTTCTTGACTCCAAGATATGCAAAATATGGTGCGTGGTGCACTTTTGACAAAACCAAGGTATGAAGATCACCTAACACAAGTACATAGATATGCCCCATGTGTCCCAATAGTCCATCAAACTCAAGAAAATAATCTAAAAAACTCCCCTCAAGGGTACATCCTAACTCAATCTCTGCCCTCACCTCCTGATACCAAGTCTCACTAGGCAAAGCCTCCAAGATACGACCCTGAAAATACACTCCCAATGACATCACTGATACCTCATGTTCCCTTCTATTCAAAGCATCTACAACAATATTCTCTTTCCCTTTAATGTAATGAACATCAAAATCATACTCGCATAAGAACTCCATCCAACGACACTGTCGTGCATTTAGGTTTGGTTGAGTAAAGATATACTACAAGCTCCTATGATCACTTTGCAACTCAAACCTTTATCCCAAAAGAAAATTTCTCTAATAGACAAGGGCATGCACTAAAACTAAAAGTTCCAAATCATGAGTGGGGTAGTTGAGCTCATGGTCTTTGAGTTTTCTAGACCCATAAGAAATCACTTGACCATCCTGAATCAACACCACACCCACACCATCCAACAAAGCATTTGTGCAAACCATGAAATCACCTACAGGATTAGGCACTGCAAGGAATGGTGCACTGGTCAAACACTCCTTAAGAGCATTAAACATTTCCTCATACTGGTCTAACCAAACATACTTCTTCCCTTCTCTCTGAAGAGAAGTGATGGGATGGGCTACTTGTGAGAATTCCTTCATGAAGTGATGGTAGTAACCTGCCAATCCCATGAAACTACAAACTTTTGAGACGTTAGTGGGTACCAACCAATTCATGATAGCATGAATCTTCTCTGGATCCACTGCAATTCCATCACTAGTGATGATGTGTCCAAAATACTTCACCTCTGACTGGAAAAACCCACATTTACTCAAATTTCCATATAATTAATGGTTTGTCAAGCACTGTAATACTTGACATAAATGGACTTTGTGCTCCTCCATAGTCTTCAAATAGATCAATATGTCATCTAGGAATACAATGACACACTGATTAAGGTAAGTGTGAAATACACCATTCATCAAACTCATGAACATTAATGGTGCATTGGTTACCCCAAAGGGTACAACCGTGAACTCATAATGCCCATACTATGTATGAAAAGCTATTTAATGAATATCAGCCTCCTGAATATAAATTTGATGGTATCCTAACTTAATATCAATCTTTGAGAACACTCATGCTCCCTTCATTTGATCAAACAAGTCATCTATCCTTGACAAAGGATAATGGTTCTTCACTATCACCTTATTCAGCTATTGGTAGTCAATGCACAAATGCAAATAACCATCCTTCTTCACGAAGATGACTGGTGCACCCCATGGGGATACACTAGGATAAATATGTTCTTTGGCCAACAATTCCTCTAGATGTAATCTGGGCTCACTCAACTCCTGAGTAGCCATGTAGTAAGGAGCTTGTGAAATTGGCTCCGCTCTTCGTACAAGATCAATCTGAAAATCAATGTCACACTATGGTGGCATACCTAGAATCTCATCAAGAAGCCCATCTGCATACTCATGAAGGAGTGGGTGATCATCAAGTGTCACCATACGACTCTTGGCTTCTTCGAGATCACTGATAGACACAAGAAATAGCTGGCAACACTTTTGCACAGTCTACTTTAGCTGATTAGCTAAGATCATATGAAGTGAGACTAGTCTCTGAACTCCCAAAAGTTCCACCTACCCATCTATGTCATCAACACACTATACCATCTTACGATGACAATCGATATTTCCCTAATGGGCGACTAACCAATCCAGACCCAACACAATGTCATACAATCCCAAAGGTAAAATGTGTAGATCCACTATGGTGGTGAAGGTTCCCAAATTCAAACTACAACCTCTAACCAATGAGTCAATAGCCACTTTGGAACCTATTGCTAACTCAACCTTCCACCTATCGACTTGATGAACTGCCACTAGCTGACATCGTTGAACAAGAGATGCTGATATGAAAGAATCTAAAGCACCAAAGTCAAATAAAATTAAAGTTGAAATACCATCCAACATCCCTATAGCCTCGACTATTGTACCCTGATGGTTTGCTTGACGATTGTCAACCATTGCAAAGACTCGATGATTTTGACCCACATCTCCTACAATAGGCTCAGATCTTGTTGCACCCTTACCAAATCCCAAATATGGTTTGATGGAGCACTCAAAATATTTATGGCCAGGCTGACCACAAGAAAAATAGTTTATTCCACGACCTCCCTAGGTAGCACTAGGATAAGGTGCACTACCCCTGCTAGAATTATATTGAGCATTCTAAGAAGGATGATCCTGTTGAGATTTCTATCCTTGGTTTTGGTTATCTCCTTTCTTTCCTGAGGTACGAGAAGATTTTCCTTTCTTTCCCCAAAACCTCTTCTTACTCTAACCATGATAACCACCCTAAGAGGGTTCTAATTGGGACTAGCCCTTCCCTAAGGACTATGAAAATTGTGCATCCTATCCAGAATTTTGAGTACTTTGGTTCTAAGAACCAAATTTCCCACTATACCCCCTAGCCACATTTCTCTCTATGATCCTTGCCTTCTCCACAACAAGTGTCCTCAGTTGATGAGCACGTACATCTCCAATGATGGAGTCTCTGAGGCCCCTAACAAAATGTTGGGTGATGAATGCATCATCATGCCTGTAGCTAGAATATTGTTTCAGACCAAGGAACTTCCTCTCATATTGATCAATCATCATAAAGCCCTATTTAAGCTCCTAAAATTCATCAATACAAGCTTCATGACACTGTAGTGACATAAAATTCTCTCTAAACCTTTCCTTAAAGATCTCCAAGGTGAGATATGTGACATTGATACCAATTCTTTCACTCTCTCCATCCCACCAAATGTAACCATGTTCCCTCAACTATGTGACCACACAACGGGCCTTTACATTGCTCCCATAAGGTAGTAATGAGAAACAATGCCCCATATCAAGTAACTAGGTCTCAACCTTGAGTCTTATTCCCTGACCATCAAACTCTAGTGGTTTTGACCTCTGAAGTTCTCACTTCATCTCAATCTGTATGAGATCAAAATTATCCAAGCCATGGCCCCTCCATCGGTTCCTTCTTCCACTGGGTGGTGTACGAATATGTTCTCATTCATGCTTTTCCTCCCTGTGCTCTGACTAATGGGAATCTCCATGATGAGATGTTAGGAACCGTGTGTTCCTTCTGTTTATTTTGTTAGAGTAGTGTTGTTGGACGCATATGCTTTGTAAGTCGTCCCGTGAGTATATTTTATTATCCCACATGCATAGGTAGTATTACTTTTCTAGATCGTACTCAGTATATAAGAATAGGTTGAGGCCCTTGATGGGCACGGACGAATTTATTGTATTGAGCTTGCTCAAAGGAGGTTACCCCCTCGAAGTGGCCTGCGATCAAGTAGATTCATTCTGAGTTCTGCTATCACTTTGTATTCTGTTATTTCGAGCATTCTCACGATATTGCTATAAGGAGGTTCATCACATCTGGTATCAGAGCACTCTCTTGGGCTCGCTGGGTGGAAATTACATCAAATTCTTTTTTTTCTGTCGTGGCCTTCAGGTTCCTCTCAATTCTAATATCTCTTGTTATTGCAATAACTCTTTTCAGTTGTTCTTTCTGTGAGTGAATTTTTCTAAGTCGACTGTTCAAAAAAAAAAAAAAAAAAAAAAAAAAAAAGAGTAAAAATTTTTTCATTTTTTAGTCGTAGCTTCCTTGTTTGCTTTCTGTTTCTGCTCATACTTCCGCAGAACGTCTGCAATATCATTTCGCATACTTCCTTCCTTGGCGACCCAACCCCACAAACCACTACTCCACAAACCATGCGGGTCCAAGGTTTCTTCAAGAAGATCCCTCTTACTATACTCATTGATTCTGGTAGCACTCATAACTTCATTGATCCACGAATAGCCAAACAGGCTGATTGCTTTATCCATCCCTGCTCTAGCTTTGAAGTCATGATTGCCAATGGGGGCACTTTACCTTGTAAAGGGAAATGTCGCAATGTGCGTCTCTCTATTGGCAATTATAACATGCGCTTTGACATGTTTGCCTTACCCTTAGGTGGATGTGATGTGGTTTTGGGTGCCCAATGGTTACGCACTCTTGGCCCCATTCTCTGGGATTTTGCTGAACTTTGGATGCAGTTTTCAGCCGAGGGGCACCAACACACTTTGAAAGGCTTACAACCAGGGTCTCTCAGCATCATCAGTTCACACCGTATGGAAAAACTTCTTAAGAAGAATTCACATGGTGTCATCGCTCAGCTCCATTCCATTCAGATGCAGCCATCAGCAGTCTCTAGCACTCCTGTCGATCTCCAACACATTTTGGACAAGTATTCTGGTGTATTTGCTGAACCTGTGGGATTACCTCCTTCTCGTCCAGAGGACCACCGTATTCAGCTCCTTCCTGGCAGTGTTCCGCCCAACATCAGGCCCTACCGCTACCCATTTCATCAGAAGACCGAAATCGAGATACTTGTCCGTGACTTACTGAAGCAAGGTATTATTCGCCCTAGTACCAGTTCCTTTTCTTCTCCAGTTCTGCTTGTTCGCAAAAAAATGGGTCATGGCGACTCTGCATTGATTTTCGAGCACTTAATCATCTCACTATAAAGGACAAGTTTCCCATTCCAGTTGTTGATGAACTTCTTGATGAACTTCATGGGGCTCATTTTTTCTCCAAGTTAGATCTTCGTTCTGGGTATCATCAAATTCGGGTTAATGAGGAGGATATACCTAAAACTGCCTTCCGCACACATGATGGTCACTATGAATTTTTAGTCATGCCCTTTGGCCTCACGAATGCTCCTTCAACATTTCAGGCAGTGATGAATAACATATTTCGACCATACCTCCGGAAATTCATTCTGGTCTTCTTTGATGATATCCTCATATATAGCAAAACTTGGGCTGAGCATCTCCATCATCTGGAGCTTGTCTTGCAACTTCTCTCTGATCATCAACTCTGTGCAAAACTATCTAAATGTGTGTTTGGCCAAGAGGAAGTGGAGTATCTCGGGCATATTGTTGCACACCATGGAGTGCGGGTGGATCCTACAAAAATAGATGCCATGAAAACTTGGCCGCATCCTAAAACTCTCAAGAGCCTTCGGGGTTTTTTGGGGTTGACTGGCTACTACCGCAAGTTTGTCAAAGATTACGGGAAAATTGCAGCACCATTGACAGCTCTGTTAAAAAAGGATGCCTTCTCCTGGACCCCTGTTGCTGACACTGCATTTGAACAACTGAAACAGGCTATGTGCAGTACACCTGTTCTCGCAATGCCAGATTTTTCCAAACCCTTCACTATTGAGAGTGATGCTTGCGGCAATGGATTGGGTGTTGTTCTCCTGCAAGATGACCATCCTATTGCGTTCACTAGCAAAGCCCTCTCTGGTAAGAATCTAGCCCTCTCTACTTATGAAAAAGAAATGATGGCTATTTTGCATGCTGTACAGAAGTGGCGGCCATACCTCTTAGGGAGTCATTTTTGCATCAGAACCGATCACCAAAGTCTGAAATACTTCCTGGAACAACGGGTATCCTCTCCTACACAACAGAAATGGGTCAGCAAACTCATGGGGTATGATTATGAGATCACCTACAAGAAGGGTAAGGAGAATATTGTGGCAGATGCTCTTTCTCGCACATTTGATAATCAAGCTTCCCTTTCCGCTATTTCTATGCCCATTCCCAATTGGTTAGCGTCTGTTCAGCAGGGCTATGACAGTGACTCTTCTTTATCTCAAATCATTCACCAGCTAGCCAATAATCCTTCTGCTATACCACATTACTCTTGGGATGGTGCTTCTCTTCGATACAAGGGTCGGCTAGTGCTTCCTCAGAACCCAGCTCTACATCAGGCTATTTTTTATGAACTCCATGCTTCTCCTTCAGCAGGGCACTCAGGCTTCCTCAAAACTTATGAGCGAGCAAGGAGAAACTTCTTTTGGAAAGGGATGAAACAGACAATTCAACAGATGGTGGCTGAATGTGATACTTGCCAACGCCACAAGGGTGAAACGACCCTCCTTCCTGGCTTGCTCGAACCATTGCCCATCCCTACACGGATTTGGACTGATATTTCTATGGATTTCATTGAAGGGCTTCCTAAATCCGGTGGCAAGACAGTGATCTTGGTTGTAGTTGATCGTCTCTCGAAATATAGTCATTTTTGTGCCCTCAGCCACCCCTATACTGCCTCCTCTGTTGCACAAATCTTCATGGACCAGATATTTCGTCTTCATGGACTCCCTTCTTCCATTGTCTCTGATCGTGATGCAACTTTTACCAGTCATTTTTGGACTGAACTGTTTCAGAAAACTGGCACCAAACTGAAGATGAGTTCGGGCTATCACCCACAAACTGATGGTCAAACTGAAATTGTCAATAAATGCTTGGAAACTTATCTTCGTTGCTTCACTTCCGAACAGCAACATCAGTGGGCCAAGTGGCTCCCTTTAGCTGAATGGTGGTACAATACCTCTTACCACACTGCCTCTAAAATGACTCCATATGAAGCAGTCTATGGTCAGGCACCTCCAGTGCTCCTTCCCTACACTCCCAACAGCTCACCAGTCCAGGCAATTGACATAGTTCTCCGCAGCAGGGATCAGATTCTTCGTACCTTACAGGATAATCTTCACATGGCCCGTAATCGGATGAAACAGCAAGCAGATCAACACCGTTCTGAGCGCTCATTTCAAGTTGGGGATATGGTTTTTCTTCGTCTACAGCCCTACAAACAATCCTCCCTAAAGCTGAAAGGGCGTCATAAGCTGGCCCCAAAATTTTATGGGCCTTATAAGGTTCTGCAGAAGATTGGTTCAGTTGCTTATAAACTGGAACTTCCTCCTTCTTCCCGCATTCATCCAGTCTTTCATGTTTCTTGTCTAAAGAAAGTTCTGGGTACCACTGTCAGAGCACAAACTACTCTCCCTGAAATGGATACGGAAGGATCCATTATCCTGGAGCCGGTGGCAATCATTGACCAGCGCACTCGCCAGCTTCGCTCTCGCTCCATCTCTGAGGTCTTGATTCAGTGGCATGGCATGCAACCAGAGGATGCTACCTGGGAACCCCTTCTTCAGATTCAACAACAATTTCCACACCTTAAGCTTTGAGGACAAAGCTTTTTTCTAAGGGAGAGGGGATGTTAGGAACCTGTGTGTTCCTTCTGTTTATTTTGTTAGAGTAGTGTTGTTGGACGCATATGCTTTGTAAGTCGTCCCGTGAGTATATTTTATTATCCCACATGCATAGGTAGTATTACTTTTCTAGATCGTACTCAATATATAAGAATAGGTTGAGGCCCTTGATGGGCACGGACGAATTTATTGTATTGAGCTTGCTCAAAGGAGGTTACCCCCTCGAAGTGGCCTGCGATCAAGTAGATTCATTCTGAGTTCTGCTATCACTTTGTATTCTGTTATTTCGAGCATTCTCACGATATTGCTATAAGGAGGTTCATCACATGAGATCCCTCTTTCCAATCATGATCATGTTGGTGCTCCTCAACACGAGGGCCCAACCGAGCAAGAATTTCCTAGAGTACTGGCATCAATGCCCCCATGACATTCTGATTAGCATTATCCTATTATCCCTCTCCATCCTCTCATCCCTATTCATACTGTTCATTTCCATGGTTACCACTACGGGTACCACCATGGCCACCAGCTCTACGTGTAGGAGGCATCACTATGGGAATAACAAGGTGATGTCAGAAAAGTCAGATCATAAGCATAAGAGTCGAAACCATGAACCAACAAGATATCAAATAATCAAACATAATATACCAATACCCAAAAGAAAAGAAAACCATAGTGGAAGCATAAAACGGAGATCCCAATGTTGCAACATGGGCTCTGATACTATATGTAATGCCCCGCCCGAAGATCCTTGGAAACAAGGACAAAAAGCAAGCAAGATAAAAAAAAATTAAAACCAGTGCACATGACAGCAACATACGCAAATCACAATGGAAGACTAACAATCATCGAAACACCAATGGATCTCCAAACACCACTATTAACTGAACATAACAAGAAAACATAAGAGATCATCCAAGCAAAAAGACAATTGTTGACTCCTAAAATTTGGATAAGTTTAAAAACCTGAAGCCTTGAAATTTCCTAGAATCTTTATCTTAGTCCATAGAGGTCTGAAACCTATTTCAAATGAATTGCCACATATTTTAAAATATATCCTAAGTATAAGGAATTAAATATACACCAACTTATACTTAATATTTTTTTTTAAACAAGTGTGTGTGCACATAACAACAAAATACATGGATCACAATAGAAGACTGAAAATCATCCAAACACCAATAGATCTCTAAACATCACTATTAACTAAACATAACAAGAAAACATAAGAGATCATCGAAGAAAAAATGCAATTGTTGACTCCTAAAAATTGGCTAAGTCTGAAAACCTGAAGCGTTGAAATTTCCTAGAATCTTTATAGTAGCTCGTAGAGGTCTGAAATCTATCTCAAATGAATCATTGCATATATTAAAATATATCTTAGGTATACACCAAAGAGGGTACCCAAAACACATCCCAAAAAGTTCAAGTCTTACTAAAAAGTGCATGTTGTCTGCCCACATAGGTTTTTGTAATTTCCAGGTGATACTTTAATACAGCACTGGCCAATACTTTCCAGTATTGCGCAATATTTCCAAAGAAAGGAAACACTTTTAGGGACTGAGCAATACTTCTCTCAAGGTTGTGCGATACGTTTCAAGTATCATACGATATTTCTTCCTAAGGGATGCGATACATTCTAGTATCGCACAACAAGATCCTAATGGGCATGCAATACTTTATTGTATCACACCAAGCTGACACATGGTCGCCTAGATAAGACAGGAACACAAAAAGGCAATGAAGAAGGTAAAAACCTAGTATGAAACCTCCACGTCGGGGAGTATTAAATCCACATTTTGAGGCAAGAACACTCGAACCAAATTTGAAAGATGGAAATAACAACTAACCATCTAATGAACAATAATAATAAAAAGTATAGAATGAAACATCGTAGTAAACAAAAGTAACATCGTAATGAATAGAATTAACAAACTAAGTATGTAGTTCCTCTCAACCGTCAATGGCATCATGAGACCATCATGGGCCCTAGCCATCCCTCATGCATAACATCCCAAGCCACTGACCAGATCATCGGTACTATCATAATAGGGATGTCACTACTAAACATGATACAACATAAGCATAAGAAAATCTAATATGCTAGAATAAAGCATAAGATGATCCTACAAGTAGATAACATCACCTATCACATGCTAATCATCATAATAAGGAATGCATTAAATCTAACATCATCTAAACATGATATACAAGCATCCCAATAAAAGCATAAATCATAAGAAAGCATACTCTGGAACCCGAAGTACCAAGTGAAAACATCCAACAATGGTCACACTAGAACAATAGACCATCTCTGTACACCAGTCCCTAGTAGTGGTATGGGTAGCTAAGCCTCCCAACCATGTGATACCCATAGGTCCATACTCACCATGTTGATGGAGATAGTGATCCAACCACAACCACACATAGAACAACATCCATGGCTAACACACACACCAGGTAGTATGATGACTAAATCCAAGACATAGACAATACATAAACTATAGGTCCTGCTTAGACACTCAATGGGCTACTATATAGGGGCAGACATAATGGAGAGTCACTTGGCATTGACAAGCCCAAGCTTGGATCATGTGTCCTCAAACTTAATCTGGTGTTCACACATTTGATCATCAGGTTGTGGGATAGAAGCTCCCTCCATATGCTACCCTACCCTACCCATGCTCATCTAATGATGAGTGCCTGTAGGCATGCAAATTCCCAACCCAACCCTAATGATCATAACTTCTGGAAGTTCCATGGAAGATTGAAGCTTGCAATTCATCCAAAAATTTATGTGCACATACTCATGTGTGGTGCACCACCATCACGAAGATCATAACATAAGGACTAGATGAGGAAAAAAAAAGTCCCTCACCTGAAAACACACTCAGGAGGATGAATACAACATACATCCCAATGCAACATAAAAAAATGCAATAAAGGTCCAACTGACATAAAAAAAAATCATCAAGGTCCATATGCAAACTCATGCCAAGAAAACCTAAGAAAATAGGGTAGTACGTAAAATAAGGTAAAAACTCCAAAATCTGGAAAAACTCCAAAATTAAAACCCATTTGACCTTTGGGTACAAAAGATTTCTAAAAATCCAAAAATAAATGAGTTCAGACACCATATGCAAAAATGGCCAACATAACGGCTCAAAACCCCAAACCATCATTGCAAAGATAGGGGAAATGCTCATACCCAACCAACCGGGTAGAACTAACAAACAAAAATGGAGGGGAACACTAGTTCTTAGCCTCCTAACATACTACTACAAGAAACAGAAGCTAAAAGAGAATAAAAACAATCAAATGAGAAGGCCCTACTTGACAGCAAAAGGGGCAGAAATTGAAACCCGCACAATAAAATAAATAACCCGCCAAATCTATTGGAAGTGATGAAAAAGCATAAATTCCCCGAGTGGAATCCAATGAGATTGGCCTCGCAAAAAACCCATGCTCACAGCTCCCATAACTAATAGAATTTGAATCCTTCAAAAGAGGATTCTCAAAAAACTTTCCAATTTTCTTTTTCAAAAAGTGAGAAATGAATAATAAAATCACTTTTTCAATACTTATTCATATGTTGAGTTAATAGTCAATTAGGGAAAATAGCCAACTATAGTAGCTAGACTCCAAATCGACCCAAACGAAAATAGGTTATTCTTCATAATAGGAATTCACCTAAGGAAAAGCTGGCAAAAATTAAATTTGAAAAGATTTAAAGCTCGAAAACCCAAAATTATAGAAAATCACTAAACACTTTTGTGACAATGTGAACCTCTAAATGCATAGACATGCTCATTGGTCTAATCACACAATGCAGATGAGTTTAGATTTACTAATCACTGAAATATTTTAATTAAAATAATTAAAATAAAGATACGTCGACCATACAGAGAGACATTGGTAAAATATGAATGGCTAAATCACTAACTCCATATGCCACTGCTAGGGATGTAATTCTTGCACACTAAAATACATGATCAAGTGCAATTGCATATAATATAATAGCCAAAGAAGAATACATTAAATACCTAATTAATCCATTTACATCACTCAAGTTTGCAAAAAGTGTAAAGATACAAGAATGAAGTAAATAACCATAGCATAAAATCCATCTCATAACATAATCAACAAATATGTCCAAGAAACCATATAATCAGATATCATCATAGATCTACTGTCATCTCAAAATAGCATCAACATGCAAATGTGATAAACTAAACAGTCTAGTAATAAAGCATTTATGGTACTGAATCAAAGTATAAAATCTGACCCTCATGTCAACTCAAAGTACAAAATAATAAGAGTATCTAGTATCTCCTGAATCAAAATAAACAAGGTACAGACTACAAATATGAGAGGCACTACACATCAACTGCTATCTTCTATTGGATGACTTATTCTAGCCCTAATTTTGTAAACTTGGTAAAAAATATTGTATGAAAAGGATTAGGGTTAGTGATTTCATAATGTATGGTGATATTGTAGCTTCTTGTGATGGTATTGAGTTATAAGGGATTGCAGATTGTAATCACTAGATAGTAATAATCTTGGACTTGTTTTTGGTGGATGTAGCCTAGGGATTGGGTGAACCACATTAAATCTTGGTATCTTGTGTTCTCTTCTGTGCAATCTATTATTTTCTAATATTTGTTATATTTGCATGTAACTATCATTTCTGTCTATGGTTAAACCTAACAAAGAGAACTCATAACACCATTTTTTTTATCTAGGGAAACCCTGGCCAAGTAAATACCCTGATGGGGATGGTACTCACAAAATGATCCACTAGTCTAAAGTATCTGGTTAAAGATATTGACCTTGTTAGGAGTCTATTATACCCAAGTATAGTGTCTCAATTCTTGTTAGAGGACTTAAGCCTTATTAGAATCCTCAACCCTATTAGAAGTTGTTATATAAAAATACAAAATGTATTAAAGAAGATTCAACTACCCAAACATGTAATATACAATATAGTTTCTTGATACAAAGAGATAGATACAAAAACCTCTTTCACTGTTGTTGATATCTTCAATATCTGATATTTCCTTTAATGTTCATCACAATATTTACATTCATATCATCATACATCACATATAGTTCATATAGTCTTTTGTATAAGTGCACTAACTTCACATTTGATTCTTTTTATCTTTACAAAATAAAAAATATTGTCTAGTCAGTCTTTAAGCTTTGACACACTTTACATAATACAAAATTATATCTTTCTAACTTAGGGTTAACATCTAGGATGTCATCCCTAGTTAATTAAGTAATTATTTTGTAAACAAAATAATTCCTTAATCCATAATTATTTATTTCTTATCATGTTATGTTCTTCCTATTCTCTGTTGTGACTGGTAAAATTGTTATATCTCTTTTTGTATTGACCATACTAACTTGTGCTCATGCATATGTCATTTTGACGCTCTATCTGTTCTGTACCTAACTACACATGTACCAATAATGTCACTATCAATTGCACATATCAAAACTATATCTATTCTACTAGATTAACTAACTAATACTTAGACAATTTTCTAAGTATAGTTGTTGTATATTTGACTTTACATTATGCTCTTTTAATACAAGATATATGTTTCCATAAATGAAAATAACTTATCTACCTAGTCAAATTGCCAACATGTAAGGGGGAAAATGGATGTTATAGATGGGGGACATACAAAGAGAAATAATATAGTGAGGTGAGAGAGAAACTATATAGTGAAGCAAGAAAGAGGAAAGTTGCAAAAGCGGTAGAATAAATTGTTAAAGGACAAATTATGGGAAAAAAAAGAAGAATGGTAAGACACAAATAGGAAAGTTACTGAGATGCAATATAAGGCTATTCTTGAAGCCTTTAGTAGTCATGTACCACAAGAACATATTATAGAAGAGAGAACAATGGAGGGTAAGTAAGAAGAAAGAAAGGTAGAGTGTGATATTGAAATCACTAAGGTGGAGGTCATTCTACATGTAGTTACTCCCAGAAGATCATATAGGAATTCATTTAAACTCAAACAAGAAGATGAATCAAAGAAACATACTAGAAAACCAATTAAAAATAAGGTTGAAGTGCCAAAGACAACCCCTATTCATAATGATAAGGCAAATGGGCCAACCTTCAAGAAACCTAAATATTCAAAGAAAGTGTAAGAAGGATAAGGAAACATAAGAAAAAGAGGAGAAAGAGGAAGAAAACACATAACATAAGGATGAAGAAAGTTGAGGAACATCAATTGGACTTGGTTACAAAGAAGAAAAAGTGGAAGCCAAAACTAATGATGATTATAGAAAAAATAGAACCTTTAAACTAACAAATTGATTGGAATAATAATATTATTTTACTTCAGTGTTTGTCATTTGACTTTGTTAGAGGATAATAACAAAATATTAGTTTATTAAATGGGTATTGCATTATAGTAAACTTTAGAATTTTTTATTTAACTTGAATTTTATTACATTTAGATGTTAAAGTTTAGTAAAATGAGAATAAATAAATAATCATGTACATCAAAGTGGAATTAATCAATTAAATAGTTTAGGTCAATTTTAGAGGTTATGATTAGATTATTAAGAGGGTTTATGTATGGATAATGAATTACCCCACCTAAGGCCATTGAATTTAGTTGAGTTACTATTTAATTAGGGTTTAAGTTAACCCTCTTAAAACTTGATATAATTTGAATTGTGATTCATTCAACCAAATTGTATATGATACCTAAACCACTTAGTTAACTTATTGCTAACAACTAAAGCCCAATTAAAATTTAACCTTTATTATGGGTAGTTTTAACTTGTTATTCTAGTTAAGTATTATAATGGTTAATTTAGGTTGTAATTGAACCTAGACTTCGAAATCTTAGAGGGAGGTTGACTCAATCAATTATGATGGTGGGACAACCACATGAATGATGTCCCTTGAGATGTATACTTGACTTGTTAGGTTACATAATTGCAATAATTATTGCAAATATAATTATACTTCAAATATTAACTTCATAAAATTTAGTACTCAGAGTAAAGATGTTGGTACATCAACATGTTTTTGCCTTAGATTTTGGGCATGACACACTTGCATGGATGAAGACAAATCATGATGATTTGACTATATCATCTTGATTGTTGGAATAGATAACTTTTAGTACTCCAAATATGTCTTCTTGACTATATGATAGCATAGAGATGCTTGATCAATTCTTGGAAAGTAGATAATAGTATCATTTAGTATGATGGAATAAATCATTTTGAATTCTCCTCAAACACCCTATAGATCATCTTAGCATAGTGTGGTATAAAACTTCATTTCTAGCTTTCTCTACGAAAGCCAAATATATTTGGAAACTATGGATATGTCATCATTTTAGTTCAATATACATAATTTTTGTATCAAAATATTATATATATTGCTATGCGATAAAATGTAGACAAGAATACATTATCTCTTCTTCAAAAGATGAACTATTATTAGTCCCTACCTTTAGGTAGAGACTTATGTTTTCACATCATTTTCTTTAGTTAGTTTTTGTTTGGGACATTTTGCAAGAAGCCTTTATCCTAATTTTGTAGAAAGCCTTTTATTAACATTACATTCTTATATCTTTAATGCTATTTTTTGATTGGTTGTTGTCAAACTTTCTAGTGTTTTTTCCATTTTCAGTTTTTAAAAAAATCATTTTTATTGTTGGGTATTACAAATAACATTTCTCCCAAAAAATAAAGTGAAAAATAAAACTAGCAACTTCTCATTAAATATTAATTTATAGGAATTTGGGATCCAAAACTAAAAGTTATGAATCAAAAACTTATTTTTTCTCATTTCTTCTTCATCTTTGTAGAGTTGGCAATTGAGTTTGGTATATGGTTTGTATTTTTTTTAAACCTTATATATGATAGATTTGAAGCATTATTTTGAGGTAACTCTCTCATTTTCTACTTGCATGGAATTTTTTTCATGTACATTGGCTCACAATTTTCTTGGACTATGCAGCCACTTTTTGCCAAGTAAGCTCTTTTATTTTCTCTGGCAATGTGAGCTACTTTATAGCTTCTCATCCATTCATCATTATCATGGATATGGATATATGCATTTCTTTTATTCATTGTAAAATTCATAATTAGCGATTTGCTATCATTTTCTTTACCAACTATGGTATCTATGTGGGTTTTCTACTATTAAAAACTTTGAAACCCTACATCACTTTTTTGTTTAATTTCTAATTTGAAGCGAATTTACTAGCATCACCATGCATGAAAAGGGCTTCATCTTTATTTTCATTTAAGAAACAAGAATTTGTAAACTATCCTAAATCATATTTTTTTCTTTTGAATCATATATTTTTTTCTTTTATAGAGGTCTACTTCTATCTGTGTTTTTTTCCTTTGAATAACATTCTTGGAGGGTGTAACAATGTTCTTAAGTCACACATGAACTGACTATTCAAATTAATGATCTTTCTATGCACTTGATATCATTTTCAAGAGAAGATAATTCCTATAACTTCTTTTTATTTTTTAAAATTATTTTTGAAATTGTGTAAAAAGAGATAAATTTCTCTTCATGCAAACCTAGTTTCTGTCACATCGCAAATCAGATATGGATTCTATTATATATTTTTCTTTGGAAAATTGTATTATTTTATCCATATGAGACAAACCTAGATTATTTTTTATATCATACAGATAAATTGGGTTTAAGTGACTGTGAATAATGCATTTAAGACAACGATAACAACAATTTCAGCTCACAAAGCCTTAGCCATCATCACGACGACATGCATAAGATCAAATGTTAGCAAAATTATGTTTGTGGGCAATGATATAGGATTATCAATTAGTATTTGTCCTCTAATTATTTGATTTGATTTTATCCAAAAAAACTATCTTTCTCCAATCTTTAAACCACAGTTGAAAACAACAATATACTTATGTTGATTTTGGAGGGAATGAGTCATAATAATATATTTCCCAAATTGCAACTATAAACTCCATTGAGTGGTAATCCAATGATCAACGGAAGTGTTTGATACATGCAATGTAAAATAGAATGGTCCAATTACCACTAAATTAATCATGCAATATATTTAATCTTTCTTCTACTGAGTGTGTGATAATGAGATGGTTAATAGAACCTTGGTTTAATGCCAAATTTCAAACTACCTTCTTTTAAAAATTGCTCATCTTTGCATTTAAATATGTCCTTTTATTATCTTTTGAACATCCTACAACTCTTGATTCTTGAAGTTTTGTTATGGAAACCATTGGAAACTGTATTGGCTAGTAATTTCATTCACTTTAGAGATTTTAACATCATGCAAAATGTGCCAAATTATTTCACCTATACCTCTATATTATGCATCAATGTGATCCTTTAAATGTAATTCCTAAATTGGCTTTGCCAAAAATATATTTTGTGTAACTCTTTGAGAAAGCATCTAATAATCATTCAACTTAGCTACCATGAATTTTAACATAGAATTATTTTTATCATGGTTAAAATCATAAAAATACTATTATAATAATATATCAATTTTTCTAGTTATCTTGAATCTTTATTTTTCTTCATTTTATGTTTATTCTTATATTTTCAGTTTTTCTTTATTTTTTAACTTAGACTATTATTAGAGAAATTGTACATTCCAAAATACAAGAAATTTCAAGAGTTGTGTAGGAGATCAAAATGATTTCATGCCAATTACACGAAAATATATGATCTTAATTTTGTTCATAGATTGTAATACTCATATTATAATATTTACATTTTATCACATGAACATTATGACTATAAGATATACTTACAAAAAAATGTTTGAAGCATTCTAAGTCAATATTAAAATCACTAAATATAGATTTTCAAGTTTCTGTATGGATGAGCAAAAACATTATGAGCGTAATTTGCAATTGATATTTTTACAATTGAATTTGAATCGTTTGACATCACAAAAAATCTAAGAACAATAATATTTTACTCTAGTTGCAACAATGAGGCTCTTGTTGCCTAAGATATCACAATAATGCTAAACTACACTAAATAAATAGCACATTGATGCCATATAAAAAATGCTCTTATTGTAGTAGTTGAAAAGTCATTTAGAGTTTATGGTTGCACATGTATCATAAACTGTAGATACGTGAACAATTTTTTATTAACTTCAAACTTAAATTTACTCATTAATTTTTATTCGGTTTGCCTAAAGCTTGACCAAATGAAAATAAACCAGTTTCTAACAACTTCTCAAATAGAGTCTCTAAGCACTACCTACTTTAAATAAAGGTATAACATGACAGTGGATACAATTTCTATCTACTTCATTCTATTTCATTAGATTCACGAGTAAAGTTCAATTTAATGGGTTCAATTCAATTCTACAAACATAAATCTAAACTAGAATATATTCTAATCAATTTTTCACTTTACATTATTTTTCACTAAAACTAAAATCAAGTACATCATTTTCAATAGTTTATTATATGACATTGAATTTGTCTTAACTCTAAATCTTAAGTTTTTATTAATTTGAAAGAATTATATAACAGACTATTGTGTATAGTAATGATATTTATGTGAATCAAATAATTTTAAAAAAAAATTAAATATGTTTTTTATTTTTATTTTTTAATATAACATTCATAGATTTTCAAATTTAAGGAAGGAACCATTTTGACTAACATTTGATTTTTTTCATATATGTGAAAAAAACTAGATATCATAATTCAATTATCTCCTACTTATCAAATATAGACTATCTTTTCTCAAATATTTTTTTGAAAAATCAATAGTGTACTAGATCACATTGATTTCAATACTTTGAACTTTACTTACCTCTAAATCTTAGATAATTGTAAAAATTAGATAACATACATGTTGTAGATAGTTATGATATTTATTTGAAACCAATAATTATTTATTATTAAATAAATTTATATTTTTTAATATAACATGCATAGATTATCAAATTTAAATAAGCAACTGTTAACTAACATTTAGTTTTCTTCATCTATATATATAAAGCACAAATCGAAGAGACAATAATTCAAATGTATAATACCCTTCCCCAGGTATTTTTACAGGATGAAAAACATATATGAAAAAAATTAGATAGGCTATTAAGCACAAAAAGAGGGAACAACAATTCCACTACCCTTCCCTAGATAAATTGCACTTGAGTACTGGTCATCATTATCTGAGAGAAAATTGCACAAGTACTTGTTAAAATGGGAGGTGCCGTGCTGAAATGTTTGTCCGTTCACGAGCAGACGTGGAACGTTACGTAGGGGAGGCTTATCTTTGTAAAAAAATATCTTCCTCAATTTTTAAAATATTTTTCTACAAGAAAAATATGACGCTGTTTTGGCTGTAGTTGAAAGTTTCCACGTGAGGACACCAAGTCGCTTCCACACGCAAATTAGAATGGTCCAACATCACAGTCTACATTACATGCAAATAAATATTTTAATTTATTAGCTCGTACGTCACTTTGATTTTTAAAAATCTAGCTATTACAAATGTCAAACCGACCCACAAGATTTCCACTCTTCAATCCAGCTCAGAAAGTTATCAAACGGCACTTTTTGGAAAAAATTGTAAATGGAAAGTAACAAAATTAGTGGGGGATGATGTCTGAGAATTTACACGATTTCAAGGTAATCACACACAGTTATTTGGGATTTTCTCCAATTCTTTTGAATCAGGAGCAGATATTTCCGAAATTTTGAATGATAACGATTAAATGAAAAGCTTCATCGGCGCCATGAATGGTGACATGCGTTTGCAGATGTCCAGCGCACATCCTTGCCTTTACCTATTTGCTGTTGTTGCTTAAATTTCTCCCAGTCGGAAAGAGTATTTCTCAAATCAATAAGTTTCGCCTTCAATCCTCTGCAACAATTGGCATGCATCGTACGAACTGAATTCACATATTTCGTTCTTTGACAGTATCCACCAAAATATTTAGTATCAAGAAATTCGACTTTAAGTCCCCTGCTTCTGAACTCTTTCCGTTTCAGTATATTTAACACATCTTGCTCATTTTTACCGGGATAAACCTTCTTGGATCCATACCAAAACTTGAAAAAATTGACAGTCTTATTGTTGGATTTGACATACATGAATCCTCCGTTGGGTGAGTTGTGCAAATCAGTTGGTTTCCCTGTATAATGATCTGATGCTATCTGGAACTCTGCCTTGGATGACAATTTGGTGAAGGGATCTCGAAACCACATAATATCAGCATCCTGCGTATAATATAATCTGAATTATTCTGATTGAAAATGAGGAAACATGAAATAAATTTACTGTACAATTTTCTCCAAACCCTTGACAAACACGACAACTTTACTTACCGAGAAAAGGAAGTTATATCCTCGCTCCAAGACCTCTCCGAAGAAAAGAAGCCTTCTCCACATCATTTTCAAATACTCTTCGCTCATGAAAAGCTTTTCTCCGGAGAAATCTACTCCCTCCGTTTTCATCAGATAACAATTCGGATGTATTTCCTTGCATCGATTGAGCGCCTTCTCATCTACAGCAACAATTAACAAATTTTTCAACAGCGCCTCTGTTCCGTCACCGATGTGGAAACTTTTCAGGAATAAATCCACCATGCTATTGTTCTGCGCCCACGCAGCATTTAATGTCGTGATCAGAACAGTTTTCTCCTTGTTTGCCGCTTTTGAAAGGCTCACTTTAAGCTCGTCGTTAACATCTGAGGAATTAAAAGGCTGCAAGAAACAAAGGAAACTGTAAATCAGTTTAGGCCTCTGGATCACAACTTTTTGAGCAAAGCTTTTAGGCAGAAAGATGTACGCAAAGCTTGTCAAACGGATGAATGATGAATACAAGTCCGCTAGATTTTGACAGTGATTTCCATGTTAAACATCAGTTACATAAGAATTTTATACAGAAATCTCATAAATGAGCACCGATATCTGCCAAATAGATACAGGGAACTGTTATATTTGTATAATTTACATTGCAGAAGATTCATTCCTCATATCTCTTTACATGAGTTCAAAATATCTATGCAATTTTTAAAGATTATTGGCGAAATCAACTGCATATATTCTTGAGCTAATATTTACAAAGCGATCTATGATAATGAAGAATTGAATTGCATACATAGCTTTAAGAGAGGCAGAGTGATTGGCAGATCACTGTAATTTAATTTTTCAAACATTATTTGTCAAATCAACTGTATATATTTTTGAATTCATATTTACTCAGCTATCTATAACAAAGAAGAATCGAATTAAAAACAGTCTCCCAGAGAGACGGAGTGAGCGGTAGATCACTGAAATTCAATTCTTCCCTGTATTTGTTCCGATAATATTATCAGAAAGTATTTTAGAAACAATCTTGTGAAAAACTACTGACAGATATATCTAAAAATGAATTTAAAAGGGGAGTTTCTTACATTATTTTGATCCGGTGCAGAATTGTCCATCTTTGAATGGAGCAGAGTCTGCACCGTGGAGAAAGAGCTGAGAAGAACCGGAGTGAAGGAAACCTGAAGATTTTTGTCAATAACCAGATACACAACTCCCACCAGTGTTATGCAAAGAAGGATTGCACTCACAGTCCTCACGAGGCTCTGATTATCCCCTTTCATGCCGAATTTCACAGATTTTTACTGAATTCAACCAATTTGTATCCTGAGAAATTGTTCTCTGTGCAAATTAATAATTTGAAGGCACATAAGAAGGGCGTAAAAAGCAGGAACTCGCAGAGAATCGTGGAATTGGTCTCCGCCACTGGAGTCAAGAGAGGATACCGGAACAAGAGTATTTGGGGTCCACCGTTAAATAAAAAACACATTAAAACTTCTATTAGAAAGCTTTGGATATTTCTTTTATTGCTTTGCCCTGTTTTGACTGTATATTAAAACCGGCAACTTTTACCAATCTATCGATGCGCCCGCCTTGTTTTCAATTTTGGGCAATGGAGACGGCGGTCGTGGAGAAGCTTCTTAAATATGAGAGTACATGTACACTTTATTTCAATATTGTGCCTAATTTTATTTTTCATTTGTATTATAATCATGATAATAGATATTTATTATATGTGTAATGGTCAACCTTGGCTTTTTAATATTATGGAGTGATTTGGACAAGTATGGAGGGAAACAAAAGAATGAGGTTGTCAATTGGGTTACAGTTTGGCATCTTGAATTTCAAGGGGCTTGGGTGGGAGAAAACTTATAGGCTTGAATAAAGCACTAATTGTTAAGATGAAATGGAACCTTCTTGTTGGTAAAGTGGATTGGTCCTCTATCATGAAAGATAAATATCTTAATTGTTATTGCTTCCACTAGGTCCTTGGTTTGAATGGTCTCCCTATGGAGTCTAAAATTTGGAACAATTTCATCAAATACAAACCTCCTCTAAAAAGACTCAAATGGATTATTGGCAATGGGAGGACTATTAGGTTCTTAGAGGACAAATGACTCAGGAATGAGCCTCTTTCGGACACTATTTTTGCCACCTTGATGAGACATGCCAAATTGGTCTTGGGTCACATTATTGTTGACTACTTTACCCCTAAGGTTGGGTGGAAAAATCTTCTGCACCATTTCAATACTAGATGTGGCATGCTTCCTCTGGTCTGAGACCTCCAACTTCTTTTGTTGCAAATTAGTCTCCCTTTTTTCTCTAGGAAGGATTGATTTATCTAGACTTTGTGGCCCTCTGGTGCTTACTCTGTTACATTTTCTTATTTTTCACTCCTTAAGTTCAATGGTGACTCCAATAGCTTAAAGAAAGCCTAGAATTCCCAACTAATCTTGACTAATTATTTTTTTCTGTTGGGCCTCCATTCATGAAAAAATTCTTTCTGTCAATAACCTCTAGAAGTGTGGCTTTCAGTTCCTGAACCATTGAGCAACATAATAAGATTTGTATATATATTTATGTATGAGCTAAGCAGTAGTTACTACTGAGTGCATAAAGGTCATTGAGTACTTGAAGTATAAGTTGAGGTTTTCAAAAGAAGATAGTATGTGTCGAGCATAGTAGAGACCAAGTAACACAAAAGAAGCTGGGCAAAGTAGATGTCGAGTGACAACATGCATAATAGTTATGGTTGAGCGTCAATAAGTTCAAGTACCGAGTAAAAAAAATTTGGGATATTTGTTTGGAATGGCACCGAATCCTATGTAAATTATTTTTTCCAACTTGGGGATGTATTTTTATGATCAAGAAGTCAATCATGGAGATGATTACTCATTCAGTTATGGATCATTAATCCCTATGTAAGTAGTTCATTAGTCCCTATGTAGTGCCTCTCCCATTTGACTTCTGTAAGTCATCCTAATGAATGTAACCTTGTTGATCTTTCATTATGTTGGATCATGATTGGGACCATGAGTGGTCTACACCGTTGAGGTGATTGGATTTTTGTTCTATATCAGTTGCTTTGATTATGCTTATGGATGGTTTATGAGATTATGATGTGATATATGGTTCATTGAGGTTTGTGTCAGTGGTTACCAAGATCGATGTGGTATCATGGTGTTGTTTCATGATTATCCTTAGATGTGTGTAGAGATTGCACTATGTACTATTACCATGCTACACTAGACTAGGTTCCTGTAGTAGTGGTTAGTCATGTTTATGACTATGTTTTCTTATGTATTGTAAGTGTCTTTCCATGTTGTTTAAAAAACCATTAGTAAATTCTTAAATACTTAGAAATGAATTGTCCATGTTGGATTCATTGTTTATGTGTTGTGGATATTTACCTTGTTATATTTTGATCCGAGAGATATTTGTTACTTATGTTTTACATTTGAGATGACTTGAGGGTCAGATATTATACTTTGATTTTAGTATCATATATGTTATACTACTATGTTGTTCAGTTGATCATATTGCATGATGATGCCATTTTGAGATGACAATGTGTTTTATGATGATATCTAGTTATCCAGTATGTGGACATATCTTTGATTATGTTATGTGATGGATTTAATGCTATGGTTATTTACTTCATTCTTCTATTGTTATGCTTTATGCGAACGCGAGTGATGTAAATGGATTATTTCTGTATAATTAAACAAATGGTTAAATTAGGCAATTTAATGCATTTATTGCTTCAGCTATGTTATTGTATGCAATTGCACTTGATCTTGTTGTTTAATGTGCAAGATTTATATCCTTGGCAATGGCACATAGAGTTAGTGATTCAACAATTCATATTTTACCAATGTCATCCCTATATGGTCAATGTATCCTTAATTTAATTGTTTAATTAATCCTTTTGGTAATTATTAAATCCAAACTCATTTGTATTATGTGATTAGACCAATAAGCGTGTCTGTGTATTTAGAGGTTTGCATTGGTGCAAAAGTGGTTAAGGAAATTTCTATATTTTTGGGTTTTTGGGCTTTTAATTAATTTATTTTAAGTTCTAGCAGCTTTGCCATAGATTAATTCCTATTACTAAGAATAGCCTATTTTCATTTGGGTTGATTTGGGGTTTAACTAGGTTGGCTAGTTATTTGCTCTAATCGATTATTCACTCAAAAAGTGAATAAGTATCCAAAAAGGAATTTAATTCCTCACTTCTCACTTTTGAATTAGAAAGTTTTAGAGAAAAATCCAAAATTCTCTTCGTGATGATTTACTATTTTGTTTGTTGTGGGAGCTATGAGCAAGGGATCGTTGCAAGGTTGGTCTCGTTGGATCCAGCTTGGGGAGACCTTGGTTTGTCATGATTTTTGGCTACTTCTACAAAGTTTTATTTTATGGTTCAGATTCTCATTTTGCCCTTTTAGCTGTGAGGTAGGGCTCTTCCATTTTATTGTTTCGGCTCCATTTCTACTTCTATTTTTGGTAGCCATTTGTTAGGAGGATGAGAACTAGTGTTCCCCTCCATTTCTATATGTTGGCTCTACCCAGTTGGGCGGGTATGAGCATTTCCCTATTTTTCAAGTTAAGGGTTTAGGGTTTTGCACCATTCTATTGGTCATTTTTGCATACGAAATCCAAACCTAGATTTTATTTGATATTTGTGGCTTTTGTGCCCTAAGACCAAATGGGTTTTGATTTTGAAATTTGTGAGTTTTGAGGTTTTTCCACGTCAGTTTGCGTGCCACCTAGTTTTCTTGGGTTTTCTTGGCATGATGTTGGTCATGGACATGGATTATCTGTAGGATGTCAATCAAACCATTATTTCACTTTTATGTTTGCATTGGGATTTGTGCCACATCTGTACTTCTAACGTCATGTTTAGTTGAGTGATTTTATACCTAGTGATATGGTTTCTTTTGGACCATTGTTATGGCTTCATGGACACTAGGATTCATGTAGAACCCATACTCCCAGATTGAGGATGGTGAGTGAGTTCATGATGTTTGGTCTTGTTGCATCATCGAGATTTGTGTAGAGTCCATACTCCTGGATTAAGGCTAGTTGAATGATTTCATGATGTATGGTTTTATTGTTCATTGGGATTCATGTAGAATCCATTCTCCCGAGTTTATTTTTGGTTGAGTGATATTTTTCTTGTATTCTCATCCAGTCCTTGTGTTATGATCTTCATGATGGTGGTGCACCACACACAAGTACGTGTGTATACATTTGTCAGGTGAGTTGCGAGGTCCAATCTTCTGTGGACTTTCCAGAAGTTATGATTATTGGGGTTGGGTTGGGAATATGCATGCCTACAAGCACTCATCATTGGATGAGCATGGGTAGGGTAGGGGGTAGCATATGGAGAGGGCTTTTATCTTGCAGCCTAGTGACCATTGCCCAAAGGGTTGGCAGAGGAAATTCTAAGTAAGTGATAACTAAATAAAATGTGTGAATGGTAATAAAATTTAAGATAATAAAAAAATTCTTCAGTGTGAGAGCCTTCTGTTGGGAAGTTGATTCCGCACAGATCCAAGCTTGGGCTTGTCAATACCAAGTACTTAGTAGCCCATTAAGTGTCTGATCAGGACTTGTAGTTTATGCATTATCTATGTTCTTGGTTTTAGTCATCATACTATATGGTGTGAGTGTTAGCCATGGATGTTGTTCTTTTTGTGTTATCTCCATCAGCATGGTGGGAGTGGACTTACAGGTTCCACATGGTTGGGAGGCATAGCTACCCATACCACTGCTGGGGACCAATGTACAGAGATGATATTTTATCCTTGTGCGACCATTGCTGGATGTTTTCACCTGATGCTTCAGGTTCCAGAGTACGCTTTCTTGTGATTTATGCTTTAATTGGAATGCTTGGATATCATGTTTAGATGATACTATTTTTTTTTATGCATTCCTATAATATGATGTTTAACATATGATTAGATGATGCGATTTTATTTGTTGGTGTATCTATTGCTTATTGGTTTAGCATGTTAGATTTCCTATTCCTATGATATTTAGCATATGATAGATGATGTGGTTGATTTATTGGATTATCTAATGCTTTACTTTTAGCATGTCATATTTCCTTATTCAAGTATGTTGTAGCATTTTTTAGTAGTGACGTCCTCATAAGATAGCACCGACGATTTGGTTGGTAGTTTGGGATGTTACGCATGGGGGATGGCTAGGATCCACGATGGTCTTATGATGTTATTAATGGTTGGAAGCAACCACGTACTTAGTTTGGTTGTTCAGTTATTGCGATGTTTTTTTGTACATTGTGATGTTGCTTCTGTACATTGCAATGTTCCTTTCAGTTATTTCCCTTCACTACTATGTTAGATGGTTAGATGTAGATTTGTCCAGTAGCTATTGCTCTCAAGTGTTCATTCCTCAATTTACATGGATCCAATACTCCTTGGTGTGGAAGAAATTTATTTCCTAGCTTTTTACCTTTATGTTTTTGGCTTACTAATTTGTATCCTCATGCGAAATTGTACTTTCACACATGAGAATCCAAATGTCTATGTGGTGTGCTGGGTTTCCTTGCACAACTTGGTGAGTTCTTGCATGAAACCCCATACTAGTTTGGGTGTTTTGGTTGTTGGGCCAAGAATGTCCTTGCACGAGATGGTGTTTCCTTGCATGGTTCAATCTACTTTCTCATGCAAAGAGATGCTTCCTTGCACGAGACTGTCTCACATGAAAAATATGGGGCATCTCCGTTATTTTTTGAAGAATTCATTTTGGACTTTTGAGTACCCTTTAGGAATGCTAGTGGTTCCATAATTTGACAGTTCAAAGATTGTGTCTTGATGTCATCTTGGGCTTTTGTTCTTGAGTTTGTGTTTGTGAGTTTGGTAGTCGAGTTTGGAGATTTGTTGGTTGTCAGGATTCTAATTAAGTCTTTCCTTGCGATCTTTATGATCCCTATATGATGTTGACATGTGCATTCATACTTGTTAAAAAAGCATATATATCTTGGCTAGAATTGAATCCTTGCTCCAAGGATCTCTGGGGGGCATTATAATATGTGTAAGTAGTTTAACCAATCAAAATATTGAAAGGTTTAAGAGGAAGAATGGATGAATCAAGATTGTTGATCCACATCTTGAAGCTTCTAAAGAATCTATTTAAGCATGATATGGTGATGAAAATTAGGGTTGTTGTTGTGTGTGTATATTTTGAAGAATTGGATGCATGCAAGGTTGAAGGTGAATCAAGCAGAGTGACCGAACAATACAGAGAAGAAGTGAAGTGCAGAGTTAGAGATATATCATATCAGTGAAGTGATCAATAAATGAACAAAGGAGATATATAGTTAGCATCTTAGAGAAAACCAAAGCATCAGGTACTGATACATTTTAACAACTGTAATCAGAGTTTAAATCTCTTAATGGACTGGTCCTAACATGCCTTTGTAAATCTCTTAACAAAGTACTTGCTTAGCTATAAGGATAAATCCTTTAATCAAGGTAGATTTCATATGCATTGTAATCTCTTAACAAGGTAGACCCTCATAGGGTAGATCATCAGAAGTGATCAAAATTGTAGCCCTAATAGACAAACTTGGTGTTAAAAAGGTCAGGGTTGTCATTGTACCAAAAGATCAACCTATCAATGCCTGATACAACCAATAGTCTTCTAGAACTATAGGAGGCAGTTAAGCCATGTCATGAATCCTACAAGGTACACTGACCTACTTCCAACAATCCCCTTCCTAGTGTCACTCATTGTAGCCTACAAAATTCAAACCTATGACCAAGATATGATACCAATTGTTAGAAAGGTTAGGGTTTCTGTTGCACCAAAAGATTGACATGTCAATGTTTGATACAACCAATAGTCTTATAGAACCATAAGAGGTGGTTAATCCATGTCATGAATCCTACGAGGGATGTTAGCCCACTACCAACACTTTATTGTTGTCATAGTGAAGATTTATGAGTGTCATCCCCACCATAATTTTACTTTCACCTTGGAGGGTTTTTGCGTAGCTAAATCTTTGTATCGCGTGTTATGTGTTATGAGTTTATTCATGTAATTAGATATTAGATCTAATTATACATTATAGTGAAAATTTGATTTGATTTATGGTAATAGTGAGATAAGGGTTAAGTGGTGAATCTATTAGATATGATTCGTGTTTGATGAGTTAAAGTTGTATAGATACCGATTCCCCCTCCCCCTCCCCCTCAATATCTTACTTTTACATTAGATTTTTAACATTTGGTATCAGATAAATGTACTCTTAGCAATAGTCAAACCACTTAGAATTAAATATTTTGAAGATGGAAGCCTACAAACTAGGAAATATCATTGAGAATCAGAAGATTGATGTTCATCTTGCATATGAACAAGTCAAGACTCCAAAAAAACATTAAATAAATCCTTGAAAAGAAGGGAAGAGGTGGTAATTCAACAAAATGACACCCAATACAATGAAGATATTGTTAAAGAATTATTTGATGAATGAAGTGTTGGAAATATTCAAGACTATGCTAAGTTACTGAGAGGGGAGGGGTGAATCAGTAACTTCTAAAACTTTAACAAATTCAATTCCAATTAGCATTCAATTCATCACATATAATTTGATCTAATTGCATGCATTAGAAACTAAATAACATGAAATCATCCATAACACTTTTGAAACGAAGATTTGGTGACCCATAAACCTTCCAAATAGAAAGTAAAATTGGGGTGAGGATGA
Source organism: Cupressus sempervirens (assembly GCA_028749045.1). Classification (NCBI taxonomy): domain Eukaryota; kingdom Viridiplantae; phylum Streptophyta; class Pinopsida; order Cupressales; family Cupressaceae; genus Cupressus; species Cupressus sempervirens. The sequence goes on from CM053793.1 coordinate 346,159,957, forward strand.
TACCCACAAACTTTAGTACTAAAGCATAAAGTTGTCCTATTAAGGCTTACATTGATCACTTCTGATGATCTTCCCTCTTAGGAGGAATAAGGACTGCTAGGTCTACCTTGTGAAAGGATTGCCAAATATATAATGAAGTATGCACTTGGTAAAAAGATTTATAAAAGACTGTTAAGTCTATGTTGTTAAAGGATTTGATTGGTCCACCTATTAGGATGAAATGGTAGTAGATATCTAATCTACAACTTGGTTTGTTGAATGAGATTCCTTTTGTGTATTGATCACCTTTTTGTGATAGATATGTCTTTGTTGCTCCTTATACTGCTATGGCCTTTGTAATTCATTCTTTTCTACTCTTCTCTGATTGCATTTTATTACATTCTACCACACAAAAATGGATATGATACAATATATTACATATATATACCAATCTAATTTACATAATTACAAAGTCAACCATAATACAAGTTTACACAAATATTACAAAGTTAGCCCACATGAAGACTCTTGGGTTTTGAAGACTGACTCGGGGAGGTTTTGATACTTGGCATCCACTATCAATGCTCAACATCATCATGCACTTGGTAGATATAGAAGCTCTATCCATACTGATCACTTCCAAGTAGTCTTGAACTTGGTCTGCACTAGTAACTTGGTAGATATTGTGAAACTCAACATGAATTGAATCACTTGTTTACCATGGAAAAAATTGGTAAACACTATCATCTTGAGCTCAATATAAACTAAAATATAGAGTAGCTCAGTTAATACTAGACTCGCATCACATACACTATGAACTCAGTGAACACTTCACAACTTGTCTTGCACTGGCAAACTTGGCAACAACTGAAATGCATGGTTTACATTGCTAGACTTCACACTAACTGAATCTTCTTGGTAACCATTGGGATTGTCCAAAGGACTTGGTAGCAATTGAAATGCTTGGTAAACACTATAAACTGTACAATGAGCTTGGTAGCTATACACAATCTGAATAAGTGTGTGTCACTAATAAAAAACTTGACTAATATGTCAACAATCTCCCCTTTTAGAATTAGTGACAAAAACACTTATCAACCAAAATTGAATACCTTATATCCATTACCATGTGATACTAGCTTGGTAGAGTATACTATTTTTTAGATTATTCAAAATTAATTTTGTAACTATACTATACATCTTCTTTCTATATACAACATATCTTACTGTACATTTCTTACTTATTGCAACTTCTCCCCCATACTTTCTTTCTCCTCATACCATGTGTCTTTCTGCCCCTATTTGATAGTAATTCCAAAGATTTATTCTATTTATTTACATAGTAACACCAAAATGAGATAAGAATTCAAAATGTACCTTGAGAATGATTGCCAAGGTTTTATCCCAATTGTCTTATAGGACTTTACATGTTTGAACTACAATTTGTACCTCTATTGACAATTCTATCATATGGTTTGCAATAGAGAAGTTATTGTCATGGCTGAGAGTTTTTAAATGTACAATATGTTTTTGTAGCGCATCCATATTGGGAAGTATCATATTTTGTATATATATCAATGTGGATTTGATCTTGGCTTCTTCCCTTAGCAATTCTACTTGCATGTCTGACAAAAATCTTATTTTCTTGAAATGTGGAGAGCTTGAACTAGGGTCAAGTTGCAGTTGTTGAGCACTAGCCTTCATATCTTCATCTATTTTGGACAATTTTACCTTTATTTCCTTAGTAAACTTAGAAACATCACAAAGCTTCCCAAAAAGTGATGACACATTTGAATTAGATATTTCTAAATTGCCCAAAATTGTAGAAAGTTCTACCTGATGAATGGCTATCTGCTCAGCAATGTGCTCTAGCACTTTATTATCAAATTTCTTTTCAACCTTCTGCACTATCTTATCTTGTCCATTAGTATCTTCATTAAATTTTTGGATTGCTTCTACTAGATGATACAAAATAGGTTGAGAAGAATCAACCTCAATACCTATGGCTTTTGTCAAAATATTCTTAGCATCTTCTATTATTTTGAACTCTTTATCTCTCTCCTCTCTTAGCCTTTGATGTTTAGCCTTGTTATGGAGGAGTTCACCAAATGTTTGCATTTGGTTTGGAGTGAGCTTATAAATATATGAATTTGGGATTACTATTTCCTCATCTAAATCAATGTCTTCCTCTATCTCCTTTCCTTTTCCCAAAATTTTTGTGCTCGGTTGAACCTTGGGCTCAATTGTCCTTACACTTATTGCTTTTGTATCCAGAATAGAAACAATGGTAGACATACTGGGACTAGCTAAAAAAATAGATACTAAACAAATACTGATAGAAATACCTAAAGAAATCAAAATTGATGTAGCCAAAATTGTAGTGCCCAAAACTAAAGTACTCAAAACTAGTGTACTCACAACTGATGTATCCAAGGATGATGTTGCCAACTTGGTTGATGAAGAAGGGGTCTACAACTTAGTAGATGAAGTGGAACTTACTTCTATCAATGATGTTCTAAGATAAGTAGGGGAAACGAGTGATTGGACATTTGAGTTATCACTGGTGGTCACAATCAAACTTGTTGAGACAATCTCCACAAATGATGTAGTTACTGGTTTTCTTGGGGAGTGAGGAAGTGAGGCAATAACCGCAACAACTATCTTGACTAGGTCAGTCTCCTCATCATCTTGCTTTTCTTCTCTGGCAGCCTCTTGCTCCTTCTACTCTTGATAATCAATTATAACAAAATGAGTTGATCCTTCATCATCCTCTTCATCCTTGTCTTCATCATCATTATCATCATCATACTTTACATCAACTGGAAAATCACTTGGCTTGTGAAGATGATCAACATTCTTCCAAGTGTTTGTAGCATTCTTCACAACATATTCAATATCCTTCATCAAAATTAGGCAAGTATTAAACTTAAAAGTCATCTTATCTTCATTTTTCTTCAGTGACTATTTTACCTCTGCAACATATATGATCGGTAATAACTGCCTCAAGGTTTTCCCATATATATCCTTGATAGTTTGCAAGGCATGTTCCCACCTTGGCTTTATTTTCTCCATTAAGATATTGGGAATCTGAGAAGCAAGCTGGTCAGGGGAGTACTTCCACTTTCCCATTTTGTCTATGACCTAATCTTCTATTTGCCTCTTCTCTTCATCTATCCTAATTTCATATTTCAAAGCCTTGAAGTTTGTTATGCCTACTCCATCTTTCAATTCTTGTAACCTATCGTGAAAGGTGAGTAGAGGTATATGAATATGACGTCTCCACCTTCTTTGTTAGCTTTCTTCCTCGACCTCCTGGTGAATACTATAGTGGATGGCTTTGCTTGCTTGGTGATGATCACCTTTCCCTTTTTCTTCAAAGGTTCTTCCTTTTCTAACTCTTACTCATCCTCTGCTTCCTCACCTTACTCATCCTCACCTTTTCCCTCAATTAACAAAAGGGTTGAGCTTGATTTCAGCTTTGCAATCCTTCTCTTTCCTTTTCTTACCACCTAAGGGAGCTTTATTTCAAGTTCAATCCTAGCCTTTGCTTCATCATATGTTCCAAAGTATGCGGCCTTAGGATCAACTAGTTCATTGACAAGAGCTTCAATGATTTCCTTTGTCTCATCAATATTAACCTCATAACCAAGAGGTTTTACCCACACAATTCTAGGCCTAATTGCCTAAATGTACACTTTGTCACTATCCACAATGAAGCATACATCATCTTTATAGTCTTCAAATAACTGCTTGGGAATCCTGAACCTATTGTACATTTTCTCCATAAATGCATCAAAGTAGTTTTTCATTATATTGTTGTAATTCTCATCCATTTCAGCAATATACTCATTGATTTGGTAAAGCACAAGCACATCTTTTCTCCAAACTACAGTTCCTTTAGAAGGGAAGAATTTATGTACATAAAAGAATAGACAAGTTAATAAAGAATCAAACTTACATGGGTTATTCTTTGATGTCCTTATACTTTCCATGTTCTTGTTGAGCTGTTTCAACAATAGGTCAGCAAGTTTGTATGATAAATTTTTCTTAACCACCTTGTATGCCAAGTTCATAGCTTCACATGACACATATTTTTAGCTTGAGTATTGACCTCCATTTGGGTATTGAATTTTAGAATAGGTTTAGGATAAGGGTAATTTTTTTTTGAATGAATGTTATTATAAATTAGTTATTTTAAATTGAATTTGTTAAAAATTAGGTTTTTTAAAATAGAAATTGTTGAAATTTAGGTTTTTTTAATAGAAATTATGTTTTGCAAATTAATAAGTATGGCTAACCTTAATGATGATACTAAGGAAGGAAACAATGTTCCTCGTAACACTCCACCAAATGATCCAATACCCCCTCAAAATCTTCTATCAAATGATCCCCTACCCCCTCGAAACCCTCCTCAAATTGAAGATTTGACATTTGAAAATCTCACCGAACTGAAGATTTTGCGAACCACATATAACACTATACCCACATGTGTCAAATGGGGTCATAGGTTACCCTATTACCCCTTTCGATGCATTTCATGACAACATATGTCTCTCGAGGCCCTAGGACCCTTAGGGACCCATTTGGTTGATTCAAATGCGTCAAAAGAGGTCATAGGTTAACCTATGACCCCTTTCAATGCATTTCATGACAACATATGTCCCTAGGGCCCTAGGACCTCTAGGGACCTATTTGGTTGGTTTGAATATGATGAAAGGGGTCATATGATAACCTATGACCCCTTTCGATGCATTTCATGACAATATATGTCCCTAGGGGCCCTAGGACCCCTAGGGACCTATTTGGTTGTTTCGAATACGTTAAAAGGGGTCATAGGTTGATGCATTTGATGATAACATATGTCCCTAGGAACTCTAGGACCCCTAGGGAGCTATTCAGTTGTTTTGAATGCATTAAAAGGGGTCATACAATAACCTACAACCCCTTTCAATGCATTTCATGACAATATAACCTATGACCCCTTTCGATGCATTTCATGACAACATATGTCCTCAAGGGCCCTAAGACCCCTAGGGACCTATTTGGCTGGTTCAAATGTGTCAAAAGGGGTCATAAGTTAACCTATGACCTCTTTCGACACATTTCATGACAACATATGTCCCTAGGGGCCTTATGACCACTAGGGACCTATTTGGTTGTGTGAAAAGGGGTCATACAATAACCTATGACACCTTTCAATGCATTTCATTACAACATATGTTTTTAGGAGCCCTAGGAGCCCTAGGGACCTATTAAGTTGGTTCAAATGCATTGAAAGGGGCCATATGATAACTCATGACCCCTTTTAATGCATTTCATGACAACATATGTCCTTAGGGGACCAAGGACCCCTAAGGACGTCAAAATGGGTCATAGGTTAATGTATTACCTCTTTCTATACATTTCATGACAACATATGTCCCTAGGGGTCCTAAGACCTCTAAGGACGCATTTGATTGATTCAAATGCATCGAAAGGGGTCATAGGTTAACCTATGACCCCTTTTTGACACATTTCATGATAACATATGTCCATAGGTGCCCTAGGACCCTTAGGGACCCATTTTGTTTGTTTGAATTCATTGAAAGGGGTCGTAGGTTAACCCATGACCTCTTTTGATGCATTTCATGACAATATATGTCCTTAGGGGCCCTAGGACCCATAGGGACCCATTTGGTTGGTTTGAATGCATTGAAAGGAGTCATAGCTTAATCTATGACCCCTTTCAATGCATTTCATGGCAACATATGTTCTTAAGGGTCCTAGGACCCCTAGGGACCTATTTGGTTGGTTCAAATGCATCGAAAGGGGTCATACAAAAACCTATAACCCTTTTCAAAGCATTTCATGACAACATATGTCTGTAGGGACCCCTATGGACCTATTTGGTTATTTTGAATGCATCGAAGGGGGTCATAGATTAACCTATGACCCCTTTCAACATATTTAATGAAAACATTTGTCCTAAGGCCCCTAGGAACCTTAAAGACCTATTTGGTTGGTTCGAATGCATCGAAAGGAGTCGTAGGTTAACCTATGACCCCTTTCAATGCATTTCATGACAACATATGTCCCTAGGGGCCCAAGGACCCTTAGGGACTTATTTGGTTGTGTCGAATGTGTTGAAAGGGGTCATATGATAACCCATGACCCCTTTCAACAAATTTCATGACAACCTATGTTTGTAGGGGCCCTAGGATCCCTAGGGACCTACTTCATTATTTTGAATGCGCTGAAAGGCATCATAGGTTAACCTATGATCCTGTTCAAAGCATTTCATGACACCATATGTCTCTACGGGCCCTAGCACCCTTAGGGACCTATTTGGTTGGTTCAAATGTGTTGAAAGAGGTCATAAGTTAACCTATGACCCCTTTCGATGCATTTCATGATAAGATATGTCCCTAAGGGCCCTAGGACCCCTACGGACCCGTTTAGTTGTTTCAAATGTGTTGAAAGGGGTCATACGATAGCCTATAATCCCTTTTGACACATTTCATAACAACATATGTTCCTAAGGGCCCTAGGACCCCTAGGGACCTATTTGGTTAGTTCAAATGTGTCAAAAGGGGTCATACAATAACCTATGACCCCTTTTGACACATTTCATGACAATATATGTCCCTAGAGGCCCTAGGACCCCTAGGAACCTATTCAGTTGGTTCAAATGAGTCGAAAGGGTCATAAGTTAACCTATGATCCCTTTCAATGCATTTCATAACAACATATGTCCCTAAGGGCCCTAGGACCTCTAGGGACACATTTGGTTGGTTTGAATGCGTCGAAAGGGGTCATAGGTTAACCTATGACTCGATTTGATACATTTCATGACAACATATATCACTAGGGGCCCTAGGACCCCTAGGGACCTATTTGGTTGGTTCAAATGCATCGAACCTATGACCCCTTTCAAAGAATTTCATGACAACATATGTCCCTAGGGGACCTAGCATCACTAGGGACCTATTTGGTTGGTTCAAATGTGTTGAAAGGGCTCATAGGTTAACCTATGACCCCTTTTGATGCATTTCATGACAACATATGTCCCTAGGGGCCCTAGGACCCTTGGGGACCTATTTGGTTGTTTCAAATGTGTTGAAAGCAGTCACATGATAGCCTATGATCCCTTTCAATGCATTTCATGCCAACATATGTCCCTAGGGGCCCTAGGACCCCTAAGGACCTATTTGGTTGGTTTGAATGCATCGAAAGGGGTCATACGATAACTTACAACTCTTTCGATGTATTTCATGACAACATATGTCCCTAGGGGCCCTAGGACCCCTACAGACCTAATTGGTTGGTTTGAATGTGTAGAAAGGGATCATAGGTTAATCTATGATTTCTTTTGACGCATTTCATGATAACATGTCCCTAGGGGCCCTAGGACCTCTAAGAAGACATTTGGTTGGTTTGAATGCATCGAAAGGGGTCATAGGTTAACCTATGACTCCTTTCAATGCATTTCATTACAACATATATCCCTAAGGACCCTAGGACCCCTAGGGACCTATTTGGTTGTTTTGAATGCGTGGAAAGGGGTCATAGTTTAACCTATGATCCCTTTCGATGCATTTCATGACAACATATGTCCTTAGGTGCCCTAAGAGCTCTAAGGACCCATTTGTTTGGTTCAAATGCATTTCATGACAACATATGTACCTAGGGGCCCTAGGACTTCTAGGGACCCTTTTGGTTAGTTTAAATGCATCAAAAAGGGTCATAGGTTAACCTATGACCCCTTTCGATACTTTTGAACCAACTAATGACCCTTTTGATGCATTAAAACCAACCAAAGGGATCTATTTGGTTGGTTCAAATGCATCGAAAGGGGTCATAGGTCCTTTTGATGTATTTTATGATAACATATGTCCCTAGGGGCCCTAAGACCCCTAGGGACCTATTTGGTTGTTTTGAATGCATCAAAAGGGGTCAAACAATAGCCTATGAAACCTTTCAACACATTTCATGACAACATATTATTGGTTCAAATGTGTTGAAAGGGGTCACAAGTTTTCCTTTCGACATATTTCATGACAACATATGTCCCTAGGGGCCCTAGGACCTGTAGGGACCTATATGGTTGTTTCAAATGCGTCGAAAGGGGTTATATGATAACTTATGACCCCTTTCAATGCATTTCATGCCAACATATGTCCCTAGGGGCCTAGGAGCCCTAGGGACCTATTTGGTTGAAACCTATGACCCCTTCTAATGCATTTCATGACAACATATGTCCCTAGAGGCTCTAGGATCCCTAGGGACCTATTTGGTTGGTTTGAATGCATCAAAAGGGGTCATAGGTAATTTTGATGCATTTCACGACAACATATGTCCCTAGGGGCCCTAGGAGCCCTAGGGACCTATTTGATTGTTTTGAATGTGTTAAAAGGGGCCATACAATAACCTATGACCCCTTTCGACACATTTCATGACAACATATGTCCCTAGGAGCTCTAGGGACCTATTTGGTTGTTTCAAATGTGTCAAAAGGGGTCATACGATAACCTATGACCTCTTTCAATGTATTTCATGACAACATATGTCCCTAGAGGCCCAAGGTCCCCTAGGAACTTATTTGGTTGGTTCAAATGCATCAAAAAGAATCATACGATAACCTGTGACCCCTTTTTATGCATTTCATGACAACATATGTCTCTAGGGGCCCTAGGACCCTTGGGACATCAAAAGAGGTCATAGTTTAACCTATGACCCCTTTTGACACATTTCATGACTATATATGTCCCTAGGGGCCTTAGGACCCCTAGGGACCTATTTGGTTGTTTCAAATGCATCAAAAGGGGTCATAGGATAACCTATGACCCCTTTCAACACATTTCATGACAACATATGTTCTTAGGTGCCCTAGGACCCCTAGCGATGTCAAAAGGGGTCATAGCTAAATGTATGATCCCTTTCGACGCATTTCATGACAACATATGTCCCTAGGGGCCCTAAGACCCCTAGGGACCTATTTGGTTGGTTTGCATGCATCAAAAGGGGTCATAGGTTAACTTATGACCCCTTTCTATGTATTTCATGACAACATATGTTCCTAGGTGACCTAAGACCTCTAAGGGCCCATTTGGTTGGTTCGAATGTGTTGAAAAGGATCATAGGTTAACATATGACCCCTTTGGATGCATTTCATGACAATATTATTTTTAATAATAATAATATAATACTATATATTTTAATATAATAATAATATATCACTAGATTATATGACAAAAATAGTATTATATATTACTATATTATATTTAATAATAATAATAACAATAATATATATTACTGTATATAATAATAATCAAATAATATTACTTTATAAATTATTATATATAATAATAATAATAATATTCATAATCATAATGATAATGATATATAATAATAATAATCATATGTAATAATAATAGTTAATAATAATAATGTCCACACTTCCCAAACTTTGGTTTCCCTCCAAAATTTGGGTGGTTTCCCTCCAAAATTTAAATAATTTGGGTTGGGCTAAGAATGCTTGAAAGAATTTTGGCCGCCACTTTTTGGGTGGCCAATTTCATATCGGGTATCTGTTCTGGTATTAGATACTCGATTTGAAATCAGGTACCCAGTTAGGCTTGGTATTTACCAAACCTGTTTGGTCAACTAAAAAAAGGTGCTTGAGAAAGGTTTCACTAACATTCAGACTTCGAGTAGCCATTTGACAATATTATTTTCATCAAAATTCAATGAAACAAAAAGGGTTTTTGTATAACACTCTCAAGATTCCATCAATATAATTGTTGTCAAATTTTGAGTTTGATAAGTATTTATTATTAGTTTTTAATGAAGATGACTATAAAGTGTTGATTGACATACTGATTGAAAAATAGCTATAACTTTCAAACAGTATAACATTTAAGAAATCCAATAGTTGCATCACATTCTATGCTTTGCCTAGTATAAGGAAACATAAAATTTAATTTGGTAAAGTTTTCAATTTGTTAAGGTGGTCAAACAAAGGAGTTTTTTTATTCTGAAAAAGTTATAGTACAAAATTCACATTTAATTATCTTTTTAGAATAAAAATACCCAAAAATATGCATCACATCTGAGCATGAGTCTATTTTTATATCTATAATTATATTAAAAAATATTATCATTTGATTTTTATTAAGGTGGTCAGACATACACCTACTTTTAATTTTCACCCTGAAATTTTTCTAGTACTGCATTAAAATCCAAACTTTTGACCAATCAAATGATTTTTTCTCCAGATAAGGCCTAGTAGTTTAGAAACTAAATTCAATTTTCCTACAGATTATTTTCTTATAACTTTTTGATATAAAGTCCAGAACCACTTTAAAATTATGTGTCAAGTTGACATAACCCAGATTTGCTAGTTTTTCACTGCCACTTAAGGCCATAGTTTGGTTGACCATGATCCTGCACATACCCTTGATCAAATTATAGTTAATAGAAAAATAACCATTTACACTCATATGTCACAACATATGCTAGAAAATGTATTCGTATATAGAATATTGCATAAGAATTTAATTAAAAATAAATAATAAATAAATGAAAAGTGTGTCATAATCATCACTGTATACATGTATCCTTCAATCAATTTGTATACTCAAGCTCCTTGTGTTCAAAATTAGTGGGATATATGATAGTGCCATCATGCTAAGACAATAAAGGACTCTAGAACAGGTATCCATTTGATGGCTTAGGCTTGGTCTCTTACAAGAAGCCAATCTTTTGACACTTCTTAGGACTATCTCCCTACAATATTATTGAACTTGAACATTGTCTCATCATTCTCCTATGAACAATAAACAATATCTTATGAACTATCAACTTTAAGCCCAAATCTACAATATCCACATGTATTGATCATACCATTGGATATATTCTATACAAAACTAAAACATCTAAGTTAGTCTATACAATTTGAGGTTTGTGAGAGTCCACTAAAAGTAGAATATTTTCGATGGAAATCTCCTCAATCATTATATCAATATCCACATCTTTCAAATAAAGATCATCTAATCTATTGTGGTCCTAAAAGTTACAATAATAAGAGCATTAGATACATATTTACAAAAGAAACTATATTTGTGTAAGGAAAATATGGTGAAACCCTTTGGAAAGCTCAAAACCTTTAGAAAATCCAACTTAGTCAATTTTATTCTTTATCCTTCACTCAAATTTCAATTCTAATATTATGTCTAATATAATTAATTATTTGACAATAATACTATTCTTCAAAGTTTTGATAAAATTGTATTACATTTTAACCTAAACATCTCCCTTAAATACCACTATAAAAATACTTTATAAATTGCAAGAAATTCCTTACATATTGCAAAGTGTTACTTATCAATATCAAGGAACATATGTTTTGGGATCTTGTTAAAAATAATCCATACAAGTCAAGTGGGGAGAATCTATATGTGATATTGGGAATTTCTATGTTATAAAGATGTTTTATATATGATTAATGATCACAGCCAAATTGTTCAAGATTCCAGCCCTACTTTAGCTCAGAGATTAATTAGCTTCAAAAAGGGTCGATGAAATCAAAGTAGGTAAAAGCTAAACTTGAAATAAAAAACTTGCCATGTCGGCTAAGCCAACACGAAGGAGGTTGGCAAAAACTATAAACTAAAACTCAAGCATAGGCCACTCTGATCTGACCAGGCAACAACATTTTCTAAATCATCATTTTTAACGATAATAAAATTATTCTCCCTTTTATATTCTTTTTCTCATTTTGCATGCCGGGGTTGACGTTTTATTTGATGTTGTGTGCCATTTTTTTAAGCCAGTAAGACAATTGACATCTTCAAGAGTTCCTTTGTTTCCTGGAGCATCAGAGTGGGACCAAGTAGCAGACAGGCTCAGATTTCAGACAGGCTCGTTTCCAAAGGAAAAACAACGGCTGGGCCCAGCCCACAGCAAGATAGGGGTAGGCTTTTAAGCTAGGGGTTTCCAGGTGCACTTTCTGACTTTTTTTGTTTTATATATTTTCTCTTGTTAGTTTTGTTTCGTCCTTCTTTCCTTTGATCAATGGAAAACCAATTGTGGATACACAAACAATGGGAAAATAAACGGTGGATATGCAAGCATTGGGAAAACAAACCATATCATTGGTAAAAAACGGTCAAGAAATTCTAGTGCACTTTGAAACTAACCATTTAGGTCAAGTCAAAATGGCATCACTCGGCAAGACAGGGAAATATATTTGGGTCAACGTTAAACAGTTCAAGGGCATTTTAAAACGTAGACTTGCTCGCTTGAAAGGGTCACATGAAGAGCAGAAACACAGGTAGAGATTGCATAAACCAGAGAAGAAACAAAAAGATGTTGTCAAAATGTACCCCCCTCCACACTTAGATGGTGACAGTCATTTGTGTGGTAGCAACAACTTTTTCAATTCTGTCACTTATAGCCCTACCTCCACACCTCTCGCATGGTGCCCAGATCTTTATGTGCAAGAACTATTGAGGGCCAAGAGGAGGTTGGAACTCCTAGAGGCTAAGGAACAAGAAAGTTATCGTAATATGCAGGTGTTAATTGCAGCAAATAAAACTCTTGAAGATAATAACAACATTTTAAAAGCTCAAATCTCAACACTGCAAGAAACACTTTTAGCAGGGAAGCTTGAATGGCAGAACATGAAGGATGAATGGAAAAATCTGAATGCTACATTGGAAACAAACAAGGTCACAACAAATATCGAGTCATCTCATTATAAGGAGAGACCAATTTTTCACACTAATTCGTTGGGAAAGGTAGGGGTTGAAGAGGAGAGGAGAAATTTTACAGAAGTCACCAAAACTTGGGACAAAAACAGCAAACACCTTGATATGGCAAGAGAAGAGGCAAAGATTCGTGTGAACACACAAGACAGAGAGGTCAAGGAAAGGCAGCGTAGGGCATCCAATATAATTATCAAAGGGATAAAAGATTATGGGGAAGGCGAACACACCCTCAACTTAACGAGGGATTTCCTACAAGATGTGTTGTTGTGGCAAGGACAAATCTATCAAGCTTGGAGGGTTGGCAAAGCACAAGCTGAGAGAAATAGGCCAATCAAGGTAGTCATGCCCAGCATTAGCAACAAACAAAATTTACTTAACAAAAAATAGCTCTTGAGGGGTTCTCGCTTTGTTATAGAGGAGGATTTAACCATGAGACAACAAGTAGAAAGAAGAATGGAAATGGAAAAAATCATAATAGCTAGAAATGAAGGCAAAAGAGCTTGGATGTTCAAGGGAAAAACAATTATTGCTCATTTTGGATACCGCTCCAATGAAGGGTAGCAAGAAGGCAACAAAGGTGTGACAACAAACACATTAGCATGCAGCGAGACAACAAGATTAGCAATCACGCTTAGCGATAATAACTCAACTTCGAGTCTTTCACATCAAAACAAATAGCAATCAAACTTAACCCAGGCATCCTTAAGTTTAGTTTGTTGGAATTGCAGAGGTTATCCATGGAGACGTGGGCCTGGGTTAGGACCCATTGCAGAAGGCAAAGACATTATTTGTCTCATAGAGACACATGAGCATGAGGGATGTAAGACCCCATTGTTTGAAGGCTACTGGAAGATGGCAGTGTGGAATGAGGTAGTGGGAAATGGTAAAGGTTATGGAGGTATAATGGTTCTAGTAAAAGAAAGGGAAGGTCGTGCCATTCAGTTGGAAAAGACTGATTCTAATAAACAATTCATATGGCTCAAAATTGTGGAAAATAACACTCTTATCAGGATTGTAGCCTGTTACTTTGCTCCACAAGTATCTAAAACTTATAAAAAGTATGGCTTAGATCACAATGACCCCTATGTTGTGTTAAAGAAAGATGTTGCTATTTTTTCGTAGCATGGGGGTGTTCTTCTTGTTGGAGATTTCAATGCTAGGACAGCAAATTGGCAAGCAAGTATTTTCAGCTCCAAAGTAAATGATAACCCTATTTGGCTCACCGAAGAAAGAAATCATCAATGGGAAAGAATATCCGAAGATGCTAAAAGCTGCAATCATTTTGGGGAAGAATTGATCACTCTATGTGGCACATTTGATCTCATAATTTGTAATGGTTTGGCTAGATGGGCTAAGTCGGGCACTTTCACTTGCAACACATACAACGGAGCAAGTGTGGTAGATTATGTAATTTGTTCGCAAAATTTGTATGAAAATATTGAAGAAGTTGCAATTGGAGAACACATTTGGGATCTCAAATTAGATCATAGACTGCTGTACATAAATTTGTATTGGGCAAAGGATAGGCAGATTGAAGCAAAAACCCAAGGCCCTCAATACCCCCCTTCTCAGGGCAGAATTCTGTTAACTTCAGAGAACAGTAACACTTTCAAAACTACTCTTGAGGAACTTTGTATGGGACACCCTATGTATAAACATGGTGTTAACAATTATGATTTATCAAATTTGATTCATGGGGCTCTTTCAAAATGCAAGAGAACAAAAAATAGAAAATCTGAAACTAATTGTTTTCCAGCCAATGCTTGGTTTGATAAGGAATGCAAGAGGGCTAGAAGAAACCTAAGGGAGTCAAATAAAACTAACCTTGACATTAAGGCCTACAAATAGATCCTAAAGAAGAAAAAAACTGATTTTATGTTCATAAGGAGAGAGGAGTTAATTTTCTTAGGCAGAAATAACCCCAAACATTTTTGGAAAGAACTCCAACCAAGAAGAAAACAAACTAAAAATAATAATATTGCTACCACCCAATGGTTTGAATATGCTAAGAAACTTTATGAACAAGAGGGTGGAGTGGGACAGCCACCTTTGGTCAATGATGATTCAAATCTTTTCACTGTGCAAGAGATAGAGGCAGGGATTAAGAAGTTAGGTGGAGGTAAAGCAAAAGACCTGGTTGCACTCCAAGCAGAATATCTGAAGTGGGGTATGAAAACTCTTGCACCGCACATCATTGAAATTTTCAACAAAATTTGCCAAGAAGGGTTTTCAAAAGATTGGACAATCAGCCTTGCAATACCACTTTTTAAGAGTGGTGATGTTAACAATCCCTCCAACTACAGGACTATAATGATCAATCCCCTCTTTGCTAAACTTTTTGGCAGCATGATAGAAACTAGGATCAGCAAATGGGCAGAAGAAAACCATAAACGTGCTAAAGGGCAAGTTGGTTTTAGGCCAAAACACTCGACAGTGGATCACTGTGTCACTTTGAGACACATTATTGAAAAAGAATGGGAGAAAAAGGAAGAGGTATTTTGTTGCTTTGTCGACTTTAAAAAGGCTTTTGACACCATCCCGAGAGACAAGCTTTGGTTTAGGATGGAAGAATTGGAGATTCCTATGCATCTCAGAGTTGCTGTTCATAGGATGTACGAAGAGGTAAAAGTTAAAATTAGAACTTCAGATGGCATTTCAGAATGTTTTAGGAGTGATATCGGGGTCAAACAGGGCTGCCCTTTATCTCCTACTTTGTTTGGTTTATATATTGACAAACTAGAAGAGTGGTTAAACATGCAAAAGGGTCATTCAGCTAGGTGAATTTGTTATAAAGTTGCTCCTATATGCGGACGATCTCATTTTAATTGCCAAATCTGCCTATGGTTTGCAAGATCATCTATCTTCTCTTGAGCGCTTTTGCGGAATGGTGGGGATGCAGGTCAATATCAGCAAGACTAAGGTTATGATTTTCTCTAATAATAAAAAACAACACCAACATGAATTTTATTACAATGGAAGTGTTCTTGAAGAAGTTGCGGAGTATAAATACCTTGGCATTGATTTCAACAAAAAACTAAGCTAGTCTAGCTGCAAGTATAAAAGGATATTAGGTGGGTAAAAGGCTTTTTATGCTCTTCAGAATAGGTGCCATGAACCAGAGTTGTGGGATTGGAAAACTATTCAAACCTTGTTCAGTCTTCTTGTGCTGCCAGTTGTTCTTTACGGGTGTGAATTATGGGCCAGCAACACTACTATAGCACAATGGAAACAAATTGAAGGAATCCAAAAGCGCTTGATCACAAGAAAGTTTAAAATCAAAAGCATTGTTCCATATGATATCATGCTAAGTGAAATGGGGGCTGCTCCTATTGAGGCACTTGCTATGGTTCGCCTTCTAAGTTATCTAAAAAGAATCAAAAAAATGGAAGAGGATAGATGGCCTAAAGTGGTCTTTAGTGACACACTATGTTAGCGAAAAAGGACATGGATGCAACAAAACATCAAATGGATGAGTAAATGGAATATTCAATTCAATATGTGCCCCACAAATAATAAAGAAATAAAGGTCTTTGTCATGGAGAAATTCTACAAGAGAAATTGGAGAAGCGAGATCGGAAGGAAGAAATTATATTATATAAATGAGTTCAACCCCGCTTAATAAAGAAATAAAGGTCTTTATCATGGAGAAATTCTACAAGAGAAATTGGAGAAGCGAGATCGGAAGGAAGAAATTATATTATATAAATGAGTTCAACCCCGCTTGTGATCAACTCCAAAAAGCATACATAGGAGCCAACATTTCTTGGAGGGCTAAAATTCTTATTGCTCAGCTGAGAACCAACTCTCACCAACTTCGTTGTGAGACCGAACATTGGAAGAGGCCAAAGGAGGCTTGGGAAGAAAGAATTTGCAGATTCTGCAATTCTGGGAAAGTGGAAACTGAACAGCACTTTATTTTAGAATGTGAAGCCTACAAGAGTAGTAGAGATAAATTTGCGGACACTATATGTGATAGTTCTTGGCATAACTTATTCAACGAAGAGTACATTGAGCAATTGGGTGGACTCATCATCATCCTACACAAGCAACGAACATTGTTACTTAAGTCTGCTTGAGTTGTCTTGCTGTCCCATAGGCTATTTTTAACCTTGTGGACGTTAAAATTTTATCTATCTATCTATCTATCTTCTTCTTGCCTTCTTTTGAAATATATATTTTTGTTTATTTATCATTATTACTAGTTATTATGCCAAATATAAATTTATTTTAGTAATTATTCTAAATATGCCAAATAGATCTAGTCAAGGGATAATATAAATATATTTTAAAGAAACGGTCATAGGTGAAGTTTGGGGGACTACTAGGATTGTTGTGAGTCAAATAACACATAAATTGAATTGTTGAGTTCTCAAGGTAAATTGTTCTTTTAAGGCTCAAATTATACTAATTAATAATATAAGGTTATTAATTTTTATTTTTTTTTTAAATTTTAAATTACAATATAACTTTGATACTAGTGAAATTAAATGATTTCAAATTTTTAAAATAAATAAATATTGTTATTAATATAGATTAAATTATAAATGTAAATTAAATAGAAAAATAAATTGTATGTAGATTGTTTATTCTTCTTCCTAAAATTTAAGAAAAAGATTGGAAGCATAAATAAATTTAACAAAATAATTTTATTTATTTAATAGATTCAAGTTTTAAAAATAAAATAAAAATAGATAAAATAATCTTTATTTAAATTCATTTACTCTTTTCTTTGATATACATAATAAATTTATTTTAAAAATAAAAGTTTATCTTTTAATAATTATCAATAATAAAATTAAAATATTTTATTATTTTAAAAGCAATGTTTAACATTCAAATAAAATGACTTAGGATTGAAAAGTGAGAAAAAAAACAAATGGTGGTATTAAAAATTTAATAGTTAAAGAATAGTGAATTGTAATTATACTATTTAAATTTTCATAAATGATGTAAAATTGTTTGTGTTAAACAAATTGGAAGGTGAGACCTCTCATGCCCACATGAGAGTCTAGTTATTGTTTTGTTGTAGGCTCTTACCTAAAATTTTCTTATTTTATAAATAATAAGAATTTTATTTTAGTAAGTATGAAAAATGAAATTGATCAAAAATGATCATTTTTTCCATCATCGACAAGATTTTGAATGAAGACTTTGAGTTTTATACACTTGTTTGTGTCATGTCCCTTGATGCAGTGGTATTTGCAATATTCATTTTCCCTATACCATTTTGCTTTGGGTTGATTTTCATCAAAGGGTCATGTGTTGAGAAACACCATCAAATTGTGATCCACTAGTTTTTGGAATATGGCATCCAAGGGTTCACGAATGTTAGTAAACTTCCTATTGCGATCATAGTCACAATTGTAATTGTTGTGCGAGGAAAAAATTGTGTTTGATTGCAAGATTGATGGTTGTTTTGATTCTAATTGTCATGGTTTGAATTGTTGTTTCAATTATGATAATTGTTGTTGTTGTTGTTTACACCTTGGAGATTTTATACATTTTTAACATCAGTAACATGATCATGCATGACACCTTTTTTTTTGGACCAAAATTTGGGTTTGCTATTGTTGTTTGTCTCATTGTTTGAGGATGAAGAGCTATAATCACTAGTACATTTAACCTTAAATTTTGACCATCAAATTTAAATGGCTTGGTTAGTCATCATTATAAAGGAAACTTTTGTTTTTTTTAATACATGCCCATGTTGGTCTCAATTGCGACCAACATGGCAACATAAAGATTTTTTTAAAAAAAGCAGCAAGTCAGTTGAGCATTTCACTTGAGCGCCATATCAGTTGAGCATTTCACTTGAGATGAGAATTTCGACCATCATTCATGGATAATTTGAGGATTTCCAGCATTCTTCATCCTTCGAGCATTTCATTGGAGCATTTGGAAACCTTGTGAGCATCTACTACAACCCTAAACTCAAACTGTCAGCTATCATTCAAGCATACACGAACTTGCCTGGCTTCACATCACAACCGATGAATAGGTGAATAGGTGAGTCGATACCTTCTTGTTTAAACAATCATTGATTGGGGGAAGGCATAGTTTGAGGAAGCCCTAGTTATGAGGGCCTAAATAAGAGGGTTTGTAAGTTGAGACATAAACTAAGAGCGGCTGACCAAAATAATACCAAAATCCATGGTTTGGGAGAAAAACTAGTTAATTCCTAGAAATTTATAGTTCTTCCATTAACTTTAGATGCATCTTTTGATGTCAAACCTTATTTCCAAAGAATACTGCACAGTAGGAGAGATCATTCGCACAAAACTCGTTGAGTTCACTAATGTCTCCAGATACTCTAAGGGATTTTATGGTGTATTAGCCCTTTATTTAAGAATTTGTCTCTACACTAATGGGTAAGTATATTTATTAAATTAATATGAGTTATATTGGCTTTTGTATATATTCTATATTAAATCTTAGGTTTATATTTATTTTTATATAATCGATGGTGCATTTTATCAAATCAAATTGGCTGATTACCTTTTAACTTGAAGGAGTCTATGCAATAGGAAATGGGCCATTCACAAAGTTTTAATTGAGGTTTGTGGAACTTTTCCAAAAGATCTTCCTCTATGCTAGGTAGTAAGTATTATGCAATTAATATGCAATTATTTTTTTCCTTTGTAGTGCTTCTCCTCTACTAAACTCTGTGATAAATTCAAGGAGTGCATGATGCTTGGTGTATATTGTAGGCCAAATGGTTATTCCTTGTTTCAAAGTTCAATACTAGAGGAATTAGATAATTCACACAAACCTAATCCTTAAGCCTAAACATGTAGTGATTTCTTTTATTCAAAAGCTTGCTCTGTGTAAAGCCCAATTTAAAGAAGAATTGTCTCTACACTATTTAGTAAGTATAATTTTTAGTTGATATGAGATTTATACTTTATAAGCTTATTGTCTTTCTTATATTAGTTCTTGTAATGAATTCTTCTTAAGTATTTTGTTGTCATCATAGATGCATTTTTCACATGAAGTCAACTACCTTATATTGTAATAAATTGAACTCCATTTTAATAGGAATTTGATAATTCAGATGACCTCCATCAACTTCTCTAAAGTGTATACATTTGCACTGTCTTCGTAAGGTTTAAAATAGAAAAAGATAGAAATGGGAGCTCAAAGACCTCCAAAGCCTCCAATGGCTATGAGGTAAATATTGAAAGCTTCACTAAAATATTGAAGCACATATCAAATTTGAATGCTTTTATTATCATATTTGAGAATTTGCAAAGTAGAGTTCACATAAAGCAACAAAATTAAAGCTTAAGAAATTAACAATCTCATATTTATCTGGAAGTTACAATCTTTATAAATAATGCAAAGAAATGAAGTAAATCAGTTAACTCTCTTCTGAACAGACTAACTGCTTCTCTTTTTACAAAAATAATTTGAAAACTATGAATTAGGGACAAAAAAAGTATGGAATGTTGTCGGAAGTTTATAGTTGTCAACTTGTCATAATGATAAGTATATACTAATTAACCTTTACTAGGACCTCAAAAGGCTCACTAATAAGCCTTCCTAGGGTTTACTCCAAGACCCTACACTAGGACAATTCTTTATTTAATCCTCCTATTCTTTCCAAGGATATCTCTACCAATTTCCTACTTCAATATTCCACTTTAACAAGATGCAAGACTCAAAGCATCAATATTCATTCAACTTAGCAAGGACTTCACTAGTGTTGTAGTAGGATGGAGGGATCCCATACAAGTCTATTTGATAAGGTTCAAAGTGTTATTTCTCACAAAATTCCATGGTTTCTTACCAATCCCCTCAAACCCTTATTTTAGGGCTAGTAGCCTTTTTCCCTAATTAGGCCTCCAAATTTTCCATTTTGAAAATATTTTTAAAAAAACTCAAGAAGATACCAATTAAGTTATGGTTTTAGAGAGCTTAAATATTTTCAAGGTTTTAGTTCTTCAACCCCTCCGTACAACTTATTCCTATAAAATAGCCTACTTACAAGGGTTTTAAGACTTTACTTGTTGACGGGCCTTACAAAGATTCAAAAGGAACACAAAAAGATTCAAATCCTTCTTAGTTCTTGGAAAATATACCTTTAGATATTTCTATACATGCTCCAATCCTTGATTGGCACAAACCAATCAAACTACTCCTCTATCCAAACCCTATAACCATCAAGTCACCTTGTCAGGTATGCTTGAATCCACCTAGGGATTGATTCCAAAAATTGAAGAACATTTCATATTTACTCCAAGTTATTTATAGTTCCCTAATAGATTCCTAAAGGTTGTTGTGTTCCAACAATTATAAATCAAATTGGAGCAATTTCTATGATAACTAGTCATGCAAAGGAAGGGTGGTTAGTATTAAATACATAATAATAGTTGCCCACTTAAGAGACTTAGATACTTGTGCGTATCGACAACTTCAAGTTCTTCAAGGAATTAACTTGTTTAAGTCTATCACAATATTCCTAGATGCTAACTTGGTTTCTTAAACACCCAATTAACTGGCATAAGGATCTTTAAGACTCTAAGACAATACCATACTTCTATAAATTTGGCTCAAATGCACAATACCCTACCTGTCAGTCCTGCTGCATGCTTGGAATGAGGACAACTTTAGTTTTCCTCAAAATGTTTGACAATCTAAAGACACTTCCTAATACCCTTTTTAAAGAGTTTTATAACATAGCAAAGGATTGTATATGGTTACCATAAACTAATAGGATTATACATCATTGTACCCCACATCTTTGCATGACAATTCATCAGTTTAATAAGGGACATCACACCTTCTATTCTTATCTCTCCAAACTCACACTAGAGTTGTGAGATGACTATAAATGATTGACCTCTCAGCCTTGAAATACCACAGTCCTTGAATCTTGACTCAAACCCAATTTGACTAGAGTTCCCTCAAACTCTTACCTCCACACACAAATTCAATATGTTATATGTTTTTACAACATAGGATTCACTCCACATTTGGGCATAATATTCCCTGCCATATATGGCTTTCAATTCCAATATATCTTCAACTTGTGATCACTTCTGCACCCCACAAAACTGCATATGCACATTAGCGGATTATAATACATGTTAACAATTTCATCCCATAAAGGTTAGGCCTCTACATTCATGGGATGATCCTCATTCTACCTAAGGTGTTATTGCAATGAAAAATTGAAATCAAGAGTAATTATTTTAAGTCAAGACTGGTACGATAGCAAGCCTACAATGTTATGAAACATATCAATAAAACATTGTAGTTCATGCATAAAACCTTATCAAAGTCTTTTCAATACAAACCAATTGATTGGAGATCCAAAGTAATGGAAATCAATTACAAAGAATAGAGTTTTCTTATTGTTGTCCTTCTCCTCTGTCCGTACACCTGATTGTCTCTCTTATAATAAAGACTCAAAACAAAAGTATAGAAATGCCTAAAACTAACTCAAAACTAATACAAATGTCATCAGTTAGTCGAATGGTTTGGTTTCAAAACAAAAAAAACTCAAACTAATGTTGACATATATTTTATGGAATCCCTTTAAAAAAAAATACCATTAACCAAATTTTGATCTTTTATGTTCACTAACATTCCTAGACTCTAAACACTCCAATGTTATTTGTACTTGGACAATGACAATCCATTAGAATTTAATTTAGTCCTTTTAAGGACACTAAAAATATTTGAATCATCATATTAGTCTAATTCTTATAACTTGTCAATTAATTCCCTAATTTCCTCTAGCTATCTTTGTGGTTTTCATAAGTTGCACCATTGGCTTGGTTGTCTGTGGGGCTCCTGCACCAACTACTCTACCTAGGCCAGTGAACTAGCCAACAAGAAAAAAATTATTTACAACTACCAAAACATAAATTGTGAACCTAATAAATGCACTAATAAATTACTTGAAATGATTCATCAAACCATGTAATCAAACCACTCATTTCAATCCATTAGAATGTAGAGTTCTAAGTTGCAAGATCATTGTGATAGTTTTTTAATGTAACAATTTTCTTTATTAGTCAATATTTCATAAATTGGGAACTCCAACCCCTCAAAATGATTTCAAATGAGTTTATATAACTCTATTGTTCAAGTACCAACTTTCTTTATTGATTCCCAACCATTTCTTGGTGACTTTCTAATGTTGCTATCAAAGTTGTCATTGCCATTTTTTGTAACTTTTTCACTTTGATGACTTGGAAAGTCATGATCACTCCTAAAGGGTTGAGTTTGGTTTCAATAACATATTTAACTATTTTGAGACCCCTCCTACTAAGATTTTGAATGAGAAAACTAGAACAATTATGTTGAAAAAAATGCCAAATCTAAAGAATGCCAGTTATTTAGTTGCTTTTTGGGATCATATTGATAATATAACATATGTTTTCACTTTATGGTACTCATTTTTGTGTTAATGCTCTATAGATAAAGGTGAAGCATCCTGTAAGAAAAAATCTTGCCATCACAAAGAAGCTGCCAACAAAAGATTCTAGCAGCGAGGATTCTTCTTCTAAGGAGGATAGTCATTTTGTTGTGGATAATTATCTGTAGAACAGAATCATGTTTCAGTGGAATCACAAGCTTATGGAATTTTGATATTCAATAGTGAACAAATGGTTAATTGAAATGCCTTATTTCAAATTGAAAATCAAACAAAAAAATTGGTGCTTTCTAAATCATGAAGACATTCATTGTACTTTTCTAGCATAACATTAATAGATATGTATTTTTTATCTTTAAATATTGATATACTATCATGACATTTTTCATTTTATCAAATTTTTTTGTACTTTTTGAAAGAGAGATAAGAAATTTGTGTTTAATATTATTCAAAGTGCATTACAAGAAACACATA
Organism: Cupressus sempervirens; assembly: GCA_028749045.1. Taxonomy (NCBI): domain Eukaryota; kingdom Viridiplantae; phylum Streptophyta; class Pinopsida; order Cupressales; family Cupressaceae; genus Cupressus; species Cupressus sempervirens. The sequence goes on from CM053793.1 coordinate 346,183,537, forward strand.
AAAAACCAAGTGCTTTGGGAAAGAATAACTTAGTTCTAGTGAAGAATGGGTTAGTTGCAACTTTAAAAAATGGTAAAGAAGAATCAAGTGAGGACGAGTCTTCTAATGAGGTACTCCATGGTTAAGCCAAGTCTTTAGTATATAATAAAGCAACTGAATTTCATAAAAAAAAAAATTTGATAGTTGATTTGTTTAAATATTTCCCATCAAAAATTATTTAGTACATCTCATCTTTTTTCTGCATAGGAGCTTGCAGTTTTGAAGAATCTAATAGTGAAGAATCTGAAGAAGATATTGTACACCAAAGGTATATTTGGTGTTCTTTTTAAAGTGAAAATGTAACTAGAAATTTTGTATATTGTCAAATTTCACATGCAGAAAGGTCAAATTGTAAATAGAGGTGAAGCTATATGGATTTAAGTTTCTTCTTCATTATTTATAATGCTCTTGATTCCTCTGTAGCTATAAAAATACTTGTTTATTTTTACCTTTCTAGATACCCTTTACTAGATTCTTGAAGATTCCAAAATATGTTGGGCTAACCCCACTCCAACATGTCCTAACTCCTACTTGGTTCATAGACCTAACTCCTTTCCTTTTTCTCCAAGTTTTGGCTTTACTACTATGACAAAGCAAGGGGTGCTTTTCACCTTGAGGGTCTTCAAAAACTCCTCTCCAACCATCATCACACTAGATGCATGTTGGATCTCCTTCCTATCTTTTGGTAGTGGTCTCATGGTGTATTCCTTCCCATTTTTGGAGATGATGTAAACATTGCTCCTTTCATCAAGCTTAGAATTGACATCAAATTGCCAAAGCCTGCCTAACAATAGGTGACAAGCATCCATTTTTGCAACATCATAGACAATCTTGTCTTTGTACTCCACTATTTGAAATTGAACATGAACTTGTTCATTTACTATGACCTGCTACTCCTTATTTAGCCATGAAACCTTATAAGGGTTAGGATGAGGCAACTTCTTTAATCCAAGCTTCTCTACCATTTCTATTGAGGCTATATTATCAATTGAACTAGAATCTACAATAACTTTACAAACCTTACCTCTCACCTTGCAGAGAGTTCTAAATAATGTATTTATTTGGGGAGGTTTTTTCTTTGTGACAGTCTTCAGAAGGGTTCTATTGAACATTAGAGACTCTCCTCTCTTTGGATCAGCATTTCGTCTTGCCACTTGGTCACTTTGTGCATTCTCCTCTTGAGCCAAATAGACTCTCCTATTCCCTTCTTGGTTGTTGCTGCCCATTTTCTCAGGAAGTGCTTGTATGTAGCAAGTGCAATATGTAGAGGTAGAGTTATAGAAGGTCAAATAAGTATTTGTTTCTTTTCATTTTTTATATTTCTTTATCTCTTTATCAATCTATCTATCTATCTATACCTCTTTCTATCTATCTCGCTTTACTATTCATTTCTATATGTGTATTCCTCTTACTACTCCATCTATAGGTTGCAAACAAATCATCCTTCTTCCACCAATGAATCATTCCATTCAAGAAAGACCATGTCTGATGATATCAACACACACAAAAATAGGGAGACAATTGCTAGACTGTAGTCTACTTAAAAAGAAAAGGTGATGGAAAATGTTATTGTCCTTGCAAAATTTGTAAGGGCTTAAAGACTCAAAGATATCTAATCAAAAAAATTGAGGAACATTATAGGCAACATGGTCACATTGAAGGGGGAAATGAATATCATCCATTGGTATGTATTTTAATAATTTATAAAATACATAAGACATGATTTGATGATGAAATCATGGTCATGGTTAGTATAAAGTCATCATTTTCATATAGGTCAATGTCCTTGAGTTTCATGTTATGGACCATGATAATTTGGAGAATGAAGATTTCCAAATGAGGGAACATGGAGGTGTGAATATTGAAGTAGAAGGTAATGATACCATGGAAGAAGACCACGATGATGAAGATCACAATGATCAAGATGATGATGATGATGTTGATGTAGAGCTTGATGTACCTATACTTGAGAAGGCACACAAGTCCCTATATGAAGGCTCCAAAACAACTCTTCTTGCTGCTATATTGTTGTTGGTGAACTTGAAGGTTATGAATGGTTTATCCAATGTAGCAATGACACGTATGTTAAGGTATTCCATCTTCTTTTACTGTTTTAATCGTAGTTCCCTTAAAATTAACATTGGGTTCATGTAGCAATTACTATTCTTTAAATTAATAAATTATATTTTTGGTCATAGGTTGATAGGTGAGTGTTTGTTACCACCATCAAACATTCTACCTTACTTGTACTAAGAATTATCTGCCATCATGAAAGATATTGGAATGGAGTATCAAACAATACGTGCATGTCCAAATGATCATATTATATATCATAAACAACATGAATTTATAACACAATGCCCTATTTGTCATATTAGTAGATATCAATTAGATCGATTAACAAAAAAAGGTGCCTCGCAAGGTTCTTCGGCATATTCCCATTTTTCTAAGCTTGTAACTATTATTCAAGTGCAATAGCTTGGCACAATTTATGGATTACCATGCATGCAATAGAATTCAAGATAAAATTATGTGAGTGCATGTAGATGGTTCAAGATTTAAGGAAATAGAGGAAAATTGGCCACAGTTTAAAGAAGAACTTCGTAATCTCAAGCTTTCATTGGCAGTAGACGGTGTCAATCCTTTTGGAGAGATGAGATCTACTTACTTGGTGTGGCCTATTTTTTTATCAACAATAACATACCTCCTTGGTTGTCCATAAAGAGAGAACACATAATGTTGACACTGATTGTTCTAGGTATTTTTTGATTTAATGGTCATCTAAATTAATTTATTATTACGAATCCATCAAAATGGTCATAATAATTATGTAATTTTTTTGTTCATTCAACTAAGTAAGTACCAAGTTAAAGATATCAATGTATATATTGAACCCCTTATTGACGAGTTGATGGTGTTATGGAATGGGGTTACTATGTATGACATTTGTAGACCAATAGGACAAAGACAATTTCAATTTCATGCAATGCTTGTATGGACAATACATGACGCCCCCGGGCTAACACATTTTTGTGGTATGTTCTCTTCTTAACACCTCTTTTTTGGTATGTGAAAGTTAACACATTTAATCCAACTATACATGATCTTGTAGGTCTTCAGACAAAGGGAAAATTTGCATGTCTAGTTTGTGGTCCAAAGACGAAATCTTGTCATTCAAAAAGTTTAAGAAAACAAGTGTTCGATGAGAATAGACACTTTCTGTATAGAAATCATAAGTACCAAATTATCAAAAAACATCTTTTCAATGGGAAAGAAGAGACTATGTCAAAGCCATAGAGAATGACACCCCACCTATGGAAGTTGGCATACAATAAATTAAATCATCGAGGTAATGTCATTCCATATGATGGTTTTTGTTTCAAATTTATATTTCAATATTGTGTTTTGTTTACTAATGATGTAATTGATGCTTGTGAAGGCTGTCAAGGCACCAATGACCAACTTCCAAAAGAACTAAAAATTTATCCTATGCAATTTACTAGGTTTTTGTACTACGAGAAACTCCCAATTGTGCATTTGTTTGATCCTATGCATATTGGAAAGAATGTAATAGAGACATTATGGAAAATCTTGGATGGAAGTCATGACAAAGACCAAATTGTCAAAACTTGTAGTGACATTGAAGAATCCAACCATGTATTGAAAAATGGCATTCGATCAAATAACAATGTAGACCAGATTGATACAAGTGCCCTTAGTTGGTTATTGTTAGAGCAATAGAGCAATGCTATAAAAGAAGCCATAAAAACAAAAAACAAATTCCCACAAGATTTGTTGTGAATATAAACAATCTCATGTTAAAGAAATGTGAATTTGGGCCAGGGTTGAAAACACATGATTGACATACATTTATTAAGGTAATTCATGTTATTTTTTAGTTGCTATATATTTGTATACTGCATGTAGTTTTAATTGCATTTTTTTATAAAATATTGAAAATATTATTTTACAAATATTGCAGTACGTTCTACCTCTATCTCTCCCACACCACTTCGCCAACTATGATAAACAGGTTACATATGATCTTGAAAAATACATGAGGTGGTTATCATCTAAAGAAATCAATAAAGAAGATATAAATTATTGGAAGAGAAAAATTCCTCTTCTTATGTGTGAAATGCAAAAGTGTCTACCTCCAAGTTTTTTGAATGCAAAAGAACACTACCTCATACATCAAGTTGAGGAGATTGAATTGTGTGGACCTATACCAACCAGGTCAATGTGGATGGTTGAGAGGCACTTGAAATTTTTGAAAGGCTTGGTTTGACAGAAAGAAAATCCTGAGGGTTCTATGGTGGAGGGATATATGGTATACCAGACCATGGTGTACATTAGTGAATATCTTCCTAAGTTTGCAGCAAAGATCCATGTAGATCGTATTTGGGATCCCAACTCAATTAACAAATTCAAAGGGGGGCACTTGATGGGCAAAGGTAGATCGAGGAAAGTGAGAGGTAAATCTAAGATGTTATTGTAGTTAATTAATTCTTCTAAATCTTCAATATAAGTTATTTATAACTAGTGTATTTTTTTTTTATACAGGTGGTCGAGAGTGGGATGCAATACATTTTTATATTGCGAACAATATTGATTGCATGACGGTATGGATTGAACAATGTCAACAAAATGGTTTCTCATTAACATGGGAAGGTTTTTCTTCATTGGTTATAGAAGCTCATCATAATGGAGATTCCAATGTTATGTTGATGGTAGTTGATCTAGTAAAGGGTTTAATAGGTGGAAAGGTATGTAGAAATTATTAATGATCATAACTCGATGTATGTTTCGTATCAACTCATGATGCCAATAATTTACACACACTTCAAAAATTGTAGGTCAAGCACCACAAAGATATGTACTATCATGGCCACAAATTTAGCATAAAAAAGTTGGATGATATAAAGAAAACTTGTGATTCTGGGATAACTGCAGTTTTGGAGGTCACCAATATATCATCTAGAAATGACATACATCCTCAACAATCTCAAAATCAATACTATGGCATCTTGGATGATATAATTGAGTGCCACTTTAACTCCTTCAAAGTAGTTCTATTCGTCATCAAATGGTACAGGTTACAACTAAATCAAAATGATCTAGATAGAACGGTTATTCAACATGATAATGGATTTACAATAATTAATACAAGGTCATTTGAGCTAGTTGGAGATGAGCCCTATGTTCTTCCAAGCCAATGTGAGCAAGTGTTTTACTCAGAGGTTCCACATAAATAGGGTTGGTCATTTGTTGTTAGACATGATCCAAGAGGAAGACTGATAAATTATAATGTTATAGAAGAAGAAGATATTGAAGATGATGAAGATCAAGATGATGGTGATGATGATGATGGTGATGATGATGGTGATGGTGATGGCGATGATGGAAATGATGGCAATGACGATGGTGATGATGGCGATCATGATGGTGATAATGGCGATGATGATGATGATGATGATGATGAGGATGATGATGATGAGGATGAAGAAGAAGAAGATAATCAATGACAATAGACATTGTTCACCCCTTCTATCGACGATCTTGCATTCCATATATAAGGTAAATTTGTTCATGTTTATGATGTTGCATATTGTTCATGTTGTCTTCTAAGTTATTTGTAGCATACACATATCATGTAATTTTTAGCTAACTTAAGATAAATGATTAACATATGTAGGAAATTTGACCCCTTTGGCGTGGATCGCGCATAGTGACATGGATCAGTAAGTATAAGTCAATAAATAGACACAATTTTCTTATATTCTTCTTGTTTATCATTGAGCACGTATGTTATAAATAGACATATTATATAATCATATAATATATATATATATATATATATATAGATGAAAAAGGTCCGTATAGAAATATAATTGTATAATCACCTTCAACTTACTACATTTTATATCTCTCACGTATAGACAAAGAAGAACTGCACGTATGAGTCACAACTTGATTATTCTATATATATTATTTAAATATTATCAAATTTCCATTTGATGGATTGCAGGACCCACCAAATAGGTACTTGTCAGATCTATCTGCATCAAATGAGGGAAATGAGGAAATGGTAGATGAAAGCTCTACATGTAGTATAGGTAAAATAGGGAGATCAACTAGAGGTCAAAAAATTAGAAAAAAATTTGATAAACGCATGCAATTTTTCCTTGCTAATGGGGGGTCATGTTCTTATGATGATGAGACCAAAGGTGACATCAAGGTGCCCTTTTGGTACACACACATTGAGAAAGAATGGGTACCCAATGAGCTACCTCCAATTAATATAGATTTTTGTGTTAATGAGAGCATATATCGCATTGCTCCATCCTCATTACATGGGTTGGGCCTATTTTCCATAGATGGGATAAAGGTATGTTACAAAAAAGTTTTTGAATTGTTCAAGTATGTCGGTCCATGTTGCAATTACAATGATTGAATGCTGATTGTTCGAATAAAAAAAAGTATGCATAGGTATGCACTATCAGCTAATTATATAGAATGGAAAGAAAATGATCAAAGTAAAAGATTTTCTATGTATATTTATGGGAAACCAAAAGCAACAGGTAATATTGTAGGTTTTATAAATAGTACATGACCTTCGTCAACTAGTAAGCAACCCAATTGCATATTTGAGGTGCATGAGGGGAATGAAGTTTTTGTTTGTGCAATAAAATCAAAAAGTGCAGGGGAAGAACTACTAATAGATTACCATTTAAATCACATAGATACAAACAAAGTTACTATCATGAGGGTTGTAAGTACTAGATACCATTTTGTTAATAAGTTTTTTTTTGTTGTTTATTGCTTTCAGTTAGTTGAAGTTTTTACGTTTAATCTTTATGACAGGATGACATGGATCCAACACATGATAGAGGCCACGAGGATGCTACTCTCACTCATTCTGTAGCAAGGGTAAACCTTATTGAAATTGTACAAATTAGATAGTTGAAAAATGTTATATTATTATGTTATTTTATTTATGATTTTTGAGTTTTTATGATAGTGGTTATGTATTTACTACTCATACAGAAAGAGTCTCATCCTAAACTCAAAGTATGAGCGTCCTCCCTTTATTGCAGTGAGGGATTGGAATGAGTTCATTTTGGATGCAAAGGAGAAAGGGGATGGTCGAAGAGAAATTACACCAGCAAATGCGAGAAGGTATGCAATAGTATTAACTACCAGTACATTAATGTAATAATGCACTAACTAGTACTAATATTTATATCTATATCATCTAACATATTTCAAACTTTTCATAGGTTGCAAGACACATCAAAGACAAAAAAGGCCAGGCTGGAAAAGATTGGGCAGCACAGACTTGGCTTTAGGGGATATTCTAAAATCAAAGCATGAGTTGTAAGTAGCAATAAATGAATTGTAGAGAAAAAATATTTATAAAATGCAAATAATTTTGTTACTTAATTAAAAAATGTAGGGTACTAATTTTAATCTGGAGGCCATAGAAGAACACAAAAGAATTGCCTTCAAGCAAGGCTATGTAGCTGTGGTTGAACGCCTATGGAAAGCTTCCATTGCCCTAACCAAATAGTCTCCTACATCATGTGCACAGGTAAATATGCCAAAAAAATATTAGAAATTGAATACTTGAGCAACAATCTATTTGACAATAATGTGCATGACATTGCAATGTAGCCTATTAATCGTGACACAAATCATACGTAGCATCATGAAGCCCCTGATGTGCATCGTATTGTCCATGGAGGTGCTCATTTTCTATTTAAAACTAATTATGTAATTATTAATACAATTTAACATCTTTAATTGATCTTGGTGTAACCTTTTTGTGTATATTTTAGAGGATATAGAATCATGTCGTGCTGAACGAGTGGTAGAGGATGTTCAGATTGATCAACAAGTAGATCATGTCACACATTCAGGTAAAGAAAATCTATGTTTTGTTATTTTAAATTAATTTTTTGATTTATAGTTCTTTTACTTAAATAATAAATTTTAATTCACTAATATAAAATGGTGTGAATTTAACTCATGAAGTACTTGTTATTGCAGCGGACCCCCCTTTGGTGCAATGGCCTCATGTTCCTAAATAGATGAGGAGGAGACATGCATTAGAACTAATAGAGGAGGGGGATGATGAGGAAATTTTTTATTCCTCTTAGAAATTTCATGAAAAAAATAGCAAGAAAGCCAAAAAGAAATGATTGTTGTGTGTTAATGAATTTTATGTGTTAATGACTTATTCATGAATGTTGCGTGTTAATGAATTTTGTGTTAATGAATTATTCATGAATGTTGTGTGTTAATGAATTTTGTGTCAATGAATTATTCATGAATGTTGTGTGTTAATGAATTTTATGTGTTAATGAATGTTATCATGTGATTATAATGATTGAATGTTATATTTCAAAAATGGATGAATGAATGAATGTTATTAAATGTTAATGGAGAATTTAGAGTGATGTTGGGGGGGGGAGGGGAAAAATGAGCTTCCACCTTCACATGGTTGACCTTGTTTAGTATAGAATATTAAACTATTCTCAAAACCAAGTGAAGCTCAAACTTTAAAGATAAGCTTATAGTTAATAGTGACAACCAATTAGCAAGTCCAAATGAAGTTCTTTGTTATAGGTACCTTTTTAGTTTTTAAAGCACGATGTCATGTTTTAATATAGTGTAGTTTTTTTCTTAAGTCAAAGTATTCTTTTACTATAATAACATAATTTATGATCATTTTAGAAACTATTCTAACATTGCTTTATGACAAATCTTGTTTTGGCAAAGATGGCGATAAGTGGTACTATCTATTCCTTGGGAGATTAGATTGCACAGGTCTGTATATCAAAATCATTTGCATGTGGTAGAAATGCATACTTACAACCATTTCATTCTACATTTAAAAACATTGATGACACTCTAGACACAAAATAATGCTTATGTTGTTGACTTGACAGTGATATGAAGGTAAACCAATTTTTGAACTTGAATGAACCCAGATATTCAGATCTGGTCTCCTTGGATTTAGTATTCATGGTTCTTTGTCTCATTATTACTATCATCCTAGTGAGATAACGCCTTTGCCTTCTTTCTTAGTCTGTTACAATTCATACTTGTTTAATTTGAATAATTTTTGAATTCCTTGCAAAAAGGGTATGACAAACAAATATGGTTATACAGGCTCTGTTTCCTTTACTTGAACTTGATGTTATGATTTATCATTTGACATTTTATTATTTTGATGTTGAACTTGAAGCATATGATAGTATGATCATGATGCTATGATTACAAGTTTATGGTGTTTTTGTTGTTTAAATGGTATTATGTGACATTCTAATCTAGATTCATGCTTATAGCCTATATCCATTCACAATGTTTCTCCAAATAATCCCTTTGTTGTTGCATCTTTGCTATCAATTTGTCTTCCATATTCTATTGAGAGTATGGAGATAAGTACAAAGAGTATCACTTGTTATTCATAAGTTCCACCAACCTATTCACAAATAGGGCTACAAGGGCTAATAGTGAGAAGTTGCTACATACAACACAACCACACATATAATAACTGATCCAAGGGTGGAAATAAGAAGTGTTTGACAACCCCAACAATATCCCAAAAGATCAAATTCCAATCTACTCTAGCACTCCACTAATCTGCCCAAGTACACAGACCTAAATGGCCCCCTTTAGGCTTGGTTTTCAAAGGAAGACTAAGGAAATGGGTGCATAGACTAGAAATAAAGCTTTAGAACTCTAAGGGGTAACTAGGACACTGCTAATCCACCTTTTATTTGGTTACTTTCCTTAACATACAACTCTAGCAATCAAATTCCTTCAATTTTAGACCAAATACATACAAATATTTGGCCTAGGGTTTGCAGGAAAAATTAACTCCCTTTGGTTTTTCAACTCCTACTTTTTAATTCTAAAATTACACTCCTAGGGATCCCATTTTCATTGGGTTTTGTGCCATTTGAATCGTACAGTCATGAGCTATATGTTTGTTTGCACAAAACCCTAATGAACCTAGGTTTCTAGACAGTTTTGAAAGAAATTGCTATAACTTTTGACAGAAATCACCAATAATCTTCAAACCAAGTGCATTGGATAGGGAAATCAATCAAGTTACTCCTCAGATCATTTAACCTCCCTTTCCAATCTGTACAACACATGTGAAAACATAAATGCAATAGTTTTGAGCCAAAAAAACCAATAATCTTTATTGAAATCTGCAAAAATCAGTACATCAACCAACTTGTTCTACTGGGAAGGTTGGATCATATGTTTATAAGAATGTTTTACTAATCAACTACTTTGGGAATAGTTATAATCAGTTCAAACTCCTTTATTTGTAATTACCAACTTTTAAGCAAAAATTGGTTAGCAACTTTTTGTTGCATTTTGCAATTTTGAACATAATGAAGTCCTAAGACTCTCAAACCTTCCTAAGACCTACATAAACTTATTCTAAGGTCTTTTCAACCATTTTGGACTATATTCCTTATTCTAAACCTATTTAGCCCTTATAGGTCTCTCAAGATTCATGGTTTATAGAAACACCAAATGAACCTTGAACCTTTACAAATGGGCTTATAACAACATGAACTTATTCCTAACATCCTAAAACCTTTTTATCTTACTCATGAATTCTCTAGGAAGGTGGCGTAGTGCAAGATCCTTGTGGAATGCCTCACAATGACCTTGAGTTCCCTGTACCATGCTACCCTCCTCAAAAGAACTTAAGTCCCTTGAGTTGGTATTGTGTCCAATTGATACCCTGCCTTTTCAATCTCTAGTTGAGTCATCCAAGTTGCATCTTCATTGGGTGTGTCCTTCCATTTGACTAGGTAGGAATAATAGGTGCCTCTCCTGGTTTGTTTTGTAACCTTCTTTACCAAAATGCATTCAATTTGAGGTTTAGTGACCTTAGGTAATTGAGAAACATCAGAACTATCCTTATGACTTGTTCCTGCATCACAAACATCGATAGGTGGCTTATATGCATAAAGACCAGAAATGTTAAAAATTGGAGAAAGGCCTATGTCTAATGGAAGATCAATCTTATATGCATTGTTTCCACATTTCTTGAGGACTTATCTCCATGCTCTAACATCAAGGACAAAGGGTGTCCTCTAAAACATTGTATGGACTTTGTGTTACCATACATTACTCCCTGTAATACAAAAACTCATATCTATAACTAGACCCACATATCCTTCTTTTTAATTCATGAATTCAATATTTACATTAGCACCTATTGTTTTGTACAGGTTACAAGACTGATATATACCAATTCTGGTGTTGCTCTTTTAGCATTGGCATCAAATGCACTCCACAAATCATGGAAATGGCCACAGAATGAGCGAAATCCATCTAGAAAGGTGATGTTCTTAATTTGGAAAGAATTTTTATGTGCTACTTAGAAAATTGTCTTTTAAGTGACCAAGGCAGTGATCTTCTCTATAGTCTACTACCAATCTTCAACTGCAAATGTGGCAGCTAGCTAGTGGGATTGTGATGACTAATGATATCAGTGCTACAAATTCAGAAGAAGTTGATGCTTGCATAGCTTTGTCTAAGAATGATTCCTATGTAATGTCTTCCTCTGGTGGAAAGGTATCCTTGTTCAATATGATGACATTCAAGGTGCATCTTTTGAAAATATGTTCCTCTTCAACATGAATATTGAGCTAGTCAATTTAGAAGTTATATTCTTACTTGGGTTCCTTATCAAGTTTTTTGTTTCTTTTTTTCAACTAATGTTTTGAGAAAATATTTTGTGGCATGCTTGCTAATGAGTGTTTATAGCAGGTTATGACTACCTTCATGGCACGTCCTCCTGCAGCTACTTTTCTAGCTTTTCACCCTCAGGATAATAACATCATTGTAATTGGGATGGAAGATTCAACAATCTAGATATAAAATGTCTGAGTAGATAAGGTGTGATCAACGAGTCTCTTTCTTGCTCACTCATTTAGTGCATCATTAAAAATGGTGACTTCTAACTTGTGTCTTTTCAAAACTTCTTTAAACTAACTAGATAAAAATGAAGCTTAAAGGCCACCAAAAGAAAATTATAGGCTTGACATTTTCACACACTTTGAATGTATTGGTATCTTTTGGGGCCAATGCCCAGGTTTGTCTTCTTTTTGTATATCCATTGCCATCTCATTTTGTACATTCAAATGTTTATAGATTCAAATTAAGGGGTCTTTGGCCAATGTTCTAGCAGCTCTATTTTTGGAGCATTGATAGACAGGAGAAGTGAAAGTCAATTTTTTTACAAGTGTAGATAGGAAGATCATCACCACTAGTTGGGGATACAAGAGTACAACTATTTATGATGCTTTTAAGTTTGACCATTTTCATTATGTAAGTCTTTGTCAGCAATTTAGAATTCAAATTTAGTAAGTGATAATGACATAAGCTACCTTCTCTATATGAGTGTAAACTGATATCACATTTGTTTGTATTGTAGTGGACACCTCATGATTCTCTATCTGCTCCCATTTTTAAGTGTGGTATATTCATGTGATAGCCTTCTTGTAGTTGCAAGCTACTGTGGTGGTGCCATTGGAGTATTTGATGTAGAGAGCTTGAGGCCACACTGTCATATTGTGCCTTTTGCATATTTAGCTTCAAGTATGAATAGGTAAGTTGGCCCAAGGAGGCAAAAGTATGTTATGTATGGATAAATGGATCCCCAAGTATTTTATGATTTAATTCAAAATGTATCCTTTGATTATTCATCTAGTGTCTATCCTCTAGTAATTGCATCACATCCATTTGACTCAAATTAGTTTGCTCTTGGAATGACTGATGAAGGAGTTTATGTCATTGAGCCTTCAGAATCAACATGAAAGTGGGGTGTGGGACCTCCTCCAGATAATGGTACCATTGGATCAAATCCAACATTAAGCAATCAAGATTTAGAACCAGCTCCAAGGTAGTTCATCATATTAGAACATGGAAAATGGTGCCTTGTACTACCTTTTTATGTTTATCACTTACCTATCTGCAACTCCACAATTGATATTAACAGTCTCTTGCCCTCACCGTGCTCCTTTTGATATATTAGTCTTGTAACCTATATATATATCTTCAAGACTGTGGTGCTTCTTTGTGCATAAGTTTGATCTTTTAGAGAAAATCATTCACTTATGAACATTCCATCAAAGATGATGTATACTAAGAATATGGCTTTTCTAGCTATTAAGTGGAAGTTTCACATTTTTTGAACATTCAAATAACTTTACTTTTATTGATGCAGTTGATGTACGAGTGCCTTTTGTGTTCTTGACAAGTCATAAGCTTTCAACTTTTGTGAAGCCATTACGGATGCAAATGAACTACAACTGGTGAGGTGTCAATTTTAAGGAAAATTTTGTTTCTATAGTATAGTTCAATTGCTAGAAATATTTCATCTAGAGGTGTCAATTGATAGATTGTTAACTTTTCATGTCATTTTCTACTTTGGTTGGGTAGTTCTCCTTGCATTTGCAAATCTTGCTGCAGTCTTTAGCCTAGAGACAGTTTGGTATTACATCTAGGGCGTTAACATAGTTGAGTTAAAAATTTGCATTAAAGAAAACATCAAGGTATAATATTTGGATTGTGGATATCTATAAATTATGTTGGTTTTAGACATAGTTAGATCCTAAGTAGCTTCCCTTTACAATTTGAAGAACTCTCATACTATTTTGTTTTGTTTTGTTATGAAAGTGACAAATCAAAACACTATCAGTTTTTGGCAAGTTTGTTGGAGACAAGACACAAGAAATTGTGATTTCAAGCAAAACATCTTATCACATTTGAGTTTTGGACTATGATATAATGGACTATGCATAACACTTCTGGTATAGAAGTCTCTAATGCCCTGAAACATTTTCATTCATGAATGAGGCCAATGTTGAAAAAATTGAGACTAGGCTAACCAAGATCTTCCATGAATCTACCTTGAGCTAATCCTTTAAAAATGCCACTTGAGCTTCTAGCTCCTTAACAATCTTTTTTATCCATATGTATCGCATTTTTTTTCGTTGATTATATCCACAAAGCTACTATCCAAACGTGGTAGTAGGAAAGAGCTAATAGGCTTACTAATTGATTGCATTTTAATATTGTGTCCTAGATGCTCTTGGTAAGGAATTGATCAAGAAGTAGCCAAATAAGGGGTTATAGTTATATATGCACTCTTATGATGATGTGATTGGGACTATAAGTTTTTTTGTCACGTTTATCTATTTGAAAAATAAAGACTAGTTAGTGAATTATTGGCTTTCATTCCTGATAAATAATTCTTTCCCAATTTTATTTTTTCCTACAGTCTTCACAAGCAATGGTGTCTCAAGAACCAAAATTTATATGGGTTTTGCCAATTATTGCAAAGGCTTTGCTCTCATAGGAGCCTTCTAAACTACACAAAATTTGATTCTAAAGCATAATTGCTTGGTGGAGACTCAGGATATTATGCACATTTCTTCCTCCTTCCTATTGTTTTGTATGAAATAAATCATGTGATGAATGAAACAATGGTGTGGAGGTAGAAATGTGCATGATAACCTGATTCTCATGCACTAAGCAATTATGCTTTAGAATCAAATTTTGTGCAATTTAGAAGGCTCCTATGAGAGCAAAGCTTTTGCGATAATTGGAATAGCCCATCTAAATTTCTATCAAGCATTGGTCTCAATTTAGATGAACATTTCTTCCCTTTGCCATCAAATGTATGGTATTACCATAGAAAATTAAGGGGTCTTGGTCACAATTTTGACGATTGTTGAAGGGATCATGGTCGCAATTTTGATGATGGTTGGTTGTTTTTGCCATCGAACATTTGGCTTCATTGTTGAAAAGTAAAGGGGTGTACATCAAAATTTTGACCAGTGATGGACGCAAATGAGAAAATAAAAATTCAAGCTAGACTTAGGAAATCGACAAACCTCTCATTGGTAAGTCGACCTTTTTGAAGTCAAAATTTTGACACATAATGACTGTGATGAAAAATCAACTAAAAAAGATTAATGACAGGTTTAGTCGTCTATTTGACCAACTCAGTTCGTAATTTTGACCTTTTCTTGTTGAAATTTAGGGCTAAATTTACTAGTGAATTTTTAATGGCACCTTTTTCTAAAAGGTCATTTTCAATGTTATTGTCTTTCTTGACTAATTGGAAAAGTCTTTAGGACTAGCCATTTTCATGTGGGAAGATAACTTTGGTATCAAATTTTTGATAAATATATCCACAAGGTGGGAATCCTCAATTTTGTATGGCATGTGATTGGAAAGATACCTCCACCATTGTAGAAAGTTGGCAAATGTTTCACCATTTTGTTGTTTCGTGTTACACAAATCCCTCAAAGAGGCATGATGTTCAATGTTGTAAGAGTATTGCACTACAAATTTTCCCATCAAATCATTGAGGGAAGTAATGGAACCCTTGGGTAAGCTCATTAACCACTCAAGTGTGGGGCCTCCAAGACTACGTGTAAAGAGTCTCTTAAGATAATCCTCACTATAGGCCACTTCTTGACACAAGAAGAAAAATTCTTTGAGATGTGTCACAAGACATGTTTCTCTCGCGTATTTGTCAAATTTAGGAATCTCAAAGTTTGGTGGAAACGATATCATGTTAATGGATCTATCAAATGGAAAGGGGAAAATTTCCTAAAAAGATAAATCCCTCACCCCTTTGTTGCTCATGGTGTGGACCAAGTTTCGAAGCTCATGCAACTGTTGGGCTAGATCTTCATTTGGTTGCATTTGTGACTATTGGGAATCTATGAACCTACATCCAAAGTTCTATGGATTTCCAAATGTGTTGTGAAGTGGTGGAGGTGGTGGTATACTACTTTGGCCAATGTATTGATATTCAATCATTGGAATTGGCATAGATGTTTTCATCATACTTGTTGGCATTTGCAAATAAGAGGAATATATCAATTGTGTTGGAATTGCCACTTGTTGTGTAGGTACTTGCCCATTATTTAAACACCCTATAGTTTGACCTGTCAAGGTTGACTGTGAAATACTAGCATGTATAGTAGTGTTGGGCATAGCACTAATGATTTGTTGAATATGTTCTACACTCAATTGGAATGTTGGTTTTGTTGAAACACTTGATGTAGGTATGCCACTAGTTCTTACTACAGGTTCCTTTTCTTTGCCAGCTACTTGGAATGTATTTGAAGTTGGTAATACAGGAGCACCACCCTTGGTAATTTGTCAAAACAAAGTGTTCTCATCAAAACTCATAGGGACACTAACACCATCTTTAATCAAGTTTAAGAAGACCTCAATCTTGTTTGCCCCAATAGACTTCTCCATCATTTCCAAGTTGTATGGATCTAAAAGAAACATTTGGACATAACTAAGAATGTTATTGTTATCAATGGGATCCTCCTCTTGGTACACTTCATCCTCATCATGTGAAGTACTCCCTAGAGTGATTTTTTTGAAAGGATTCTCTAGTTCTTGCATGGATGAGGAACTAGGCATTCCAAATTTTATATTGGGGGGAAATGTGATCCCCAATGAGGCTAATCATAGAGGAAAAGGATTCTCCATCTCTTGTTGTCTTAGTGATTCCAATAAGCAAGACATAGGATTAAAGGTGAGTCTACCGGATTGTGTTTGTACAATACAATTGTGACCAAACTAATGGGTGGAAGGTTGTGGAAGAAAATGGGAAGTGTGAGAGAGCAATTGAACTTTATATGATAAAGAGGGCTAATATTCTAAATGAAAACAAGAGACCTTGTTGAGTTGGCAAACCAAGTGTGATACAGGATAATAGTACCTTTCTCCTACCAAAGATGGACAAGTGATATTTGGGCAAGACAGGATACCGAATAGATTACTCACTATTTGGAGATAGACTTGTGATCCCAAATGCATGAGTGCAACTATGATAGGGGTTTGCTTATGGATAAAGGTATAGTGTTGTAATCTCAGAAGATATTTTGATGCCAAAAGATTAAGGTTCAAATGATCAAGCTCTTTATAGGAAATTTTGCAAATGGAAGACTAGAGATTTTGAAAAAGAATTAGGGTGGAAAATGAAGATATTGTGGTCACTATGTAGTTAACTCAATCTTCTCTCACTGGGAACAAAAACCTTGGGTTCACTGCAGGGAAAGTATACCAAGTTCAAAGTTTTCCATTGTATTCAATTCTATCATAACGGTCTTGTTCAACTTCTTCTTTCTCGATGTATTTGATAGCATATCATAATTGTTTATCACTGTGTGCTAGGTTTTTTGTTTCCTTGTAGGAAAATGGTTTGGAAAATTTCACCTTCTTAGGTTTGACTTTGTCGGTCATGGTAGGAACAAAACAAACCTAGTTCCAAGCACAAAAATAGTTTACAACAAATTGTGACTTAAAAGACCCAACAAACTTCAAAAGCTAGACCAAATATAGGAACTCTTGAAAAATAATTGTGAGTCAAGAGGACCCACTTAAAACTATTTCACTCACTGAAAGTTTAGCTCACCATTTCACTCGTTTTGAACTTGTTTGATGTTTTGTATTGGTTTTGGATGTTTAAACAATCAAGCACGCTGAACACATTAACAATCCTAATAAGGATACCACTAGGATGTACAAGGATTATCTAGAGGGAATCCTCAATATACACAAGGTATGGGTATGTGCAGGATCATGGTGTGCCAAAAAGTGGCGATTTGAAAAATCTGTAGTTTAGAAATATCTCAAACCATTTCAAAATATATTCCAACTTTTTTCCCAACCACCCTTATACTAAATGAAAACAATTAATATCTTTATAAGGTTTACTATATCTTTTGATACCAAACCTATATGGTCAACTTTAAAAACATCCTTAAAATGTGCTTTTGCCCTATTTTTATGTGATTTTTACTTCAAACATGTAGCTGACAACTTTTTTTCACAAAATTTTGATAAAATGAAAAGGGTTTCTTAAGAATGTTCCTATCTTTCCATAAATGTAAGGTTTGTCAAATTATGAGTTTAGTAAGTAATTATTACTTATTTTCTAATGGAGTTATGTATAAAGTGCTGACTAACACACTACTTGAAAAATAACTATAACTTTCAAATGGTACAACATTTTTTAAATGCAAAAGATGCATCACGTTCTATGTTATAAGGAAAAAAATTGAAAGTTTTAATTTTGCAGAGTTTTGAATTAGTTAAGGTGGTCAGATACAAGAGTTTTTTTATTTAAAAAATACTAAAGTCAAGAATTAATTATTAATTATTTATTTAGAATAAAAATACCCAAAAATATGTGTCACATCCAGACATGAGTCTACTACTTATATCTAGAATATTATTCAAAAAATATTATCATTACATTTTGATTAAAGTGGTTAGACATATGTCTACTTATTTTTATTCTAAATTTTTTGTAGTATTGCATTAAAATTAAAAAATTTGACCAATCAATTTTTTTTTTTTGAGATAAGTCCTACTAGTTTAGAAACTAGATTCAATTTTCTAGAGATTCTTTTGTCTCAACATTTTGATATAAGGTTAATAACAAGTAGAAAATTGCATGTCAAGTTGACATAACCCTGATTTTCTAAATTTTTATTACCACTTAAGAGCATAGTTTGGTTGACCATGATCCTACACATACCTATACATGAGACTCAAATATATATGTTGTCAATCAGGATTTGTGCCTTTAGCAAGATGTAGAATCAATTTATCCTGTGAAACAACGAAAACTCTCTCGGGTGGTGGGTTGTCCTAAAACAAGAGAAGAATCTCTGGAAGCTAGGCTGGTTCCTAAGTTGTGATAACCTAATCCTAAATTTTACCTGAGATAAGGGTAAGAAATGAAAGAATGAATGATTAAAACTAATCTAAGTGAGGTGATACACCAATGGTTATGAATGTAATTTTGATTACTTTAGCACAAACTACGAAAAAAGACAATTGATTCACAATATCAGACAATCATGTAATCACAAAAGTGTTTCTATATAAGGATTGAGATCTCCTGCTTTGAAAGGGATACCTAAGTTTCACCAATTTTCTGCAAGGAAAACAATAATCACAAAATATAGACCTACAATCACATGTATCACGATTCAAATCTGCAACTAGGAATGTAACTATAATGAAGGCGAACACAACATTAAAGCAAGAAATTCACAAAATTGCACAAGAATCTATGATAAGGAACAGTTGTATCTCTATAATCAATGCTGAAAAAATCTCTGTCACAAGTGCCCTTACAATCAACTCAAAATCTGCAATCTGGAAAAAATCTAAATCCAAAAAAAACGTCCTTTGTAATGAGGATGAAGTATAATATATAGAAGAATAACCATAACTCGGATTCCCAAGTCATGTCTAGAAAAAATCACCCAAAAATGATGAAAACAATAAAAGAGTCACTGAAAACTGCACTTAACGATCTGCCCAACTGCTGGATAACTCAAAGCTGCCTCTATCTCTGGAAAAATCATGCACAAAAAGGTTCAAACTCGGATATACTGCATAATACTCAAAAATAGCATGTGAAAATGCTCCAAATTATGCAATATACATAAAATAAGCCCTCAATCTGAACGGATCATAATTGCCTCATAGGCTGCTAAAAAATATCATCAAATGACTCACAAACGTGCATGTGGAACTGGAACTGAACTTAGCCTCAATGAGTACCCCTTGTTAACTGAATGTCCCCCTGTTCCAAAAATAGCATTCCCATTTTCTCTCCTTGCATTTAGGCATTTAAATGCTAAATCTTTCTTGATTTCCATTTGATTAATTAATAAAATCAATGGCCTTATAATTACGATCACTTGACATATTAATTTTACAATTGAAGCTCATTTATATTAATTTAATATTATCGTGTTTATTCTTATATTTTATCATTTTATTTTTTTAAATGAACCCGTTTAATATTAAATTAATATAATAATGGAAACTATTCTTTTATTATTTTCCTTTAATACTAATACAATATGTTTTAATTATCAACATGTTCTTTATTAATTTTAAAACGTATTAATATTAATATTAAAGAAATAATGGATAATAATTTTTTTATTAGTTGAATATGTATACGTTTTATATAAAATATCTTTCATCATATACATATTCAATAAATAAAAATAAAGTTTTATAAACCTCAACTCCATTATGAAGTAATGGACCCAAAAACTTATTAAAAATAGCAAAGGGGAAAATAAAATACGTATGAAAGGCAACTTTGGAAGGCATTAGTCTTGTTTTAATGTTTGCTCATCCACGTGAGAGGAGGAGATGAAGAGTTTTCCTACAAACCCTAGCCATCGTGGATGAATATGTACAGATTTGGGTGCCATATTATGCTTGCTGGATCTTGGATTCTGATTTTTTTAACCTGCAGATCTGGGCATTTGATATGTATTTGTTGGGTGATTTCTTTCATGGCCATGGACAACTTTGCTTCATACATATTATGGCCAAATTTCTCCTTCCAGTGACTTGTTTGTGACGTTTTGAGCTTGGGCTAGAGTTGCTGTTGGTGGCCATTTTTTGCTGGTAGCTTGCATTTTTTCCTTATCTTGCTTCTATATTCAGATCTCTGGTCTTCGACTACAGATTGGGCAGATTTGTTCCATTGAGGGTAAATTCGACTCCATACTTGTTGCTTTGATAGCAGATTCGCTTGGTTCTGTGCGCCATATTTGCTACAAATTTTTGGCGTTCTATTATGGCACCAATATTCTTCTTTTTGAGCATTCACTTCATGGGCTTTATTCATGCGTGAGTTGGCTTTTACCAATGATTTTCTTGGGTCCTTGACCTTGCTTGAGCTGGCTTTTATCAATGGCTGAATCTTTGTAACCAAGGGTTCCATTTATGTCAAAATGCTGCAATCATTTCTCGACCTGTATGTTATGAGATTGCTGCTACTTCCAATGGTGCCTCAAAAATTATACTGCTGTAAGTTCATCTTCATTTTTTTCCTCTTGACTTTTGTAATGGATACTATGTAATTACTATTCTGAACATTGTTCATTTAGCAGCCGAATTTCCTTTTGTAAAACATGAATAACCAACAGTATTTTTTAAATAATCATTGTTGTCAGCAAAGGGTAATGTAATTTTTTTGATATTAGAATCCACTTCAAACTTTGTTGCTCTCATGAATTATTTTTACCTTCTTTTAAATCTGCTGTTGGAATTTTAATTCCATTCTAGCTGTTGGATTATGATACAGGCTGTGATGCTTTACTTTCATTGGTTGAATACTTAACCCCCACCTCCTCATTTTTGTACATTTATGGAAGATTTATGTACTATTATAGTGCCTAAATAGAGCTGATAATGACAGATATTACCATGGTCCAAAACTTGAACCCCACTGATACTTGTCTATAGAAGGCCTGTTCCATCTTTCCTCCACCAGAAAAAGCTTTAGATGTGATATGAGCTTCTCTATTGCATTGTCTTTTTGAACCTCAATATTGATGCTTTCACTTAAAATATTGTTTCAGCATGAATCTTCCCTTCTATTATCTAGTCTTTGACTTTTCCTTCATACATGTATCTTTCATTATGATGTCTGATTTTGATATTTCCATTTATTCATGGCTTTGCTATTGTAAACTTCTTTAAAATTTTAGCGTGCCTTTTCTATTGTACGTGAAGGAATAGTTATCTGAAATTCATTTTTCTTGTCATGGTTTAAAAGCACATATTTCCTTTTTTACTTACTATCATCATTTAAAGATAGGGCAGTAGCATCTGATCTTTTCCATTAGAATCTTTATTGCAAATATCTTGATTTCTTATCAATATAGATGCTTTCATTTAAAAAATATTGTTCAAAACTTCTTAAAATAAACATTTTCTATTCAAATCTCATTCCCAAGAGATCCTGAACTAGTTATGTATTCTATAAAACCTTTGTTCCTGTACCAGCAGGATGATGCTTATTCTGGTCTTGTTTGTTCATAATAGGATAAATCTGGGTAATTGTCCTAAACATAACCTGAATCCTATATTGAGATACTAGAATCAAATGATGACATGTGCTATTAATGCCCTTGTTTATGCACATTACATTTTTCTGTAGTAGATTTCCTTTCCTTTCCTATTGATTTGGCACTGATAGGTAATTCTGATCAACTTTATGATTAATTGTACCTATTCTTTATTGATACATGCTGAAATGTACTTGCAAAAATAATCAAACCCCTTTAACTTTAGACTTTGAAACTACACACATCTTCCATGATTTGACCGGAAGGTCCCATACCTGAATTTATGTATGCCCCCTCGACAACCTCCTCTCGTCCTTTGCCACTATATGATTCAACCAAAAGGTTCCACGCTTGTAGTGTATGCGTGTTCCTTCAATGATCTCCTCAAAGTCTTTAATCAGATCCATTGGCTCAACCGGAAGGTCCCATACTTGTAATTTATGTATGCCCCCTCGACAGCCTCCCCAATATCTTCTGTCTTTGCCCGAACAATCTCAGCCAAAAGGTTTCATGCATGTAACTTACGCATGATCCTTCTATAGAATCTAATCTTCATACCTATTTCTGCACATGGAACAAACTCATTAATAAAAACATGATTTATTTTCCTCAGATTTTCTTGCTGCCTTGCCTTTTAGCATAGTTATCTAGATGACTATTTTGTATAAACAACAGAGAATAGATGATAGGAAAGTCTTTCATTGCTCAGTTGATATGAACTGATCCATTTTTTTACTTATTTTTTTGCAGGTTTTACTCTCGAATGGAGATGCGAGATCAGCCCTCCAGCGTTCAACGCAACAACTTTCCATTTAGGCAATGGATGCCTTTCCTTTCTATCTCTTTTTCAGTACTTTTCTATTTGTACAATGTGTTTAATTCAGATATTTATGTTAGGGGCTGAGAGCACTAGTAATATCTGAATGCATTGTATTCAAGTACTGTGTAAACATGAACACTTTGTAAAAATATTTGTTTAAATACTTTGAAAATTGTTTCAGTACTTGTATCCTGAAAAAGTGATAAATTCTCTCTCTTATGCTTTCTGTACTTTGCTTGTGACATTCTCTTCATTCTGTACTATATACTCTCAATAACTAAACACATTTAGTGAACAGTTTAAAACATAATCATTTTAGCATAAAACATAACAATTTAAAAGGGCATGTTAAATTGGTAACATTTTTGGCGACCTCTCAGGTTTGTTTGCCTGCTAAACAGTAATAGACCAGTTGTCTTGTCAATCCATTGGGTATAGAGTCATCTTCAGCACTTAGAAAACTGAACCTTCTCAAAACTTTAAAAAAATGAAACTCACTTGCTGAAAACTGAAACATACTTGCTGAAATAAACATGCCTTATTGAATTGAAAACTTAAAACTGAACCTGAAAACTAAAAACTGAACTTTTTCAAACAGATTTGTTAGCTGCCATAGGATCTTGTAGCTATTCGTTTTGATAACCAGGATAGAATTGTATCACAGTAAAAGGGGAAAATGTGTTTCTTTTATGATCCCTTTTCTGTGATAATAATTGTATTGTGATTGTGAAGATTGATAGCTGCTGGCTGTTATGACACCTCTAAGATTTGATTGAAAATTTATTGAAAAAACTACCATAAAACTTGAACTATTAGCTTGAATGTGTACTTTGCATCATAACAACAATGTGGTGTGTTGTTCATGATTGTACTAGGGCAATATGCCGACTGTCTTGGAGTGACCATTCCTCCTTTTTCAGTATTTCTATGTTATACACAGCGGTATATCAGTTTAGTATGATGGTGGATAACACATCATATTGCTATTGTGTGGTAAGATATTCATTCAAGTTAACCATTATTCAAAACCAGAATGTATACTTGCTATTGTTTTGAAAAATATTCCAAAAGACCTATACCAACAATGTGCTTGAGTGCTTTTCTAATTTCTTTACGGCTGAACGACTGGGAATTACATCATGTTATCATGAGCCTTTCATGAACTTATGAGGTATGTATGATTCAGAGCATTGGAATTCATTCCATGCTTTGTATGATATGTATCTCATGTGCTGATGGCAGATTGATAATAATGTGGTGTACTTTCCAGCTTTATTACTAACCACTAACATACTGAAATTTGAATCTAGGTGTGTTGGAACCGCACTTATTAAAATCTAAAATAAATCACACCTCTACTCTACTATGCCAAAGCACTTATTATAATCTGAAAAATACCTCAAAAGCATCGCTTGAGGTGAATCCCATTAACCGGGATTTTCAACCCTTCTCCTTCAAGTGTAGACAGATGGAAAGCATTATGTTGCATGGTTCCGGTTATGATATACAGACCAGCCCACATGGCATCGAATTTTGAATGCTTTCCAGGTCTAATTTTCAATTCATTCCATTTTAGTACTAATTCTCCTAGCTGGAAATCTTTTGGAGATGCCTTTTTTTCAAATGTCTTCTTCATCTGAGTTTGATGATGCTCAACGGTTCATAAAGCATCTTTTCTTTTCTCTTCTAATTCACTGAGTTGGGCCAGCCTTACCCTCATTGGTTCTTCATCAATCATATCTAACTGATGCATAAAATCTAATGCTAGAAACTCAACTAAAATTGGTAATCTAGCTTCTTTACCATAAACCAGCGTGTAAGGAGACATACCAGTTGATCTTTTGGAAGTTATCCGATCAGCCCACAGTGCCAATTTCAACTTCTCGTGCCAAGAACGTTGATTCCCTTCTAATGTTCTCTTTATGATGCGAATCAGATTCTTGTTGGTGGATTCAGCTTGCCCATTACCCTGTGGGTAATAATTTGATGAAGTATTCAGATACACGCCATTCTGAACAGCCCATTCAACAATTTTATTTCCTGTAAAAGAAAGTGCATTATCAAAAATAATTGAATCTGGTACACCAAATTTGCAAATTAAATCCTTGTAAAAATTTAAAACAACAATCTCATTTGCATCTTTAAAAGCCACTGCTTCAGTCCATTTTGTAAAATAATCTGTGGCTGTCAATACCCATTTATGACCTGCACTTGAAGGTGGGTTAATGACGCCAATGAAGTCTAGACCCCATTTCATGAATGGTTGGTCCACCTGAATAGGTTTTAAAGGCATTGCTGATAACTTCTCTTTACCTACAAAAATTGCACATTGTTTGCATCTTCTTACCCAAAGATGTGCATCTTTGAATACACTTGACCAATAGTAGCCTGCCTTCATCACCTTAAGAGTTGTGGTTCTTGGTGAGAAGTGACCTCAGCTGGTCCTTCATGAAATTGATGCAAAATGTGCTCAATCTGATCTGGTTTTATACATCTCAGCAATACACCCTATATATCTCTCTTAAATAAAATACCATTCATCAAGCAGTAAGGAATGGCTTGCAGCCTGTAATACCTTCGTTTGGCTCTATCTAAACCTTCAGGACAGCATCCAGTTTGTAAGAAATTGATCATATCATCTATCCAATCATTCTGATCACTTAGAACAGCAAGCAATTCTTCATCCTTTTGAACTAGGATAGCATTTGAACCTTCATTTAACTCATCCTTTCTTGTTTCAGCAAGCTGTTCACATAGCCCTTTACCTCTTACTAGCTTGGTGACTTTGATTTCAATATCGTATTCCATTGCTTTGGTAATCTAGCCAACCCTCTTGGTATTCAAGTCTTTATTCAGCAAGAAATCTTTAACTGAAGGGTGTGCAACCATTAGCTGTATTTTATTATTTGAAAGCATATGTCTAAATTTTTTTAGACTTCTTATGATAGAAAGGACGTGCTTCTCTACGAATGAGTAATGCAATTCATAATCTTTCAGTCCTTGGCTGAAAAAGGCTAATGGTTGTTCAAAGCCTTCATCATTCTGTTGTACTAGCATAGCAACGACACTATCATTATTCCCATAAGCATATAGAATGAAATCCTTTGAAAAATTGGGATTTAACAGTGTGGGAGCTGAAGCCAATGCTTCCTTAATCTGTTCGAAACTTTGCTTACCTTATCTTGTCCAACTGAAAACCATGCCTTTTCTAAGCATAGTTGTTAATGGAATCAATAAATCAACAATATTTGAAATAAATCTTCTCACAAAATTGATCTTACCTAAGAAACTTTGCAGTCCTTTCTTATGAGTTGGCAGTGGTAAGTCTAAGATAGCACTTACCCTTTCTGGTTCAATGGTGACACCTTCCTTGGAAACAATAAATCCTAACAGTTTGCCTTCATGAACTGAAAAAACACTCTTTTTGGGATTTAATGAAATACCGTATTCCCTACATCTTTCAAATATTATCCTTAGATGCTGAAAGTGATCTGCTGCATTTTTAGAGAAAACAGTAATGTCATCAAGGTAAACAAGAACAAACATGTACATCAGATTTAAAAAGGCTTTATCCATGGCTTTTTGAAATGTTGCACCAATGTTTGACAAACCAAATGGCATCTTCTGATATGCCATCGTTCCCCATTTGGTGGTAAATGTTGTCTTATACCTATCCTCTTCCTTGACAAGGATTTGATTATATCAAGAAAAATTGTCCAGCAATGAGAATCTCTTGGAACCTGAAACAACCAGCAAGATTTGTTCCATTGAGGGTAAAGGATGCCTATCCTTCAATGAATCTCATTTCAAGTCACGAAAATCAACACATAACCTGATTTCACCATTTTTTTTCCTTACTGGAACCAAATTTGAAACCCAAGAAGTATGCTTGATTGGAAAAATAATCTTGCTTTCTATTAACTTATTCAGCTCTTTAATCATAAGGGGTTCCAACTTGGGATTAATTGGCCTTTGTTTTTGCCTGATTGGTTTTGCCCCTGGGGCTAAATCAATGGTATGCTGGCATATGTCAGGATTGAACCCTTTTAAATCTGCATAACTCCAAGCAATGACATCCTGAAATTCATTGGTTAAATTGACAAAAAAATGTTTTTCTTCAGGGGTGCATACCTTTCCTAGCTTCAATTTTTTACCTTCAGCAACTTCAATTTCTTCATAGTGTTCCTCTTTAATTTGCAAACTGGATTTGTCTTTTCTCAACTGATCATTAGTATTGAAAATGGACTCTAAGGTAACCAATCCTTTTGGCAGCTTATTGGTTCTTAGTTGAATAACTTGGTCCTCGTATTGGTCCTATAGCTTCTACTGGTTTGACTGAGAAAATTCTGCCTCTTCTCTTATAAAATTTACTATATGCTGATCTGAATCAAATACCTACCAGCTTTCAGCGTTGTTAGGTACAGCAGGTCTAACAACCACTTTTACATGATTGTCTCTTTTATTCTTGTTGATTTCAATAGGAATATCATATTGCGCACCAATTGTAGCCAGTTTTTTAGCATGTCTATTTTGATTTCTAGGAACAGATTGCAAATTAAAAGCTTCAAAACCTTCAATTAAATCCCAAACAACATGTTTATAACTTTTCAACAATTTATTTTTAGTGGCATGAATGCCCCTAACTTGATTAACAATCAGTTCAGAATCACCATAAACTCGTAAACAACTGATACCTCTTTTTATAGCCCATTTTAATCCATTTACCAACGCTTCATATTCAACAACATTGTTGGTACAGCTGAAAGTAAACCTGAAAGATGCATAATACCTTTCATTGGCTGGTGAAATTAGCATGCACCCTCCTCCAACACCTATTTTGCTGCGTGATCCATCAAAAAATAGTTTACATACCTCATTACCCCGCTGTCCTACATTTACATCTGCATTTTTTATGATATTTGGCAAAAAATCAGTAGATTCACGAATGATGTAATTTCCCAAACTTGGTTCTTCAACTTGTGATTTTGAAATTTCAACATCTTTAGCAGCCCATTCATCTAACAATACATCAAGAATATTGTCTATGGGCGTTTTAGACTCATAAATAACATTAATTTCCTCTTGATCAAATAAAACAGCTGCAGTATTACTTTCAGTAGTGACAACATTATGTTCTAGGCAATCTTTAGCAATAGGTTCAGATGGAATTGTTACCTTAGTACCGTACCTAGTGCGGAAAAGCATATGAGACCAATCAGCAGATACATAACCTCCTATTTTGGCTGTAAAATCACGCGATAGACATATGGAAAAATAGGGGGGTAAGTCAATGATGTATATGTCCATGGGAACCAAAAAACTAGGACAAGCATGCAAGGTCAGATCCATATTCCTTATAACTCCAATTGTCTCAATGGTTGTTCCATCCAGCTGCACTACCCCCTTTTCAATTGGTTCATATTCAAGGCCTAGCTGGTCTATGATCTTTTTTGGCATAACTGAGCTAGTGGCGCCTGAATCTATCATGCAGTTATGGACAAGGTATTTGCCTATTATGACTGTCACGTAAAAGGGTGGTGGCTTGACTATTTTGGCTGGTTGTTGTGAATTATTATCATTTGTAGCTATCAGGACTATTGGGGTATATTGTGCCAAAGCACTATCAGACAGGGTGAGTGAATGTAATGCTTCCTGTAACATGTCCTTTTGACCCGGGAGTGCTAAAACATCCCACATAGAGACAGGAACATGAGTTTTCTTCAAGTGCTCCACAATATTGAAATTTTGGGTACTAACCTTTGACTGATTCTTTGGTACATCAAGTTCTTTCTGCTGTTGTGATGGCTGTAAGCTCACCTTTTATGCTTGAGTTTTCTGTCCTTTTGATACATACTGCATTTTTTGTGCACTTGATGGTCCTGGCTGAGTGTTACCAGAATTGGCCTGCTGCTATCTTGTTTTATCAGCTTGCTATTGTAAATTATTTGCAGCTTGGTCTTTTGACCTTGTTCCCACTGATATAGGCTTCCAAGTTTGATTTTGATCAAAATTTGCTGCTATAACAGCCTCATCTTTAGTAAAATTCATCAAAGTAGCATTAGAATTACCTTGTTGTTGTACTTGCTGTTGCACTTGTTCAGGATGGACCTCTCCTTGGTTTGCAATCTGTTGCTCTTTTAGAAGATCTCTCTTTCTTGCCTCAAGTGCATATGCACAATCCAACCAATAATGACCAACGTTGCAAGTATTGCACCATTCTTCATCATGTGCATAGTTGTTTTGGGGAACAACTACCAATTCCTTTGAATTGCTAGGAGTCGCATAATTGTATGGCTGATTGGTCCTTTGGCCATAATTCCTTTGCTGTCCTTGAGGTTGTCTTTGCTGATTTGAACCTGAAGCTTGGTTATATTACCTACTTACCTGATAAGATGGTTGATTAGGCTTATTATATTGACCTTGTTGTCTCTTTAAATTTATTATCTCATTTCCACAAGTCTACAATGTTTTCATGATACTGTCACTTTTCTCAGTTAAGCCCTAATTTTGCTCCTGTAGCTGTCTAATAGGAGTTGTAGCAGCATGTTCTTCTGCTACAACCTGCACATTGAATGCTGGTAATGCTGGCATTGGCGGAATTACAGCCAATGGTGGTATAATATCTGGTATAATCTGCTATATTTCCGCAGAATAAGGCATTGGAGGCCTCGGAGATAGTTTACCAGCTTGTATTAAGCTATTTTCAGCCCTTACAGCGACATCAAATGCGTCAGGCAAAGTATGCCCTCCCATAGATTGTATCATTACTGAAATATCACTGTTAAAAGCCTTTAAATAAAATAAATATGCATAATCATTAGAAGTCTTAACAGTTGCTGGTATTCTATCCCAAGTTCGTTGAAAATGAAAATTAAAATTAAAAATATGCTCATTAGGATGCCTTTTAATGGTAGTCAACTGTTCAACCAAAGAAAGATTATCAGACTTATCTTCGAATTTGCAGATTAACAAGCTTCCCAATGTGTCCCATGTATCAATTGAATTTACTGCAAGACTTCTAAACTAGATTAATGCTTTACCTCTGAAAGATGCAACTAATAACTTCAAGGCCACATCTTCATGCTGAACTTGGTGTAATCCGCAAAGGGTAGCAATATCCTTAATATGTTCCACAACTGAAACATGATTTTCACCAATAAAATATGGTACACTTTTTAATGCTGCTAGTGGAATATCATGATGGATAGCAATTTGCAAGGGGCTGCCAGCATTGAAAGCTACAAATGGAAAATTTCAAGCCATTTGATGAACTGATGGTACTTGTTGTTGTGACGAAAATGGTAATGAAGGTCGGAGAGGTTGACTTATCTTCTGCTGATATGTTTTCAATTTTGTAGCAACAGCTGTAGCACCACTTGTAGATGCTAAAAATACAAATTGGTCCCTTGATAATGGCTCAAAAATGGGCCCTTCAGATTCAGAATGATCTTGAACACTTAAGTCTTCAGGAAAACCAATATCTTCAATAACTATTGCGGATTCTTCAGAATTTGTTAGCTGTTCTTCAATTATAGGATATTCAAACGCTAAAAAATCTGATCCGGATGCTGAAACTGATCTTCCCCTTGAAACTGTTGGTGTTCTTCTTCCTCTTGTTGTCCTTTTGGGAGCTCTTCTCATTAAAAAATCACCAAACTGCAACTGAATCTGCGATAAACCTTAAACATAGAGTCGCCAGGTGTTAATAAAAATACCTTCAAAAAGGCTAAAATATTGCCGTTCACACCAAAACAGCAGTAAAATCTTGAAAATCAAAGAACTATGAAGCAGTTTGTGGTCCCACCGGGCGTGCCAGAAAACTGTTGTCAATCAGGATTTGCGCCTTTAGCGAGATGTAGAATCAGGTTATCTTGTGAAACAACAAAAACTATCTCGGGTGGTGGGTTGTCCTAAAATGAGAGAAGAATCTCTGAAAGCTAGGCCGGTTCCTAAGTTGTGATCACCTAATCCTAAATTGTACTTGAGATAAGGGTAAGAAGTGAAAGAATGAATGATTAAAACTAATCTAAGTGAGGTGATACACCAATGGTTATGAATGTAATTTTGATTACTTTAGCACAAACTACGAAAAAAGACAATTGATTCACAATATCAGACAATCATGTAATCACAAAAGTGTTTCTATATAAGGATTGAGATCTCCTGCTTTGAAAGGGATACCTAAGTTTCACCAATTTTCTACAAGGAAAACAATAATCACAAAATATAGACCTACAATCACATGTATCACGATTCAAATCTGCAACTAGGAATGTAACTATAATGAAGGCGATATAATGAAGGCGAACACAACATTAAAGCAAGAAATTCACAAAATCGCACAAGAATCTATGATAAGGAACAACTGTATCTCTATAATCAATGCTGAAAAAATATTTGTCACAAGTGCCCTTACAATCAACTCAAAATCTACAATTTGCAAAAAATTTGAATCCGAAAAAAAGGTCCTCTGTAATGAGGATAAAGTACAATATATAGAAGAATAACAATAACTCGGATTCCCAATTCATGTCTAGAAAAAATCACCCAAAAATGATGAAAACAATGAAAGAGTCACTGAAAACTGCACTTAACCATCTGCCCAACTGCTGGATAACTCAAAGCTGCCTCTACCTCTGGAAAATCATGCACAAAAAGGTTCAAACTCAGATATACTGCATAACCCTCAAAAATAGCATGTGAAAATGCTCCAAATTATGCAATATACATAAAATAAGCCCTCAGTCTAAACTGATCATAACTGCCTCATAGGATGCTAAAAAATATCATCAAATGACTCACAAACGTGCATGTGGAACTGGAACTGAACTTAGCCTCAATGAGTACCCCCTATTAACTGAATGTCCCCCTATTCCAAAAATAGCGTTCCAGTTTTCTCTCCTTGCATTTAGGCATTTAAATGCTAAATCTTTCTTGATTTCCATTTGATTAATTAATAAAATCAATGGCCTTATAATTACGACCACTTGACATATTAATTTTACAATTGAAGCTCATTTATATTAATTTAATATTATCGTGTTTATTCTTATATTTTATCATTGTTTTTTAAATGAACATGTTTAATATTAAATTAATATAATAATGGAAACTATTCTTTTATTATTTTCCTTTAATATTAATACTAATATGTTTTAATTATCAACGTGTTCTTTATTAATTTTAAAGCGTATTAATATTAATATTAAAGAAATAATGGATAATAATTTTTTTATTAGTTGAATATGTATACATTTTATATAAAATATCTTTCATCATATACATATTCAATTAATAAAAATAGAGTTTTATACAACTCAACTCCATTATGAAGTAATGGACCCGAAAACTTATTAAAAATAGTAAAGGGGAAAATAAAATACGTATGAAAGGCAACTTTGGAAGGCATTAGTCTTGTTTTAATGTTTTCTCATTCATGTGAGAGGAGGAGATGAAGAGTTTTCCTACAAACCGTAGCCGCCGTGGATGAATATGTGCAGATTTGGGCGCCATATTATGCTTGTTGGATCTTGGATTCTGATTTATTTAACCTGCAGATCTGGGCATTTGATATGTATTTGTTGGGTGATTTCTTTCATGGCCACAGACAGCTTTGCTTCATACATATTATGGCCGAATTTCTCCTTCCAGCGACTTGTTTGTGACCTTTTAAGCTTGGGCTAGAGTTGCTGTTGGTGGCCATTTTTTGCTGGTAGCTTGCATTTTTTCCTTATCTTGCTTCTATATTCAGATCTCTGGTCTTCGACTGTGGATTGGGCAGATTTGTTCCATTGAGGGTAAATTCGACTCCATGCTTTTTGCTTTGACAGCAGATTCGCTTGGTTCTATGCGCCATATTTGCTGCAAATTTTGGGCGTTCTATTATGGCACCAATATTCTTTTTGTCGAGCACTCACTTCATGGGCTTTATTCATGTGTGAGTTGGCTTTTACCAATGATTTTCTTGGGTCCTTGACCTTGCTTGAGCTGGCTTTTATCAATGGCTGAATCTTTGTAACCAAGGGTTCCATTTATGTCAAAATGCTGCAATCATTTCTCGACCTGTATGTTATGAGATTGCTGCTACTTCCAATGGTGCCTCAAAAATTATACTGCTATAAGTTCATCTTCATTTTTTTTCCTCTTGACTTTTGTAATGGATACTATGTAATTACTATTCTGAACATTATTCATTTAGCAGCCGAATTTCCTTTTGTAAAACATGAATAACCAATAGTATTTTTTAAATAATCATTGTTGTCAGCAAAGGGTAATGTAAATTTTTGGATATTAGAATCCACTTCAAACTCTGTTGCTCTCATGAATTATTTTTACCTTCTTTTAAATCTACTGTTGGAATTTTAATTCCATTCTAGCTGTTGGATTATGATACAGGCTGTGATGCTTTACTTTCATTGGTTGAATACTTAACCCCCACCTCCTCATTTTCGTACATTTATGGAAGATTTATGTACTGTTATAGTGCCTAAATAGAGCTGATAATGAAAGATATTACCATGGTCTAGAAGTTGAACCCCACTGATACTTGTCTATAGAAGGCCTGTTCCATCTTTCCTCCACCAGAAAAAGCTTTAGGCGTGATATGAGCTTCTCTATTGCATTGTCTTTTTGAACCTCAATATTGATGCTTTCACTTAAAATATTGTTTCAGCACGAATCTTCCCTACTGTTATCTAGTCTTTGACTTCTCCTTCATACATGTATCTTTCATTATGATGTCTGATTTTGATATTTCCATTTATTCATGGCTTTGCTGCTGTAAACTCCTTTAAAATTTTAGCGTGCCTTTGCCATTGTACGTGAAGGAATAGTTATCTGAAATTCATTTTTCTTGTCATGATTTAAAAGCACATATTTCCTTTTTTACTTACTGTCATTATTTAAAGATAGGGCAGTAGCATCTGATCTTTTCCATTAGAATCTTTATTGCAAATATCGTGATTTCTTATCAATATAGATGCTTTCATTTAAAAAATATTGTTCAAAACTTCTTAAAATAAACATTTTCTATTCACATCTCATTCCCAAGAGATCCTGAACCAGTTATGTATTCTATAAAACCTTTGTTCCTGTACCAGCAGGATGATGCTTATTCTGGTCTTGTTTGTTCATAATATAATAAATCTGGGTAATTGTCCTGAACATAACCTGAATCCTATATTGAAATATTGGAATCAAATGATGACATGTGCTATTAATGCCCTTGTTTATGCGTATTACATTTTTTTGTAGTATATTTCCTTTCCTTTCCTATTGATTTGGAACTGATAGGTAATTCTGATCAACTGTATGATTGATTGTACCTGTTCTTTATTGATACATGCTGAAATGTACTTGCAAAAATAATCAAACCCCTTTAACTTCAGACTTTGAAACTACACACATCCTCCATGATTTGACCGGAAGGTCCCATACCTGAATTTTTGTATGTCCCCTCGACGACCTCTCTCGTCCTTTACCGCTACATGATTCAACCAAAACGTTCCACGCCTATAGTGTATGTGTGTTTCTTCAATGATCTCCTCAAAGTCTTTAATTAGCTCCATTGGTTTAACCGGAAGGTCCCATACTTGTAATTTATGTATGCCCCCTCAACAGCCTCCCCAATATCTTCTGTCTTTGCCCAAACAATCTCAGCCAAAAGGCTTCATGCATTTTACTTACGCATGATCCTTCTATAGCCTCTAATCTTCATACCTATTTCTGCACATGGAACAAACTCATTAATAAAAACATGATTTATTTTCCTTAGATTTTCTTGCTGCCTTGCCTTTTAGCATAGTTATCTGGATGACTATTTTGTATAAACAGCAGAGTATAGATGATAGGAAAGTCTTTCATTGCTCAGTTCATATGAACTGATCCATTTCTTTACTTTTTTTTTTGCAGGTTTTACTCTCAAATGGAGATGCGGGATGAGCCCTCCAACGTTCAATGCAACAACTTTCCATTCAGGCAATGGATGCCTTTCCTTTCTATCTCTTTTTCAGTACTTTTCTGTTTGTACAATGTGTTTAATTCAGATATTTATGTTAGGGGCTGAGAGCACTAGTAATATCTGAATGCATTGTATTCAAGTACTGTGTAAACATGAACACTTTGTAAAAAATATTTGTTTGAATACTTTGAAAATTGTTTCAGTACTTGTATCCTGAAAAAGTGATAATTCTCTTTCTTATGCTTTCTGTACTTTGCTTGCTGCATTCTCTTCGTTCTGTACTATATACTCTCAATAACTAAACACATTTAGTGAATAGTTTAAAACATAATTAGTTTAGCATAAAACATAACAATTTAAAGGGCATGTTAAATTGTTAACAATATAGATGAAAGAAAATAATGCCACACAATCATGGAGAGATGGTAACCCAAATCTCTGCCTTCACTTCCCAAAGGTATAA
This sequence comes from Cupressus sempervirens, assembly GCA_028749045.1. Lineage (NCBI taxonomy): Eukaryota > Viridiplantae > Streptophyta > Pinopsida > Cupressales > Cupressaceae > Cupressus > Cupressus sempervirens. Next base: position 346,218,786 of record CM053793.1, read on the forward strand.
AGTTCTTTGGGGCTTAGCCAAGAGTGACAAGATTTTACTTCCAAGAGATGTGTCTTTTGATTCACCCCTCGATTCTTATACTCTGCCAAAACACTGGAGTTGAGGTCATCCCAAGGGGTGATGAAATCCCCAAGTAGGCCTCCTAAAAAATATAAACAAGACCACTTATTTCTTGTGCACTCAAGATCACCCGAAGGCGTGAGAGGAGAAAATATGTAAGTGGCCTTGGGATTAAAAGATGCTTGTTCTTTCCCAATGGAGCTTTAGGTTTTGTAATATATTCTTGAGGAAACTTGTGTTTAAGCATGCATTGTTCTTTCCAACTTGACAACATCATCAACATAATAAAAAGTGAGGATTCGTCAACAAAAGTAAATCAATCGTAAACATAAGTAAATTGCTGAAAATGAAACTAATTCTATTAGGTCATTCAAGATTGAGTGAATTAATTTTAAACACCAAGTCCAAATATTTCATAGCAAGCTTCATTGACCTTAGGCATTCAAGAGTGTATTTGCTATCTACACATTCATTCTAATGAAAGCATGCCAATTTTCTTTAAGGCATTCAAGATTGTGTTAGACTAGTCTAAACATGCATTCCAATGAAAAGCTTGTTCATTCATGAATGACATTCAAGAGTGTGTTTGAGCATCATCCATTCCAATAAAATATGTGTAAATTTCCTTAAGGCACACAAGAGTGTGTGCAATATTTTTCCTTAATATATTCAAGAGTGTGTTTGGTCTTTAGGTATTAGCTTGCAACATACATTCCAAGGAGAAATGATTATCTCATATTAGTTCATTCACCATCTACTCCTACAAGTGATCAAAATCACTACAAATTGCCCAAGTGATTAAAATCAATATAAACCTTTAAGTGATTAAAATCACTACAAATTTTTAAATGATTAAATTCCTTAAAAAGAAGTCTTCCAAAGTTCATTTCCTACAATAAGAACTGGTTAGAAATCCCTGCCAATCAATCAATCAACGAGTTAAGTGTTAAAAATTGTTTTAACCTACCAAAAAGCAGAGACAACAGACACTAGGCACAAATGATAAACTGCACAGATGCCAAAAATCATAGATGATAGAAAATTGGGATGTATGATTAATAATCCACTGGTAGGTTGTCAATTGTAGATGATAGAACAGAGTCATAGATGACAAAAATCAGAGACGCCAGAATATGTAGATGAAAAAGTACCAACACAGGTAATTATGGCACATAATAGAGATGCAAAGTAAGTAGCGAAGACAACAAAACTCTGTGGAAATCTATTGGAAATCATAAACAACAGTTTTAAAAAGAAAGTATTAATGACGGCCCGCAACGTAGACGACAGAAAGGTAAATCTGTGTAGACAAAAAAACTAGGTTTGGAGACAATAAAACTCAGTTTAAGTGCAGTTACAATTGGATTTCAAAGTGACAATGGAAAAGATGTAAATCTGCGTAGACGTAGGTATGTGCAAATGCTAATCTGTAGAGATGTTGATTTGCAAAGATGAAAGAGAGTCTTTGCAGATGATATTGTGTCCTAGCAGAGATGATAGTGCATAGGTTTAAATAGTGAGTTAAGAATTTTTTGATGCTTTTTGAAGGTGGAATAGGGACGTGGGTCCCACTGGGCATGCTAAAATGTATACACAAAAACTTAACCTGTTGGGAGCATGCATAAATAAACAAACATTAGTTGCATACATATATCAAATATTCAAAATAAAATAAAATACAACACACACTATGCTTGAGTTTTACAACTGAATGCAACCAAAAAGAAACATCCTCATGCAACCTCAAAGTAGCTCAACAAGGGCACCCATAAGAGGCCTTGTTGGTGTGCTTTAGATTGGAGGGATGTGGATGTGCTCTCCCAAAACACAACTATTGAATCCCAATGTGGTAAAATGCATGACAATGATACTATGTTAAGATGAATGGTGAATGATTCAAACAATGGCTATAAAAGCAACCATGCTTGAAAGCACTCAAAGGATGTGAGTGTGGATGCAAAAAATAAACTACGTTAACAATGCAAATGAAGTAGAAATCTAGCAACTACCATAGGTTAGTAACAATGCAAATCACAAAAATCACTAGAAAGCTCTAACACTAAATTAGCATGAAAACAATGCAAATGAGGGAAATGAAGAATGCTTGAGACAAGGGCTCTATTTATAGGTTTGAGAGAGGTCTTAGGGAGGTGGCATCTATGTGGCATCCACATAGGTGCCACAAGGGAGACACATGGACTAAAGGACAAAGCCATGCAAATGTCAAAACAAGCCTTTATGATTGAGAGGCTCAAGGTTTGCTCACACATGCGTGCGCAACGTTGGGGGAAGGAGTGGGGGACAAAGGTGTAAGAGGTATAAATGAAGTGGAAGGTTTATTGGATCAAGAGCTTCTCACACATGTGTGAGCAAACACTTAGGGGCTAAAATGTGTTTAACAAGGTGTTTAAGGTAGATAAGTGGGATTAACTAGTGGGTAGGCTTAGAAGGATGAGAGTGATGGGTGTAGATCAGGTTTTAGGATAGGTTTAAGACCTAATTAAATAGGATTTAATTTAATCATAAGATTAGAGAATTTAATAGAATGGAGGGAATTAAATAAATATAATTTATTTAAAAAGAGATTTATGGAGCACTATGAATTAAATCAATTTAATACATTGGGGGGCGAGGGGAAGTATTTAAATTAAATTTAAATACATTAGGAAATGAACCTATTTAATTAAATAAGTAGAATAAAATTGATAAAATATAACTAATTAATAAATAATTAAGTATAATGTCAAAGGGAATATTAAAAAATTTAATATAGCGTTTAGGACAATTTTAAGTGTCTACAATATTTAATAATAATAATTATTATCATATATATTACTATATTATATTTAGTTATAATAACAATTATTTTTATTACTATATTATATTTAATAATAATAATCATCATATGTAATAATAATAATGCCCACACTTCCCAAATTTTGGTTTCCCTCCAAAATTTGGGTGGTTTCCCTCCAAAATTTCAATAATTTGAGTTGGGCTAAGAATGCTTGAAAGAATTTTGGTTGCCACTTTTCAGGTACGCGATTTCCTATCAAGTATATGATCTGGTATCGAATACCCTATTTGAAATCAGGTACCTAGTTAGGCTTGGTATTTACCAAATTTGTCTGGTCAACTCAAAAAATGTGCTTGAGAAAGGTTTCACTGACATTGAGACTTTGAGCAGCCATTTGACAATATTTTTTTCATCAAAATTCAATGAAACAATTTTTTCTTTTTATAACACTCAAGATTTCATCAATATAATTGTTGTCAAATTATGAGTTTGGTAAGTATTTATTAGTTAATTTTTAATGAAAATGACTGTAAAGTGTTGATTGACATACTGATTGAAAAATAGTTATAACTTTCAAATAGTATAACATTATAGAAATCCAAAAGTTGTGTCACATTTTATGCTTCGCCTAATATAACAAAAAATAAAATAAAATTTGGTAAAGTTTTCAATTAGTTAAGGTGGTCAGACACGAGAGTTTTTTTAATTCTAGAAAAGTTATAGTAGAAAATTCATATTTAATTATTTATTTAGAATAAAAATACCCAAAAATATGCATCACATCTGGGAATGAGTCTATTTTTATATCTATAATTATATTAAAAAATATTATCATTTGATTTTGATTAAGGTGGTTAGACACACACCTACTTTTAATTTTCGCCCTAAAATTTTTGTAGAATTGCATTAAAATCCAAACTTTTGACCTGTCAAATAATTTTTTCTCTAAATAAGGCCTAGTAGTTTAGAAACTACATTCAATTTTCTATAGATTATTTTCTTACAACTTTTTGATATAAAGTGTAGAACCACTTTAAAATTATGTGTCAAGTTGACATAACCCAGATTTGTTGGTTTTTCACTGCCACTTAAGGCCATAGTTTGGTTGACCATGATCCTGCACATACCCTTGATCAAATTATAGTTAATAGAAAAATAATCAATTACACTCAAATGCCACAACATATGCTAGAAAATGTATTCGTATATAGAATATTACATAAAAATTTAATTAAAAATAAATAATAAATAAATGAAAAGTGTGCCATAATCATCACTTTATACATGTATCCTTCAATCAATTTGTATACTCAAGCTCCCTATGTTCAAAATTAGTGGGATATATAATACAACCATCGTGCTAACACAACAAAGGACTCTAGAATAGGTGTCCATTTGATGGCTTAGGCTTGGTCTCTTACAAGAAGCCAATCTTTTGACACTTCTTAGGACTACCTCCCTACAATATTATTGAACTTGAACATCGTCTCATCATTCTCCTATGAACAATAAACAATATCCTATGAGCTATCAACTTTAAGCCCAAATCCACAATATCCACATGTATTGATCATAACCCATTGGATATATTCTATACAAAACTAAAACATCTAAGTTAGTCTATATAATTTGAGGTTTGTGACAGTCCAGTAAAAGTAAAATATTTTCGATTGAAAACTCTTCAATCATTATATCAGTATCTACATCTTTCAAATAAAGATCATCTAGCCTATTGTGGTCCTAAATGTTACAATAATAAGAACACTAGATACACATTTACAAAAGAAACTATATTTGTGTAAGGCAAATATGGTGAAACCCTTTAGAAAGCTCAAAACCTTAAAAAATCTAATTTAATCAATTTTATTCTTTATCCTTCACTCAATTTTCAATTCTAATATTAAGTCTAGTATAATTAATTATTTGACAATAATACTATTCTTCAAAGTTTTGATAAAATTGTATTACATTTTCAACTAAATATCTCCCTTAAATACCACTATAAGAAGACTTCATAAATTGCAAGAAATTCCTTACATATTGCAAAGCGTTACTTATCAATATCAAGGAACATATGTTTTGGGATCTTGTTTTTTCCATGTAAAAAATAATCCATACAAGTCAAGTGGGGAGAATCTATATGCGATATTGGGCATTTCTATGTTATAAAGATGTTTTATATTTAGATACGAACTACATAAATTATAGTTATTTTAAAGAATGTATTTACTGAAAAGTTATTGATTGAACAATTTAAAACTAAGATTAGATGAGTAAAACTATTCGAAAAACATCGACTTCTTTCATCATCAACGGCAAGATAGGAGAGAATATTCAATCCCCTGCTTTATAATAGCAAATCCTTCATGTTTTCTAAGGCAGGCGCATTTCTGGTCGGTAAAATTCGCTTGCTTTGATATATAAATTATACCTTTTTCTTGTCTTCCTGTGGTGGGAAATTTACAGGAAAAACAAGGCAAAAGGATAAAAGGGAAACAAGAAGTCCTTGTCATTGAAGTTGGTATTTTTTTTAAAAATTTGCCGGTGGACCTACTTGGCTACTATTTGTAGTCCCCGTTCTCCTCTCTTCTCTTCCACGGTTAACGATTTTCTGCAATTTCTCGTCTTGATTTTGCACAGAGAAGTGCTTCTGAGGATACAAATTTGTTGAATTAAGTTAAAATCTTTACAGGCCAAAATGAAGGCGGCTAATCAGAGAGTGCTTTACAGGACCGTCAGCGAAATCCTGTTTTGCATAGCAGTGGTGGGAGTTGTGTACTTGGCCATTGATGAAAATCTCCAGCCTTCCTTCAATACGATTCTTCTTAGCTCTTTCTCCACAATGCAGACGCTCTTCCGCTCGGGGATCTACAATTCTACAAAAATTCCAGATAATGTAAGATATTTTCGCCTCGTTTCGTCAATAGTATCAATTTAACAGTTCATCTTATACTCAAAAGATTTGTTCTTTCCAATTGACGCTTCAGATCGAAGTCAGAATTAAATAAAAGTGATTCATCTGCAATCCATTTCTTCACTGTCGTATAAGATAGGTTTAAAAAGTATAGATTACAAAATATATACAGCGATTCTGGTAAGGAATCTTTAGTTCAATGACATAAATATTCAAATGCATCTGAAATGATATCAATTTTCAAGCTTCTATAATATAAAATATACTTTCATTACAAGTATAGCTCTGCTCTTTAAGAAATATAGGCTAATTTGTATGATTTCACTCTCCTCTGTTTTCAATAGGATATATTTCAGAAATTTTAGCTAATTTTTCACTCTTCACTACAAAATTTTTACAGACATTTTTCATTCATTCACTTATTACAAATCTCCCTTACTGTCATTTTAAGTACTCGATCCGCCTGAAATCTGTGCTAAAAATTGTGATCCAGAGGCCTGAAGTAATTTAAGTTTCCTTTGTTTCTTTGGCAGCTGTTCAATTCATCAATTGTTACCGACGAGCTAAACGTAAGCCTTTCAAAAGCGGCAAACGAGAACAAAACTGTGATAATTACGACTCTAAATGCGGCGTGGGCGCAGAACAATAGCATGGTTGATTTATTCCTGAAAAGCTTCCACATCGGTAACGGAACAGAGGCGTTGTTGAAAAATTTGCTGATTGTTGCTACAGATGAGAAAGCGCTCAATCGCTGCCGTGAAATACATCCACATTGTTATCTGATGAAGACGGAGGGAGTCGATTTCTCTGGAGAAAAGCTTTACATGAGTGAAGATTATTTGAAAATGATGTGGAGAAGGCTTCGTTTCTTTGGAGAGGTCTTGGAGCGAGGATACAACTTCCTTTTCTCGGTAAGATGAATATTTAGGATTTTACTAAGGATTTTGGGAAAATTGCACAGCAAATCATACATATATCCCTGATTTATCATGAGAATAGTTCGGATTCTGTTGTTATGCAGGATGCTGATATTATGTGGTTTCGAGATCCTTTCACAAAATTATCATCCAAAGCAGACTTCCAAATAGCATCAGATTATTACAGAGGAAAACCTAATGACCTGAACAATTCGCCTAATGGAGGATTCATGTATGTTCACTCCAATGAAAAGACTGTCAGTTTTTTCAAGTTTTGGTATGAATCCAAGAAAGATTATCCCGGTAAAAATGAGCAAGATGTGTTGAACATTGTGAAATGGAAGGGGTTGAAAAGCAGGGGAATTAAAGTCGAATTCCTTGATACTAAACATTTTGGCGGGTATTGTCAACGAACGAGTGATCTGAATTCGGTCTTTACAATGCATGCCAATTGTTGCAAAGGTTTGAAGGCGAAACTTATTGATTTGAGAATTACTCTTTCCGACTGGGAGAAATATAAGCAACAACAGCAGCTAGGTGAAGGCAAGAATGTGAGCTGGACATTTTCAGACGCATGTAGCCATTCCTGGCGCCGATGAAATCATTCATTTGTTCTGAAATAGCTGCACTCCCAATTTAAAGAAATTGAGGAAAGTTCTGAATAACTCCAGTATGATTAGCTTGAAATCATATATATATGAAGGAAAGAAAATTGTCCCTGAAATTCTCAGAGAGATCGTCCACCATTAATTTTGTTACTTTCCATTTACAATATTTCCAAAATTATCATATTTAAAAACTTTCTGAACTGGAATAGATGGGATTGTTTGTACAGTGGGAATCTGATGGAGACATCGTCTATGGTTGGTTAGCAGTGCGGGATTCTTGGAAAAACATTCATTTACAAATTACAGCTATGTTTGTTAATTTGTGTTTTCAGATTTTAAGAAACCAAATTTCACTTGTCACCTAGAAAATATAAATATTTGCAACACAAATAGTATTATCTATAGAGGCAACAATATAGTTTAAGAAATGTCAAACCCCATGATTCATGCAAGCTGTGTTAGGTTAGCATGCATCCAATAAAATAACTAATTAATAGTATTATCTATAGAGGCAACAATATAGTTTTAAAAATGTCAAACCACATGATTCATGCAAGCTGTGTTAGGTTAGCATGCATCCAATAAAATAACTAATTAAGTATAACTTTTGAATCGTTTGCAGGCATTATTAAATTTAAGAATGAATCTGCAAAACTGTATGAAGTGGGTGTTTGAAGACTTGCCTAATGAAATGCCTTCAACACAACTTTTAGCCCCCCTTCTTAACAAGGGGACAATTCTCTTTTGCATACAAAGCAAAGGCCAATATTGATTGATAGATTGGTAAGGTTAAAATCAGCTTGAGAGTGATTTTTCTTAAATGAATGATATTAATTGGAAGAAATTATATAGAAGCTTTTTCTTAAATAAAGGAGCAATATAATATAGTAAATTATTGAATTCAAATTATAGATGTGGGAACTAAGTCAAGATTAAAATGTTTATTCAAAATTCAATTTAATAAAAAAAAAAATTATAATTTGTTTTCTACTATGAAGTAATAATCAAATATATGATATACTTTTTTTAGCTAAGGTAAGTATATGACGAGGGCTTGAGTGCAATTCCAAGCCTACCAAAAAGTTGATAAAATGAATCTCACAAATAGTGAGACCAAAGCAACAAGTCAAAATTAACAACAAACTGGAAGTAATGGAACAATTAAAATTTCAAACCAGTAACAACCAATGCATTCATGAGGTTTTAAGTCAAACCTAACCAAGGAGCTCTAGAATAAAGTTGTGTCCAAATGATTCATTTTAAGTTTTTTTTGAAGAATCGATCTCAATGAAAGGAGAATGTTCAAGACTACTTTGGTCCTTGAGAAGTGGGGTGGGGAGAAGGATCTCCAAAGGGATCCACTCCAAGAAGGTCTAAGTCATTGTTAGGAAAATCGTGTCTCAAGGTTGCAATAATAAAAGGTTATTGTTGACACGCAAGCAAGAATAGTGTGTGTAAGAACCCCTATTACTTTTTTCTTTTTTTCTTAATTTTAGTTTGACATTTTCACAAACATTTAGAGTGCACTTGAATATGAATATTTCCAAACATTGTTATATGTGGTTTTTTAATACTTTCATAAGCATTTTCTCTTTCATATTTCATCATGACTCTCATGTAATCAAGGAGCCATTGTGATAAATAGTTTTTGAACATACCATATGACTCAATATCTAAAGTTTAAACATTATGTAATTCTTGTATAAACTCAAAAAATTAGAGTGATGCACATATAATGATCTAACCCTAGTGAACATAAAAAATAAAGAACTTAAAAGTTGCAACAACAGAAATAATAAATTTTGGTATAAATACTTTCTAGATTTGTAGGGATTATGATTAATTGATTTGACTATTCAGATTACATAGAAAATAGACTTCATTGAAAATTCTTCATTCACTGGATACAAAATTGAATCACAATCACAAAGAAAAAGGAAAGTGTCCCAATATTTGTTTGGCAGTTGCAAAATAAATTAAAGAAGAACTTTAAACCTAGATATATCAAAACTCAATCTTTATTACTTAACTATGTGAAATCATATGCAATGATTCCTAGAAAAATATAGGCAATGCCCTAGGGTATATAAGAAAAAATGAGGATTTTATATTGCTTGTAGACTGTTGAAAAAGGATTGATACAAGTATGAGAATGTGTTTCAATTATTGTTTTGTCATTGATGTCAAACCTGCTACTTGTTGGTATGACAACTACTTAGATGATTTGAGTGTAACTATCATTTATTTGATTGATGAAAAGGATTTGATCAAATGAGGTAACAATAGCACCTAGAGGAAGGGTTGCGATATGATATGAAAAAGGAGTACAAGGATCAATTAAGACAATGATATTATAGTGCATTGAATATCTACTTAAGGTTGCAAAGGTTGGATACACTGACTAAGTATAGAAAAACAAGATAGAAGAATTAAGTTTTCCAAGCTTGACTAAGTGGACAATAGGTGCCGAGAAAAGTTAGTGCAAGCCAAGTAGAAAATAAGTTGGAGCTGAGAAAAGTCAAATTTCAATGTATGTAGACTGATATAGTGTAAGCTGAGTAAATTTTAGTTGATGTTGAGCACCAGTAAACTTTAGTTTGTGCCGAGTGATTTGATAATGGATGTTGAGCATTGTAGTATGTGTTGAGCATTAGAAGCACGTAAATGTCGAGTGACAATATTACGATAAAGATCATGAATTCGATGAATCTGAGCCAACAAATTTGATTTCTTGGATTGTGTGAACCGTGTGGAAGATAAGCTCGATGAGCTAGTGGCATAGAATTCAAGATGAACCATTTTGAGGGAAATTCGAAGAAGATTGAAGGAGAATTTTCTAGAAGGGAATAAAATGAAAATATGGGTAGATTCATTGAATCCTATGTAATCCTACCTAACCCTAAAATGCATGATGGAGGATGAAAGGAAAAAGATTTAAGTTCTCTTTATAAGGGGAACAAGGTATGAAACAACAGTTGACATGTGTGGAAACCCAAGAAAGACAAGGAATCTAGGGTGTTGCTTCATATGGTGGCCAAACTATATAGTATGCAATTGGCATGCAAAGTAAAAGGACTTAAGGGTATGGATGCTTGAAGGGTGAACTTTGTTATCAGAGCTAAAGTTTGTGAAAGCCAAGCATAATGGAGGACTAAAATAGAGATTTGTAATCTACAAATGAGTTGTAATTTGTTATCAGATCAATCCTTACTATTACTTTCTAATCATTGTTATAGTCTAGGGTAAATCCATTAGATTAAGGTTGAAGTAACAATCATTTGTAAATCCTTTAATCAAGTGACATTCCAAGTGAATGATCTAAAGTCCTCTAATAAGGTTCACTCTCAATAGGGTGATTGAAATCCTCTAACCAAGTCACATTTAACAGTGTGCATTATAACCTTTAACATGGTTGGCCTTTCATAGAGCATCACTTCAAAAGAGTGAGAATTAGTAGCATGTTACTGGTGGCTAATCCCAAATTGGGTTTCCATGTAAAATCATTGTGTCAAATGTGTTATTGAATCTATTATGTTTCATACTTACATTTCTGCAAAGTTGATTTGACAGTAACCTACAAGTTTAAGTGATTGTATGATCTAATAGATGCATAATGAATATGTTTTAGGTATATGAGTTCACTAAGCCATGAAAATTTTTATTTGTACATCTAGAACTTGGATAAATGATTCACCCCCTGCCCCTCCTCCCCCCTCCCCCTTAGTTATTCTAAAGAATTCCAACAATTTCAAAAAAAATCTTGTTAAACCCTCTAGAGAGATTTCCAGTTAAAACCATCAACCATTTGGTAATGAAGGACAATATTGAATTCCAAGGATTAATCCACACCTCAGTCCACACCTAGGTGTATTTGGATTTCCATCCAAACCGCTAAGAAACTCTAAGGGTTTCCATCATTAGATTTCTTATAAATGAAAGCCAAAACTCTCAAGGAGAAATTATATAAAAATCAAATGTCAAGAATGAATCTCTTTTCCCCTTTCCCTCCTTTTATAATCTTCTTTTCCAAAGTTGAGAGAAAAAATTTATTTCTTCTATTTCATTTTCCCTTGTAAAGAAAATTTATGCTATTTTATTAGTTTAAACTCCCATGTTTCTCTGAAAAACACATTTTCATTACTATAATGATATTTTGACACACCAAAACCCTATTTTATATGTAGAAGATTCAAAAATTCTCATGACAGTTCCAATGATATAACACTAAGGTCCTCATTAGAATTTTTTATTAAAATAGAAGCCTTGATAAATTTAATTAGACTATAGCCTATAGTACACCTAGATTTTGAAAATGACTAAAAATAAGTGGAACCAAAGTTTGACAATATGTATAAGTATTTCACACAATAAAAGATAATGAATGATCTTGGCTAGGTGACTTATGAAAAGTATATGTTCCTTACAATAATCTTAGAGCCCAAACTATAAGTCAAAAATAGCATCTAAAAGCATCAATTTTACTCTTCTAAACCATTCAAGCTCATTGGAAATATCAAAATATGCCTTGAACCATGCTGATAAAAACTCAAAATGTTGACAATAATTACATCGTTATTGTAGACACCTAAATTTGATTACACCGCTTTGGTAATCTAATTTAGCCATCTCTAAAGGCATCATTAATTAAATTCTTATTTAATTAATCCTTTGCCATCCCTAGCTGATTAATTTAATTAATCATCTATAGTCCTAATTGATAAATCAAATAAACCTATTATTTATCAATTAAATCCTATTCTTCTATCTATTTCCAAAAATCCCCATTTATTAAATAAATCTATTTGATAAATAAAATCCTCAAATCCAAAAACCCCTAACCTATCCCTAATCCTCCATTTAGCCTAATCCACCCCATCCACCCATACTAAACTAGCTTAGCCACTAACTCACCCACCCTCATTAATGCCATCCACTTGCACATCTCTAACATCCCTAATCTAATCCTAAACCCAAGCCTAATCCACCCCCTAATGTTGTCACATTCCCTAAACAAGTTTAAGACTTTCCTAAACCAAACCAAAGTCTCCCCTCAAAAAAACCCAATCACCAAGTCATGAGTGCTCTTACAAACCATAAAAGACTCTTACAAGCCCACTCATGACTCTTACATCCATCTTCCACACTCTTCCCTCTTCCACACTCATTCCTCTTACATCTCTCTTGCATACTCCACCCCACTCATCATGCCTTTAACCAACACTTTACCCTACCCTCTCACACTCATCCTCCTTGTGACAAGTGTCACCTTCCCATTGGTGCTAAACAAGCACAATCCATGTGCTCCCCTTTGAGTGCATCTTAGCCCTCCTTAACTATCTCCCCATCCTTGCATCTAAGCCCTCCATCCCTCTACCCCTTGGCCTATAAATTGAATCCCCTCCCAAGCCATTCAACAACAATCTTTGAGCTAAAGTTACCATGCTATTTTGAGAACCAAAGCCATCAATCTTACCCTTATAATGCCAAATTGAGAGCTCACAAAGCTACCAATTTTCCATTACCCACCTCCCTTGAAGCCATTTTGAAGCTATGTTGAGCACACATACACCGAATTCAATCAAATAGACAAAGCTAATAAAAAAGAGGGCCCTTCATTGGGAGAGTCCCACTTAATGGCTCACATTCCCATTTGAAGGCTCATCTTAGTCTTGCTTTATATGTTATTGTTAATTTAGTGTGTGAGTATTTTCATGTTTGTTAATGTTCTTAGCACACTAACTTTTCACGTAAACATTTTGGCACGCCCGGTGAATTAATAGTGAAGATAGATTGCGCCTTAGATTTGTGAAAATGTTTTCAGGGAGAGAATCTGGGTTGGTCTATATTTTCTTCACGATGTTCCATTTTTAAGCTATGAGCTATTTCTTTTTGCAAACAAAAAAAAAATGAATTCCACACGGGTTTTATTCATCGTTGTTATATTCTCTTTTTGTTTCATTGCTTGCTTTTAAAAGAGCATCTTTAATATGAACTTCATTTGTTATCAAAGCAAGTTGTTGTCTTGTTGTTGTTTTGGAGATAGCTAAAATATTTCAGCCAATAGTTGTGTGTTTGTCTTAACAATTTTTCTTGCAGGAAAGCATAGGGTTTTTATACGCAGGGAAAGCCACTGCCAATTAACAAAAAAACTGTGCGCGAGTGTTTTGTGCTGCTGATTTCCCTTTGTAGTAATTTTTGTCTTCACTGTGCGTAGGTTGGAGCACATATGGAACCACTAACCATGTTTCTTGCAGGTTCTCATGTTGCTAAAAAATGAACTTGAATGTTTAACCATTTTTCTTTGAATGCATGTTGCTAAAAAATGAACTTGAATGGTTAAACACATTTTCCATTGAATGAATGTTGCTCAAAACACACTCTTGAATGCCATGGATTAAACTCAATTTTTCTTGGAATGCATGCTTAAAACAACAAATCCAATCTTGAATGCCAAGGATCAATTAACCATTGCTATATCAAATACTTCATTTGGAGCTTCTAAAATTGAACAAAATAAATCTCTTTTTCACATGCAACTTAGGTAAAGTTTGATTTTTGGACAATTAAGAAACTTTGTTAAGTTAAATACAAATTTGCAAAAATCAATTTGAGTAGTTCCTTGGACTCACCTCTTTTCTAATCACCCATCAATTCAACCATTGGTTGCAATCTCAACGCCATTTATGGGGATGGGTCTACTTGGAAAAGGTGTTAAATGTTCCACAATCTAACTAACTCACTTGGTCTTTGAACGTTTTCTTTAACTTTATCAAAATTCTTAAATGACCAAAACTCTAGATTAAATCAATCACATTTGAAGTTTGGGCACTAAAATTGAACAACAACTGATGTGGAGAGCCTCTGGGCGCGCGCTTGAAATCGAAACTCACACACTTTTGTTTTGGGCTTAAAACAAACTCACACTCAATCTTGAATGCCTTAAAGAAAATTAATCGATACTTGACGTGGAGGGCCTCCGGGCGCGCGCGTTTGCTTTTGTTGACCCTAACTCTTCTTATTGTTTGCATTCTTCGATCGATTTACTTTTGTTGGCGCTTCAAGTTGGAATTGAACATTGTCTCTTAAACATGAGTGCTTGCAAAGTCTAGATTAGCACACATAAGAGTCAGTTGGTAAAAGAACAAGCGTGTCTTTTAGCCCAAGGTCATCCAAGTCTTCTCTCCCCTTGTCATCTTTCAAGGCCATCTTGGGTGCATAAGATTAGGATCCAAAACCTTGTTTCTTTTTAGGAGGCCTACTTGGGGATTTCATCACCCCTTGGACGACCTCAACTCCAGCGTTCCGGCGGAGTATAAGAATCGGGAGGTGAATCGAAAGACACCTCTCTTGGGATCAAGATTTTGTCACTCAGGCTAAGCCTCAAGGAACTTTATACCCTTGAGAAGTGAAAGAGGAGAAGTGGGTTACTGCTCCTCTCGGCTGTGTGACATCTTTTTGATCTCATCTACGAATTTGGGCCTCACGTACCTTGCGTATATCGAGGACTCCCTAGCTAAACCAACTGTCAGCCTTGCAGACAACCATCTAGGATGTTAATGTGTTTTGAGTGATTGATCGAAATATTTGTAGAACATACACACTCCTTGGCACGAGTATCACATTCTGAGAACCACAAACTTCTATTTGGGTGTTCCTATCTATTGCTTGTTTTTATTTTACTTGTTGAATGAATGTTTGCCAAACTTGGTCAATCCTAGCTTAGGGCAGACTTAGCATAGTCACTGCCTATTTTAGAAGTTGAACGAGTCGAAGCAAAACAACTGAGATCTCCCAAAGCCAAGAAAATTCAAGAATTTATGTCGGAACAACCATAACCCAAACAGAAGTTTCACAAAGTCAAAATCAAGCCATCTCTGGCATACCAAGAAGTTTCAGCCAAGAGAAAAGAAATAACACCAAGCCCACGAATTGCCAAACTCCACAAAGCAGCGGACAAATCTACCGACGAAGCACTTCAAGAGGCCTGGTTAGAGTGCACCATCAAATTTAGCCAACGTCCAGGAGTTAATCCTGCTTATTCCTTACCAACTAGGCATGATTTCTATGATTAGACACCCTTGTTTCTCCACGTCTTCTTGGATAAGCTTCACTTTAGAGTCATCTTTGTAGAAAAGCCAGCCATCTTAGGTTATCCCCGTAAGCATTATTAGCTCATCCATCTCATTTAGAATCAAACCATCTAGCCAACAATCCAAAATCTTCACATCCAAGCCTTCAAAATTTGTTGTCACCTTGCCAAAAATTTTGCCATTCCTAAAATCTTCCAAATCCACCAATCTCACCAAGGTTATCCCTTTGACAGAGCTTTGTCTAGGGTAATCTAGCTTTGTCACTTGTTATCCCTCATCACCTTGAACTAAAGGTTGGGATCCACAAGTGGTCAATCTCGTGTTCTTCCTAAAGGTTCATCAGTCTATCCTTAAGTTGACACAATCACCACCAAGCTTTCACATAGGAAAGAAGACCTTTTGTGCTTTGGCAACATATCTTTGAAGTTAGAATCCCCAACCCAATCCTCCTTAGGTTTTGTGATATAGCTTTGCCTCAACCTAGGAAATCATTTGCATAGAAAAGCCTTCCCCCCTTTTGCATCCACCAACATTTGTTGCATCTCATCCCTAGGAACATTTTGCATCTTCATGCCACCCGTCACTCGCTTAGCCAAGAATAAAGAAAAAATGGAGCCCTATCATTTGGATCGAACAACATCACCCTCCTTGAGCACTCAGCCATCCTTCAGCCTAGAGAAAGCTATGCCATCACCTACTGACATTGAAGCTTTCATGAACCAACCAGGAAATGCAGTATTGGTAAACGCCATTATAGACAAGAACAAAGAGACAATCATGGCTAATTTTCGAAGGGACAATGTAGGAACCTTTGACTTTGGAAGACCCCCTCCATTATCAGATCCATCTCACCCGTTGTTTGGGCAGCTGCCACCACCCATAGGCTCTTATGATCCAAATTATCCTCAGTATATGCCAAAAGAAGAGCCTCCAGCCAATCCATATGATCTAATAGACCCAAACATACCATCATCCACCCAAGTTGAAATCTTCATGCCGCAAGCCAACCCAGCCACCACCACTCCATCCTTGGTTCATACCTCTCTGCTCCAAACCCCCTTTACCCAAAACACCTCACCATTCACCCCCTTCACTATTGTTGTTGCTGCTCCCCAACCCAGCCTTCCCAATCCACCCATCTCCCAAATCAGTGCTAGCATCTTTGGCCAACATACAACAGGGATTCCACCCATGGGGCGAAGTAATCAACCTTTCATCACCCCCAGCTTGTTCACCACAACCCAAAGCACAATCCCATCATTTCCATTAGGTCTTGGGAGCTCAATACCATCAGCCACAAATCCACAAGCTACTACCCTCACTCCACAAAGCTATCAAATCCCACAAGCTACTACCAATTTTCTGCCAAGCTCGCAAGTGACCCCAACTCCCGCCACCACTCTACCAAGCTTCCAAATCCAGCCACAAAGCTATCAAACCCCATCAGTTCCATTCCCAAGCTTTCAATTCCCACCACCTCCACCACCAACTGATCCATTACCCCCTATTACCAACTACTTTTCAATGCCACTCCTGGGAGGTAATCCACCACCCCAGCCAACCACCAATTATTTGTAGATACCATCCCAAATGGGGGCACAACCCACATATATTGGTCAAATCCCACAAGCCCCCCGATCCTTTCCCCAAGCCTCACAACCATCTTATACCTTACCCCCACAAAGCAATCCATTTATCCCACAGCCAGCTTTTGTTCCTCAATCCCAACCTCAAATCCCATATCAATAGCAAGCCTCGCAACACATGCAGCAATATGCACCACCTCCCCCTCAGCAACCCATCATCCACCATGCAGCTGCCCAAACAATGTACAATCCCTATCAGCAAATCCCTCATAGCCATCCATATTCAGTGGCCCCATCTAGCACATACCTACCTCAAGGAACTCCTACATTGGGGGCACCCCAGCCATCACCTATCAATTCAGAATGGGAGAAAATGAAGATAGCTCTGAAAGCCATCCAAGAAGGGAATGATCCGAAGACATTCAAGTTTGAGAATACGTGTCCTTACCCTTTTGACAGAGCCATTACCATGACACCATTTCCCAAACACTTTGAGGTACTCAAATTTTACAAATTCAGAGGAAAAGGAGACCCTGTCACACATATCAAAGAATTTTACATGCACTGCCAGGACGTGGCATACAATGATGTCTTCCTCTTGCACCTTTTTCCCAAAAGCTTGGCTGGACCAGCTCTTGAATGGTTTTACAGAATCCCCTATGGCACAATTAAAAACTTTTCTGAATTATTTGAGGCATTCGTAGCCCAATATGCCCATCTTGTTGAAACAGACCTATCAATAGTTGATCTTGTCCACACCAAGAAAAAAGGTGGAGAAAGCCTTATCAAATACCTACAAAGATGGAAAACCCTTACCACCCACATATCCTGCACCTTGCCAGAATGCCATGTGGTGAAAATGTTTATTGATAATGCCCATCCCAGTTTGGCTCACCACATGGCCATGAATTGTCTACAGACCTATAAGGATATCAAAGAGAAAGGAATGATCCTTGAGCAAGGACTCATTAAAGATGGTGTGGTCAAGATTTACAAAGAGGCCAACCAAAATCAATCACATTCCAATGACAAGTCTAGGTATTGGAACAAAAACAAGCATGTTGCAACAGATAGGGTTACTGACACCAGACATGTGAATATTGTTGGTCCTTCTCAAAACCAGTCTAACCCACCATATCAAACAAACAACCAACAAGCTATCAATTACCAACAACGGAATAACCAAAGCTATCAAAACCACAATACAAGACCCAACTTTCAATGGTCTAACAATCAAGCTAATGCCATCAATGTAGCTGCAGGGCAAAAACCCAGATTCCAACCTACACCTAGAAACTATACGCCCCTTGGTGAGCCATTGGATGTCATTTTTGAGAAATTGGCTAATGAAAACCTCATCAAATTTCCTCCTACCCAGCAAATTGATCCAAGCCAATCCAAAGCTGCATGGTACAAAGACAATGAGTATTGCAAGTTCCATAGGGTAAATGGTCACACCACCCTCAGATGCATGAAACTGAAAGATTATGTGCAAGACCTCATTGATCAGAAAGAAATCACTGTTGGTGCCCAAACCTCTCCTAATGTAGGCTTACACATTTATCAAAATTCTTTTCCTCCACACAACAACCAAAATCCTGGAAAAGCACCTATCCAAAACAACACCAACAACTGCCAGCCAAACCAACAGCATGGGAAGAACAATGACCACACTTCATCCTATATAGACTATGGTAGCCTTATAGGTTGTATATCTAAGAAAGAGCCTTCTGTCAATGTTATCAATATCTGAGGACCAGACAATGAGTGTGCAGTCACCACTCGAAGAGCGTGATTTAACATCGCAGGCCCACCAGTTTCATCAGCACCATCAGCTCCATCAAAAAGCCAGTACAATATCTTAGAACACCTTGGGAACATGCCAGCCCAAATCTCCATTTTGGACCTTCTCCGCACTAGTCCTGTGTACAAAGACATCCTTGAAAGTGCTCTCATAGAATCTCGTGTCCCTTCTAATATCAATGCTACTAATTTTCGTAATCTTGTTGGACACCTTTCATCCTCATGTGCCCTATCTTTCAAACCCACCGACATACCCACGATTGAGCCAGATCACACCCTTTCGCTTCGCATAGCCATCATGGTATCCAATTTTTTCGTGAAAAGAGTAATGATAGATAATGGATCAACCTTGAACATTTGCACCCTAAAATTCATAAAACAAGCTGGGTATATCGAGGTAGATATGATTTGTGAGGTTATCACCATCAAAGCTTATGACAACTTGGAAAGAACCACAGAAGGGACTATTTTGCTACCAATCAAGGTTGGGCCGGTCATCCGAGAGACAGTTTTCCATGTTGTTGATCTAAACCTACCATTTAACATCCTCCTCGACCGCCCATGGATTCATGCCATGAAAGCCGTTCCATCCACATACCATCAGTGCATCAAATTTCTGCATCAGGGCACTGAGGTGACCATCCATGCCGATCCAGAACCCTTTGCTTACTACAATGCAGTTGAAGCTTCATATACAAACCATTGCCCTGGAATAGACATTGGCACAGCTATCGCCAGCTCATCCCACACTTGTAATGATGCAGAAACCATCCTCACCTCCACCCTATCTACCATAAAGATCAACAACAAAGGTTGGGGAGAGTATAGTCTATCAGATGCATTTGCTGTCGGAGCAATCCCACTTGATCCACATACCCATGGCCGACTAACATATCACAAAGCTAAGGAGATTCCACCTCCTCGATACAAACAGTTTGGCCCAACAATCTTTGTATCCTCAAAAACCCCTCTTCATGAGGAGCTCACTCCAGATATCAACAATTGGTTACATAAGGATGCACCTCCAAGAAATCAAGCACGCCTTGATCACTTCAGCCAGAAGTATCCCCAAGAACATAAGCTCATCACTGAAAAATGGAACTATCAAGGTGGTGGACTAGGACCAGAAGAAAGGGGCATGCAATGTCCCATCGAAACACATAAGTCAGAAACGAAGTCAGGTCTTGGCTTTGGCATACCCACAACTTGGGCACCAACGAGAACGGTCACACTTTTTTCAACATCCACCGTGACCTTGTCGAAATTAAAGACATTCCTGAGGAAGTTGAAAAGAGAGCCTATGAGGATATCCCAAACCAAATCTTCCTAGGAGACTCTATTCTCCGAGAACTATCCATCCATCTCATTGACCTACAACTCACTCATCCACAACTCATAGATTGGGACCAACCAAGCGTCATACACATTGATGAGTTCGCATAAGAGGAAGCGCTTCTAAGATTCATGGGAGCTGAAACACCTCACAAGAAAACAAAGCTAGATTCTTCCTATATCTATAAGCTAGATCCCAAGGGGTATTTTGGAGAAAATCCCCAACCTAGTTCCAATACACCCAAAACTGGAACTAAGGTGAATCTAGGACTAGCTAAGACAGCAAAGAGAACCCCTCAGCTAGAATATCCAGAACCACAAGTAGAACATGAGGATTTAGTATTGCCTCCTCAAGATAATCGACCAGAGGTGTCATCTATTCTAATAGAGGATACTAGAGAAGTCAACATCGGTTCTTCAGAGATCCCCAGACTTGTTCATATTGTTGCATCCCTATCACAAGACCAAGCCGATCTCCTCTTTGAGGTCTTAAGAGAGAACATTGGACGATTTGCATGGTCATATCAGGACATGCCAAGGTTGGATCCAAAGCTTGTAGTTCACCATCTTGTAGTCGATCCAACGATCAAGCCCGTCAAACAAAAGCTTAGAAAAATGCACCCCAAGGTGGCATTACTGGTCAAAGCTGAATTAGAAAGAATGTTAGCTGCTAAGGTTATCTGACCTATCGACTACTTAGAGTGGATCTCCAACATGGTCCCTGCCACTAAGCCTTCCAGTGACATCAGAATCTACACTGATTTTAGAGATCTTAACAAAGCTTGTCCAAAGGATGATTTTCCCTTGCCCAACATAGATATGATTGTAGATCTTACAGGTGGACATGAAATTTTGTCCCTTATGGATGGATTTTCTGGGTATAATCAGATCAAGATTGCAGAAGAGGATCAGCATAAGATAGCATTCACTACCCCTTGGGGAACCTTTTGCTACATCATGATGCCTTTTGGCCTAAAGAATGCTGGGGCTACCTATCAAAGAGCTATGACAACCATTTTCCATGATCTTATCCATAGCATTTTGGAAGATTATGTGGACGATATCCTAGTCAAATCTTACACCTTCATGGATCATCTCGCTGAACTAGAGAAAGTCTTTGATAGGTTAGCCCAATATCATCTCATGCTAAATCCCAAGAAGTGTGTCTTTGGGGTCACATCTGGCAAGCTTCTAGGCTTCATAGTTTCTAAACGAGGTATAGAGATCGACCCCAAAAAGGTCAAGGCTATCTTAGACATGCCTCCTCCCCAAACACTATGATAGCTTCGCTCTCTTTAGGGAAAGCTTCAATTTGTCCGATGCTTCATCTCCCAGCTTGTAGATAAGTGTGCACCATTTTCACATTTACTAAAGAAGGATGAGAACTTCAAGTGGGATCTTTTATGTCAGCGCAACTTCGATCAGCTCAAGCAGTATCTAGCCAATCCCCTTATCTTGGTCCCACCAGTTCCTGGTCATCCCTTGATCTTGTACATATCAATAACACCTACTGCTCTAGGGGCGCTTCTAGCACAACATGATGATTATAGCAGAGAAAGAGCCATCTACTATATTAGTAGAACCCTAGTTGGTTATGAACTCAATTATACTCCTATGGAAAAAGCTTGTTTGGCAGTTATTTTCTCAACTCAAAAGCTTCGCCACTACATGCTAAGTCATACCATCCAACTAGTCTCCAAGATTGATCCTCTCAAGTATATGCTCTCTAGAACAGCACTCACAGGTCGGCTAGCAAAGTGGGTTATGCTACTAAGTGAGTTTGACATACAATATGTGGACAGAAAGGTAATCAAAGGGCAAGCTATAGCAGATCACCTAGCTGATGCACCTCTAGTCGATGCATATCCTTTGCTCACAGAATTCCTAGACGAGCATATCTGCCTAATTGAAGAATAGCCCCCATGGAAGCTTTATTTTGATGGCTCATACACATCTCATGGATCAGGGGTAGGAATATTATTAGTTACACCTTAGGGAGATTATATTCCAAAAGCCTTCAAGCTACAATTCCCTAGCACCAACAATATAGCAGAATATGAAGCTCTCGTAGCAGGATTAAAGATAGCTGCAGAATGGAATATCACTGAGTTAGAAATCTTTGGTGATTCCCAGCTCATCATCAAACAAGTCTTAAATGAATATCAAACCAAAGATGAAAATCTATTACCCTACAAAGAGCTAATTGATCAGCTGACCCAGCATTTTACAAAGCTTCAGTTTACACAAGTGCCACGAATGTAGAACAAGGCAGCAGACGCCATGGCCACTATCGGCTCGCTCTTGGAAATTCCCCAAGAAGCTACGTAGTATGAGTTTTTAGTCGAGCAACTCCTCACACCCGCCTATGCGAATGAGGATTCAAACCGTGTTTGTATCTTGGTTGGTCCCCAATCCCCTTGGTACCATGAAATTCACGCTTACCTTAACGATGGTATCATATCCCCTCACCTCACATGCACCCAACGCCAGAACCTTATTCAAAAATCATCCCGCTATTACATCATAGCCAATAGCCTATATCATCGGGGTTATCATGATACCCTCTCTCGATGTTTAGATGAAAATGAGGCCGCGATGGCATTAAAAGAAGTACATTTCGAACTTTGTGGTGCCCACATGAGTGGTATTGTCCTAGCACAACAAATCCTTAGAGTAGGCTACTATTGGTCTACCATTGAAGAAGACTCCTGTGACTTTGTCAGAAAGTGTCTCCCATGTTAGCAGCAAGCAAATCTTGTGCACGCTCCAGCACAGGATCTATAGCCTATTGCACCACCTTGGCCTTTCGCTTGTTGGGGCCTTGATCTAGTTGGAACTATCACACCTCTCTCATCTGATGGACATAAATGGATAATAACAGCTACAGACTATTTCACTAAGTGGGTGGAAGTAGTCCCCCTAGTCTTAGCTACAGGAGTTCAGGTCTCCAAGTTCATCTTGTCCCACATTGTTTGCCACTTCGACATCCCATCCACCATCTTCACTGACCACGGAGGTAACTTTGAAAATCTCAACATGGAAGAATTATGCACTTCCCTCTGAATCCATCATCACTTTTCTAGCCCATATTTCCCACAAGGTAATGGCCAAGCAGAGGCAGCTAATAAAACCCTCCTCAAAATCCTAAAGAAAGTTGTCAATGATTCCGGCCGTTATTGGCACCTTCAAATAAATCTGTCTCTATGGGCCTATCGAACTTCCTTCTGTACATCCACAAGAACAACTCCATACTCCTTAGTCTATGGTGTTGAAGCGGTATTACCTATAGAAGTTGAACTTCCCTCACTACGCATATCTTTGCGAGGGAAAATCTCAGATGAAGAATACAGAGTAGCTCGGCTCACCCAGCTAGATCTCTTAGATGAGAAGAGACAACAAGCCTATGACCATCTCATAGTCTACCAAACTCATCTCAAAAGGAATTTCAACAAGAAGGTGCTCCCACGACACTTTCAGCCAGGTGACATGGTCCTCAAAGAAAATATGAAAGTCCAAGCAGATTGAGAAAAGAAAGGCAAGTTTGAACCTACATGGCTTGGTCCCTATGTGGTTACCGCCTCCTTTGGCTTCGGAGCCTATCAGTTATCTACACTAGAAGGAGAACTCTTGAATGATCCCATTAACATCATTCATCTCAAGAAGTTCTATGCTTGAAGATCCTTGGTATACCTAGCTTTTGAAAAATACAGAAAAAAAAAAATAGTAAAGAGAAATAAGCATCCAATGGTGAAAACTTGGCAATTCAAGCGCCTTGGATAGGTACCTTGGTGAAAGCCTGGTAATTTAGGTGCCTTGTGTACTAAGACTAATCCATTATCTATCACTATCCTATCCCTCATCCATCCATCCACCATCCCATAACACACCTGCTTGTTCCCCTGGTGTTCCAACCAAATATCCAAAATCTAATGGAGCTTGTAAATACCTCCTGTACAGCTTGTAAATCTTTTTCCAAAGCTTGTACCATATTCCAGCTTGTAAATAATCTTGTATCCTAGCTTGTATCCTATCACATGCACACAAAGAATCCCATTTTCCTTAAGCTTTTCGCAAACCATCTACCTATCC
This sequence comes from Cupressus sempervirens, assembly GCA_028749045.1. Classification (NCBI taxonomy): domain Eukaryota; kingdom Viridiplantae; phylum Streptophyta; class Pinopsida; order Cupressales; family Cupressaceae; genus Cupressus; species Cupressus sempervirens. Next base: position 346,242,982 of record CM053793.1, read on the forward strand.
ACCTATCAACTATTATAGACATCCCATCCTTCACAAACATTTCCATCTCACAAAAAAAAAAACATGAACAAACTTGTACATTTGTAACATATGTTGGTCCGTCAGCTTGTGCATCCTCCTTAGCTTAGTACCATTGTATCTATCCAGCTTTCATGTTAGTTCATCCTTGGTCAACAGCTTGCACACATCGCACACCTTGGTTAGCTATTCCAATGCATCCTTTAGCTAGATTTCCTGTCACCAAAGTGTTATCCTTCTTAGTTCAGCTTGCCAGACACATCACTCATCCAAATCCACTAAGCTTAGGTGCTCTCTGATAGGTCCTTGCAGGATATAGCTTTCCTCATGTCTGATCTTGGTCCGTTAGTACCTCGTCCTACCCATCTCGTTGGCAAATAGTTCTCTTTTGGATTTTCGCTTTCTTTTGATTTGGGATCTTCGCTTTTGGGTCTTGAAATATCTTTTCCAAGCAATCTCCTTGTTCCCTCCTCAAGGTTGCCACGATCTTCCATATCCTGGTATGCTGCAAATGGGGCAATCAGAGCGTAAGGTCTTGATCAGGTCTTTCATTTGTTTTTCTTTTCTGCTTATGGGTTCTCCTAGTGTCATTTCCACGCTGCTTCCTCTTGGATTCATGTGTGATACTAGGGCAATCCCTGCGTGTTTGTTTCGAGTCAATTTGTCAGTCCTCTGGATGGTTGGTGAAAAGGCCTTGATGTTCGTGGTAACCTTGGAAATTAACCAACAGTCTTATAGCAAATCTAGTGCTCAACTACATGGTGGTACTTCTCTTTGAAGTATCCCGCCGCTCAAAAAGCTTCAATGGAATCCTTTCATCTCCATTATCCCCCATCCATATCCTGCATTTGTCGCTCCTACCCCAGCATATGCATCAGTATCTCTTTGGATCACTCCTCACGCTTAGCTTTAGAGATCCACAATCCTAGTCTTAGGGATCCGCCAATCAAATCAACCCACCAAGCCTCATTTTTCGAGATCCACAATCCTAGTCCTAGGGATCTTCGAAACCCATCTTCCACCAATCTGACTCTTTGAAATCCTATTGCATCAGCTTTATCATCCCATCATCCCTCCCCTCCTCCATGGATTCCTTTTATAGCACTCTACTCCTCCATCCTCCCCCCAATCCTAGAAAGTCTTAAGCTTGCTTTACTATTGTGCCTCTGATTTCCCTTTATCATTCTCCCATAGTGAGAGTTTGAGCTAATTCAGCCCCTTCTCTTAGCCAATTTGAGTCTCCTTGCTCATCTCGGATTCTTGTACTTTTCAAGAAGTCATCAAGCCTCATTTCTCTCCCCACCGCCTTCTTGAGGGGGCATCATCTAAGTCTAGTCTAGTCTCTCCTCTTCTTATCTGAGAATAGGGAAACTTTGTTGCTAAAACATCTTCTTCGTGTCGTCTTCATTCGAACTTCTTTGAAATAGTGTTATCTCAACACTATGTCAAAGAGGGGCAAAATGTAGACACCTAAATTTGATTACACTGCTTTGGTAATCTAATTTAGCCATCTCTAAAGGCATCATTAATTAAATTTTTATTTAATTAATCCTTTGCCATCCCTAGCTGATTAATTTAATTAATCATCTATAGTCCTAATTTATAAATCAAATAAACCTATTATTTATCAATTAAATCCTATTCTTCTATCTATTTCCAAAAATCCCCATTTATTAAATAAATCTATTTGATAAATAAAATCCTCAAATCCAAAAACCCCTAACCTATCCCTAATCCTCCATTTAGCCTAATCCACCCCATCCACCCATACTAAACTAGCTTAGCCACTAACTCACCCACCCTCATTAATGCCATCCACTTGCACATCTATAACATCCCTAATCTAATCCTAAACCCAAGCCTAATCCACCCCCTAATGTTGTCGCATTCCCTAAACAAGTTTAAGACTTTCCTAAACCAAACCAAAGTCTCCCCTCAAAAAAACCCAACCACCAAGTCATGAGTGCTCTTACAAACCATAAAAGACTCTTACAAGCCCACTCATGACTCTTACATCCATCTTCCACACTCTTCCCTCTTCCACACTCATTCCTCTTACATCTCTCTTACATAATCAACCCCACTCATCATGCCTTTAACCAACCCTTTACCCTACCCTCTCACACTCATCCTCCTTGTGACAAGTGTCACCTTCCCATTGGTGCTAAACAAGCACAATCCATGTGCTCCCCTTTGAGTGCATCTTAGCCCTCCTTAACCATCTCCCCATCCTTGCATCTAAGCCCTCCATCCCTCTACCCCTTGGCCTATAAATTGAATCCCCTCCCAAGCCATTCAACAACAATCTTTGAGCTAAAGTTACCATGCTATTTTGAGAACCAAAGCCATCAATCTTACCCTTATAATGCCAAATTGAGAGCTCACAAATTTACCAATTTTCCATTACCCACCTCGCTTGAAGCCATTTTGAAGCTATGTTGAGCACACATACACCGAATTCAATCAAATAGATGAAGCTAATCAACAAGAGGGCCCTTCGTTGGGAGAGTCCCACTTAATGTCTCACATTCCCATTTGAAGGCTCATCTTAGTCTTGCTTTATATGTTATTGTTAATTTAGTGTGTGAGTATTTTCATGTTTGCTAATGTTCTTAGCACACTAACTTTTCACGTAAACAGTTATAAGACCCAAAAATGGGGACATTATAGTTCTCTCTATTGGACCTTTTCTATATGGTCTTTGGTTTTCCATTGATTTCAATAAGGCATAAATATGTTAGGTATCTTAGCTAGTTGTGGTATGCAAGATGCTATTTTAATGCTAGCATACAAAAATGCAACTTTAATTCTCATATTACAAGACCAAGTTGATATAGTTGTAATATGTTTAAAATCATGTGTAATGTATTGATACATAGGACAATTCATTATTAATTTGGTGGATAAAGTGTTATGTATATAAAAAAGTATACTAGAATTTAACTTATTTACCTTATTTTGTTTGGGTTTCCTCAATGATTTCTTCCTCTTTCCCAATGACCTTAGAGTAGGTAGGGTATCCTAACAATAGCATAACATAAGAGAAATAAATATGATACTATATGAGTTATATTAATATTGTAAACAAAGATGAGTGCAAGATATGATACCACAAAACTCTGTAAGCTAATGTTAATGGTTGAAAGCATCATATCATCAATTTGGGATTCTTGACTCATAGATGAGCCCTATAAAACACCAATTAAATATTAATATTTATTAAGAACTAATATTTTTAACATAACACATATTGTTCTATTATAATAGAAAAAATTCACTTCACCTTAGGTGTTTGAGCTACTTGTGTACGTCTACTTGAATTAACACTATATGGTGTACTCATATCACCCAATGCACCCTACAACATGCCAAATATCTCAATATCATGCATCAATATCTATTCTTATTTAAATATGAATCTATTTAATTTTATCAATTTTAGGTGAACTTAATTAATAACATGTCGAAACATAAATAAACAAACCTTTGTCTCCATTGCTCATTAAGTAGTAGCTTTATGGATAGTATGGCTAGGAAGTGTCTACTTTGCATTTTTTGAATTTTTTTCTCGCCTGGCTTCGGCTTCAACTTCGGCCCTTGGTGATCTGGCCTCTATATCTGGACCTACCTGGACTCTTAGCTATGGAGTCATTGATTGGCTCTACAACTTTTTTATTTTTTCCCACCTGGTTCCCTGTGCTTGGCTTAGGCTTCGGCTTCGGCTTCGACCCTTGGCTTTGATCCTACCTCTATGTCTGGATTTGACTTCGGCTCAGCTTTTGTTCCTAGATTTGGCTTCGGCTCCAACGTGGGTCTAGCTCTAACTCCAACAACTAGCCTTGGATTGAGTTTATTCCTATTCTTAGCTTTATGGAGGTCCCTTCAGCTTCTAGGGTTTGTTTTCCTGGTGCAGGTGGCTTAGCCATTTCCTATGCTGATGTGGCTACCTTTGAGGCTAGTCTTGGTGGACTTGCTAATAAGCTAGGGCTTCATGATACCGTGCATTCGAGGGCTCCGATTGCGATATGTAACCCTTTAAAGATTGATTTAAAATATGATATTATTGATGAGATCTCAAGTTGTATGGCTAACTTCTCAGCCAATGCTGCTATCTTTTATTTTAAGGGTTTTAGGCCTTCTTTGTCAGACTTGCATGCCTAGATTTCCCATTTTTGGGACCCTATAATTTTAGAGATAGCCCATATTTACCCTTTGCCTAGGGGGTTGTTCATTGTTAAATTTGAATATGTTGTTGATAGAGATGCCATCCTTCGCCATGTTTTCTATTGGGAAGTGAAGTTTCTCTTGATGGCTAAACCTTGGCATAAAGATTTCAACCCATTGACAAAATCTTTTAATATGTTCCCTATTTGGGTTAGGTTGTTGAATCTCCCCCTTCATTGTTGGGTAGATTCTATTTTGGAGGAGGTGGGGAGATCCCTTGGTGCATTTTGCTTGATTGATAAGGATTGATCCAATGTTCTTCGAACAACATATGCTCGCATACTGGTTGAGATTGATGTCTCCAAGGGACTTCCAGAAATGCTTTCAATGGCTTCTACATTAAGATCATGGAATATCCTTCTTGACTATGAGGGTATCCCCTTCTACTGTAGGAAGTGCCGCAAGACTGGTCACCTGGATTTTGATTGCTCCGCTAGTAAATCTAGATCAAAGATGCCCCCTTCTTGGTGAAAAGGGGCCTCAGATGGTCACTACACGGTCCACAAGGTCCTCTCTATAGGTGATGTTGACTCTCTTCAAGATATTTTGGTGGAGGATTCTTCTACTATTCCTAGCTCTTTGGCAAAGGATCATCCTTTGGCACCTTTGATTGCAACAAATCAGTCTTTGGTTTTTGCTATCCCATCTTCTAGTGATTTGATGGAGGATCCTCCTTTGGCTCCTTCTGTGGATGCAGCTATTTTGTCTTCTGGTGTCTGAGGGGTAGCCACCTCTTTGGCTCCTTCTTAGGTTGATGTTCCTTCTCTTGTTTCTACTATATCTTCCTCTACTATATTTTTTCCCCTGGCTTCAAGGGTTTCAGGGTCTGGTTGTGGCATTGCTGCTTCTCAGAGCCAGATGGCTACTGGTTTGGTGGGGGTTGGATGGAGCTCAGTAAAAGGAAATATTCTCATGCCCTCCACTTCTTCTTTATCAAGGTCAGACCTTCCTATGCCTTCTTCTCTAGTTGCAGATATTCCTGTTGCGGCCTCTTCCCTGGTCTCAGTGATTTCTGGGCTTGGCTCTAGTGTTGCTGATTTACGGTGGTAGAAGGCTACTAGCTTGGTGGAGGATGGATGGATCGTAGTAAAAGGGAAAAAGATCAAGATGTCCACTGCCTCTTTTGATATGGCATTACGTTCTCAAAAGAAGGGATCTAAAGGCAAAGCATCACTGGTCTTTTTGGCCTGTCATACTTTTTTTGTCCCATGGCTTTTGGCTTGTTGTATTTTGTTGTGTTTCATGGTTGGGGATTTTTTTCCCTTATCTTCTTTGGGTTTCAAGAGCCTAGTCAAAAATTGTGTTGGTGGCTATTATGTTTCCACTTTGGTCACCTTTTTTTTGGTGATCTATTGTTCTAGCCTTTTGTTTGGCCGTTGTCCTTTGGCTAGGCTTTAATTGCTTATTTTCAGCCTTTTATATTGTCTCAAAATTGGGTTTCAAGATCCCTATAAAACTTGTTTATCTAATAAAAAACAAACCTTTGTCTCCCCTCTAGAAAACATCATCATTGTCAAATCATCAGTAGGGGACATGTACTTAGCAATAGATGCATGACATCTTCTCCTATAATGTATACATGAATGGGATGTCAATTCATCCTCATTCATATCAATATCTAACCCATCACACAAACCATGGCAATTGACACACATATGTCAAATGGGCTAGGGTGAGCTAAATATAATATCTGATGATAGAGGAGGTGATGTGGGTTGGGATGACTTTGGTGGATCATTTGATGATGATGGAGCTGATGTAGCCACTCCTGAGGCAAGCTATGTTCTATGCTTAATGATGGCATTAGTCAATGATGCAACTACATGAAGAGTCTATAAGTTAATAGAATCCATTGCAACTATGGGGATCACAACATGAATCAATTTTTTTTTGCTAGATGCTTCCTTTGATCTTGTTGGGTGACTTTTCAAGCCTTGGGTCTATTGACTATGCAAATCCCCTCCCTCTATCCTAGAACTGGTGGAAGTCAAAGTAATCCAACTTCTCTCCAAGGGTAAACTCACAATATAATGTTCTCAAAAAATATAAGGGAACTTCATTATTATTATAGGGTGGTTGGTTAAATAACATATACCACCTATCACAAAAATATGAGTTGATCCCCCTATGAGAATACCAATGATGAGAAAGTTGAGGGGTTATTTCCTCTAGGCTGAGGCTAGTATCAAGATTGGTGAAAAGAGCACATATGTCACTTTTTTAATGTTTTTATCTTTCACCTAATCATAAGATAACACATCCACATAATATGCACGACATCTATCCCTCCATCAATCCTATTTGGCCACCTCCTTAATCACCTCATTGGCACTGGTGGCCATTTTTTCTAATGTGTCGACTAGGGTGGAGTGGTGGCCAAGATTAGAAGACCTCAATCTACCAACCAAATTAATTATTCTAGCACTATTTTTCACGAGATGTTTAACAAGGTCTTCTTGACTAGAGTTTACATGATTTAATGGGGCTAGTGGAGGCCCTAAACATGGTGGTGGTTGTTGAGGGGCAACCATTTGAGGGGTTTGTGTGTTTGGGGCTTCCCCTTGAGGGTTTTCTAGTTTATTTTGAGGTTTTCATTCAGGGTTAATGTTTGCATCTTTGAGAAGAGGCATCCTTTGGTTTCATTTTTGTTTACTGGTTCAAATTTATTTGATTATCAAATGATTATAAAAAATATAAATCAATACAAAAACCTAAAATAATACAACATAGAATACAAAAAAATAAAAATAAAAGATAACTAACCTTTTCATGGAGGTTCCATTGACAATTGTTGGAAAATAAGAAGTTGGAGGTTGAGAGAGCCAAACTTGATCATATTTGTACTTGATTTTTCTCTTTAACCTCTGATGTTTGTGGTTTTGTGTGTGACAAATAGCCTAACCCATGGAAAACTTAAAATTTATTTTTAGTAGTAAAAATGTGATCACATCTTTAGTAGGAAAAAACATGATCTTGTTATGTATGTTTTTATTTTTAAAGTATTATTCGATTGGATCGGTAATGAGACAAGCCCCATTTTGAATTTTATGAAAAGTAAATGTAACAAGATCACATTATGTGTACTTTTGATTTGTTTTCCATAGTGTCCACTTTTGGCACACCATCTTGGTGCACCCACCTAGGTGTAAGGAATCATCACTGACATATAGATAGACATGTAGATATTATTTTATAATTTTAAATTTCAATAGTTTAGAATGTTCCATTTGACAATGCATCTCCTAGTAGGTTGGGATCTATATTTGACCATCTCACATTGAGGTAAACTTGGGAGATATGTTACCTAAATCCTTAAGTAAGTTGAAGACCTAAATTCCTATTTGGTGAAGATGGAAATAGAGTGATACTAGAATCAATTCAAAAAGTTTGGAATACTTTTCTAATTAGAAGATATATGTATGTTAAGAAATTTTTAAAAAATTACATGGTATAATATAATTCAAAAAATCAAATGCATGAAACCTATATGCATTATGTAGAATCATTTTTTTCTTAATATCTATAAAAATGAGATTTAAACAATGGGTATTTGTGAGATCATGATATGCCAAAAAGTGGAAAAGTAAAAAGAATCCTCTTTTAACTCATCAAAAAGAACCTTAGAAATTTTGTTGACTTTTAGTAGGCATGGGTGTCTGTAAACCTATCTAAAGAAAAAGCCAAGACACATAATTAGATATCCAAATTTTTCCAATAAAAAAACATATGCTTGTGGGTTGCATTTCTTATTTTTCATTGTGAAAACTTGAGAAACACAACCCAAAAAAATCAAATATTGGATTTCCAATTTGACATACAATCAACCCATAGAAAATTTCTTCCAAAATTCAATAGGTATGTTAAAATTTTAAATATTTTTTGTTATTTGATGTTTTTCAAATAGATTTTTAGTTTTTTAATAACAACTAGGTTTAAATTAACTTTGTTTAGAGTTTTAAACATTTGTTCTAATTACATATTTATTTTTATTGTAATCAAGCATAGAATCAACACAACCAAAAAAATCTCCCAATGGTCTTGCAAATAATCTACAATTACATCCAAACAACCTGCAACCACCTAGAAAAAATCCCCCACCTCTAATACACCAACCAATCCCAAGCCCTTGACCTTTAGAGGATCCAATAGGATAAAATATAAATAATCTTAGAGAATTTTAGACTACATATGCCAATATCCCCATATTGCATCCCATATTTTTGACCTTTAACTCTATTATTGAAAATATGAATACATTTATCAACCAACATTATGTTGCATATCTTTGGTGTCATTCCATGCACATCAAGTTTGATGATGGGCTTGATTATAAATATGTTATTAACTAGAGTGTAACTAAAGATGACATATGTAACCTTTTTGCAGATCCCAAAATGGGATTATTTAAGTTGACCCCAAATAGTATAAGTTTTTGATTAAGTGGTGTACAAATCATGCAATCTTTGAGCACTTTTGGGACTGTCAGTTGATGATTTTTATAGACCACCTTGAAAAAAATTGGATGTCTCAATATACCTTTTAAGAAAATCATATGCTGAAGTTTTTCTTGGTCAGAAGGTAAACTATTGGAGCATGAGACCGAACCAGGGCATAAACTTATGTACTCATCAAGATAGGTCATTTGCATGCCAAGTGAAATCTTTCACATGTGTCACCCCCTCCTACAGTAAAACAACCTAATATTATTCTTTAGGTTGGCTCATAGACTATTAGAGTTATTCCCACCTTGAGTGGTCTATTGGTTAGGCAAAGTGTTACATTGTTGCCTCCTTGTGTTAATGAGGTTGGCCCTTCCACACACTCCAAAATCTCACATGTTTGTTTCCCCCATACTTGAATCATGTGCAATAATTTTAGAAAGAAACACCTCATCTTGATCAAGGTTTAAAATGGCTTTCTCCATGTAAGAAGATTCAAGCCTTGTTACTAAGGTTCTCATGTTTTTATTAGAATATTCCATAATCTTAAAGTTATGCTCAATGATATTCCTATGGGTATCATCCATCTTTTCAGCCGTCTAAGTAAAATATTACATTTAGATTTCCATGATTCCCTTTTCTTTCCCATTAGCTTCTACATATTCCATCATAATTTTCATCTCTTCAAAATTCCATAAGGCATAGGAAGTGGCATCAAGGAAATTATTGGCACAACTAATGAAAATTACATTGAAAAGATGTGTACCATCTTAAAATGGAATCATTCATCATTTAAGACCTTTTATCTCCCATCCTTTAGTGATTTTATGGACCATAGATGGATATATGTGCAATCAACTTTTTCTTCCACTTAGTTACTCCTTTTCTAGTTTCATTTAAATAGTTTCTGAGTCCTTCAGGTTATTGCTTCTAAGGATAACCCTGATATAGGTCAACATAGTCAATCTATATAGGTATAGGTTGACCCAATCAACCAACACTAGTAGAGGTTGACTAGGTTGACCTGTATCATACATATTTTTGGTCTTGGGGCCTTTTTCCTTGGGGACTTAAATTTAAAAATTAGGTGACTTTATTAGCTTGATTTTTTTTCATAGCCAAAAACTATTATGCAAAGAAGCCTTGGAACCTCATATTCACATCTACTATACATATAAGGATATCAAGATAAAACTTCAAGTACTCAAGCTAGTAGATTTTCTAATGCATTTCAAATATTCAAGGTGTTTTCATGATTTGAGAATCCTGTGTGAGAATTCAATCTTCAAGATCTAGCACTTTGTTGGCCATTGAGGGAGGAGATATATATTGTGTGGTTAATCTTTATCTTATTTGATGCACATTTATATCCACAGAACAATGATCTAGTTTTGGTTGATCCATTGTATTTATTGAGACTTCATATATCCTTCAAAACAAGTTCAACATCTAAACATTCCAAAATTGAAAAATATTATTTATAAGGGCTTTAATTAAGCAAGATGAATATTCACATTTTTATTTCTTCCTTACATACTTTATATTTCATTTCCTTCCAATATTAATTCCTAAATGGTGGCTTTTCAAAGGAAATTCCCTTCCCACAACAAATATTAAATTTTCTTATGTGTAGGAGCAAGGTATCAAAATTGTGAATTCACATTCTAAAGGTATTCATTGTAGGATTTTAGAAAAAAAAATTATACTTTGAGAACATGTCCAAAATTCTATAAACCTACTAATAGAATTTCTTTTGGTCAACCTGCACTAACATATCTAAGATTTCTAAGGTTTTATGTTATGATCACAAATTGAAAGTTAGAATCTTAGTCATAGTTCTAAATCCATGATTTTTGGAGCAGAAAAATAATTTCCCTCTCATATTTAAGGTCAATTTTCACACTTCCTTTTATCTTTAATGATATAAATATTCCATATCTTAATTGGGATGGTTGTATACATATAGCTCCTAGATCTATTTTAGTCTTTTCATTTGATCAATTGGTCAAGTTTACATTCACATTGCGTATTTAAAGATAATTAACATTCCATAAAAGAGGACTTGTTTATGTACCTCATTAGCATAGTTTGGGTTTAGTATTGGCATCCCTTCATCTTTCTTGGGTTTTTATAATATGGCTTGAGTTATATTGAGAGTTATAATTGGAAAGCCCTCTTTCTCTTGTATTGAATTTATTAGTGAAAAGTGGAAGTCTTACATTTACACATCTCATTAAGTGCTTCTATTTCACCACTATAGATTTTTTTGAGCCTAAATCATCTTCCTTTTTAATTTTTTTTTTTGAAGTAAGATTGATTATTTTTGCATTCCTCCCTTTGTTTGATTTGTTGGGTTAGATTTTTGTATCTTGTTACATTTATCTCTATCTTTGTATGCTCCTTATCACATTGATATTTGTTACATGTTTTTCGTGGTTAGATCTCACTAGTTTTCCCTTTTTTGATATCACTTGTTATGAGATTTATCACATTAATTCCAATCTATATAATTATTATTAGGAGAAGCCATAGACTCATGGACTCGTTTGATAATGATTCTTCTTTTCTTCCTAGGACCCATGATGATACTAAAATTTTCACTCATGATCTAAATCCTACCATAGATAATAACCCTTAACTCTTCCGACAATGAAGATAAAGCCCCAAGAGTTCCAAATTCCAAAGTTGAAAATATTTCTTATGAACTTGATAAGTTGGAAAATTGTCTTGTGCAAAAGAATGAAAATCCAAATAGTGTTACTACTATTGAGGTTAATAAGAAGTGTATTAATCACAATTCAAACAAAATTTCCATCTTGTGTGGTATGTCTTGTATTATTAATACTCATGTTAACCCTTTGATGAAATGTGCTCAAGAATTAGGATACAGTTATCCTTCTATAACTGTTGAACCTTCCATTTCTATTTCAACCTCCATTACTATCACTCCCACTTATAATCCACCTCTTATGATGACTTCTACATAAGTCTCTAATCCTTTAAGTGTTGTTCTTCCTAACACTACACTTCCCATGAGTATTCCTCCTACTTCCATACCTTCTTCATTTCCTTCACATGATGCTGTGCCTTTCACATATTCCAATCCTCTTCACACTCTTTGTAATCCTCCAAAGAAATATTTTTATATTCCCTCAACTTCCTACAATAACATTTATAACACATCTAATGTGTCAATTTCTACTATTACATGTTCTAATCCTACAATTAGTAGTCTAGTTTAAATCATCACCATTTTGAAATAAATAATGGAATTCACTCAATATAAGTACACAATTCCTATATATGACATTTTTAATCCCATTTCTTTGGACATCCTTTATTTTTTAATTTTGAAACACATTAGGATACTTCATCTTGAAACTTATCACAATAAGGGTGACCATGTGATTCATGTTAGGACTTTCCAAACTACAATGTAGTGATTTTTCTCGTGGGTATAGGTTTGTGGACCACCTTTGATTCTTTATACATATTTTATCTTTTTTGTACCATACATATTTTATTAATGTCAAAGTGGGAGATATAACAGAAAAAAATTATGCATAATGATGTATAGGGAGATATAGAAAGATATGTACAAATTATTTAAGGTAAGGAGTGTTGATTTTGTGTTTGACATTGAACACTCAATCATTTTTCACTAAGTGTTGTCATCAATGTCAAAGGGGGAAATTTTTGGAAAGTAAGTGGTTATATGTTTTAATTGATGGAAAAATACCTCATTTATTATTGGTTGTGATGACAATCAATTTTTGTATGATAAAGGATGTAAAAATGCCTAAGTTTAGGAACTTAATGCAATAAAAAGCTAGATAGTTTTGGTGAGTAATGAAAAAAGACTTATCACATGAGGCCACAATTTTAGTAACATGATAAATGAAGTGTCTATGAGCTATTGGTATGGTGTTTTGAGTTAAGATGAAATATATAATGTATTTTCATGATGCAAATATGAACATTTCTAGTTGATAGAGTATTTTGGCTTTGCAAATTAAATTTCCTTGTCAACTTAATTTATTATCAATAGTTGGATGGAATACAAGGAATTTAAGATTGGATAGCATGGCCCAATCTTATATTTCTGGAATACATGGATAGATTTCATAAAAATATTACTTAAGCTAACTAGATTAATAAATTTTGAGGGTATAAAAGAAAAACATTTTGGTATGCGAGCATGTGTGGGTATATTGTGATGATATATTGATGTAATATATGAGCCTTGATGTTGAATTATAGATAATATAAGAAGAAATATTTGTTGGAACTAATCAAACATTGTGATGATATGTAATAGTTCATTTTTTATGTAATATTTTTATTGTATTTGGATAGTAAGTCCAAAAGATGGATATAACCTCAATTCTTGAGCAATGAGCCCTTTTTTGTTATCACAATTCATAATAGGGTTACAAAACTTTAACATGGTAAAGTCTCCTAATATAGACATGTGTGCTAAGTATTATGTAATCACTCCTAGGAGGGTCAAGTCTCCTAAAAATGAAACTTATATTGGTCCATAATATTGTCAGTTCAATCCCTACCAGGATTTTCCCTTGGCCAGAGGCTCCTCAATAAAAAAAATTACAGTGTTATGATTTCTTCTTTGATGCATTATTTACTCTTATGTATTATAGTTTATGGTTGTGTATGGTTAATTAGTAAATTATTAAGTTGGTTTAAAAGTATTACAACACTTAATCAACCCCCTCTCCTCCTCTTAATGTTGCTTGATCCTAACACATATCATGTAGATAATGGTAGGAAAATTGTGCACCACCTTTAGTGTGAAGTGGATAACATTATAAGTGTTTCATCCACATCCACAAGCTTCCCATCCACCATCATGTTCTTTTTCTTCACCTTTGCTAGTATTTTCTTTAGAAAATTATCCTCCCCTAAATTTGGGTCAAGTTTCACTTTGTCAAGAAATAAATGGGCCTTGTCTTTGTCCTTATCTGCAAGAACCATTTTTATCTCTTCCTCGTCATGGGTGGTCTCCCCTTAGTACAAATAAAGACTAGTTAAGATGTGGGTTGAGATTAATTTTTAGGCACAAAGGGAAAAATCATCCTAACCATTATCCTTAGACTCTACATCATATAATTTTGAGGCCTCTTTCATGGTCACTTTTTGGGTTACCCTTAAGATGAGTTGATCTGCTAAGGATATAGCTTTCCTCTATGATCTCAACATTAGAATCAACTTGCATTGTGAGTTTTTTAGTAGACTTGGGTCTGGTAATGTTGATATGCCTACCACCATTCTCAGATTGATGACATTTAAGGATCACCTCACCAATAACAATATACAAAAATCTGAGATACCTTGATAATTGGATAATTTCCTTAAAGTACTTCTCATAACACATTTTCTATAGAGAGCACCAAGTGTTGAAGTCACAAAGTTTTCATGGAAAAGAGGCAGTTGGCATCAAAGGAAAATCTAACAAAATACCATGTGTCTTTCTTGAAATTAAACTATCTGAGATTCTAATAGGGTCTTCCATTAAAATATATATGATGCCTTGTTCATCCGATTAATGAAAAATGAGTCACTTTCAAGTTGTAGGTGAAGATTTTCCACCATGAAGGATGAAATTCTATGAGAGGGAATAGGTGTAAACCATGTCACACACATGAAGAGGATAATGATTACAAGGTCAAAATGCATGAAACATTTGTAACAACCACCAAAAAATATCTTCCACCTTGCTCCTCTAATTGTACTTTTGAGATTTAACTGAGGGATTTATTTATTTAAAGACCTACAGGAGCATTATTAAAAAATAATCTTTTTGGAGAGTTCAATTAGAGATAGTATTTTTTGATCCTAAGCACTGTGTTCATTAGTAGAATAGTGTGATATAGTTGTATTTGATTTTTTGTGACTCTATTATTGTAATATACATATTTAATTAAAAAATCGTAGACTATGCCAAGATTTTTTTTTTTTTTGTATGTTTCTCTACATGGGTTTTTAAGGTTTTATGTTATTTATATACAATTATAGTCATCATTTATTTCTTCAAGTTCTTATAATTTATTTTTCATTTTTAAGTTGTTGGATCACATTGTTTTACTCTTTCAATGCTTCTCATCTAGGGTTATACTATAATATTATGGTGAGTAAGATGTTATGAAAATAGTCATTTCAGTGGGATAATAGGGTGTTTTCACTAAGATCCTTGGTGGATGCTTCTTATGAGAATATATGAATGTTTTTCCTATGCCTAGGATCTTGTCATCATCTTGTCTTTCCAAAAATGAAGAGTTTGTTGTGTTCTATATTGATTCATAGGGTATAACATTTTCATTATTACTAATTAGAGCTCAAACGATTTCAAAATATCTCATGTACCACCTCTATTTTATTTCAATTTCCTTTCACTTTCCCTTATCCCCTAAGAGAATAATCATCTTCTAGAAAATCCCAAAGGTTATTTTGAGACTTGCATCAAAGATTTTGAACTTCTCTCATCTAGGTGGAAGCCTAGATCTAGGATCAATAGTTTTTGTGGTATGCCATGTAGTGCCTCTCCCATTTGACTTCTGTAAGTCATCCTGAAGGATGCAACTTTGTTGATCTCTCCTTGAGAAGGGACCATGAGTAGTCTACACCTTTGAGGTGATTGGATTTATGTTACTGTATCTATTACTTTGATTATGCTTATGGCTGATTTATGAGATTATGATGTGACTTATGGTTCATTGAGGTTTGTGCCAATGGTTACCAAGATTGATGTGGTATCATGATGTTGTTCCATGATTACCCTAAGATGTGTGCAGAAATTGCACTGTGTACTATTACTGTGCTACACTAGACTAGGTTCCTGTAGCAGTGGTTAGTCATGTTTATGACTGTGTTCACTTATATGTTTTAAGTTCCATTTAATGTTTTTTAATCAACCATAATTAATTTATTAAATAATTAGAAATGGATTGTCCATTTTGGGTTCATTGGTTATTTGTTGTGGATAGTTACCTTGTTATATATTGATCCAAGAGATATTTGTTAATCATGTTATGTTTTACATTTGAGATGACTTGAGGGTTAGGTATTGTACTTTATTCTAGTATCACAAATGTTAGACTACTATTTTGTTTAGTTGATCATATTGCATGATGGTGCTATTTTGAGATGATAGTGTGTTTTATGATGATATTTGGTTATCTAGTATTTGGACGTATCTCTGATTATGTTATGTGATAGATTTAATGCTATGGTCATTTACTTCATTCCTGTATTGTTATGCTTTGTGCAAATGTGAGTGATTTAAATGGATTATTTCAATATAATTAAATAAATGGTTAAATTGGTCATTTAATACATTTATTTCTTTGGGTATGTTATTATATGCAATTACACTTGATTGTATTGTTTAGTGTGTAGGATTTATATCTCTGGTAGTGGCACATGGAGTTAGTGATTCAACCATTCATATTTCGCCAATGTTGTCCCTATATGGTTCACGTATCATTATTTTAATCATTTAATTAAACTTTTTAGTGATTGTTTAATTTGTATTCATTTGTATTATGTGATTAGACCAGTGAGTGTGTCTGTACATTTAGAGTTTCACATTGTTACGAAAGTTGTTAAGGAAATTTCTATGTTTGGGTTTTCAGGATTTTAATTGATTTATTTTAATTTTTGGCAGCTTTTCCATAGATGAATTCCTATTTTTAGGAATAGCCTATTTTTTTTTGGGTCAATTTGGGGTTTGACTAGGTTGCTTTGTTATTTTCCCTAATCGATTATTCACTTGAAAAGTGAATAATTATCTAAAAAGGAATTTAATTCCTCACTTCTTACTTTTGAATTAGAAAGTTGGAGAGTAAAACCTAAAATCCTCTTCATGAGGATTTACTATTTTGTTCATCGTGGGAGCTATGGGCATGGGATCATTGTGAGCTTGGGCTTGTTGGATGCAACTTGGCGAGATGTTGGATTGCTGCGATTTTTAGCTACTTCTACGGGATTTTTATCTTATTGTTCAATTTTCTATTTTTCCCCTTTTGGTTGTGAGGTAGGGCTCTCTCGTTTTATTATTTCTACTTCGTTTCAACTTCTAGTTTTGGTAGCTATTTGATAGAAGGTTGAGAACTAGTGTTCACCTCTGTTTCTATATGCTAGCTCTATCTAGTTGGGTAGGTATGAGCATTTCCCTTTTTTTAGGTTGAGGGTTTTGGGTTTTGCATCATTATGCTAGCCATTTTTGCATATGGACTTCAAACCTAGATTTTATTTGATATTTGTGTCTTTTGTGCCCTAAGACCAAGTGGGTTTTAATTTCAAAGTTTTTGAATTTTGAGATTTTTTAACTTAGTTTGCATGCCACCCAGTTTTCTCAAGTTTTCTTGGCATGATGTTGGTCATGGGCTTGGATTATCCATAGGATGTCAGCAAACCATTATTTTTCTTTTATGTATGAAATTGGATGTGTGTTGCATCCATAGTCCCGACGTTGCATTCAGTTGAGTGACTTTATATCTGATGTTATGGTTTCTTTTGGACCTTTGTTCTTCTTTCATGGACACTGGGATTTGCATAGAATCCATATTCCCAGATTGAGGTTGATTGAGTGATTTCATGATGTTTGGTTTGGTTGCATCTTTGGGATTCATGTAGAATCCATACTCTTGGATTGAGGCCGATTGAGTGATTTCATGATGTATGGTTTTATTGGTTTTGGGATTCATGGAGAATCCATCCTCCTTAGTTATTTTTGATTGAGTGATATTTTTCTTGTGTTCTCATCCAGTCCTTGTGCTATGATCTTGGTGATGGTGGTGTACTACACACAAGTACATGCATGTACATGTCGAGTGACTTGCGAGGCCAGATCTTCCATGGTACTTCTAGAAGTTATGATCATTGGGGTTGGATTTGGAATATGCATGCCTATAGGAACTCATCATTGGATGAGCATGGGTAGGGTAGTGTAGCATATGGAGGGGGCTTCTATCTCAAAGCTTGCTGACCTTGTCCCATAGGATTGATAGAGAAAGTTTTAAGTAAGTGATAACTAAATAAAATGTGTGACTGATAATAGAACTTAAGATAATAAAATATATGTGTGGGTCCCTCCATTGAGGAGTTGAAATACATGATCTGAGCTTGGGCTTGTCAATTCCAAGTGATTCTCCATGATGTCAGCCCCTACATAGTAGCCCATTGAGTGTGTGACTAGGATCTATAGTTTATCAATTTTCTATGTTCTTGGTTTTAGTCATCATATTGTTTGGCATGTGTGTTAGCCATGGATGTTTTCTTGTGTGTATTTGTGGTTAGATCATTATCTCCATTAGCATGGTGAGAGTGGACCTATGGGTGCCACATGGTTGAAAGGCATAGCTACCCATACCACTGCTTGGGACCAATGTGCAGAGATGATCTATTGTCCTAGTGTGATCGTTGCTAGATATTTTCACTTGATATTTTAAGCTCTGGAGTATTCTTTCTTGTGATTTATACTTTCATTGGAACAATTGGATATCATGTTTAGATGATGCTAGTTGATTAGACACATTCCTATATTATGATGTTTAGCATATGATTAGATGATGTGAATTGCTTCATTGGTGATTCTATTGCTTATTAGTTTAGCATGTTAGATTTCCTATTTGTATGATGATTAGCATATGATAGATGATGTGGTTGATTTATTGGATTATTTAATGCTTTACTTTTAGCATGTTAGATTTCCTTATTCTTATGTTGTAGCATGTTTTAGTAGCGATGTCCTTATAAGATAACACCGATGATTTGGTCAATAGTTTGGGATGTTACACGTAGGGGATGTAGGATCCGCAATGCTCTTATGATGATATTGATAGTTGGAAGGAAATGCACACTTAGTTTAGTTTTTCAGTTATTACAATGTTATTTCTGTACATTATGAGGTTGCTTTTGTACACTGTGATGTTGCTTTCAACATGTCCTTTTTACTATTGTGGTTTAGATGGATAGATGTGTTGGATACAATTGTCTGATTGTGTGTTGTCTTTGATGTTAAACAAATGTCATGTTAGTTGCCAGTTAGTGTCTATCGAGCTCACTTAGGCATTGAAGGAAATTATGGTAGAAAGTAGTGTTAATCAAGTTCTCATGGTTAATGCAAGAAAGTTGGTTAGAGTCAATGTTTAGTGAGTTCACTTGATTGCCAAAGGATTTTGTATGTTCATAGTGTTAACCAAGCTTTTGTTGGTTAACACGAGAAATCATGTCAGGACCAGTGCTCACTGAGCAGGGTCAGCAAATGACGGATTTTATTGATTTGGATATGAAGTTTAATTATTTCAAGTACTAATTCCAGCTGACTATGGTAACAATTATTGGTCATTGAAATTTGTAATTAAGTCGACTAGACAATCTGAATGGCATAAATGAAAGGTCAAGTGGAGATACTAGTGTGTGTGAGAGTATGCAAGTGTATTGATTGATTGAGAAGGAAAGTATGTAAGAAAACTTAAAGGATGGTCAGATATCCTTATGGAGTAGCAAAGTAAGATTTGATTAAGAAGAATCTAGTATGAAGGAGAATAGAGATTTGTAATCAAAAATTATGTTGCATCCCAATCAGGTCATTTCATTGTTACTTTCTTACCATTGTAGCAGTGATCCAAAATATCTTAATAGAGTTGGTGTAATAGCCAATTGTAAATCCTCTAACAAGGTGATAGTTCCATTGAATTGTTTTAATACCTCTTGTAAGGCCACTCCTAACAGGGTGATTAAATCCTCTAACAAGGTCACACCTAACAGTGTATTTTGTAACTTTTAACCAGGTTGGCTCCTAACAGGGCTCACTTTAGAAGAGTGAAAAACAATAACTAGTTACGTTGGTGGTTTTTCCTATATTGGGTTTCCACAGTAAATCTTGGTGTCTCATGTGTTCATGTTATTTCTTTTATGCTTGCAAGTTAATCATTGTGAATGTTTAAGATTAGTTAAAAGTAAATCACACTGCTTTTACCAAGTTACATCATTTTTTGTGTGTTTACCGAATATCAGCAACAATCAATTTTATTGTTAACATCCAAGGGATATAAAATATTTTTGTGGTAACTGACTCACCCCCCCTCTTAGTTACTCCATCTATATTTCCAACAATTGGTATCAGAGCTTTTGGTGCTTGCTAGGAAAGATTTCAAGGACCTAAGCTAAAGATCAGGATGTCTTACAAGAGAGAAATTTCAAAGCTTAATAGAGACAATTTTTCAGCATGGTAGGGACTCATGAGACTTCATCTAGCTTCCATTGGTGATTCAGAATTGAAATACCTTGAAGAGGAATACATAACTCCTACTGGTACATTATGTGTTGGAAATATTGCTAAGAAAAAGAACCATAACACCATGATGATAGATATTGTGTTTTCTCTTAGCTATAAAGAATTTGATGATATCAAGGACTACAAAATTTCTTTTGAAATGTGGAATAAGCTAAAGGACATCTATGGTGG
Organism: Cupressus sempervirens; assembly: GCA_028749045.1. Classification (NCBI taxonomy): domain Eukaryota; kingdom Viridiplantae; phylum Streptophyta; class Pinopsida; order Cupressales; family Cupressaceae; genus Cupressus; species Cupressus sempervirens. Next base: position 346,263,151 of record CM053793.1, read on the forward strand.
TGATGATAATGTGAAGAGAGCCAAAGTAGAAAGCCTTAGAGGATAGTTTGATCAAATGAGCATGAGAGAAGATGAAAATATTGCCAAGTATGTTGAAAGAATTAAAGCAAGTGTTAGTGCAATTAGAGCTTCTAGAGGAGATATCAAGGAAGAAACTATTGTAAGTAAAGTTCTGAGAACATTACTTCCTATCTATGCAATTAGAGTATCTACTATTCAAGAAAGGAGGTGTGAAACAAATCATAAGATAACTTTGGATACCTTAGTAGGAAGATTGACAACTTTTGAGCAAGATAACTTTGACAATTATGTTCCAGCTTCTAAGAATATTAAATCTACATTTGAGGCCAAACTTTCACTTAAGGAAAAAGGCAAGAAAATCAAGGACATTTAGTCTGGAAGTGAAGAAGAATCAGAGGAAAGTTCTGATAGTGATCTTGAAGTTGTTGAAGCTTTACTTACAAGAAAATATTCTAGAGGCAGAGGAAAATACAAAGGTAAAGTTCCCCTAATCTATTTTTCATGTAAAGAAATTGGTCATATTCTCACCAAATGCCCAAACAAAGAAAGCAAGGATGAGAAGAGAAGGCACAAGTAAAATGGGAAAAAGGATTTCAAAATTCACAAATCATTCAAGGACAAAGGTAAGAAGACTTTTTTATGGCCAAAGATTCTGATAATAGTGAAGATGAAATAGTTTACATTGCTGTGAAAGATGAATCTAATGATGAAGAAGATAAGATGACACTTATCTCTCTTGTGAGAAAAAATGATAGATGGATCATAGATAGTGGATGTTCACATCATATTATTAATGATAAAATAAAGTTTGAACACTTTGAAGCCTATGATGGTGGAAGTGTAAGTTTTGGAAACAATGAACCTTGTTGCATAAAAGTGAGAGGCCAAATCTCATTAACCAAAGAACTTGTATGTAATAATGCCTATTGGGTTGAAGGACTAAAACTTAATTTGTTGAGTGTGGCACAACTAATAAACATTGGATTCAAGGTGGAATTCATGCATGGCAAGGCAAGACTACTGGATGACAAAGGAAAACTAATTAGATTAGGCAAACCAACAAAAGATAACCTATTTTATCTTGATCTTGGTGATTTCTCATGTTTTATTGCTCAAGTTGAAGAAATTTGTTTATGGTATAGAAGGTTATGTCATGTAAATTTTGATAACATGGTGAAAATAAGAAAATTTAGAAAAGTTAGAGATATTCCTAGTTTGAAGAAACCAGATGTTGGTTTATGTAAGAATTGTTAGATTGGCAAAATGGGAAAGACTAGTTTTAAAAGAAAAAACTATCAATCTAAAGATATCTTGGAAATAGTGCACATTGACCTATGTGGACCTATTGGAATAGAAAGCTATAGTGGAAAAAAATTCTTTATTCGTTTTGTTGATGACTACTCTAGAATGATGATTGTTACATATCTTAGAGGAAAGTTAGAAGCATTTGAGAAATTCAAATGGTATCTAGCAAGAATGGAGAAGGAAATAGGGAAAAGATTGAAATTCTTAAGATCAGACAGAGGTGGTGAATTCATCTCCAATGAATTCAACAACTTTTGCATTGAAAGAGGAATCAAAAGACAAGTATCAAACCTTGGAACTCCCAAGTAGAAAGGAATAGCTAAAAAGAGAAAAATATCCATCATGGATTGTGCAAGGACTCTAATGATTGAAAAGAATGTTGCTATCAACTATTGGAAGGAAGCCATTAGCACTACAATTCATACCTTAAACCAAGTACAGTTGCAGAAGTACTCATATAAAACTCCCTATGAATTATGGTATGGCTACAAATGCAATGTAAGTTACCTAAAAGTATTTGGAAGTAAATGTTATATCTTGAAAGAATCTAGAAAAGGAAAATTTGATGTGAAAGGTGATGAAGGTATATTCTTAGGATATTCTTGCAGAAGTAAGGTATATAGATGTTTGAATTTGTCTACTCATAAAATCATAGAAAGTGCACATGTAAGAATTGATGAGTTTGCAAAAAGAATTGAAGAGGAAAGAAAAAAGGAACTAGAAGATTATAGTAGATTTGTTTACATCAAGCCTGATACATTTCCAGACACATCTATCAATAAGGAGACCTCTACTCCTAAGTTTCCCTCAGTTATCGAGTTGCAAGGAGTTCAACTGAGTCACAAGGACATGAGTCACATTCTAAAGCTGTTGAGCCAATGCCTACCAAGTCTAAGTAACCAGAGCAAGAAGTTGAAGTTCAAAAGGAAGACAATGCAATTCATTCAAAAGGAAAGGAACCTATATTAGCTAAGTATGTCAGGAGGTATCATGCACCAGATCAAATTATTGGGGATAAATCAGAAGGCACTATGACAAGAAGTAAGCTAAAAGGTACATGCTTACTTGCTGATTTGTAAATGTTAAAGATGCATGGGAAAATGAAAGTTGGATTGAGGCTATGAATGAAGAAATAGAGAAAATAGAGAAGAACAAAACTTGGACCCTTGTTCCTAGGCCTAAAGATAAAATTGTGATTGGAACAAAATGGGTATTCAGGAATAAATTGAATGAAGATGGTAAGGTATCAAGAAACAAAGCTAGACTGGTATGTAAAGGCTACTCTTAAGAAGAAGGCATTGATTATGGTGAAACATTTTCTCCTATTGCAAGATTGGAAGGTGTCAGGACCTTACTTGCATATGGATGTTAAATCTACATTTTTTAATGGTATTCTTGATGAAGAAGTCTACATTGAACGACCAAAAGGTTTTGTTGATCCAGACAAAAGGGACATGGTTTGCAAGCTACACAAAGCTTTATATAGTCTAAAAAAAGCTCCCAGAGCATGGTATGATAGGTTGCACAACTACCTTATACAGATTGGTTTCTAGAAAATTGATGACAATAGTAGTTTGTACATCAAGGAAGGACTAGATAACAAGATTGTATTGGTAGAAATATCTATGGATGATACTTTATTTATAGGTAATGATGATCTATGCAAAAAAAATTTAGAGAAAATGAACAAATAATTTGAAATGTCTATGTTTGGTGAGATTAAGTTCTTTGTTGGACTTTAGATACAATAGAGCAGGAATGGTATCTACATCACTCGGTCTAAGTATATCAAGGAGATACTCAAGAAGTTTGGTATGGAAGATTCAAAACCAGTTGGAATCCCCATGTGTACTAGATTAAAGCTTACCAAAGATGATGATTCAAAAGAGGTAGATCAAACCTTATATAGATCAATGATTAAAAAATTATAGTATGTAGTTCATACAAGGCTTGATATTGCTCTTATAGTTGGTATAGTGGCAAGATTCTTGGCAAAACCCAGAGAAAGTCATATGATGGCAATCAAAAGAATCTTGAGATATTTGAAAGGTACTGAAGACTATGGCTTATGGTATAAACTTAGAGGAAATCTAGACCTAAAAGACTTTCTTGGTGCTGATTATGTAGAAATATTGATGATAGAAAAAGCACTAGTGGTGGAGCATTCTTTCTTGGTAAAAGGTTGGTATCTTGGACAAGTAAAAAGAAAAACTACACATCCCAATCTATAGTAGAAGTAGAATATGTTGCAACAACAGTGAATTTTTCTAATATTGTTTGGTTTAAATAGTTGTTGGAAGGCATGAAGGTTGAAATCAGAGAACCAATTGTCATGTTTTGTGATAATACAATTGCAATTAACATATCAAAGAATCCAGTGATGCATTCCAAAACCAAGCATATTGCTATAAAATATCATTTTGTCAAAGAATTAGTGAAAGACAAAGAAATTAGATTGGAATATGTCCATACAAAAGAATAGATTGCAGACATATTTACCAAACCAATACCTAAGGATGCATTCTTGTATCTAAGAGGTAAGTTAGAGGTCATTCTCCTATCTGAAGCTCACTAAATAAAATTTTACTGATGCATCACCAGGAAACCAGTTGAAGATCTATTAGTTGATGCAGCATAGTCAAGAGAACATTGCATATGAATCAGTACTCAAGGTACATTGATACTAATTTGGTATGTGTTGTCTTTGGCATATGCTATCAAAGACAGAGAGTTTACTATCATATCTTTCAAAAAAAAAAATTGAGAAGAAGCTATGTAATTCCTTCACAAAGGGAGATTACCACATAGAAGAAAAGCTTGTGGTATAAAATCTAAGAGGGAGAAACTTTCTATCATAGAAAGCCTTGTTTTCAAATTTCATTATGCTATGACATGTTGTGTAGCCACCAATACCAAAGAGGGAGATTGTTGGATACAATTGTCTAATTGTGTGTTATCTTTGATGTTACACAAATGTCATGTTAGTTGTTAGTGAGTGTCTACCGAGCTCACTCATGCATTGAAGGATTTCTTCGAAAGTTAACCTAGGAAAGTTCGTCAGAGTTAGTGGTCATCGAGTTCACTTGATTTCCAAAGGATTTTGCAAGTTCATAGTGTTAACCAAGCTTCTGTTGGTTAACATAGGAAATAATGTCAGGACTAGTGTTCACTAAGCAGGGTCATCCAATGAAGGATTTTGTTGATTTGGATATGAAGTTTAATTATTTCAAGTATTGATTCCAACCAACTATGGTAATGATTATTTGTTTTTGTAATTTGTAATTAAGCCTACTTGATAATCTAGATGGTATAAATGAAAGGTCATGTGGAGATTCTAGTGTGTGTGAGAGTATGCAAGTTTATTGATTAATTGAGAAGGAAAGTGTGTGAGAAAACTTGAAGGATGGTTAGATGTCCTTGTGGAGTAGCAAAGTAATATTTGATCAAGAAGGATCTAGTATGAAGTAGAACAGAGATCTGTAATTAGCAATTCAGTTGCATCTCAATTAGGTCATTTCATTGTTACTTTCTTACCATTGTAGTAGTGATCCAAAATCTCATAACAAAGTTGGTTTAACAACCAGTTGTAAATCCTCTAACAAGGTGATAGTTCCATTGAATTTTTTTAAGACCTCTTGCAAGGCCACTCCTAATTGGGTGATTAGATCCTCTAACAAGGTCACACCTAATAGTGTGTTTTGTAACCTTTAACTAGGTTGGCTCCTAACAAGGTTCACTTAAGAAAAGTGAAAAATAGTAAATAGTTACATTGGTGGTTTCTCCCATGTTAGGTTTCCATGTTAAATCCTGGTGTCTCATGTGTTCATGTTATTTATTTTATGCTTGCAAGTTAATCACTGTGAATATTTAAGATTAGTTAAAAGTAAATCACACTACTTTTACTGAGTTACAACATTTTTTGTGTGTTTACCGAATATCAATAGCAATCATTTTTATTGTTAACATCCAAGGGATCTGAAATATTTTTGTGGTAACTGATTCACCCCCCCTCTTAGTTACTCCATCTATATTTCTAACAAGATGTTCCTCTTTCTTGTTCATGACATCTTGTTGTTTATGCACTCAAGTGTTCACTCCTTGATCTATGTGGATCTGGTACTCCTTGGTGTGGAGGTTTGTTTTCCCATCTCATCCTTTGTTTGGCCCTTAGAGTAATTCTTTCTTTCTCTGGGAGATAATTTAAAGTATTGCACATCCAAAGGAGAAGAATCATGCAATACTAGAAAGTATCGCATGCCCTTGTAAACTCTATCATGCAACACTATGTTGTATCACACACCTCTTGGAGAAAGGTCATACAACACTAGTAAAGTATTGCACTCCTTGAGAAGTGTCGCCCAAACCCTGATTGTATCACACACCTTCATTAGAAAGGTTGTATGATATTGGAAAGTATCATACTATGCTGATTCAAAGTATCGCCTAGGTTTTGGAAAAACCTATCCAGGCAGGTAGCAGGCACATTCTGGTTTGATCGAAAGTTTTTTGAATGTGTTTTGGATACCCTTTATGGTGTTCTCAAATACCTTAGAATTAGATTTTGAATTTGGAATGTTTTGGATTTAGAATCATTTGTGTTCTTCTATGGTTTATAATTTTGTTTGGTAGTGGCGTTTGGAGATTCATTGGTTGCTTAGATTATTGATATAGTCTTCCATTGTGATCTTTTTGATCCCTATATGATGTTTTCATGTGCATTCATACTTGAAAAAAAATATATCTTGGCTTAAATTGAATCCTTGTTCCAAGGATCTCTAGGCAGGGCATTACATGCCAAGCAGAGCATAGCTTTTATAGGTGAATGAGTGGTTCCTTTTAATTGTTTTAACCTTCAAGAGCTAGATCCCAACCACATGCTGACTTTATAGCTCATAAATGTTAGTCTCATTCTAATGGTAAAAGTTGAGTTGCCAATCTCAACCCCCATTTTCTCTTTTGAAACATCATTAGTAAAACCTTTCCCTTCCCCCTATGCAATACAATAAATGGATATTATGTCCAATAAAATTTCCACCCTCTTTTTCACAAGAATGAAAATATTCCACCTCTCAACCAAAAATATCAAGCCAAGAGTGCTCATAATTTTTCTCCTTAGGCTTCTAAGGAATAGAGAGAAAAGAAAAAGTAGAGGAAGAAATGCAAAATGAGGTTTTTCCCAAACACACCTCTCTACAAACATAGGATGAGGAAGAAGAAAAAGAGGAGGAAGACTTGATATCTCTTTTTAATGAGCTTTCCTTCTTCATTGATATGGAGAAGATCATTGGTGGAATAGTAAAGAGAATAGTTCAAAAATAAGATTTTCTTATTCTACTAAGATCTGTTATTGAGGAATCTCTAGATATTAAGGAGATTCTAGAAGAAACTAATTATGGGGGTGAATTTATGGATGAGTTTGATTCTATTTTCACATCTATAACCTTTAAGTCAAGATATTCTAGATTCAAATACCATGAGCTAAAATAAGAGAAGAGTATCTCTACAATAATAAAGATTCCATAAGAGTAAGTCTCTTATGGTAATCAAAAGGTGTGAGGGCTAATGAAACCAACAAAGGGATCTCACATCAAGCACATTGCCAAGATCTGTAAGTCGCCACTCATCATACTCCCCATGAGGATGGAGATGAACTTCACAAGGAAAATGAGCAATTCACAAATTCATTACAAAGAGATGATATTCCAACATTAGTGAGTTTATTTATTGTCAAATATCTAGAGGTACTATGGCAAGTCAGTTTCCATTGAACCTTTTTTTTCTAGTTGATTATCTAGAAACATGTAATATATAAAAAAAATTTTAGGAAATAAAGTTACTTTAATAAGAAGATCGGTGTTTTTGTTTAACATTAGCCAATGTGAATTTATATACATAGCAAGTTAGGGGTTTTCTCATTTCACAAGAAGTGTGGTTGCATATAATACATTCTTCTTAAGAGAATTCATATTATGGTTTTTATTTTTTCTCCAAGTACATACTTGCACAAGTTTTTGTGTCTCTTCTTATTTTGAGGCTGATATATTTTAAGGCTACTTTATTTTTAGTATGTGCCTAATGTATAAAGCAACGTAGTTTGTCAAGTCAAATATTTTGTTAAAATAGCTTAAATAAGATATGTATGTATGTATGTATGTATGTATATATATATGTATATATATATGTATATGTATATGTATATGTATATATACATATATATACATATAGATATATACATGTATTGATATATCTATATGTATATATATGTATATATACATATACATATACATATACATATATATATACATATGTATATATGTATATATATAAATATATATATGTATGTATATACATACATATATACATATATATATATATACATATATATATACATATACATATATATATATATATATACATGTATATATATATATACATATATACATATATATATATATATATGTATATATATATATGTGTGTATATATATACACACACACACACACACACACACACACATTGATAGTAATCATTCTTGAGGTGCCTATTTTCATTAAATTCCAAAGTTATTTTTTCTTACTTGGGATATATGAGAATAGATGCTTGAAGAATGATTACTCTCAATGTATTATATATAGGTGTATATAAGTTAGTGGCAGTTGCGATGCAATAAGAAAAGCATTATTACTCTTTCTCTATTTTTGATAGTGTTAGTATAAAAAACTAATAATAATAATTTTTTAATTATAGTTTTATAAAGTTACTATAAAATTTTAATTAAATTAATAATTAGGGTTATAGTTCAAGTTACTATAAAAAAATTCTTCAAAATTTTATATTTAATTCTGTTTTTTAATTTTATTGTATTGTTCTAGTTAGGTTTACAATCAATAGAATTAGGGTTACAAATATGATTATATAACCTAATCATGAGAAACCTTATGATAAGTTAAATAAGTTGTTTGTGATGTTTCTACTATCATATCTTCGTAAATTCACCTAAGATTTTAATTATAAGTTATGATTGTCTTTTACTTAGATATGGCTATGTTAGAATTTGTTTTATTTGTATGATTAAGTTTAACTATATTCCCATAGTGAAGGTTATTATTAGGTGTAGTTTTCAAATTATAATCAAGTATAACTTGTTATTGTTAGTATTAGGGTTATGAAAAATAAGGTTTAAGTGAGTTTTATACTATTTATTTTAATGTAAATGGTCTTTACAATTTTCATTAATGTTACTACAACCTTAATTTGAGGACCCAAATAATGTTCATAGTAATATTTAGAAACCATATAACTATCATAGTAAAATTTATAAATTGGAGATTTACTATAATAAAATTCCAAGCAAATGAATCTTCCAACCATAAAAAAAGGTAAAATAATAAGGTAATCATGTCACATTAAGTATTTTTTTAAATTCTTCATTATGTGTAATATATAAAGTGGCAATGTGCAAAATTAGATTAACAATCAAATACATGATGATAATGATCGCATAACATATGAGAAAAACTAATTCTATATTATATAATAATACACTTCAAATACATCATTGATTTTCAAGACATTAAAGTCTATAATCTTCTACTTTTCTCTTTGAAAGTTTTTTCCCAGATTTCATTTTCTCATAGTGGTCATATGTGAAGGGTGGTATTATTGTCAATCCTTCTAGTAACTTTATACAAGATACAACAACAAATGTCAATCCTACTCTTTCTCTTGGACCCATGCCAATTGTGGCTTTTGAAAAAGTTATCCCTTGAGATTTGTGTATTGCCAATGCCTATGCCAACCTTAATGGTGGTTATAAATTCCTACACTTTGCAATGATGTTATTGGTACTATTTTTAGATGATCATCATCAAATGGTACTCTAGAGTGATTATCAAATTTAACTGTAACATATGTTGGTGGCTTAGGTGTAGAGGTTCCTAGTTTATAAACTATATTTTCTAATATATCTAAGTGATCCATTGACAAGACCAGATTCTATCCATATATTCATAGTCAACATCACCCTTAAATTATTACTAATCAATAATTATGTGTCTCATTCTTTAGTTGAGAAATATTTATTTCTATTACCATTCCTTGACTTAGTTGCAAGGCTACATTCCACTAGATGTCTTAAAGAATACAACATCCTCATGTTATAGTTATGAACATTATCATTTGTAGAGAAAAAATACACTTTCTTATCAACATCATCATTTCTCATAACATCTAACCTTATAGACATTCTTATCATGAGAAAGTTCAAGTCATCTATTTTTGGATTCATATCTCTTAAATTTGTGAGAAGTTGACAAAATCTTTGTTGATCAATATTTACCCCATCTTGCCTAAATACTATATCTAGTGAAACCACCATCTTGAATTCTTACTAAAATAATTTTTCATGTCTATTGCTATCATATGTTGGTCTATCATTGATAGGAGGTAATTGCCCCAAATAACCAACTAAAATAATAGATACACCTCAAAGATAGTTATGAAGATTTAAGTTAGGACCATATAGTCAAATCATTACATATTCCTTCTATATGACCAATGTCAATAAGAATTAGAAGAAATTAATTAAAAGTTATGATGTAATGAAAGGTATACCTCCAAATATTATGTCTACACATTATGGAAAGTCTTGTCTGAGTCAGGAATCTATATTTTCTAGCATCTTCTGGTCAATAAAGCTCATTTCATCAATATATATATATATATAATATTCTCCATCTCTTACCAAAAAATCATAAGTTTTGTCCCTTCTAGTTGTTCAAAATTAGTAGTTGGCATTCATAACTTTGGATGGATGGTTGAAGTACCTATATTAAAAGCTACACCTCCAGTTGGTGCAAGCAATAGAAGTATAGAAGGGACTTTTATCATTTCCATTTGAAGAGATTGATTGATGGCACCAATTAGGTAAGACTTTGATATTCCTGTCATTCCATGAATTATCATAAATAAAGGATTTCCAACTTCATTTCTACGATAGTGTGACATAATTATGCCAAATTCATTTTATTTATTTTGACTAGGAGTTGCAAAGTTGATGCATTGAGGGATGTCATCATACATAAGCATCCATGATTTTTCATTTTAGGTATAAAATTGACTGCTTGGATTGTGTTCTCTTAACTTTGATATTCAATGCACCAATTTTTACTGTTGTCAATATCTCTTCTTCCCAACATGTCAATTTTAGAAGTTGGCATATGTTGAGCATGATGTACCTCAGATATGATTTCCCACTCATGTTCAATTTTATTTTCTTGAATTCCTCCATTACCCTTGATCTCTGAATCAGTTGAAGGTTCATCATTTTTTTTCATGTACTTGTCTTTGGACATGCCAAGGATTATAGTTGAGTGACTCCCAATTTGTTACTATAGTATCATTATCATGACCAATGTCCCTCTCAACATTACAAAAAGGTTTGTATAGCAACAACTCTGAAAAACAAAAGTCCACCCACTTATTAGACTCACATGGAGGAATAGAAAAATACCTAGGGAAAACTCAAAAAGTATTTGTTGTCTTCCTTGGACCCTATTTATTATCTCCTCTTCTTTTAGGATTGTACATACAGGACCTTGTTACATCAGACAAAATGATACATTCCATACAAAGCGGTCTTGTTTTGTAACCATCAACAAAATATTTTGTGAGTTCTTCCTCATCTCTAACATCATTCAGTATAAAAAATTTGATATTTAGATTAACAAAATTTATACTACATTCAACCAATGGGAGTTCTAATAGCACTTGACATATTTCTTGAGCTCCAATATCTCTTTCTACAACTATGTCCATTAAAAGCTTTTTATATGCTTGAGCTGCTAAATCATCAAGATTTTGAAGATTTGAAAGGTGGATCAACATTTTTTGATATGTTTATGAGCTTCTCTCTACTTTTTCTACATATTTTACAATTTATTTGATCACTACATGTCTTGAAGAATAGGTTACCAATCAACATTGGCCCTCCACAATTGCAATATATAGCACTTATGTATATTAACTCTCTCATCATTTCTTTTTATTTCAAATCTTTTCTCACCTAATTCAACATCCTCATATAAATTTGACCCCTCAAAATTAAATTTCCAAGAAGAATTATACCTAAAAATTTGATAAATACATATCTTGTTAACCCAACTCGCTGGAAAAGGAAATATAGAAATTACATATGAAGGTAATTTTGGTTTTGATCTACCTACAAAAAACTCTTCCTCCTTTTTTACAAAGGCATGCAACCTCCTTACAGACTATGTGTCTTTCAACATAATTGAGTATTTATTCATAGTACTAGTAAATATCCATCTTAGCTAGTTGTGTTGTATTCTTGAGACATGGATGTTGACCAAAATTTTGTTACTTAAAAATATGCAATCGTATTTATGGGCCAGGAATGTGAATAAGTTTTTAACCATCAATGTTTTGGATCATAGCCCATGATCCATCGTCAAGATGAGAGAGTGTTGATGATGGATCATGGGGTATGATTCAAAACATTTATGGCTAAAAACTTATTCACATTCTTAGCCCAGAAATACAACTACATACCTCATGGATTGTGGAAATCTCCTATCTTCAATACCTAAAAATGACAATTCATTTAACATTGGATTGAATAAATTATGGTTAACAACACATTTTAATATTTACTCATTTAAAATATCAAACTTACATGTATATTTATTTGATCAGGATCAAGTCTAGGATTCCATGCATGAATAATGGAGTCAAAATACCTCTCTGCACTTTTGTATTCATCCTCATTCGACCAATTAATAGTGTCCATATTTGGTGTCCTTGCAAGCCATAATAAGCCATGAACATGAAATGAACCTAGATATTTCCATTCATATCTACACCAAAAGTCCCTCAATTTCATACCCCTTTCAAGTATTTTTCTCCTGAACATTGTATTTCTTAAGTACATGTAATACACTACTATCATCAATATGACAATAGTCAATAATATTCTATCTTCTTCATCTCTAAGCATCCCATGGATTAGTAGGTGGTGTACTAGGCTACAATGAATTTAAATCAAGTCAATGCATATTTGTTGCACTTAACATGAAGAAAATGGTAGGTGTACCAAGTTGGTGAAGTAGGTCTATTAATTTTTCTCTACACTTAGCCCAATATGATCTTGTTCCTCTTATAATTGTTCCAAACCCCATTAGCATATCCACAAGATTTTTACATGGCATATTTTCCATATGTTCAAATAGTTCATTCATGGTTATTGGCATGTCTTGAAAACTTTGCAAAAATAGCTACTAAACTTTGTGAATGATGTCTCATTATTATGCTCATCACAAAATACCTAAAGTATGCATGTTTTCCAAAGAGGTGATCCCTATCCTTGATGAAATTCTTTAAAAAATCATGCAAGTGTACTCATTTCATTATAGTCTCTAATCAATCACAACTTCCATCTAGAAACAATGTTGGGAAAGCCATATCCAACAACCCAGATGTGACATACTCATTGATAGGTGATGCATCTATAGATGGCCACTCAATTAAAGTAGACACAACTGCATTAGGATTATTAATCAAGCATGGATTAATTCCATTTTCCTTTGAGAATTAGGTGTCCTTAAATCCATAAAGGTCATGTACTCAATTATATTACCTCCACTTGTCTCCATGAGGGGAGCCAAGAATACAACTTCATTTGCATTAGAATCAAACTCCATGTGCACGGTCTTTAATCTATCAAAAAAATTCTCATCCATATTTATTGGAAATTCATTAAGATTAGTTTCATTTGTTCTAATATCTACATAAAATTTATCATGATCAACTTTGTATTTCGATGCTCTGTGAACATGATCCCTATTTACTATAAAGTTATAACATGTACCACATTGATCCCTTCTTCAAATATAATGAATGGTAAATGGTCAATTGTATGTGGTAAGAATTTTGAAACCCATTCCACATGTTGGGGAAAACTAATGGTATGTCATTTGTACTTATACTGACCACTTGTTGCATGTGTAACTTTTAGTATTGGGCTGACATATTCAATCAACATCTCTTCAACTTGAGTTAAATTTGAAAGCTCTTCTAGTTGAGAGATAGGATCCATATTATTTGAAGATGAAAAACTATGAATTCCTCTCTCTTGGTGAAACCTATTGCATATAGGACCCTTACTGGTGTGATATACTTTCATTCTCATATATGACTCTTGACAAACATAACACATATTTGGTGTTTTCAAACTATCTATTTGATGTCTAAACTACTTTTGGAATCATTTGAATTTAGATTGAAGCATACCATTTGGGTTGGGCATGTTTTCTCTATCACTTTTGAATTCTAAATTGACACGGATTTCATTTGCATGTTCTAGTGTTTTTGGTACACATTCTATGGATGGAAAGCCCACATTCTCAATATCTATTTGATTGTCTTTATTTGCAGGCTTCTCATATGCGTCACTTGCTTGGGTTTTAGGATGTTGTACTTAACATATTTGTTCATTTTGAAGAAGGAGGCTCTTACAAGTACGATGGAAATTATTTCACTCTATATTTTCCAAATTGTGATATTTAGTTTTCAGTTGTTCAACTGTTAATTCCACCCTTTCGTTGGCATATCTTTTCCTATGCCCTTGATTTCCTATTAGTCTTTGTGCTTTACTTTCAGATTCTATTTGAGGGTTGATGCACCAAGTTGTGCCAAAAACATGACACAAATTCTAAAAGTGCACATGCACTTGGGCTCCACAAGCCTTAGGCTTGTGAAGCCCAAGCCAAAGCATGTGCGTGCTTTTTAAAATTACAAGATTTTATATATGGGCCACAAACCCACGACCCATTTCATTTCTTTTTGTTGCTACCTTATTTCTCCTCAATAGCATGCATAAAATTTGTAAAACTTGAAGAATTTTCTCACTCGACTCCTCAAAATTCCTCCTCGTCGCCAGAGATCAAGATCAGGATCATGCAGTATGTTTTCAACTCTTGTTTTTGCATTTTTTAATATGTTTTTGCATTGTTTTACAAGTTTTTACATTTTTTTTAAAGTCTTTTTTCAATTTTTCTTTAAATTTGTTTTATTTATTTAGAATGCAATTGGTTTCTTATCAAGAAATGTGAATAATCAACCACCAAATCCCCAACTTGGTAAGAAAATCAAAATGAAAACACTCCACAAGATCCAAATCAAAACACTCCACAAGAAGAGAAAGAAATTTCACAACCTCCACTAATTGAAAGACCTCCTCTTGGCACCCAAGACAACAGAATGAATGAAATAGAAAGAGGGAAAAATGAATTAAAAGAAATCATTGGTAGGTTCAAAGCTTGTGGAAAAACCAATCCTATGAGAGCACAATTGACATCCTCTCTTGAGTCCATTATGAGACATATAGCTTTTATTAGTGGTCAATTGGATATTTGGCATGTTAAGAGAGAAGAACAAAGAAGATATTATGCAAACAAATTATCCTATAAAGATGTAAGAAAAAAGGACATAGAAAAAGGTAGCTTTTGTGCATTGTTTGAAAAGACCGAAGAACAAGACACCATTAAAAATACAACTAAAAGGTTCCCCATCCATTGGTCCATACATTATGATATTAGAAATAAATTTTGGGATATATGGTGAATGGTCTTTGATGCCCCTCCCTACAATAATCATGAGGTTCCAAAGTATTTCTTAAAAAAATTGTATTGTGAATTTTTCCTTGGAGAGATCCTCAATAATTTTTGATATGCTAGAATCTCAGGGTAGAGGTGAGGGGTCATCATTTGAGAGGCCAGGGGCACGTCGTGACCCTAATGTAGTTAGGGTGCCTGTTGTTGAGCCATAGGGTGAGCATGTGATTATTCCTTTAGTTATGAAGGAACATGTAGAGACCAGTACTTTAGGGACTATCAATGCTTTGACACAGACCCTCATTCATTATGACAGTCCATTAGTTGAGGAGGATCCTTCTTTGCATTATGGTCACATGTGCACATCATGTGGATCCTTATGCACATTTGGCAGTAATATTGGAGACATTATGGATGATGGGCTAGTCACCAATGAGTTCTTGAGTGACACATTTGGCATTGACACACAAGTAAATAAAAATTATAAAAAACTAATTTGATCACATTTCATATGTACAGTGAATAAAAAATTAATTAGCATGTCATGACATTGTTCAAAATCTAGGGTAAGAGTGTTGATGGCCCTAATGTTAGGACTAAACCACGAACAAAAATAACAATTACATGAAAATATAACCAATACTAGAAAATAATAGATCACACAAAAAAGAACACAAGGCACCAAGATTTAATGTGGTTCACCCAATCCCTGGGCTATGTCCACTAAACAACAAGTCCGATCATATTACAATCCAGTGATTACAACTTGATTACAATTCATAATCCCTTACAACTCAATACTGCGACAAGAACCAATTTCACATCACAACATAATATAATGAAAAATACCTAACCCTAAGCCCTTTTATAAAAGTATTTTATGTTGTTTTAGGGTTACAAAATGTCGGCCATATGTTGGCTACAATGTCAGCCACCACCCAAAAATATGTACACTACTTTCCTAATCAGTCACCACAATCTAACAATCTCCCACTTGGGGACTAATCAGGCTCCACACTAAACATCAATCTCCCACTTGGAGACTAGTTTTGTAGCAATACTGCTACTACATGGGGCTCCCACTAGATCAAACCACCTTGGACTTTGCTATTTTTTTATTCATGTTTAGTCTAGAAGATCAACCGAAGCTGAAGAGGAGGTTAGCTTCTCCCTTGTTACTACCTTTGTCAACATATCTTTTGGATTGTCATTTGTATATATCTTCTCCAACTTTAACTGTCCATCCTCTTAAACTGACCGAATGAAATGGTACCACAACTGGATGTGTTTGGTCTTTGAATGCAGAGCTAAATTCTTTGCAAGATGAATGGCACTCTGACTATTTGTGAATAAATAATTATCCTTCTTAGGATGTCCCAATTCTTCCAAGAAGAATTAAATCCATATCATCTCCTTGGTTGCCTTTGTATCAGCAACATACTCTACCTTTGTAGTGGATAGAGCATTAATCTTCTATAACCTAGAAACCTAGCTCACAACTGCCCCACCAACTAGTAAAGATGTAACCTATAGTACTCCACCTCGTATCAATATCCCCTACCAAATCTAAGTCAACATAGCCCTGCAAATCAATAATAGAGACCCCAAAGTGTAAAAATTTATTGGATGTGCCTCTCAAATATCTAAGAATCCATTTGACTGCATTCCAATGCTCAATTCATGGATGTGCAATATCTAGCCTAGTACATATCATAGCATACATCAAGCTTCCTACAGCTGAAGCAGAGGGTACTTTGGAAATCTTATCCTTCTCTTCCTATGTCCTAGGATGCATCTCCTTAGTCAACTTCAAATGACTAGGTAAAGGTGTGTTGACAGCTTTAGCATTCTCCATAGAGAAAGGTTGCAACACCTTCTCAACATAATTAGCCTAAGATAGCATCAATGTTATGTTCTTCCTATCTCTACAAATCTTCATACCAAAGATTTGTTTTGCTACCCCAAAATCCTTCATAACAAATGCATGTGCTAATTGGCTTTTCAACCCCTTAATGTGATCCATGTCAGACCCAGTGATAAGCATATCATCAACATATAAACATAAAATAATGTAGCTATCATCATCCAACCTCTTAAAGTAGACACAATGATCTGAATGACACCTACTATAACCATGCTCATGTATAAGACAATCAAATTTTAGATACCATTGTCGAGGTGCTTGCTTCAAGCCATACAAACTTGTCTTCAATTTGAACACTAAGTTCTCCTTACCTTTGCCTGCAAATCCCTGTGGCTAAGCCATATATATCTCTTCATCAAAATCTCCATGAAGAAAGGTTGTTTTAACATCTAGCTGCTCTAAATGCAAATCTTCAGTAGCCACAAGACTTAAAATAGTACAAATAGAAGTCATTTTAACAATGGGAGAAAATATCTCATCAAAATGAATTCCCTTTTTCTATGCAAATCCTTTGACAACTAACCTAGCTTTAAATCTTTTCTTACCTCCTTCCTCTTCTTTCAACCTGTAAACCCACTTATTCTGTAAAGCCCTTTTATCTACAAGCAACTTGCACATATCTCATGTCTTATTCTTCAACAAAGATTCCATTTCATCTTTCATTGTAGACTCCCACTAAATCTTAGTATCCACCTGCATTGCTTCATCATAACTTTCAACTTCACCAACATCAGTACGTAAAATAGAATACAAAGAGAGAGAAAATCTTTCTGGAGGTTTAATTTGCCTTTTTGATCATCTAACATTCACTAGTGTGTGTGGTATTTGTTGTTGTGGTTGTTTCACATCATGAGGAATGGCTAGAACATTAGCTTTTGGAGTATCATCTAGCACTACATAATCATCTTCTTTCTTCTCATGTTGCTGCAACAGATCTTTGTACAACACATTCTCATTGAACATGACATCCCTGCTTCTCACAATTTTCTAATTTTCAAAATCGCAAAGCCTATAACCAAATTTATTAATGCCATATCCAAAAAATACACATTTCTTTGACATAGCTTCTAGCTTGGTTCTATTTTCAAAATCTATGTGAGAAAATGCTTCACAATTGAAGGTTTTGAGAAAAGAATAACTCACCTTCTTACTAGTCCATGGTTCCTCTAGAATACCACAGCCCAAAGGAGTAGAGGGACCTCTATTAATAAAATATATAGTAGCATTGATAGCCTTCACCCACATGTGTAAGGGCAACCCAACATGCAACCTCATGCTCCTTGCACACTCCATTATAGTCTTGTTCATGCGTTCAGCCACTCCATTTTCTTGTGGAGTCCTTGAAATAGTTTTCTATCTATGAATACCATTAGTGGAGCAATAATCTTCAAATTCATGACTGCAATACTCACCACCATTATTAGATTTGAGACATTTTAATTTCTTACTAGTCTCATTTTCAACCAAGCATTTCCATTTCTAAAAAGTTTGAAATATATCAGAATTCTATCTAAGGAAATAAACCCATACCTTTCTTGTTACATCATCAATAAATGTAACATAATAATAATAGCCTCCAGGGGAAGATATCTGAGCTGGTCCCCATACATCGGTATGCACAAGCTCTAATTTCTCCTTTTTGTTTTCCTTCCTAGTCTTTACAAAACTCACTCTCTTTTGTTTTCCATATACACAACTTTCATAGAAATCCATATTAACACATTTTAGACCTAGTAAAACTTTTTTTGAATAAAGTACTTTCATACCTTTCTCACTCATGTGGCCAAGTTTGTTGTGCCACAACACTATATTAGAATCTACAATGGCTATTTGTTCTCCTTGCTCAACTGCAGCAATTGTTTCTAAACATTCATTTTTCTCTGAAA
Source organism: Cupressus sempervirens (assembly GCA_028749045.1). Classification (NCBI taxonomy): domain Eukaryota; kingdom Viridiplantae; phylum Streptophyta; class Pinopsida; order Cupressales; family Cupressaceae; genus Cupressus; species Cupressus sempervirens. Next base: position 346,281,915 of record CM053793.1, read on the forward strand.
CAATTAAAGTAGAAGGAACAATATGACCTGTACAAAGATATAAGGTGCCTACTTTCACACCTTTTTCTACTACAACAGAACCTTTTGAAACCTTCCAATTTTTATCATTAAAAGTAACTACACAACCCTCATCACCGAGTTGCCCTGCTGAAATTAAATTCCTACTTAGCCTTGGAACATGTCTTACCTCATGTAGTAGCCAATGATTCCCATGCTGCAACTTAATCTTAATTGTTCCCTTTCCAACAATCTGACAGGGTTCATTATCCCCCAAGTAAACAAGCCCAAAATGCCCTTGGACATAATCAATGAAATAACCTCTATGAGGTGTAGCATGAAATGAAGCACTAGAATCTAAAACCCATGAATCATCAACACTTTCTAAAGACAGAAGCAAAGCATTCTCTTCGGATTTTTTACTTAACACATTTGCATCCTTGTCTCCATCTAATTTATCTCCTTCATTTTTCTTTCAATTCTAGCAATCTTTCTTTTTATACCTAGTTTCCCACAATACTAGCAGTCATTTGGTCCTCTCAATTGAGACGTCTTCCCCTTTGACTTTCCTCTTGATTTTTCATGATTCCCAAAGTTATTTCCTCTCTCAATCATTTTCCCCCTACTTTGTGCATTCAAAGCACTTCCTGATGTAGATCCACCTGAGGATTTCCTACGAGTTTCTTGACTCAAAACAACATCAATCACATCTTCACATTTTAGGGTACTAGATCCAGGAAAAAAATTACTCACAGCCATTACCAAGCCATTCTAGCTTTCAGGCAAAGAACACAAAATCAAGAGAGCCCTAATTTCTTCATCAAAATTGATACCCACAGAAGATAACTAACTAGTAATAGTATTAAACTCATTTAAATGATCTGCAATAGATCCACCTTCTACCATTTTCATATTAAATAAATGCTTCATGAGAAATACCTTGTTTGAAGTGGAGGGCTTTTCATACAATGTCGCTAGGGTTTTCATCAACTCTTCTATCATCTTCACTTTTGTAATATTAAATGCCACCAATGGTGCCAGGTATAACTAAATTTTTCTGAGTGCCTTTCTGTCCAAAATATCTCATTCATCATTTGACATAGATCCCTAATTATTGGGTTTTCCTTCTAACGGCTTCGATAAGTCCTTCTGATAAAGATAGTCTTCCAGTTGGATCTTCCATAACTAGAAGTTCTGCCCATTAAACCTATCAACCCTCAGCTTACCCTTGTCGACCATTTCTCCCACTCAATTGTGAAAATCCCACTCAACTGTGAGACTTTCCTATAGAAGATAACTGAAAAAACAACTAGGCTCTAATACCACTTGTTAGGATTAAACCACAGACAGAAATAACAATTACATGCAAATATAACCAATAACAGAAAATAATAGATCACACAGAAAAGAACACAAGGCACCAAGATTTAACATGGTTCACCTAATCCCTAGGTTGCGTCCACCAAACAACAAGTTTGATCTTATTACAATCCAGTGATTACAACTTGATTACAATCTATAATCCCATACAGCTCAATACTGCCGCAAGAACCAATTTCATATCACAAAATAATATAATTAAAAATACCTAAACCTAAGCCCTTTTATACAATTATTTTATGCCATTTTAAGGTTACAACATGTGAGTGATATGTCGGCCATATGTTGGCTACAACGTCGACCATGGCCCAAATTTTTTTTTTGGGTCACTGCCCTGAATCCTAAAGAATTTATGAAGTATGTATAGTACTTTCTGATCAGTTGCCACAATCTAACACTTAGGGTAAGAGTGTTGAGGTCTATCTCTCTCTCTCTCTCTCTCACACACACACACACACACAGAATCCCATGCCCCACTTCTCTCTCTATCCCACCCTCTCCCATCCCCTTCTCTCTCTCTCTCTCTCTCTCTCTCTCTCTCTATATATATATATATATATATATATATATATGATGAGGACACAACCCAAGACAAAATGAACACAACAGGAAATGGAAAATATTATTATCAGAAGTGAACTACTATTACATTTAGTACAATGAAAATAGACCAAAGACATGTCCTATGGGCTTAGAATGTTCTCTAATCCTAGAGAAAAATCCTCCTCTAGTACCTTCTCTCAAACTCCACCAAAAAATTGCCTTTGCAATACCAGAAATCCCCTTAAGTAACCCAAATTAGGTTAAGGGTTAGGAATAAATTTTAGAATATGCCATTTGAAATCCATCACCAAAATAGAAGATTCTAGAAAACACATCAGAACTTGATGTAAAATTAGAAGAATCCAGAAATGGTAGTCCAACTTCTAGAAGGCATAACTTTTGATCTGGGACTCTGATTGACAAACCATTTACATTTCTAGAAAGCTTTCCAAACACTCTATAGTAAAATGGACTAGCTTTTCTTGTCCCCCATTATTTGGTCCTATATGAGTCCATTTAGTTCCTCAAATCTAACTTTGAAGTGCTCTTAGGGGATCTCTAGGCAACTTAAAATTGTAATAACTTTCAAAATGCAAAGCCTTTTGACCTAATTCTTTTTCTTGAGTGCTTTAAATTATAATTATAATCATCCCTCCAACTAGACTCACTAAATCATCATAATTATGGCTCAATTATGAAATAACTTATTTTTTGCATTGGCATGTATCCTAAGGTGCTCACAAAATCTAACCCAAAAAACCAATAGTGGAACTATGAGAGTTAGAATCTTTATTTGACCCAAATTGGTATCCAAAAGTAAAAACACATTAAATAAAAACTAACAATAAGCATATTTTTGGGTGATATAGAATTGCCCTTACACCACTGGATACTCCTGCATCAGAAACCCAAGGTAGATTGAAAAGTGACCCTATCACTTTATAGCCAGTAGAGGAAAACCCAAATGGACAACATCTATTCTGTATATCCAAGTTGGTATTCTTTATACTGCCTATTTCTGGTACTCTGACCCACATGACTACCCAGAATTTATTCAATCTCTTCCTTCTTAGAAGTAGGAATTGGACATGGCTCCAGCATCAATTCCTCATCTACACCATCATCATGATATTCTATTAAGTTTGCAATATTTAAAATAGGAGAAATGTGAATCCCATCTGGTAACTCCACCTCATATGCATTCCCTAAATCATGTTTCTTCAAAATTTTGCAAGGGCCAAATTTCTTCATCTTTAGTACACATTGGAAATTATTCCTTCCTCAAATATACCATAACCTAATCTCCAACTTGGAACTCCTTATGTCTCCTCTTTTAATCTGCCCTAGCCTTATATTGTAGGTTCATCTTGGTAATATGTGTTCACACCTCCTCATGTAGGTTTTTGACAAGTTCAACAAAGTCTTCTACCTCAACACTTATCCTCTCCCCTTGCTCCATCTTCCTTAGCTCTAGAGTAGTCCTTAGAATGCTCCCATACATAATTTGGAATGGTGATCTACTAGTACTCCTATTCATAGAATTATTGTATGCAAATTCTGCTTGTGATAGAATCAAATCCCATCCCTTGGGCTTATCTCCTACTAAAAACCTCAACAATTTACCTAGTCTCCTATTCACTACTTCTATCTATCCACCAGTCTATGGATGATGTGCAAAACTAAACTTCAATTCTGTCTTCAACTTCTTCCATAAAATCCTTCAAAAATAACCCACAAATTTAGTATCTCTATCAGAAATAATACTTTTTGGGAGACCATGTAGCCTCACCACCTCTCTCTGAAAAAAAAAATCTACAATATGTACTGCATCATGAGTCTTGTGGCATGGAATGAAGTGTGCCATCTTGGAGAACCTATCAACCACCACAAATACTGATTCATTACCCCTTTGTGTCCTTGGCAATCCAAGAACAAAATCCATACTTATGTCCTCCCAAGGCTTTGATGGAACAAGCAATGGCTGATAGAGTCCAGTATTATGACTAAATCCTTTGGCTATTTGACATACTTGACAACTCTACACAAACTTCTTCACATCCTATGACAATTGAGGCCAAAAATAATGTTCTCTAATAATGGCAATAGTTTTATCTCAACCAAAGTGTCTTACAATCCCTCCACTGTGTTTCTCCTTGATCAAGTTCTCCTTCATAGAGCTCCTTGGGATACACAATTGACTACCCTTGAACAACTAACCATCCTAAATCAAGTAATCTAGCCACCTAGTCCTATCTGGAGTAACAAGTTCTTTACAAGCCTTCCAAGCTTATGCAAAGTCTAGATCCTTAGAGTATAGATTCTTGAGTTCATCAAACCTAACCACTTCAACTTGCATTACTATCAGAAAAAATTGTCTCCTACTTAATGCATCTACAACCCTATTAGACCTTCTGCTTCTATGTTTCAATACAAATGTATAACTTTGCATGAAATGAACTCTACCCATTTCAAATGTCTCTAATTCAATTTACCTTGGCTATTTAGGTACTGCAATACCTGGTGATCTATATCCAAGACAAATTCTTTTGACAACAAATAATGCCTCCATTTCTTTAAGGCCTAAACTATTGCATAGAACTCCTTATGATAAACAAAATACTTCTTTACATCATTCAATTTTTCACTGCTTACCTTCTTGGCTCAACACAGCCTCAATAGCACTGCCACTAGCATCACAATCCACCTAGAACACTTTGTTGAAATCAAGAAGTGCCAACATAGGTTGCTCTATCACCTTCTTCTACAAAAATTTAAAACTCCTTGTAGCTCCTATAGTCCACTTGAACTCTTTTCTATGCCCTCTCATAGTTTCAGTTAGGAGTGCACATATACTACTAAAATTCCTAATGAACTTCTTGTAAAAACTATATAGACCATGGAATGACCTCACCTTAGTGGCAGACCTTGGAGTAGGCCATTCCAAGATGACCTTCACCTTCTCTAGGTCCATTATGAGACCCTCAACTAATACAACAAACCCCAAATAGACTAACTTCCTTTTGACAAAGCTACACTTCTTCAAATTAATCAATAATTTCTCTTCCCTCAACCTTTCAAGGACACTATGAATGTACAATAAATGTTCATCCAAAGACTTACTAAAAATCAAAATATCATCCAAATAGACAATAAAAAAATTTCCAAAAAATTTCTTTAGTACCTCATTCATAAGTTGCAAGAAGGTGCTTTGTGCATTGGTCAGTCCAAAGGGCATGACTAACCACTCATATAGACCCTCCTTGGTCTTGAATGTAATCTTCCACTTATCTCCCTCTCAAATCCATATCTTGTGATAACCACTCTTGAAGTCTATCTTTGTGAAGTACTAAGTTCCACTCAAATAGTCCATAAGATCATCCATTCTTGAAAAAGGAAACCAATACTTGATGGTTATTCTATTTATAGCCTGAGAGTCTATACACATTCTCCACTCTTCATCCTTCTTTGGTGCTAGCACTGCAGGTACTGTACATGGACTCGGGCTTTCTTGAATCAAGCCTTTCCTCAACAACTCTTGAACTTGTGTGTTTAGCTACTTAGTCTCGGTAGGATTCATCCTATGAGAAGCCTTGATAGGAAAACTAGCTCCAAGGACTAAATCTATTTGATGACTGATTTGCTTTATTGGTAGCAACCCTTTTGGAACATTATCAAAGATGACATCCCCATACTCACTTAATAGACCTAAAACTTCAAGTGGAATTTCACTACTACCTTCCTTATCTTTTCTAGGAATTAAAGCATAACACATATGCTGATGTTTAATGCCATCTAGAAATTTTCTTCCATCAACAAGACATACCCTAGCACTACTACATACCTTTTCATCCTCCTTTGTCAAGGGCTTCAATTTGTGGCAAACTTCATCCTTTGTCAAAGAGTATGTATTTGCATAACTATCATGTATAGCATGCCTATCAAGTTCCACATCCTTCTCAACAATAAATGATACATATCCATAGGAATGATGTCACAAAGAGCCTTGTCATGGTAACTCCCAATCTTGAACTTTACCAAACATTTCTCACTAACTAGGACCTTATGATCATCCTACACCCATGCAATCTAATAGGTTTGGGGATGTTTCTCCCTCTTGAGCTTTAGCTTTGAGACCATCTCCTCTGACACCAAGTTGTCATTGCTTCCACCATCAACAATCACATCACAACATTTACCCTCACACTTGCACCTGGTATGAAACAAACTCCTCCCTTGTCCAGGCTCAGTCTCACTACTCAACAAGACCCTTTTATTAACAAGAACCTCTCCTCTTCCTACATCCTCTAAATGTGATGAATGTGCATCATCATCCAAATGAGAAACCCTTGCTTGACTATCAACTCTCCTATCCATCCTTCCTTGGTATTGAGGGCATTCGAAGGTATGATGACCTTCTTCATTGCAATGAAAATAGGTACCATGAAAGCCTCCTCATCCTAAACCTTGTGCACATCCTCTACCTCTTCCTCTCTGATCTCCAAAGTTTTGATCATGGGAGTAGTTGAAACCCTTGTTCCTCTAGTTTTGGCTCGTACCCAAATCTTCATTTTTCTTCTGGTTCTCATTTCGGCCTCCAAATGACCTATCACTGCCCCTTCCTCCTTGACTATGCCCTCTTTTCCTTTCATCAAATTTTTTTTTTAGTTTCTCCTCAACTCACAAGGAAAACTAGTATGCCTCTTCAAAGCTAGTCATTCTAACCAAACTTAACTCCTCCTAAATGCTAGTTCTTAACCCACTAAGGTAACGGGCAACCTTCTCCTTGTTTTCTTCTACATGCCTCACCATAATAAGGAATCGATAAAATTCCTCTATGTATTCCTAGATAGATTTTATTTCCTTCTTTAACCCTTGCATCTTCCTAAACAAATCAAGCTTGTAATTAATAGGAATGAATTGGTTCTTTAGTTTGTCCACCATGCAATCCCATCTTGTGATTTTCTCCTTTCCTCTTCTATTTCCTTCCAATTGAATCTCTTGCCACTAGATTTTAGCATGGTCTATCATTTTGGCCTTCAAAAACTTAACCCTATCAGGGTCCTCAATATCCTCATACTCAAAATATTCCTCCAGCTAACTGATCTAGTTGATCAACTCATCTGAGTTTAGATTTCTCGAAAACATGTCAACATCAATTTTAGGTTTTTTTCCAAGCTTGGAAATGGGCCTAAAAAGCTTCTCCTCCACCTAGTTTAGGATTTCTATTTATCCTTCCACTTCCTACCCAATATTTCATTCTACATTTTCTTCCTCACTTTCATTTCCTACAACAACATTCTTTCCTCTACATATCTCCTCCTGCAATGCCTAGACTTATCTCTAGAGGGATCTAACCTTAGGAGCAACAACTCTAGTCAGTGCTTTGTCTGCACACTTAGGAAAACTAGCTCTAATACCACTTGATGAGGACACAATAGGAAAAGTGATTTTCTATTGCATTTAGTACAATGAAAATAGAACAAAGATGTGCGCTATGGGCTTGCAATGTGGTTTGATCCTAGAGAAAAACCCTCCTCCAGTACCTTCTCCTGAACTCCACCAAAAAATTGCCTTTATAATGCTAGAAATGTCCTTAAGTAACCCAAATTAGGTTTAGGGTTAGGAATACATTATAGAATGTGCCATTTGGCATCCACTGCCAAAATAGAAGGTTCTAGAAAACATGTTAGAAGTCTGTGTAAAATTAAAAGAATCTAAAAATGGTAGTCCAACTTCTAAGAGGCATAACTTTTGATCTGGGACTCTGATTGATGAACCGTTTACATTTTTAGAAAGCCCTCCAAGTGCTCTATAGCCTTATGGACCAATTTTTCTCATATCCCCTTTTTTGGGCCTGTAAAAGACCATTTAGTGTCTCAAATCTAACTTTGAAGTGCTCTTACGGGGTCTTCGGGCAACTTAAAACTACAATAACTTTCAAACTGCAAAGTCTTTTGACCTGATTATTTTTTTGGAGTGCTTTAAATTAAAATTATAATCATCCCTCCAACTTACACTCTCTAACTCATCATAATTATGGCTCAATTTAAAAATAACCTATTTTTTACATTGGTAGATATCCCAAGGTGTTCAAAAACTCTAACCCATAAAACCAATAGTGGAACTAAGAGAGTCGAAATCATTATTTGACCCAAATGGGTGTCCAAAAATGAAAATACATTAAACAAAACTAACACTAAGCATATTTTTGGCTGATACAAGATTGCCCTTACACCATTGGATGCTCCTGCATCAATATATATATATATATTTATGTATCTATCTTGATCTTCATCTCCATATTTCTCTAGCTAAATCTCTCTCCCACTCCTCTCTTTTACTATATATTTCTCACACACACACATCTCTCTCTCTCTCTCTCTCTCTCTCTCTCTCTCTCTCTCTCTCTCTCTCTCTCTCTCTCTCACACACACACACACACACACACACACACCCTCTCCCTTCCCATTCTCTACTCTCCCTATCTCTCACTCTCTCCCTCTCCCATCCCCTACTCTCCCTCTCCCTCACTCTCTCCCTCTCCCATCCCGTACTCTCTCTCTTTGTCCTTCTCTCCCTATCCCACCTTCTCTGATCCCCTACTCTCTCTCTCTCTCTCTCTCTCTCTCTCTCTCTCCATATCCCAACTCCTACTCTCTCCCCATCCTATACTCTCTCTCTCTCTCTCTCTCTCTCTCTCTCTCTCTCTCTCTCTCTCTCTCTCTCTCTCTCCATATCCCAACTCCTACTCTCTCCCCATCCTATACTCTCTCTCTCTCTCTCTCTCTCTCTCTCTCTCTCTCTCTCTCTCTCTCTCTCTCTCCATATCCCACCTCCTAATCTCTCCCCATCCTATACTCTCTCATTCTCTACCCTCTCTATTGAAATTTAGGCTTCAAGAGTGTGTGCATACTAAAGCACGTACACGCTATGCAAGCCTAAATTTCAAAATGCTTTAAATAGTGCACACAAGTTATAGTATGCACACACTATTTAAATCTTTGGATTCTACCAAGCCGAAGGCTTGGTTTTTCCTTGGGGATCCAACCCAAAGGTTTGAAGTCTCTAAACTAGTTTGAGATGTGTTTTGCTGCAAACATACAAAAAAAGATTGATTTTTCTTGTTTTCTCTCCTTCAAGTTTCCTCATGGTTGAGTATTGATAAAATTAGGTTACATGACATTGTAGATCTCTATGTTAGCTATATAACCATGTAATTTATTTTTAATTTGAACTATTTCAAGCCTTTCAACTATAATTTCTTTTGAATGTATATCCATTTTCTATCAAAAACCAACATGTACTAATTGGGTTGTAGATTTTAGCTCGTTCATCAAATTTCACAACAACTTAGTTTTTAAGAAACTAGACTCCATTCTACACACTTTGAAAAAAAGAAGTTTTGATTTTAGATTAGTTTTCAATCATTTGTAGAGGGGCATAGAGATATCTCATGTTTTTGGGATGTGTCCAATTAAAAAATTCATTAAAAAAAATACACATTATAAAATTACCCAAAAATATGGGATACACTACATAGTGTTAGAAAACTTTTCACCAAAGTGATTAATTTTTATTTGTTTTAAAGTTAAAATTTTAGGTGGACCACACTTTGGACTATGCTATGGTTTTTCTTGAAAAAATAGTACCACTTTTTGTGGCCCCCTTTTTCAAAGACCTAAAACTAAACCATTTTGAAAAAAATTAGCAGTGTAGAATCTAGATTCGAAGGACTACTACTTTTGTTTTTGTCATATCTTAAAATTTTGAGCATAACTATCTTCAAATTCTTGTCGAAGTTTAGAAATTGTTGATTTTAGAACAAACGTGGCCACTTATACCCCCTTTTGGCACCAAAACTTGGTGCACTTACCCTTTATCTTGTTGTTGACATCTATGATATTCTCTATGATACTCCCTCTAATATTGTCATTAGCATTCTCTCCTTACCTTTTTTGATTCAAAATTCAACATAGGTCTCACCATAGCTAGTAGAAAAATAACATTAACTTGAACTAACATTTATTTATATAAATAAGAAATATTTTAGGAATGAAGATTATTATAAATGTATTTAATTTTTTGTATAACATATTCATTAATGCATAGAAATAACATTTAGAGTGAGTAACACATGTTTATATATAAAAGAGAAATATATTACAAATCAACATTCTAATCAAACAATTTTTCTTAGAATAAAAAAATTGGAGTAAGTTATAAATAGTGAGAAAAAAAAATCCTTAAATTATCATACTAAAATGCATATGGTTAGTATAATTTAAACAAACTAATGTTTTAAAAATATTATTAATCCTAACATTAGTAATTTTTTTTTAAATGTATTTGAAAATAACAAAGAAATAAATAAATGTATGATTATTGAAAATAATAAAATAATGCTTATTCTAAATAAAAAGTAACATTGCCTTCGACTTTTTATGTTTAGTTCTAAAAAATACTATAGTAAGATACTTAGTTTAAAAACATTCATAAGAAAATATTCTTTTAAAAAACAATTGTTTAATATTCTACAAAACAAGAGGAAAATAATGCAAAATAGATAACATGCCATAAAGATCATAAATTACAATTTTACCCCAATTAATGAAATATATGCAATCTCTATTTTATCCAAATTAGTGAAATATATGCAATCTCTTTGTTGTTTGAATTAGTCTTCTATGTAATAAAATAGGTAAATAATTAGGAATTAAAGTCTACTTCAATAAAATAAAATGAAAATTGTAGGGATCTGTAAAAATAATTGTACCATTAAGATATAAAAATAACTATTACCTAAAAAAAAAAAACTCAATTTCAAATTATATTTTAAATCTACAATCAAAATAACCATTTTCAAAAAAGATAATTACAATTTTCTAATTATATTTGAAATGTAAAATAAAAATAAAAACTACTATCTTACAAAATAGTGTTGCTCATTACTTCATTAATAGTGCTGCCATTTTTTTGAACTACTAATTTTTCATTCAAATCATTTTGGTGTAATAAGTCTTTATAGAAGATATGCCTAAATCTGATGTGTAAGAATAAGGAAGAATAAAGACAAATTTGAAATTAACATAAAAGGATTAATGAAAAAAATAATGTTTGATTGATGTTATAATTTAACAAATGGATCAAAGAATATGAATTCTGAGAAATGATAATATTTAGTCTTAGAGAATATAAAACTATATGAGAAAAAAAAGTAATTATTTTTTATAATATGAAAGCTAAATACTACATAAAAAGAGGTAATAATCAAGTTGGCAGAAGTTTTCATAGACATTGAAAATGTTAGTAATGAAAATACTATAAAGTAATGCTCCAGAAGAAATGATTGCTAAAAAGAAGATGAGAAGGATTTTCATAATGAATTGAATAACTATCTGCCAAGTGTCAACTTATATTCAATAGTTAGAAATTATTAATCCCACTTATGAAAATCACCTTTGAATCGCCTGTGTGCTCTAAATTGCTTGATAAATAAAAATGAATTTAAAATTTTGATCATATATACCTTCAATCCATCGAATTACATTTGCAATAAATGTGTTGCATTGTATTAGGTGCATTACAGTTGTCTTGGCCTTCACATAACATTATATTCACACTACTTTCCTTCCATCACTCAGTCTTCATTTCCTTTACATGATTTGTTCGGTCAAATATCATCTTGGTTATGTATGAATGCCTAACTCACATGGCATTACTTTGTCACTTCAGGCAATAACATTGATACTTAGCATCTACTATGCATGTGAATTCTTTTGTTCAATTATTTTCTCAAATTTGTCCTAGTGCATCTTGATTCATGTAGATATGGACTTTTAATCATATCTCTTGTTAGGATCTAGTATATAATTTTTCATTCAAGTGTGTTGTTCCTTGCATACCTTCTTTCTTAGTTTGAAGTGGCATGATCACCTAATCTATTAGATTGGGTGATCTCTTCTTTACTTGATCCACTACTTCCAGCATCTACTTTCTTTCTCCAGGTTTGACTCATCTCTTTCTTTGTTTTCTCTATGTCAAATTTTCCTTTTACTTTGATGTGTCAATTGTTTTGTGTCGGTGCTTGGTTCTTGCAGTTCTTACTAACATGTCCAACTTTGTTATAACTAAAGAAAACTAAGCTTCCATTTAACCATTTCTTGTAATTTCCTCTAAAATGTGTCCTAATGAAATTTTTTGAATAAGACCATATTCTCTACAATAATGATAATTATACCATGTGTTGTAATCCCAATTGTAATAATTACCTTGCTTCTAGGTCTGTGTGCTTGCTTCTTAGATGTCTAGTTAAATTTTTCCTTGGATCTGCATTCTTGAGCTCTATGTCCATATTTGTGATAGTTGTAGCAATGACCTTAATATATAGGTCCTATAGGTGTATCACTTGCCTTTGACATACATTCATGTTCTTGGTGTCCTTGTTTCTTAAAATTAGAACAATTACTACTAAACTCAAATTTAGCATTATGCATACCAATCTTGCTTCTGCAAATGTTTTTTGTGTGTCCATGTTTTCCATAATGATAGCATGTAGGTTTTCCCTTTGGATTTTCATTTCTTTGCTCTCCACTCTTGGATGACTCTCCTTCTTTATTAGATGAATAGTGCTTGATATCTCCTAACCAAAGGTGTCATTGGATGACCTTGGTGATCTCATTAGTTCTTCAAAATATCTTATAGCTTCATAAGGTTTGTTCATCCTTTCCAGTAGTTCTTTCTCATTCCTCAATTGGTCACTTTTTGATCTCAGATTTGCAATCTCTATGCCCTTTTTGTTAGCTCTTGATTTGCAAGAAGAAATTGATTCATTGTGTCCAACTAATTATTTGTAAGATTCTATGCATCAGATTACCTTTCTTCAAGTTTGGTAGCCATTTGTCTATTGTCTTCTTCATCTTTCTATTTATGTTTAATCACTTCATATAGTCTTACTGATTGGATTTCATGTTCTCTCTTCAATCCTCTAACCTCTTCATTTAAAAAAAATTTCATCTCCAATACGTTTGCTATTGCTACATCAATTTCACTAGAATTTCCACTTTCAAATAGTCCTTTGATATCTACTTCTTGGTAGAGTGTATCATTTTGTTGAATGGCCATATCTTTCCTTTTCTGTAAGGATTTCCTTAACTCATCTCTTGTTGTTTCAAGTTGCTATAGTATGATATGGATGTCAATCATCTAATTCTCAATAGTCTTTTCCAATTTGTAAGCCTCCATCTCCAAGATCTGAACTCTCAATTTGTTAGAATTACTTTAAGAGAACAAAGCTCTGGTACCAATTTTTGGAAGTCTTGTTGGGAAGAAATATATTGAGAGGGTGAGGGGTGAATCAAGATCTATGAATCTTTTAGCTTATTGAAACACAATAATAGATTAATTTTATTCACTCCTAATCCATCTCATATCTTAGATCATATACCATGTAATCATAAACTATTAAACTAAAATAGATCTAACTATGCATCACATCAATCAAAATAAATATAAATATAAACACATAAAAAAAAAAATTCGGTTACCCATAAACCCTCCATGGTGAACGTAAAATTGGGGTGGGGATGAGATCCACAAACCTGTACTACTATAGTAATAAATTTTTCCTATTAGGGCTACAATTTTGATCACTTCTGATGATCTATGTAGTGCCTCTCCCATTTGACTTCTGTAAGTCATCCTGACGGATGCAACCTTGATGATCTTTCTTGGTGAGGGATCATGATTGGGACCATGAGTGGTCTACACCCTTGAGGTGATTGGATTTATGTTACTATATCTATTACTTTGATTATGATTATGGATAATTTATGGTTCACTGAGGTTTGTGCCAGTGGTTACTAGGATCAATGTGGTATCATGACGTTGTTTCATGATTACCCTAAGTTGTGTGCAAAGATTGCACTGTGTACTATTACCGTGCTACACTAGGCTAGGTTCCTATAGTAGTGGTTAGTCATGTATATGACTGTGTTCACTTATGTATTTTTAGTGTCTTTTCATGGTGTGTTATCAACCATTATTAAATGCTTAAATAATTAGAAATGAATTTTCCATGTTGGATTCTTTGGTTATGTGCTGCAAATATTTACCTTGTAATATTTTGATCTTAGAGATACTTGTTACTCATGTTATATTTTACATTTGAGATGACCTGAGGGTTGGATGTTATACTTTGATTTTAGTATCATAGATGTTAGACTACTATGTTGTCCAATTGATCATATTGCATGATGATGCCATTTTGAGATGATAGTGTATTTTATGATGATATGTGGTTATCCGATATTTGGATAGACATCTCTGATTGTGTTATGTGGTGAATTTAATGTTATGGTTATTTACTTCATTCCTATGGGGCAAGGACCTATAAAATGATAGGGTTATGTGAATGTTAGTGATGTGAATGGATTATTTTAGTATAATTAAATAAATGGTTAAATTAGGTGATTTAATGCATTTATTGCTTTGGCTAAGTTATTACATAAAATTGTAGTGGCACATGGATTTAGTGATTCAACCATTCATATTTTTCCAATGTCATCCCTATATGGTCGATATCTTCTTATTTTAATTGTTTAACTAAACCTTTCAGTGATTATTAAATACGAGCTCATTTACATTATGTGATTAGACTAGTAAGCGTGTCTGTGCAATTAGAAGTTTGCATTATCATGAAAGTTGTTAAGCAGATTTCTTGATTTTGAGTTCTTAGGATTTTAATTGTATTGAATTTAATTTAATTTTTTGAAGCTTTTCCATAGATGAATTCCTATTACTAGGAATTGCCTATTTTTGTTTGGGTCGATTTAAAGTTTACCTAGGTTGGCTAGTTATTTGCCCTAATCGATTATTCACTCAAAAAAGGAATTCAATTCCTCACTTCTCACTTTTAAATTAGAAAGTTTAAGAGTAAAAATCGAAAATCTTCTTCATGAGGATTTACTATTTTGTTTAGTGTGGGAGCTACGGGTATGGGATCATTGCGAAGTTAGTCTCATTGGGTCTAGCTTGAGGAGACCTTGGATTATTGCAACTTTTAGCTACTTCTACAAGATTTTTATTCTATGGTTCAAATTCTCATTTTTTCCCTTTTGTCTATGAGGTAGGGCTCTCTCATTTTATTGTGTTTGCTCCATTTCAACTACTATTTTTGGTAGCCATTTGTTAGGAGGCTGAGAACTAGTGTTCCCCTTTGTTTCTGTTTGTTGGTTCTACTCAGTTGCATGGGTATGAACATTTTCCCTATTTTCAGGATGGGGGTTTGGGGTTTCACACTATTATGCTGGCTATTTTTGCATATGGTGTCTGAACCCAAATTTTATTGGATTTTTGAGGTTTCTGTGCCTAAAGACCAAATGGGCTTTAATTTCAAAGTTTTCTAGTTTTTGGAATTTTTACCTCATTTTGTGTGCCACCCTATTTTCTCAGGTTTTCTTGGCATGAGTTTGGTCATGGACCTAGATCATCTATTTAGATGTCAATTAGACCATTGTTGCACTTTTATGTTTGCATGGGATGCGTGTTACATCCATACTCCTGATGTTGTGTTTGGTTGAGTGATTTTATATCTAGTATTATGATTTCTTTTGGACCTTTATTTTGGTTTCATGGACACTAGGATTTGTGTAGAATCCATAGTCTCAGATTGAGACCGTTTGAGTGAGTTTGCGATGTTTGGCCTTGTTGCATCATTGGGATGTGTGTAGAATCCATACTCCTGGATTGAGATTGGTTGACTGAGTTCATGATATATGATTTTATTGTCTTGGGATTCATGTAGAATCCATCCTCCTAAGTTGTTTTTGGTTGAGTGATATTTTGCTTGTGTTCTCATCCAATCCTTCTATTATGATCTTCATGATGGTGTTGTGCCACACATGAGTACGTGCGTGTACATTTGTCAAGTGACTTGCGAGGCCCAATATTCTATGGTACTTTTGAAAGTTATTATGATTGGGGTTGAGTTGGGAATATGCATGCCTACGAGCACTCATCATTGGATGAGAATTGGTAGGGTAGGGTAGCATATGGAGGGGGCCTCTATCTATGTAGCTTGATGTCTATTTCCCGAGGGTTGGCATGCAGAAGCTTTGTAATCAAGTGATAACTAAATAAAATGTGTGAGTGGTAATAAAACTTAAGATAATAAAAAGATTTGGGATGTGCTCCTTCCATTGGGAAGTGGAGAGCTACCAGCACCAACTTGGGCTTGTCAATGACAAGCAACTCTCCATGATGTCAGCCCCTACTTAGTAGCCCATTGAGTGTCTGACCAGGACCTATAGTTTATGCATTGTCTATGTTCTTGGTTTCAGTCATCATACTATTTGGCATGAGTGTTAGTCATGCACATTTTCTTTATGTGTGTTTGTGGTTGGATCATTATCTCCATCAGCATAGCAGGAGTGGACCTACGAGTTCCATGTGGTTGGGAGGCATAGCTTCCTATACCACTACTAGGGATCGGTGTACAGAGATGGTTTCAGTGTAACTATTTCTAGATGTTTTCACTTGATACTTTAGGTTCCAAAGTATGTTTTCTTGTGATTTATGCTTTCATTAGAATGTTTGGAAATCATATTTAGATGATGCTAGTTTATTTGAATCATTCCTATATTATGATGTTTAGCATTTGATTAGATGATGTGAATTTTTTTGTTGGTGTTTCTCTTTCTTATTGGTTTAGCATGTTAGATCTCCTATTCATATGATGTTTAGCATATGATGGATGATGTGGTTGATTTATTAGATTATCTAATGCTTTACTTTTAGCATGTTAGATTTCCTTATTCTTTTGATGTAGTACATTTTAGTAGTGACAACCTCATAAGATAGCTCTGACGATCTGGTCGGTAGTTTGTGATGTTACGCTTGGGGGATGGCTAGGACCCACGATGGTCTTATTATGCTATTAATAGTTGGGAGGAATTGTGTACTTAGTTTTTTAATTTTAGTACATTGTGATGTTGCCTCTATACACTACGATGTTGTTTTCATTTATTTTCCTTCACTACTATGTTAAATGGTTAGATATAGTTTTTGTCTTTTAGTTATTTTGCTTGAGTATTTGTTCCTCAATCTACATGGATTTGGTACTCTCTGGTGTGGAGGAAATTTATTTCCTAGCTTTTTACCTTTATTTTTTTGGCTTACTAATTTGTATCTTGGTACAAAATTGTACTTTCTCGCACGAGAATGCAAATGTTTGCATGGTATGTTGGGTTTCCTTGTGTGGCTTGTGGTAAATCCTCGTGGAAAACCCCACACCAGTTTGGGTGTTTTGGCTATGGGGCCAAGCATGTCCTCGCATGAGATGGTGTTTCCTCGCATGTCTCTGTGTAATTTCTTGTGCAAATAGGTACTTCCTCACACGAGACTATCAGTTGTTATTCT
The DNA here is from genome assembly GCA_028749045.1 of Cupressus sempervirens. NCBI lineage: Eukaryota > Viridiplantae > Streptophyta > Pinopsida > Cupressales > Cupressaceae > Cupressus > Cupressus sempervirens. The sequence continues at coordinate 346,299,249 of CM053793.1, forward strand.
CTTATGCAAAAAACAAGGGGCCTCTTTGCTATTCTTTAGAGAATGCAACTTGGACTTTTGAGTACCCTTTAGGATTTCTTTTTTTTCCATGATTTGATAGATTGAAGATTTTGTGCGATCCAAGCATGTCCTTGCACGAGATGGTATTTCCTTGCATGTCTCTATGTACTTTCTCATGCAAAGAGCTACTTCCCCACATGAGACTATCAGTTGTTATTCTCTCACATGAAAAATAGCTAGCTTCTTTACTATTCTTCAAAGAATGCAACTTTGACTTTTGAGTACCCTTTAGGACTACTTGTGGTTACATGATTTGATAGATCGAAGGTTTTGTGTTCTATTGTTGTCTTGGGTTTTTGTTCTTCAGTTTGATTATGTCAGTTAGATTGTAGCATTTGGAGATCCGTTGGTTGTTGGGATTGTTGGTGAAGTCTTCCATTGTGATCTTTGTGATCCATGTATGATGTTTTCATGTGCATTCATAATTGTTAAAGAAAATATCTTTGCTTGAACTGAATACTTGTTCCAAGGATCTTTGGGCAAGGCATTACAATCTATCTTGTGACCTGGGTCTGCTCTGTTAAAATCTTTACAATATTGTTAAGTCTACCTTGATCAAATAATTTAAACTTACAATGAAGTAAGCACTCTGTTAGTCTACCAACTAAAACCAACTTAAACTATCAACTTAAAAACCCAAATGATGAACCAAATATCTACTATTTTTTCCACTGTTGTGAATCCATAACTCATGCTTTTTTTACTATATCTTTTCCAAGGAAGTATGGGGACTATTTATCTTTGATCTAAATGGTAATTTATCTTTGTTACAAGTCATCTCTAGAAAATTATTGGGAGTTGATAAAGTTTATAATTTTTCTCTCCTTCTACATATTATGGCAAATTTGGAAAAGTAGGAACGATGATATTTTTAATGGTAGAGATAGAGTTCTTATTGATTCTTTGTAGAGACTTATTTCTAGTAACATTTTCATGCAAGATACTATGGTCATGAAATTCAAAGAACACAATCTTCTAACACTTCTCAAAGAATGTGATGGTATTTAGCAGAGAATAGGTTGCTTATGAATTTTCAACTAATTCAAATGAAGAATTTGATTTGATGTTACTCTAATCCAACTCCCAAAGAAGATCAAGGAGAGGAAATCAATGGAGAATCATACCTATGATGCCCCATTAACTACAACATTCATACAAACTCTTGTGGAAAACAACCATCATGTTGCTACAAAACCTATATTTTCTCTTCATACACCAACCAACCTACTAGTTCCAATTATTAGCACTCTTTTGGCACCACCTCCACTTCTATGAAAGGCTCTTATGAAAAATCTAAATACAATGCAATTACTCAAGATGGTTTAAGACTGGACTAGATAGATGGACCTATTCCCTAGACACCATGGTTTTGATTAGCTATGTATTCTATCATTTTTTTTTTGTATGCAACACCCCTATATTATGTACTAGTGATGTATTCTCTAAAGGGGATTTATGTAGTAGTGGTTAGTATAAACTTATAATGATGTACAATGTATTTTTCTTTATGCTTAATAGTAAAAATATATAATAAATTTGTAGATCACAATGCACATTATAAAAATGATGTATATAATAAATTCATCATAAGAATAAGATATTCTTGCATACTCCAAGACATTCTTTCCATATTGTAAGACATTACTCATTATTTATGACAAGATGACAATACTAGAAAACATGGTTTTCTAAATGTCATCTTTTCATTCTAGGAAATGGCCATTTAAGATATCTAATGGGAATTAACTCTATATGTGCTTTTGGACATTTCCATGTTATAAACATATTTTATCTTTGCTTAAGAATATATAAGATGACAATACTAGAGAACATGTTTTTAAAATGCTATTTTTTCATTCTAGGAAATAGCCAATTAAGCTATCTAATGGGAACTCTAAATGTGATTTTGGACATTTTCATGATATAAAGATATTTTATCTTTGCTTAAGAGTATAATTATTTATATTGAGAATATAAAAATAATTAATGTAATGAAAGTATTTTTAATAAACAATAGAAAGTGAGATTAGATAAATAGAAGACCTTTTAAACATGTTTGAGTCAATAGTCAAACTTTTAAAATAAGTACATACACTATTTTTTAATTGTAAATAAGATATACAATTATCTTTAAAAATATAATATTTATATAGAGTAGAATGAGTATGGTAGCTATCTTTGAAAAGATGAGTAGGAAGCTTTTGTGAATCGCTAAAAAAAAGGTAATGGTCTCCATCATCCAAAATTCAACACCTTGAAATTATTGAAAATTATTTGAATGACTAATAGAAAGTGAGACTAGATAATAGATTTATTTTTAAACATCATTGTATGTCCCATCAAAGCATTCATAGTCTACATCATCCAAAATTCAACACCCTTGAAATGAAATTATTAAAAATAATTTGAATGACTAATAGAAAGTGAGACTAAATAAATAGATGTATTTTTAAACATCATTATGTGTCCTATCTAGAACATTCATAGTCTCCATCATCCAAAATTCAACACCCTTAAAATCAAATTAATAAAAGTTATTTGAATGAATAATAGAAAATAAGATTAGATAAATATAACTCTTTATTAATACCATCCAACTTAATAGTCAAACTTAATTATTAAAACTAAAATAAATAAATACTAGACTTTTAAATTCTAAGTAAGATATAAAATTATCATAAAACACATTATTATTTATATAGAATTAGAATGAATTTTAAAAAACATTTGCCCAATTTTAAAAATGGCCGTTGGTAGGGGCTAGTGACATTAGTGGTTGCTAGGATTTTCGTCACCCAAACTTAAATACCTTTAAAATCAAATTCATGATCTCGGACCTCTAAAATTCGCTGCCTTTAATATGCCTTGTCATCGAAATTTATATCAGATTAACTGTAACTAATTTTAACGTGTAAATTACCGTCAAATTTAAACGCACTACTGCTATTCATTCATTCAATATAGCACTCCCTTACTGTCATTTTAATTAGCACCTTAGAAATGTGGTAAAAATTTGTGATTAAAGGGTGATAGACAGATTTCTTTGTTACAATCTTTAACAGTGTCTAAGTAGTGGCACGTATTTGTATTGCAATAAAAATAGTTATTGAATATTATTATAATAGTTAATGGATATAGTAGATGAAAGATTTAGAAATAAATGTATAGAAAATTATTATTTTAAATGAAATAGTATATAATATTTGAGTATTATAGAATGTATTCTAAAACAAGTGCAGTATAATGACTAGTGCTTGTCTTTAGTTTTTATATAAATTTAATTTAAATTTATTAAATCTATTATAGTATATAAAATATTTTAATTTATAAAAATGTTATATAATTATATTTTTCTATAATGATATTAATTTAAATTTTATTCATAAATATAATCATTATATATGATTTCTATTATATTATAAATAATTATAACATAAAATTAATAATATTTTTATAATAATAATAAATCTCAAATGATTATATAATATAAGTAATAGTATTTTTAATTGAATGACAAAAATTATATTATAAAAAAATACATTATTAAAATATAAAATATAAACTAATGTACATTAACGTTAATGAATCACATTCAAATTAGCTCTTATATTCAACCAATATAAGAGCTAATTCGCCCTATCATAACTTACAAAAATATTTTATAAAAATTGTAAGATTAAAAATTTTGTATCTATCCTATGCAATGTATTAGTTTGATTAAAAAAAATTACAATGATTTATTCTTACTCATAGAAACATGAAACAAATTTAATCATTAGCCTAAAATTTAAAATGTATCACAATAGTATTTAGCCTACCGGCAAGTACTAATAAAATAATTTATCTTAACATTAGTTGATTTGAAATGAGAGGTGTATTTTATTAATGAATATATCTTATTTTCTTACAATACACTATTTATAATAAAACATTAAACAAAATATAATATATACCATGTCATTTAATCAATAAACAATTTAAGAACATGTTCCAAGTTAGTAAAAATAAATTTGAAATAGTAATGTCTTATATATGATTTTGAAATGACAGAAAGTAAGTATTTCAAATTAACTAATAAAATAATAGTTAACTATATAGCTGAAAATAAAGCAATATGTACTCCTCCAGGAAAAGGAGTCCTATAAGACCAAATCAAATAAACCAATCATAATTGAGAAAAATAGTTTAAATAATAAATTATATTAATAAATTAATATTAAACTTTATAAATATTTGATTAATCAAAAAAAATTAATATGATTGGTTCATAGACTATAAACTAATTTAATAGTATTGCAAAGTGAATACAATAGTACTAGCCTACAACAAGTACAAATAGAAGGAGAAGAAAATTTTGAGACATCCATCATTAGTTTTGTTTTGTCATTCATCATGTGTCCAACAAAACAACTTAGCATAATTTGTTAATTATTTGTAAGAATTATTAAATTTAAAAATGAGCAAAGTCAAATTAAGTGCGGCTTCAAAGAATCGCCTCATGAAACACATTTAATTTAAATTTCTTGATTTTGTTTTGAGTGGGACTATTCTCTTGTGTATTCAAAGCAATGAAATGAACATTAACTACTACACTATTAGGTCCAAAATCATTAAAGGTAAAAAATTACAATAGATGCAAAGCTTAAATGGGGAGCAAAATAACACAAATAAAATATTGGAAATAAAATCATAGATGGGTGAACCAAGCCAAACATCCAAAATTCAACTTAATTTGACTTTATCCTTTGGTCTAATCTTATTTTTAATATTAGGCATAATATAACTCTTTATCTAACATGAAATAATTAGTACAAGATGTGATGAATTTTTAATTTAGGTAAATGTACAATAAGGGTGTAAACTTTTTGTAACACTATCAAGAAAGTGAACAAAATAAAATATGAAAATCAAGAGTTCGAAACAAGAAATACAAAATCAACTATAGTGACCAAAAGAAAGGAAAGGCATCTAAAAACCAAACAATCAACTAATCAGTAGAAATATAACCAACACATTCATGCAGGTTTGAAAACAAACCCAAGAAAGGAGATCTATATTGAACATTGATCCAAATAATTTATAGCACATTAATAACCCATGCATTTTTTTGGTCCTACAACCATTACTTATGGGGAATGTAGTAACAAACTCATATTTAGGAAACACCAATAAAAAATGATCTAAATGATTCATAACACATTAATAACACATGCAATTTTCTAACTTAAGCTATTATGAATTAAGGAAACTTAAATTGCTGACATTTTTTGTCCCTAAAATTAGTTTTAGTTGTTAAGCCTAAAAGGGTGGGGGGGAGTAGGGGAGGGGTGGGTCAGGGCAAAGGGAGAGAGAGAGAGAGAGGGAGGGAGGGAGAGAGAGAGAGATTCCATGACATTGAGAAAAATATGTAGCCACTTCATTGGTGTCATCGTCACATTATGAGGAATGTCCAAATCTACTATTAAAAAAATTGGTATAAGTGTTTCCTTATAACTAGAGGAAAGTTAAGTTTAAACCTTGCAAAAGCTTACTCCCATGTAATTATATAGCATATTCAAATATTTTTCTATCAAATCTAGTATTAGAAAATTCTAACAATTTTATAAAGCTTTAATGTTTTTAGGTTTAAAAGGTTGCTTTCATTAGTAAGTGCTTCAAATGTATATTTCAAATGGGAATCCATCATAAACTTACAAATTTTTAATGCCCAAAATTTAACCAAGAAAAAAATAACTATTTTTTTCTCACAATCACATTCATTCATATTGTTCTCACAGAGGGTTTTCCTTTATGGTTCATATATGACACCCATCTAACTCTTACCCAAGTTAGGTGGAAAGAGTCACCAACTTGAGACACATCACATTTTTTGGCTTATTTGACATGTCACTACACATAGGTTTACATAGTTCCCACATGCATTCCCATGCATACAAAAACTTCACAATCATATTATATTACATCACAAAACGGGGTGTTTACTAGTTCTCTCGAGGTGCAAATGCATACAAGAATAAGAGTAAGCTTTTTTAATGAATTTATCTTTCTCAAACAAGATTTATTTTACTATATGTCCATCGTTCCCCCTTTTGTTCTATGAAATGCAACTTTATAGTTTCTAGCTATTAACCCACTAACATTTACACATTGATGTATCCCACTCATAATTCTACCCCTCTTCTTTCTAGATAAGTATTCACCAATTCATACATGACAAATATTGAGTTGTTCAATAATCTAGGTTTGCTATTTTATTTTTTTACAAATGAGGATTTCATTTGCATTTACCTTAATTTTAAATGTTATTCCTCTCATTAAGCAAGATCATAGTTTTTATGTGTTATTAAAATAACTAGAAGAGAAAAAAAAATGTTATTTGCATTTTTAGAAGTGAATTTTTTTGGACAATAATTACAAATTTGTTGTATGGTATTCATGGGTAAGGGAAGACACCAAATATAATTTTTTAGATAGGGAAAAGAGGGAAAGAGTGTTAGAAATAGAGAATATTGAGGAGGCGAGGTCAACGTTGCAACACTTTTAACCCAAATATATATTCACACTTAACCATATACATGTAAAAATTAATAAACTAAAAAGTAAAGTACACATACAAAGAAACTCATAACATCAAGATTTGTTGATTAGGAAAACCCTAGCCAAGGGAAAACTCCAGTGGAGATGGTGCACACAAGAAATTCACTAATACAAAAATACTTGTTAGGAGTGCTAACCCTGGTAGGAGTCTATTACATACATTATTTACATGATTAATTTTTATAGGTCTCAACTGTGTTATGAGTTGTATTACAATGAAGCTTACTACTCATACAATGATATATAATCTATGCAAGAGTGATATATACTATACCAAAGCTAATTGTACTGATATCTTCAATATCTAATTACTCATTTACTTGTTTTATCAACAAATTTTTATAATCTTTGAATTTTAATTGAATGAAAGAATCAAATGAAGATTATTTTGATATCAAATAGATGCCTCAATTTTTTAGTTTGTAGATGCTTTTGACTCGCTGTGGACTTGATTGAGTGGTGTTTAACTCTTATGCACTTTCTATAGATTTGATGGAAAACTTTTTTTTCATTTTTCAAGCCTATAGAAAATAAAAGACTTGTTTTCCTCTTCTCCAACCCCATTTAAGCTTCTCATTTTGATTTGGTCATACATTTAATTGTTGGGTGGGAGAAGATAATTTTATAATGATATGACTCACCATCTCATGTAGTGATAGATTGAGAGGGGACATGCTAATCTCTAGACAAAATGTGCTAAAGACAAAACAAAGTCAAAAAAAAATTTCCTCCAGATTCATGAAAACTTAGTGTTTTTTTTCCAATTTTTTTTGTTGTTTTTTACTACAAACCATGCAGATTATAAGGATCAAATGCTGAAATTTTCAAAAAAATCCATGATGTTTTCAAATTTTTGAAAATCGATCAACTGTGTAGTTTGTAGGAAGGATAGCCACATCACCATTGACGCATCCATCGAACTTTTTGATAGAAAATGGGATGGAAACAAATTCTGACTGGGGCACACCTCAAAGTGGTCAAAGCTTCGAGTGTGCTAGTTAAGGTAGTGGTCTCATGGAGGGAGCTTGGGCTCTATTTTTTGGGAGCTAGAGGTCCCATGAATTTTTTTTTTTGGGAGGGGGGCCAAAGTTTTAATTAGAATCTTTTCCTATTTTATAGGAACCCCTACATTTTAGCTTTTTCATTTTGAGCGGATGAAAAAGGGGTGGTGCTGGAATTAGCCCCACTAGTTTAGGAGAGAATTTTACCACTAGTCAATAACCTATTTTCATTTTCCCACCAAAAAAAAAAAAAAAATCCCCCCAAAGTTATTAAGAAATAAAATTTTAATATTTAAATAATATTATCATAAATTAAAAAATTTAAGCAATTTCATTTTAAAGTTCATGGGACCACTAGCTTCCTTTTTTTTAGCAGCTAGTTTTTTTAAGGGGATTCACATTCAAAAATTCATGAGATTGCTTCTCTTTAAATGTTCCTAAAAAAATCTCAGCTACACCCACTCTATTTTTAAGCAAGCATGTGCCCATGGGACCCCAACCTAAGAGGGTTGAGTCCATTGCCAAAATTTCAAAACAAGGCAAAGCTATTACAGGAAAATCTAGGTCCTTCTCCATTAGCAAAGGACTAGTTCGACAATTCTCTATAACTTCATGCAATTTATGGCTTTTATTACATTTTGTGACATTCTATGTGAAAATTAACACTATTGCAGTCATTAATTACTAATCTCCTATCTTAAACGATTATTAAACTATCAAAACTAAATTTACAACTAATATCAAAAAATAATACAATTGCAACTTCACCAATAAAATATGGAAAGAAATTCACAAAACAATTAACACAATATTTTTCAACAAATCATCCCTACAAAATTCATCTCCTAATTTCTCCCACTGATATTCCCCACTACTATCCTCAACACTATCACTGTGCCCTTACTAACACTACAAGACTATTCTCTATCACTACAAATGCTTCTACAACTTGTGTTCCTATGTTCACCAAATGCCTCCCTTGACCCCACTTTTATACTACCTAACTAAGAGGTTTCTAGTTACTTCTTGATTAAGACAACCTAACCAAGAAATCTCTAGTTGTTTCTTGATAACAACCTAACCAAGAAGTTTCTAGTTACTTTTTTATTAAAATAACTAGTTTCTTCTAGAAGGAGTCAATTAATTAACAATATTTTCTAATTAACCACATAAGAATGAACAACTGTGCAAGCGACCTAAAACTAACACTCCCTCTTAGTGACGAAGCTATTCTGCATGATACCCAAATTATCTCAGAAGAAGATGAACTTAGCCTTCCTTAATGCCTTAGTCAAAATGTCTACTACCTACTCCTATATAGATATTTACTATAGTTGAACAACTCCCTTTTGTACACAATCTCTGATGAAGTGAAATTTGATGTCTATATGTTTAGACCTATCATGAAATACTAGATTCTCAAACTACTTGATGCAACTCTGATTGTCATAGTGTATCACAGTAGTCTCAACCTTTTGACCAAACAAGGCTACTAACAAATTTCAATTCCATATAGCTTTGCATGTCACCATGTTAGCTGCTATGTATTCTTCTTCTCAGTGCCACAAAATTTTGCTTCTTGTTGAACCAAGATTCAACTCTTGATCCCAAGATGAAACAACACCCTGAAGTGCTCCTTTTGTCCATTGTACTTCCTACCCAATCGGCATCAGTATATCCTATCAATCTGATACCTTCACCTCAAACATATATAATTCCATACTCAACTATACCACACAAGTAACACAATACATGCTTGGTCATTGTCCAATGCACTGTCTTTGGTTCAACCATGAACTAAGTGAGTTCACTACAAATGCAATATCTGGCCTATTGTTGACCAAGTACATAAGTGAACCAATCAATTATCTATATAAGGTGGAATCTACATCCTTCTTCTTGGATATATCTATCTTCCTCCAATTCATGATCATGGGTGTAGACATGGCTTTGCAATGCTCCAATCCAAATCTCTTCAAGATCTCAATGCAATATTTCCCTTTACAAAGGAAAATCTCTCCATCTATTAGTCACACCTCCATGCCTAGAAAGTAGTGCATGAGTCCTAAATCCTTCATCTCAAACTCTTCTATAAGGTCCCTCTTGTAGTCTTCTATGTGCCCTAGTGAACCTATAAGAAAAAAGGCATCCACATAAAGAAAAAGAATGAGAATCTTGCCCCCAACAACCAAGTAGTAGAGGTTAGCATCTACTTCACTCTTTACAAAGCCTATTTCCTGCAAGTGTGTATCAATGCACTCATGCCATGCTATGGGATCCTACTTGAGTCCATACAATGATCTATTTAATCTACACACATGGGTCTCTTTCCTATGTGCTACAAAGCCTTCTAGTTTCTCTATGTATATCTTCTCCTTCAACTCACCATTAAGGAATGCTCTCTTGACATCAATTTGATGAATTTGCCATCCCATCTATGTTGCAAATGAGATCACAACTTGTATAGAAGTATACTTGGCCACATGAGAAAATGTCTCCTGCTAGTCTATTTCCCCCTTCTGAGAGAACCCCTTTTCTATGAACCTTTCCTTGTATTTCTTGATGCTACCATCTGCACTGTGATTTATCTTATAGATCCAGCATGATCCAACCACTACCCTATCTTTTGGTCTAGGAACTACCTCGCACACATCATTCTACATTATTGAGGAATACTCCTCAACCATAGCATCTCGCCATACCTGATGCTCTGCAACCTCTTAATAGTTGGAAGACTATCTACTAATTGACTAACTAATGCCTATTAGTCATTGAACTTGGTTGGTTGTCTCCACTATCTAGTACTCTTCCTAAGATCTCCCACAAACTCCTAAGCATCCCTTAGTGTCTCTTGCTACCAATTGCAGAGGATGAAATATCAACCTCTAAGTATTTTAGATGAATTTCTTATTGCACTTATTGCTCCATACTTTATGAATCTTCACCACCTAAGCCTACTAGTGTAGGAGCACCCACATAAAGATTGTACATGTTGCCACATTTTAGACTCTACCAAGTTGCAAAAGTTACCAAGCTCCAAAAATTGTTTAGGATAAGATATTTTTCTTAGAATTTGTTCAAACCATTATGGGGTCATTCTTCCCTATTCTATATTAATCTAAAATATTCTATAAGTTGTTTTGGCAGGAAGTCTCTTTAGGTTGGTTTTCCTATTTTGTAATAATCTAGAATGTTCTATAGACTATCCTAGCAAGTATAAATAGAGTTTTTAGGTTTAGGTGTAGTCATGTTTTTGGATATGAAGTTATGGGGAGAAGAAATATTTAGGAGAGAAAGTGTATATACTATTCATTTGATGAATCAATTAGAAGAATATTGTTATCTATCTCTTTCCAGTGCTAGTTCCTTTTTTTTTTGCTTCTGTTGAGTTTATCTCTACATCATTTTTGGTATCAGAGCTCAGAAAAAGGTCTGGATAGAGGTGAATTGTGAGTTTGTGTTTGTTGTAACAGGTTGGGAAGAGAACCTGTAGAGTGGCCACAAGACTAGTTTGAGTGGAGGTAATCTAGATAGGAGACAACGGTCACAAGAGGAGATTTATCTCATGATAAAAGGATACTTTTAGATGAATGGGTTTCATATTGTGATTTTCAAAAAAAGAAAATATAGGAAGAGAAGAAAAAGAGAAAAAAGCTAGAATGAATCAAGAGATAGAAGAAAATGATATTCCTAATTAGAGAACTTCAAAAAAGGGGAAGAAAATTTAGCGAGACTAAAAGAGGAGTCAAATAAAAATATGGAAAATGAAAATAGTGATTTGGAGACACAATCCATTGAGATTACAAAAGCTTGTGAAGATGGAATAGAGAATTTGGTTGCCAATGAAAAGAAGACTTGTCTGTTGGAAGCAAAAGATGAACAAATTAATGCTAATATAAAAAGTTTGCAGCAAATATTTGTTGATGAACCTTATGATAAAAACGTTCTTGAAGATAGGAAAGAGGTTGAATTGGTAATTGTTGATGAGCCTTGTGATGAAAAGGTTCATAAAGATGGAAAAGAGGTGGATGTGTTGGTTCTTGATGGAACCAAGAGATGGCATTTGAAGTTAAGAAAGAAATTGGTATGGCCTATCAAAAGGATAATAGTTGCAGCAAGGAAGAAGACTTATGATGAAGCTAAGAGGATAGATAAGGATCAAATAGTGATGAATTTGTCTCCAAGAATGGAGATATTGTAGCATAAAAACATCAAAAAAAAGGACTCAAAGGTTCCTATAGTGAACCAAATTGATGAATTCATATATGATGAGGTCCCTTTTTTTTTCTAATCCATTTATTGTAGGTTTACAAGAGTTCTACATGAATTCTTATGTGGAAGAGGTTTATGAAAATGTGAAATTTGACTTGGGTACTTGACCAGAGTACAAACAACAAATACCAAGGAATTGGAAGACAAGAAAGAGGAAGGACAATCTAAGGGACTTGGATTTTATTGTCCCCAGGTGTATGGTGCAATAGCACCCCACATAAAGATTGTACATGTTGCCACATTTTAGACTCTACCAAGTATTAGAAGTTACTGAGTGCCAAAAATTGTTTAGGACTTGGAATTTGTTTGGAGCATTGTGGGATCATTCTTCCCTATTCTATATTGATCTAGAATATTCTATAAGTCGTTTTGGTAGGAATTCTCTTTAGGTCAGTTTTCCTATTTTTTAATAATCTAAAATGTTCTGTAGATTGTCCTAGCAAGTATAAATAGAGTTTTTAGGTTTAGGTTTAGTCAAGTTTTTGGATACAAAGTTATGGGGGAGAAGAAATCTTTAGGAGAGCAAATGTATATATTATTCATTTGATGAATCAACTAGAAGAATATTATTATCTATCTCTTTCTGGTGCTGGTTCCTTTTTTTTTTTTGCTTCCGTTGAGTTTATCTCTAGAATATTTTATAAGTTGTTTTGGTGGGAAGTCTCTTTAGGTCAGTTTTCCTATTTTTTAATAATCTAAAATGTTTCATGGACCATCCTAGAAAGTATAAATAGAGTTTTTAGGTTTAGGTTTAGTCAAGTTGTTGGATATGAAGTTACGGGGAGAAGAAATCTTTAGGAGAGAAAGTGTATATATTGTTCATTTAATGAATCAATTAGAAGAATATTGTTATCTATCTCTTTCTAGTGCTGGTTCCTTTTTTTTTGCTTTCGTTGAGTTTATCTTTGTATCACCTACACTTGTACTGGGAACTGTACTTTTTCTTGGCTGCCCTTGACTAGGACTTAGAGCTTTTGTTGGCTGCTCACTTTGATCATCTGCTGGAAAATCTCTAGACCTTATAAATGTCTTGTCCTCCATGAATTTTACATCATGCTTGACAATAATTCTTCTTATCCCAAGGATAAAAATCCTATATGCCTTTGAGGTTTCATTATACCCAAAAAAGTACCATCTCTCTACGGTTTGATCTAACTTGGTACATCTATCACTTGGAATATGACAATATGCCAAACTCCTAAATATTTTGAAATGACCAACGTCAAGCTTCTTACCTATGAAAGCTTCCACTGGTGGCATCTTCCCTAGTACCTTGTGTAGAACCCTATTTTGAATGTAGATTATTGTACTACACACTTTTGCCCATAAGTAGCAAAACTCTTTCCACCTTTGATATAGAATAGTTCTTCCTCTTAGTAACTCCATTTTTCTGTAAATTGTAAGGAATAATCCATTCTCTCTTAATTCCTTCTCTAGTATAAAACTCATGGAAGTTAATTCCTTTGTACTCACCTCCATTGTCTAACCAAAGAACCTTTATCTTCTTTCATGTTGAGTTCTCCACAAGAGCCTTGAACTCTTGGAATCAACTGAAAACCTCATCCTTGGTCTTCAAGAAGTATATCCAAGTCTTCCTAGAGAAATCATCGATAAAAGTAACATAGTGCTCATATCCTCTGAGAGACTTTGTCCACATTAGTCCACATTCATCTAAATGTACTAGATCAAGAACACCTTCAGATCTAATGTCACTCCTTGGAAAAGATGCTTTCACAAACTTCCCCAACATGTATCCCTTACATACACCATCATGCTCTATTCTCACCTTTAAAACACCTATCACTATCTCACAAAGAAATTTGAGCACTTCATGATGAATATGGCCCATCCTCCTATGCCATAGCTCTCCAAGATCTCTAGGATTACATCTGCTTATGAGTGCCTGAGGAGTATCAAACTGCAACCTATAAAGGTGACCACTCCTAACTCCAATAGTTATGGGTGATTTCCAATCCTTGTGCTTAACCAACACATGTTCCCCCTTAAAGAGTACATTATACCCCCTATCCTGAAGAACAAATACAGAAATCAAATTCATACCTAAGCCTAACACATGTGACACATCATAAACTGGAATTATCTTTCCATTCTCCCTCTGAAACTTAATAGTCCCTTTTCCAACTATTTTGAGTTTGGACAAGTTTCCCATAGAAATCTGAATATTGGTGTTCTCCTCCTTATAACTAGAAAAGTTCTCTCTAACTCCTATCATATGAAATGACACCCCGCTATCTATATACCAAATAGTATGTGAGGTTGAGCTCACCATACAAGCTATAAGTGCAAACTTGTCTTCCATTCTATTGTGGAGTTTGCCTACACTTGCTAAAGCTTCTTCCTACTTCATTGCCTTCTTCCTTTCTGGAAATCACTTCCATAGTGACTATACTCGTGACATCTAAATAATTTGACCTTAGAAAGATCCTTCTTTTTCTTCTCACTTTGTGAATTTGATCCTTTCCTAGATCCCTTCTTTGCTTTCCTTTTCCCTACTAGGGCAATGTTTATGTGTTCCACCTCACTTTTCTGACTCTTGTTGGTTCCATTGACAAGACTTAGTCTATCCAACTCAATAAGGTATCTCATCTATTAATAACTTGAACAAAGACACTCCACTATTTAAGAAATCCATTCAGGGCTATTCTCACTAGCTCATCATCACTCGAACTATCTAGTCCAATAGCTGCTAACTCATCCTTGACAAGTCTAAGCCTAGTGAGGTAACTTGTAACATCTTCTCCCTGGTTTGTATGAGTATTCTTCAACTTCTCTCTAAGAATCATCTTCTTCTTGGTCGTAGAATTATGTTACAGATTCTTAATGGCATCCCACATCTCTTTTCCATGTCTAGCTCTGAGATATGTTGATCAATATGATCCTTGACACCATCAAGGATAATCCTCCTTGCCTTGGCATCATCCTTCTTATATGTTGCAAGCTATGTTTCATCCACTGGTATAGCTACATGTTAGGATTAACCTCAGACAAAAATAAGAGTTACATGCAAATATAACCAATATCATAAAATAATAGATCACACAGAAAAGAACACAAGACACCAAGATTTAATGTGGTTCACCCAATCCCTAGGCTATGTCCACCAACAACAAGTCCAATATTATTATTATTTAATGATTATAATTCACAATCCATTACAACTCAATAACATCCTAAGAAGCTACAATATCACCATTACATTATGAAATCCCTAACCTTAAGCCTTTTTATACAAGCTCTTGTCACTTACAAAATTAGGGCTAGAATAAGTTTTTCAATGGGAAAAAAATAGCTAATGCCTTTTACAATATAAGGTCATTTTTGGCTTTGGGGGCACTGCCCCCAAAAACTCTTGTGGGAGTGTTGCCCCTCGACCCCACCCTATATTGCGATAGGGAGCACACCTGGGGTGCTACCCCCATAGAAATAATATGGGGACAAAACTATGTTGAATAAACCTTTGAGTCTAATTAGGCTCTATATCACAACACTTCAACACTAGTAACATAATCCTTGATACTATTATCTTCCAACAATAAAGGAATTTTAACCTTCTAGACACCAAAATTTGAGGCACCATCCAATCTATCTTGATCTCTCAAACCAGCTAAAGCCATCTCAAGGGATTAAAACATACTAAAATGGAAGGAATTTAGAAGCAGGGAATTGAATTGAAATTTCTTGATACTAAATATTTTGGTGGGTACTATCAATGAACAAATGATCTTAATTGAACCTGTACAATGCATGCCAACTGTTGCAAAGGTTAAAGGCAAAGCTTATTGATTTGAGAAATACTCTTTTTGATTGGGAGAAATATATGCAAGAAGAAGTAGGTAAAGGTAAGGATGTGAGTTGGAAATTTGTAGAGGCATGCAACCATTCCTGGAGCCGATGAAATGATTCATCTCTTCTGAAATAGTTGCGCTCCTAATTTAAAGAAATTGAGGAAAGTCTTGAATAACTCTTGTGTGATTAGCTTGAAATCATTTAAATTCGAAGGGAAACAAATTCTCCTTGAGATTCTCAGAGACACCATCCATCATTAATTTTTTTACTTTCCATTTATAATTATAAAAAATGTGATATTTAGTAACTTGTTGAATTGGAATAAATTGAATTGTGTGTACAATGGAAATCTAGTGGTGACATCTTTTATGCTTCTTGAGTGCTATACAATTCTTGGGAAAATATTTGTTTACAATAATGTTTGTTAATTTCCACTTTCAAGATTTTGGAAAACCAACTTAACTTCTCACATACCAAATTTAAATATTTCTTTATGTTTAAATAGTTGATCAAGTAAATCTTTCTAAGTCAACACAAATAATGATCTCTAAAGAGGCATCAATAAGGATCGAACCAAACATAAATTTAAAATATATAAAAAATATAAAAAATAAACAGGTATAAATATATCAAAATTATGTTTGAAAATAGCAATGTTTGGTGTGTAATTAAAGTGAAAAGATTAAGTTTTTTTGTGAGGTATTAAATAAGGTTATGACAAGATTTCATGAAGTATATAAGTATTGTTAGTCACTCACAAAATATATTCTTAAAGGTACGTTATTCAATAAACAATTAATGAAAGTATAATTTTTAATCAATTGTAAGCATTATTAAATTTAAGAATGTGGAAAGTGACATTAGGCGAGTACTTAAAGACTTGCTTCATGAAACACTTTAAACAAAAATTTCTATGTTCTCTTTCAAGGGGGACTATTCTCTTTTGCATTGAGAGGAATGAAACTAAGTTAATTGTTAGATTCTTAGTTATGAAATAATTAGAGGTAAAAAATCTCTTGAATTAGTGAACTTTCAATAGAAGGAGAACCAATAAATCCATGAATTTTTTAAGAAAATCTAAGCAAGGAGCTCTAGACTAAATTTTCATCCAAAAGATTCATTTTCAGTTTCTTTCAAGAATTTGTGAGAACCCACAAAGGAATACACACTAGCATGGTCTAAACCTTCTTGAAATACAAAGAATAAGTCTAAATAGAAGGAATCATATAAATTTTTATTTCATGAGTGGAGGTCTGGAACGCACTTGGGAACCCAAGAGAAATTAACCTAATCTATCACAATGTTTACTGAACTATTTTTTCCTTAAGTTTAAACAACATCAAAGTAACAATGTAGAAGCAATATACACATACAAATCAATTACAATAAAACATTATAGTTATAGTATCTAGTTCTGAAGGTTTCCTTCACATTGAGTCATATTTAAGAAAGTTTTATTAACTAGTTTTAATCTTAAGTACAATTTCCATATTATAGTTGAATAAAAGATATATAGTGTCATGAGAAAATACACATTAAAAACTAATATATGAAGTATATCAAAATAACAACATCCACTTCTATTAGAAATAATAAAATTGAAATGAACTAAAATTAAAAAATTATAAATTAATCCAAGAGAGTTTGTGATGAACATAATTACCATACTTTAAAGAGCTTTCCAAGATAAACACAAGAATGGAGACACATATTTTGAAAGGGGAAAGCAAAGAAAACTCCTTGTGAATTATATGAATGAGGCAAATGCCTAAGAATGAGAAGAGAGAGGGAGAGAGAGAAGGACATAATGAGGAGCCATAGTGCTCATTACATGAACTACATCGTGATTGTGTGTTTAGAATGAGAGAGAAACATCTCTTATAAAGAGATGAGAAGAGGAGTTATTTGTAACTCCCATGTGAATGATTTCCACATTCATAAGTGTGTGCATAACAAGTGTCATAATCCTCTTAAGGAGGAATAAACTATTTTCCTTAATAAAGGAATTACAAAAAAGACACATCCTCACATGTGGACTAGAGGACAAACAACATAAGGGATACCTTGGTTTATCCCATTTAATAAGTAAATATAGCCAATAAAAGATTACCAATTCTAACAACCCCCTTTAATCTTTACTTGGGAAAATTACATCAAAGGGTATTAAACCCAACTTTTACAATAAAATTCTAAATAGCAACAACTTGACTGTAGAGAATATCTTCAATTATGTAAAAGGTCTCATGTGAGTGTAGATAGATCTTCGTAGAGCCAAGAGAGAAGTGGATAGGTCATTAAAGAACACCAAATAATATTGTCTTGTATGTGCTTGGATGGATTACCTGAAAAACATAGACACAAGAAACAAGATATCCACAAGAAGTATTTCATCTTATATTCAAATTAGAGATCCTTTTGAATAAGGATAATAAAACTCTCATAGAGAAACAATGAGGAAAATAAAATATGTTACCAAAAAGTAATGCAGATAACCTGATATCAAGATATTATATGCTCAAAATATTATCAATAAGCACAAAAAAGTTTGATCGATGTTCTCATGAAAAGTATATTATAATAATGTACTAATGACCATAGACAAGGCCAACTATTGATACTTGCATCAACATTGCATCAATCACATAGATATAGACAGTCCACTTAATGAATCATCCCACTGCAAGTTAATGGGTGATCAATCCATAACATGCATGACTCATGATCTAAGAAATAAAGTATGCATATCATTATCACATTAATATATGAAAGTAAAGTAAAAGGAGAGAAATGTTGATCAAATTAGTATTATCATGATTTTTGTTTGGATACTCAAAGGAATTGATTATGAGGATTTAACAACCTATTGCCTTCAAATTGGATCAAATCATTTGAATTTGGAGGGGAAAACTTCAATAATATCCTCTTCATTGAGGAACAAAATGGAACAACATGGAGGGAAAACTCCATAAATATCAACCTTTCAAAGTAGAGCATATAGAATCAAATGGAGGGAAACTCCATATAAATATCAATCTTTCAAAGTGGAACCAATAGAACCAAATGGATGGAAACTCCATATAAAATAAGTGCACACCAATATAGGATGGAGGGATACTCCGTGGGCCAGATAAGGAAACTATGTATCAGTTATACTGAGGGGACCTACATAGTTAACCTTGAAAAAAAATGGCTCCCTATGAAACTCAAAAAATATATATAAATCATGTAGATCAATCATATAAAACCATAAAGTGCCAACATGGGCATAGAACAATGCTATAAAAGCATAAAAGTGCAACCATGTGCATGTTAAAATATCACAATGAAGGAAAATGTGTAAGATAACTCATTATCCATTTAAGGTGAATGCAGGTATCCAAGGAAGATCAATGGAAAAAAAAAAACAAAATATGGATATTAGGTATAAACTCCTTTGAGGGTAAACATGAGTACTTATTTCATTTTGTGAAGGTATATATCAATTTCTAAATCATTAAAGTCATAAATTATATATTTATCTAGGTATATATGTGTGAACCCATATATACTTAAATAAATATATGATAAGTCGCAATATTTTCCTTTAATAAAAAGCATTGAGAGGATCCTTCTATAAAAAATATATCTCAAGTAGAATGAATATTTTGAATAAAGACAAAATTTCTTAAAGAGTAATTTTGTATAAAGTGAAATAATGAAATCTAATCAAAATCAAAGAAATGTATTATCATTAGGAATGACTGCCAAAGAAAATAGAGTACTTTTTTTTTGTTAAAAATAACATAACCGAATTTTCAGAATGATGAAAGCCGAAAAAGCATATTACATGAACAACCAAAAAACTAATTTTTGTGCATACATGAATAGAGATGTTAAAGCAATGATAGAAATTTAGTAGTTACAAAAGAATATAACTAGAATAAATAGTTGCAAGTAAGCCAAAAAGGAATCCCCTAACATGCATTGGGCAGTCAACAGTGTAATCGAATAGAAAAGGAAAAAAACTTGTATAAGTTGCAAACAAAGAGAATGAAGTTAAGAGAAGCATTTAGAGTCTTACTCAAAAACTTTAGTCGAGCTGATTCTAGGTGAAGGTAAATCATATGAAAGTAGAGTATGCAAAAGTATCTTTTTTTCATGAAAAAACACTTATATTTCTTATGAATTTGAATACAAGTTGTAGAGAGGAAATGGATCACAAAGTGCTAAATCTCTGAGTGATGATTCCCATTTTAACTTGGGAATTTCCACTGGAGTCAACATACCTAAGTAGAGATTTTGAAGAACTATTTCAAGCAATGCCTAGAGAGGTGGAGCATGCAATAAGAAGCATAATAGGAGATGGGGTATTGAGGCCAAGGGCACTACGACCTATCTATTAGACTCAAGTATTGTCCATATTGTACTCAAACATATATGATATGTTACCCGAGTATAAGACATTGATAAAGATTCAAGAGATCTATATTAATCCATCATTTGTGAATACAGTTGTATTGGATGAGGCAATCAGTGGTTATATGATGCATGGTTCAAAGGAATGGGTGGGAGGAATAATTTTCATCAAGAAGTTTGATGAGGACATGGTACGAATGACCCTTTTGGATACTATGAGGATAGGGTTATAGCTAAGGAATCGCATGTATTTTGAAAGGGAAATGATTCATATTGCAGGGCTACTGCCAATAGATATGGTGGCTAGGGCATATGCATTATTTGATGCAATCTTGGTTGTGGTTTGATACTATGAAATTCGAAGGGTTTGTCCTCAGATGAGGGCCTCTTCAAGGGATGACAACATAGGGATTATAGTGGAGTCAGTAGGTTCTACAAACCAAGTGTAGGGGGTCTAGAGGAGAAGGTTAAAAAGGTTAGGCATGCAATAGATTTATGTTTAATTATGATAGAAGGAGAGAGAAAGAAAAGAAACATTCATGTACTTATTTTATTTGAAATAGACTAATGAAAAGATGAAGGGTACTATATTAATTGCGTACATGAATTCATTTTAACATAGGAAAAGATGTGTTAACTTTGCTAATTAAACTTCTCTTGTTAGCAATGATTTTTCTTTATCTAAGGCAATGCTATGAAAGAAAGTATTGGTAATGATAATTATTCTTCCCTCATAATATTCTAAAAAAAAAATTTAATCAAGAGTTATAAAAACTTGTCAGAAAATAACTTAGAATAGATGTTGTAACAAGAAAATAATAATGCAGTTGTGCAATAAAACGTTAGAGGAATGATTCTTCTGCAATGTAAGGAAAAAAAATTTGATATGAAAACGTTATTATTATTAAGGAATCTGCAAATATCCTTTAAAGGAAACTTTAAAAAAACTATTTTAAGAAACTAGAAGTCAGTCGTATCTGAATATGAATAAATGCCAAACGTACAAGTTATAAATGAATTTTATAACTTGCAATGTAATAATTTATAATGAATTAAACTAAAGTAAATAACCAAACTTATAATTAATTTATAACTTATAGGTTATAACCAAATTTTGTGACTTATGAATATGGAATCCTAATTGATGTTTTTGAAAGAATTTGAAATATGAGAATGTCAAACATTAAGTTATAAATTAACTTTACAACTTATGCTATGACCACTCTAAAAGGCTTATTATAAAATAAAACAAAAATAAAGCTTTATTAATAAAGTAATAAATAAAATGTCATTTAAAACTTAAAACATTCATGCTTGATTGATAAAAAACTTAAAACTTTATTCTAAGCTTATCCATTGTTAAAAATTTAAAACAATAACTTTAAAAAACACTCTATTACTAAAACAATAAGTAAAACTTTATATTAAACCTTTAAAATTTATATTAAATTTTGCTTAGAATAAAATGACTTATAAAAAGTTAACTAAAAGCTTTAAAAAAACTTATTAAAGTAGCTAATTAAGAGCTATTAAAAAAACTTATTAATCTTTCTCCTTAATATTGCACAAAGATTATGTTAGCCACTCACACATGCAAAAAGAAAAAAAAAATAGTAGAGATTTGAATAGGGTGGCTCTGCTCCTATCATTGCATCAGTGAAGGTGGTGTGGATTGATGGGATGGTGGTGAATTGATCACCAGGTCACTACTGCGCCTCTCAATTGACAGAGTTTGGTGAAAACCGCAGCTTTCATTCTTGTGACCATGGTGGGACAGGGGAAGATAAAAAAATAAACAAAATATGGATATAAAAAATTTTGGTGCACAAAACAACTTTAGAGTGCATTAAATTCATGATAGAGCTATTGACTTCCAAAAAAGAAACACCACAAATGAGTTTTCAAATCCGACGTTTAATAACAAAGCACCAGCCGCAAGTCAGGGATTCGATTCCCAACAAGCTCAAGCCAATATAAACCTTAACCATCAATTATAATAAATCAAAGAATTGCTTTTTAAAAAAGAATTGCCTTAATTTACCCTTTGTTGTCTTATTTTACAAGACAAATCATAATGCAAAAGGGAGTCAAAATCTCTTACTTTGACATAGTCAAATCAGGCCAAAATTGGCTTGCCCATTAACCGTATAAGAAAAGGTTTGGGCACAAACACATACAGATCTGAAGAGCTCAAATACATTAAGATTTGAGGGTTTGGAAGAAGTTTGAAGGATGCAATAGAGGGAGGAAGGAGGCAGTTGAAGAGGGTCAAAAGGAACAACATCCGACTACAACAGATCCAAGATGGGTGGCAACAACCATAAATCAAAGCATGACTGACAACAATAAAAGCAGCTACAAAGACAACTTCAATAAGCTAAAAATAAATGCAAGCAAATAACCTAAAATCTTTAATGTTCCATGCAAAGAAAAATGAGGGTTAGAAGGACATGGTGTTTTCAAGTGCAAGCCAAGAGTTGTTCACTTGTTGAGGGACGTACTATGGTAGGGTCAAGAAAAATGAGGTAGGAGGCTCATGAAAAATAGAAAAGTGCAAGCCACAAGGGTGAATCATGCAACAGCAAGGTGCAAGACCTGCAAGTAAAAAAAATAAAACACCAAGCAAAAATTGCAGATCAAAAAAGAAATATGAAACGAATCCAAGAGAATGCAATGAAAAAATGCTAACAGAGAGGAATACAAACTAAATAGATAGTCGATTTGGGAAATAGAGATAAAATAGGAGATTTCAAGGAAAGATGCAAAAAAGAAATCGAAAAAGAAGATCTTTGGGAAAAAAAGTTTCTAAATATTTACAAAATCTCATAAAGATATAGATTAGAATATATATATATATATATATATATATATATATATATATATATATCTCAAGAGAAATATGAATAGGTTTAAAAAAAAATTAGTATTTGTAGACTAGAAATATATATACTTACACTTAGGATTATTAAAGTGTTACTTTAAAAAAAAATTATTTAATCAAAAAATAATAATATAGTTTGTTAGTGTAAATTTTTGAAAAAAAATTGCACACTATATTAAAAAATATGCTATAAAAATGCTATATATGAAAGATTAAATATAGAAAATTGTTTTTTAATACCACTAAACTCAAAATAATAAAAAATGCTACTTGGAACAAGAGAAAAAAATATATTTAATATTTTTTTTTAATAGAGATACCTAGGTAGAGATTATTTAATAAGATGCACTTCCAATGAATGACAAACATCATCACATAAAACTCAAAACAAGGATTAGTCACTTTGATACCATGTTAGAAATAATAAAATTGAAATGAACTAAAATTAAAGAATTATAAATTAATCCAAGAGAATTTGTGATGAACATAATTACCATACTTTAAAAAGCTTTCCAAGATCAACACAAGAATGGAGACACAAATTTTGAAAGAGGAAAGCAAACAAAACCCCTTGTGAATTATATGAATGAGGCAAATGCCTAAGAATGAGAAGAGAGAGAGAGAAGGACATAATGAGGAGCCATAGTGCTCATTACATGAACTACATCATGATTGTGTGTTTAGAATGAGAGAGAAGCATCTCTTATAAAGAGATGAGAAGAGGAGTTATTTGTAACTCTCATGTGAATGATTGCCACATTCATAAGTGTGTGCATAAAAAGTGTCATAATCCTCTTAAGGAGGAATAAACTATTTTCCTTAATAAAGGAATTACAAAAAAGACTTATCCTCACATGTGGACTAGAGGACAAACAACATAAGGGATACCTTGGTTTATCCCATTTAATAAGTAAATATAGCCAAGGAAAGATTACCAATTCTAACAATTGCACATGTTGTAGTATATGTGTACAACTACAAGTGTACAATACATCATTGCATAGGACCTCAATATACAAGATAGATGAATACATAAATACAACATCTAAATAGAAAGTCCCCAAGATAAAAATAATAATGATAATAATATAACAACTACATCAACGAATATCTAATTTTACCCAATATTCAAGTGGGGCCCAAATGATAAGAAGGCACTACCTCCTGATCATGTGGTAATCTAATCAGGGTCTAACTCCCACTATGTAGAGGAGATAATGTACATGATCCACACATAGATATCAAAACACAAAATCAAATCATAGGCAAGAAATCATGATAGCTCAATCTACCTCAAGGGTAATATAAACTACTCATAAAAAATGATGACCAAAGTTGAAAAGACAATCAACTAATACTAGATCATCTCATATCAAGGTCAATAACCAAGCACAACTCAAATACAAATTGAGTATCAAAACCAAAGAGATACAACCACCAAAAGAATACCAATTTCCAAATCAAATATCAAATGTCAAAAGCACAATAATCAATAGTAAGCACTATCATCAATGAGAGTAAATCAACAATCAATAACTCCAAGAATAAATACACCACCAAAAGTATTATCCACAATAAGTACACCACTAGAGGAAAATAAAAAAGTTATGAATAAGACTCGGTCTACATACTAGAGGGTGTCATCACACAATCAAGATGCTTCAATTACCTTGAACTATTCCCTCACTAGATCCTCAAGCATTGAGTTACCCTGGACTGGTCACTCTAGCCCCAGACCCTCAACATGACCTATGTGAAACTAGAGTACCTTCTCATGAAGATGAGGAACATCTAGTCATACATCTCACTAGGTATCATCCCGTCCTCATCCTTAACCTATACAAGCATTCAAGGCATGGATAAGGAGAAATGGAAAGGAGAAATAGAACAACAAGTGAAGCACCTAAAGTGATGTTTCTTGAGGGTAAGGTATCACATGTAAATTGGAGAGAAGAAATTAATATAGTAGTATAAACTACATATGAAAAAAATTCAGATCAGGCATGAAATAGGTTAAAATCCTTATGAACTATGGTTTGGTCATACACCTACTATTAAATATTTCAAAATTTTTGGAAGTAAATGTTATATCAAAAGAGAATATGGGATAGTCCATAATTTGATCCTAGAACTTATGAAGGCATATTTCTTGGTTATTATTCTAAGAGAAAGACATATAGATGTTATAATCTAATATTGAAGAAGATTGTTGAGAGTACAAATGTTAGAATTGACGAGAGATTTCAGGTATAGGAAAGAACATTTGAATATAAATTTAATGATGATTCATATTAGGCTACTATAAGTAAGAGACAAATAATAAATTAGAATAAAGAGAAATATTTATTATTTGTTAGTGTAAATAATTAATTATTATTACACTTTACTTAACTTTACTTAGGATAATGCAATTTTATATTAGTTTTCATGTAGACATTTAGGAATATGCATAGTCATATGAGTTGTCTTGTTGACAACATAGGAGTTAGCAACTTATTTGAGCACATGGTGTCTACAACATCTCTTTATGAGATACACCTATGTAAACTTATCCACTCATCATCACACAAACTCCTGTGCTCAATGGAGGATAATCCACTCTTGGTGGAAATGTGCTTAGTTGTGATGTTTATCCTCTTTGTTGACTCCTAGTCATTCTAGTCTCCTTTATATACAGGCACTTCTAGTGTGTATTCATCTCATATCCAATTATCTAATATCCATTATCATCTTGATCATTATTGAGATTCTCATTTGATCACTATTTGTCACTTTTGTGCTATCTACTGAGCTTCTTGATCTTGGTGTTGAATTATTGCCTTAGGAAAATTCTTACGTGGTATCAGAGCTATACCAAATTCTTACTTGGTATTAGAGCCATAGGAGTTTCATTGCATAGCCATTAGAGATATTTTTTTGCAGGTCAAGATTAGAGCTTGTTGGTGAAAATTAGATGTTGGTATCACATTTAGAAGGTCAAAATAACCCCAAATTGACTTTTGTTTCATCAAAATTGGACATTTGAGGTGAAATCTAGAGTCATTTGATTTTTGGAGGTGTGACAGTGACAATTCAAGACAAATAATTACAGAGGTGATTTTCAAACGGTGATATCTCCCTCATATGAACTCCTTTTTTCAAGAAATTATTTTTTGTTTTGGGGTAGAATTTCATGATCTACACATTGGTGCAGGATGTTTGAGATCTCTATTTATGAAATTTTCTACAAATTGAAAATCTTGATTTTTGCAACTTCAAAGGCTTAGTTCATGCTCATCTAGACACATATTTAGGTGCTATTTTTTTTTAGAGTGCATGATTTTTTGTCTTCTTTCCAGATCTAGTGTCAATTTGGAGTATTTTTTAGTAGACATAGTACTTTCAAATTTTGGTCTCATTTGGCACTTGTAATTAATTAGAACCTTGAGAGGTCTTGTGTCTTATCTTGTTGAGTCTGATATAGCTTTATATTTGTTGTTGTAACCATCAAAATCAGAAGTCTGCTTACACACTAAATTGGCAAGTGGCCATTGTAATCACATTAAATATAAAGTGACAAATCATGCATTAAGGGGGGTTTTCTTTGATTTTTTTTTTTTTTTGCATTTTGGGGGTGCATACATTATTTGATCTCAAGGAGTCATGTCAAAAGTGTCATTTTGGTTTAAGATTCAAATTGAAAAAAAGGAACTATTAGAAATGGAGTGCTTTGATGATTGATCATCTAGGAGAACATAAGGAAGTGTTTCTTTATCTATATTCGAAGATATTTCCAACTAATAATAATTGGGGACATCTTTCTCTTCTTCTTTACTTTATGTATACTAGTATGAGTAAGGAATCTTTTTCTCCTCTTAGTAAGGCAAGTAGTCTTCATGGCTTTTGGATGTATCTTTGGAAAGCATATGGAGCTCCATGAGTCCCTTCATTACTAGAGGACATTCTACCTCCAACCATTCTAGTTGTGGTACCTACAATTCCAATTGAGATCATACCTCGTGATGCTCTTATTGCTTCTATTGATCTAGTTCCAGCCATAGATGCTCCTGATTTAGTGTAGTAGGAAACACCATGTCTTCCTATTTCAGCTTCATGGGATGACTTACTTCTAAACATTGTAGTGTTTTTTGTGGATATGTGGGAGACATTATTGATGACATCCATCTTCTCTTTATTGAGGACAATTCTTCTTCACTTATTGTGAGGGAACACTCTGACCCTCAACTGCTTGATCTTTCTTTTGAGACTGACCTATTGTGTACAATTCTTTTTAGTAGTTTGAGGAGGACTCTTTTACTTCAAAGGAGACATATCAGTGTTTGGTGATTTTATTCTAGTTTCTTCAAACATCATATCTTTTGAGGATTCTTCCTACTATTTGAGGAGCATTCTCTACTACACCTATGGCATCACTTCTTTCTACAAGGAGGAACATCATTCAATTTTCATAGTACAGCTTCTTCAGTCATCAAGGAGCTTCTCTCATGGGTGTGCATTCATCATTGAGGGGAGGCTACATTGCTTCTCTTCCCATATCTTCCTATAAGGATGATTCCTTGTCTTTGGAGTTTGATTCACTTTCATACATGGACATGTTACCTTGTTTGTCACCTTCTTTTGGGAATCCACCAGATTGGCTTGTGGCATCTACATCCATTAAGGACTTGTCAACATATTAGCAAACTTTAGAGGCAACATCCATAGTATACTACATATGGAATCTTCATACATCTTCCTATCCATAATGGGAAGTATACTTGCACCTATACTTGGTGTATCTTCTTCCTAACGGGAGAAATATCATTTGTAGGTAGTGGATACTTTTTTGTCTTCATGACATCCTTGCAAGAGATTATTTAGTATAGGGGGTTACCATCATGTATTTTTTCTTATGGGGGATATATTCTTGTACATGCATGATGTAAGGGGGGTCTTGATTACTCCATCCTTGCATGCATCTTGTATTTCTTCATCTCTCTTTTTGGAGGAGGTTTTTCCCATGAGGTTTTCCCTCTTTCTCCATTTTTAGAGAGATTGCATTGCATAACATTGTATGCAGAGTATTGCATTTGCACATGGGTACCCAATATGGCCTAATAGTTAGGACCCACATTGCATCTTGCATTTAGCTTTGTGAGCTTAAGTGCATTCCCCTAAGTTGCACTTCAGGTGGGGTGTTAGTATAAATAATTAATTATTATTACACTTAACTTTACTTAGGATAATGCATTTTTATATTATTTTTCATGTAGACACTTAGGAATATGCATAGTCATATGAGTTGTCTTGTTGACAACATAGGAGTTAGCAACTTATTTGAGTGCATGGTGTCTAGAACATCTCTTTATGAGATACACCTATGTAAACTTATCCTCTCATCATCACATAGACTCTTGTGCTCAATGGAGGATAATCCACTCTGGATGGACATGTGCTTAGTTGTCATGTTTATCTCTTTGTTGACTTCTAGTCAATCTAGTTGCATTTATATACATGCACTTCTAGTGTGTATTCACCTCATATCCAATTATCTAATGTCCATTATCATCTTGATCATTATTGAGGTTCTCATTTGATAACTATTTGTCTCTCTTGTGCTATCTACTGAGATTCTTGATCTTGGCATTGAATTATTGCCTTAAGTAGGAAAAATATTAAATGGTATCAGAGCTATACCAAATTATTACATTATTTTTAATGGATGATGGAATATAGATACGTATTGAAGATCTTGGAGAAGAGTAGGGAACATATAAATATTTTGCAAGGAACCATCCTAATAATTATATCATTGGAGATACTAGCAAATGAGTAACGACAAGAGGTAAGGAAAGAAATGAAATTTGTTTGATTTCACATATTGAACCTATTACTACTGATGAAGCATGTAAGGATGAATTTTTGATAAATGTAATGAAAGAAGAGATTGTGCAAATAGAAAAGAATAGTACATGGGAATTGATCCTTAGACCTAAAGATAAGAATGTTATTGATACAAAATAGGTTTTGTGAGGCCTCACCCTAACCCATCCTAGAATAGTTCATACTTTATTATTTTGATACTCATGACTCGATCTATTGAGACACTATTGGATACACTAAATATATTATTTTATTTCATGTTGTGTGATGTTTTACTTTCAAATATTTGATTGCATTATTTAATGTTTTGTGAACATGTATACTGATGAAGTAGTGTAGAAAGTGAATGCAGAATTAACACTTTGAGTATGCAATTTTAATGATTAAGAATATGAGTAGAATGAGATAAACAACTGGTTATTTGAAAAATGGGTGTTTTAAGTTATGTGTTTTCCTTGATATGGTGTGTGTGTGTGTGTGTGTGTGTGTGTGTGTGTGTGTGTGTGTGTGTGAGTGTGTGTGTGTGTGATTTTCTTGAGCTACTGATGTGTGCAATGAGTGTGTAGAATATTTTAGCCAAAATATCTAATAGATAAATAGAAACCAAACCCTATATACCAATTGTGGAAACCAGGGTTGAGTCTAACAAAAGGTGCAAATCCCGTTGTTCATATTTTATTTGTGTCGTGGATTGAATGAATGTATTATTTTGTAATCATAAGTGTTAATATTTTGTAACAGTAATTTCTCAGTGTCACTTGACACTCATGAATTGTATATGCATTAGCATGATAGTTAGGGTTAACTGAGTAACCTATAGATCTAAGTTAGACTAGGTTAGTGACTTTTTTGCTAATTAGTTAGTAATTGAAGTTGATTACTCTAATCAAGATTAGTGAGTAATCTACATTTTTTAAGGTTGTTAGAAAGTCCTAAAATTTCCAAGCATATGATAGGTCCCTAATTAATCCTAAATCCCAAAAATCATGAATCTAAGTACCTAAGTAGTATGGATATGGGTTGGGGGCATTTTTCACCCCCCTAGCCCCTCTTGTTGACTTTTATGGTCACTCAAAAACCCTATTTTTACATTATTGCAAAAATTGAATATTTTCATCATGAGTTGGATAACTTTAACTCCACCATGAGGTTAGCCTTATGTCTAGTTGAGTTGGAAGCCTCTAGAACTTTAGGCAAGTGGGGGAGTTATTACTTTTTGAAGGTGATTGAATTTAGATCTTATTTAGAGGGAATTTTGAGAGGGTTTGAAGTGTTCACCCAATCTCTAGTTTTAGGGAGCAATTCAAGATTGAAGGAGAAGGAGAGGAAAGCAAGCTTA
Source organism: Cupressus sempervirens (assembly GCA_028749045.1). Classification (NCBI taxonomy): domain Eukaryota; kingdom Viridiplantae; phylum Streptophyta; class Pinopsida; order Cupressales; family Cupressaceae; genus Cupressus; species Cupressus sempervirens. The sequence continues at coordinate 346,329,463 of CM053793.1, forward strand.
TCTCAAATTTGTGCAATTTCCATAACCCAATTTTGAAGTTAGGAATCTCTCAACTCATGTTGCTCATGTTTTGTTGCATGCTTAAGTTATTATGTTTGCATATGTATATTCATGTGTGTGTTGAGTATGTTTGGGAGGGATTGAAATAGGTTATCTTAAATGTTTTTTCTTGTTTTTTTTCTTTAAATTTCAAAGGGATTGTATGGGTTGTATTGGCATTACTCACCCTCAGATAGGGAAAAAGTGGCCATGTACAGGAAGAGGTCTTTAATTAGACTCTGACAATGTAGAGTCTCTTCTCAAGATGAGAAGAGGGAGAGAGGTTAGGGTGTTATGGGCCCCTACCCATCAACACAAACCACATTTTGAGTTTTGGAATGTTAGAATGGAAGAATGAAAGTTCTTGAGTTTATAGCTCTGAAAGGGCACCTATTATGGCGTTGTGTCTGACATCTCTTATAGGAAAAATCCACCTCCTCCCTAGTCTAGTTCAATGTCGAACCTATTGTGCAAACCAAGATGGGAGTGAATGTTTGATTTGTCTTTATGTTGTGATCAGTTGTCTCCCAATCAATTTTTTTTCTCTCCATGATCATCATAATGTATTGCAGAATTTGTAATGGATCCCTTGTTAAGGGGTAAGAAGGAAATTCAAAATTATATTGGATTTCAAAATGGGATCAAAATCCTATGTAAAAATGTTATATTTAAACTTATTGTTGAAGTGGCAATGATGTCAAGTTTTTGTACTGGTTCTTTCCCAGTGGAGCCTTTGAATCAAGTGGTCAATAAAAAATGATTGAGTAATATCCTTGCTTATGATGTTTCTAGTTCATTTCAATTTTGCATATGTACTTATAAATCGGATGTGATGATGTTTACCATATTGCAGCATTCTTATGTTTTGTAAACACATTCATTTGATTTATTTTAATTTGATAAAATGATGAAATATAATCTTGCAATTATAAGTTCAAACTATGTTAAAGAAAATTTGTATTGGATTGGAACTTCATTTGTATTATCACGAATCAACATTAGAAAAAAAATTCATAATATTGCCCTTGATTTATTAGATATGGTTGCTTAAACCCAATTAGAAAAAGAAAATATACACCCCCTTATAAAAATAATAATTTGCATAAGAAAATTAATAGTTAGAAAAAATTATGAACTTGGCCAAAAAAAAAAAAACCCTAAGAGTAAAAACTCTCTAGAGTTTGAATGGAGAAAATTAAATTTCCTCTTTTTGAGATAAAGAATCTCAAGAGATTCTCTCAAATATCCCTTTTTGAGCTTATTAAATATTATATCTTTAAATAATAAAAATAAAAATAAAATAATAAAACAAATAAAACAAATAATATCTAAACTATCCTTTACCCTATGCATCACCTACCTAACTTTTAAACTTAACTCTTTTTCTTCAAGGATGGGAGTAGACATATGAGACTAAGGGCATAATAAATAGTTTGATCTCCCCAACATACCTATCCACATCCCTTTTCCAAGTGGCAGTCTTGGGCAGAGAGCCCCACATGGGGTGGCTAGTAGCTAATCTTTCTTTAAAGCATCATGTTTAATGTTGTTTTTGGGAGGGAAATGTCTTGTTTGAAAGTTGTTTTAACCTGGGTCTCTAAACTCCTTAGTTATTTCCCCCATGTGATTTGCTAGCAAATATATATTGCTGACCTTGGACCATGTGACCAAATAGTGGTACTTGCATTTGGATTAATAAGGGGGGGGATATTTGAAATAGATGCAGGGTTGTTTAAAGTTTTCAACCCTTTATTTCTTGCTTTTTATTCTAGGCCAAGCATACTTTGCTTGGGGATGTGTTTGGGTTGTGTGTTCAACCTTGGGTTGCATGGGGAGGGGTACCTTGGTACCCACATGGATGGAGAAGATTTTAGGGTAGTCAGTATAGGGGGTAAGGGTTAATAAAGTTTGGAGATTAGGTTAGAATGCTAAGAGATGTAGGGATGTTAGGTTAGTTTAGTAAGTGTAATTTTTTTGTAAATAAAGTTTTAAAATTTAGTTAGTATTATGTTATACAATTAATTTAAATGTTTTAAACATTAGTTTTAGTATGTTTTATTTTATATAAAGTTTTTAAATTTAGGTTAGTTTAAAATATTAAATAGTACTAGTTAAAAGTAAATTAGTGTAATTTAGTTTTAGTTAAGTACGGTTTAGTTAGTTTAATTTTTAAGTATTTAATATGTTTTAGTATTAGTATATATTTTAATATTAAGTGATCATATTGTTTTCAAAATGGAAAGTTGATATTATTTTTATTAAAGTATTTTTAGATTAGTAAAAGTTTTTAAGTTAGAAATTGTTAGTTTATAGTATATGTCAGATTAGTAGATAATGTTATTTTGTTTAGTCATATTTAATTTAATTTATATTGTTATTATTATTAGGAATGTTTTATTTCTAATAGATTATAGATTTAAATAAAATTGTGATTAGAATCAATTTTAAATAAAGTTTAATTATGGATGTAAAGTTATATTAATTAGTAAGTTCTTTTTATTTCAAATGTTTCGAATTAGTTAGATCAGTAATTATTTAAATGGTTATCTGAATGATTTAGATATTTTAAAAGAAAATAAAAGTGATAATGATTTAAATCTTTTAATTAATTGAAATTAGATTGTTTAAATAATTATTTGATTTAATAATGAAAGTTTCATTAAACGAGTTATTCCTGCATGTTGTGTTTAAATTTGAGAGGTAGTCTTAGGTTTTGATGAGGAAGCAATTATCTACTTTGCAACATCCCCAAAGTTTAATCTGGTAAATCAAACATAGTAAAAAAATTCAAAACCCCTTAACAAACTTATTATTTTTATTAATCCTTTTCTTAAAAAAATATATGTGTATTTTTGCCCCTGTATTTTGGGCATGAAAAGTTTTTAGGAACAAAATAAATGACCAAGGTCAAGATGTAAGAAACAAGGCAAGGTTGGTATGTAGAGGCTAGTCACAATATGCCCTTTAGCCAAGCACACTTCTAACAAGGTGTTACAATGCTTTAACAGGATAGGATCTAATAATCCTTGTAAGCCTTTAACAGGGCAGGCCTTTTACAAGGCATATCATGAGAATGGTCAAAATATGTAACCTTAACAGGTGAACTTTATTGCTGTAGTAGTGAAGAGTTGTGGGTGTCATCCCCACCCCAGTTTTACCTTCTCATTGGAGGGTTTCTAGGTAATCATATATGGTGTCAACTATTTGTGTGGATGCATTTGTTTTACATTTTATTTCTATATGTTTATGCATGCAATGTTTTAAAGTTGAAAGTTTTATCGGTTAGAGTTTAGTACTTCTGATTCCCCCCCCCCAAATCAGAAGTATACATTTCCCACTTGTAATCCCAACAATTGGTATCAGAGCCTAGTTCTCATTAGGAGAATCCTTATAGCTTGGAGAAATATCTTGAGATGGAATTCTACAAGTTGGGAAAGACCATTGAGAATTAGGAGATTGAGATACACCTCTTACTCCAACAACTAGATGAAGCCAAAGATGCTTTAAGGAGTTCGCTAAAGAGAAGGAAAGAGATTGCCATAGCAAAAAATTACACTCAATATAAGGAGATTGACACCACAAAGTTATTTTCAGATGGTAACTCTTGTGAGTTTGATGTATCAATTGCAGATCTCATGGACAAGAGTAGAGCACAAGCTAAGGAGATTAGAAAGCTCAAGTTGGAGTAAGAATCACAAGCAATATTGCTATGTGAGGTGACTAAACAAAAGAAGAAAGCTATAAAGAACAAGGCCATGATTGAAGAAGACAAAAGAATCTTATCAAAAAGATTGGAAGAAAAATCAGCAAAGCTATCTAGGATCTAAAACATGCAATTGGACACCCTAAGCCAAATGATGAATGCCCATAATGAGTTGAATGTCAAGGACATTTAGATAACTACATTGAAGTTACAAAATGAGCAACTACAGAATGACTTAAAAAGAGAGAAAGAGTTTTCTAAAATTTTCAACAAGCCAAATGAAGCTATCAAGTACTTTGTACAATTATTGAAATCCCCTAGATCTAGCAAAGACACATCAAGATTGTGCTATACAAGAACTAAAGAAGGAGACTCATCCAAGATTGTTGAACAAAGCAATGACAAAGGTAAGAACTCTAAACCTACTTGTCATCATTGTGGAAAGAAATGAAATATAGTTAACGTTTGCAGAAGCAAGAATGCTACTCAGAATGCCAGGCCAGGGAACATGATCGATTGTTACAAGTGCAACAAACAAGGTCATCAGGCACATGAATGCAAGACAAGGACCATGCATGCACCAAGATTTGAAGGACCCTACTACAATTGTCAACGGTTTGGACACAAAGCCTTTGAGTGTAGATCCAAGACCGCGTAGTCATCAAACAAGGGAAGAAGCCATGAAAATTCCTACAACTAGGACTACAATACAAGACATAGCTATCAGTATTGTCAAGAGTATGGACAGATCCCTGAGAATTGCATAAGAACACATTTCAGTGGAAGTGACAATAGATGGTTAAGTCAAATTACATGCTTTAGTTGTTCGAAGACTAGTCATATCAACAAGCATTGCCTAACAAGGACAAAGGAACCTAACCTAGAGTCTAACAAAGGAAAAGACAAGGTAGATGTTGAGCACATTAGAGGAGAGATGAATAAGACATGGAAAGCAAAGATTGGAGCAGCTAATCAAATGTTGGGATCACTTCACCTAAAGGGTCAAGTGGTCATACTCCATCTAACTAAGAAAGAAAAAAGGTATATGGGATTGATATTTAAATTCTTTATCATACATTAGTTCCTAGATAAGTTATTCCTAAAAAGGACAGATCAACATGAATAAAGATGCAAAGTTAAATCTTCAAAGTTTTCATCTTACTACCGAGTGTGAAAAGTTCACTTCAGATGTTGAGTGAATGTTAGTGTGTGTTGAGTTGTCTACCAAATTTAGTTGAAGTTGAGTTACTAGTGATTTCTGAGTAAAAGGAAATTCCTATTGAAGTCAAGTAAGGGTGACTCTAGTGGAAGCCAAGTGAAGTGGAATTTGCACTAATGCTGAGTAAAGCAAAAATAGCATAAGGAGATGAGTGTATAACTATATATGTACTAAGAATTAAATGCTATGTATTGAAGGGTATAAGGTTGATTTTTCAATCATTATTCATCATTACAAACACAGCAAGAGTGAGAAGAGCACAGAAGTGATTGGCAACTAAAGATTGAAGCTTTTACACAGATTCCAACAAAGATCAAACACTATTTCATCAATCTAAGGTATTTCTCAAGTGCCGAGCTACACTATTTTAAAGTTTAAACCCTAGTTTTTATAAATGGCCTCTAGTTCTAGAAATCCTAAGAATAAGGAACTATTTGAGCTTCAGCTAGTTAGCAATGAAGTTAAGTAATTGGGTTTTAGGCCAATTCCAAAAGTTGCATATAAAAATGACCCTGCTGGTGCACTATCCATTATTCCACCAAAAGTCATAATGATAAAAGATGTTATAAAATGCTACAATTGTAAGGTTGGAGCAATTGGTGACATGGAGATTCATCAAGCTTACTAAAAACTATGTGAAAATGGGGTATTGAAAGAAGAATTTAACATCATTGAGAGAAAGAGCTTAACTTGTGCCCTAGATTTCCCTACAGTCTTCAAGACTAAATGGATTATAATAGTTTTGAGTAGGATTCATGATGGATGTTTATGGTTAGGAGGACCCATCAAATTGTCAAAAAGGATTGTGCACAGGGTTACAGGATTTCCAACCCTAGAACAACTAGAAACCCTATGAAGCAACTCAAAAGAAGCCACTGACAAGAACACTAGGGAAAAATGGAATACAAGGGGCATGACCATTGATACCATCAAAGATTCACTTCTATAATTTATAATGAGGGTCATATCCAAAAAATTCTACCAGTCAAGCTGACCGAATAGTGTACCATGCATTGCAACAGATGTAGGCTACAAAATTGTTAAGAAAGATCATACTTATGATCTAGCAGAACTACAACTACAGTGGATTATGGAGAAACTAGGAATAATAAGGAGATCCAAAAGTGCTCAGTGTATGTTTGGATTAATTTTGATATGTATCTTTTTCTATGTTCAAAATGAATTTCCCTCTTTTGGTAAGATAGGATGGAAGACCAATAGGTCTATAGCTATATAGATAAATGAGTACATAGAGTAGATGGGAGCTAATTTTGAAACCATCATGACAAGCTATTTTGAGGACTTTAAAAATTCCATGAAGCAAAGACTAAAAATTCCAATCTCCCTAGTAGAACAACACATCAAATATATATGTTTCTTAGTTGATATTGATTATACATATATCCAAGTAGCAATGCCAAGAGTAAGATGGCTAAGGCCATTAGGATATAAGATAAACATTGATGAGGCATCAGTAGAAATCATAACATTTCTTGCAGAAGAAATTGACAAAGTAGCAAAACCTTTTGGTACCTATGATGTTGTAAAGTCCAAGGTATAAATGGAGTTGAAAGCTACTTCAACTCTATAGAAAAAATGATAAATTTGTCAAGAAACTTAAGGCCAAATTCTATGAAGGGACTAGAGGAGATGATGAAGATGAAGAAGAAGAAGAATAGGGCCAAGAACCACTTTCCTTGACATAAGGCATGGGAGAAGATACTAAAGAAGAAGAAGGTGCCAAGGAAGAATAAGCCAAAGAAACACCAACTAAACCTAAGCTTAAGAAGAGAAAAGCTCAAAAATAGCCTACAGCTCAACCCAAGGACAAAAAGACTACAAAGCCAAGCCCAGCCAAGCCTACCACAAGAGCAACTACAAGGGCCATCACTCAGAAGGAAAAAAAGAAAACAATAGAGAAGAAGAAGGATACTAAGTAGCAAGGTTTTGCCAAGAAGAAATTAAGAAGGAAATATGTTGCTCAACTTGACTTCGATGAAGAAAGAACTGAGTCAGAAGACACAAGCCAATTTAGAGTGGTAAGTCATGCCACCAAGTCTAATTTAGAAAATATCTATGATAATATTAAAGATAATGCGGATTTAACTAGCTTAAAGGACATTGATTTCAATAAGTTGAGTAGGGAAGAACAAAACATGGTTGAAGAAATAGTCTATAACATGATGGCTAAGTTAAAGAACACCCCACTTGAACTTGATAATTCAATGCTTAAAGATTTATATTCTATTTTTGAAAATAAATGGCATTATTGCCTTAGCATGGAAAAGAAAATAAGAGATTCTACATTGGCTTGAGTAATTCTAGAGCTCACAAAAGGGAAAATAACTAAGTCTTACAAGAAGAATGGGAGCAAATTTATACCCAAATATAGAGCCTTCAACATTCTTCAAAATAAGATTGAAGATGTTGTCAAGAAGTCTACTTAAATGTGGAAGCTAATATATGGGCTAACTACTGTTAAAGAAGGAGATGAACATCCCTTTGAGGGAAGAAATAATGGAGAAGAGGAAGATAATGATAAGGAAGGAGAAGGTGAGAAGGAAAAGGTAGATGACATAGTGGAGGAGGAAGATACAAAAAGAAGATAATATGGAAACTGCTAAGGAGTAGCAAATAGATCAAAGTGTGCAAGACACACAATTGCCACCTCTAAGCCCTCCACATGACACCTCTACACTTTTAGACATAGTAAAAGTAAAGGATGTTCATGATAACTTTGGTCAAAACATCAACCATTGACTGTAGAGGATCTTAAGAAGATCCTTGACCAATCAACATTACAAGCTCAATTATGCAGTAACCTAGTATTAGTCAGTGTAGATGAGTTGTAGAAAGTAGTAGCTAACCTAATTAGGGATAAGGTGACCATAAAAGAAACATTTTCTACCATCCCTATAGCTACAAGTGGACAACCTCAAGAGAAAGCTTCAAAAGATTCATCAACTAAGGTTGATTCCACAGTTAAAGTTGCTATAACTACTGAGGAGCCAACAAGGGAACAAATAGGACAGATGGATACTTCTATTCCTACTGCACAAGTACAATGTGCACCACCACAAATAATTATTATTGATAAAGAAAAATCAAAGGAGGAGAAGGAGATTCCAAAGAAAAAGGAGCAAGAAGCAATTCAAACTTTGGTAAATCTAACAACTACTGGGACTCCTACAAGAATGCCTCAAAAGCCAACCACTAAAGCAATGCCACTCCAAATCCTGGCACCAAGCTCAAGCTCCACAAAAGTTGCAAGGGTACTTCACTATGGAGACCCTACATTAAATGAAGAAATAGTCATTCCAAAGTATGACTATGCAACCATGAACATAGACTAGATTAATGAGGTGCAAGAGGCATTAGAGAGGAAGAAGAAGCCAAAAATACTCAGAAATGAGTATAAACAAAGGCAAGCACTAATTGAGATAAAAGACATATTTCTAGAAGCATTCAGCTTGTAGGCACCTAATGAAACTAAGCTAATATTGGAACAACTGTCAGAAATTGTTGAACAGGTGACTAATGGAGACCAAGAGACAAATGTAAAACTCATGGAATGGTCAGAGAAGAAGTTTCAAGAAAAGCTCAATAAAAGGATATCTAGTGAAATAACACTATCATAGGTAGAGCTAGCAAAGAAAATTGAGAAGGTGAAGATAGTACTTGAGAATATATTCTCACTATACACAAAATTGTTTGATCCTTCAATCTTCACACAAGAAACCAACCAAAGAATAATGAGCTTGGAAAGAAATTTGAAAGTATCAGGCATCCAATTTCCAAAAGATCTAGATCAAAGTGAGAAGCACTTTCACACAATGCACACAAAAGGAACTAGCTATATTGATAGTAGAAGAGGCTAATACTAGAGCCAAATTAGTTCAAATACAAGCCGCCATAAACCCCCACATGGAGATTCTCCAAAAGGAACTACCCTATGCAAAAAATATATTGAAGAAAGATCCTAATCTTTCAACACTAGATGGATTAGTTCACCTTGTAGCAAAGATAGAAATACAAATCAAATCCCTAAAATTTGCAATACAAAATTGGGATGTTGCACTGAGAATTGTGATGGAAGTAAACAAGAACTTCTTGGAAAAATACTCAATTAGTGTATAGACCCTTTGACATAAGTGTCAAAAAGGAGGAGAAATTGTAAAAAGGGGGAGATAAATCAAAATGCTAAAAGGATACTTAATCTAGAAGGGGACACATGTGAAAAGGGGGGGCCAAAATGAAAGGGGGAGAGAAAATAGAGCAAACAACAAATAGTAGGAAACTGTGCATAACAGAACACATCAGATAAAAAGCATCAAAATTTAGAATAAAGAAAATGAGTATCCATAGAGGTAAATCAATCTAGTCAAAGAAATTTTGGACACAGAAAAGGCACATTAACGTAGGGGGAGTTACAAAATTTTGAGTTATGTAGTCCTTCACAAAAATTTGAATAGTTTTGAAGTTTTTGTATATTATACTCGAGGAGATTAGATCCATCATGTATAGTTAAGTGTTTTTGTCACTCATGTCAAAGGGGGAGATTGTTGATCTTAGATTAGTTTTGATAATTGAGTGTCAACACACTTAAGAAATTTTCTAAGTTGATGCTAAGTATAATATAGATGTAGAGTTGCAATGAATGTCAAGTCATGCATGTGTCAAGTAAATAGTAAGTGCCAAGTAGATAGATAGTGTTGAGAAAGTTTCAAGTGTCGAGTGAATAATAGATGTTGAGCAAGTTCAAGTGCCAAGCAAGATAGAATTTTAGTATGTATCGAGCATCACTAACAGCAAGTGCCAGGCAACATAGAATTGACATAAGAGTTTGTGAAGGCACAAACTATTATGGAAACCATTTTTGAGCCGACATATAGATAGATCTCAAAGATTTAAAGATAAGATCGAATCTATTTGATTCCCTATGTGATCAACATGCAACCAATCATAAAAATGAAAGGAATTAAGCAAAAAAGTTGGATGAATCTCAATTGTAGATTCATACCTAACCCTAAGTCATGAAATCTTTTAAAAGGAGACAACGCCTCACACCTCATAGAGTGTGAGAAAGAATGCATGCGAGGAGGTAATGCTAGATTTCAAAGGAGAGAATTGTAGAATTAGTTAGCAGAATAGAGGATCAAGATTATAGCATTTTCATATTAGATCAAAGAGAATCAAGATGAACTGAATTAGGATCTAAAATCAACAATATTAATTGTAAGTGTATCAGATCAAAACATTCTATTGTACTTTCTAACAACTATTACAACAGAATAAAATCCTATGTACTTAGGCTAGTTTAATAGCCATTTTATAAAGCCTTTAATAGGGTGACATTCCAAGTGAGTGTTCCAAAGTCCTTTAGCTAGGCACACTTCTAACAAGGTGTTAAAATCCTTTAATAGGCTAAGATCTAATAATCCTTGTAAGCCTTTAACAAGGTAGGCCTTTCACAGGGCAAAACATGAGAATGGTCAAAATATGTAACCTTAACAGGTGAACTTTATTGCTACAATAGTGAAGAGTTGTGGTTGTCATCCCCACCCCAGTTTTACCTTCTCATTGGAGGGTTTCTAGGTAATCATATCTAATGTCAAGTTCTTGTGTGGATGCATTTGCTTTACATGTTATATATATATGTTTATCCATGCAATGTTTTAAAGTTGAAAATTTTATTGGTTAGAGTTTAGTACTTCTGATTCACAACCCTCCCCCCCCTCTCAGAAGTATACATTTCCCACTTGTAATCCCAAAACTTAGCATGTGTGTTAAGAAAAAATGACTTTGTTTTCTTAAGAAGAATTATGAGGAGGACAAAATTTCTAGTTTGAGAAATTAAACATTTTCAATTTTTAGCACTAATTAAAGAAGGAGCTTGAGTTGGACATACCTTTGGTATTCGATATCTCTTTTCACCAAGCTTGATTGTGACACTATGTGGTCTAAATTCATACACCACATGCCTTTGATACATGTATGTTTGCCCCGAAAAAACATCACATACATCTAAAGGTGATATATCGCAAAGTACTTCATCCTTAAATTGTTTTATTCGAGTATGGTATGTGATACTATTGATTTATCTGAATGTCTTTTTCTTCTTTAGACCATCCCATAGAGTATGGTTGTAGTTGTCTTATTAGTTGTAACTTAATCTCTTGATTGATTCCATAGAAATTAAGTTATTTTGGCTACCTCTATGAATAATAAAATGTAGAGGCTTCCCCTCAACCCACATCTATGAATGGAATGATCTCTCTTCATCTTCACGTTGCACTACTTTCACAATTTCAACTATGCCATGCAGGTCTGCTTCTATCACCAAATCATCCTCTTGTTTCTCAAAAGTTTCTATTGGTGTGGATTTAGGCTCAGCTTTGTCTCCTTTTATTTTTGTCATTAATTTCTCAATGCTTCAACACTCCTTGGTGTTAAGGGTTTGACTCTTATGTATCTCACACCACATGCCTGTATTTGTTTGTATCTTTTTAGTAGTCCACCTCATATTTTTGGGTGGATTTGAGGTAGAGTCCTTTCCTAGTTGTTTTCCTATAAATTTATTATTACCTTTACCCCTTGGCTTAATATGTGAAAAGGAATCTCTTTTCCCTTTATTTTTGAAAATTTCTTCATTTTTTGTAGCATATTTCAAGGAACTTGCCAATGTTTCAACATTCAATAATTACATTCTATTTTGAATATATCTATAAAGCCCACTACAATGTTTCAAAATTTGGTGCTTCTCTAAATCTTCTATACCAAGTTTTGCAAAATGTGCATGGAATGTGTTGGTGTAATCTTGTACAGATTGGTCACTCTCTTGTCAAAGCATCTGCCATCCTATATATTTATGTTCATATATATCTTCAGGAAAGTATTCTTCTTTTATGTATTCCATAAATTCTCCCCATTTGGGCTTGTTATCAGAGAGTATTTCCAACCCTACTCCAAAAAAGAGGTTCAATTCCTTTATTCAACATTTTTGTTTCCCATGCTAGTTTCACGTGACTTTGAGCTTTCAAGAGGGAAAATATTATTTTTTCTACATCAAAGAAATGATTCAAAAAGAAGTATCCATCCAATTTTGATAACCAATTATCAACAACATCAGCATTGACTTTTCCTTCAAATTTTTGGATATATAAATTCACGTATACTTTGAAAGGGGTGTTTCCATGGAACAATGCTACTGAATTGGATGATTGCTTGTTTTACAAAAAATTTGAAAACCGGTTCATCATCTCTTTGTGTTGCCTAGACAAAGCCTCTTCCACCATCTTCTTAATAATGTATGATGAATTATCTGACTTCTTTAGTTTTGTGTGCCACAAAGGAGTTTATTTAGACAAATCTTGTGGCTAATCCTAATTTTTGATAGGAAGTTCTTGTTTTAGTTTGCATACATGAGCATTTCTACTGTAATACCACTGATTTGATTTATGAAATGGGCTAAAACACAATATCTCATGAGAGTCAAATACCTATGATATAAGTGTTCAGTGTTTGGAAAAACAAACTTGTGAAAAGTCAAAAAAGTTGTATGAAAACCAAAACCCATCTAATTATTTAAAAATGTAAGAATATATACAATGATGGAACATCAAAAGTCACCACAGAGATGAATTTGAAATGTATATGTTGTGAGGCCTTGCCCTGATCCATCATAGCACATCTGATACATTTTATATAGGCACATTATGACTTGATATGTTTGAGACATTATTTGATGGATTAGACATTATCTATATTATTTATGTTGTGTGATGCTTTTCTTTAAAATGATTAATTATGTTATTTTGGTTTTTATATAGGCATGCATAATGATGGTGTATTTTAGTAAATGATTTAGGTTTATGAATATGTCAATACTTTAATTATGCAATTAGTTATGTTTAATCTATGTGCAGAAATGAGAAAATTTATTTAAATGAAAGTTTTAATGTTTTGATCAAACATGATTATAAAAAATTTGGTTTCAATATATGAATGTGCTTTTATCAAACTACTAATATCACATTAAGTGTGCAGGAAATTTAACCATGGAATTAATCAAAGAAACAATACCTAACCCTATGTGCAAATTGTAAGACCAAGGTAGAATCCAATAAAGTGACTTGAACCTCTATGCCAAGTGTTTAATTTGTATCATAATCTGAATGTATGTGTATCATTCTATATTTGTGATATGGAAAATGCTATGCAAAAAAAAATCTTATGGTGTTACTTGACACTCATTATATGCATATGTATACTGACATGTCAATCTAGGTTTTCAATATACCCCATTACCCTAAGAATGATTTATTTAGAAACCTAAATTAATTTCCTTTGATTAGGATCTAGTGAAAAGGTTACATCCTTAGGGTTTTGAAGATCAAATAATTTCAAGCCAATTATATAGGTCCTTAATTGATTGTAGAAGCCAAATTTAATATAATCCAAGTGCGTAAGTGGTATGGGTATGGGTTGGGAACTTTTTTCACCCTTCTAGAACTTCCTAGTAATATTTATAACCCCTAAATTATTCCAAATTCCCTTTTTTGCAAAAATGGATCATCTCCATGAAGTTACCCGAGTTACACTCTTTCTAAGAGGTTTCCTTTATGATAGGGGCAAGTGGGAAGACCATGTGACACTTAAAGTCAAGATTGGAGTTATTGCTATTTTGGGTAGATAATTTTAGAAGCTATTTAGTGACCATTTTGAAAAGGTGAGGGTTGTTCACCCATTCTCTAAATTTAGAGAAGTCAAGTTTGGAACTGGAAGAAGGAGATGATTTAGCTCATCTCAAAACTCATTCTTTCATCACCTTTGTGGAGGTAGGTTCTCCATTTCCATGGTTATGTTCATTTTTTTTATTTCTTAGTATGTATGAATGGGTATGTGCAGGATCATGGTCAACCAAACTATGGCCTTTAGTGGTAGTGAAAAACTAGCAAATCAGAGTTATGTCAACCTGACACATAATTTTAAAGTGATTCAGGACTTTATATCAAAAATTTGTAAGAAAATAATCTATAAGAAATTGAATATAATTTCTAAACTACTAGGCCTTATCTAGAGAAAAAAAAATATTTTATTGGTCAAAAGTTTGGATTTTAATGCAGTATTACAAAAATTTCAAAATGAAAAATAAAAAGTAGGTGTATGTTTGACCACCTTAATCAAAATAAAATGATAATATTTTTAATATAATTATAGATATAAAAACTAGACTCATGACCAGATGTGATGCATATTTTCAGGTATTTTTATTCTAAATAATTAATTAATTATGAATTTTCTACTGTAATATTTTCAAAATTAAAAATCTCTCATGTTTGACCACCTTAACTAGTTCAAAAAAATTCAAAAATAAATTTTTCATTTTTCTTCTTATACTAGTTGAAGCATAGAATGTGACACATTTTTTGGATTTTAAAAATCTTATATAGTTTGAAAGTTATACCTATTTTTCAATCAATATGTCAATCACCACTTTATAGCTAACTACATTAGAAAATAAGTAATAATTATTACTTAACTCATAATTTGATAGACATTATATTGATGGAAAGATGAGAACATGCTCAAGAAACCCCTATTGTTTCATCACATTTGGATGAAAACAAAGTCGTCAGCTACATTGTCAAAATCAAAAACACACAACAACAGGCCAAAAATACATTTTTGGGACATTTTTGGTGTTGACCATCAAGGGTTGGCATCCAAAGAAAAACCAAGCCTAATCAGGTAACCATTGCCAAATCAAGTACCCATTCTCAAATTGGATAACCCTTCTTTTTTCTTTTTTTAATTATTATTATTTTCAATAATAACAGTATGACCCTTTTTTAGAATACTTAATATGTTTTCTAAAGGCTTTAGGACCCTTAACCATACATATAATGGTTCTAAAGGATCAAAAGGGGTCATAGGGTACCCTTTAACACTCTTTAAACCATTCAATCACAATATGTGTGCTTATGGTTCCTAGGGCCCCAAACCACATAAATGTTGTAATCTAATGACTCAAAATGGACCTTAGAATACCCTATGACCCTTTTTGACCCATTCAATTACATTAAGTGTGCTTAAGTGTCATAAGATACTCCATTACCACTTTTGACTCATTCAAACACATAATATATTTTTCTAGGACCCCTAAGAATGTATTTTCTTATTTAATGGGTCAAAAGCGGTCATAGAAAACTTTATGATCTCATTCGACCCATTCAAACACATAATGTATGTCCCTAGGGGTCCTAGGACCCCTAGGAACATATGTGATCTTTGGACCCCTAGGAACCTATGACCTCTTTGGACTCATATAAATAATTATAATATGTCCCTAGGGATCATAGGACTCCTAGAGAAATATGCTTCCATGAAATGTGTCAAAGGGGGTCATATTTTATCCTGTGACCTCTTTTGACCTATATGAATGATTATAATATTTCCATAGAGTTCATTGAACCACTAGAGACATATATTATAATGAAATATGTTGAAAGGGGTCATAAGTTATCCTCTGACCCCTTCTAACCGATATAAATGATTATAATATGTCCCTAGGGGTTCTAGGACCCCTAGAGACATATGTTGTAATGAAATGTGTTGAAAGGACCCTTTCAACACATATAAATGATTATAATATATCCCTAGGGGTCTTAAGACCCCTAGAGACATATTTTGTAATGAAATATGTCGAAAAGGTTCATAGGTTATCCTATGGCCCCTTTCAACCCATATAGATGATTATAATATGTCCCTAGGGGTCCTTGGACCACTAGAGACATATGCTATAATGAAATGTGTTGAAAGAGGTCATAGGTTATCTTATGACTCCTTTTGACCCATATAAATTATTATAATATGTCCCTAAAGGTCCTAGGACCCCTAGAGACATACATTATCATGAAATGTGTTGAAAGGGGTCATAGGTTTCGACCCATATAGACAATTATAATATGTCCTTAAAGTCTTGGGACCCCTAGAGACATATGTTGTCATGAATTATGTTGAAAGGTGTCATAGGTTATCTTATGACCCCTTTTGACCCATATAAATGATTATAATATCTCCCTAGGGGTCCTAGGACTGCTTGAGACATATGTTGTAATAAAATGTGTTGAAAGGGGTCATAGGTTATTCTATGACCCCTTTCAACCCATATAAATGATTATAATATGTACCTAAGGGTCATGGAAACCCTGGAGAAATATGTTGTCATGAAATGTGTTGAAAGTAGTCATAGGTCATCCTATGGCCCCTTTCAACCCATATAAATAATTATAATATATCCCTAAGGGCCCTACAACCCTTAGAGACATGTTGTAAAGAAATGTGTCAAAAGGGGTCATACGTTATCTTATGACCCCTTTCTACTCATATAAATGATTATAATATGTCCCTAGGGGTCTTAGGACCCCTAGAGACATATGTTATAATGAAATATGTTGAAAGTGGTCATGGGTAATCCTATGACTCCTTTTGACCCATATAAAAGATTATAATATGTCAATAGGGGTCTTAGGAACTTTAGAGACATATGTTTTAATGAAACATGTCAAAATGGGTCACAGGTTATCTTATGACCCCTTTCGACCTATACAAATGATTATAATATGTCCCTAGGGGTCCTAGGATCCCTAGAGACATCTATTGTAATGAAACATGTCCAAAGGGTTCATAGGTTATTGTATGACCCCATTCAACCCATATAAATTATTATAATATGTCCCTCGGGGTCCTTGGACCCATGGCAACATATGTGATACTGAAATGTGTCGAAAGAGGTCATAGGTTATCCTATGACTCCTTTCGACCCATATTTAATATGTCCCTAGGGGTCCTAAGACCCCTAAAGATATATGTTGTTATGAAATATGTTGGAAAATGTCATAGGTTATCCTATGACCCCTTTCGACCCATATAAATGATTATAATATGTCCTTAATGTCTTGGAACCCGTAGAGACATATCATTAAATGTATTACAAGGGGTCATAAGTTATCCTATGACACCTTTTGACTCATATAAATTATTATAATATGTCTCAAGGGGTCTTGGGACCCCTATAGATATATTTGTAATGAAATGTGTTGAAAGGGGTCATAGGCTTTCCTATGACCCCTTTTGACCCATATAAATGATTATATATGTTATCATGAAACATGTCAAAAGGGGTCATAAGGTTATCCTATAACTCCTTTCGACCCACATAAAAGATTATAATATGTCCCTAGGGGTCCTAGGATGCCTATAAATATATGTTGTAATGAAATATGTCGACAAGGGTCATAGGTTATACTGTGACCCTTTTTGACCTATAAAAATGATTATAATATATCCTTAGGGGACCTAGGGCCCCTAGAGACATATATTGTCATGAAATGTGTTGAAAGTGGTCATAGGTTATCATATGACCCCTTTTGACCCATATAAATGATTATAATATGTCCCTAGGGGTCCTAGGATCCCTAAGAAAAATATGTTGTCATGAAATGTGTTAAAAGGGTTCATAGGTTATCCTATGATTCCTTTTAACCCATATAAATGAATATAATATGTCCCTAGGTGTCCTAGGAACCCTAGAGGCATATGTTGTAGTGAAATGTATCGAAAGGGGTCATAGGTTATCCTATGACCCTTGTTGATGCATATAAATGATTAAAATATGTCCCTAGGTGTCATGGGAACCCTAGAGACATATGTTCTCATGAAATGTATTGAAGGGGTCATAGGTCATCATATGGCCCCTTACAACCCATATATATCATTATAATATGTCCCTAGGGGCCTTAGAACCCATAGAGTCATATGTTGTAAAGAAATATGTTGAAAGGGGTCATAGGTTATCCTATGACCCTATGACCCCTTTCTACCCATATAAATGATTATAATATGTCCCTACAGGTCTTGGGACCCCTAAAGACATATGTTTTAATAAAATATGTCAAAACCTTTGACCTCTTTTGACCCATATAAAATATTATAATATGTCCTTAGGGGTCCTAGGAACCCTAAAGAAATATGTTGTAATGAAACATGTAGAAATGGGTCACAAGTTATCTAATGACCCCTTTTGACCCATACAATTGATTATGATATGTTCCTAGGAGTTTTGGCATCCCTAGAGACATATGTTGTAATCAAATGTGTCGAAATGGTTCATACATTATGCTATGACCCCTTTCAACCCATATAAATGATTATAATATTTCCATAGGGGTCCTTGGACCCCTAAAGACACATGTCCCTAGGGGTCCTAGGACCCCTAGAGACATATATTGTCATGAAATGTGTTACAAGGGGTCATAAGTTATCCAATCATCCCTTTTGACCAATATAAATGATTATAATATGTCCTTAGGGTCCTGGGATCCCTAGAGACATGTGCTTTCATGAAATGTGTTGAAAGGGGTCATAGGTTATTTGATGACACCTTTTGACCCATATAAATGATTATAATATGTCCCTCAATGTCCTGAGATCCCTAGAGACATATGTTGTAATTAAATGTGTCAAAAAGGGTCATAAATTTTCCTATGGCCCCTTTCGACCCATATAAATGATTAGAATATGTCCCTAGGGGAACTGGGACCCTTAGGATATATGTTGTCATGAAACATGTCGAAAGGGGTCATAAGGTTATCCTATAACTCCTTTTGACCTATATAAATGATTATAATAGTTCCCTTGGGGATCTAGGACCCCTAAAGATATATGTTGTAATGAAATATGTTGACAGGGGTCATAGATTATACTATGACCCCTTTCAATCCATAAAAATGATTATAATATGTCCTTATGGGTCCTAAGATCCCTAAAGAAAATATGTTGTCATGAAATGTGTCAAAAGGAGTCTTGGGTTATCCTATGACACCTTTCAACCCATATAAATGATTATAATATGTCCCTGGGGTTCCTAGGACCACTAACAACAAATGTTGTAGTGAAATGTGTCGAAAAGGGTCGTAGGTATCCTATGACCCCTTTTGACCCATATAAATGATTTTAATATTTCTCTAGGGGTCATGGGAACCCTAGAGACACATGTTGTTATGAAATTTGTTGAAAGGGATCATAGGTTATCCAATGGCCCCTTTTGACACATATAAATGATTATAATATGTCCCTAGGGGACCTAGGACCCTTAGAGACATATGTTGTAAAGAAATGTGTCAAAAGGGGTCATAGAATAGGTTATCTTATGACCTCTTTCAACCCATATAAACAATTATAATATGTCCCTAGGGGTCATGGGAACCCTAGAGACATATGTTGTCATGAAATGTGTCAAAAGGAGTAATAGGTTATTGTATGGCCCCTTTCAACCCATATAAATAATTATAATATGTCCCTAGGGGCCCTGGGACCCTTACAGATGTACATTGTAAAGAAATGTGTCGAAAACCTATGACCCTTTTCTACCCATATAAATGATTATAATATGTCCCTAGTGGTCTTGGGACCCCTAGAGACATATGTTGTAATGAAATATGTCAAAAGGGGTAGTAGATTATGCTAGGACCCTTTTGACCCATATAAAAGATTATAATATGTCCCTAGGGGTCCTCGGACCCCCCAAGACATATGTTGTAATGAAATGTATCTAAAGGGTTCATTGGTTGTCCTATGACTCTTTTCAACCCATATAAATGATTATAATATATCTTGAACAGTCCTAGGACCCTGAAGGACATATGTTGTCATCAAATATGTCAAAAGGGGTCATAGGGTACTCTATGACCCCTTTTGACTCATTCAAATACATGATATATTTTTCTAGTGGTACTAGGATCCTTAGGAACATATGTTATCATTTTATGTGTCAAAATAGGTGATAGGTTACCTTATGGCCCCTTTCAACCCATTTAAAAATATTATTTATGTCACTAGGGGTCCTAGGACCCCTAAGAACATATATTGTCATATAATGTATTGAAAGGGGTCATGGGGTACTCTGCGACCCCTTTTGACTCATTTGAACACATGATATATTTTCCTAGGGGTTTTAGGACCCCTATGAACACATGTTATCATTTAATGAGTCAAAAGAGGTCATAGGGAACCCTATGACTCCTTTCAGTCCATTCAAACACATGATGTATGTTCCTAGGGGATCTAGGACCCCTAGGAACATACATGATGTGTTGTAATGGGTAAAAAAGGGTCATAGGGCATGCCATGACACATTTAGACTTACTACTTGACAAAACACATTCATATGGTTTGTAGGACCCTTAGGGACATACATATTGTGTACCAATAGGTCGAATTGGGTTAAAGGATATCCTATGACCCTTTCGACCCTTTACATGACAAAATATGTTCTTGTGGGTCCTAAGACCTCTAGGGATAAGCATGTTGTGTTGAAATGGGTTGGAAGGGGTCATAGGATAGCCTATGACTCATTTCAATAAAATACATGACAACTTATGTTTCTAGGGATCCTAGGGCCCCTAGAGACATATATGTTGTGTTTCAATGGATAGAAAGGGGTCATAAGATATCCTATAACCCCTAGAGACATACCTTTTATATTCCAATGGGTAGAAAGGGGTCATAGGGTATTCTATGACCCCTTTTGACACATTACACTAGAACATATGTTTCTAGGAATCCTAGGACCCTTATCATCATGTGTGTTGTGCTCAAATAGGTTGAATTTCAATCAATTACATGATAACATATGTTCCAAGGAGTCTTAATACCCTTGGGCCATACATGTTGTGTTCCAATGGGTCAAAAGGGGTCATCAAATACCCTATGACCCCATTTAGCCCATTACATGAAAACATATGTTCCTAAGGGTCCTATGACCCATAGGAATGTATGTTGTCATGTAATAGGTCGAAAGGGTCATAAGATACTCTATGAACCTTTTTGACCCATCGGAACATGACATATATGTTTATAAGGGTCGTAGGACCCCTAGGAACATATGCTATCATGTATTAGGTTGAAAGGGGTTATAGGAAACTCCATAACTACTTTCTACCCATTGAAACACAAGATCTATATCCTTAGGCATCCTTTGACCCTTAGGAAGATATGTTGTCATATAATGGTTCATAGGATATCCCGTGACCCATTTGGACTCATTGGAACACATGTATGTCCCTAGTGAGACCCCTAGGAACATACATCACCATATGGTTTACTAACTTAGGTTACTAATATATAATATATAATAATAATATATGTGATATATAATTAGGGTATCCCATGACCCATTTGGACTCATTGGAACACATGTATATGTCCCTAGGGGGACCCCTAGTAACATACATCATCATATAGTTTATTAACTTATGTTAGTAATATACATAATATATATGATATATAATTATATAATAATATATAGTAAGAAATAACTATATATAAAATAATATGATTTCACCTCAAACTAACTATGTAAATCTTAACAAGTGAGCGTTTTTTGTTGATCTGGAGATGGGCACGGTGAGAGAGAGGGATGGAGCGGGCAGGAACTGCAATTCAAATCACATTGTTTCGAATCTGGAGAAAGGCGGGAGACAGGAGAGCACGTCTGCAGGAGGGCATGCAGCAAGCGCAGGGCAGGAAACAGAGGGGAAAGATGAGGATGCCTCAAAGGATGGGGACCCACAGGTTATGATGCCCCATCCAGGTGAGAAGATTCCCCCTCCCCCCCATGTGGGCAATGGGCCGTCTGGGGCATGGGGATGCTGGTCGAATCTATTCGGGATAAAACCATCAGGTAAATCGTCTTTCCCAAAAGTCATTGACAAATCTGATAAGGAGAAAGGTATTTTTGCTCTGGAAATCCCTAGGGAAATTATTGACCACAACATCCTAAGCATGGCGAACACTCAGGTAGGAAAATTTGTAGGGCCAAGACCTAATATTGATGTAGTGAGGACATTTACCAGGAGAAAATGGGACCTTAAAGGGCATGTAGAAGTGACTGCTATGGCCAAAGGCTTCATGTCTTTCAAGTTCTCTTGCTCGGAAGATTTTTCCCGTATACTATGTACTGGGAACTAGTCTTTGGGCAGATCCAACCTAATATTGCAAAAATGGACATCCAACTTGGATTTGAACAATGATTTCCAATCTCAGGTTCCAGTTTGGTTAAGACCTCTGGAACTTCCTTTGGAATATTGGCATGAGGATGTCTTTGATGGCATAGCCAGGACCTTTGGAGAGCTCCTCTCCATTGACCCTGTCACAGCAGCTAAGAAAAGATTGAACTACGCAAGAATCTGTGTAGGAGTCATCGAAGGCCAGGACATGCCTCAAGTTTTAGAACTACAATCTCATCTGGGAAACAGATCTCAAAAGATTGACTATGAAAGTGTGCCTTTTGCTTGTTTCCATTGTAAGAAGGCTGGCCACAAGGCTGGATCATGCCCACTTTTCAAAGGGAAGAGTACGGTGGGAAAGGCTCGTCTACAAGGGGGGATAAAAGATTCTCTAGATCCCAAAAAAGAATGGAGGAAAAAAGCATCGCAAGTCAAGGCAAATGGAGAGGCAGAAGGAAAAACAAATACTACTCCTAATGCGCCCCAAGAGGAATCAGGGCCTCCTCGGGCGACTGGAAACGTAGGAGGGGGAGAAGAGAAAGGAGTGGAAGATGATTCAACAC
Organism: Cupressus sempervirens; assembly: GCA_028749045.1. Classification (NCBI taxonomy): domain Eukaryota; kingdom Viridiplantae; phylum Streptophyta; class Pinopsida; order Cupressales; family Cupressaceae; genus Cupressus; species Cupressus sempervirens. Next base: position 346,352,056 of record CM053793.1, read on the forward strand.
CTCTCCCCAATGCGAAGGAATCTGAGAAGAAACCTGAGGAGACAGGTGAAAATATGACTCTTCCCCCTCTGGATTCTCAAGAGGATGACTTGAAACTATCCTTTGTCCCGAACTCCATGGAAGAACTAAAGGAGGGGGAACCCATGTCCCAGGACCCTAACCCGGTGTGTTGTCCCCCCCCTTCAACAGTAAACAGAATCATAGAAAGGCTGTCTGCATCGACAATGGAAGATTTGGCGAGAATTGATGCTTGGCTGGACAAAGGACTAGAGGGAGAAGAGAATCCCTGGACAGAAGTCAGGAGTAGAAAGAAGAAGAATAGCAGGGACCCTTCTCCGATATCTCCCCCTTCTACTAGAAGCATGGCCAAGGCTGATCTCGGCCACAAATCTAACCCAATGGGAAGGAAAAACAAAAATGAAATCAGGAAAGAGGAAGCCAGAAGAAACATTAAGGATGGTATGCAGCGCACCATCCAGGAAGCATGTTCAGTAGTTAAATCATGAAGATCTTATCTTGGAATATTCGTGGACTCAATGGAATCCACAAGCAAGAAGTTATTAGAAATATGATAAGGGACCAAAGGCCTGATGTGTTTCTAATCCAGGAAACTAAAATGAAGAAGGAAAGGATGGAAAATATTAAGTTCAACAATAGCATGAAGGGAATAGCCTCTAACTCTGAAGGAGCGTCTGGAGGACTGCTGTTACTTTTCAATGATAAGTATTTCAATATAGTAGCTGAGTATGATGAAGATAACATTCTTTTCTGCAGAGTTCAACATTTGCACACCAATGATTCCTGGTTTTTAGTGAATATTTACGCCCCCAATAATAAGAGAGATAGAAAAAACTTCTGGACCAAAGTTGGTAATATGGTGCAAGATTGTGACATTAAGAAAGGTATCATCACGGGAGACTTTAACACACCGCTAGAAGATAAAGAGAAAAAGGGAGGTATGCCCCCAGATTGGGAAAGTAAACAGGATCTTTCTAACTTCATAAATAATCTGGCCCTTATGGACGTAGAGCTTAAGGGCGGATCCTTTACCTGGTCAAACAAGAGAAAAGGCCATGATTGCATTCAGGTTAGGCTAGATAGAGCTCTTATATCTTCGGACTGGCTTCAATCCTTTAGCTGCAGACTATCTCTGCTTCCCAAAATTGGTTCGGACCACTCTTCCATTTCTCTTTTAGTTTCCCCTCTGGTACACAGGAGATACCATCCTTTCAGGTTTGAGAAAATGTGGACCTCTCACCCTGACCTCCTGGATAATATCAAGAAATGGTGGGGGATAGAGGTGGAGGGATCAGCCATGTTCAGAGTCACCAGAAAACTTAGCAATGTGAAGAGGATGATTAAAATTTGGAACAAGTCTGATTTTGGTCATATCTTCCATGAAAAGAAAGAGTTATTTGATAATCTAACTATCATCCAAGATTGCATTCAGAAGGAAGGTTACACTGAGACCAACAGGGTTTCGGAGCTCAAGACCCTGTCTGAAATTCATAACATTATTAATAATGAAAAAAAAATTTGGAGGCAAAGATCGAGGATCACCTAGCTAAAGGAAGGAGATCGGAACACTAAGTTTTTTCACCTAACCACCCTCAAGCACCGTGCTAGTAACAGGATCTATGGTATCAGAAAGGGGCAGGAGCTGTTAACTGAAGAATCTGCCATCTCGAAAGAAGTTGTTTCCTTTTTCTCTAGCCTTCTCTCTGAGGACCCATTGCTTTCCAATTTGGACCAGGAGGATTTGTTACACTGTATCCCTCAGCTCATTCAACCTATCCATAATAAACAGCTCTGTGCTATTCCTAATGCTTCGTAAGTTAGAGAGGCTCTCTTTTCTCTGCCTGCTGACAAGGCTCCAGGCCCGGACGGTTTTCCCACCTTTTTCTTCCAAAGGTTCTGGCCGGTGATCATGGGAGAGGTTGTTCAGGCTGTCCAGGAATTCTTTGGAGCCAAATCTATTCTCAAGGAGCTAAACTCGACTTTTGTGGTTCTCATTCCTAAATCCCCTGGGGCGGACTCGTTGGACAACTTTAGACCTATTAGTCTGTGCAACTCACTCTACAAGATCATCTCTAAAGTTTTCACTTTAAGAATGCTCAAGATCTTGCCCATGATAATCTCGCAGCATCAATCGGGTTTTGTTCTAGGGAGACAAATTTTGGATTCTGTCCAGATGGTGCACGAAGTCATCCACTCTCTTGAGGCATCCAAACGGGAAGGTATGTTTCTCAAACTGGATCTTTCTAAAGCTTATGACAGGGTGGACTGGTCTCTCCTTGGGAAGGTCCTCTCGACTTTTGGCTTTGACAGTAAAGTTTGCAAAATTATCTCTCAATTGGTGTCCACCTCCTCCTTGGATGTTCTGGTTAATGGAGTCCCTTCTAATTTTTTCAAACCTTCCAGAGGCCTCAAACAAGGAGACCCCCTTTCGCCCATTTTGTTCATCATTTTAGCTGAATTCTTAGGAAGGATTATAGACTGTAGAAAGCGTGAAGCTTGTATCAAAGGGATCCTTCCCTCCTCTAATTGTGTTCCCTTCACTCATCAGCAATTTTTTGACGATACTATCTTGGGGGGGGAAGCTTCTGTCAAAGAGGCCAGAGCCCTGAAGAAGATTCTTGATACTTACTCCAGTGGGACGGGTCAGCTGATTAATTGGAACAAAAGATCGCTCTTTTTCATCAACACCTCTGAGGTTAGACAAAGAAAAATCGCCAAGATTCTGGGTTGTGGGGTAGGCTCTTTCCCCTCTACCTATCTTGGTCTCCCTTTGGGATCCTCACCCCCGGAGTCTTTCTGGAATGGTATTTTGGACAGATTCAACAGGAAGATGGCTGGTTGGAAAGGGGTCTCTCTTAGTCAAGTGGGGAAATGCCTCTTAGTCAAATCTTCTCTTCAAAATCTGCCAATCTACGCCCTGAGCCTCTTTGGAATTCTGAGGAAAATAGCTAAAAGAATGGAGAAAATCCAGAGAGACTTCCTTTGGAATGGTAATGAAGGGAAGAAAAGATACCCTCTTGTTGCTTGGGAGAAGGTTTGCCTCCCTAAGAGGTACGGAGGTCTGGGCATTAGAAAGATCACCCACCTCAATAAGGCTCTCCTAGCTAAACAAATATGGCGGATCTTCAGTAGCACCAGTGAATGGAGGGACACCCTGGTAAACAAGTACCTTAGAAGACCCACTCTTCTTTTCACCCTTTTTAATGAAGATATCTCAAAATGATCGAACATTTGGAATGGGATCATGAAAGCCAGGGACCTAGCTAAGGCCAGGATATCATGGAAATTGGGAAATGGGAAGGACATCCAGTTCTGGTCGGATAGATGGCTTTCCCAAGATCCACTTATCAATAACCCTATTTTTGAGAGATGGATGCAAGCTTGTACTGATCAAATTGGGTCCAAAGTTTTTAATTATTGGAATGGCCAGGAATGGAGTGACCTATCCCTCATCTCTGAGGACTTGACTCCTATAATGCTTATGCTCAATTCCATGATTCCTATCAATTTGGGGGATGAGCTGGTCTGGAGGGATAATCCAAATGGAAGATACTATGTTGCCTCAGGCTATAATTCCCTTTGGAGCTTAAAAGAGAAGGCCCCTTGGGCGAAGGCTTGGATTTCGGGTCTCACTCCAAAGATCAACATTTTTTACTGGCTGGCTCTTCAGAACAAAATCCTTACTCATGACAATCTCATGAAGCGAGGACATGTTATGCCCAGTAGATGTCCCTTGTGTAAGAATCAGGCTGAGATCAGAAATCACATTTTCATCTTATGTGACTATGCCAGGGAGGTGTGGAATGTCATCACACATGATAATGAAACCCTCTGGTGCAAACCGGATAATCTCATGGATTTTTTCCATCAGTGGAAAGGTCTTTGTAGGATTGTTGGTCGGCAGGATCACTCGGACTGGATTTTACCCCATTTTTGCTGGGGAATTTGGAAAGAAAGGAATAATAGAATATTTAGAGACAGAGAGGAGCCGGCTATAATCCTTGGCAGGAAGGTCTCGAAGAATATAAAGGAAAATCTCCAAGTGCTAAAGGAGGAAGAAGAAGAAGAAGGGGACAGAAAGATAGCTAAAGAAAAAGACAGGAACCTCAAAAGGCAGGATGCTAGCTGGCTTCTCCCCCCAGATGGTTGGTAAAAAGCCAACTTTGATGGGGCTTCTAAGGGTAACCTAGGCCCTTCAGGTTGCAGTGGAATCATAAGAAATAGCTATGGGGAGGGAATAGTTGCCTTTGCTTCCCCGCTGGGAATCCAGACTATTCATCTAGCTGAAGCAAGAGCTGCGAGTAAGGTGGTCAAGTTGGCTTTTGAAGCTGGGATTACTAAACTCTGGCTTGAGGGGGACTCCAAAAACATTATTAATACCATTAATGGTATTTCCCCTCCCTCGTGGACGATTGCGAACATAATTGCTGAGACTTGCGCCACTCTCACAAAGTTTGATAAGGTCCACGTCACTCATGTTTACAGAGAGGCAAACCCAGTCACTGATTGGTTTGCTAATAAAGGGGTTAACGCCACCAATAATCTGACCTGGCATGCCGAAAAAGATTTTTCGGCGGAGGCAAATTTGCTTATCGACCAAGATAAAATCTTGGGAAGGACGGCCCAAATCCAATGCAATAATGGATAATAAAGATTGCTTAATAAATGGTAAGTGCCATTATTGGCATCATGATTTTCACCAGCAAAAGGGGTTTCCTCTGACATTTTGACACGTTCGAAAGGAAGATACCATTATTTTCAGAAAGGGGTATATTCACGGGTATCATAAAAGAAACATCACCATTTTTTCGAATGCAAATAACTTGCATAGTTCAGAGTTCATGAGAATTGTGGAAGTTGATCAGGTAAACATGACGGGTGAGAGGAGCAGAAAGGAGCCGGTGGGGGAAGTTCAGAAGTGGAAGAACAAGGCCAAAGTTTGGAGAGAGCTGGAAAAGGGTGGGGTTACTAATTTCTTCGAGAAACTTCATGGCTCGGATCCTGAGATCACTAACAGCATGGTGAATTCATGGAATAATGGTAAGGTTAAGGTGAACGGGGTCTACTTTCAAATTACTGAGGATGTGGTTGCTGAAGTCACGGGGATTCTGATGGAGGGGCATAAATTCTTCAGAGACAAGAAGATGTCTTCTAATGCAATCAAGGATTTTGTGAAAAACACTGAAGAGCTGAACAAGCTGGGCAAGAAAGAGATGTTTTTTGTAACGGATACTATAAAGAAGCTCTGGAGGTATGTTCTCTATGCTGTCATTGAATATATAACCCTAGACCCCAGGTTTGATAGGGTTAGGACTCACCATTTTGTGATTCTGAATCATTTTCGCCATGGTAGTAAGATCTCCTTCCTGTATTATCTTTTTAACTCGATGAACAAGGCCATTTCTAGTTTTAAAAAGAAAGCTACCATCAACCTGGCCCTGCATGAGGGTCTTCTGCTTCTGATTCATGAGCATTTCCACGCTCAAACCATTAGCAAAAACCCTATCCAGGGGGCAGATGTTGACAAGAGCAGCTCCAATTTTTCCTCAGATTCCGACGATGTCGAGAGCATCAGCTCTGATGAGGTTTTTGAGCATTCAGGTAAGAAGACTAAAAGCCATAAGAAGGATTACCCCTCTATCAAATTACCCAGCAGAAAGAGCCCTAGAGGTCATACCCCAGCTAAAACTGGCTCTGCTGAGGTGGAGGAGGAAATGGATACTGATGATTCTAACAAGGTTTCGAAGGAGGAGCTGGATGTGGAGAAACTGAGAAAAAGACAGAAGAGGGAGGGAGAGAGCATGGAGCGCTCCAGTAGTCAGGGAAAGGATTCTCTGCCCATTCCCCTCTCCCCTATACATCCTCAGCCTCCTTTGGAGGAAAATGACAACTCTGGACAGATTGAGGGGGAAGTGCAAGTTAATAACAGAAGGAAGGCTTGGAAGAACTTCAATGTGAGAACGGCCACTATGGGAATCTACAGAGAGGCGATGAACCCCCAACTCCTGGTGGACGACCTCGAGAAGCCTAGACTCAATGAGCTAATTGACCCGGCTATGGTGGCTATTTCTGATAATGCAAGAGAAACGGGCATGAATTTGTTGAACAATGCCCACAATAGCATGATCGACAACTTCAGATCAATTAAATGGCTTTTCCATGAGCTTGAGGATGTCAGAGATAGGGTTTCCCAAATGGAAAAAATCAAGAGCAAGACAGGTGCAGAAAGCCAAGGCGACCGGAACAGCTGGGAGACTCTGATGGAGAGGAGAGTAAAAAATATTGAGAACTACAATCACAACCTGGCAAGTCAAATGATCTCCCTCCTTGCTTTGATCAATGACAACATCCTCTCTCTCTTGGAAAATCTCAAAGACAGGAACCAGATGGAGGAAGATGATAAACAGAACAGAGACAAAGATAGGCTAGATGTGGATAAAGCCAAGGACAGCACTATGGAGCAGGATTTGACGAACGCCCAGGATCATAAGGCAGAAGAGCAACAAGAGTGCGCCGAAGCTGCCCAGACCATGCTCGAGATGGAGAAGTAGTCTGCTAGGTTGGGTCTCTGTCCTTTGGTTTTTGTTTCTCCTGGCTTCGACTTTTTGTCTGGTCTCTGTTTTTTTGGTTGGTTCTCTGGCCTTTTTAGTGGGCAGTTGTTTCGGGCTAGGCCTTTGGGCTTATTTTCAGCCATAAGGCTTATGTTTTGGCTGGGCATTTTTTCTCTTATTTTCAGCCTTTCTTGTTGTTAAACTTATGGGTTTCAGGATCCCTTAAAACTTGTTTACCTTATCAAAAACTATATATAAAATAATTATATAATAAATTATTATTTTTATTTAATATTATATAATAAATTTTAGTAACTATATATAATAATTGGTCCCCCCAATTATGCTATAACTATATTATACTAAGACTTGATATAACTAAAAAATTGGTCCCCACTTTGAGTTTGGTTAATAAAAATCAATATTTATCTTTAAAATTGGTCCCCACTCCCATTACATTTGAATTTGGCACCATGATTTTGGAACATAGATCGGGTACCCATTGTCAAATTGGATACCTGTCCTCAAATTGGATACTCGTTCTCAAATAGGATACTTGTTCTCAATTCGAGTACCTGATCAGGGAAGGTATTACATTTTTGGTTTGGTACTAGGATGGGTGGGAAAACTGTCATAGCACATTTGAAATGCTTTTAGACATTTCAAAACTACATGTTTTTCACATTGCTACTTTTTGGCACACCATTATCCTGCACATACCTAAATCTCTTGCATATTTTAGTATGTTTTATGTTTTGTATCATGTGAGGGATGGGTATTGCGGGTTTTTACTTCTTCATTTCATGTTTCTTCTCTTTTTTTGGTTGGAAAAATTGTGAAGGGGGTTTTGGCATTACTCACCCTCGGGTAGGGAAGAAGTGGCCATGTACAAGAGAAGAGTTTAGTTGGACTCTAGACTAGTGCAGAGTCTCTTGTCATGTTGAGAATAGGGAGGAAGAAAGGTGTTATGATCCCTTTCTTGTCAATGAAAAACTGTGTTTGTTTTGGGGAAATAAGGAGAGAAACAAATGGAAGATTTTGTGATTTGGTAGTCTTGGAAGAGGCATATTAGTTGTGTTCTTCATTGACTTCTCCTACCTCAAAAAATCCACCTTCTCCCTAGTCATAGGTTCATTAAGAAACCTATTGTGCATGCCTTGGATGAGAATTGTATGTTGAGCTATTTCATTGTGTTTGGATTCTGAATGTCACCTGGTCAATTATTGGTTCTCCTAGCTTAGTGGATGGCACTTCAGGGCCTATGATGGGAGGTGAGCTATCCATGGTTTTTCTTGTATAATTTTAGATTTCTTGGATAGTTCCTTATGATGGAGCATCCTAGAAATTGAAGCCTTGGTAGTGCTCCTTTAGTCTTGTTGGAGACTTCTTCTTATGATGATTTTTAGTGTATCTTGTTACCATTGTATAAAAATAAATTTGTATCTCTATTGAGACATATTGGATCTCAATTTCATGATGTGGATATTATTGTAACATGAAGAGTTATGATCCTTATGTATAAATTGGATAGTTGAAAAGAGAAGATGACAAATAGATTTCATTGCAAATCTCTTGTAATTGCTTGGAATAGTATAAATATAGTGATGGAAATAGAAGAGTAACTAAGAGGGGAGGGGTGAATCAATTACTACTAAAATATTTCCTAGATCCCATGGATGTCAAATAAAATTTAGACTAATAAAACTAATAATTGTTGATACTCGGTAAGCATATAGAAATTGTTGTAACTTGAAAAATGCAAAGTGAGTATTACTTTAACAGATCTTAAGATGTTATCAGTAATTTACTTGCAAACATGAAACAAATAACATGAATACATATGACACCAGGATTTAACGTGGAAACCCAATTTGGGAAAAACCACCAAATGCAACTAGTTACTATTTTTCACTCTTCTAAAGTGAGCCCTATTAGAAGCCAACCCTATTAAAGGTTACAAAACACACTATTAGGTGTGACCCTATTAAAGGATTTAATCACCTTGTTAGGATTGGCCTTGCAAAAGGTCTTGAAACAATTCAAAGGAATTGTCACCTTGTTAGAGGATTTACAAATGGCTGTTAAACCAACTCTGTTAAGAGATTTTAATTCACTACTAAAATAGTTAGAGAGTAACAATGAAATGACCTAATTGTGATGCAATTAAATTGCTGATTACAAATCTTTGTTCTGGTTCATATTTGATCCTTCCTAATCGAATAACACTTTTTTGCTCCACAAGGATATGTTCTTATCTTTCAAGTTCGCTTCCTCTCTTCTTTTTCCTCTTTCAACTTATTTAACTTGCTTATCACACTCTTTGAAATCATAACTTGACCTTTTACTTATACCTTCTAGATTTTCAAGTCAACTTAGTACTAATTAGAATAACCAATACTCATTACCATAGTCAGCTAGAATCAATAGGTAAAATAATTAAGCTTTACATACCAAAATAAGAAAATCCTTTGGTAGCTGACCTAGCTTGGTAGAAACTGATTCTGAAGTGATTTCCTGTGTTAACCAATAGAAGCTCAGTTAACACTGCAAACTTAAGAAGCCCCTTTGGTAATTGAGTGAACTTGGTTAGTACTAACTCTATTCAATTTTCCTTTTTTAACTGAGTGAGCTTGATTAACACTCTTTTCTACTTAACTTCCTTCAATGCCCAAGTGAGCTTGCTAGATACTACCTTCTGTACAAAGTAAACTTAGGAATGCTTGCTAGACTAGGAAAATTGTCTTCATTGACCAAATGAGCTCAACATGCACTGACTGTCAACTGATATGACATTTTTGTAACATCAAAGAAAACACACAATTCATCAATTGTATCCAACATATAAAACTCTAGTTGTTTCACAATTCAACTTTTGGTAACCCTTGATTTCAATTTTGAATGCAAGATGATTAATTTTATTATCGGTATGTTGATGCATGAATAAATAAAAGTTAGATTATGGATACATTTCCTTAAGTTATTAAAATCAAATTTGATGTTCAAATGATATGGTTTCTATAGTTGCATTTAAATTTTTCAAATAGATATAATAGATTTATCAAAATATAGTTAAGTAATAAAAAAAATCTTAAGCTAGAACACCACTAACATACTCTAAATGCATTAATAAAGCCTCTAATATCACCTACCTAAGTTGAAACATTACCCATAAAACCATTGGAATTCACCCTTAAAGTTTCTCACCAAAAAATAATAAGTTTCAAAAAAAATTTCCAAATGAACATCTACAAGATGTTGTAAAATACATGGGAAACATTTAAATTTAAAAAAGGTAACAAGGAATATTCACTAGATACCTTCACCATTTGCATATTTAACTTTATTCAAAAAAATATAATATCAACAAAATAAATTAAATTTATAAATATTAATGCTTTTAAATCCCTAAGCTCACCTCTTTTACTTTACCTATAACTATCCCTTACCCTATCACATCACTATCTTATCTAAACCCTCCACTTTTCCTCATTCAAACAAGTATTCATATGCAAGTTTAAAAAGGGTTGAAGAAAATATAAATAGTAAATTTAAATCTTATCCTAACTACTCACCCTCCTTAGTCCCCATCTACCCACCCCACTTGATGACTCATCTCCCCAAGCACCACCTCCCCTCCCATGCCTTCGAAACTGCTCTTAAATCCACCCTTCCATATGTACCTCCAAATTCTCTAGAATTTGGGTGTTGACTTAGACTATAATTTGGCATGTTTATACATTTAAAAATAGTGAATGCAATATTAAATGGAAAATCCCCTTCCACCTTCTTACCCCAACTTACCTTCTATTGGGCATTTCCACAAGCGTACCACCTTGGACAACACATGCCAGTATACCACCTTGAGCTTTTCCAGAAGCATGCCACCTTGGGCTTTTCCACAAGTGTGCCCAGCCTTGGGGAGCACATAATAGGCCTGGGGGGGCATGTTTCCACTTGGCCAACTGGCCTTAGAGGTTTAGTAGGTGTTTAGGAAATGAGTAAGGGTTAAGAAAGTTTAGTTAGTGTGTAATAAATGTGGTATTGGAAAATGTTAAGTATGGGTTAGGAACTAGAAATGTAGTTTAGGAAATTATATTAAGGTTTAATATTATAAATTAAGTTTTGTTATATTAATTAAGGGTTTAGTTATTAAGGGGGTTGGTAAGTGAGTTAATTTGTTTTAAACATTGAAGTAATTTAATAAGTTGATGAATATTAGAAATTTGTTTTATTTAGGTTGATATTAGAAGTTTTTATTTTATTTATTTATTTTATTTAGTAAATGTATTAAAGTTTCCCTAAGTAATGAATATCTAGATTAAGTATTAAGATTAATGGTTTTAAAGGGGAAATGAAGTAACTTATGTCCCCTATGTATAAGCATGCGTGTATATATAATAGAGAGTTATTTTTAAAAAATTATAATATTCAAATTAAAGATTTATTGAATTATAATTTTAATATCTATTAATGTATTGGTTCAAAAGTGCCATCGGGTTAGTAAGTGTTCATGTACTGTTCGAAAGTGTTATAAGTCAAGTTGACTAGATAACATAATAGGATGAGTCAAGTTATGATTAGGAGATAAGATGTAGGTCATAAATAGTTTATTAGTGATTATTTAATCTTTTTAATTAGTCATAAATAGGTTATGATAATAAATAGTATTAGTATAATTAAAAAAATGAAAAGGGTATCAAACCAACCTAACATATTATATTACTAATCAAATGTTCCTTAATTATTACATCACACTTTATCGAACACAAAATTGTAGATATTCAACCAATTCATTCAACCCAACCTAGGTGTTCCTATAGTACTAAAACCTAGGGTTTCAAACCCATGCAATAGGGTGGAATACCAACTCTGTATCCTCATGGGATATCATTCAAACTCAACTATGTACCTAAATGCAGTAACCCAAAAACTAATTGTACCATGTTATCACCCTTTTGCAATGTACTCAGTGATGGCTTATATTTTCATGTGTTAACTCAGTTAAATTTACCTTTATAAAAAAATTGTTCATGTATTTTTTCCCTAATTTTTGGGCATGACATATGTGGCTATAATAAAAACAAAAATATTGAACTAAAACTATTCAAAATTAGGTATTTATTTACTCCAAGTTTTGAGGTCATAACTTTTAACGTAGAGCTAGGAATTCAAAACTGTTCACACTCTTAGAAAGAAGATGTAAAAATATAATTTAAGTCCCTAAAATAGAAAACCTTCGGCTACCCAATTTTATAGACCAATGAAAGTATCAACTTAAAATTTTGAGCAAAAGACCTCTAAAGAAGCCATTACAAAGACCTAGACAATTTATTAAAAAATATGATTTAAAAAAAAAAAAAAAACATTTTGATCATTTTAGATAATTCAAATGATTCCTCCCCTTTACAAGGAAATGGGCCCCATTGCATCAAGCTTTAACAATAGATGATTAAATTGTGCTACAATATGCTCCTTGGGTAATCACTTGCCCTGATAAGAGAATTGACCAGCTCGAAACACCCGATAAAGAGGAATTATCTTATTTATCAAAGATTTTAGCATGAATTTAGTTACATGATCACATTGAAATAGAGTACTAGTGGATGGATTCAATTCTATAGCATGAATATGTTCAACAACTTGAGAGATGTCCAATGATGGAAGAAAATAAGGTGCAATAATTCCACATTAAAAATTGCATGTAGCTCGAAAAATTGTGGCAAATCAAGCTAAAAATAATTTTCACCAACTTGTTTATTAATGGTATATGGGTCATACCAAATAGGAAAAAGATTTCTATTAGGTCCTTGGAGGTGATCCTTATTAAGATGTAGTCATACCTTGTCACCAATCTAGAAACTATAGGGAGTTCTATGTTGATCATGTCTTTCCTTATACTTCTTATTGCTCTACTCTAAAATACATGAACCTTTTATAATTGTTTGATCTTTTCAATAATTTTTTCTTCTTTGTCTACCTCCCTTTTAGTATTTTGTGGATGACTAGATCACAAGATAGGTAATTCTACATTTATAGGTTCCAATGGTTGATACTCAAGCCAAACCTCAAATGGATTGTGTCCTATAGTAGTGTGGAATGTATAGTTGTAGCTATGTTGCACATAAGGCAAGCTCTCATCCCATGTATGTGGGTGTTTTGAGTGATAAATTCAAAGGATATGTATAATCATTTGATTGAATACCTTTATTTGGTCATCTATTTTAGGATGGAATGTTGTAGACTTTGTCAAATTTGTGTCCATTCTAGACCATAGTAAAGACCAAAAATTACTGATGAGCCTACTATTCCTATCATAAATAATGCTTTTTGGCAACCCAAAATGAACCCAAACATGTTCAAAAAATAGCCTGGTAGTCTCCTCTATTGAAATATTTTTTTTACAAGCAACCATGATAGCCATTTAGAAAATACATCTACCACCACACATATAAAAATATTTCCCCTTATGCAACTTGGAAGCTCAAACATAAAATCCATTGAAATGAAATGTCATTGTTTATCAGGTATAGATAATTGTAGATAGAGCCCCAATTTATGATTTGAATGCTTTGAAATTGCACATGCTACATAAGACTCTATATATAAAATGATATCCAATTTCATTGTTGGCCAATAGAAAGACTTTTGGAGAATTGTAATAGTCTTACCAATACCAAAATGTCCTACCACCTAGCTATAGTGTGCTTCCCATATTAGTTTCTTCATTCTTCACTAGAGACACATACGTGACCAATATGACAAAATAACCAATCATGTATATAAAATTTAGGAACATGCTTCCCTTATAATGCTATAATGTAAATGTTACAAAAATTAGGATCATCACCATATAGTTGAGCCCAAGTTTTTGTTTGATGGCCACATGAATCCAACACTATTGTCAAGATTATAATTGGAGGCCTACTCAAACAATCTACTACTTTATTACTACTTCCCTTTTATGATAAATGTTGAGGTGAAATTGTTGCAAATAATTTGACCACCTCTGATGCCTATCATTCCGCAACTTCCATTATGTTTGCAAAAATTGAAGAGGTTTATTATTTGTATGTATCACAGTTTCCTTTCCCAATATATAGTGCTTCCACTATTTGCAAGCTTGAATAATGGCATATGAATCCTTGTTATAGGTGGGGTACCTTTGTACTATATTAGAAAATATATCACTATGATATGCAATGGGTTGCTTTTGTTGCATGTGTACAAGACCAAGAGCATATTTTGATGTTTCTATTTCTATTTAAAATGATGAAGGACCAATAATGGACTTGAGCATAATCTTAGTTTTAATTCCTCAAATGCTTTTTGTTTTTCCTTTATCCACTAAAATTTTTCTTTTGCTCTACCCTTGAGTGATCGATTAAGAGGCCATGATAAATGTGAAAAAATAAATACAAATCTATGATAGACATTAGCTAGACCTAGAAAACTCCAAAGTTTTGTAAAATTTGTAAGAGTTGGCCAATCTCTAATTATTTGTATCTTTGTAGGATCCACATTAACACCCTCACTATCAATGGTGTGCCCTAATTATTGGATTCTTTGCATAGCAAAAGAGAACCTTTCTATGTTAGTATAGAGTTTATGTTTTTGCAGACTCAAAAGCACTTGTTCAACATGTTGCAAATGTTCAGGCCAAGTTTTGCTAAAAATGAGAATATCATCCAAATAAAAAACTACAAAAGAATAAATGAATGGTCTAAGCACATCATTCATCAACCTCATAAATAAAGAAGGAGCATTTATAAGGCTAAAAGGCATAACCAACTATTCAAACAACCCTTCCTTGGTCTTGAATGCTGTCATATATCGACTAGATTAATTGGTACTTGGTGATACCTAGATTTCAATTCAATTTTTGTAAAGAACTTAGCCCCCCTAAGTTGATCCAAAAAATCATCAATTCAAGGAATTGGATAAGTATTTTTCATAGTAATTTTTTTAAATGCCTAATAATCAACAAAAGTCTCCATGTCCCATCTTTCTTTCTTGCCAAAACAATGGGAATGCCACATGTTGAATTACTTCGTGTGATGTGTCCCTTTTCAATCAATTCTTGAATCTTTATCTAAATTTTATCATTTTCCAAAACTGACCTCCTATATATCGGCCCATGTGGTAATTATGTTCCTAGAATTAAATCAATAATGTTCTTGACTTGATAGTGTGTTGGGACCCCTACTAGTGATTCAAATACACTATCCAGTACTCTTTCAAATTTTTATCCATCTTCTTTTTCTTTCCTATTGCTGTGGCCACCTTATCATGTGTTTTAAGAACAAATGACTTTGATTTCTTAGGATGAATCATGAAAAGGACAAAATTTCTTGTTTGATCATTAAAATGTTTACATTGTTTAACACTAATTAAAGAAGCATCTTGAATTGAACATATTTTTGGTATTTGATATCACTTTTCACCAAGATTTATTGTGACTTTTCATGGTTTGCATTCATACACCCCATGTCTTTGATATATGTATAGCTTCCTTATCAAAACATCACATACATCTAAAGATAATACATCAAATCTTACTTCATCCTTTAATAGTTTTATTAAGTATAGTAGGCGACATTGTTGATTTACTTGAATGTCATTCCCTTCATTAACCCATCCCATAGAGTATGGTTGTGGGTGTCTTGATAGTTTCAAACTTAATCTCTTCACTATCTCCATAGAACTTAAGTTCTTTTGGCTACACTATCAACAATAAAATATATAGGCTTCCCCTCAACCCATATCTGTGAATGGAATAATCTCCCTTCATTTTCATGTGGCACTACTTTTGTAGTTGCAACTATGGCATGCAGTCTACTTCTATCACCAAATCTTTCTCTTTTTTGTCAAAAGTTTCTATGGTGAGGATTTATGCTCAACTTCATCTCCTTGTATTATTGTCATCAAGATATTAGTGCTTCAACACTCCTTGGTTTATGGGTTGGCCTCTTATGTATCTCACACCACATACATATATATGTTTGTGTCTTTTTAGTATCACACCACATATTCTTGGGTGGATTTGAGGGAGGGTTCTTTCCTACTTCTTTTCTTATAAATTTATTACTGCCTTCACCCCTTGGCTTATTATTTGAAAAGTAATCTCTTTTTCCTTTCTATTTGAATATTTCTTCAATTTTTGTAGCATATTTGAACGTAGTTGTGAATGATTCAATAATCAAGAATTCCATTTCATTTTGAATATAACTATGAAGCCCACTACGATATTTCAAAATTTGGTGCTTCTTTGAATCTTCTATACCAAGTTTTATAGAAAGTGCATAGAATGTATCTATGTAATATTGTACATATCGTGCCCTCTTTTGTTGAAGAAACTATCATTCTATATATTTCTATTCATATATATCTTTAAGAAAGTATGCTTATTTTATGTATTCCACAAATTCTCACTATTTGTGCTTGTTATCAGAGACTATTTCCAACCTTTCTCTAGAAAGTAGTTCTCTTTATTTATTCAACATTTTTGTTTCCCATGCTAGTTTCACATGAATTTCATCTTTCAAGAGGGAAAATGTTATTTTTTCAGCATAAGAGGAATGATTCATAGAGAAGTATTGATCTAATTTCAATAACTAATTATCAACAACATCAGCATTGACTTTTCCTTCAAAATTTGGGATATCAAAATTCACCTGTACTTTAAAAGGGGTATCTCCATGAAATAGTGCTACTAAACTGGGCGATTGTTGGTTCTACAAAGTGTTTTGAAACTAATTCATCATGTCTTCTCATTTCCTAGCCAAAGCCTCTTCCACCATCTTCTTAACAACATCTAGTGAATTATCTAACATCTTTGGTTTTGTTTTCCACAAAGGAGGGTATTTAGACAAATCTTGTGTGGCCAATCCTAATCTTTGATAGGAATTTCTTGTGCTAGTTTGCATACAAGAGAGTTCCTTCTCTAATACCATTGATCTTATTTAAGAAATGGGCTAAAACACAATATCTGGTGAGAGTCAAATACCTATGATATTAGTGTTCAATTTATGGAAAAATAAACTTATAAAAACTTGAAAGAGTTGTATCCAAACCAAAAGTCGTCTTATTATTAAAAAATATAAGAATATATGCAATGATGGAACATCAAAAGTCACCACATACATGGATTTGAAAAATTTATGTGAGGCTATAATAAAAAAATGATATTTAACTAAAACTATTCAAAACTAGGTGTTTATTTAACCCTACTTGTCAAGGATCATAACTTTTGACCCAAAGCTCGAAATTCAAAATCGTCTGCACCATTGGAAAGAAAAACTAAAAATCAAATTTTAATCCCTAAAACAAGCAGCCTTTGGCTACTCATTTTTAAGGACCAATGAAAGTCTCAAATTAAAATTTTGAGTATTTGGGTACACCATCTTGCAAGATCTCAAATAACTAAAGTACAAAATATTTGGGTATGAACATACAACATAATCATTAGGTAAGAAGAATAGAACATCTGCAACAAGGTATATCCAACATTAGTGTCGAGCTATTAGATCTCAATGGAAAAAGAATCACTACTGTCCAATCTCATGGAACCTAAGTTCTCCCACTCTCAACATGTTGAGGAGATAATCTCAAGTCCCAAATGGATAGCAATCCAAAAATCACAACATGAATCTAAGTTGAGGAATCCTAAAAGCTTTCTATCTCAAGGTACTAGGTACACAAGGTAACATCTAATCCTAGAGGCAAATAAGACATGTAGGAAACCTAATATGCATATTGGCAAGTGACATCACATGAGTCAACTCTAAGATTACCTTGGTAGTCTCTTAGGACTATAACCCCCTAGCAATTATATGTGGTAGCAATATCCTTTCTTATAGAGAAGGCATACCAAAGAAGTAAGGTCACAACCAAGAATCCTCTCTACTCCCACCCTATCCTATACTAGCACTCGAGACATGGGTGAGGTATCAAATTGACTCTTTTTAATTCATTTTAACTCCATTAATGAAATTGTTATCACTTATTAAGACTACTTATAATGAGTAACCTAGGCAACCTCTCTAGGGCTTTGTCCCCCATTGCAAGCCACTTCCCAACATACACATAGATGACCTACCCTAAGCTCATTGAAAGACATCTCATAAAATTGCAATAATCACATTAGTTCTATATGAGAAACTAGAATCACAAAAAGATCTTAAATCAAAAACCTCATAGGTTACATCAAAAGAATCATGACACAGAAGCTTACATAACAAGATTGGATCTCATTAAAGAAACACATAAAGAATCAACTGACATAATTCATTGGAAACAAAACCCAACTCCCTACCTTTGGTAAACAATCATATTTTACCAACTATGAGGTTTCTACAAAAACCATCACAAGATAAAAACACAACATCATAAAGACATTTGATCATGTATAGTTGTTCAACTATGTAGTTTTTAATATAATTTCATATTGTTCATTTTGAGTAAAAATCATAGTTTCCATGGTCATAGTTTTTCTAGTTTGTAGCTTTCCCAAGTTTAGTTTGATCAAAATATAAGTTATATTTTCATAGTTTAGGTGTTCAAATTTTCCAAATACACTAAGTTTCCCTTTTATTTGAAATAAACCTAATTTTTTTGATGATTTTAATACCACTATCTTTCATAAGGAAATCAAGTTACGATATAATCAGATCTTACTTAATAAAATTTATAATTTCAAAATATTATATTTAAATAATATTCAAATTTAAATACTATAAATATAATGCCTCATAGCTAAATCCAAATTTAATTAAAACTGTATATAAAATAAATCTAAATTATAATTAAATATATTTTAAACATTATTAAAGTTTAATTTTTAAAAACTATTAAAAAAGTATGAATACAAAATAAAATTTAATATTAAAAAATTTTAAAATAATTGATTTTGTATTTTAAATTGTGTCACCCCAACATGGGGAGGTTTGCTACAAGGTAGTTGCATGTGCTACCACGTAGTTGCACACACTTCCAAGCAGTCATGTGCTGCTTGTAGCACCATGTGTTTCCTATAGTGCCATGATGGAGCCGTGAAAAGAAAGGAAGAAAGAGGGCTAGGGAAGTGGTGCACCCCCCAACCCCAAAAATAAAATTTTATTTTTTTATATATATAAATTCTCCCCTATGTAAATGCTATACAAGAAGAATTATCACAACAATTTTTATTACTATGGTAATTAATGAATATATAAAAAAATTAAAACTATTTCCATAGTGAATATGGTAGAGGAAATCTAGTCAATGAATTAAATTAAATTTATAAATATATTTTCTTAGTTTTCAAACCTACCCACGAATTCATTTTCTAAATTCAAGCTTTTCTAATGAGGATTTCAATCTAGTTTTTCACATATGCTTCAACAATGAAGAAACAATCATTTTCCAAACAAGGTTTTTCAATTCTTCAACTAGATTTATGGCAACAATATCAATGTAAATTGTCATAGATGTACCATGATAAATTTCCATTCTTATAGGCATGATGAAGACATAAGTTTGTGAAAGATTTTCTACAACAGATTTCTACAAACCCTACATCAATTCGATGCTAACAATCTGGTGATTCTTTGTGCTCCCAAAAATATCATCTATAAAAGCCCATAGAGAATTCTCATCCTTCAATTCTCAAGTTATTGCAACAATTTTTATTACTATGGTAATTAGTGAATATATTTTTAAAATTAAAATTATTTCCATGGTTAATCTGATAGAGGAAATATAGTCAATGATTAAATTAAATTTATAAAAATATTTTCTTAGTTTTCAAACCCTACCCATGAATTCATTTTCTAAATTCAAGCTTTTCTAATGAGGATTTCAATCTAGTTTTTCACATATGCTTCAACAATGAAGAAATAATCATTTTCCAAACAAGGGTTTTTAGTTCTTTAACCAGATTTATGGCAACAATATCAATGTAAATTCTCATAGATGTACCACGATAAATTTCCATTCTTCTAGGCATGAAGAAGACATAAGTTTGTGAGAGATTTTCTACAATGGATTTCTACAAACCCTATATCAATTTGATGCTAACAATATGGTGATTCTTTGTGCTCATGAAAATCTCATCTATAAAAGCCCATAGAGCATTCTCATCCTTCAATTCTCAAGTTGCTCCTCCAAACCCCATGTGTGGAGAAATGAGCTAAAATCCCCTATTAAAGGCCTCCACCCCTAGTAAGGTTTTCTATTTTCCAAATGACATTTCACTTTATTAATTTTCTTATTATTTAATTTTAATTAAATCTTTCATGCAAACTTAGTGCCTTCTAATAAAGTAATGCTTTGTTTTATAATTTCTACTTGTTTTAATTTAGAAAAGATATTTTTAGAGAATAATATTATTATTTTAACTCAAAATAATATTTAAATATTTTTATTTAAAAAGAGCATCTAAATTTATAATCATGTCAAATTTATTATAGTGTCAAATTAAATAATTATAATTACACCAAGTTTAACCTTAACAATTTTAATTGCTATTAATTTCAAGATTAGACTTTTAATCAAGTCTTTTAATTTTAACTCTTTTATTTAATTAATTTTCAACTAATTAAATATATTCTAATAATATTTTCCTTCCTAAATTTTTTTATTTAATTAATTCTCTTGGCTGACCAATTTCACTCAAAGCCAGACAATACATTGCATACTGAAAAGAACCTCGATAAAAGGACAAAGCATAAAAATCAAGCTCAAGGCTTAAGTTCTCAAATACATGTCACCTTGACAAATTTAGAAGAGTAGTGAAAACATATATTTGTCCTTCACCATATGACAAAAATAGACTTGAGTTTAGGATTTGGACTTGAAAACTATCTCCTCTCATTTACCATTGAGATGTCACAATAGGGCGCACTCAACCTGACAATTCAAGGAAATTGATGCCTAGTACTTGTAACCAATATAAATACCAAGCATGTACATATGCATAAAAATAGGCTTGAGTTTAAGATTTGGACTTGAAAACTATCTCCTATCTTTTACCATTGAGATGTCACAATAGGGCACACTCAACTTCATAATTCAGGGAAATTGATGCCCAGTACTTGTAACTTGCATAAAAACCAAGTATGTGTTTGTGTGTGTGTGTGTGTGTGTGTGTGTGTGTGTGTGTGTGTGTGTGTGTGTGTGTGTGTATACACACACACACACACACATATATATATATATATATACATACATACATATGTATATACATATATACATATATGTATATATACATATATACATATATGTATATATACATATATACATATATGTATATATACATATATACATATATACATATATGTATATATATATATATATATACATATATACATATATGTATATGTGTGTGTGTGTGTATGTCTACATACATACATATGTATATATATATACATATGTATATATATACATATGTATATATATACATATGTATATATGTATGTATATATATGTATATATATATATATATATATATGTATATATATGTATGTATATATATATATGTGTGTGTGTGTGTGTGTGTGTGTATATATATATATGTGTGTGTGTGTGTGTGTGTAGACTAAATAGGCAATGACATGGAGTAGTACATCATGTAGGTCCCTATTAGCAAGTAAATACAACTCCCTCCCTCAACCACACTAGAGACGATAAACATAAAAGTAAAATAGACACATACACCATACACATGCAAGTATGGTGTAAGTACTCATACTCTATATAAAACATCATCATGCACCTAACTATAATCATTCTTATAAAGTATTTAAACATCATCACAAGAATACTATGAATCATAATAACACGTGAAATATATCAAGTACAAAGTATCTTATCAAATATACAATCTAAACATGTAAATAGTGTCAATTAATCAAATAACCAAGTATTAGTAATCAAGTCACATAAGCATGAAAATGGCTTAAAAGAATTCAATGATATAACATAAAATAGACTAGAGGTAGGCACTACACCACACTATCATGTTCTCTATTTTAAAATTGGTCAGAGTCTCCCCACCTAATTAAAACTTTATGGATTTTCACATAACAGATCTCTTCTTAGAGATGAAGATACTTAGAATACTATCCAAATGATCTATTGGTATAAGAATGGTGTAAAATGAATTATAAAAGTGTAGTTGAAAAATGGGTGTAATGTACACATAGTTAGAAAGCCATGTTTCAAGTTGTTGGTAGAAAAGATCCAAGGACTCTAGGAGAGAGGATTCTATTCTACATAATAATCTCAGCAAAGCAAAGATTACCATTCAACAAGACTCATCTTATGTGAGGAATCTAGAATCTCTAACACACTCTATAGGCTCTTTGAGAAAGTTGCAACATGCAAAACTTCAAATGGAAAAATAAGAGACATAATTAATTAGTTCAATAATGGTGATAAGGGGACTAAATACTTTTTCCAAATCCTTAAAAACTACTAATATAAAGATAATATTAAATGCATTTATGAGAAATGATAAGATTTAATCTATTTATACAAGATATTATTCTTTGTTGTATTTTTTCAAGCAATCTCATATCAACTCCATTCAAAAAGTTGTCATAGATTTCTAGAGCTTTGATAGTACAAAAAAGAAAAGAAAAGACATGTAGTAAGATGGGATTGGTGCATCAAAAGTAAGGAACATGGTGGCTTGGTCTTGGAAGACTTGAGATGGAAAGGCATTCTTATGGAAGTCAAATGGGAAAAGGACAAAGCATAAAAATAGAACTCAAGGCTTAAGTTCTCAAATTCACATCACCTTGAAGAATTCAGAAGAGTAGAGAAAACAAATACTTTTCCTTCACCATATGACAAAAATAGGCTTATGTTTAGGATTTGGACTTGAAAACTATCTCCTCTCTTTTAAGATTGAGATACTATGATAGGGCATGCTCATCCTTCCAATTCACGGAAGTTGATCCATAGTACTTGCAACCTACATAAAAGCCATATATATATATATATATATATATATATATATATATATATATATATATAAAACTAGGAAATGGTGGGGAGTGGTACATAATGTAGATCCCTACTAGAAGGTGAACACAACTCCCTCCCTCAACCACACTAGACACAAAAAATAGTAAAGTAAAATAGACGCACACACCATACACATGCAAGTATGGTGTAAGTATCCATAATCTATATAAAACATCATCATCCACCTAACTGTAATCATTGTGTAAAAGAATTTCAACATCATCATAGGAATACTCTAAATCATCATAACACATGAAATATCTCAAGTACAAAGTATATCATCAAATATACAATCTAAACATCTAAATAGCATCAACTAGTCAAATAACCAAGTATGACTAATCAAATCTCATAAGCATGAAACCGGTTTAATATAATTCAATGATATAACATAAAATAAACTAGGGGTAGGTACTACACCTCACTATCATGTTCTCTATTTTTAAATTAGGTAGAGTCTCCCCACCAAATTAAAATTGTAAGGAAATTTCACATAACAAATCTCCTCTTAGAGATGAAGATACTAAGAGTACTATTCAAATGATCTATTGGCGTAAAAAGGGTGTAAAATGAATCATAGAAGTGTAGTTGATAAGTGGGTGCAATGTACACATAGTTAGTTTTCCATGTTTCAAGTTGTTGGTAGAAAAGATCCAAGGACTATAGGAGAGAGGATTCCAGTTAACTATAGAATAATCTAAGAAAAGTAGGGATCATCATTCAATAAGACTCAACTTATGTGAGGGATCTAGAATCTTTGACACACTGTAGAGAATCTTTGAGAAAGTTGAAACATGCAAAAATTCAAATGGAAAAACAAGAGCTAGAATTAATTGGCTCAATAATGGTGATAAGGGGACTAAATACTTTTACCATATCCTTATAAATAATGAATATAAGGATAATTTATTAAATACATTTATGAGAAACAATAAGATCTTATATGTCTATAAAAAAATATTATTCTTTATTGTATTTTTTCAAGCAATTTCATATCGACTTCATTCAGAAAGTCATCATAGATTTCTTGAGGTTTGATAATACATGAAAGGGAAAAAAAATACATGTAGTAAGATGGGATTGGTGCATCAAAAGTAAGGAACATGGTGTCTTGGTCTCGGAAGACTTGAGATGGCAAGGCATTGTTATGGAAGTCAAATGAGTTTTTAAAGTTACTCAGGGAAATGAACCCTAGAATGTATTGTATTAATATACAAAAGATCTACACCTATTCATGCAAAAAATTACAAGAAAATACATAGAAATGACCTTCTATTTGGAAGAATGATGTTAAAAATTGTAGGCTCTAATTTCTTCCAATTCATTGAGAAGAGTTGGGAGGAAGTTAGAAATTTTGTCTTAGGTAACAATATCTTTGATCAAGACAATAATACCAATTGGGAAAATCTATCTAGTGGGACCTCACTAAT
The DNA here is from genome assembly GCA_028749045.1 of Cupressus sempervirens. NCBI lineage: Eukaryota > Viridiplantae > Streptophyta > Pinopsida > Cupressales > Cupressaceae > Cupressus > Cupressus sempervirens. Next base: position 346,376,060 of record CM053793.1, read on the forward strand.
GGTAACAAACCTCTGGCCATGGTACAAGGATTTCTATAAGGAAGTGAGATAGTTTGGGGTGAACACTTGCAGAGACATTATCCAAGAAGATAAACTAATCAAGTGCCAGATCTAGGGAACAAATTTTATCCCTCCCCCATTAGAGGACTTGTTCCAACATAAAGGAAGCATGCATGTCAATTAAGATACCTAGATCTTGTACTGAAATCATTGATAGGTTATCCATATTTAAGGAATATGATAGTACCCTCCTATATGCCACCAAAGATAAATATGTTTATAAACTTGTATCAAGAACCAATAATGTGTTTGATCATGCAAAATCTAAATAAAACCTTAATCTTGATTACCCTAGCTAGATCAAACATCTTATGAACTTTTGGCATGTCCCTATTCAACAAAAAATACTATGCTTCATGTGGCACCTTCTTCTACATAGACTGTTAGTTAGAAAACCAAATATATATTCTTTTTCCACTATTGTGAATTCATAGCTCATGTCTTTTTTGAGTGTATCTTTTCCAAGGAAGTATATGGTCTATTTATCTTTCATTTGATTGGTAATTTTACTTCATTACAAGTTATCTCTAGAAAATTCTTGGGAGTTGATAAAAAAATGTACATTTTCTCTCATTCCACATACTTTGGCACATCTGGAAAGTAGGAATGATGATATTTTCAATGGTAAATCTAGAATTCTTACCGTGTCTCTATAGAGTCTCATTGCTAGTAACATTTCCACGTAGGTATTGTGGGCATGAAATCTAAAGAGCATATTCTTCTAAAGGTTCTCAAAGAATGTGATTTTTTTAAAATATTTTTTTTATAGAGAATACATTGCCTATGACTTTTCAACTAAGTCCAATGAAGAATTTGATTTTGATGTTACTCTCAACTAGCTGCTAAAGAATATCAAGGAGATGAAATCAATGGATAATCAGACCTATGATACCCTAGTATATACAACATTCATGCTAGTTCTTGTGGAAAACACCCATCATGTTGCTACAACACCTATAGTTTCTCTTCATACACCATCCAACCCACCAGTTTTGATTGCTAGTGCTCCTTTACTGCCATGTATACTTCCTCGGGAGGATCATATGACAAATGTATACAATTTAATTGCTCAGGATGGTTGAAGGTTATAGTAGGAAGATGGACCTATGCCCTAGACAACATGGTTTTGATCATCTATATGTTCAATCTATTGTGTTTTGTATGTCACACCCCTATATTATGTATTGGTGATGTATTCTCTGAAGGGGATTTTGTAATAGGTTTTGTTTCTCAAAATTGATTAGGTAGTAGTGGTTGGTATGAAATTATAATAAAATATATTATAAATTTATAGATCACATTCTTAAAAAGACATAATAAATATAATAAGAATAGTAAAATCTTGTATATTTCAAGACTTTCTTTACATATTGTAAGATAATATTCATTTATGACAAGGTGCCAATACTAGAGAACATTATTTTTGAAATGTTATCTTTTCTTTCTAAAAAATAACATTTAAGCTATACAATGGAACTCTATATATGCTATTCGACGTTTCTATATTATAAACATATTTTATATATGCTTAAAAATATAAATTATGTAGATTGAAACCTTTTAAATAATTTATGTAATGATTTTTTAAAAATAAGCAATAGAAATTGAGATTAGATAAATATAATTTTTTTAACATATCCAATTCAATATCCAAACTTAATCATTATAATTAAAATAAATATATAAATATTTTTAAATTGTAAATAAGATATACAATTGTTGTAAAACATGATATTTATATAGAGTGGAATGGTTATAGCCACCCATCGTTGAAAAGATGAGTAGGAATCTTTTAGAATTTGCTAGGAAAGGAGCCATGGTATCCATCATCCAAAATTCAACATTCTTGAAATCAAATTAATAAAAAAAAAAAAATTGAATGACTAATAGAAAATGTGATTGGATAAATTTAATTCTTTTTAAACAACATCCAATTCAATAGTCAAATCTAAACATCAAAATTAAAATAAATATACACAATGTTTTAAATTGTAAATAGATATAAAATTATGATCAAGTGCACAATATTATATAAAGTGCAGTGAGTCTAGTCACCCATCTATTTTTATTTTTTTATGGAGGTCCTCCATGAAATATTTGTAGCTACCTAATATAGGAGAATGAGTCTTACTGTTGAACCTCTTTGGCTAAGAGCCAAGGACTAAGGGGTATCCAGTCCACCAAATTTGCCTAGGGCACGATCCCGGCCTCATCCGTTTTCAACGTCGGAGCCAAGCATTCAGTGAGACTTGATTCCCGGGGCTCTTTAAGAACCATTCAACTTTATTGGTAGACTAAGGACCCATTGAGAGTCACCCATCTTTCAAAAGATAAGTAAGAAGCTTCTATTAGGAAGGTCAAGTGACTCAGTGTCTATTAGAACATTTATAGGTTCCACCATGAAAAATTCAACACCCTTACAATCAAACTAATAAAAAAAATTAAATGAATAATAAAAAATAAGATTAGATAAATAAAACTCTTTATAAACACTACCCAATTTAATAAATAAACGTAATTATTGAAACTAAAATAAATGCATACTATATTTTTAAATTGTAAATAAGATATAAACTCATCATTAAACACATAATACTTATATAGAATTAGAATGAATATAGTCACTATTTTAAAAATGATCAAGTGCCCAATTAAAAAATGCACATTGGTTGGGCCCACTCAAATTAGTGGTTGCTAGGATTTTCGTCACCAAAAATTCAATACCTTTAAAATCAAAGTCATGATCTCAGATTTATAAAAGTCGATGTCTTTAATAAAAAACTATACATTCTTCTTATCTTTCGGAGAGGGAAAATTTACAGTAAAAACAAGGCAGACAATAAAAGGAAAATGTGAATCCTTAATTCTCTAATAGATGCATAGCTTATAAGATTTCTCTCTTCTCTATTTTAAATAGATGTATTTGAGAAATCTCTACTAGTTTATCACATTAACTGTAACTGATGTTTAATATGAAAATTACTATCAAAATTTAAAGTTCTCTTGCTATTCATTCATTCATTAGAAACCTCTCTTTCTTCTATTTTAATTACACAAATCCACCTTTTAAAATGTATTAAAAGCCTAAACGGATTTACAGTTTCCATCATTAGTTTGGTCACCTTTAGTTCAAAAAATATCATATTTAATAGCATAATAGACTTTACAGTGGAAATCTAGTGAAAACATTGTCTAGGATCAATTGGCCTTGCAGGATTCTTGGGAGACAATAGTTTACAGTTATGTTTGTTAATTTCCATTTTCAGATTTTACCTACCAAGTTTTGATATTTTTTTATGTTTAAACTGTTGATTACAAATAATATTCTCTATAGAGGTAGCAATATAGTTTAAGAAAATTCAATAAGGATATAACATGTTAGGAAACTCAATTTGAAATGAAATTTAAACATCGATTTTTGTTTAAGAAAAAATTATATCAAAGGTTGAAGTTAATAAAGAGAGACAAATATATTAAGGACTATGTTTCAGAAAAGTAACGTTTGGTTTTATTTCAATAAAGTTTAAAAAAAAGTAATTTTTTGATTTTGTGAAGTTTTAAACAATCTTACACTATTTGTATTACTTCATTCAGCATGCATTCAACTAAATAGATAATTAATTTGGTATAATTTTTTGATCATTTGTAAACATTGTTAAATTTTAAAAATAGCAAAATTACATTAGATGTGTGTTGAAGAACTGTCTTAGAAAATACTTTCAATTCGAATTTATAGGTTATGTTTTAAGTGGTTGTATACTTTTGTGTATTCAAAGCAACGAAACGAACATCAATCACTAGATTGTTAGGACAAAAATCACAATAGATACAAAGGAACTACAAAAAATATTGCTTCAACAAGAAACTACTATGTAACATGGATAAAATATTGGAATTCAAATCATAGATGGGTGAACCAAGTCATGCTCAAAACTTGCATCCAAAATTCAATTTGATCAAATTTTCACTTTATATTTTGGTCTAATCTTAGTTCTAATATTAGGCATAGTATAACTCTATATAACTCTTTACCTAATCTGAAGTAGTTAGTCAAAGATATGATTAATTTTCAATTCAAGTAAATGTATAGTAAGGGCCTAAACCGTTTGCAATGCTATCATGAAAGTTTACAAAATGAATATTGACAAATCGTGAGTTCCAAAAAAGCAACAACAATGGTCAAAAGAAAGGAAAGGCGTCTAAAAGCCAAATTGTTAAATAATCAATAGAAGAAGAACCAACACATTCATGGACATTTGAATCCAAACCTATACAAGGAGGTCTATGTTGAACATGACTTTATGAATAATATACTGCCACTTCAATGGTGTTTTTATCACATTATAAGGAATGTTGAAATCTAGTGTTAAAAGAATTAGGTACAAATGTTTCCTTCCCACTAGAGGAAAATTGATTTTAAACCTTGCAAAAGCTCATCCCCATGTAATTCTATAGAATATTTAGATGTGTTTCCATCAAATATAGTGAACTAACAAACTCTAATAAGTTTATGTAGGTTTAAAAGATTGTTTTTATTGGTAAGTGATTCGTGTGTGTGTGTGTGTGTGTGTGTGTGTGTGTGTGTGTGTGTGTGTGTGTGTGTGTGTGTGTGTGTGTGTGTGTGTAATGGGAATCCATTGTAAACTTATAATTTGTTGTATGGTTTCCATGGGTAAGGGAATTCATAGAATGGAAAAATTGAGTGGGGAAGAGAGGGAGAGAGGGGAAAATTAAGAGGTAAACATAACTAGATATATACACTATTACGATTCAAGTTTAGTTAGAACATCAATAAAATTTGACCTTTGTAGATTTTTTTTTTAAATGACTATTTTAATTAAAAAAAATTGATGAATAGTTACCTTTTCTATTAATAAAATATACTAAGCTTGCAATTCAAAAAAAAGGGGCCAGGGATACAAGATCATCCCGCGAAAAAGTTCAAATGGCTGAAGCCAAAGAAAAAACACGGTCGTAGCCGGAATCAGAAACTATTCATAAAAAAAAATCAAATAAGGCTACCAAAGCAGTGTCAGCCAAGGGTGGTGGATCATCTTTATCTTGAAAACCCTAAACATCTTTAGGATTGGGGAGTAGGCTGGGAACAGTCTAGCCATCATCACTAGTAGTAGCAACAGTGGCAGCCTCTGCATCTTTAACCTCTGGCCACGAAGGAGAAATCGCCAGGTCCAGGCAAGGCCACTTCCCTGAGTGCATACGATGGGAACCAAGAGGAGGAGTCAAGGACCAACCAAAACCACCATGAGATGGGGAAGCTGAGTGGCACCTCCATCGGCCATCACCACCACTGGGAGAGCGGTGGTGGGAAGCCTAGGAGTGCAGGGTGTGCAAGTGGTTGCCAGAGGATTGGCACCAAGGACAGCGGCCGCAAGGTGTTGAGGTCTCCGTTGAGGCATCTGGAGGAACTTTGGCGACAGTACAAGGGGGATTTCCCCAGTGATTGAGTAGCTCTTACAGGTGAGCAACTTTGAGTGCAACTTTATTAATTTGCACCTGTATCTACATAATTACATTACTAAAAATGCATGCCTTAGTATACATAGCAATGTTAACATCCAGAAAACTATGTGCGAAAAGAACAGTATTCTTATCTTTCCACAAAGAAAACAGGATCTCCAGCCTAAAGGTATGCCAAATCTGGGTGAACTTTTGAGGAAATCTAGGAGAGTCACTTAGTAGAATCATATGCCAAGAGAAAAACTCAAGTCTGAATGGCTTGAAGAAATCATGAATCCAGTGCCAATAATTCTGAGCATGCTTGTAGAACCAAAAAATATGCAAGAAAGACTCTGACTGTCCACAAAAGGGGCATCTAGGGTCAGGAACCCCAATGTGTTTGATCCGAGGCCCCAAGGGAAGACCTTGGAAGGCTAAGCACCAAGCAAAATGCGCAATCTTGGGTTCAGTTATAGCATTCCATATGATGTCAAAGCATTTTTTCCATTGAGAAAGGGAAGATTGCAAATACCATCTGTGATTTAGCATATCCACAATGGGAAGATGAGGCAAAAGCCATCTGTAGCCCAAACTTGGCTTGTAATTAGAAAAAGGAGTGGTAGGAAACCACCTCCAATCAAGCCACCAAGGGTGAATAGACTGAATCCCCACTTTATGAACTACGTGAATAGGGATGGAAGAAAGCAAAAGGTCAAAAGTCTGTCGGTCTGAATAGACAAGGCAGTATTGTACTTGTATATCTTCCCAGGTCCTGAAATTCATGGTGACCCATGAAAAGAGGTCCTTTGGAGTTCTGATACCACATTTGTAAAAATGCAGAGCACTAGCCCCTTGAGTCTTGGCGAGGGGAGTACCCTGAATGGAAAACAGGGGAGACCACCATATGTTATGCTGATTCAAGGAGAGGCCATTACAGAATTCGTCTCCAGCCCATTGAAGCTAGGGCTTAACAGCCTCCTAAGCTTTCTAGATGCTCTTGATGACAAAGGAGCCCTAAATGACCATGGGCTCACGCATGATGAGAAGGGTTTTGAAACCAGTCACCTTCCAAGTAGGCTTGTTGACAAGGAAGCCAGAAGAAATGCACTTCCAAACCAGAATCTTCCAAGCTTCATCTCCCGAGAGAACCCTAATAATCCATTTTGCATAGAGAGCAAGGCCTTGTCTCTGAGTGGAAAGCAAGCCAAGACCATCAGACTCTCTTGGGAGACAACAGAAGTCCCAGGCCACTCTGTGAAAGACATGGTGATCAGAACTAGAGGCCCAGAGAAAATCCTTGAGCAATCTTTCTAGCTCCATGTAAGAGGCTTTGGATGGAGCCTAGTAGGATGAGTAATAAACATGAGTGGTTGCAATAATCATAGAGCAAATCTGAAATTTTCCCATGAGGGAGAGCAGCTTTGTGATCCAGTAGTCAAGCTTTTTGCTAGTCGATGCCTGGAATGCAAAAGGAATGCCAAGCAAGTGGAAGATTTCTCTATAAGAAACCCATTTCCACTCAAACTAGCTAAGCCAAGGTGGAGTTGGCAAAAAGGACTGGCGAAAGCAGAGCATTTTATGCCATTGAATGGAAAAACTAGAAGCTTGACAAAAGGTGTCCTGGCAACTTAAAGCATTATTGATGTTTTCTTTATCCTCTAAAAGAGTGAGAAAAGAATCATCAACAAAGTGTCCATTGACTAATTGGGAGGATGATTTAGGCAAGGAAATGCCACGAACCAATCTTGAGGACATAGAATGCGCAAGTAAATAACCAAAACCTTCTGCAACAAGGACATAAAGCGTGGGAACTAGCGAACAACCTTGTCTGATGGAACGAAAAAGACCAAAGGCCTCCAATTGAAAATTTTTGATGGTAATGCAAGCATTAGCATCCCCAAAGAGCATCTCCATAGACTGGAGGAAGTTGGGGCCAAAACCCAGAGCCTGGAGCATAGCCAAGATGAAGGGCCATTCAATGCGATCATAGGCTTTAGCAAAATCTATCTTTAAAAAGATGGCCTTCTAATTGGACTTGCGATCCCATTACATTCCCTCCCAGACAACAATGATGTTGTCAAGAATATATTTGGACTTGATGAATCCAATTTTCTCTGGTCGCACAATTAAGGGCAACATGTGCCTGATTTTGAGAGAGAGAGCCTTGGCAATGATCTTGTATGACACATTCAAAAGGGTAATGGGTCTCCAATTGCATATATCCTCTTGATCACCAGCTTTAGGTATGAATTTGATATTTCCTTTGTTTATAATGGCTCCTAAGCTTTTAGAGTGATAGGCTTCAAGATAAACTCTGTGTAGGTCAGGACCTATATGCTCCCAGAGGTGTTTGTAGAATTCACAAGGGAACCCATCACACCTAGGAGACTTCTCATTCGCCATGGAGTAGACCGCCTTTTAAAGGTCATGGAGAGAAAGAAGTTGCTCACAGAAAGTGTGTTGCTTAGTTGCTAGACGGTTTGGAGTAATAGAAATACACTTTTTGTGAGCTGCCTCTTGAGCAACTCAATTTACCTGCGAAGCAAACACATTCTCATAGTGATGAACAAATGCTTGCAGGATGGCAGGGAGACCAAACAGAATAGCATTTCCTTGTTTTATTTTTTGAATCCCAACATTGGTATGATGAACACAAAGAGTCTGAAAAAACTCCTTCGAGGCTTTGTCGCCAACCTCCAATCAATGGAGACGGGCTTTGATTTGGGCTCCCTACATAGCATAATTATTAGCAATTTTCTTGTCATTACCATGCTTGGCAAGCTAAATTTTCAAATCCACATCAAAGGGATTGAGGGTGAGGGCCTCAGAGGCTTTTTTGAGGGCAAGCGTGATGGCTTCATAGGACCGTTTGTGAAACATAGCCAATTTTCGCCCATAAATGCACAAGAACCAAGCAGTTCTGGTAATGGCATCATTCCACCATTGAATCCAACCCCTTTGAGAATGTGGACATGGCTCTAAGTTCCAAACATGTAGGATGTGCGAAATGGTGGAAGCATGCATCAACACATATGGGTTGAGGAAGAACTGAGACTTGGCCACCTTTGGGATAGTTGTTTGCCAAGAAATGACAAAATAGATGGGGTAGTGGTCAAATAACGTCACATCTGGTAAGGGAATGACAGGAAAATCTCGATCCCCAGAAAAAGAGAAAAAAGATTGTGTAGTGATCATAGCATGATCAAGGCATTTTAATATGCGATCAGAGCCAGCTCGAAAGTTGGACCAAGTGTGTGAAACCCCACTATCTTGGCAATGGTTGGTATTGGGATCAAAAAGCCCCAATTTATTGTGCATGTAATACCAAGCTTGTCTTTCCCCAACTATCCAGCGAAAAGGTAGAATGTCATCTTTGTCGAGGCCACTTCAACCATATTAAAGTCCCCACACATAACCCAAGTAGCTAGAGGCAAGTTGTCAGCCAACTAGGCCCATGTATGGGATCTTTCCATAGCATCATTGGAAGCATAAACATTAATGACTCCAAAAGAATGATTGTTAATGGAAAGCAAAGGCCAAATAATTCTATGCGTGGGGTCAGAACTGTGTGAAATAACAGCAAAATGAAGGCGAGGTGATAAGAGAGTAACTACACCACCTTGACTAGCTTCTTGTTGGGAAGAAAACATCATGCCATCCTACCAAATTATGCAGCATGTCAAAGCAAGCATGAAACTAGAAATTTTGACTTCTTGCAGATAGAGAAAATCTAAATTACCAAGTCTATGATGGACATCCCAAACATAGTACTTTCTGGGGAGGTCTGTGAGACCTCGCACATTCCATGATAGGAAGTTCATGAGTACTCTTCCATATCATCTTTTTCCTCAAGAGAGGAGTAGCTATTCTACAAGAAGGTAGAAACATGGTTGAAGTCAGACAAAATTCTCTAGACTTACAACCTGACATTTCACCTTTGGTATCTCCGCACATCTAGGAGGACTACGAGAATTCCGCATTGTTGGTGGAGCTATGGAAGAGGTAGCAAGAGGAGTTCACATCCCAGCCAAGGTAGAAAGCCTAGCGGCTGCCTTAATCCCCTGCGAGCTAGCAGGGTTTGAAACCTACGAAACTTTGAAAGTAGGTCCTTTGTCTGCCGCTTGCGTCCCTACCCTAGTGGGAGTTGACACTCCTATAGGGATAGGAGGAACCGCGGTGATCGTAGCATAGGATTGCTTGGGGGGCAAGGGATAAATATGACTTTTCCTATACAAACCCTCTCATGTTAAAATCTTGTGCAAATAGTTGTCACTTAAAACAAGGACCTCCTTTTTTCTTTACTCGTATTTTTTGAGCTCCAATAAACTCTTAACTAGAGAACAATTTTGACTCTTTTTTAATGAATGGGAACAAGTTGATCCTTCAACTCTTCGAACAAGTTGATCCTTCAACTCTTCTATGTTATTGAGATATAAAAGTAGGCACAATTTTGTCTTTGTACCTACTTACTATGGATCCTAAATCACTAAATATAGGCAATTCAATGTGCAAAATTATGAAGCGATGTAGTCAAGTATCCTATCATTCTATGAAAAAGATAGGATTAGTTTGTGTGGTCCTTGGATTGTTCCACAATAGCATGTGTTCCACTTTAATTCAAACTTTGATAGTGAAAGAACTTTCTAAAAAAAAAAAATTCACATTCGGGTCATGTATTTATTTTTACAAAACCATTAAGAATTTTCAAACATGATGTAAACTAGTGATTCTTAGAATTGTGTATGTCAGTTCTAAATATATAGTATTTTTAAATTTAAAAAAAGGATTAATTAGTATCCATTTTCAATCTCTTTTAAAATGTAGTTTGTGTTAAAAAAATAAAAGAGTGACATTCAATAATATCAACATTAATTATTTTCTAAAAAGAATAAAAATGTAATTATTTTAAATATATGGTGTTAACACTAATATATAGAGTATCTAATTAGTTTCATTTAATTCAGATGAATATTTCATATTTTGTTAAGTCTCAAAGTTCAACATAACTTGTCATTTAGAGATAGGTTGATTTAGAGGCCCCTAACGTGTCATGTATATATTGAAATTCATATCCTATTTTTTAGTTAGAAAAGGAACATAAATACCTATAGTGTAGATATTTTTCATAATTATTTTACCTATTTGACTATTTTTTGTAAGTAGTGAACATAGACTTAATACATGGTGCAACACTATTGTTTACCAATACTCAAAAGACAAAGTCATAATAAATTTAAAACATACTAAAATCATAATCATTAGAAAGAATTTATCTAGGTTTGTTAATTTGATTAGATTTGATCCCTTAAAAAGCTATCGTGAAATGTAGTGCCTACCCCTAGTTTACTTTGCATGTTCTTGTGCCAAAATTTTTTAGGCTATTTTTATGGTAATGTTTTATGTTTAGTGGTACAACTTGATTTGATTGGATGCTATTTCATACTTAGTTGATATATTTATTGGGCTACTTGATAGTCATTTATTTCATGTGTTTACATTTATTCTTTCGATGATGATGCTTTGTATGTTTATATGGTGATTTTAGTTGTTTCATGATGATATTTAGTTGGATGATTGATATATAATTTTTATTGATACTTACCCCATACTTGCATGCGTATGGTGTACATGTATGTTTTACTTTATGTTTAACATTTCTGATGTGGTCGAGGGAGGGAGTCGTTGTCACTTGCTAGTCGGGATCTACACAATGCACCACTCCCCGCCATTGCATGTTTAGTTTAGATTTATATGTATTTGTACATGCTCAATTTTTATGCAGATTGCAGGTACCAAGCATCGACTTCCTTGAATTGCTAGGGTGAGCATGCCCTATCACAGTATCTCAATGGTAAAGAGGGGAGATAGTTCTTGAGTCCAAATCCTAGCCCTAAGCCAATTGTCATAGAAAGTAGGACAAGTGTTTGAGTTATATGCCCTTCCTAATTTGTCAAGTGACGTGAATTCGAGATTTTGACCCTTGAGTTTGATTTAGTGTCGTGTCTTTGATATGAGTTTTCTTATTTAGTTTTGTGAGTCTATTGTGATTTTTAGTTAAAATTCAATCAAATTAAAAGAGTATTAAATGATTTAATATAACAAAAAAATTATAAAGAAAAACCATTTTTTAATTATATTTAATTAACTAAGAAATTAATCAAATGGAAGAATTAAATTTAAAAGATTTAGTTAAGGTTTCTAATTTTGACATAATTATATTTATTTAATTTAATAATAATTTAATTAGGAGTTTCATTTTAAATAATGAACTCTAAATATTATTATTAGTTAAATTAATAAATAAACTATTAAAGACATCTTATGATTTAATAAAAGAGAGTGAGAGAGAATAAATTTAATAGTTTATTTTAATTAAAATGCAAAAAAATTGCACATGAAATTAAATTAATAAATTAGAATAATAAAGAAAAGGGTTTGCATGATTGTAAAACTGAAACCCTAAAGGGAGAAATTTCTCTATTAAGAAATTAAAGCTCACTTCTCCACACATAGGTTTGGAAGGACAAATTTCGAGAAAGAGGTTGTTCAAGAAGACAGGAATTCTTGTGAGTTTTGATCATTCGTCTGGTTAGCATCGGATCAAGGTAGGATCTCGTTGAGATTTGTATAGTAATTTCTCTTTGGATTTTCTCTATCTTCTCCATGTTTGTTATGGATCTGTTTTTAGAAATAATTCTAGTTGAAACCCTTGTTAAAATTTACTATTCTTCATTTTGAAAACTCCTATGAATAAAATCAAATTTGAAACCCTTTTTTGACGAATCATGTTATTCGTAATTAGATTGTTTTAAAAAAAATTATGAAATCGGGATGGGGGTTTGGAAAGGAAAACTAGATATAAAGAATTATTTTTTACTGTTTAATTCTAGTTGTTATATCATATTTATATTGGAATTTTATCCAAAAATAAATAATAATATAATTACCATAGTAATTAAAAATTAGTGTGATAATTATATTATAAAATATGCAATTTTATGGTGACAGTTATTTTATTTGTTTTGAAAAAATATAAAAAATATAAATATAAATCAGGAGTTGGGCCACTACTCCCCACCTCCCCTCCTTTTTTCTTCCGATGACCTGTAGTTTGGAAGCACGTGGCTACTAAAGCAAACCTTTACAACCTAAGTAGTCTGTGACTACTTCTTAGAGACCGCATAGGTGACAAGTAAGGTAGGTAAGTTTTTTTTTTTTTAATTATTTAATTTTTTATTATTATTTTATATATTATTAGATATGTTAATTATAAAATGTTAATTTTTTTTTTTTATGTTAATTGTTATATTTTTTATTATTATTAATTATTATTATTTTATTAATAGATTTAGTAATTGTTTTATTAATAATTTAATAATTATTGTTTAATTTTAATAATATTTAATTAAATATTTTATTAATTATTTTATTATTAAAATATATTTGTAAAGTAAATTGATAATTTTAAATTGGGAAAATTGATTATGTTTAATAAGCTCAGATTTTGCTTAGATGGTTCAGATTTATATGAAAATGATTTCTAATACTAAGGAAATTTTATTACTTTTGTGAACTCGAAAAGTTTGTCAGATATAACACTATAAAAATGAAAACTTGAACCCTGTTTGTAAATCAAACATGTATGTTTTCAAACCAAATGATTTATGAAACTCCTTTTAGTGTGATGCATGGTTTATTGTGAGTTGGGGTTGGGTTTGACTTAGTATGTTGACCAATTTTGGATGTTTACCAAAGGCCTAAGAGTTATTGTTTTATGATGTTATATGAGATGTTGTGGTTTATGTTTTGATCTTTGAGATATGGATCAGTGTTGATTATTTGGCCACAATCTTTTATTCCTAACCATTGTGATGTATTCATGTATATCTATGATGAGTTTTGATCAGTTGCTTGCTAGTGATTTCCTGTTGCTTGTATAAAACTAAGGTGAATAGTGTGATTTTTCTTGGGTAACCTATGCAGTTTTGATCAGTTATCTTTTGGTGCTTTCTAGCTGCTTGTATAGGACTAAGGTGAATATTATGATTTTATGAGTTATTCTTTTTATAAGCTTAGGGGAGGTTATCTATGTGCATGTTGGGAAGTGGCTTGCAATAGAGATCGGAGCCCTAAAGAGGTTGCATGGGTAACCCATTGTAGGTTGTTTTAATAAGTGATAATATTTCATTAACTGAGTTTTAAATGAATTAATAAGAATCAATATTTTGCCCCGTTCATGCCTTAAGTGTTGATGTAGGCTAGGATGAGAGTAGAGAGGATGCTTGGTTGTAACCTTGCCTCATTAGTATGCCTTGTTTGTACGAAAGGTTATTGATGTCGCATAGAGTCACTAGGGGGCCAAAGTCTAGAGAGGCTACAAGGGTAACCTTAGAGTTTACTCATGCGATGACACTTGCCCACTTACGTAGTAGATTTCCTATGTATCTTTATTGCCTCTGGGATTAGATGATACTTGTGTCTTGGCACCCTTTGAGATAGTTTTCTATCAGGATTTTCTTGACCTAGATGATGGTTTTGACTATTGAATTTTTTATCTATATGGGACTTGAGATTATCTCCTCAGCATGGTGGGAGTGGGCCATTTAGGTTCCACGAGGTCAGGTGGTAGTGTTTCTTATACCATTGAGATCTGACAGCTGGATGTCGTTGCCAGACATACTTGTGCACTTGTTCCTTTTTGTCTAATCTTGCATTTATGTTGGATGGTTTTATTCTGTTGTATTGTACTCAATTATCTAGATATCTTTTGAGATGTTGCATTTATTCATGATGTATATTCTTTAAACTTTTCAAACCCTATTGCTTGTACATCGGATGATTATGCATTTTGGTTATGTCATGTGGCATCTTATGTAATTATATATTATTTAATTGGATTTGTACTTGTGGTTATTCTATGATGTGGATTTTGTTATGTATCTAATTTAGTATTAATAAAACTTATATATATGTGATTCAATGTCATGGAACCCTTAAGATGTGTAGTCTATTTTTGGATTGTTTGTATATATGTGATTTATTGCTTCCGCTATGTTATCTTTTGTTGATTTAATCTTTCAAAAAAAAAAGTTTGGCAAACTTAGTGACTTTTTAGGCTAATTTCTTTTGGGTTCCTAGGAGGGTGTTACATTAAATTCATTTTTTTTGAGCATTTTGATAGGTGTGAAGGAGACTCAATTGTAGGTGTGACTAAGGAGTAGAGAGACTATATCAAAGAGAGATTGATCTAAGAACCTTTTATCTAATCATTTTTAGTTTACTCCTTTAAATGGAATCTCTCAAGGCTTAAATTGTCACATTTTCTTAAAAAAGTGCAATTTTAGCAAAAATCAAGACTTTTAAAAAAGTGAGACACATTATTATCATTGGAACACCCCTCACCCCAACAGTTTTTAAAAATTGTTAGTAGTTTAGAAATTATATTCAAATATCTACAACTCTTGTTCTTGTTACATCTTCAAATTGTTGCTATAGGTTTCTTAAATTCTCATCCAAGAATAGGCTTTCATTTTTTCTTCACAAAATCATGTGGCCACTTTATGACCCCTTTTTAGTCCCCCATTTTTATGAGCTTACCCTTTAAAAAAAAGTAGATTACATGAAGCAATGCAATCCTCCACCAAGATCATACATCCACAACAAGATATGATGGGAACCAAAAGACCCAACCATAGAAAGTGCATCCACCAAGGTACAAATCCACCCCAATTCCAAGATGATAATCTTTTGCACTTAATGAAACCCCTTTGAAAGTAATACCCTCTCCTAAAATAACCAAACCAATCACTCACTAATAACATTCAAAATTAGAATAAGGAGATGAAATGGGAAGTAAAACATGTGAGACTATGATACGGTGACCCTAAAAAAGAGTCATCACACAACATACATACAATACTTTGCACAAGAACAATATAGCTCATCCCTGAGATAATTTGAGACACTTGACTGAGGCAATAGGGAAATAGGATATCCTTTATGGAGGTCAAGAATAGCTCCATGATGAATTTAGGGTGTAGTTTAAGAGAATGGGTTATAAGGGAGAGAAAAACCCTATACAACCTTGCAGAAGATATGTGCTTAAGATTAATAACTACAAAAGTTACACTTTAAGAGGCCCACCAATGCTCTTGCATTAGGCATTGCTCCTCTTACCAAAGATTCAATAGAGGCTTATCCTCATCCTTAGAGCTTTAAACACGAAGCTAATACTTGCATCTTGTTTTTCTTTATCATCATCAAAATAATCAATCGCCATCCTAATCACAACTGCCAAGAAATCTAAAAACTTTCTCACTCTTGCTCTTGGTCCCATTCCCACACCCTATTGAATCAAACAATTTTAATTTTTTAATTTTTTTAATTACTTCTTCTTCTGAAAATCAAATAAAAATCTATATCATCCTTGAAAAATTATTTCTCATAAATACACCACAAACTTAAAGACATTTCTTGATTATTAAAAGAATTACTAATATATTACAAGACATTAATTATCTATTATTAGGCATGAATATTGAAAAAATGTATTTTTGGAACCTTATTTTTTATTGTAACACAAACTACCTACAAGAATTATATATGCATTACTAAATATTTCTATGCTAAAAATTATATTATGCATCTTTAAGAAAGTAAATGTAGATTGAAAGAATTAAAATAGTTTATATAATAAAAATCCTTTAATAAACAATGAAATGTGAGATTAGGTAAATAAACCTTCTATTATAATTCATTCATTTTAATAATGAAAAGTCAAGCTTCACTATTAATATAATAAACATCTTTTAATAAACAATGAAATGTCAGATTAGGTAAATAAACCTATTTTTAAAACTCATTCAATTTAAAAGGAAAAACTAAGTTTGACTTATTTAATGTGATTGAAATATAAAATTAGACACAATATTTAAATAGAATATGCATATGGTCATCTTTGAGAATATCTAGCAAGAAGCTTCATTACAAGAGCCGAGTCCATTGCCCAAAATTCAAACCAGGGCAAACAGATCAAACAAAAATCCAAATCCTTCTAATTTATTGCAGACATGCGGCGTTCTGATATGCCTTAAGACTATTAATTATGCACAGAGAACTACTTCTCGGGGTATAAATTGGTCGAATTCAATAAAAATCTGTAAAGTTCGGCATGAAAGGGGATAATCAGAGCCTCGTGAGGAGTGTGAGTGCAATCCTTTTTTGCACAACACTGGTGGTAGCTCTGTATGTGATCCTTGATAAAAATCTTCAGGTTTCCTTCACTCCAGTTCTTCTCAGCTCTTTCTCCACAGTGCAGACGCTCTTCCATTCAGGGATGGACAATTCTGCACCGAATCCAGATTATGTAAGAAATTCGCCTTTTTAATTTATTAATAGATGTAACCGACCTTATTTTTGGACAAGATTATTTCTGAAATTGATTGTATATATTTTGAATCAATGTTTCTAGTAATATCATCACAAAAAATACAGTGAAGAATCGAATTTTCAGTTATCTACCAATCACTCTGCCTCTTTCAAAGACTATGTATTTAATTCGATTCTTAATGATCATAGGTAACTGAGTATTTACTAATTCAAAAATATGTACAGGTGATTTGCCAAATATTTGAAAATCTGAATTACAGTGAGATCTATCAATCATTCTCCCTCTCTTAAAGACTGTATGCTATTCAATTCTTCATTTTCATAGATCGCTTTGTAAATTATTAGCTAAAAAATATTTGCAGTCGATTTCACACCAATAATCCTTGAAAGTTATATAGATATGTTAAATACATGCAAAAAAACATCAGTTAAAAAGCTTCTTGTATGTATATTATACGTAGATATCAATCCCCCTTTTAAATAGATGTATTTATCAGATATCGGCTATAATTTACAAGATTTCTGTATAAAATTAACAATGTTTAACATATGACATACTGTCAAATTTTAACACACTTTTATTCATCATTCAGACTCATTTACCTGCACCTTTCTGCGTACAAATTTCGCTCAGAAAGTTGTGATCCAGAGGACTGAGCTAATTTACAATTTCCTTTGTTTCTTGCAGGCTTTAGGTTCATCAGATGTTACCGACGAGCTTAAAGAAAGCCTTTCAAAAGCGACAAACAGGGAGAAAACTGTGATAATCACGACTCTAAATGCGGCGTGGGCACAGAACAATAGCATAATCGATTTATTTCTGAAAAGTTTCCACATCGGTGAAAGAACAGAGGCGCTGTTGAAAAATTTATTGATTGTTGCTGTAGATGAGAAGGCGTTCAATCGGTGCAGGGAAATACATCCGCATTGTTATCTGATGAAGACAGAGGGAGTGGATTTCTCTGGAGAAAAGCTTTTCATGAGTGAAGAGTATTTGAAAATGATGTGGAGAAGGCTTCTTTTCTTCGGGGAGGTCTTGGAGCGAGGATATAACTTCCTTTTCTCGGTAAGATAAATATTTAGGATTTTATCAAGGGTTTGGAGAAATTGCACAATAATTCATATATATATTCCCTGATTTGTCATCAGTATAATTCGGATTATATTATTACGCAGGATGCTGATATTATGTGGTTTCGAGATCCTTTCACAAAATTGTCATCCAAGGCAGAATTCCAGATAGCATCAGATTATTATAGAGGAAAGCCAGATGACCTGAACAATTTTGCCTAATGGAGGATTCATGTATGTTCACTCCAATGAACAGACTCACAGTTTTTTCAAATTTTGGTATGAATCCAAGAAAGATTATCCCGGCTTAAATGAACAAGATGTGTTGAACATACTGAAATGGAAGGAGTTCAGAAGCAGGGGAATTGAAGTGGAATTCCTTGATACTAAATATTTTGGCGGGTACTGTCAACGAACAAATGATCTGAATTCAGTCTTTACAATGCATGCCAACTGTTGCAAAGGATTGAAGGCGAAGCTTATTGATTTGAGAAATACTCTTTCGGACTGGGAGAAATACAAGCAAGAAGAAGTAGGTAAAGGAAAGAATGTGAGCTGGACATTTCCAGTGGCATGCGACCATTCCTGGAGCCGATGAAACATTTTGAACTGACAGGACTGTTGTAGTATCATCATGCATTTCTGCTGGAATATCTACACTCCATATTTAATGAAATTGAGGAAAGTCCTGAATATCTCCAGTGTGATTAGCTTGAAATCATCTAAATTGGAAGGGGGGGAATGTCCCTGAAATTCTCAGAGACATCGTCCACCAGTAATTGTGTTACTTTCCATTTACAATTATTAAAAATATGATATTTAGTAACTTGCTGAACTGGAAACTAAACAGAATTGTCTGTACAGTTGAAATCTGATGGAGACATCTTCTATGCTTCTTGAGCGCTGCGGGATTCTTGGGAAAACATTTGTTTACAGTTATTTTGTTAATTTCTATTTTTAAGATTGTGAAAACCGGATTAACTTATCACCTATCAAATTTAAATAGGAGTTGTATGCAACAAGGAGACGATAGGAAATTTGATTTTTACCTTAGATAAATTTACTTTTTGATGTCACTCACAATTTCATTTTATGATATTTTGCTATTTTAAATGGCTAGCTACATTTCTCAATTCTTTGTCGATTTCATTAATCACTAGCATCAAAAGTTCTAGTCTATAGTATAATAGTTTTGCATATGTTAACCAATTATTTTTGTGTTGAAGCAAAATATCAAGAACATTTAATCTACTCATTTAATTTAAATTTAAACATCTCACCTCCAAATTCACAAAGTTTCAACCACAATTATGTTTCATTTATCATTTATTGTATACACATTTAACCTCATATTTAATAACTTTAAATAAGCCAAAAAATACAACTAAAATTTTATTAATAATTTTACTCATAAACAATTGTAAATTTTACTAAAAAAAAATATTAACTTTTTTAATACCCATAAGTAATAGCTATTACAAATCTATTAATGGTCCCCTCATCCAATAATTCTTAATGGCAACTCCATAGAACTAAAACAAAAACAAAAAACAATAGTTAGTATGATTCTATGGAGCTACCTTCTAGATTAAATGAACTCCAGTTATCTTGTAGATTAAATAGACTCTATGTTTTAACTAATTTTGAAGACATACTTACATAAGGAAGTGAAAGTGAATTAAAATTTTAAAATATTTCACTCATAATTATCTTATTTGTTTTTTTTCAACACTATTTTAGTTTAAAAATATGTATTAAAATCTAGCATTCTAATTACTTACATAAATATATCTTGTTAAAATTTCTATAAGTTAAAAAAAAAAATCATTATTTGCATTATTTCTAATTTTCTTAAATGAAACAAGAATTATAGTATTATATCAAAAGTCAACTATGTAGTTTTTAAAGTTAAATATTTTGATACATAATATATACCATTAATGAGTTTTAATAAAACATTAAAAGAATAATTAAATATTCAAGCTAAAAAGATATATAAATATATTGTAATACTTATTTATAAATAAAACTTATCATACAAAAATTTAAAATATTTTACATTAATAACAAATGGATTTCCACAATCCAAACAATGTTGGTTTTCCATTTGATGTTATAAACATTATAAATTTCATCATTTAATATACTAAAAGAAATTTCTTATCATAAAATTAAATATTTAATCTAAAAAAGATGTTCAATATTTGTTAACTTTTATACAAATCTATTGAAATATTTCCTTGCAAATAAAATGTATCATAAAATACTTCAAAATGCCTTATATTATAAACTATTATAGTTTATAATGTTTACTTTTGATAGTAAGGTTATATAAAAAATGAAAAAAAATATAACTTGAGGATATTGATGTATTGTCTATATGTTTCAGCTTTATAGAATGAAATAATAGATAACTATCACCAACTTTGATGTTAGAGTAGGACTCTACATCTATATGTCTATCAAACAAGTGCCACTAGTGGCTACTACTTGCCATTGTATAAATATTTTTTACGATAATATATACTCATATATAAGATGTATGAGTTGAAAAGTAATTTAAACCAATCTTAACTAATTTTTCAAAGAAATGTTGAATAATGATCTAAATGAATAATTGTCTATGATTTGATCTATATATTTAACTATATAAAGCTTTATTAGCTATAGCATTTAAATTTTAATTGAATTTATTAATGTAAGTTTTGACTGTAAACATAATTATAACATTATTGTACTTTATATTAAGTATAATCTTAAACATAATTATAATAATGATTATTATCAACAAATAGAATAGTAATTATCAATAATGTATAATTATATATAAGATGTATGAGTTTAAAAGTAATTTAAGCCAATCTTAACTAAAATTTTAAAAAATATTTGAATAATGAATAATTATCTCAAATAAAATGATTTGAATTATATAATTATTTATTAGTTATAGCATTTAACATTTATCTGAATTTAGGCAAGAGCCTACAACACAATGGTAAATTGTGAGCCTCTTATTCAAGAGATCTTGGGTTCGACTCTACAAAAGCTTAATAATTAATCATAATTAATCACATCACATAATAATAATGAATATTGGCTTCAACCTCTTACCAATCAAAAAAAAACTTTTATTTGAATTTATAAAAGCAAAATTTGACTATAAACAAGACAAGGTGATCCTTTATCCCCCATTCTTTTTTGTTATTATGGCTGACTGTTTAGGGAGATATATGGGGGATTTGGTCCAAAGAGGAGTCATTAAGGGTTTGCAACCCTCTTCCCACCCTCTTATTTGTTCGCATGGACAATTTGTTGATGATACTATTTTTATGGGTAAATTTGAAGTTAAGGAAGCTAGAAGTCTTAAGCAAGTCTTGTTCCCCTCCTCATGAGTCTGCAAATGGTACCACTGATTCTTCGCAAAGGGAAACCAAGCTCTCCTTCCTGCATTCTACCAAGCTCAAAGCTGACTCCATTCTCCTGTTGATTATTGGATTTATAATGAATTGATGGGGCTGAAGAAGAAAGTGGAAACTCTGCAACACATCCAGGATACCGACCATGCTAAAATCAGCCATTTGGAAGAGCAAATGGGAGATATTCCTAATAAACTCAAAAACTATGAGCAAAATCTTAGAATACTTATCAAGGAAAGTGGAACAAGGATGGAACAGGTCACATCTAGTATCTGTGTTGTTGCTGCAAGCCTTGGCAAAAGAGTCAATGAAGAAACTATATCTCCTGAGAGTCCAAGCAAAAGAACTAGGCAGAGCTTGAGGAAGAAAGCCCTGAAAGATGCTGCTGCTTCGGCTGCTGATTCCATCCAAGATATTGTTGTGATTGGTAAAGAGGCTGTCAAGATGATTACAGAGCTACAATAGTTGCCTTGGGTTTTTGTTCTTTGGTTTTGTCCTGTTCTGGTCCTATTTTTTGGATGTGGTACTTTGTATTGATTTTTGGCCCTGTTAACTGGTTTTTAGTCTAAACTATTTTAGTGGTTCCAAGTCCCTGTAAGACCTATGTTCTCTTCTTTTGGACTATGTTTGTGGTTTCAGGTCCCTCTAAAATCTAATTTTTTTGTTGGTTTCAGGACTTCTTTCCTGGTGGTTTTATTGCTATATATTTTTCCTAGTTGTTAAAGGGTTTCGAGGTACCTTCAAAACCTGCTTTTACCGTAATCTAAAAAATTATAACATTATTTTACCTTATATTAAGTATAATCTTAAATATAATTATATAGTATAGTAATTATCAATAATATATAATTATATATAAGATGTATGAGTTTAAAAGTAATATAATCCAATTTTAGCTAAATTTTAAAAAAACTATTGAATAATGATCCAAATTAATTATTATCTCAAGTAAAATGATTTGAACTATATAATTGGCTATATAGAAATAGATAACAATCATAACTGTAGCAACATAATTCTAACTAATTAATTGGCTATAGTATAATGTTGTAAAAAATAAAAAATAAAAAATTATAGATGAAAATAGTTGATGGAGAACAAAAAATAAATTTAAAAAATCCAATTGTACAAATAAAATCTAACTAAATCATTAATAAAAATATAAGCAATCAATCTATGTATAGGTATGAAAAATGATTCAAGTTTATTTTTTCAATTGTTAGTTTTCTTATAATTTCAGAATATGAAATAAGAAGTATGAAAAAACTAAAATAAATAGAAATGTTACTTTTATATATTTACAAATGAATATGAAATAAGAAGTATGAAAAAACTAAAATAAAATCAATCTATGTATAGGTAAGAAAAATGATTCAAGTTTATTTTTTCAATTGTTAGTTTTCTTATAATTTCAGAATATGAAATAAGAAGTATGAAAAAAATAAAATAAATAGAAATGTTAATTTTATTTATTTACAAATAAATTAGAGAGATTTTATGTATCTAAAAAATAAAACAAAATCTAAATACATATCTGCATTTTAATTTCATAATTTTTTTTTATAGATAATGGGTTGAAGCCTAGAGATTATTTTCATTATTTTATTATTATGTTTTAAGCTCAAGTAGATTTGAACCCAAGACGTCTCTCATGAGATCTTCACAATTTATTGTTGCATTGTAGGCTCTTACCTTATTTTAATTTCACAATTAAAATAATATTCTCTTCATTGAAAAATCTACATTGATTTGAATCCAAATAGGAGGAAAAATAACATATTCTCTCTTTATATATTAATTTCCTTTTCAGATTTATACCTAAACTAATACTTTATCCATTTGAAGTCACTGAGTTTTTACTAATGTGAATAATCATATATTTAACATAAATAACTATATTTAACATAAATAACTATATTTAAAAAATAAAATGTAAAATATACATAAATCTTATTTAGTATTTTTTATTTAATTAGCTGATGATTCTACACTTGAGGTGGAAATGTCTTTCTCTATAATTGAAATAAAAGGGAAAACCTACAAAAGACATCACAAAATGTAAATAAATAAATAAACCTTGTACAATCATAAAAGTTTTGCCTAAATACTCACAATTCAAAAATAAAGAATCCTCATCTATAAATTTAACACTACATAAAAAACTATGCAAATGTTTTGCATCCTCATAGTAGACTTTTTAAGAAAGCCTAATGATGCACACAATTTTTATAGATAGATAAAAAGTTTCCACTAAAGACATTGTTATTAATGGGAAAAATCAAAAGTTTCTATATAAAATCATTGTTATCAATGTGAAAAAGTAGAAGTTACTATTAAAAATAAAACTTTGGAGAAGAGATTTTATGTATCCCTTAAAAGGCGGCCATATAAGACATTAATTTGAACCAATTATATAATAGATAAACCAATATTTAAAAATAGAAGGAAAAAGAATTACATATTTAAAAAATTTATAGAACTATGTTTCCGTTTAAAAGTTCCACAATAGTCAATGCACCCATGATCTACTGGTGAAGTTGAATGGCTCACAAAGAGCCCACCAAGGATCAAGTCTTGTTGAGTGCAAGGATCCAACATCATAAGGGATGAGGTCAAGATCATGCCTCAAGTGATTTTGATGGCGTGGATGCCCCTCAATCCTTGGCTCTAAGCCAAAGAGGTTTCAAGCACAAGTGGGTCCATATTGGATTCCTAAATCATCGTGGCCTCCATAAAAAAATGTTCCATAATAAATTATTTTGATTGGTTAAAATTAACTATCTAATAGAACTCAACTCCATAAATAGTACTAATAAATGTTATATAGAAATGAAATTTACAATTTCACCTACAAAATTAATTAGCAACTTTTTAATTTCTCACTAATAATATTATGGACCTATTTATGTTAGAAGATTCAGTTTTTTTGCAACTTTCTAAAAAAATTATTGGCTTTTTGGTAGGGTATATGTAGGATCATGGTCAACCAAACTATGGCCTTAAGTGGCACTGAAAAACCAGCAAATTAGGGTTATGTTAACTTAACAAGTAATTTTAAAGTAGTTATGGACTTTATATCAAAAAGTTGTAAGACAAGAATCTGAAGGAAATTGAATGCAATTTCTAAACTACTAGGCCTTATTTGGAGAAAAAATAATTTGATTTGACAAAATTTTGGATTTTAATATAGTACTAAAAAAATTTCAAGGCAAAAATAAAAAGTAGGTGTATGTCTGACCACCTTAGTAAAGATCAAATGATAATATTTTTTAGTATAATTATAGATTAAAAAAGTAGACTCATGGCTGGATGTGATGCATATTTTTGGGTATTTTTATTCCAAATAAATAATTAAATATGAATTTACTACTATAACTTTTTCATAATAAAAAACTCCAATGTCTGACCACCTTAACTAATTGAAAACTTTACCAAATTAATTTTATTATTTTTCCTTATACTAGGCGAAGGATAGAATGTGACACAACTTTTAGATTTCAAAAATGTTCTACCATTTGAAAGTTATAGTTAATTTTCAATCAGTATGTCAATCAACACTTTAAGACATCTTCATTAAAAATTAACTAGTAAATACATATTGAACTCAGAATTTGACAACAATTATATCAATGGAATCTTTAGAGTGTTATAAAAAAACTCTTTTCATTTCATTGCATTTCGATGAAAATAATATTATCAAATGGCTACTCGAAGTCTGAATGTTAGTGAAACCTGTCTCAAACACATTTTTTGAGTTGACCAAATAGTTTATGTAAATATCATGCCTAATCAAGTACCCGATTTCAAATCGGGTACTCGCTACTAGATTGGGTACTTGATGTAAAATCAGGTAACCGAAAAGTGGCGGCCAAAATTGTTTCAAACATTCATAGCCCAAATTTTGGAGGAAAACCAAAATGTGGGAAGCGTCGGCATTATTATTATTATATATTATTATGATGATTATTATTATTATTAAATTATTATTATTATTAAATATAATATAGTGATATATATAATTATTATTATGATTATCATTATTAAATATAATATAGTAATATATATAAGTATTATTATGATTGTTATTATTAAATATAATATAGTAATAAATATGATTATTATTATTACTAAATATAATATAATTTAATATATATGATAATTATTATTATTATAATATATATAGTAATATTATATGATTATTATTCTTATTATATATATTAATATATATGATTATTATTATTATTAAATATAATATTGTCATGAAATTCATCAAAATGGGTCATAGGTTACCTAACCCATGACCCCTTTCAACCCATTTAATCGAACCAAATAGGTCTCTAGGGGTCCTAAGGCCCCTAGGGACATATGTTGTCATGAAATGCTTTGAAAAGGGTCGTAGGTTATCCTATGACCCCTTCTCGATGCATTCAAATGAACCAAATGGGTCCCTAGGGGTCCAAGGACCCTAGGGACAATGTTGTCATGAAATGCGTTGAAAGGGGTCGTAGGTTATCCTATGACACCTTTCAACCTATGACTCCTTTCAACCCATTCGATTGAACCAAATAGGTCCCTAGGGATCCTAGGACTCCTAGGGACTTAAGTTGTCATGAAATATGTCGAAAGGGGCCATAGGTTATCCTATGACCCCTATTGACGAATTCGATTGAAACAAATAGGTCCATAGGAGTCCTAGGATCCCTAGGGACATATGTTGTCATGAAATGTGTCAAAAAGGGTCATAGGTTATAATATGACCCTAGGTACATATATTTTCATGAAATGCGTTGAAAGGGGTCATAAGTTATCCAATGACCCCTTTCAACCAATTCATTCGAACCAAATATGTCCCTAGGGGTCCTAAGACCCCTAGAGACATATGTTATCATGAAATGCGTCGAAAGGGGTCGTAGGTTATCATATGACAACTTTCAACATATTCAAATGAACCAAATAGGTCCCTAGGGGTCCTAAGACCCCTAGGAACATATGTTGTCATAAAAAGTGTCGAAAGGGGTTGTAGGTTATCCTATGACCCCTTTCGACGCATTTGACGAAACCAAATAGGTCCCTAAGGGTCCTAGGACCATTAGGGACATGTCATCATGAAATACGTTGAAAGGGGTCATAGGTTATCCTATGACCCCTTTCGATGCATTCAATCAAACCAAATAGGTCCCTAGGGGTCCGAGGACCCCTACGGACATATGTTGTCATGAAATGCATCAAAAGGGGTCATGCGTTATCCTATGACCCCTTTTGACCCATTTGATCATCCTATGACCCCTTTCAACCATTTCGATCAAACCAAATAGGTCCCTAGGAGTCTTAGGACCCCTAGGGACATATGTTGTCATGAAATGTGTCGAAAGGGGTCATAGGTTATCCTATGACCCCTTTTGACGCATTAGAATGAACCAAATAGGTATATGTTGTCATGAAATGCATCGAAAGGGATCATAGATTATCCTATGACCCCTTTCAACCCATTTGATCAGACTAGATAGGTACCTAGGGGTCCTTGGACCCTTAGGGATATATGTTGTCATGAAATATGTCGAAAGGGATCATAGGTTATCCTATGACCCCTTTCAACGCATTCAATCGAACCAAATAGGACCCTAAGACCCCTAGGGACCTATATTGTCATGAAATGCGTCGAAAGGGGTCATAGGTTATCCTATGAGCCCTAGGGACATATGTTGTCATGAAATGTGTTGAAAGGGGTCATAGGATAACCTATGACCCATTTCGACCCATTTGATCGAACCAAATAGGTCCCTAGGGATTCTATATGTTGTCATGAAATGCGTCGAAAGGGGTCGTAGGTTATCCTATGACCCCTTTCGATGCATTCAAACAAACCAAATAGGTCCCTAGGAGTCCTAGAACCCATAGGGACAAATGTTGTCATCAAATGCATCAAAAGGGGTCGTAGGTTATCCTACGGCCTATTTTGACGCATTCAAACAAACCAAATAGGTCGCTAGGGGTCTTAGGACCCCTAGGGATATATCTTGTCATGAAATGTGACCCATTCGATCCAACCAAATAGGCCCCTAGGGGTCGTAGGATCCCTAGGGACATATATTGTCATGAAATGTTGTAAAAAGGGTCGTAGGTTATCCTATGACCCCTTTTGATGCACTTGAACGAACCAAATAGGTCCCTAAGGGTCCTAGGATCCCTAGGGACATATGTTGTCATGAAAGAGGTCAAAAGGGGTCATAGGTTATCCTATGACCACTTCTGATGCATTCAAACAAACAAAATAGGTTCCTAGGGGACATATGTTGTCATGAAATACGTTGAAAGGGGTCATAGGTTATCCTATGACCCCTTTCAACCCATTCGATTGATCCAAATAGGTCCCTAGGGGTCCTAAGATCCCTAGGGACATGTGTTGTCATGAAATGCACTGAAGGGGGTCATAGGTTATCCTATGACCTATTTCAACCCATTCGATCGAACCAATTAGGTCTATAGGGGTTCGTAGACCCCTAGGGACATATGTTATCATGAAATGCATTGAAAAGGGTAATATGTTATCCTATGACCCCTTTTGACCCATTCGATCAAACCAAATAGGTCCTTAGGTGTCCTAGGACCTCTAGGGACATATGTTGTCGTGAAATGCGTCAAAAGGGGTCGTAGGTTATCCTATGACCCCATTTAACACATTTGAACGAACCAAA
Source organism: Cupressus sempervirens (assembly GCA_028749045.1). NCBI lineage: Eukaryota > Viridiplantae > Streptophyta > Pinopsida > Cupressales > Cupressaceae > Cupressus > Cupressus sempervirens. The sequence goes on from CM053793.1 coordinate 346,404,147, forward strand.
TAAGTCCCTGGGGGTCCTAGGATCCCTAAGGACATATGTTGTCATGAAATGTGTCAAAAGGGGTCGTAGGTTATCCTATGATCCCTTTCAATGTATTCGAAGGAACCAAATAAGTCTGACATATGTTGTCATGAAATGTGTCAAAATGAGTGATAAGTTATCTTATAACCCCTTTTGATGCATTCGAACGAACCAAATAGGTCCCTAGGGGTCCTAAGACCCCTAGGGACATATGTTGTCATGAAATACGTCAAAAGGGGTCGTAGGTTATCCTATGACCCCTTTTGACGCATTCAAACGAACCAAATTGGTCCCTAGGGGTCCTAGGACCACTAAAGACATATGTTGTCATGAAATGCATCAAAAGGGGTCGTAGGATATCCTATGAACCCTTTCGATGCATTCAAACAAACCAAATAGATCTTTAGAGGTCCTAAGACCCCTAGGGACATATGTTGTCATGAAATGCATCGAAAGGGGTCGCAGGCTATCGTATGATCCCTTTTGACCCATTCGATCAAACAAAATAAGTCCCTAGGACCCTTAAGGACATATGTTGTTGTGAAATACATCAAAAGGGGTCATAGGTTATCCTATGACCCCTTTCGATGCATTCAAACCAACCCCTAATTCATCGAAAGGGGTCATAGGTTATCCTATGACTCCTTTCGACCCATTTGATCGATCCAAATAGGTTATAGGTTATCATATATAATATCCTATTAAATATAATAATAATCATATATATTAATATATTATATTTATGTCATAATAATAATAATAATATACTATATTATATTTAATAATAATAGTAAAAATCATAATCATATATAATAATAATAGTCATATATAATATAATGATCATATATAATGTCCTATTAGATATAATAATATAAATCATATATATATATATATATATATATATATATATAGAGAGAGAGAGAGAGAGAGAGAGAGAGAGAGAGAGAGAGGTCATAATAATAGTCATATATATTACTATATTATATTTAATAATAATAATTATATACTATATTATATTTAAGAAAATACTAATATATAATAATATACAAATTTGTTCACATTGCCCACACTTGTCAAATTTTGATTTCCCTCCAAAATTTGGGCATCCATTTCGGGTACCTGATATGGGATCAAGTACCCAAAATACTGGCATAGTTTTTCCAAAATATTTTGTCACTGCAGACCTGAAAATCACGTTTTTCGAGGTCCATTTTCACGGGTTTGGAGAAAAATGATTTCTTGGGGCTCATACGATCGAAAAAGTTGCTATAATGTATGATTAGGTGTCCAATATTGTTTTCTGAATGGGAAGCAGTAGTCATCGAAAGGCTAAACACAAAAGGAAAGTATCGAATGAAGACATTGTAGCATATAGGGAAAGGGACAAAGTAAATCACCAAAGGAAGAGACACGATATGTTAAATGTGAGTTATGTTGAAGATGTATTGATCGAAGGTGAAATTGTAGGGTCAGATAATGAATATGTATAGTTGGAAATGAAAATGTATCAATTGATAATGATAATATTAGGATTGAAATTTTAGAAAATAAAAATTTGGAGAATGAAAACTTATCAGTTCATAATGTAAATTGCATGATTGACCATGTCAAAAATGAAAATTCATAGGAATGTTACATATCTCCTAATTATAATTGACATGAAAGTCGTAGAACACCAAAATGGATAATTGAAATTGATGAAACGGTTGTTACCAATTTAGAGGGAAAAATCACAAAGAACCATTCGGTTATGGGCTTCAAGACTATGTAAGATATTTTTCGACAACAAGATAGTGGTGGAGTAATGTCAACTTTTTATACACTTATTAAAGATGCAAAAGATGAGACCCATGCTTTCCAAATTGAAAATTTGTGTCAATAAAAAATTGGAAAGAAATGTCATTATTGTGAAGAATCTTTTCAGTGCTCTCAATAGCATTGGGAAAAATAGCAGGGATAAGGATAAGAGAGCTAATCGAAGGGTTATTACAACCTCTTTGGTAAGTCATCATTTGAGAAAGGGTAGATATATGAGATAAACTTGTATTAAATTGAACCTAAATCGTACTACTTTGAAAAGAGCACTTAGTAGACGAGAGAATTGATAATCCTCTTCAAAATGAAACATGGGCTTTTGGTGGGAGAATTCCACATTTTGATAAGAAGTAATTCGATGATTTGAAGGAAGAAATTATACAGTTTTGGCACTCTAGCTCAAGAGTATCACCCAATGCTAAAGACGTATTAAAGTTGAGAATTGGCATCAAAGACTGCATGCCACATCCTAAACATTATTTGGAGGTAAGTCAAACTATGTTGTTCAAAGAATTGAGAGATAGTCATCCAAGATTGCATATATCACAAAGGGCTTTTGAATCTTTGAAGCCATTTTATTGTGCGCCATTTAAAATTCGAAATACATGTTGCAAATACCATGTCGAGTTTTCTATGCACCATGAACTATTACAATCCATCCGTTCTACTTTGCATAGTAAAGAAATGTTGGAGAATTGTGGTGCTAGTGGGCTTCCAAAATCATCAAGAGACTTAGTAGATCAATTTTTATGTCATAGAGTTGATGGTTGTTTCTTTTATAAAAATGCTTGCTTAAATGAGAAGTGTTCAGAATGTGGTGTCTTATCCAAGTTTGACACAAGTTTCCATGAGGGGTGCGAACAAGATCTTAGGAAGACAATAGTAAAAAAAAATAGTATATGAAATGGTGAAATACACATTGAAGAGTGGGGGTGAGGGCTCTAGATGTGAATTGGTTGTAAAATAAATCTATCTGACTAGTTTTATTTCAGATTTCAAGACAAATCTTTTCTACAAGTATGCAAGGAATAGTCATAGGTCCCAGTGGTTGGATCGACAATTTAGAATGTGTAAGGAGACTTTTCCCATTGGCATTATTATATCAATTGTTGACTTTGCTGAGAACTACACATTGCAACCTCAAAATGAGACACAATCTCAGTATTACAACTTCATTCAGATTGTTATTTTTGTCCACATAACATATAGACATGCCCCTAATAGTGTGGAAGATAATTGAAAGATTATTAGAGAGTGTCATTTTTACATGAGTGATAATAGATCTCACTCTCGTGAGTTTGTGCAACATTTTGTCGAGAATTATTTTGATTTCTTACAAGAGCATGACATTGTTATGGATAGACATATCATTTGGTCAGATAATTGCACAGGTCAATTCAAGAATGCTCGCATGTTTTATTGGTTATGTAGTATGAACATAGAGAGGGAGGTGCCTCATATTTGGAGTTTTTTTGAGTTCGGCCATAGGAAAGGGGAACATGATGGGGCAGGGGCATGTGTGAAAAGAGCTCTAGTTAAGGAGCAATTGAAGATTTCAGGAAGAGAGCTTCTTGATGCTCATAGCATTGTTGATTGGTGTAGTTCAACATTATCATAGGGGGGACTCTTGATTTAGTAGTACACAGGTTCTTTTGGTTGTTTAGATTGTGCTATAGTTAGAGACTCATCAAAATGCATTCGTTCGGGAGCTCCGATTCTAGTACATGGACCATTTGGACACAACAGCTAGCTTGCTTTTGTCTTGATCATTTTTAGTGTGATTGGGATCACTGTGAGTTGAGTGAGTGGGCAGACACATGGGCTCCACATTATCTTACTCCACTGTCTATCATATCCTCTATCAGAAATGATGACATGGAAAGTTCACTTGAGCATAACCATCTATCGGATCTTCTTCAGCCAAGGCATGTCTTTACATTGGTTGCACCACAAGGGAATGATGAGAAATCAGATTATTGGTTAGCACGTTGTGTAAGAGGTAAACAAAAGCTTGCAAAACCGATCAACGATTTCATTGTCATTCCCTTGTGATCGTTGTATTTCATTTATGTGCTCTTGTGATCTCTACGCTCATGCTCTATGATTTCGTTGTCGTGTCATGCCCTTGTGATCTCTATGCCTTCGTGATGTGATTTTCTTGTAGGGGAGAAGCGATACCTATGTAAATGTTCTTCTTTCCTTCTAAACATGTGTCTCTTTATATTTCCCTCAACAGGTGAAGAGAGAAGCTTCTCTTTATGTATATGTATGTGTATTTATACATACATACATACACATATGTGTATGTCTATGTATGCATGTATGTATGTATGTATGTATGTATAGAGAAGCTTCTCTTTATGTATATGTATGTGTATATATACATACATACACACATATGTGTGTCTATGTATGTATGTATATATGCAAGGAGATCCTTTTTAAGGTGCTTATTACATCTTAGGACAATGGAAAAATTGATCCGACTACGTACATATTGTAGAATCCAAATAATAAAACAATAAAACTCACTCAACCCATGATAATTGACTTACATCAAAATCTTGCACACAAATAATGCAGACCAGGAAAAATGGGTAGATTTCGCAAGAAATTTTACAAAAAACATATCATAGCAGATATTTTTAGAAAGAAACAAGCCATAATCCAGTTAAATGAGTCTAGTTGCTACTTAGCTAGGTTGGTTACAAATTCCTATAAAATTGTCATCAGATTAGGTACAATAAAATGAACGATCAGTTGTTCCCAGCTAGTAGGATCAAATACAATTTTCCAAGGTGATAAAATTGCATATGCAAATGCATTACTTGTATGCCAAGCATGAAGTGCATTCCCCAACTTATAATGATTGGTTGGATATAAAGGATCCATATGATGCAGAGGTAAGGATGGTGGGAGTCAAACCCAAGTTAATCCCACTTAAACCTATAAGGGAAGTACAAGGTTCCCCAAACCCTCTACAAAGAAAAAAGTATACAAACAACTTCAACACCTCCCTAGTGATTAGGATGGGTGTCTTAGGCCAAATCAAGGTGGATTCAAAAGGTTTCAATCGATTTTTGGTCTTCAAGTAACATCCAAAACCCAAAACCCTCAAACTATCCTAGAGGCCTAATTGATTTCTGAGTGAACATTCCTCTTAAACTTTCCAAAACACTCCCCAAAAAAATGGTGGATTCAAATACCCATTAAGCCATACTACAACATATCAGAAGGGTCTGATGTGTTCCTTTAGACCATATCCTATTGGTACCATACTGTGGCTAAAAAATGCATGAAAAGAGAGCAATTTAACAAAGCAACCACAAGTTTCTTGTATTCCCAAGACCCCAAACTCTAGATAGTCTCTCCTTATGTTGTGAATGTTCCAAATCCAAAAGGAATTAGTCCCAAAACTTTTGTAACTCCAAAAGCCCCAAATCAGTCTCCTATAAACCCTCAAAGGTAGGATTTTCTAAATCTTTGCCTTCCAAGCACCTTCAAACTCAATTGAAGGTTGTTTCACCTTGTTTCCAGTATACCAAATCACTTCGAATCATTAAACACTAACATCTAATGGCTAGAACTCATGCTGCTGCTCCATAGCCATGAATTTAGTGCCCTTTACTTAACAAACTCCAATGGTGATCACTAATCCTTAGAATTTCCTGTCAAAACATTTTTACATATGATTTATACATATTGTTACAAGATCATTCCATGAGAATCAAACTCCTACATTCATTGAATGATCAACATTTCAAATAGAAACTCAAACTTGTTAATGAAAACAACGAAGCCCTTAAAGCAGTGACAACAAACTTGAAAGGAATGAACTTCACAAATCTCAGTGCATTAGGAATTGATCAGACAATATGCAACAAGGCTTATGAGATCATAAGACTACAAGAAATCAATGATAGTCAATCCACCATGCACCAAATGCTTGAAAATGAAGTTTTTATTGGCTCTCTTTACACAGTTCGTACAATTGATCAAAGTCTATTGTCAGTTGTGGGGTTCTTCTTTAGACATCTTCAAAAAAAGACACCTTATTTAGTTATTGCTAGGCTACACTAGTACTTTGTTAACAATCTTGTTGTTGCATATAGATACCATGTGGATCATCCTACTTGGCAGTTTAAAAATATTACTATAAAGCTAATAAAGTAGAAATCTACAATCTAAACTATATGTGTCAGAGTAAACATGAAAGCACATAACCAGAAATGGAAGGGATAGGTGGCCTTTGTGTTCCAAAACCATCTATAGAGTAAACTTGACAACATATTAGTAGATATGCTTGGTTGGTTGTAGCCTGCTACAATCGGCTCAAATCGAAGAAAAAACTAAAACAAATTACAACTTGTGTCTAATGTTCGACATTACAATCAACTCAAAACAGGGAAAAACTAAAAATAAATTAGCTTAGTTTCCCCTTCCATTTATTTTCAATATTTTAGCATTGAATACAGAGCCACATATGCCCACATGAATGGAAGAAATATTTTTAGAAAGAAACAAGTCATAACCTAGTTAAATTGGTCTAGTTGTTGATTAGATGGGTTGATTACAAATTCCTGTAAAACTCTCATCAGATTAGGTACAATAAAATGAACAATCAATTGTTTCCAGCTAGTAGGATCAAATACAGTTTTCTAAGGTGATAAAATTACATATGCATGTGTATGTATGTACGCACATACGTATGTATGTATTTATGTATTGATGTATGTGTATATGTATGTATGTATGTATGTGTGTATATGTATGTATACAAAGAGATAATGTGGATTCCTAAGAGCTACGCATGAAAGAGGGTAGAGAGCTCCAAACGTTGTTGGAGATTGGTGGAGATCTAGGATTTCATATGTATGTATGTATGGATATATACAAAGTGATCTTTTTTAAGGTGCTTATTGATCCAGTTGCATACATATTCCAGAATCCAAATAATAAAACAATAAAACACACTCAACACGTAGAACACGTAGCATGGCCACAGATGCAATGGCAATGCCTATTGGTAAGTAGATTCCTCTTTTTCTCTATCATTTTTCATGTGCTTATTTCACTTGAACTATTATTTCTTAGTGGGCATTTTGTAATATTGGAATCATTTTATGCAGGAGGCGAAGAGGATATTCCCAGATGTATCCTAGACGTACCTATGTTAGATGTATGGGAACACTAAAGAATTGTGATGAATTGCTTGCAAGAAATGACGATGGACTTCCCTTGAGAATAGTCCAACTTCCAGTCACTTTAAAGATTTATCTTTTCTTAAAGATTTTAGATGTTAACAGGGAATTTAGATGTTTAGGGGGGGTGAGAATGAGCTTCCACCTCACGAGGTTGGACCTGATTAGTAGAGAATATTAAACTATTCTCAAAACCAAGTGAAGCTCAACATTAACCTATGATTGCATGACAACTAACTTGGTGAATATCTTTGTTTCATGCAATGCAAAAGAAGGCCATAGTTCAATATGCAATCTCAATTCATATGCATACAACATCAGGGGGAGCTGAAAAATGCAAAAGGTTTGCATTTTTGCTAGAGGTCTTTAATTAGGTATTTTAAGGTATAAACTATCACAAACATTGTAAATTTGACTCTTATAGGCAAGGATAATGTCCTTGGCATGCAAGCAAATCAAGACTTTTTATGTGTTAACTTGCTTGTACATTACAGCTAGAGTTCTAACTTTTATGATGGTCTATAATTTAAAAAACTTAATAGACCTATTAAATAAATGCAAACATGGTGTATTTTTTCAGCTCCAACTATTGTCCATGCATATAGAACGCAATTGCATATGCATTCTCGATTCAGAATCTAACAAGTAGGGTGGGTGCATTCTCGATTTAGAATCTAACAAGTAGGGTGGGCACTTGCAACTTGATAGATGATTCCTCTATGGGGGAGATGGTATTATCAGTAGAACCTTGTAGCTTGGACACTCTATGGCCTTTTGTCTTTGCAATATGGAGATGTCAAGACCAATTTAAGGATGACCTAAAAAAGAAATGGTTGAGTGTATAAATTTTCTAGAACTTATGTCAATTGTATTAATCTGAAACTTATGTCAACTTTTTTAATTATGATAGTTTTCTAACATTAGATTTTGTTGCTCCAGTGCTTGCTAATGGTGACAAATGGATTGTGCTTGTTAAATAGAATGCAAACAAGTTTACTAGGATTGCATCAAAATATGAAGTGAGGTATGTAGTATTTGGTACTTCTCTAATCTATATAGATAATGGTCATCAATTTTTTGAAATTGTGGATACTAGGGAAATAAGAATCTCATACTACATTCCATATCAAAATAGATTTTGGTATTTCTTCCCAAAATGCCATAATCACGAGGCTCATTCCCTTGCAATGGAAATGCCTATTGGTAAGTAGATTCCTCTTTTTCTCTCTCATTTTTCATGTGTTTATTTCACTTGAACTATTATTTCTTAGGGGGCATTTTGTAATATTGGATTCATTTTACGCAGGAGGTGATGAGGACATTTGTAGATGTACTTGTGTTAGATGTATGGGAATGCTAAAGAATTGTGATGAATTGCTAATGAGGAATGAAGATAGACTTCCCCTAAGAGTAGCCCAACTTCCAAGTACTTTAAAGATTTGATCATTTCGTTAAGATTTTAGATGTTAATGGGGAATTTAGATGTTAGGGAGGGTGGGAGTAGGGCCAAATGAGCTTCCACCTTCACGTGATTGACTCTGATTAGTAGAGAATATTAAACTATCCTCGAAACCAAGTGAAGCTCAACATTAACCTATGATTGCATGACAACTAACCGTGTGAATCTCTTGGTTTCAAGCTCTAGAACAACCAACTTATCAATTTTGTATTATTTGGTTTCCTTTTTTATGTATAATTTCATCATTTGATGTGATATGCGAAAGAAAAATAATTTCTAGATACACATCATTTATTTTCACAATTTTAAAATGATTGTAGGCATAAAAAAGTAAATGGGTTCTATTAGAGAGAAGGTACCATTCAAATGGCCCCCAAATGAATATTTATATGTAAGAAAAAATGGGAGCTTTGAGGGACATGTGGTGATTACCCAAATGAATATTTATATGAAAGAAAACATGGAAGTTTTGAGGGACCATCAATGGACTATCCATGGAAGATCATGAATCTACTCATTTTTATGTTTGCGGCCTCCTATGAATTTACTATTTTTATCTTGGACTATGTTATTTGCAGGAAGATGTGAAACTAATGAAGGACATGGGCTTGGATGCATATAGGTTTTCCATATCCTAGTCACAAATATTACCATGTGAGCCAATTTTGTAACCCTTAAACAAAAGTGACTAGCAATTAGTAGTGCCTTTCTTTCAAAAGTTTCTTGTTTTTGGTGAGAACAGATGGCACAATCAAAGGTGGAATTAACAAAGTTGGAGTAGCCTACTATGACAACCTTATCAATGAACTCTTATAACATGGTAAAAATTAATCCTATTTTCTATTATGGACATAGAAATCTCTATAATTTTATGCAAGCCATAACCAAATCATGTTTGATAAGTTATAACTTAAATTTGATCCTTGAGAAGTTTTGCTCCTAAATTAGCTTATTTCTTTTTAATTTTGATCTAATTACATTTTTTGGTATTGAGCACAAGGCACCTTACAACCTTTTTGTTTTAATAACAAACAATGTTACTTACATTTTTGTTGTAAAGATTTGTAGTCAATTGGTTTTCTGGGTCCGGGAATAGCACTCCTTGGTCTAAATGTTGCTCAAAACCCAACTATTGCAACAATGTGGCTAACGGCAGCACTTAGTTTGAGTTCATTCAGCCAAGTTGGTTTTCTTCTAAATATGCATGTAGCTCTCGTCTTGATTGATATATCAATTTCTTCATTTTCAAACATATTACAGTTGGTCTTTGTTGCTTACTAAAGTATATCATTCTACCATTGATTCAGAACTCCTTCATTTGAATTCAGTGTGTATCAATAGCTTTAAGAAACTTGAATAATGATATCATGATTTTCTTTACTTAGAAAAATCACTTTTTGAATATTTCGATTTTTCTTTCTTTGTTGTATAATCAGGATATAGCACCACAGTATGCAAGAGTTCTTCATGGTATGATGGTTGATTCTTTTTTTATCCTTAAGTTTCAAGGCAATGGATTGATTTCTTATTAATTGGATTCATTCATGACAACAATCTTATTCTTCATATCTATATTGAGCAAGTATCACAAATTCAATTGGGACATTTGCCACCATTGTGAGCACAACTGGAATAGGATCTTTTATTCAATGGTTGGGTTCATTCCAGTGTTTCAACCATCTTCTGGAATATGTATGCCACTGGTGAAAAGGTATTTGACTGATTTGAGAAGGAATCCTATAACGTATCTCAGGAATCCTGTAAAGTATGGCTCGAAATTTTTGTCCCAAGCCTTCTTAGCTTTAAATCAAGGTCATACTTGTCACAAGAGACATATTCTTGTTCAACCCATTTTTTATTGTCTGCAATACACTGGTCATTATATCATTATGAATGTGAAAATTTGATCTTCTTTTTACGATGGTGTTTTCCATCCAAGTGATTCCAATGTCATAATACCTACCACAACACTTTCTTGGATTCTATCAAGTGCTTCCATAATATCCTCTATGTTGTCTAGTTCTTGTTTTTGTCGTGCAATCTCTTTCTAAAGTCGCTCCTTCTCCTTCTGGTATATTGCTAGAGACTCTCTCTTGTGCCTTAATTTCTAATCAAACTTATGAATATATGCCTCTACCATATCTAAAATCAACTTGACATTGTGTTGTTACTTTGGCATAAGTGTTTGATCCTCAATAGCTTTCATTTCAGCATCCAAGTGTTCAAGTTTCCTCTTCATTATATGTTTGGTTTATCAATCATTTCCTCCAATTTGACTACGGTGCATCTCAACTAGCTGCTCCAATGATGAAATCACCCATCTATCTTCAGATTGTGCAAGCACTTGTTGTTTTACAGAATCTAGATAGATATTGACAGTTCCAAAGCCATAAACCTGAAGACCGTCATGTGTGCGTCCCACTTCAAGGAAAATTTGGATGTCATGTTCTTGTGCATATGTTTCAATCACTTCCTTCAAACTCAACTGAGGTGGGCCCATGGAAATTGAGGCTTGTTGTTGTTGAAGTGCCTCAAATTGGCGTTGCTCTGTCACCCTAAGATAGGTTACATTCTCTCTAGTCCCAGGTTGTTCCATAGTGATACCCTCTACAACTTGATTCATCATTGCAAGGGCTACATTTAATTGAATTCTTATCCTCTCATTAGCAAGAATCTCGGGGCAAAATAGTCCTTTCCACCCTAAAAACCATTGTGTTGCTTCATTAAAATCGAGACTTGAACAAAGCCAATGATACATAACCTGATGCCACTTTGGAAAAAATGTTGCCTCCAACATTGCAACCATATGACAAATGGGAATAACAGATGTGCAAGCCATAACCTAGTTAAATTGGTCTAGTTGCTAATTAGCTAGGTTGATTACAAATTCCTATAGAACTGACATTGGATTAGGTACAATAAAATGAACAATCAGCCATTCCTAGCTAGCAAGATCAAATATAGTTTTCCAAGTTGATAAAATTGCATATCTAGATGCATCCCTTGCATGCCAGGCATGAAACACATTCCCCAACTTATAACAAATGGTTGGATATAAAGGCTCCATAGTAGATGTGTGTTAGACAAATAGGGTACAAACACGTTAGATTGTATGAATAATGACTGCAATGATAACATATCAAAATATGTTAAAATATTCTCTAGCAACAATTTATTTTTAATAATTCGACTAGCCATCACAATCGTGACAGAATGTTCTGATGGCTAGTTGTCACTTGCAGAGCAAGGGCATCGCAATTACGATAGCTTGTCCCAATGGCTCAACATCACTTCCATGGCAAATCTCTTGCAAGGGCGTTGCAATTACGACGGCCACCTGGATGCTTAAGATGAACTCTTGTCCCTTCCTTCTCCCAAATTACGACAATTTCACCCGTTGCAATTGTGACAAACAACAAAAGTTCGACAGGAGCTAATTTGTGCTTCTGTCGCTAGGGCGATGGGTGGCTATCGCAATTTGGGTTCAAATGTAGTAGTGTGTGTTGATGGATGGAAAGGGAATGCTCAATCTCCGTTCTATACATGTTTTTGAGATCGAAAACAAAGCTAACTAATCAAGCCATAATATAAAACAATTTGAACAACTAAGACAACACAAGTCTTGAGACCAAAATTCTTCTAGGTATAGGTCGACCTATACCTAAGAGTATCTTGAGGAAAGGTAATCTTGAGGTCTTGGGTAAATTGCAAAAATAAATGGGAATTGATGAAAGTGTTGAAAGATATGGCCAAAAAGGGTGATAAAATAGCACCATTGAGGGTCATAGATAAAATAAGAGATGACCTAGAGATTTGAGAAAGATTGGTAGAAGAGAAAGGGACCAAGAAAAAATTGAGGGCTAAAATGTCATAAAATTAAGTGCTTCCATTTTAAGACTATACACAAACACTAGTGTGATTGGTTAGTTGTTAAAAAAAAAGAGGGTGATATTTTTATGTGATGAAAGTATGGCAGACACAAAACATCAACATAATTGTGTCTTCCTTCTTTCGATTCAATACGTTCTTTGAACAGAATGTGTGAGTTGTCTGATCAATGAGTGGTACTTCATATGTTTGACAAAATGTCAAACCAAAAGATACTTGTGCATTGTTACCTATTAAAAGGAAGTGTGTACTTTGTGAATGTTGAGATAGTGATTGCACTACCTAAGACCATACCCACCACCTTGGCAAAGATAATCCAAGCCAGCAAATATAGTACACATATTGTTTAAAAGAATATCATGTAGAATGCAAATCAGATGCTAACTTAGAAGCATTAAAAAGGAGGTCATTTAAATAAAATAATGAATCAATAAAATTATTATTCATCAAAGACAAGTCACAATACAAGTTAGTGTGTAAGTAAGGGCATGGATGTTGCTTAATAACAGACATAGCCATCTTCCTTATGTGGCTCAAACCCCATGATTAGGGCACATGAAGTTTTCAACTGAATGGATCTATTATTATCATATCAAAAGGTAGAATTGAATGGTGAGCAACATGTGTGTGGGTATGATCATTAAAGATGACCATTATATTATCTTTAACAATTGCTTCTTTTGTCATCCACGCAAGTCACTAATCACTAGCATCATATGGTGAATACAATTCAATTGATTTGTTTGAAAGAATCTCCCAAATGTTGAGGACATCGATATTTTTAAGTGAGGTATGACAAAAATACACTCAATTAATGTCATGAAGGTGTTGTATAACAAAGCACATGGTGTGATCTTCTTAACAAAAAGGCCAAAAGAGAAAGGCATGCAATGTGAAGCTTGTCGCCTTGATAAAGGACCCACCACCTTCAATGGAAAGTTTGGGCTTGTGGTGCATTGCCTGAGTCATGGTATCATAAAGTTGGCAGGTGAAATATTTAACTATAAGCCTTCAATGATTTGAAACACATATACTATGACTAAAATTGTAGCATGTAGAAGACTGATAAGGTTGAAAAACCCAATAGTTATGTACATACAATGATGGACCCAATCAAATAAGATGTAAAAATCATGAGTGTTAAGTGAGGACAACACATTGAAGTAGTAATTGATATTAAATGCTTGCAATCAAAGTGCTTGTTCCTCGACAACGATAGAATAATTGGAGCAAAATAAAGTACACATATCAAAGGTTTGATTATGTCCCTATTTTGAAAAGCCTGCTTCTCAATATAGGTGATACTGTATTGGGCAATTTTAGACTACGAGACTTTTGGATGTCTATGGAGAGTGCAGACTGAATGGTTGTAGTGCCATAGATCATGGACAGTGGATTGGCTTGTGTTGGCGGTCATCCTACATCTACGCAGTGCAAAAAGATCGTGTTGGAATGCATCATAGCTTATAATCTAGATACTAGGGAAGAGATCATGACCAATGACAAAGTGATAGCTAGACTTGATTCGGTGTCTATTGCTATCGTATTTCAATTTCCTATTAAAGGCCAATATGTTGGCATAGACAGAATTTGCAAAAGAGTACTTCTCTATAAATAAAACATAGTGCCTAAATATCGTAGGCAAATAATTGGTTATTGTAGCCAAGAAGAGGAAACTTCCAATTATCGAAATCAGTTCACAGATCATTGGTAAAAGAGGATGTTTCAAACATGGTGATCTTTCTGAGATGAGTAACGGGGCATAACAATTCACATGGATTTGAAGATTGGGCATTTCTATTTATTAACATGATTTATGAGAGAGAGACATATATAGATTGGGTGGCATTAATCAATGATTGCCTTTATAATCAACTCTTAGAACTAGAATTCAATCATTAATTTTACGTGACGTCTTACCTCTTATATTGAATTGTCGATATGAAAAGTTGGTCGAAATTAAACAAACAAGGGATTTATGGAGATGCCACTCTAGTTTATGATTATCACCCACAACTACAATATAAACAAAGTCTTCACCATTTTAGTAGGGTTAATGATGCCTTCAACATGCTCGCAATCAAAAAGTTATAGGGGAATATAGGACTCAAGAGATCTCTAGAGGAAGTAGTGGTGATTCAATGGTTTAAGAGCTATTTTATATGATTACCTAAGTTCACTTATATCTAGTTGGTAGCTTATGATGGTTATCCTCTTATGCTACCTAGGTTTGTTGATGACAAACTTGTATTGATTGAGATGTGTAGGCAAATTAGCCAAATCAAGCGAAACGAAAGGCCAAATGACATTCTCTTTCCAATTGGCATTGGTCATTACAAGTGTGATACATCTATATATGCAAAGAATATAGAAAATTCCATTACAAAGATCAACTTATACCCATATACCACATGGTTTCCCTTTGACAACAAAGGTTGTGCAGTTAATGAATTAAAGTTAGAGCTTTGGTTTTAATAATTTTCCAACTCTAGAAGAATCATGGGAAGATTGTGAAGATGAATTCAAAGTTAGAAGGCAAGATTAGATGAGGCTTACAATGAAACAGGTGATAGACTTGAAGGTGGATATTGATGTAATAGGCTTAGAAGACAATGAATGCTCCTTAATAGATCCCTTCTATTATGAAAAGATACTACAACTAGAAACACCAGATAGGTTGGTCCATTCCTGGATCGAAGAATTTAAAAGAAAGGACAACCTATGTAATCAAGAGAATTGAGGAGTGGGTAAGACAAAAGATGCTCAAATATATAGCCACTAATACTCTAAGAAAAGGAATTAATTCTATTGGGAAGAATAGTAACCAAGGGGAATCTTCTAAGATGGCACCAAGAGTAGTTGCAATAAGAAGGCTAAACAAATTAACTTTGGAAATAGCAAAGGTAATGAAGATCCTAATAGACCAAGTGAATTGTCCAAAGCTTGTGAAGTTGAGTTCACAATTATAAAGAAAAGGACAAAGCCAAAGGACGGTTAATGAAGTAACTCAAGAAGAAGGAAACACTAATGAAAATGCACCCATACAAGAGCCTCTTGGAAACAATGAGCAACCAATCCTAATTGTTCCTTCATCATTGATTATGGTATCCACTCCCCATGAGTTCATGCCCTCATAAATACAAATCGTTGATATCACACAAGTGGATGATCCAAAGTTAACCACATCCAACTTAGCAATATGAGTGGATCAACAACTAGTTGACATACCTAGAAGGATGCCATCATCCTCATCTTCATAGTTGCATAAATGTTTGCAGAAAAAGAAGAGGCTAATACAGTCGAAGGAGCAACTCAAAATCCAAGTGCAAACTTTGGTAGCTTACATTTCCTCCATGGCAGATTCTACTAATGCATCTTTAACAACAACTTCTACCTCTACTCTAACTGGTCCACAAGGTGTACATAACAAGACAGTAGTTGAGAGCATGACAAAGCAAAAAGCTCATTGTAAAATGTTTGAATCATGGATTGATCAAATGAGGAAATATGCCTCTATTTTGTAACCAAAGAAAAAGGGATATATGAGAGAATTTTTATCCAAGAACAAGAAATGACCAAGGAGATTGAGGTTGCAAAAGAACAAAAGGTTACTTGGTAGGAAGCAGTAGATGAGTTATAGGAAATATCCAAATTTGATGTGAATGTTTTGATTTCTGAGAATATCATCATTGATCCAAGTGATAACCAGTCGATCTCTTAATTCGTCCTCCAAAGCATATACACACCAACAAGTTATTAAATCAATTCATAAAAATTAGCTAAGTCAACCAAAGACCAACACAAACAACAATATCAGATGCAGAACGACATATCTTCACTTATGAATCATACCAATATAGAATAACTAAACCAAAATATTGAACCAATGCTAAAACATGTTCACCAAACTACACACTTTGAAATGCCAATGCATAACATTCTCTAAACAAGTCCTAATTGTTCCTAATAGTAATCCTTACTATTAACAAACAACAACAACAAAACTTTTGTGGACCATGTGGTGCAACATACACAACCAAACATTAAACCACCAAAATTGCAAGCAACCAAAATCGTACACGCACATATGCAAAGTGTTCTCCCATAAGGACTTCAAATACTTTTTGTTGCATACTCCATCTTCTCATACTTGCATCTTTCAAATACACCATATACTAACTTTTTTTCATGATCAAACATTAGGTAAGCACTTCAATTTCTTTTTCATGTGTACTAAAATTCAAATACTCTTTTCTATATATCAAACTGCAAGTATTTTTCCTCCATGTCAAACTTCAAATACTCTTTCATGCATATCAAACTTCAAATATATGCTCTTACATATCAACCATCAAATACTATTTCTTGCATATCTCAACAACTCAAAACACAACTTTCCTACTTTGCATTAGGCCCAACGCTCATTTCTTTTTTGCATTAGGGTAGCATCAATCCACAAGCCATGTAGACACAACAACACTACATACACAACGTTAACATTGAGCTCCTCTATTGGTGCACGAATAAGATCTCCATGAATCTGACATTGATGATATCTCTTGACAAATTAGAAAGTATTTGGTATCATGGTGATATAGTAATATTAAGTTCTCATGAGATTCTTTGCCAAGGTTGGACCACTAGAATGGGCTCTGCATATACCATTGTGCACTTCGTGTAAAGTCATTTTTGTTTATGTTGAGTTGAGACATCTAAGAAGAGTGCTATGTGAATTCTGTCAAAACATGGTATCTCCAATAATAACATAATGAGAGGTGAAGTATAAAAGTCTTGTTTTGGTTAGTAGAAAAATCAAAGATAAGGTGAAATATCCCGAACGGATATTGACCCGATTCCTTCCTCAAAACATATTCAAAACTTAAACATAGGTAGATGAATTACAAAACAACAATAGAAACCAATAGATTCCCCAATAGATATTAACCCGTTCTTTCTCAAAATAATGTTCAAGATTCAAGTATATGAAAATGTGTTACAAACCAATAGTATAAAACCAGTAAGCTCTTATAAAATTCCCTAAAACATGTTATTGCATTATATAGCAGCAATAAAATAACTATCATTCAAAATTCAATCTTAAACACAGTTTTACAGTCAAATTGGAACACTAAGAGAATAACTTGTAAGTGCATATGAGACACCTGAAGTGACGTCTCCACAGACAATGGGTTTGCATCCACTGTCTATCGACACGAGGGGCTACATCCTCACACTGGTTGAATGTTGAAGCTTTCCTAATAAATCTTGCAAGAGAGAAACTAAAATTTGAATCCTAAATCAAGCATGCAAAATGAATGAGTCTCTTCTCCTTTTATCCTCAAAGTTGTGACTCTTCGACTCCCCTCCTAGCTTTTCGTCTTATCTCTCCTTGTCATTTTTAGCCCACTTTGAATATTAAATTGACCTTTTATAATTCGAGTCCACGCTTTCATAGTCAATTTTAATATCATATGAATGTATCCTTTAAATTTTCTAATGTCCTAAAAAGGGGACATTACAAAAGGAATTAATTATGAAAGTGGTTTAAAATGTGTTTTTATGAAGGGGAGTCATGAATAACAATTTTGCACATTATCTTCAATTCAAGAATATCAAAAGTGGGGATTAGAAGTTTTTCAACTAGGGGGGTGGGTAATAGGAAGAGGACTCCCTTGACAGTCAATCTTACATTCGCATCCGTGATGACATTCAAACATGAGCACAAAAGTTGGGAGGAAATCTCAAACATTGAAGCATTTTCAAGATGGATGGCCATCTTATATGATCATTGTCTTTATCAAAATTGAGTTTGAGTACCAAGGCATCTTCAATTGTCTCTGAAGTCCATTCAAATGAATTCTAAGCTAGAACAAAGTTTTTTAAATCAAATCTACCATCTAGGAAGCCAATTTGCATAGATTTAAGTGTTTCTTTTGTGGGAGGTCTAATTCGTTGACTAAGGCTTCAACTTTGATCTTATATGATGTATTAACCAATGTCATGGGACACCAAACATTCACCAAGACTTCTAATTTTATTTTGGGAATTATTTTGATAATACCTTGATTAATAATAGCTCCTAGAGATCCAATTTCAATGGCATCGAAGTAAACATCATAGAAATCCTCACCAATTTGGCACCAAGGCATGCAATAAAACTCAAATAGAAGGCCATCCAAGCTTGGGCTCTTCTCTAATGCCAAATGTTACATAGCTTCCTCAATCCCTTCTAAGGAGAGATAGTGATCAATAAATTTAGCAATGCTGAATTTTACAAGAAATGCAATTACCTAAGTTGTCTTCAAAGTTGGGGAGCAAGGTGTCCTTCTTAGAATCATTCGTAAATGTTCAAATATATTTTAATCATCATATCTTGGTTGGCCTATTTTGACTTGCCATCAAATTCAATAACAAAAAAATGTATGTTTTCATAACTATATTTCAAAAATTGAAAGAAAGCCTTGCCCTTATCATCATCCTTCAACCATTGCAAACATGCCCTCAATCGAGCACCTTTGCCCTTACAAGGAACTAGTTTGTTAAGCTGGTTTCTAGTGTCAGCATCTCTTTATTGTAAAGGAATGATGTACCAATTGTTGTCCAAGTATTTCTTTCCCTGAAAAAAGTTGTCCTTTAAGAGATTTCTTAAGTCTTGAATGCTTACCATTTCTCTATTACCAAATTCTCAAAGTAGAAGCATATGACATGCAATTGTTCTTTCTCAACAACATATCCATCTATTATTTTGAATTTTACGCTCAACCTTTCAAATATCTATAAAGCCATCAATATAATAATGATATTGAAGATGGGATATGTTCAACTGTACTAGAGATCATTAAGAATTTCATTAAAAGATGCAATGTTGACTACTTGAAGATAGTATGAAAGACTGGCAATCGAGTCAAGATGGATGTGTCCCATTGAAAAATGGAGAACAAACAAATTGGGAGAAACATAAGACATGACCAAGTGATGTATCTTCTCAAAAGTAAAAACTTCACAATAGTCGCTCCACATGAACCAATGGTGTCTATGAGAGTCCATTTAACCATATCATAAATACCTAAAAAGTTTTGAGAAAGCGTCCAAGCTTCAAAATCATATTGAGGCAATCTAGGATGGCTTTTCCAACTACGGTCAGAAAGGTGTTCCACCACCATGTTCAAATCTCCCCCAAAGAATCCAGTCAGCATTAGTTTAATATGTACTTAACCAATCCCCTAAGATGTAAATGGGAGAGAAGCCGAGAAGATTACCTTGGACAAAAGTGGTAACCTCAATATAGCAATTATTAGGGTCAAAACCAAAAGCAAAGTTTGATTCAGCTAGCTATGATGCAAGACCCAACACAACCAGTGGGCCTCTTTCCAAATAATAGCAAGCAAAGCATTGAGACATGCTTCACTCACTTTCACTTCTTGAAGCACTAGAAACATGATATTTATTGGATAGGGCTTGTCAATCCCCTCACACTCCATGATTGTATGCGGCAATTTCGCTGAGAGTCACTAAATTCATCCTCTATGAATTGAGTGATGGTTTGATTAAATGACAATAAGGCATGAAGATCAAGAGAATCTACAATAAGAGATCTCTCTCTAGATCATGTGTGTTCTCATAGGGCTGTCTAGCGACAATGATGAACTCACAGAGCTAACTAACAGAGTTCTCAAAGGTGCTGAGAGTTGAGAAGGTTTGGCAACATGATGGGTGTTTGTAAGGAAAGTGGGGGTTGATTCTATTCTCTTTTCAAGAAGCCATTTCTCGGTTTGAAGGACTTCTTTGAAGGAAGCGTTGTCATGGATAGAGTTAGAAGGTGAAGGGACTTCAGGGTTAAGCAAGTATTTTAGAAGATATGAAATCCATCCCCGAAAACAATTGTAGGATCAAATGCTATTTATTGTCGAAAAATGCCCAGTGCCAGTTGTAGAAAATCTGACAAAATGTTGCAGAATGAGGAAAAAAAATTTAAATCACTCTATATTGAAAATTTGCGAAAATTGCAATTAAAACGTAGCTACAAATTGTTTTTCCATGAAAAAATCGAGATCAATCCCAAACTATGATCCATAAAATTATATGCATTCTTTTAATAATTACATTTTATATATAATTCAATATTATTTGTATCATGAAACACAGTAAAATAGAGTGCACTAGTAGCATCAATTACTGGGGTAAGAACAAGTTGAACTGTTGCAGGGTGACAAATTTAGTATCAAACATAATAAAATGATCAGATATGGGAGACCTTTTAATTTACAAAGAAGGTATCTTTCATATATAGCCAAGAAACCTTGTCAAGGCTGAAAAGAGTATCAATAAAAATGGAATCCAATAACTCCTGGTCACCCAGAAGATCTGTATTGTCATTTCAGTGATTGGTTTTATTTTGATTGAGTTAATTACTTTTCTGAATTTTTTTTATACCTGGGATTAGATCGAATTCACAGAGCAGTCTGAATTAAAGTCTGATTACAACAAAGGCATGGCCAGTGGCCTACTATTTGAAGACCAATGTTTGATTCGAGTTATCAAAACTATAGACGACACTTCTGTTTATTGGTTGTTTGATTAACCAACAGTAATCAATTTCTTTTTTATATAAGAGCAAAGATTGATGCTGTAACTCTAACATATTTGAGAGATGTAATGACAAGTTAACTATGAATATCCCTAATATTCATTTATGTATGTGTTTATTATAGCAAAACGTTTTATGAGCTGTCAAGCAACGTTTCACTAGCCCCCATATAAGTGCTGTTTCTCTGTCTTCTTTGTTTTAATCTCACCTTGATATCAAGCCCATGGTCAACCAGGGACTGGAGGACTACCATTAGTTTCCCTTCAATCTTTTCTCCTTTCCTTGGTGTATATACTGCCGTATAAATATCATCTGCAAGAGCACGTCGAGCGAGAAGTCCACCCACTGCTGCACATGCAGTCAAATCTTTTGTTGATAGCAGTTCATTTTTCATGTCCTTGGAGATTGACTGTGCCACTACAACCACCTTGCTTGTAACTCTGTGAACAATACATGCACAGACAGAACTTTTTGAAATGAAAATATCCAAGCAAAAAGGTCGCATGTATGCATCAGTGATTTCCTTGAAGGACATCAATTTCTTCTTTCTTTCCAGGGCTGCTTCTTCACAAGACCAGAGGTCAGTGGGAACCGGATCAGATGAATTTTGTGCATCGAAGTTTTCCTTGTTGGTTAGTTCATGCTTAAAACCCAAAAGTTTGCTTTTATTTGTTGTCAGCTCAAGTTTTGATTCTCCTTGTTTCTTGTTATCTTTTCCAGACTTTTTGTTAACATGACCCCTAGAAAGCTGTTTTTTTTGTTTCCTTCTGTGAAAATTGAAACTAATTTCCTCATATTCATGGGAATCAGTATCCAACTTGTAGAATAAGTGTCCACGATCACGCATGTCCTGGATCAATGAAATGAAGTAAGATCAGGGTAAGGCATTCAACTATCAAGAGGAATTTTTAAATGTGAACAATATAATCAACTTCTTATTTAAATGTGCATATATGTGTCTCTAGATCTGCAATAGCACTTTCAGCCTTCTATACAATTTGATGCCACGAGACAATATTGTTTAACAAAGAACGACTTTCAAGGAAATAGTTCGTAATATGAGAAGAATATGATATTAGATAAGTGTACCAAATTTCTAAGGAAATTTTCTGTGAGGCTCAATGGCAAAGTAAATTATAGGGAAATACCCCTAACTTAGATAGAGATTGCTGTCAATAGAGATTACCAATGTTAGATAATTTATTAGATAAGAAACCAGAGCATAATAAACATGTCAATTTACACCACTTTTAAACCTTACACCAAAAAAGTTCAGAGCATTTTATTGATGGGTTAAACAGGTATACGATCCTGATTTAAGCTTTCGCAGGGAAAGTCTTAAACCTGTTAATTTTTGCAACCAGTTCAATGTGTTCATTCAACTGTCCATGTTTGCACAGGAATTTACCTCATCTTCTATCTGAATAAATCTCTTTGCAAGAGCCTTGCTGCTGAAATTGTTAAAAAGTTGATACTTCATTGAAATACTTTTGCAAGTCTACAAATCGATGAATGTTGAAGTCAATGCAATATGTCCTTTTGACAGAAAAATGCTACAAAAATGTCAAGGACCTAGTAATTGGATTAGGAAGCCTCTTCTCTTTGCAACTTGGCACTAGTAATTTAAAGGAGAACCAACCATGCACCCAATAACAAGAAATCTCGATCTTCACTTGAAATCTTTAATGTGTGCAATTATTGATTACAAAAACTTGTGAATTTCTTCTTCAAAATGATTAGTCCTTAGAATTTTTAAAACCTTGTGACACTCATGGATGAGAACAAAATTAGAGCTTCTTTGATGTCATTCGTATGAAGTGAAACAAGTTGACACAAACATGCCTCCATGACATATCTTTGTGTAATACATCCTTTGCCTTCACACAAAACACAGTGAAGGGCTCGGATTTTCATGATGTGATTGACTTGAATGATATCAATCCATATTGCGATTGAATCATCTAGGATGACGACCCATGTTCATAGAAGACGGGATCGTTGATTTTGTGTGTCAAGCATAGAAGGGCACAGTAGGAGGCATTATATTGGATAACATCATGGATGAAGATGATGGTGGTCTGAAAAGAATTGATTAGCTTTTAATTCAAAGGTTGAGCAAACTACAAGCGAAGACCATAAACAGCAATCAGAATGAGAAAACCAACCATTTGGCATGATGAACCAAAATTAGGGAGAAGTTTCATTGCTCTTCCTTGACCATCTCAAGAGAGCTGCTAGAATGGTTTCTTAACAGAATCAAAGCTTACCATGGGGCTATCTTTGCCTACAACAGAAAAATTCTACAGGATACAACTCTCTGATGATCTTATACATTCCCTAAACCTCTACTGCACTCTCTAAGATTTAGGCTGCAAGCAATAATCCTTTACAATGAGTTCGCTCGATATAGCACTCAGAAATCCCCTTACGGTGACCTCTTTTGGAAGTTTATAATAAAAACAATGACAAATGAATCAAAGAAACAAGTCAAACAATCACTGCAACAGAAAGGAATCTTTTAGACAGGTTTTGCAGCTCACAGTTCCAACCTCCGCTATTTCTATTATGTGTTTGACAACAGTCGAACCTATTATAGTCCAGTTTCAGATCACGACCATTTTGACCAATGTCAAACTAGTTGGATGCATTCAACTGCAGTCAAATGCACAAAATCTGTCTTTTCCTCTATCAAGTCTAATTTTCCTGTTTTCAAATCCTTCAGTTATTCAATCCTATGGATTCTGAACATCAGCTTGTGTAACTTGATTTATGTGTTGTTTTCCCAAGAATGAACCTGGAAAGGATGTTAGATGCAATGTCCCCATGTCCCCTTCCCAGTTAACTTGTGGATTTGGATAAATATGATTTTATCTAATACCCCTTGTAAACTTACGTAATTGATAAATGATTGTATTTCCAAGAACAATATATCTATGTGCTTAATACAGTTTACCAATAGCACTGCTATCTCCGATTGGATGACTAAATATATGCTATGTGAATTGATTTCAAATATATTTGCACTGGTGCAGTGTGAAGACTTAAGTCCAATTAGTAGGCCCTGTATGAATAGCAGGTGTATTTCTTGAAAATAATAGTCTGATGTAGATTCAATATAACGTAACCGAAGAAATCTGTTATGAAATCACTAGAAGATCTGGTAATTATAGATGGATGCAAAAGTTATCTGTGATAATTATTGATAAAATTAACATTTCCTTTTACCGTGTTATAATAAGATTGCTTTGTCAAGATGGTTCCTTTATATTATGTGATTTGAATGCCTCCAAAGAAAAATTCTAATCCCTGAACATCCTCACTGTTAAGTTTCATTTTGAGCATGCAATATTGTCATTGTTACTGAATAATGTTCTTAACTTTATGCGCTTTTATGTTAGAGGCTTATACCTTGATCTGCTCACTATATCTGTTTATAATCCTTCTGTTCCTGCGATAAGGATGGACATTGTTTCTGCATGTCAAATCTCTCTTTCATGTATCTATGGGCGTGCAAAAATGGTAGATACACTACCTTTACTCGGTCGTCTTAATACTCTGCTTAAACATTCCACCCATATATATATATTTGTTTAAACATAATTTGGTTGCTGACTAATGAATCCTCTTCTTTGATTGGTTACCTCTGTCTGTCATTATGTTCCAGCTAAGTCACAAGGCTGGAATTCAAATTCGAGTTCGTCGATCATAAAATTCAGATGAAATTTGGCAAAGGTAAAATTTCAGAAAAAAATTGACTTGTATAAATTAATTTATTTTTAAATATAAGTAATATATCCACAAAATTGTCCAAGTAGTTTGACATTGCTAAATAATTAAACTAAATAACTCAATAATATATCAAACTAAACTAATATTATTATAAATTACAGTATTATACTAATTATCATAAAATTCAGATGAAGTTCGAAGGGGTAAAAAATCGCTAAGATTGAAACTTCATGGATGAAATTCGATGAACCCTATGACTTGGTGTTCCAAGAACACATGTTATATGAACAAAATCTCTTTGATGCCCTTTTTTTCATTTCCTAGTTGAGACCTCTTACAACCTTGCATGGTGGAATGGTCACGACTTCCCTTAAAGCTGCGGCCTTTAGCCGCTTGAATGAATGAATGAAAGTTTTAACAACATTTACGAGGCCAAATTGTTAGCATAACTGAGTAATAAGTTAATAAATTGAAGATGCTGATTGGATGATGTTGATTGTTGGTATAAGGCTGACATAATCAGGATAATCAATTATGTTATTGTCATTGATGTCAAACTGTTTGGCATGTTGTTTTGTTTTGTTACTGCATATCTATAGGAAGAAAGAGTAAGTTACAGAATGAGTTGTAGTACAATGATGTTACATTAAAAGTTTGAAGAAATGAATCAAACAAGGTAGAACAGTTGAATGATTGGTTTGTCAAATCTGTGAAGGAATTGTTGATTTTTTTGTTGAATATGATTTATGGAGATGTTTAGATGATTTGGTCAAGACAAGATTCTACAAGGAGTACAAATGATGATGATTTAATCAAATGGAAGATATGAGAGCTTATAAGTAAGAATTTTTTCTTATCAATGAACTAAGTTATTATCAGAGCAAAGGATGAGTGAACTTATCAAAACAAAGAAGATTATCAGAATAAAGGAAACAGTAATCAGAAAACAGGCAAGTCTTATCGATGGACAAAGAACAGGAAGTGAAGTTTAAGTTGTTATTGAAGAATGTGATTTGTTTTGGATAGTTAGAAGACAAATGTATAATTTTAGGCATGAGGCGATGATACAAAGCTCGAGGAAATAAGTTTAAGGATGGATTCATTTAAAAGCTTCTACAAGGTCAAAACAGCTTATGAAAAAGATGAAATATGAGGCCAACTGAATGATTAAAAGTGTGAGAGTTAATTTGGAACGTTGGATTTAGTTTTAGGGGTTGTGATCGAAGTGTTGCTACTTAAGGAAGAAGATTGATGTCGCATCGCATCTCAAATTAGAAAGTATTGTCAGTGTGGCTCGATGTCGAAGCAAAGAAGTAAAAAGGAAGTTGCAATCACAGAAGAAGGATGCATAATCAAAATAGAGGATCAGAATGGTATGTTAGTATTTGAGTTGTACTGGATCTGATTTAGCAGGATAGTGCGAACAACAGATCATTTGTTAGTTGTTACTCTCTAACAATTGTTACAGTAAAATCTCTAATCCAGTGGCCCTAACAGGTTTATTGTAAAACCCATTAACCAGGTGGCATTCTCAATAGAGCATCCATTCCTCTAACCAGGTTACTCCTAATAGGGTAAAGACTTTAACAGGTCTCCAAGGAAATCCCTTAACCGAATAGCATTTAAGAGTGCTTTTATAACCCTTAACCGGGCAAGCTCTTAACTGGGTAATATTCTAGAAGAGTACAAGTATTTGTGGGCATTGTTCTCACGCCGTGGTTTTCACCCTAATCGGGTTTCCACGAGATACATCTAGTGTCACTGTTGTGTGGATGTTATCTCATGTGTTGCATGTTACTTGATTGCTTAAACCAATAATATTGCTATAGGTTAAAGAATTTCTAATCAATGAATCTGTTTGATAAAGTTAAATCGGGCATGTAAGTTTGATTGGGTTGGTGATTACTGATTCACCTGCCTTCCCCCTCTCCTCAATAATCATTCCTATACCTACAATTGGTATCAGAGCATTACTTCCATGATTTGGAAGGCTTAACAGTTAAAGGCAAATATCTCAAGGTGTATAGGAAGGACGCACCCAAGTTCAACAAGAATGAAGAAGACTTCGATACATGGGCAAGTTAGATGGAATTACAGTTATTAGGAATCTCAGACACTGTTGTTGGGTATCTTACTACAGAATATGTCCATGTACTAGAACTCCTACAAAAACTGACCGAAGAGAAAAATTGGTACATAGTTCAATGATGATAGAGATAATGAGTGCATTGAACAATGCAGATTATGTTGATGTCAAAGGTCTGAAAAGCACAAAAACAATGTGGGATAAATTGAAGACAGTCCATGGAGGTGATTCATATGTATTGAAAGCCAAATTTGAAAGTCTTAGAGGAAAGTATGAGATATGAAGATGAGGGAAGAAGAAAAAACTGCATAGTATGTTGCTAGGATAAAAGAAGTTGTTGCTACTATTGAAGGAGCTAGAGGAAAACTTGAAGACGATGATGTAGTGAGTACACACGCTCATAACCCTTACATGGAGGTATGTAATTACAGTTGCTTCTATTCAAGAGTTGAGAGCAGTTGATTCTAGAAAGATTACACTTGATACACTTATCGCTAGGCTTACTTTAATTGAATTAAGCAATTATGATAATAGTCAAACTTCTCAACCTGCTATGGAAACTACATTTCAAGCTAGTATTAACCTTGACACATCAAAAGGAAAGTCTATTGCACATAGTTTAGATGGTCATGACTGCTTAATGGCTAAGAAAAAAGAGAAGAATTGGAAGCATTAATAGCCAAAAGGTTTCCTACAAGAAAAGGAAGTTACAAAGGAAAGAGTCATATTGCATGCTAAATTGTAGACAGATAGGTCATTTTGCACATAGATGACCTTATAAGAATAAGAAGGATAATGAAGAAGAAAAGAAACACAAATTCAAGAAATTCAAGGACTTCAAGGAAAAGAGCAAGAAGTTGTGTTATACTGCTGAAGATGAAGATGATGATACAATACTAATGGTAATGATGAGGAAATTGTGTTTGTTGTTGCAAAGGACAATCCCTCTACTGACAACACTAAAACCACTGAAGAGAAAGATTTGATCTCAAGTATGAATTGCAATGATGGTTGGATCATTGATAGAGGTTGTACGCATCATATGACTTGAGATAAGAACAAATTTATCACAATGAAAAAATGTAATGGTGGTTGTTTAGATTTAGAAATGCTTCTCCCTGTGTAATCAGAGGTAAAGGTTCTATTGCTTGAACCGATAACATTACCTGTGAAGATGTCTACTGGGCTGATGGATTAGAGTACAATCTATTGAGCATCTCTCAATTGAACAACAAAGGATTCAGATTTGAGTTCGGAAATGGAAGCTGCAAGATATCAGGAAACTCTGACGAACTGATCGCTATCGGTGAACAAACAAAAGGTAATCTTTTCAAACTGAGTACTACATTTGGACATTGCTTAATTGCTAAAGTAGAAGAAAGTTGGTTATGGCATAAAAGACTTTGTCATGTGAATTTTGATAATCTGGTGAAAGTGAGCAAAAGGAAAAGTGCTAGAGGTATACCGATATTGACTAAACTAGATAATGAAATATGCAAGGAATGATTGTTAGGGAAGATGACAACTTAAGCTTTAACAGCAAGGTATATTCTACAAAAAACATTCTTGACCTAGTATATATAGATATATGTGGTCCTATTGGAACTGAAAGTTATCATGGTGATAAGTACTTTATTCTATTTGTTGATGACTACTCAGGATGATGTCTATTATGTTTCTAAAAGTTAAATCAGAAGTTTTTCATATGTTTAATATTTAAAAAGAAAAAGTTGAGAAGGAAACAGGTAAAACATTGAAATGTTATAGATCTTATAGAGGAGGTGAATTTACTTCACACGAGTTCAATGAGTACAATGATGAGCATGGAATCAAAAGCCAGTTGACAGCACCAAGAACACCACAATACAATGGAATCACTGAAAGAAGAAATAGATCAATTGTTGAATGTGCCAGAACATTGCCGAAACAAAAAGGAGCAGCTCAAAAATTTTGTAAAGGAGTTGCAAGTATTGTTGTATATACATTGAACCGAGTACAACTCAAGAAAGGTACAAACAAGATGCCTTATGAACTTTGGTATGGAAGAACACCTAATGTTAGTTATTTCAGAGTATTTGTAGTAAATGCTATATCAAGAAAGAAGAGACGAAAGCCAAATTTGATACTAAAAGTGATGAAGGAATATTTATTAGTTATTCTACTTAGAGAAAGGCTTACAAGTGCTTAAACTTAAGGACAAACAAGATGATTGAGGGTGCAAATGTAAAGATTAATGAAATCTCATATAAGAATGAGGAAGACAGAATGAAAAAACCAAAGGATAAAAAGAATTGATCTACTATGAACCTCTGAAAGTAGAAACAACACCACAAGTGACTGCAGGAACAAGTAATGCTCAACCGATAACCAACTAGAGCTAATAACACGGATGAAGGAAATTAAGGAATTCATAATACGAAACCAATTACCCTAAGGCATATAAAGAAAAATCAAAGTTTATCAAATATAATTGGTGACAGGAATGGAGTGTTAACCAAAAGTCAACTATGGACAAGGGATCCTACATGTTTCCTATTGGAGATGGAACTAACAATGGGAAAGGATGCTTTAAAGGATGATGATTGAATGAATGCAATGAAGGAGATTGATCAAATTGAGAAGAACAACACAATCAATGGTACCCAGACCAAGTGACAAGCATGTTACAAGTACAAAATGTAATTTTAGGAACAAGCTAAATAAAATTGGTGAAGTGATTAGGAACTAAGCAAGATTGTTTGCAAAGGTTATGCACAAGCAGAAGGATTAGACTATGGAGAAAAGTTTGCACCTGTTCGAGATTGAGAGTCAGAATTATGTTGGCTTATGGTGCATATAAAGGATTCAAGGTTTATCAAATGGATGTAAAATTTGTTTTTCTAAACGGAATACTTCAAGAGGAAGTCTACATTGAACAACTTGGAGGATTTGTTGCTGAAAAAGGTAAAGATTGGGTTTGCAGGCTACACAAAGCATTGTATGGAAAGAAGCAAGCACCAAGAGCATGGTAGGAAAGCTACACTCTTATCTTAGCAAGATTGGATTTAAAAGAACAAGTGATAACAATAACGTCTACTTAAAAGCTGAAAGTGAGGATAGAGTATTGATTGTTGAAATACTTTTTGATGATATTATCATAGGAGGAAATGAGTTAATGAGCAAACCATTTGTTGATGAAATGAGGAAAGAATTTGAAATGAGTATGATAGGAGAAATAAAATTCTTTATAGGATTGCAAGTACAACAACTGAAGAAAGGTATCTACATCACACAGTCTAAATACATCAAGGAAATATTGAAAACATTTGGTCTGGAAAATTCAAAACTTGTAGGTACACCGATGATTACCAGTTGCAAGTTATCAAAAGAAGATAATTCTAAGTAAATGAAATATTGTATTGACCAATGATAGGCAAGCTATAGTATGTTGTTGATGCAGACCAAATATTGTGCATGTTAGAATAATTGCAATTTCATCAAATCCTAAAGATTTACACGACTATTGTTAAAAGGATATTTAGATACCTGAAAGGCACTGAAGATTATGGATTATCATATGAAAAACAAGGTGATTTTTGATCTCAAGGTATATACAAATGTTGATTTGGCTGGAAATGTGGATGATAGAAAAAGTACAAGTGGTGGAGCATTCTATCTTGGTAACAGATTAGTTTCGTGGACGAGCAAGACACAAAATTGTATTTCACAATCTACTGTTGACGCTGAATGTTGTTGCTGCAATTAATTGTCAACAACTATTATAGATCAAGCAAATACTGGAAGGAATACATGAGAAGGTAACAAAACCTCTTGTTATTCATTGTGACATCACTAGTGTTATAAATATTTCAAAGACTCCGATAATGCATTCAAAAACAAAGCACGTAGCAATAGAGTAGCATTTTCTAAGGGAGTAAGTACAAGCTAAAGAAGTAAGACTGGAATACATTCCTACTAAGGATCAAGTTACAGATATATTTACTAAGCCTCTACCTAAAGAAAGTTTTGAATATCTAGGAGGTAGACTAGGGGTTCTACCCCTATCGGCAATAAACTGAAGGAAGATGCAAGTTGCATCAGTTAACAACATAAATCACAAATCATTAGCATGAGTTGATGCACAAGTGGACTACTCCACATATGGACAAGTCAAGGAAAGTTGAAGCATGAAGAGCACAAGAAACAGATCAGAAACAATAAAAGAACAAAAAATGGAGTAATCGAGTACATAATAGAATAAGAAGGTTGATTGCCTTTGGCATTGTTTTCAAAGGGGAAGAGAATGAGAACAGATACATACAAATAGAAGTGATGTTCAGTAAACAGCAAAGGGAGAGAATCAGATAAAAGATGCATATAGACAGAAGATTTGTAGAAGAAAGCTACAAAGCATGGACAGACAGATTGATCAAGTACATAATGAGATGAATACTCTAAGGGGGTGTAATGTTCATTAGCAAAATGTGATTAATCAGTGCGATGGATGGAAGAGGATGGAATTGATGCTTAGGCGGAATGGAAAGGAATATGATTCTACTTTTCTCTCTAGTATCAAAAGTATTTGCCATCAATGCCAACAGGGGAGATTGTTGGAATAGCTAATTAATAAGTTAATAAGTTGAAGATGTTGATTGAATGATATTAATTATTGGTATAATGCTGACATAATCTAGATAATCAGCTATATTGTTGTCATTGACATCAAACTGTTTGGCATATTGTTTTGATTTGTTACGAAATATCTAAAGGAAGAAAAAGAAATAGGATGGGTAACAGGGTAACAGTTGGAACAAAACAATGATAATATTTGAATGATTCGACCAGTTTGTCAAATCTATGGAGGAATTGTTGATTTGATTGTTGAATATGATTTATGGAGATGTTTAGATGATTTGGTCAAGACAAGATTCTACAAGGACGACATGGTGATGATTTAATCAGATGGAAGATATAAGAGCTTATAGGTAAACTAAACAAGCTTATAGGTAAGAATGTTTTCTTATTAGTGAACGAAGTTCTTATCGGAGGAAAGGATGAATGAACTTATCAGAACAAAGAATCCTATCGAAATAAAGGATACAATAATTGAAAAACAGGCAAGTCTTATTGACAGACAAAGAACATGATGTAGGAACATCCTAGGGTAGTTGGAAATCTTGCAAGAGCATCCTAGGGTAGTTGGCAATCCTATACGTTGGAGTGGCTTTTGACCTCAAAGTTTGTGAACTCGGTTGAATGGAGGTGCTGCTTGGTCATTATTGGGGTAGTTCTTGGTTGTGGTTTCACTTGAGGAACTCAGTGACTGAAGGAACTTGACGATACTTCGCTGAAGTTCTTCTTGGTAGAACTCGCGCTCGATGATCTTTGTGCAACTCAATGGGTGTTCAGCTCAATTGACACTGTGCTCAGTGGGTGTTTTCGTGTTCTTGGATCGAGTGGCTCAGTGGCTATTGAAAATGCTCAATTGTTGTTGTTTATTGGTGATTTAGTTCACCAAGGAGTGCATTATTGTTGGATCTAGCTGGTCGGCATGTGCATTTAATGTGTGTTGCGTCTAATTGTGACCTTGATCAACTGTGGGATATGTAGAAGACTACTTTGAGTTAGAGGATATTGGTGATCTGCTCAGAGTGAGGTTGGCACATACTAAGTTGAAAGGACATGTTGCTTTATGGTGGAAAGAATTACAAAGAGATATAGAAGAGGAAGGTGAAATGAAAATCACTAGGTGGAGATTGATGGTGACAAAATTGAAGGCTAAACTCATTCTTGTTGATTATGAACTTGAATTGTTTAAGAGGTTGCAGAATTTGAAATAGAAGGATATGGTTGTGAGGGATTATACTGAGGAGTTTTACAAGTTAACTATTTAGTCTGGACATAGAGAACTTTATATAGAAAAGGTGGCTAGGTATATTAATGGTTTGAGATTTAATATGCAGGATGAGATTGGCATGCTGAAAATTGATTTGGTTGAAGATGCTTATCAGTATACTCTGAAGGCAGAAGATAAGTTAAAGAGGAGACGTCAAGGTAACTCCCAAGGGCAGGAGAAGCAAGAACACTCAGTGAAGGATGAAATAATTACAGAGGATGAGCCAAAACCTATTGAACAAAGGAGAAGAACAGGTAGAGGTGGATTTAAAGGTACTTTCTACAAATGTGGTGAAGGACAGATCGTTTGAATTTCCCAATGCTAACAAGAAGGTTGATGATAGAAAAGCTATTGTGGTAAATGAAGACTCGATGAATGAGCATGAGGTGGAAGATAACTCGATGACTTGGCAAGAATTGTCGAGTAAGGTCTTGGAACCTTGTCAAAAAAGAAATTTGTTCAAGATTCGATGTAAGTCTAGAGGTAATTGATAGAAAGTAATTGTGGATAGTGGTAGTATCGATAACCTAGTTGCTGAGATGGTTCAAAAATTTAGTCTGAAGAGAGTGGGACATCCTTGTCCTTATAAGGTCATTTGGTTGTAAGATGAACATGCTTTGGAAGTGAAGGAGCAATGACTACTTGATTTTCAAATTGGGCAGTATAAGGATCAATTGTTGTGTGATATTGTGGACATGAGTAGTTGTCGCATATTGCTTGGTAAACCTTTGCAATATGATTACAGGGCAGTGCATGATGGTGTCACGAATGTGTTTACTATTGAGAAGGGTGGCAAGAAGTTTTCCTTGATTCCTTTACAGAATGCAAAACTTGGTAGGAGGAACCTGAGTTTCGGTAGGCGAGTTAAGTTGAAGGATTCTAGAAGGGGTAGAGATCAGCGTGGGAAACAAACCTATGGTACACCGAGGAAGGATGTGCAGAAGCAGAGTAAACAGTTGTCTGTTGCAGAAGTGGAAAGGAAAGAGTATACAAGTTGATAACTTAGAGGACATGTATGTGAAGACCTAGTTTGGGGTTTATGCGTTGAATCCTGGAAGATGTTCTTCTAGCTATTAAGAACATCTTTTCGAACCTAGGGTGTTTGATGCAAGAGCATCCTAGGGTAGTTGGCAATCCTACAAGAGCATCCTAGAGTAGTTGGCAATCTTGTATGTTGGAGTGGCTTTGACCTTGGAGTTAGTGAACTCGATTGAAAGGAGGTGATATTCAGTCATTATTGGCTTAATTCTTGGATGTGGTTTCACCCGAGGAGCTTGATGACTGAAGGAACTCATGCTCAGTGATCTTTGTGCAACTCGATGGATGTTCAACTCGGTTGACACTGTGCTTGGTGGGTGTTCTGGTGTTCTTGCGCCGAGTAGCTCGGTGGCTATTGGAGATGCTTAGTTGTTGTTGTTGTTGCTTGGTGGTTTCGTTCACCGAGGAGTGCAGTCTTGTTGGATTTGGTTGGCCAACCTGTGCGTTTAATGTGTTGCATGTGTTGCAGACTATTGTAAAATCCTCTAACCACGTGGAATTTTCAAAAGAGTGTCTAAAATCCTTAAAATCCTCTAACCAAGTTACTCCTAACAGGATAAAGACTTTAATAGGTCTCCAAGAAAATCCCTTAACCGAGTAGCATTTAACAATGCTTTTGTAATCCTTAACAAGGAAAGCTCTTAATAGAGAGTATTCCAAAAGTGTACAAATATTTGTGGGCATCGTTCTCACACTGTGGTTTTCACCCTAATCAAGTTTCCACAAGATATATCTAGTGTCATTATTGTGTGGATGTTATTGTATGTTGATTGCTTAAACCAATAATGTTGTTATAGGTTAAAGAATTTCTAATCAGTGAATTTGTTTGATTAAGTTTAATCAAGCCTATAAGTTTAATTGGGTTGGTGATTACTGATTTACCCCCTCCCCGGCCTCTTAGTAATCATTTCTATACCTACACAAAAAGCCTAAAGAACCCAAGATAGCCAACAACAAAAGAACAAGCAGACACCAGATGCACAAGCCCCTGCCCACTAGATCTCATTCTCTTTTTGCAGCTTGGATGTTATGTTGTGTATCTTGCTTAGGAAATCAGCTACCCTTGTGATGTTTTCTTCTTCAAACAAATTTCTCAAGGTGTTCACATTTAAGGTATCAATGTAATTCTCTTCAATATTCTTGTAGGCTGAGCACTCTATGATGCAATGCTATTCGGTCTCCACCGCACCTTGAGTGCAATAACATCTTCTATCTGACCACTCTTCTTTAGGTATCGCCCATCTTCTATTCTTACAACTAAGTTGGTGTGAACTAGTTATAATTTGGGTAATTAACATTTATCTTTCCATTTTATTCCCATTCCTATGTAGTTCTTTTGAGTAAGGTCATGTCTAAAGTG
The DNA here is from genome assembly GCA_028749045.1 of Cupressus sempervirens. Taxonomy (NCBI): domain Eukaryota; kingdom Viridiplantae; phylum Streptophyta; class Pinopsida; order Cupressales; family Cupressaceae; genus Cupressus; species Cupressus sempervirens. The sequence goes on from CM053793.1 coordinate 346,439,206, forward strand.
TTTAATGTAGTACTCCATCCTCCCAAGCTGCCCAGTCTGCATGTTTTCCTTATATTTACCTTGAACGTACTTTTTTATTTCCTTGTTGATAAATGAACACTCACTCAATTCAAAACCCCACTTATTCATCCTCGGTTGTTTGGTTTCATCCATGAGCTCTTTCATTTGTCTAATTTCTCTTCTTTTGAAATTTTTGGCCAATCGTGTTCTCCATGTTTCATGATCTCCTTAAGCGGCTTAGTAGTTGACACATAGGTGCCATTTCAATAGGAAAAGCCCCAGCCTTTGCCAAGACAATCTCATACAAAATAGATGATTTAATTTTAAGGCTACTCATGATTAAATACTTTTGTTGTCTATTTGTCTCCATTTCCTAGTTGGAGTGTTATTGCCCCATACATCATAGCCATATAGCACAAATGGCACCACTAGAAGCTCAAAAAGAGTTTTCCTAGTTTTTGAATCCCAACACACAACATTTCTACAAATATTTTGAAGTAAGTGTAGTGCTTTCCATCCCCCTTGTAATATTTTTGCTCCGCAAATTTCCCAACTAAGTTTATTGTAGAAATCAAGACCAAAGTATTTATATTCATTGACCGCTTGATAAGGGCTCCCTTCAAGGATATATTCTCTATGGACCACCTCTCTCTTCAAAGTAAAGATCATAACCTTAGTTTTGCCAATGTTCACCCACATCCCAACCTTATGACAAAGTAACTCTAAGGCTTTCAAGCATTTCTTTAGACCTTGTGTTCATATTATTATTTACTTTTATGTTCAGATCTTGTGTTTCAAGAATTGATTCTTATGTTTCTTTATTATTTAATATAAGTTTATATATAGGGCTAATCCATAAAGTACAAGCATAAGATGCAACATAAGGACTATTGGGCGAATGCCAAAGATGATTATGTAATTAGAAAGAGAATATACCCTAGGATACCACTCAAAATTATCATAATATGTAAAATCCATCCAGTACCAAATCAAGTAGAGGAAGATTTGAATGTGGTTCCATCTGATTTTGAGAAGGAGAAGAGTAAGTCCATTCAGCCACCCAAGTGGTCTGAAACCTAAAATAATAGATCTTGATTTATTATCCATGTTGGTCAAAGAATTCACAATATGATGGGTTGAGCATCAAATCAGCAAATTGAAATCAAGCAAAGTCCACCCAACTCATGATCTAATGGGAGATCGAGAGCCCCATGATGCCATACCTAAGGAATCATCCGAAGTTGGAATCGGTGAAGGGAAGAATGCACAAGAAAAGGTAGAATGTGGAAAAGGCAAGAGCATCACCCAGGATGTGCAAATAAAGAAAAGACAAGATACCCCAAGTGAAAGGCCTCTACAAAAAAGACAAAGGTCAAAGGTAACGGAATCATATTCCTCACAGTCCCTCAAATGTACAAGAAGTTGACCTAGTTACAAATGAATAGATTGGATCTAGCTCAAGAAGAGTATAGGAAGTATCAATACTTCCAAGAGAATTTGCCTGCTAGAGGAATGAAAAGCAAGAACCTCCTTTCGAAACAGATCTTCATATCTAGGAGTGCCTTGACACAATGTTAGTGAAGGATTTGGGAGATCCAGAAGTTCCTATTCTAGATGAAGAAGTCCACGAGGAAATAATGTAGGAGCAAGAATAGTTTCAAGTCTATGATCAGCAATCACTTGCTTTGGAATGGCTAATGGAAAGAATGGAGAACAATCATGTGGATAAGATTGATCCTACACTAGAATTACAGGGACTTCTAAGCCAAATAAGAAAGCTAGCAAAAGAGAGTAAGGAGAAGAAATTTTACAAAATCAACAAGAAAGAGTAAAGATCAGGAGTGTTACATAGCAGTACCAAGGCCAAGGATAAAATTACTCTTGAAAAATATATTGTGACAATTGATCGGGGACATGTAACTATGGCCAAGTGATGGAAGAGTTTGACAATTCCACCCAAGAATTGAAAGAACAGATGAAGATGGAAGAAAGCGCTGAAGATTGAAAAGCAAGAATAAAGACTTGTGCCGATATTTATGGCATATCCAATTAGGCAGAAAGATCATGTTACAAATAGCAGCAAGCAACTAAGTTGGGCGGTGAATCATTTGCTTCCAAAACACAAAACTTACAACCCCTTAAAACCCTTATTCACTTATGCTTTGTTACTGATACGCATTAAGTAAAACATGTAACATAACACCAGAATTTTTATCATGGTACCCCGAATAGGGTGAAAACCATGGTGGGGTTGATACCCACAATAAGTCTGCTACCTTGTTAGAAGTATTACTTATAACAATATGAGAAATGCACAAGCATTTAGGCACACTACACAATCACCTTTGGCACCCACCTAAGAAGTCTTACTGACTTACAAACACAACACAAACTACAATCTGTTACATGAAATGAACTGTGAATAGCATCTCATTATCCCTAGTTCAATCCCCTTGAAGTACAATCAGATCTCTTGATGTAGTTCTTTCTGCTAAATGAAGACAAAAAATTCAGCCTTCAATAGATCTGACAAACAAACCCCTAAAGTCTATAACAAAAATATCTCCTCTGAAACACAAGAATTCAAACCCTTGTTCATCATATTTAACAAGAACTAGGTTGACAAAACCTAATCTCAAAACATCCATCTCCTGCTGCAAAAATCAACAATCAAGATCATTTCATGCTTTCCAAACATATCTCTAATCCATCTCAAACACCTCTAGACCGTAACCTTAACCCGAAAACATTTTACGGATTCCTCATAAGTCATTTTATGAACTTCTTTTAGCTTATTGGCCTAGAAAAAAATTACAAAATTCAAATTCATTGAACTTGGTCACCTTGATCAATGTGAACAATGTAGACTACCAGCACATAATCCTAGATCATCCTAAGGCATCATTAAAGCTCAAACAAATAAACAAATTCATCACCCTTAACAAATTTGCCAGTAATTCTTGATCCCTCGAGAACATTGTAACCCCTCTACCAAAATATGTGTGACAGCATTGCAAATTATCAGAATCACAAGCCCTTTGAATGGTAGACACACTGTTATGTCCTTCACACGATCCCAACTGCATGACCAAGTATCTTCTCACATGTTCTTGCTTCAACTCAAGTTCTGCAACTCTGTAACTAAATTACATGAACAGATAGTGAAATAACCAGTCTCCTTCTGAGATTCCATAACTTACTCAAATCATCATGTTGGTATCTAAAACTTTGATACATCATGTAGACAACCTCTACAACATCCCATAAGGTGCACAATTCCTCATCTTGAGTAACATTTACACACAACTCATCTAAGTCAGCCCATGTTACTAGTAAAATAGCATAACAAACATTCATCTATATGAAATTTAAATGAACATCCAAACATTATGATAAAAATATTACTAGATGATATAAATGTTGACATCAATGACAACAAATCCAACTTGCCAATAATCTCCCACTTTGGCATTGATGACATGTAATGGGAAAAACAAGTAATGCAATCAGAAACCAATAGTTCTAACTAAAATACATCATTATATTCCAGAGTTTCTCTGACTTAGTTCTGATACTTCTCCCCCTTGGATAACCCAACCTAGGATCATGCTTTGATTGCATACTCCTCTCTATCAGTTTCTCCCCCTTGATGTACGTTGTCCCCTTCTACAAATGGAAACACATTCTTGTATATAAGTATATTAACTTTTTCTTCCTTCTTTGCAACAACTTCTGAAATGCATCCATGTGCTTCTTTCATCTGCCTCTTTCCTCTATCTTGCTGACACCTAACTTCATTCATCTGCACCCATCTGCCTGTCCTCTTCATCCTTTCTGACTTGTTTTTCACATCTATCTCTCCCCCTCTGACATCAATGACAAAGGGTGTGTTATCAGCACTTGCCCTCAACATGACCTATCTCATCAATGTCCGCTTCCTTTTCACTCTCTGCTTCTACTATTATGTTGAGCTCTCCTTTTCTTCCGTCACATGTTTGTCTGAAATCTTCAACCACATACAATATTTTCCATATCATATACTCTTCTCTAGGAGTTGTTTTCCATAAATTTGTACATAGTGAAGATCATCTTCAAAAACACTTCAACTTGCCATGCACACTGCTTCTTGACCCATCATGTTGTCTACTCCGCCCAAGTAGCAACCCTCATATGTCAATTCATTTTGTAAGATATTTCTTCTAAGCTCACTGGATTGATGCAGCCTCTTGCATCTTAGTTGAAATCAGGAGGGGTAATTACAACTACCTTGCCTCTGGGATACACCAAAGTATCCCTAGGAATTCCTCTTTTGGACTTCCAAAATTCTACTTTCTTCCCATCTTTTTGCTTCCTTTCTTATGATTCATCCTGCTTCTAGACTTCTTTCCTTTCTTCTACATCTTATTAGGCTCAAGCCTTTATTTTTAGCATTAAACTTCTTTCTTTGATTGCACTTCTTCACTCACATGACCCTTCCTGCTGAGATTTCATTGCTTAGCTTCTTGTTTCTGCACAAAATATGTTCAGATGCATTGTACCTAAAGCGTACAATAATCCCTTGACCATTGTCATCATCCTTTATCATGGCATACGGACACATGCTCATTCTTCTTTTAACAGTATCATCCAGGCTTTTCTTACTGTTCTACATGCTTAAGTTATGGATGTCCCTTTTGTTCTTCTTTCCTTTTCTGCAATCAGAAGCCTTGTGTCTATACTTCCCACAACCAAAACACTTGTCTTTGAATTTCCTACGCTTGGATCCTTTCTCCAAGACTTTTATATTCTTGGTCTTTGTCCATCTTTCCATGTTCTCTTTTTGTCAGTTCATGTTCTTTACTACATTCTCCTTCTTGATTTTCTTTAACTCTGCAATGTTCTTTTCCTTCTCTCAGTTTTTGTTCCTTGCTTTGTTCTCTTTCCTCTTCTTGGTTTTTAATCTCTGTCATATTCTTCTCCTTTTCTTGTTTCTTCTTTTCTACTTCACACTTTTTCACTCTTCATGCTTGTGTTGTTGTGTCCTAGAACATTCATCTTTTACAATTTTGACCCCATTATTCTCAATTTCTAGTAGTGCCTTAAGTGTGTTACCTCTGAGCATGAGTTTCTCAGCATGATTGTTTGTGGTGACAATTTCTTCTTTACTTGTTTTGGTCCAATCATCATCATTTGTGTCAACTGCTTATACTGAACAAGGCTTATCCTCTTCAGTATATTGTAGTTTTTTCTGAGTCTTTCCATCAATATGACGCCTTTTTCTGGCATCCTTAGGCTTAGTCTGAGACATTAGGCATGACTTCTTATGTGCAACCTTCCGTCTTGTCTGAACCTCTTGGTTTTTGTCCCAAATGATTTAATGTCACATATCTTGGAGTCTTCTTGCTTGTATTTTGTTTCTTGTTCAACTTTCCACTTGTGTATGCTTCATCTTTTGTGTTGTTCACTGTATTTAGATCTATATTTGAGACTTGTTGGGTTTGCCTTTGATTATCATGTCCTTTTGATACTCACTCATTGCATCTTGTCGGGTTTTCAAGGCTTTCATCCACTTTGACATTTGTGCTTTTTATCAGTTTACTCAATCATTTTTTGTAGCAAAAATAGGTTTTACTTCGAGTAGAATATCCAAGGAAAATCTCCTCATCACTTCTTGTATCAAACTAGCTTATATTCTAGTCTCTTTTAATATAACATCTACCACCAAAAGTTTGAAATACTTGACAGTAGGTGCATTTCCATTCTAGATTTCATGAGGTGTCTTACTAGTCCCAGGTCTGATTTGTGCATGGTTGAGTGTGTAGACTGCAGTGCTCACAACTTCTCACCAAACCATCGTCTGAACATTCCTTTCCAGCAACATGGTCTTTGCTATCTAAAAAGTTGTTGTGTTCTTGTGCTTTCTCGTGTCACTTTGCAGAGATGTTCTACGGGTGACTGACTCACATTTGATTTCATACACTTCACAAAATAAGCTGAGATGGCTTGATATGAGCTTACCTCCAGTATTTAATCTAAACTTCTTAATCTTTAGACCTGAATCATTTTTAATAAATGCCTTGAAGAGTTTGAGTCTATCATAAACTTCAAAATTCCTCTTCAAAAATGTTGCCCATATCAATCTTGAGCAATCTTCAAATTACAAGAAATATCTATCTCCTAGAAAACTTCTTGTTTTCAGGACCACAAAATTCAGTATGAACAAGATCAACTAATCCTTTTGAGTTTCCTTTTTAAGACTAAAGAATAGACCTTAGTTTTCTCAAGTGACATTCCTTGCAAAATCCATTAGCAAGCATCTTCATAAAGGGCAAATCTCTACCAGAAGATGTAGAACTTATAGAAAGTATATTGTCAAAGTTCACATGACACAATCTTTCATGTTGTAGCCAACTTTCATCTACTTGAGCAATCAAGCAAATCTTTTCTCCATTATTCAAAAGATATACGTTACCTCTTGTCTTGGATCGAATAGCAATTTCCTTTCCATGGTCATTTAGAATCTTGCACATATCATCCTTAAAATGCAAACTATACCCTTCATCCATATGTTGACCAAAAATTAGAAGGTTGTGTTTCAAACCTTCCATAAGCAAGACATCATCGGTGTTACTTGTGTCATCCAAAGCAATAGATCCTCTTCCTTTAATCTTACCACCTGAATTGTCACCTCATTTCACTTCACCTCCTTCCCATTGCTCAGAGCTTACAAATTTGCTCTCGTCACCAATCATGTGTTGATAGAATCCTTTGTCAATCACCCATTTATCCTCCTTCATTACTTGGGCAATCAAAGCTTTCACTTCAATGGTGCTTTTAGGGATCATTTCCATATCAATCACGGGATTTGCATCTCCCTTAATGGCAGGAAATGCGAGCCTCTCATCATTATTGTCAGCTTCATTAGTAACACCTTCATCATCAAGAGCATAATAACTTCTTTCACTAGGATTAGGCTCATACTTGTATTTAGGTACTCTACTTGGATATCTAGAAGTAAAGTTTCCTACCTTTCCACATGAAAAAAAATTAAATGGCATTTTCCATTTATACTCACCAATGGAACCAGCATTGTACTATACTCTTTTTGCAAACCTTGCTTCAAGTTCTTCGAGCTCTTTGTCTTCTTCTTCCATCTCTTTCAGCTCTCATTCTCTTCTATTCATTCTTTTATGAGATCAAAGGGAGATTTCATTGCCTGTTCTGAGATTGTTTCTCTCTTTCAGCATTCTTCAATTACATTGATCAGTGGTTTCTTGCACTTTACCTTCAGGAAGCCACCCTACTCCGCAATAGTACTTTGTAGTCACTACTTCCTCACTGTCATACCTCTGATCAGATCATTACTGTCTTTTTCTCACCCTTGTTTCTGTCACAGGGTGTGAAAAGGCGGTCCATTACTACCACCACCAGTCACTCCAGGTTTGTGAGACCCCGCAGTAGTTTTTCCCAACAGCGACACTCCTCCAACAGCTCTCAAAGACAGTTCAAGGCTCACCTGCAGTTGTATCCTTCTGTGACCAATTTCTTTATGCCAACGAAGGACCCCTAGTCCTTGCCTTGGCACTTCTCTTCTCTTCTTATTTCTTGCTTGCTTTTCTTAGACACCATTTCGTGCTCCTGCTTCTGCCTACTTTCTTGCTGTAAGCTCTCAATCCCATAGACACTTTTGTGGTCTTTTATTGGGCATTAATAATATTATCTTATCTTATCTAGCAGGTTTGTTAGTCTGATTTGATCTTTGCATGTTTCTTCCAATCATTGTAGCTTTGAATGTTGTCTTACTCTTTGCTAGTGCGCCGCCTAGGGCATGTTGGAGTTAATCGCTATGATAGAAATCTTTATGTCTAGATGTTAATTCTGTTATGGTCACCTTCAGCTTAAAAGGGCATTTATGATAAATTGTAATATTAGATATAAAGACATATGTCATTCAACATGCAATAAGGCATGGAAATACCAAGAGTTCGATTTGTAATAAAGAGATGTTTTGGAAATTGAAGAGACAGATGTTTTGGAAATTGAAGAGACCTTCAATTGGTATGTAAAGGGTCTCTCCTTAGGTTATAGTTATCGCTTCAAGCGAAAAACATTGCACAATTGAATATTTTATTATCAATAAAGTGATCTTTTTTTGTGTGGTTGGGTTTTTCCCTTCATTCTGGAAGGGTTTTTCCAAGATAAGTTTATGTGTCTCTTGCATTTTTTTGGCTCTTCCATAATGCTGTTTCTCTATTTTCTGAGGAAAATCCTAGCATGGTTTCAGAGTCAAGTTAGATTACAGCATCTAGAGAAGTCTTTTTTGTCTCACTCATGTTTTAGTTAACAATCTCATATGTTCTCTAGGCTATCTGTCATGCTCACCGAAATTTCAGATGTAGCGGCTTCCATTCTTGTCCAATGGATTTATGTGTATTGTACACTACGTAACATGATTCTGACATTTGGATGCATGCGGTCATTCACTGGTTTTTGGTTATTTTTGTTTGCTAGCATATGTTCATGCTTGGTAGTTGAATCATTTATTTTTTAACCATCATATTGTTCTAGCATAAGCAGTGACAGTATTGAACTATTTTTCACTGCCCTTTTATATGGACCGTTCTTATCACTCCTAGCAATGGACCTTGGTGATTATCTTTTATGGTATTGTTGATCTTATGATAGATCCTATTCTCTATTGTGTTATTCTTGGTGTCCCTCAAGTGAGTAGATCTAGAGTGTAGTAGGATTGTAAATGCTTTTGTAACCTTCTTCTCATTCATATTAGTCCGAATGAAGCATGGCGGCAAATTTTTTATAATTATTATTTTTCAGTGGTTCAAGTCTCTTTATATAATCCATATGCCATATAGTGGGCTAGGTCAAGTCTCATCTTTGTATGACTGATCTTTGTACTTTGCTTTGTGTATTTTTTTCTTTTTCCTTTTGCTCATCTACGATGATTGGGCTTCATTGTGATTTGCATATGGTGGAGAAGAGGGACATATTTCATCCCTGTTTCCTTTCTCACATTTTAAGTTTTCTCAAAATTCCTCCCAATTAACTGTACCATCTCGATATAGGTTTTGTTAGTAAGTTTTAATAGAGGATGATAAGAGAAAGCCATAGACAACATAGATGGTCTCTTCAAGGAATGACAACTCTTGTTACATGGGGCACCAAAGGCATAAGGAGAGTTGTTGTTGAGAAACTTGTTGGCATTGGAGCTTCTTTTTATACATGTGCTCGTACTAAAAAGAATTCTAATGACCGTTTCACTGAGTGGAAAGATGCAGGATTGAATGTTGATGGTTCCCCTTGTGACTTGTCATCACGCACAGCACATGAGGCACTCAAGGAAAAAATGTCTGCATTGTGCAATGGGAAGCATAATATAGTGGTGTACAAGGAACGAAAGCCACATTTAGAGAAAAAGGTGTGAGAGCCAAATACAGAGGTGGTTGAGAAGATGGAAAGAAGAAGAAGAAGTAGCAACGGTTGAGTTGCATCATGAAATTTGGTGATTCTTTGGTTGCATCTTCTAACAGGATGAAAGAAATAGCCGATTATATTTTTCACGACTACTAAAAGTGGAGGAGACCACATGAAGTTGGCTACACAGACAACTAGTAACCTCCTCCACCAATCTGACTAGACAGAAATTGCTCTCAGTAGTGCTGTCATTTACTCCAGAAGCGATATGAATTGACGGGCAATGGAGTTGAGAAAATGACAAAGTGGGAGAGTTGTATCATTTCTTTAACCTTAACTTTTTCCATCCCAATGGCTTTTTATATCTGCATGATTATAAGTGCTTGGAATTGTTTTTTTCTTCATCGTGGGTTGCATGTCGGACGCTTAAAAGACAGTTGTATACCATGAATTTATATCAATGATGATTGTAAGATCATTTATTATTGCAAAACAGTAAGACTCTATTATGGTATACGAATGGCAAGTTCATTCATTGTATCTGGAAGAGGTAATTTATTGTCGCATAAAACTGGAAAAGTCTATGATGAATGTGTGCTTGCAGTGTAGAGTGTTGTGCTTGTTTGGAAACATACTTGAGTCTCTAATATATAGCTTAAGTGTCTTCATGTTTTGAGCAGCAATAGATTACTATTGTTATTTGTTGAATTTTCATCTAAGAATTTAATCTATAATGGCATTCCTCGATACTGATCACATTTGTCTGAACAAAATCGGGGATTTTGGAGATGAATTTGATCATGTTTTGTTGTAATAGAGACTCAGCATATTCAAGATGACTCTATGTGTTTAACCAGTATTAAAAGAAGATATTTATTTTAGGAAGTTGCAAGAGGATGGACTGGCACCAGAATAGAGATAAGTACTTTATATTTTATATTGCTAGTAGTAGTGTTTTTCTTTCAGTATTCATCTCCTTATATGATAGATTGGTTTACTAATCCCTCTTCATTGCAAGATGCAACAAGATGAGCAATGATTAAGAGGGAGATATTTTAGCTTCAGGAGGCTTCATAATTAAGAGGGAGTGCTTGTGGAATCCCCATCATTCTCATATATGCTTGCAATAATTGTGGTATTTGTAAAATTTGAGACTTAAATGGAACTAAATCTTACTTTTTTATGCCTATTTCTATTCTTGTGCGATTAATAAGATTTGAAGAATCAGCTATAATAACTCTTTCACTCTGGGAAGTGAAAATCATGTTGAGAGAGTCCATGATGACATCACGTTGAGAGCTGTAATGGGAGTTGGATGTCATGTTGAGAGATTCCATGACAGGTCACATTGAGAGAGCCTGTGATTAAAGGCTTAGTTATGATTCTTACAAAACTATCATGTTGAGTGATTCCATGATTATGAGTAATTGTTATAGGTCTATCATGTTGAGCATAGTTACATTGCCCTAGGGGGTGGGGGAACAGGGGGACAATTGTCCAGGACAGGGTAACAGAGGGGGCCTTAGTTTGGGGATGGCAAGGGGTTGTATATACTATACATATGGAACTTAAAATGCTAGTTATGAAAAAATGTATTGCAATATAAGATGTAAAGATGTAAAAGAGTAAATACTTGAGCATTGCATTGAATTGGAGCATTGAACATAAATAGTCAAATCAGCAAATAGTTAACTCCAGGACATCCCCTCATCCTTAGCAGAGGTGGTGAAATCTGGTGGCACCACTAGGGACGGGGAATGGAGTCCTCAAGTCCCCAGTGCGTGGGGCAAAAAGCAAGGGGGGTGCGTCCCTATGTTACTATGATGTTGAGTGATTCGATGATTATTCACAATAAGTAAATTGACTCTCTTAGTGTCATGTTGAGAGATTCCATGACAAAGTCTATGATGAAATTCAGTTGTGCTTCTTGCAGGGGTTTCATGTTGAGTGATTCCATATGATGTATGTGATTAGATTTTATCATTGACATTTTGGTTGCAGCTTTGTGTGACTCATTAGCTAAAGATTTCTCTCTCGCTAAGAGGGAGTGTTGGAGTTTATAGCTACGAAAGAAATCTTTATCTCTGGCAGTTAATTGCATTATGGTCACCTTCATATGAAAAGGGCATTTATGATAAATCATAATATTAAAAATAAAGACTTGTCAATCAATATGCAATAAGGCATGGAAATACGAAGAGTTGTATTTCTAATAAAAAGTTATGTTTTGGAAATTGAAGAGACCTTCAGTTGGCATGTGAAGGACCTCTCCTTAGGCTATATATATTGGTTCAAGTGAAAGACATTGTACACTTGAATATTTTACTATCAATAAAGTGATCTTTTGATGTGTGGTTGGGTTTTTCCCTTCACTCTAGAAGGATTTACCCAGGATAAGTTTGTGTGTCTCTTGCATCTTTTTTTGGCTCTTCCATAATGTTGTTTATCTCTATTTTCTAGGCAAAATCCTAATAGGGCACTCCGTTCAAAAGTTGTAAGCTTCCGAACAAGCTTTTCCCTTGTCACATTTGCCACTTTCCATATTTGTTCAATAGCTGCAACCTTGTTGTCGTAAGTTGAAGGCAATGATCTCAAAACATTTGCAACAACTTCATCTTCATCAAGTACACCACCAATGCATTTGATAGCACACACTATCTCATCGAATTTCAACATATAGGATAAGACTTTTCATCTTCACTCATCCTTATGGCTTCATACCTTCCTTTCAGGCTCTGTAACTTGGCCTTAACCGCGTCGCCTTCATAAAGAATCTCTAGATTCTCCCATATCTGATTAGCTCTCTTGAATTCTATGACATTTGTCATTTCTACATTAGCCAATGTGCTCAGTGAGGGTTCCTTTGCTGTAATATTTGCCTTGGTATTATTGATTTGTTCTAAAGATATTGGATTTTGAGGAGGACTGTAAGAGTTCTTTGTGATCTTCCAGCAATCAGCAATTCATTAATTCATCTCCAACATTCAGCAATTTATTGATTTGGCCTTTGTTCGATGTCATTTGGACTCCATTTTCCATACTTACTATGTATAGTAAGTGGGGGGTAATAGAGATGGACCCTTTCTATTTTTGGAAAGTGTATTTGGTCACATGAGAAATTATGAGGAAAGATTCTTATTTCAAACGACATGGCAATCAGACAAGTATTTCAAGAGATATTAAAGTTCAAGAGACTTAAGTGATTTATTTAAATATTTTTAATGTTATAAAGTTATAAAGTTACTTAAGTGACTAAAAGACAAAATTGGCTTTTAATCCCACATTGCCTAGTTGTTTGTGTCTTCCCTCGTATTGAGGTTATAAAAGTGTGGAGCTACATTGGAATTGACACCACAAATATTTGTTATTGGTCAAATCCTAATCAGTTGCTTCAATGTGACTGGATATTTCCTAAGGACGAAACCCCTTGAGGAAATTGGTGAGGCTGGATGCAAACCTAGCACTCACAATATACTTTCAGAATTGGGAGTGGCAGTGATTCATTTGATTAATGGGAAGATTGGAGCCTTCATAATAACTAGACGTATTAGAAATTCAAGGTACTTCTAGTTGGTAGTGACGTACAGGTAGCAAGTGCAGGCAGTGGGAAGGTAAACAAGAGGAGGATAGTAAAGCTATCCCGCCGAGTGCAATAATACCTCAACATTTGGATGCCAAAACATGTGGTAGTCTAACAGTCCACAACGTGATCAACTCAGCTTCAAGTTTGGTGGCAAGTTGGAAGTGAGAATGGAACGCAAATAAGGGAAGGAATGAGTGTGTGTCATAAGTAGCATCGAGTTCTTCTCACAGCACATTGCAAATGTAGTACCCTCCAGCAGTGAGCCCCTTCCATGGTCTACATCCTCTATGGTGTGAGCAGGTATTGGGGGTTTGAGAGTACTCAGGTAGCCATCTAAAGAAGTGATAACAAGGATTGAGTAATCAGCAGGAAGCAAGAGTTAAGCACAAATTGCAGTGACAGCGGGATTGCATACTCCTCTCCAGATTTCTTCCATTATAATTTATTCAGCATTCTAGAACTGTCATTTTTGATAAATAAGAAGTATATCAGTAGTACTTGTATTTCAGTTTGGTTTTGCTATCAACATTTTATGTACAAGTTACATATCAATATATCAGCATTGTTATCCATGTGCCACCATTGTATAAATTATCTAGACGTTTACATACTGTTTGTCAGTTGTTGTTTCACCAATATTTTAATAACAATCCTAGCTTAAAAATCACTGTGAAAGCAAAAATTTCATTTTTGGGTTTACATGCAAACTGTTTGTAAAAATGTCACTAGATAAGTTCTAAATTTCTGGCAGTTCTAAGGGTTGGCATATTACAGTGGTATCAGAGCTGGTCTTCCTACAAGCCTGTGGATTTATAACAGAGGCAAATTTTTGTAAGGATTTATCACAAATAGTTTAAGTTGAGAGATGGAGATTGTGGAGTGAATTTGTAAGGAGTGTTTCTGCAAGTAGAAAGTCTGTTTGTGAATGCAATAGTGCTATGAAATGGAGCATTGTTCAGTAGTAGGTACAAGAAAGAGGAAATGAAACATGTACAAGACACTCAAATGGCTCGTAATAAGAATGAACAAGGACGGGAAGTGAGGCAAACTTTGAGGGCTATTAGAGATGGGTAGAACAATATAGCCACTGCACTTCAACAGCTTACAAGTGCTATGCAGCAGTTAGCTCCGCCTCACAAGGCAACCCCGAGTCATCACAGTGGAGGTGGTACTGTGGCAGGATCACCCTGAGCTACTAGGGCCCCCACATGGAACAATGACAAGCCTTTGATGCCCGTTTTTTATGTAGAAGAAGAGGAAGCACCACTTGCGGCACCAAACGTACTACCAGATAATGTTATGGCAATGCATGATGAATGGGATTTATTCCCTGATCCGGTTAAGAAGAATTTGTCCTTTGTTCAATACTTAAATCAAAAAATGGAGAGCTTATCAGATCCAAAGTTAGTTGAGAGGATAGTGGGGTATACAGTTCCTGCCTTTAGAAGGCCGACATCAAGATTGCAGGGAAGGAAACTTGACTTTTCCCAACAAGTGTCTATGATGCAGATCTACCTGTACTTAGTATGACACCTTCTAGTCCTGTCTATCGTGTTGATGATGGACCTAGCTCACAGAGATCAGTAGATGTGTCAGTACCCTTGGTGGATAGCGGCACTAAACTTCAACACGTTGAGGCCCCCAAAGTTTTTGCAGTTAGTGCAGAGACAGTTGATCTTGTGGTGGAAAGTTCTAATTTAGTTTCCTATCACGGTGCAGTTAGTGAGACACAAAGCTTGCATATGAGTCAGGGATTACAAAGGCATCATGTGACTTATCAGCTGAAGGTGAATGATAGCGACATTTATTCATCCCTTGATCATTATGATGCTATTCAGCATATGCTAGCTACATCTGGTTGGGGTGCCCTAGTGTCAGATGAGCACGGTGATAGTAGTCTTTCCCTAGCAAAGGTTCATGCGCTTCGAGAGGCTGTTAGGATCTTGAAGCATAGTTACTCTCAGTTAGTTGATGACAGAGATTACCTTCTCGAGTGGGGTAGCACCTGCTATGAGGCATTGTTAGGGAAAGAGAAGGAGGTGGTTGACCTCACCTAGGAACTTGAGGTGACTGTGGACTCTCTTCAATATACTTAGTTGGCACGTCAAGAGTCACAGTCACAATTGGGTGAGGTTACTGTGGAGTTAGAACGGGTACAATCAACACTAGCCCCAAACCCTCTTTAGTTACATATTGTGGTTGGTGGTGAGTTTGCTTCTAGAGTTGAGGATGAGGGACGTGATGATGTGGTGAACACATTCATCTAGGATATGAGTGTAGTATGTACAAAGGAGGCAAGAGCATCAATGGAGACAGGCTCTCATGGTGATTTGCTTCCTTCTACTGGAAGTGAATCTATTTCTTATTTTCATACAACTGGTAGCATTGGACAATTGGCATTGTCACATTTTCAGAGAGATTAGTTGTGGATTGCAAGGGAGCAGATTGATGCTTCCACATATAATTTCTATTGTACTGAGTCATTCATGGAGTAGTTGCTTGAAAGCTCAAATTTACAAGAGGTTTCTTTAAGTATATCTAAGGGTGCTCTCATTTGGGGCTCTCGTACTATTTGACGATTGGTGAGAAGATTGTAGAGACCTTGGCTACAATGCTTCCCAATAGGGATTTTGTGGTTGGGCTTGCTGAGAGGGTTGCCCAGGATCCTACCCGACCAATAGTTCAAAGTCAAAGATTGGAGTCATCTTCTGATTTCCAGTTTGATGATGATGAGCCCTTGACAGAGATTGGGAGTTTTTATCGGCATTACACCATGAGGAGTGTTCATCATTTTTCTTTTGACACACAGGTAGAGGACTTGGTTTTCAGCGTTATGAATGGTGACAGAAGGTTTGGTATTCATTACACTTGTAGAGGGCATACTTCTCTGCTGATGGAGGGAGATTCTAAGATACAAGGTATTGTGAAACAGTTGGATGTGCTAGTGAATAAGATGAATCAAAATCACAAACGGATGACCCAACTGATTTCAAAGCCGAGATTTGAGTAGAGAATGATATCACTTTTTTTATGAGCGAAATGTGATGATACAGTTGCGACTTCAGATTTGCGTGACATTTCTTATAAGACACTACATCAGTTGGGCACAATTGAAGTGGAACGTGATGAGGATTTATGTCAGGTTAAGTCAGATGATGCAGTTGTAGGCATTAGTTCCCTGGATCATGTATTTGATGGCAATGCAACGATAGTGGGAGGAGGAGCATGCAAGGATACTATCATATCAGCAGCCACTTTTGTGTCAGTTGAGCCATCCATTGAGGAGTTTAGCAGTTGTATATGTGTGCTCTAATGGTAGTACACTTGTTATTGTTGATGAGATGAGCGATGTAGTGATAGAGTCAAGTTATACTATTGATCAACAAAGTGTTGATGTTCACTTCATGAATAGTCCTACGTTTGACATGGATGCAACATTGTCTTATGACAATCTGTTGGTTGAGGTTGATGTTGATCCATAGTTACGGGACTCGGACTCACCTCTGACTCGGAAAGTCAAAATCCGACTCGGACTGGAACTGAGCAAGGACTTGGCAAGGGCTCAGAAAATTGAAAACCCCATGAAATTCAAAGATTTTTAAGGATTTTAATATTGTTTCATGCATCTTTCAATTAATTAACATCAAATACACAATAATTGAAATAAATAGAAGCTATTTAACACACATACACAATTTTTCATAGATTACATAAGTATAAAAGTTAATTTCTGAAGGAAAAAAACTGAATAACACAATATAAACTATAAAGCATAATAAGCATAGTGTCCCTCCAATGTCAAAGACTCAAATGTCTACAATATTCATGGATTACGAAATCCATGGTATCAAAAGTTCAAAACATATATCAAAATAACAACTAGAAGACTAAGGCTCATAATAGTCTATGTCCTCCTACGAGTATGCCTAAGATAAGTCATGGAAGACTATAGAATCATCCTTTCTCCTTGTGTTTGATGCTGAACCTCATCCTCATCTTCATCCTCATCCTCATCTTCATCCTCATCCTAATCATCATCCTCGTCCTCACCCACATAATCCTCATCATCGGACTCGGATCCATCACTCCTAGCCTCAGGGTCCTACACTCTGTCTCCTAACTCTCCTCACACTCTAGCCTCCTCGACTGCCATCACTACTGCCTTAGCCTCCCAATCCACCTGATCGACCCACTCCACATCTTCATCACTGAAGATAGGATCAACCATCTCTGTGTTCCACTCTGCATATGGATCAACATTCTCTAATACAATTGGTGATGTATTGGTGCCCAAGATCTATCTATGGCGCAAGTGAAAGTTGTAGTGAACAAAAACAAGATCATTCAATTTTTTCACTACCATCCTATTGCGCATCTTCAAGTGTATGTGCTCAAATATACTCCAATTACATTCACATCCTGATGCACTAGATGGCTGGCTCAAGATGCAAATCACAATCCTCTATAAATTTGGCACCTTTGTGCCAAACATCCCCCACCATGCATCTAAAACAAGAAAATTTTAAATCATATCAATAACTTTGATTTTATCAAATTAAAATGGTAATAGAATTAGAAATTAGGATGTAGAATCAAAGATTCTTACCAGACATCAATTTTGTACTCTTTTCTCTTGCACAAATCCCGTGCAAATAAGTCCCCTTGAGCTTTCTTAAACAACTCAATATCATGAACTACAATTGTTCCAACTCTTGAATTAGGTGACATTCTGTCTACAACATCGTAGAGGCCGCTCCACACCTAATCATCAGCCTTGAAATGTGGGCTGAATTGGTATGTTGGATTAAGGAAGCAGACCGCTACATGTATAGGCCTATGAAGTAGATTGTGCCAACGTCTATCAATGACATCCCATATAGGCCTATACCTATCTCGATTTCTTGCAAAAAAAGAGCGAATAGCCTCCTTGACCCTATCCATGCCCTCATAAATGTAGCCCATTGAGGGCTTCTCTCCATCAATAGTTCGTAGGAGAACAACAAGCGGCTTTACAAACTGCAATCATTATGAACGTTGGAAGAGAAATAATCAACTTTAAATTATTATTTTTTAAATGAACAATAATTTATAACATAATTTCATAAACAAAATAAAGTTGAAATGAGGACAAAAAAGAAAATTACTGTCACAATATCAGCAATCGGTGTCCAAAAGGAAGCCTCTTCAAAAACGTGATCAGCTGCATCAATCCCTGCAGTGGTCTTGGAATATGATGATGTAATCCACTCCTCACTAACAAACATGCGTCTCAAACCTCCCTTTGAATCAAGCAAAGATTTCAATGTGAGAAAACTGGCTACAAATCTAGTGACCCTTGGACGAGACAACTCCTTTTGCTCATTGTGTTTCCTCATGGGGTTGAGGACCCATATATGATTATATATGAATTTGCATACACTCCTTCCTTTGCTCTATAATTGTTTTTATCCAAGGGAGTTTACCAAGATCCTCTAACATGAGGTCAATGCAGTGAGCAGCACAAGGGGTTCAAAATATGTGAGGTTGTCTCTCCATGAGAAGCTTTCCTGCAGCAACATAATTTGTTGCATTATCTGTAACTATCTGCACCACATTCTCCTCACCCACGTCCTCTATCACTTCATCCATTACCTCACAAAGATATTCAGCATTCTTTGTTTTTCCTGAGGCATCAATTGATTTCAAAAATATCATAAAACAAATTAGTATAATGATTAATGATGAATCATGATTCATAATTTATAAAGTTATAAACTTAATCACTTAAGTACAAGTTCTACTTCTAAATTTTTAATGTCTAAGACTCTAAGTACAATTACCTGATGAGACAAGAAAGTTGAGGAGTGTTCTACTCCTATCAATCCAACCATCAGTCATGATGGTGCAACCCTTCGTCTTCCACACCTCACGCTGCTCCTTGATTGCACCTTCTATATCAGCCACCCTTTGGGTCAAAATAAGGCTTCCTAGCTCATCAGCACTAGGGGCTTTGAACCCCGGACCACAAATAGTAATAGTATCGATTGCAATTTGCCAATAAGGGGACGTAAAAAAAATTATATAAAATTTAAAGTTAAACAAATTAGTATATTATAAATAAATTTGAAAACAAAATACAAATTAAAATAAACGAAATAAGCATATCATTGTCTCTTGAAAGTTGAAAGTGAAACTTGAAACTTGAAAGCAAGAGAAGACATAAATTTAAATTTAAATAAATAAGTACCTTGCTGCATTGAATGAAATGTTGTTGTAGATGAAGAAGTCTCCAAGTGCCAATTTTGCATAATCATGCTTCTCTTTGTTCCAACCCAAGCTCTCAAGCAATGGTTGTGCATCTAGAGCCATGCATGGAACAAACATGGAATCAAATGTCGATCTTTGCTTACGAATGCGAGGCGAAGATCTTTGTTGGGCTAGTTGTGTTATTTCTTATTGTTGCTTCTTTTTCAATTCTTTTTTCTCCATTTTTTCTTCTAGAAGAGTTAGCATGTCTCGCATAACATCTTGGGGTACATCTTTGCATTTTTTAGCATCACATCTAGGTATATGTGCTAGGTGATACTTCAATCTATTTATTCCTCCCCCATTATATACTACACCGCAATACCAACATGTAACAACTCCTTTTTTATGCCCCGGGATGGCCTGTTTCCAAGCATGGGAAGTGAGAATGGAATGCAAATAAGGGAACAAGTGAGCATGTGTTATAAGCAGCATCAAATTCTTCTCACAGCACATTGCAGACGTAGTACCCTCCAGCAGTGAGCCCGTTCCATGGTCTGCATCCTCTATGGTGTGAGCAGGTATCGAGGGTCTGAGAGTACTCAGATAGCCGTCTGAAGAAGTGATAACAGTGATTGGGTAATCAGCAGGAAGCAAGAGTTAAGCACAAATTGCAGTGACAACATTTCAGGACTGCATACTCCTCTCTAGGTTTCTTCGATAATAATTTATTCAGCATTCTAGAACTGTCATTTTTGATAAATAAGAAGTATCTCAGTAATACTTGTATTTCAGTTTGGTTTTGCTATCAACATTTTAAGTAGAAGTTACATATCAATAGATCAGTATTGTTATCCATGTGCTGCCATTGTATAAGTTATCTGGAAGTTTACATATTGTTTGTCGGTTGTTGTTTCACCAATATTTTAGAAACAATCCTAGCTTAAAAATCACTGTGAAAGCAGAAATTTCATTCTTGGGTTTACATGCAAACTGTTTGTAAAAATGTCACTAGATAATGAATTTCCGGCAGTTCTGAGGGTTGGCATATTACATACTGCCATGTTAGAGTTATAGTTTATTACAATAAGGGGAATGCACAAGCAATAGGCAGACTGCCTACCTAGAGCACTACTCAACCACCTTAGGCACCAACTAAAGAAAATTTCACAGACTTACAAACATGATACTTATTACAATTTGTTACATCGAATGAATTGTGATTAGCATCTCCATATCTTTGGTTCAGCCCCCTTGAAGTAAAGTCAAATCTCTTGCTGCAATTCTTATGCCCACATACAAACAAGCAATTGAGTCTTCAATAGATCTGAAAAGCAAACTCAAAACAAACCCCTGGCATCAACAACAAAAACATCTCCTGTGCAAAACACGAATTCAAACCCTTATTTATCATATTTAACAAGAACTAGGTCGGCAAAACCTGATCTCAAAACATCCATCTCCTTGTGCCAAAATTGTTATAAATATTAATCTTTCCTTGGATGTATTTAATTTGGGATATTCCAAAGATCCCTAAATGTAGTTTGTCCTGTAGTCCACATGTGAAAGACATGTCATTTACTTGTCCTCTTGTCCAAACTCATTTTGTAATTCCTTTTATAAAGGTAATTAGTTTTTCCTCCTTAAGAGGATCTCGACACTTTGCACACACTAATTATGAATGTTTCATCCATAGAAGTTCGAGTTGCAAATGTAACTCCTTTCTCATATCTATAAAAGAGATGCTTCTCCCTCATTCTTCTACACACATCACATTGATGTTATTGTAATGAGATATTTTGCTCCAACTCTCACTCTCTCTCTCTCTCTCTCCGTCCCTCCCTCCCTCTCTCTCTCCCCCACTCCCCCATAGCCTTTTGCCTTCATTCATAATATTCACAAAGGGTCTTTTTTGCTTTTCCCTTTCAAAATATTTGTCTCCTTTGTTGCTTTCTTTTGGTGTATGCTCTTGGAACTTGCTTATTTCATGGTAACATCTCTTCTCAGTTGACTTGCTTTTTTGCATGGTATCGGAGGTAAGGTACTAATCCTTGTTTGAGTTCTTGTTTGAGTTCTTGGTTGCCATTCATTGGTGCTCACCTTATTTGGAGACTTTTTCTAAGAGGATTTTTTTTGTAGTTTTTAGCTCATTCTAACTATTTATGTGTGTTTGTTTTATCATTTTTCTTCTTTTTTCTAACCCCCTTTGGAAGGCTGCTTGTCAAAGGGTTATTTTCTTGCATTTTTCATCTGTTCATTATTCAGTTGCAAGATTTTTAGTTTTCTGTTTTCATCTCAACGTAAAATCAAAATCTCTATATTTTGCTTTTTATAACTATGAAAACTTTGTATTGGCAATTCTATATCGTTGTTGTAGCATATATAAATATCTCTATATTGTCAGTATAATCTTTATCACAATTTATTTGCAGCTAGTTTTTGTTTAAACAAAAAAAAACTCTATTCATATTTCTATATATCTCTTTTAGGCTAAAGCTTTCATTTAATTCTTTATCCCTGCTCTTCTCCCCCAACCTAATTGCAATAGCACTTTTCTTCTCTGGTCTCAGTTTGCCGCCCCTTTTCCCTCATCACCCTCTTGTTTGGCTTATTGGACTCCCTTTAATTTTTGCATGTGCTCCCTCATATTAATGTTACTGCTGTCCCTGCATACCTTTATCTTCTTGACCAACATTTTTGAAGCGCTCATTCAACCTGTTGAATAAGATTAGAAGATCAGAAGTTGTCTTTTTCTCATAGATATGAATTCATTATCATTGACCTCCTTACGTCTAAAGCTTTCATTTAATTCTTTATCCCTGCTCTTCTCTGCCAACCTAATCGTTGTAGCATTTGTCTTCTCTGGATTCAGTTTGTCGCCCCTTTGCCTCATCACCCTCTTGTTTGGCTTATTGGACTACCTTTCATTTTTTCATGTGCTCCCTCATATTAATGTTACTGCTGTCCCTGCATCCCTTTATCTTCTTGACCAACATTTTTGAAGTGTTCATTCAACCTGGAATAAGATTAAAAGATCACAGGTTGTCTTTGTCTCACAGATATGAATTCATTATCACTGACCTCCTTACATTTTGCTCTCCTATCAAGCACATGTCTGCTCTCTTCTTTTTCGCAATTTCTTCTAATTTGTCTGGGGGCCCTCTTGTGTAGCTCGCGTAGCCTCCCTCTTTTATATCTCAGCCTGTGTAGTCCTTTGTCGTGTATTCCTTTCTTTTTCTTTATTCTTTTGTCTTTTTTTGCATTCTCATTAGTAGTTTCTCTGTGCTTTTATTCCTTCTAATATTCTTGGTTATTCCTAATTGATTCTCTGCTTCGTCTAACGTTTCCTTCTTCCAGGTTTTAATTAATCATTATATTAATGTGTTGTTTTTTACCTTCCTTCTAACCGTTTTCTTGTAGGACTCATATTCAGTTCATTTGTCATATGCGTTCGGTTATTATTTTTTCACAATTTTTTAATTTTAACTTTTAAACTTATTCATTAGTGAGCTATTTTGTAATACGTTATTCTTTAGTTGTAATTTCCTTCTTTTCATTATTATCTTCATAATATTGTTGTTAGGTATGTTTTTAGCACTTAAGCGACTTTCTTCAACCATATTCTTTGTCATATTTGTTGTACATTATTAGCTTGTTTTTTTAAGCACACAATTTAGAAATTTTGCATTAAAAGGTTTATTTTCCTTCTTTTCAATATCATTTATATTATGTTCTTTTCACATACTTGTCCAAATCTTACACCTTGTTTTATCTTATTAAGTGTTTTAAATAAGGGAGGTTTTTTTCCTCCAACCTTGTCAACTCCAATTCCGGAAATTAAACTCAACAGTTCAAACTAGCATTCATAGAAAACTCATTTTTCATTATCTTTTCTTTTAAACATATTTTGGATGTTGCAACTAATGCTTCTGTTGAGCTCGCTGCATCTGCCACCCAAGCTGAAAAAGATGCTTGGAAAACTAAAAATGAAGAGGCTTTAGGATTGATTGGAATTTCAATTATTCTTGATTTATATGTATTGATTGCAAATTGTTCTAAAGCTCATGAAGCATGGACCTGTTGATGTGAGTTTTGTTCTACTACAAGATGCATGATCAAATACTTAATATTTCGAGGAGAAATACCAAACACTCAATCCTCTCTTGATATAAGGTCATCTCTCATGCTAAATAAGATCATGAAATGATTTTAAGGCTCCTTCTTAATTATGGACTTCACTCAGTTTTATAATGTGATATGTTGGTTATTACAAAGGGACTTACACTATTCATTCAATGGATATCAACTCTTGCACTTCTAAAGGTTTGGCTTTATAATTTGCAATGAAAATATAATTTCTAACTTCCACTTCAACTCCAACTTAGAGTTACTTCTACCTCTAACTAGGAATGCAAGGAATCGTGGATAAACTTGGACTTTACTAGATGCAATCTCGCTAGCAACTCCACCCATCTAGTGCAAGCTTCTAACGAATACACAAATGATTTTCACATCAATATCCTCTCTCCAATTTCATCATCTGGATGCAAACAAAAGATTGAACATCAATAAGTTAAATATTTTCATCAGCTCATGACACAAGGCACCATTACCATGGACAGGAGACTAGTGACCCAGATTTGTCGAGTCATTCAAGTGAACATCCACAATGACTTCCATCCAACTAAACTACTTCCAGACAACATGATATAAAATCCTAAGCTAAGTGAGGAAATATGGATCACCATGCAATAATGCAAATTTGATCACAACAATTCACCATGCAAGACACAACAATGAAAAGTAGAGCAAATTTAACATTATATAAAACTAACAATTCTCCAAAAAGCCCTTGCTTTACAAATGAGAGGGGGTGGAGTTTATATAGGAGCCCCAATTACAATGAATGGCCAAGATTGATTAGAAATCAAGGGCCTAGATTAATCCACACAATCCCAAATTAGGGTTTCATAACCATCTGCTACAAATATTAAATGGTCACCAAATTACAATTAAGCACCACCATGTGGGCCAATGAAAAAATTATATTCTCCTCTTCGACCAATGAGAAAATTCAAATCCATAACAACTTGATAAGGATGAATGACATGTGGACTAATGAGAAGAGTGTCCATTGTAGACAATGCCACCTCATCACCTTGGGAGATGTGTTCCTTGCCCTCATCCTCCTTCACATTCAATGAACCTAGACACCATCACAAAAAATCATCTCCATATGACACTTGGCATATTTTTATTGATTGAGGATAGACTGCCACATCAACTAACTTATCCTTTTGAACATGATAAATACCCTTGCTTGTTAAGGTGAGATCATTTGTTACTCCTCTATTTGTGATGGCTCCCCCTCTCAATTGCTTCATCTTCTTGAGATTTCTTTGTTCTTTTTGTCTTGGAGCTTCTTCTTGTCCAAGTCTCTTAAGTTGTTCCAAATGAGTTTCACCCCAGCCTTCCTTCAACACAAAATCTCTGTTCGTGTAGATGGCAAGTTAACGAACCACAAATGTCCTAATTTTCTAAATTTCCCTCCTTGGAAATTTTGAGCTCCTCTTTCATGTCTCGGTCACCTTGGAGTTCTTTTCCATCTTTGATAACAAACATAATCTCATCCCTGGTTTGCTTCTCAAACTCATCATGGGAACATCCTCATTGTATTTGGTTCATCCAATTCCTAGCCACCTCCTGTCTCGGCTTGAGGATGTATCTTTGAAATGCCTCTAGCGTCAATATGCTTAGCCCTACAACAAAAGATATAACCATTATTGCATTCCTCTCTTCAGTAAATCTGATGTAGAAATCAGAGGTTAGTTCACATCCAAAATATTATGATCAGAAATTTATCAAGCAATATCAGACCTGGCAAATTGTTGATTTCTAGGATCGCTGCAAATGTATTAACAATTGTCATTGTATTGATTGTGTTCCAAATGCAAATGAAGGCTTACTAATAGGAGAGGAGACACGTCTCTACGGTTAAACAACACTAATTAACGTATTAATATAATTGTAATATAAATAATCATATATGTAACTCATCTTAAGCATATATGTAATATTAATATGTTAACCATATATGTAATATATTATTATAAAATAATATAATATATATTATTATATTATTATATAATAATGTATAATATATATTATATATATTATATTTATCTTAAAGATGATTTACCATCAATAAGGTATCTCATGTCAAAATCAATCTGATAGAAGCTACAACCTTAACACTCCCTCTTAGCTAGGGAGGATTTATAGAACACATTATGCTCTTGAGAATATGAAGAGATATCATCTATTCAATTCACTCTGAGGCTAAATTTCTCACCTTTCATAACACACAATTAAAGCAATTTCCATAACTTTAAAACACCACCTTAGGTGTGGTCTATAAGTAGTAACTATGTCATGGGGTCTGGCAAGATCCGACCCAAAGAACCATAACAAGTTGGTTATCATGGTGTCTGGCGAAATCCGGCCCAAAGAACCATGATAATAGGTTTACCATTTATAAGATCACCACCTTACAATGGTTACCTTCTGTCTGTTCGTTATCATGACTTCCAACACTCTGGGACAACAACTTAATGAAGTGTGTCATGATAATAGGTCTACCATTTATAAGATTGTCACCTTATAGTGGTTACCTTTTGTTTATATATGTCAATGAAAGATTGTCACCTTTCATTACATATCATATGTGAAATAGTAACCACCATGAACTAAGTTAGAGGGTGGTGCAAAGGCTTTCACCTCAATTCTCTCTCATAGAGAAGAATGCATTATAAAGAAATTCACTTCGATATCATTTACAAGGATTGTACTTCAAAAATTCTCCCTTTGAACAATGATCCTGGGAAGTCAAGTCTAATAGTTACTCCCTTAGAGGCTCTCTTCCCCGAAGGATTCTTGTCAGACTCACTCTAAATCTAATATCAATTTTCTGGTGATAAGTCATCACTTCCTCATGATATGCATAGGAGTAGGCCCATTAACATCATGCAGTCACATACATGTATTTATAGGTCTTCCCTCTCAGTATCAATCTTCTAAGCTCCTACGTTGCTTTAGAAGTGTCATACTCCTTTTTAATGTAGAAGGATCTCATAATCTCAATCATTAAAGATGTCTGCTTCAAGAGCATCACTTTATCCATCTTGATCATCAAGATCTTTGGAGCTACTATTATGAGATTGATTCCACACAATATTTGGTAGCATTTGTAAAGTACCAACTTTCTTTTCTTATGAGAACATCTTCAAAAACAAGAAAAAGTGTATAGAATTACAAATAAGAGAGAGATAAATGTAAAAGATAGAAATACATATCCGCACATGAAGATTCATAAATTGTCTTCTTAGATTATTTGAGAATGGAACATCTCCCCTCTAAAGAAGGTTCAAGTGGGAATGGAGCATTGACTATTATTCCCCCCACAATGTAAAATTCTCACTCATTCTATATTGTTGAACAATTTTGCATCAAATCAAATATTACAACTTCTTTCCAAGTTCCAACTTGCTCTTTTCATCCATTGAAGGTCCAAACATTCATTAAGCTTAACAGTAAAAGCAAACATGTCCTTCCATTTTCTTAAACTCGTCTACAATATGTCAATA
Source organism: Cupressus sempervirens (assembly GCA_028749045.1). Classification (NCBI taxonomy): domain Eukaryota; kingdom Viridiplantae; phylum Streptophyta; class Pinopsida; order Cupressales; family Cupressaceae; genus Cupressus; species Cupressus sempervirens. The sequence goes on from CM053793.1 coordinate 346,466,068, forward strand.
TCTTGATTGAATATGAGTGTGCCACATGAATGAATCTACAACTCATACGTCAAGTTCCATTCATCAAAGAGAGACTCGTAGATGGTTCAAATAAATTCTTAAAAGCTTCATTAATGTCTCACAACAACTTAAATTTCCTTTGTTCATGCAAAGGTATCTATTTGATCTTTTGATTAAACCTATATTATGCACATCTTGTAATCCGTGCATTCCAAATTTATATCATTGGTAAATCCATCACAACATGGTTTACTCCCTCTGAAATAATATGATCAAGATCAGCAAAGGTTGACTAAATCATATCCTCTATATGCTCCCTCTCTTTTAAGGTTGCCTCAAATGTTAGCCTCCCTCAGAATTTTAATCTTTCTCTTTTTCTTTTCTTTATTGGGTCTGTCTCATATTGTTGTAGGCAAATGATACTCAATGAGGGAATATAGCACTTTGGTCCATATATGCATCATAATAAAATTTCCTTCATATTTTGGAGGTACAACATTGTGCAAGTTTGTCGATTGTTTACACAACTGACACACTGGAATCTACGTCATCATTTGGAAATAAGAGGTATTGGTCTTTTATTATCCACTGGCTTTACATTTTTTTAATATTTATTTGTCATTCATTCCTTTTCTCATTCTATGTTTAGGGCTCATTATCTTAGACCCCTTTCGAATGCTTAATTATATATTGAAATCAATATATTTCGATAAAGGCTCTGAGCTTGTTTCTTCCGTAACTATACAAACAACCCTATGTCTATTTATCTATGTTTGTCCACGTCGTAGATCTTGCACTTCGAATCAATCTTAGTAAATGGGTCTCAATATCCACTACTTTTGGTGTGATGTTTGTTCAATCCTTCTAAGTTTTGTATTAAGTAGACTTTTCATCACCTCCTTCAATGTTACGTGGTAATTCCTTGAACTTACAAACCCCTACGAGGTTTGAGTTACAGATCTAGCATAGAACTCTGTTAGCTTCCACAGTCCTCAAATTCAAACTCTTCTTTTCAAGAGTCTAAATAGTTGAATACTATGATGATTTTGGTATGATTTTGGTATCAATTGTGTCTGCTTCTTCGCTGGCCTACTCTACTCTCCTTCTCAACCTATGACCATTCGTCAATGGCATTTGTTACTCATGTGTATCAATTTTTGGCTCCTTCACGTCAAGGCACAAAATACACAAGGCATTAAATTGCGATTTCTGCTCAAACACCAATCTCGACAAAACTGACGCACTTGGGGGCAGTAAAGAAGATGAGCTATTAGTAACCTTTGTCCACACACAAAGAATGAGGGGTTCCACTGCTTATACTAGAGATTTCTTATCGCTCTACATAGATGGGATAATCTAGAGTCCATAACTAATTCCACCAATTAAAATAAGTAGTGACAAATCTTTGCAACCTACAGTAAGAGTAGTCTATGCACGAGGATTTGGGAGAGATCTCTTTACCCGAGTTCTACATCCCATGGAAGTCACCACCATGTGAGCGACTATAATAAGCTTCCCACCCAAAGCAAAGCCTACTTTGCTCAAACTATTGTCATTTGTTGACTGTAGATCGTCTGTCCCATACGCCAGTGCAAAGGTTAGAGTTATTTGCTACATGATGATTTTCAATACCAATAAACGCTTCATTTGTGGTAAACTCCTCTCCTGGAACCCTAATTTCTTTGTATAAACCAACACCATCAGGTTTCCCCTCCATTCTAAGCGCTTAAGTCTCTACTAGACCCATTGACAAATCATAGACATGAAGAGAATCTATGTCAAGGCTTGATACATAAATGGATTTGTCAGGGAAAGAATTGAATGCTTTTAGTGTCCCTTCATTTACACATCTATTGTGAGGGAGACATTTCAAGCGTTGCCAAACTTACTCACATTCCTTGACTCTATTTCACATAGATAGTTGGTATTGAATTCTTTTTTTTATGAGAATACGTCACATATGGTCATCTCAAAATATCCTTTCACTATCTCGTGCACAGTTTGATAGCAATAGTTTATTATAGAGATCAATATTGTTATGTAGAGCTTATGATGCATCTTTCTCCTTATCTCTTGTTTATTAGTTACATTTGCAGTTGGCTCTAATACCATGTTGATTTCTAGGATCACTGCAAATGTACTGACAATTGTCGTTGTATTGATTGTGTTCCAAATGCAAATGAAGGCTTATAAATATGAGGAGACATGTCTCTACAGTTAAACAACACTAGTTAATATATTAATATAATTGTAATATAAATAATCATATATCTAACTCATCTTAAGCATATATGTAATATTAATATGTTAACCATTTATGTAATATAGTATTATATAATAATATATAATATATAATATATTATTATATAATAATGTATAATGTATAATATATATATATATATATATATATATATATATAAGATATTTATCTTAAAGATGATTTACCATCAATAATGTATCTCATGTCAAAATCAATCCGACAGAAGTTACAACCTTAAAAACAAATGAGAAATTCGAAACTTATTGCACTCACTAAGGCTTCTAAATTGATTTTCTTAGATGCCCAAAGTCTTGTTGCTAACCTTATTCTTGCCCAAACTCACTTAGAAAAAGAAATGGGGGGGAGAAAAAATGTTGATTCAGGTCTGCTACTTGAGTCTCAACTGGGGCAGAAAAACGCTACTGCTATGGCTGAATTCACTGCCGGGTTAGGACCCTAATCCATTGACTTTCATGGATTATATTACTTCGATATAAAAAAAATATGGTTGATGGATTGCCTCACATTATTCTTTCTAAAGTTGTATGCACTGGTTGCATGAGTGGTAAGTTGCATAGGGAGCCCCTTCCAAATGGTAAATCATGGAGGGCAACTCATAAGTTGTTCCTAGTCCATAGTGACCTATTGAGACCCATGGAGAATAACTCCATCCAAGGATCAAGGTATGCACTTACTTTTGTTGATGATTTTTCTAGGAGAACATGGATCTATTTTTTGCATAGCAAAGATCAAGTTCTTCATACTTCTATTGAATTTCATTTATTTGTTGAGAGGCAATCCGGTTTTAAACTTAAGATTCTTAGAACTGGCAATGGGAAGGAATATGTGAATAATGTTTTTCATTCTTATTTGAAATCGTGTGGAATTAAACATGAGCTTACTATTCCTTATACACCACAACAAAATGGTGTGGCAGAAAGAAACCATAGGACCATTGTGGAAATGGCTAGATGTATGTTACATGCTAAGAATATGCATTATTAATTTTGGTCCGAAGCTATGGCTTGTGCCACTTATCTTATTAATAGGACTCCTACCAAAGCTCTTAAGGACATAACTCCCAAAGAAGCTTGGTCCGGTAGGAAGCCCAATTTACATAACTTGAGGAGTTTTGGATCTATTGCTTATGTTCATACCCCTAACTAAAAAGGCATAAATTAGATGCTAAGTCTTCTTATATTTTTGTTGGGTATGATGAAAATACTAAGGGTAATAGAGTTTATGATTCTACTTCTAACAAAGTGCAAGTTGCAAGGGATGTTTGTATTGCAGAAAATGGCGTTCATGATTGCTCTAATTTGCAAGACGTAGAATTTAGTGGCACTAAAATAGTGCTAGTGGAGGACCAACCTCCTTCTCTAAACCCTACTCCTACTCTCAACCCTGCTCTTCAAGCACCATCTTTTATTCCTCCTATTTCTTCTAGTGATAGTAATGATGATAATGTCGATACTAATGATGCATTTATAGATCATGACTCTTCTTCTAGCGATGAGTCTATTACTACTAGGAAAAATCCTAAATGGTTTCAAATGTTACTTAATGAAAGAGATAATTATCTTACTGGATTTGGTGGACTTAAACCTAGGAGGATTAATTATTGCAATCATGCTTTAATGACTTCTATTATGCAATCTAATGATCCTAAGTCTTTTGAACAAGCTAACTCTCAACCTCATTGGCAAAAGGCCATGCAAGAGAAATATGATTCCTTAATTGCTAATCAAACTCGGCATTTAGTTTTTTTACCTCATTGTAAGAATTTAGTTTCATGCAAATGGTTATATTAAACCTATGTACCCCGAGTATGTATCCCCAGCAAAAAACCCCAAGTTTCCAAGACGTTGATGTCCCTAGGATGGGGGGACAGGTATGGGATATACCCCGCCCCAAAATGCCAAAACTCACAGGGGACGTTTCGGGTACTCAGGGACGCTTGGGCAAAAAAAGGGGGGCGGCTTGCTGTCCCTAGTTACATTTCGTCAAACACTTTGCAAGCAAGCTCTAATACCACTGTAATAACCCTCCTCTAATCTGCCCTCCTAAATGCTGATGAAAGCTCAAGGAATTTCATCAAACAATTCACATGCAAGGGATGTATGACTGATATAGTATTTCAGCTAGCTTCAAATGACTTTCTTCAATTTGCATCAATGAGAATCTTGTGCTAGAAGACTACAATGGACTACACAATGATCTAACATGAGTGTGCTACTAATTTTGACAATATTCAATGCATATATATGATCTAAGCATGAGAAATGAACACCTACAGAGAAATGAACACCTACAGCCAACTGCCATTTTTACAAACAGTTGGTATGCAAACTAACTAGCTGATAAACAATGATATTAAATTGCTTAAATGACACCAGCAACTATTATCTTCTTAATTGCAATGAAAATTACAATGCTCATGAAATATGGCCAAGACTTTGGCATTTACATGGATTACAAAATGATAATGCTGGTATAATGCACACTTACAGCTGAAAGCTTATAACACCCTAAAAAACAATACTAACAAAAGAACCTGGTTGTAGATGGCTATAATAATTTTCTTCTATGCTGCCCCTTTTGCTTTGTTTTTTTCAAACTACTTTTTCGGCTTGCTTTTTCGGTTCCACTTTTTCCGCTTTCTTTTTCGATTCTGCTTTTTCCGCCTGCTTGTTCAGTTCCGCTTTTTCCGCTTGCTTTTTCGATTCCGCTTTTTCCGCTTGCTTTTTCGGTTCCGCTTTTTCGGACTGCTTTTTCGTTTCTTCTTTTTCGGATTGCTACCCTATTGAATCTCAAGACCATATCTTTCAATGGCATCAAGATTTTCAGCTTGAAGGGATTTCGTCCTTCAAACTATTGAGACATAACCTCCAAAAAATTCTCCAATTTTTTTGATATTTCCAACCATGCTTAAAAGAAGCTCTCCCATTTCTTTTATAGTGTTCTCACAAGAGCTCCATCCTTCGTTTTCTCAATGTGAGATAAAAAATAACTCCCTTTATGTAACTTATGTCTCCAATGTGTTATCAAATAAAAGGGACTCTTTTAATTTAAATATTTCCCACAAACTATAGTCTATGTATTAATAAAGTTAAATATTTAAATTTAACTTTATAAAATAGCTTTATCAATGCAAAACAAATCTTATCAATGATAAACAAGTCTTCTTGCCGATTTTAAACAATTACCATCGACATAACGCTGCCACTGGATGTCCACCCATGCCCAAGATGACTTACTATAAATAGTAAGTATGCCTAAAGTTGCCTCAAAACCCCTCAGAAAGACTTGCAACTGAAACTATCTATGCCAAATGGCCTCTAAGCCCTTTTGATGTACTGGTTAGCCTACGGGACTGTGGGGAAATAGGCTAATGACAACATCATGCTATGAATGCTAAAAAGGGGGCATTACAGTCCGCCCTTCCCAAAATTGTTTGTCCCCAAGCAATGGTCGAACAACAACCCAATCAATCCACCTGGATCCCAAATGTAGTCATGAACTATAGTGTTGTCAGTCAACATAGGCTCCTGCAACAATCTGTGAAAATTAACCAAGAGGAATCCATAAATGAATCGTGAATCACGGTGCAACTGAACTCCAAATCCACTACTGCCACAGTCAGGAACCCATGAGGCACAAACTCAAAATATTAGACCCCAAGTAGAGTAGATCACCGAAACTGTCAACATAATAAACACCATCCACAACCCACCGTGTTATGTGGAATGCACACTCCAACTCTGCTACAATAGTGACCACTCCCACATGAAACTGCACCAAATACAGAGAATCCACACATTGTACATCTGTTGCAGTTAACACAACTCTACAGATTACCGGCCACTGTCTCATAACCATAACACCCATACACTGTTGATGGTAAATAGTCATTACATGGTAGATAGCAAAAATGAGAGCCCAGTCCAAACCTGTCTGCCATCAAGTCCTCAACACATGGATCAAAAGCAAACCGATGAACATATCCTTCAGTAGAATGCTGGTAAAAAGAACCAATCTCAGTCAAAGACTCATCTTGCAGACGTGATATGACCAACTATGACTGATCATCAGCTAAGTCAGAGGATGATATAGCCAAGAGTGCAGAATCAACAACAACATCACTAGTCTCTGTGCCCTCCAAGTCAAACATATCACAATGCTCAGCTGCAGCGCCCAACTCAGTTGAACCTGCCTCCAGTGGAAATGGACCAAATATGCCAATAGTAGTGTCGTGGACAGATATATCCTCATCTCCACTACCTCTATCAACCTCGACCATGGACATCCGCGGATCACTAAACACCACAGTCCGTGATTGTACAGAATCTGGTAAAGACTGAAGTCGCTCTAACTCCATGGTCACCTTAGCCAAATGAAACTGTGACTCCTCGAAAGCCAACTATGTACTCTCAAGAATCTCAGAAGTCACCTCCAGCTGCTGAGTAAGCTCACTCACCTCATCTTCCTTGGCCAATAATGCATCGTATGCTGTACTCCCCCACTCCATAAGATAATCTCTGTCGGCTACCAACTGCATATAATTTTGTCTCAGAATCCGGATAGCCTCCCATAAAGAGTGGATCTCTGTCAAGGAAAGATAATTGCCTCTCTGCTCATCACTAGTAGGAGAACCCCATCCATAAATTGCTAACAACTAACGAGCAGCATCAAAATGCTCGCAAGTGATAGAAATGTCTCGCTCGCCAACTCTCAGCTGACTAGACACATGATTGTGCCGACTGGTCGAACTTCTATACTCTATCCCTGGTACACTGTCCAAAGGAGTAACCTCGGAATAGCTATCATCTGTAATACTTAGATCCTGGGACTCTTCTATAGACTCTATCATATCTGAGAGATCATCAACCCATTCCAACAAGAATGGTCGACTGGATATATGAACAATGCCCAACACAGGTGTGTAAAAACTAAATCCAGCATCAAACAAGTTGCTGACATGGATGAGAACTACACCTGGCAAACTACTAATCAAGTCCATGATGGTGCAATAGATACTACTACCAAGGAATGATAGATATCTCTGGTCAAAACGATCCCAAATACTAAGATAAGGATCCCAACATCTAATCCATGAACAGAAACCAGCTGGCAATTCAAGTAAACTTCTCACCTGAGTAATGTGAACAATACCAACTGACTTCACGCACCTGTCTACAATCTTTGAATCTGGAGTGTGAATGCTAGACATACTCATATCATCATCATGTAACTCCACTGTAAAAGAAAACTGAGTCCCTGGTATACACGCTAACTCCCGAACTGAAATCACCTCAACACAAAGCTCGTCCACGTGTCTCTCAAAATCCTGAAGAGCCAACCGAGTACACACCAAGGAATTTCGAGTATCCTCCAGCTCATGAAAAAGCCAGTCAACCTCCTTCTCCTCCTTCACTGCATCTTCCTTGATCTGTTGTAAGTCGTCACAAGAAGAACTTGTTGTGACTCCTTTCTGTCTCTCCTCTATCTCATGTAAAGAAGCATCCAACTGTGCTTGATACTCATTTTCTGCAAAGTCTTGAATGCTCACTTTTTGATCAATTGTACTCTCCTCAAACATGATAGTATCCTCAACTGATGTAACTTCATCTAGCCCAACTGTACTGGAATCACTATCTGTGTCAATCGCACAATCCGGTGTGCCTGTGATATCACCTTCTGGCTCAACCTGCACAACGTCTGTAACCCCTTCTACCTGTGAAGATGATGCAAATAAACCATTACCTGAAGATGTGCTAATGTCTCCCTATATTGAATCAGCATGTCTATTAAACTCCTCATACAAATTTTTTCCTGTCATAGGGAAGGTACGATCCTTAGGCCTATCAAAACGTTCAATCAGTCTCTCCTTAAACTCCACATAGGAGGTAATGTGTGCATGACCCATAGTGACCATACCATGATGCCACCACTTGTGTGCTAACCCATCCAGGTGAATTGTTGCATACTTAATAGCTTCTTCCTCAGGCATAGGGTTCATTTGAAAATATGTGTCAAGCTTTTGAACCCAAACTCTTGTTGTAGACTTCCCCGAGCGATCATAATATGGTAACTGAAGTTTCCCTACTTTCTTCCGTAGCTCATAGCTCTGGTTCTTGTCATGTCCACGTGGCATATGCTTCATCCACACATCTATATACTCCCTAAAGGTAATTGCAGCTATAAAATCTGAACCTCCGGCTTCCCAATCTCTCCTCAGCTGGTCTTGTATATCAGTGATCTGGGGCTTTGGTACGGGCTGCTCTGGAGCTCTAGGAGGAAATGTTGGAACCATGGGCCTCAAACTCACTGTCCTAGTTTGCTGGGGTGCATGACCGAAATTGTTCTCAACTTGTTCGCCTCCATTATGTGCCCCATCTTGATTATTACCATTCTGATTATTTCCTCCAACCACATTAGCATTCGACCCTATTTGACGAGCCATCACCTGCATCATAAGCTCAAATCTCTGACTCTATTCATGTGCTCTTTGCTCTGTTGATCGTTGTCCCTGTGCTAAGGTGTCTAATAATTGTAAGAATCTTTCCTTTCCCTGATCTAGACCGGCATTCATTTTGTCAAACATTTTTCTCTCTCTGGCTAATCCAAATTCCCTATAAGACCTCCACAGGATGGCAGGACTTATAGCTCTAATACCACTGTAATAACCCCAATAGGTTATAACTTCTTCAAACACCAAAAATCTTTATAATTGCAGTTGTTTGACATTTCGTCAAACACTTTGCAAGCAAGCTCTAATACCACTGTAATAACCCTCCTCTAATCTGCCCTCCTAAATGCTGATGAAAGCTCAAAGAATTTCATCAAACAATTCACATGCAAGGGATGTATGACTGATATAGTATTTCAGCTAGCTTCAAATGACTTTTTCTTCAATTTGCATCAATGAGAATCTTGTGTTAGAAGACTACAATGGACTACACAATGACCTAACATGAGTGTGCTACTAATTTTGACAATATTCAATGCATATATATGATCTAAGCATGAGAAATGAACACCTACAGCCAACTGACATTTTTACAAACAGTTGGTATGCAAACTAACTAGCTGATAAACAATGATATTAAATTGCTTAAATGACACCAGCAACTATTATCTTCTTAATTGCAATGAAAACTACAATGCTCATAAAATATGGCCAAGACTTTGGCATTTACATGGATTACAAAATGATAATGCTGGTATAATGCACACTTACAGCTGAAAGCTTATAACACCCTAAAAAACAATACTAACAAAAGAACCTGGTTGTAGATGGCTATAATAATTTTCTTCTATGCTGCCCCTTTTGCTTTGTTTTTTTCAAACTACTTTTTCGGCTTGCTTTTTCGGTTCCACTTTTTCCGCTTGCTTTTTCGATTCCGCTTTTTCCGCCTGCTTTTTCAGTTCTGCTTTTTCCGCTTGCTTTTTCGATTCCGCTTTTCCCGCCTGCTTTTTCGGTTCCGCTTTTTCGGACTGCTTTTTCGTTTCTTCTTTTTCGAATTGCTACCCTATTGAATCTCAAGACCATATCTTTCAATGGCATCAAGATTTTCAGCTTGAAGGGATTTCGTCCTTCAAACTATTGAGACATAACCTCCAGAAAATTCTCCAATTTCTTTGATATTTCCAACCATGCTTAAAAGAAGCTCTTCCATTTCTTTTATAGTGTTCTCACAAGAGCTCCATCCTTCGTTTTTTCAATGTGGGATAAAACATAACTCCCTTTATGTAACTTATGTCTCCAATGTGTTATCAAATAAAAAGGACTCTTTTAATTTAAATATTTTTCACAAACTATAGTCTATGTATTAATAAAGTTAAATATTTAAATTTAACTTTATAAAATAGCTTTATCAATGCAAAACAAATCTTATCAATGATAAACAAATCTTCTTGCCGATTTTAAACAATTACCATCGACATACCGCTGCCACTGGATGTCCACCCATGCCCAAGATGACTTACTATAAATAGTAAGTATGCCCAAAGTTGCCTCAAAACCCCTCAGAAAGACCTGCAACTGAAACTATCTAGGCCAAATGGCCTCTAAGCCCTTTTGATGTCCTGGTTAGCCTACGGGACCGTGGGGAAATAGGCTAACGACAACATCATGCTATGAATGCTAAAAAGGGAACATTACACACTTAGGCCAAAAGATAAAAAGAATTCATGAGTAGTGTTACAACAGTACTGGGGTATGTCACGACGGCGAGATGTCAAGACGAGTTTTTGAGAAGCGAGGAAAATGGGCCTCATTGTCAGGACGGCGGGGGACAGTAGTGGGGAGGTGGAAAGGGGTGTTGTATAGTATACACATGGAACTTGAAATACTAGTTATGAAATGATGTTTTAGTAGAACATAGCAAAATCGCAACATGAACTATAACCATTGAGCATTCAACATAGTAAGATATTACATACCCAATGGTAACATTCAAAAATCAATATTCAAATAGAAATTCAAGTACCCATCCTAGGGGCGGCATGGTTGCGGAATGGTGAAGGTGGGGGTACTTAGGTACTCAAGCACCCGGTGCGAGGACATCTCGAGGACATCTCGAGGACGGATACTTCAAGGTTTGGGAGGGGGATGCGAGTCCCCATGTTACACTATTCATGAGGGACTAGGGTGTGGGATTGCCATGTTTGTCTTGATGATTTTAGGTGCAGCTATACAAGGGTGAAGTCACACTTTTTAGGTGTTGCCCCATGGAGTCAAAGCTTATCCTAACTTGACTAATGAATAGGCATTAGAATGCCAAAGATTGCACTTAGAGGCTGAAATGGAGGGGCAAAATTTGACAGTGATGTCACCATCTATTTAGTCACAATCATCTAGGCATATTTCATCCACCATTAGTACTAGTGGCAGCCTTACTAAGTCTAGATGGAAGAGAAAGATGAGCAGTGGTGAGAAGGGCTCAATGGAAAGTATGTCTAATGCACAAGCAAAAGAAAAATGTGAGGCATTTATTGGTAGATTCTTTGTTGCTATTGCTATCCCATATCATGTAGCCTGTTCCACTTATTTTTTTTAAATGGTAAAAGACATATTGAATATGAATCTCTCATTTGTATCCCCTAGTGAACATAAGCTACGAACCACTATCCTAGACAAAGAGTACTCAAAGGTTGTTTTGTTGTTTGAGGCTATAAAATGCACTTGGGGTAGGACAGACTGCTCTATTGTGATAGATGGGTGGACCGATGTTAGACATTGGCCACTCATCAATATCATTGTTACATCCCCTGCTGGCTCTTATTTTTTGAAAGCCATAGATTGCTTAAGAAAGAAGAGGGATGCAGAATTCCAGTTCACCATTTTGAGAGATGCCATAGAGGAGGTTGGGTCAGCTAGTCTAATACAGATTATCATAGATTTTGCACCTATGTGCAAATCAGCAGATTTGATGATAGAGGTTGCTTATCGGCACATCTTTTGGACCCCTTGTTGTGTTCATGCATTGAACAATGCATTGAAGGACATAGGGAAGATTGAATGGGTGAAACAAGCAATGTTAGAAGCTAGAGAAGTACAAATGTTTATATGCAACCACCACACTTCACCTGCCCTAAGGAGTTCCTCAAAGCAGCTGAGACAAGGTATATCAATTTTAATTATAGTTTACTTTTAGTTTGCTTTAAGATTATTTTTATTTATAAATGCTACAAACTTACATGTGATGTTTTTAATCATTAATGTTTAACTTTATTTTGATTTATAATTGTCTCTATAGGTATTGCACATACTTCATCTTGATGGAGGGGATGATTGAGGTGTATGAGGCCCTCTAATTGATGGTTTGATTCTAAGTCTTCTGAAGGAAAAGTGTTGAATCAAAGGATCCTTGATGACAGCTGGTTGTCCATAATGAGGTAAGTTGTTGATTTTTAATTTTGATGTTAGTCCTTTGCTTGCTGATTTTCATACTAACAATCTTAAAAAAATTAATTTCTAATTCTGATTTTAATTTTTGTTTGCATCTTGCAGATATATTTGCTCTGTCATAGCACTCATTCTAGATGTCATTAGATATGTTGATACTAACGCTCCTAGTTTGGGAGAGATATATGAGACTATTTATAGCATGTTGGGGAAGATGAAGAAAATTGTTGTAGCAAAGGATCCTACATTGGGGTTTTATAACAAGCATATTAAGCCTATTGTGACGCGGAGGTGGAATATGATAAATACCCTGCTTTATATGGCAGCCTTTGCTCTAAATCCCAAATGGTATGCACAGTTAGGTGGAAGGGGCCTCCCATGTGATGAGCCTGAGGTATTGGATGGCTTCACAAAAGCCATTGATAAGATGTATTCAGCTCAAGAGGCCTCTACTCTTCGTGCACAATTCCTTAACTTCACCAGTCTTCGTGTCCCAAACTTGGGTAAACCACAAGCAAGGTTAGATAGAGTGGTTTTGGCACACAAAGATCCTATTGGATGGTGTACCTGACATGAGAGAGATATACCTGAGTTAAAAGCACTTGGCAGTCACCTCCTTGCACAAGTTGTTAGTTCTTCAGCTGCAGAGAGGAATTGGTCCACATATTCATTTATCCACTCCATTAGGAGAAATAGATTTACCTCTAAAAGAGCGGAGAAGCTAGTGATGGTGAGTCATGTTCTTCGACTTATAGATAGTTAGACTCCAGAGTATAGGCAGACACCAACTTTGAGTTGGGTTGTTGAGCCTAAGGATGTGGCCCAAATAGATGAGGATGACACAACACCAGGATTGGTTGGGATTCCATTAGATAAGATTACGCTTCCTGTGGAGGATGATAATGAGGACTCCAATTTTGATGCCATGGTGGTAGAGGCAGAATAGGAGCATCACTCTGCTTCATTTTTCCATATTTTGTTTTCTATGTTGAACTTGAGCATCATGATGATATATTGATGCTTTATGGAAGCCCTCTAGCCTTTGGGCATATTTAGATTTTTACATTTTTATGATATTGTTCACTGCTAGACTTGTATTTAAATATTTTTTTTCACATATTGATATGCATATTGACAATTGAGTACTAAAATAAGGTATTATTTCCTAGATGGCATTCAAATGTGGTATATTAACGTTCTATAATGTTTAAATGGCATGCTTTGTGCTTAGTTTCATATGAATCACATGTATATTTGCAAACTTCAATGTATCTTTTAAATTTTCCCTAAATATATTCGTCGTCATTAAAGAATTTGTCATTAATTTTTTCCCTCTCAACAAAATTGTTAACACCTTTGTCAAAATACTTGTAACTACCTTGTGGATTAAAAGACTCACAAACCCTTTGAATAGTAGACACACTACTATGTCCTCTACACATTCCCAACTGCATGACCAAGGATCTTCTCACATGTTCTTGCATGAACTCAAACTCTACAACTACGTGACTCAATTACACTGCCAATCAATGAAATAACCAGTCTCCCTCTAAGACGCCATAGCTTACTCAAATCATCATGTCAACATCTGAAACTTTGTGCACATCATGTTGACAACCACTACAACATCCCATGAGGTATGCAACTCCTCATCTTCACTAACATTTATGTGCAACTCATCTAAGTCAGCCCCTATTAGTAGTGAAACAACATAACAAACATTCATCTATATGAATGAACATCCAAACTTGATGATAAACATATTATCATCAAATGATAGACATGTTGACATCAATGACAACACATACAACTTTCCAACAGATCAAACATTTGTTTCCCTACTATTCTTCCCAAGGAATCAGATAATGGCCTTGAAGAAATGGGAAAATTCACCCAAGGCACCACAGGATGGATGAAGAATATTCATGATATTGCATGTAAATTCATTGAAGATTTAGCTCAAATGTATACAAGAACTCTAGTTATCCTTGGCAGGACACAATGCACAAATCATACATGGGAGGATACCCATATCTACACAAATGAGACCATTCCAAACTTGGAGGCATTGACGGATATTACTAGGCAAGCATTGATGGATGGTGGGTTGCAAGAGAAAATGAGGCATATGACTTTTCTCAATTGTATGGGTCAATAATTCCTTGAGTTAACTTGATTGAGGAAAGTGATTGGTGACATCCAAGAAGGAATCCTCAGTATAATTGATGCATTGTTCACAAGGAGATTGAACAATGAAGAGATGACAAAAGATGGCTTGAAGAACAAATTGCAGAAGTTCTTTGGCATGAATTCCTTCTCAAAATATGATTGGGAGAATACTTTCATATTCTCAAACATTATGCACAAAGTTTAGGAATTAGCAGAAAATGGGAGAAGAGCTATGTAAAGTGTGAAAAGGACATAGCCATTATGTAGTTCAAAAAGGAGACTACACCAAGTGTTTTTTGTGGACGAGCTAGAAATAGTAATATCTAGATTCTCTATATTGAAAGAGGGGAATAAAGAATAGGCTATTCTGGGCAATGGGCCATTAAATCCTTAGGGGGGAATCTTGTCTCATTAATAGTCAACTTGACCCACTCTCTTGCTAGTGGGCAACCTATAATCTCATTGATCCACATGGCCCCACTCCTTTATAAAATAGAATCTATTAAATGGTTAAACCCTAATCAGGGATTGTATGGTAAAATCTTGGCCTTTGATATTGGTTGTCCATTGTAATTTGAGCTATAAAACAAGCGTGCCCCTCTCATTTCTAAAAAGGGCGAACTTGGGAAAGTATTTCTTTAGACTAGAAAAATATAAAGTAGCTCATTGAAGTTTGGTGATTACTTGCATGGTTTCTCATTCCTCTAGTAGATTACATTCGCTTAAGTTATTAGATGAACAAGATCAATGATATTGTTTCATGGTGAAATAGTTTGCTCATAACTTCCGCACTTAGATGATTTCTATGCGCTAACTTTGATCATCAAATATGCATTGTTCTTTTAATGGCATTCATTGATGATTTGAAAATCATTACCACAATGTTTGAAGATTGCACATCCTTTGTGTAATTGATTTGGCAAAGCAAAGTGTGGTAGATTTCACCAAAGCAGTCATTGTCTTTTAAGTTCTTAAGTTAGAATAGAATCCCTCAACCCTTACTCCTTAGTTTCAACATATTGCACTAGAACACTTGGAAGTACTTTTCATTGCCAAATCATTTGAATATTCCTCATGGTGAAAACTATCTAAGATGTCTTAGAGAATGATGTAAGTCTCCTTTGGATTATCAACATACATCAAGCCAAATGAGCTCATATTCACCATAAAGACACATGTTCGCAATAGGAACCTTGGAGTCATCTCTATAATCTTCACAATCTTACCATACGAGGGGTCATTGTTCAAGAGAGGATAGAGTATCCTTTTGCACTTTATGTGTTGGTGTGGTCATAGAACACCCATCAACAAATACACTTTGTAATGTCCCCTGTTAGGACTTAATTGCCTTGGAATTCCTAATGAAGAATCGATTAACACCCTGATTTAGAGCCACAAAATTCGATAAATATAACTTGTGCTTATTATATATCTTTCGAGAACACAACTCTTAATTAGTTAATGCTATCAGGTTTCTCCAACCCATACTGAATATTTTGCATGATAATCTTCTAGATTAGATTGTGTCAAAAAAATTAGAATTAATGTTTTGAATCATACTCTTTGTTTCTTCATCGGGATGAAAAAATTCAAAGGAAATGATGAATAATGGAGTGTGATTCAAAATGTTGATGGTAAAAAAATTGATGTGATCTAATTCAAAAGAATTAAAAATCCAATAAAAACTCTTCTTAGAACAAATTCTTAACCTTGTCTTTGATGCTTTTCACTTGAATGGATTTACTTATCGTTCATGGATAAACAACTTAGGTTCTTGCTTTAGAACCACACTATCTATTGAGATATCTAGGCTGTTGGTTAATATATTTATGTCTGAATCTGAAAGCTCTTATGTATGCTTGCACCTCTACTTCTTTGATGATGATCATTTACCTTGATATCCTTGTGTCTCTTGAAGAGAGACAACTCTTGGTGGTTGCTATCCCAACAAGAGGGTCACACCCCTTTGCAAAAATGGTCTCTTCCCAATTCAAACTAAACCAGTGCTTAATTTGCCTTAATTATTAGTCATCTATTAATACGATGGTCTCCCTAGATATTAGTCAATGCTCCCAGAAAGGGGAACCACTGCCTTCTACTATTATTAGTTGCTGATCTAAGGAGTGGCTTTTGTTCATTGTGTGTGGAAATATCAATGCTTTGCTACCTTAAGGAATTGTTTCTTATTCACAAACATATCTCTGCCTTACTCTGCTTATTTCTGTTATATATATAATCTGCCCTTGAAATGCTCAGTGGGTTGCTCTTAAATACACTTGAAATGGATGTAGGGCTGCATCTTTTCCCGAAAAAGTACATATTTGGCAAGAGTGGATACTCTTCAAAGAGCCATGGCACTTTTCAAGTTGGTCTTGTCTTAAAACCACTGGATTTGATAAATGCAATGTCCTTTCTTTTCCCAATTAATTTGTGTAGACATAATATATATGTGAAATTACTGCCTTTAACCAGGTCGGCCAATTTGATCACTGTTATTATGAATAAACTGCTTATTGTGTCAGCCATATCAGACATAAACATATATGATGAAGTCAGTCAGCCCTTAATAACATTATTTAACAATAAGTTTACTCATAAAAATAAAACATAAAGTGCAAAATCAGTGTTGCCTTCACATCACAATGTAATTGTTTTTCTGTTATGATTAAAATTTCTAATCTTTATAATTTATAATTTAAAACCTAGGTTTTTTTTTTAAATTATCACTAGGCAGGGTAGGGCCCAGCCAAAGCACCTCAGCAGGTACCATAGCGTAATATCCCCATAGGATATTATCCCCAAATTTTTAACACAGAAATTCAACAAATACTTTTACATTCAAATGATATCTTCTTATCTGCCAAAAATTATAAAATACCCAGCTGAAATAGAAATTCAGAAATGAGATATAAATATTGCATTTACATCTCACAAAATATCCAAATTGCAGCAACAAAACTTACAATGAGATTTAGACAATCAGAAGTATGAAACAAATGAGACACATGTACGATATCTCCAACAAACAATGGGTTTCCGTCCACTGCCTCCAAGCTCGAGGGTTTTCATTCTCAAAACTGCTGAAAGGTGAAGCTTCCAAATTCTCCATGAGAGCAATATCCTTTTTCAGTCTCTTTGTTTTCACTTTAAAATATAATTTTCCACGTAAGTGAATAAAGTGTTCTTTTAATAATGAAGTGACATATATTAATATGTACTTTAGTTTAATAGTCACTTTATTAATAAATTATTTAATCAAAAGGCATTAAAATTACTGATCAATCGGGCTTGGATAATCATTTGTGATAGCTCATTCGAAAGGTCTCGGTGAGATGCTCCAATTCCAATACTGAAATACCAACATCCCTAAACTGATTGCTGACTTTTTAAAAGTAGCAAGTATTTGGAAAGCTTACTAAATCAAATCTGATTGGCCTGAAACTGGAATTGCATAGGCCAAATCTCTCTTTAATCCTTGTAAAGTCTTGGTTAGCCCATAAGACCAAGGCAAAATGGGATAATGACACATCATGAATTGATGAGCTAGAAAGAGGAGATTACAGTTCTCCCTTCCCGAAGATTGCTTGGCTTCAAGCAATCTACACCTGCTTGTTGAAACAAAATGCCTGGATCCCATATCTGCCTCATGATGCTCTGTCAATCTACTGCCTACACTAGTATAAACATTACCAAGTCCGGAGTTGTGAAGCAACTCATCATGAACCCATGCATCAATCAATTGATTGCCAAGATCCCAAATTACCCCACGTGCATAATCAATCAAGTCAACTTGCCATGTGCTTCTATCATGTATGAGAACATCATCAATCCAATTGAAATCACATACACCTCTAATCTTAAATGATGGTGGGAGTCCAACATTATGCCAGCCAACTCCTTGAAACATAACTATCAATGAGAAAGTTCATCATGGATCTCACAAACAAAAGGGCCATCCCCCTTCCCAACTGTCTGTAATATCTTGTCGCTTCATTCCAATTGTAGGTGGAATGTCAAAAATGTCCAACTGCAGTAGCATTGCATCTCTAACATGTATCCCAAATCGATGACTATACTAGACAAGCAAACTAGCAAACCTGCAGTACATGGCTTCCTCCTTCATGAAGGGAAGCATACCAAACCAATCACCCATACATCAATAAGGATAGCAAGTCCTAAATAGGTGGGCTAAATGGAAAACAAAATGCATCCCACACAATGTAACCATAATGTGATGCATGTACCGACTCCTTTGGGAAGCTTGAACCAGCACTGAGATTCCATAACTGTATCTTTGTACCAGGAATCGCACAATACAAATCATTGAGTGAAAAATTCACACCAACAATCACAATCAGCATACAAAGCTCATCAGCCCCATACAGAATATACTCTACCCAAGTGTCATCATCATGCTCAACTTTTGTGATGGTAGAGCTACCAAAGGCACTGAATAAATCTTCACAGCAATGTGGTTGACTCCCCACGCCATGAAGAGGAGAATGAATCAAGGAATACTAATCAAAACTGTCTTCTCTCCTTATGTACTCCTTAGCCATACTGATAGGCAAGTCTCCCAAGGTTGATTTGTAATTAGTATCAAGTCCACCTGTCAAATGTGACAAGCAACACTTCCTGGTTGCAATCAGCACCAATCTGAGAAATACTCTCCTCCAAGATCAAGAATTGGGACTCTTGATCAACTTCAAGAGGTGTTCCACAATCCAATTCAAAAAGTAGATTTGCAAATGTCCAATCAACACTCATCTCAAAGAGTGAGTTATCAATCAGCTTGATATCTACATTATCCCTGTGTTGCATCCAATCAGTCTACTCTCTAGAATTACTACCCTCATGTTTGATTCTCAATTCTTGACTGTCAACCTCATGCATAATCAAAGGATTAACATCATAACAATGAATGAAGTCATTTTCTTCATGCCTTTCCTTAATTGCTGCTACAAAATCAGTCTGGAAGCAACCTGAATTTTCAATTTGTACCTCATACTCTTGAGTGTCCTTAATGCCATTTTCTGATTTTTCTTCTTTTGAAAGAGTTGTCCCATGTCTTTGTGTTGTGTATTCAACATCCTCAAACTCCTCTTCCTTCTTTGATGCATGTTTCCCATCTGAAGTATCTTGGAATTCTTTTTATTCCCCATCTGGTATCAGATAATCTTTTATAAGAACAATATTGGCAATTTCACAACAGGTTATAGTACCTTCTTCCTGAAGCAATAATGGAGCAGCATTATGATCATGAAGCAAATGGGCTCTTATTAGCTTGATATATCCATCTCAAGTAGCTCCTTTATTGCTTTTTCAATTTCATCCTTATATCTTTTCAGATGCTTATAGGGAGTAATAATCATCAGTTTAGCTCCTTGCCCAAGCTTAATCACATGCTTCATACCCCTATTTGGTGGCCTCCCTAATGGTATATCCTCAAACACTTTAGAGTGTTTGGTCAAAAGCTCCTGAAATTGTGGGGGATAATCATGTTTTTTTTGCTCTGGCATCACCACAATCCTTGTTGCCCACTATACATGGACGTGTTGTATCAAACTCTCCATCCTTCTAAGTGAAAACTCTCCATCCTTCTAAGTGACACCACCTTAAGCCCCCTATCTAATAGTGCTCTAATACTATCTTCTTACCTTGATGCTCAAATTTTAGGTCCATTAGGTCAAGCTTGGAAGTGAACTCATGAAGTGACTTCATCCAAGTCATGCCAAGAATAAAATCATAGTCCTTCATGTTAACAACAAAAAGTTTCCCAACCATATCATACTCTCTAATCCGCAAGTGCATGTCATTAATCACGAGTGCTATACAATTTATGTCCACTAGCTAGTATTACTCTAAAGTCCTCGTACGCCTTTGTCTGAAGTCATGTTCTCTTAGCCAAATTTTCTGATATGAAACTATGCGTAGCATCTATGTCAACCAAAGTAATCACTCACTACCCCTATATTACGCTCCTCACTCTAAATGTTACTACTTGGTCATCATCGAAGAGCACCATAATTCCCATCAGCTAATTTATCTCCTGAGGTTTTTGTCTCTCTGATGTCCTCTGAATCAGATTGTCATCCTCGTCCTTTGAAACTGATTCCTCTGTTGCAAAATACTCTATTTCAGCTGCCTTGGCCTTTATTAACACTTGTGAGATAGGTCCCATGGTTCCCTACATTGGAAGCATAATTTCTTTCTCCTTAATGCATTGAGTTGATCACTATCTAACCTTGTCATTTAATTTTTAGATGGAAGATCTTTGTGGAAAGTTTTCTTATCTTTCTTTGAAGTAGATGCCTTAGAATGAATTTATCTCTAGAAGATGAAGGCTCCATGTCTCTACCTCTTTAGAGGCTTCCTGCAAGGTGGCTAGAGTTAAACACTTAATCCATCCCTTTAGAGGCTCTGCAAGTCCATCCATAAATAATACTAATAAACTCCTCTAAGAGATAATAACTATGACCAAAACCAAAAGTCTCTAAAACTCTGCAATGAAAGTATCTAATGAACCTCACTATTTAAGTTGGGATGATTCTTTCAAGAGTAATTTGGGGTCCTTGTCAAAACATTTAATCAACATCTCAGTGAAATCAATATAAGTAATCTGGTCATGGCCCAAAGTGACCATACCATGGTGAAACAACTCATGTGCTAAACCATCCAAGTGTAACAATACAAACTTGATGGCCTCTTCTTCCAGATTGGGTTCAGCTGAAAATAATATCCATCTTTTGTATCGATGCCCTATCATGTCCCCTCTTTAGCTCTGTCTAGCAGTGACATGAGAGTTAGCCTATAATGGAGTCTCGTAGGTTAGCAGTGGTGATCAGGGACTCAGTCAAGGTTTTCAGTGTCCAGATTTGGTAATACAATCAATAGTAGATCAATTGAGAGCAGTTCCTTGATTTTAGGAAGCAGTTCCTGTTAGAAACAATAGTCCACCAATATAACTGAGGGGGGCGTGAATCAGTTATTTAACAATTTAAAACTTTTATCCTCTTTAAACAATCTTGACCATTCAACCAAAGTAAACAACCATAAAGAGATGCACATAAACAATTACACCATATATGTTGACTAGGGAAACCTTTGATCAGAGGGAAAACCCCGATGGGAATAATGCCCACAAGATGATGTACTACTATGAATATTCCTTGTTAGAGGATGGACCCTATTAGGAGTCTTATTACAACATTTAGTACAAAGAGTCCCTGTTAGGAGACTTTCAATCCCTGTTAGGAGATTCCAACCCTGTTAGGAGTTGTGGAAGGCAGTTGAACCCACTATACAAACAGCTTCAAAATCAGATCAACAAACCCACTGTCCAATTGACCTCGGTACTATTCCTTTCAGAATAATAGATGTAAAACAAGGTTTACTTCTTCCTCTGTCTAGTACGTCGGACTTCTTCTTCTTCAAACCATGCAATCAGATTTGGAACTCTGTACTTAGTAACAATAACCCCTAAGGTCACTTGCACACATTACTAAGTTACTCTGCTTTGTTGCTTAATAATTCGCAAGTCTCATCTACACACTATATCTTAAACACGAAAAACATCTTTCCTTTATACCATGCTCAATAATAAATCCTCGAGTCGGCTTCCCACTTAATTATAACACGTTAACTAAATGAATATACATTTAATTAATGTTGCTCACAATTATAAACAAACTTTCACATGTGCGACTTCTGTACATGCTCACTCTCTAACATCATCAACGGCTAGTATACTATCTCCAGTTAACTGCGCAAGCCTTCACTATATTTGTGATGAATCACACAATACGAACTGTTTTCCTAATACTCTATTTCCATACAGTTCTCTATAGATCAACCATATCTTTTGTACAATGTCAAATTAGATTCTACGCACTTGCCCTTGTAACAAATACACACTGTAGTATGTGCTGAAAACTACGCATCATCAAATAAGTAGTATAATGTTCTTAACACAAAAATCACAGTCTGCTGCTCTAGCAGTCTTTTACAAACTTATTACTATATTGTCATCAATGAAAAACACAATCATGAATACATCACATCAATGTTCTGCAATGCTCCCCCATAGCATCAGCATTCATGCTACCAATCTCCCCCTTTGGCATTGATGGCAACATAGATGAAAAACATCTAAGTTCCAAGAATGTTTTTTTATCTCACTTTCTCCCCCATTGACATCAATGTCAAAGATGATACAATAATTTATCAGCATGACCACAAGCTAGTATGTTGCTTTACAACTTTTGTATGTAAATCCATAAACAACTCAAGTGTCTAAAGACGTTGTTGCATACCAATCACCAATTACCAAGAGTCCTTTGCTAACTTTGTTCATCACAGATACTCCCCCATTGAGGAAGCATCAGCATTCAGTCCAGTCTAACAATGGTGCTATAGACCCTAGACTGATGCACTTTTGGTGCTATAGACCCTAGACTGATGCACTTTTGCATCTTCTATTCAGAAGTAGGCAGGGGCATAACCCCAAGCATACCTCTTAGGTACTCGAATGTGTCCTTTGGTAAGGCCTTTGTGAAAATGTCTACAATCTGTTCCTTAGTGTTAATATATTCCAATCTGATTTCTTTCTCTACAACTCTCTCTTAGAGATGTGCTTAGTCTTAGAATGCAAAACAAGATTCATAGACATGCTTACTGTACTTGTGTTATCACAGTAAATGATAACAGGTTCTTTAAATGCAATTCCAATATCCTTCATCATCTACTTCATTAATATAACTTGATTACAGTTGTTTGCTGCTACAACATATTCTACCTTTGCAGTACTTTGAGAAGTGCAATCTTGTTTCTTGCTGAGCCAAGAAACTAGTCTTCCACCAAGAAAGAATGCTCCTCCACTGGTGTTTTTTCTATCATCCATATCTCCAACCCAATCAGCATCAGTATAAGGGAATAGAGTAAAATCATTACTTCTGTCATACCAAATGCCATAATCAGATGTCCCTTTCAAATATCTGAATATTCTTTTTACTGTTGCGTAGTGATATTCTTTAGGATCAGCCTGAAATCTTGCCACAATTCCAACTGCATTAGTTATATCTAGTTTACTATGAGTCAGATATTGCAATCCTCCAATCATAGATTTGTACTTCTTTTGTTCAACAGTAGGTGTCTCATCCTTGCTTGATAACTTGTGACCAATTACCATAGGAGTTGCAACAGGTTTACAATTTTCTAGTCCAAATCTTTTCAGCAAATCTTTCAAATACTTGGTCTGAGAAATAAAGATACCTTCTTTGTTTTGAACAATTTGCAATCCTAAGAAAAATTTCATTTCTCCTATCATACTCATCTCAAGTTCATTCTTCATATCTTCCAAGAATTTTTTATTGGCTTCATCGTTTCCTCTAAAAATGATATCATCAACAAATACAATGATTTCAACAAACCAGTTTCTATTTCTTTCAAGTGCAAGTTGCTATCTGTTGTTCCTTTAGCAAATCCAAGTTTTGCTAGGTATTTATCTAACCTTGCATACCAAGTTCTAGGTGCTTGCTTTAATCCATACAAGGCTTTCTTTAATCTGCAAACCATAGTCTTCTCTACTGTCAAAGGAAAACCTTTTGGTTGCTCAATATAAACTTCTTCTTCAAGTTCTCCATTCAAGAATGCTAACTTAACATCCATCTAATATACCTTGAAATATTTATTTGCTGCATATGCCAAATTCAATCTGCTTCCATTCTTGCTATAGGAGCATATGTTTCCTCATAGCCTATTCCTTCTTGCTGAAAGTAGCCTTTGCATACTAGTCTTGCTTTGTTTCTTATTACTTCTCCTTGTTTATTCATTTTATTTCTGAATACCCACTTTGTGCCAATCACATTTTTGTCCTTGGGTCTGGAAACTAATTCCCATGTGTCATTCTTTATCATCTATTGAAGTTCTTCCTCCATTGCTTTTATCCAATGATCATCCTTGATTGCTTCATTTGCGCTCTTTGGTTCTACTTGAGATATTAGGCATAGTTCTTCATTGATTCTGCTTCTTGTCATTACTCCTCTTTCTTTACTCCCTATTATCTGATCAGCAAGATGATTTCTTATAATATTCTTATTTGGAGTAGGAGTTGTTGCTTCAACTCTTATTTCAGGTAGTGCGCTCTGTTCTCTTACTTCTTCAATTTGCACATTATTCTACAGGTCATTGTTAGTCTTGAGAAATAATTCATTACATCTGTTTGTCATCCCAGAATATTTATCTTCATCAGAGTTATAATCCATCATCTTCTCTTTAGTGCCAAACTTTTCATCTATTTTCACATTTGCGCACTCTACTATAGTTTTTGTTTTATAGTTGAAACATCTATAAGCTTTACTTTTTAATGAATAGCCAAGAAACATACTTTCATCGCTCCTTAGATCAAACTTACCGATATCATCATCTCTTTTGATGTAGCATTTGCTTCCAAAAATTCTGAAATATTTGACTGATGGTGAGTATCCAAACCATAACTCATAAGGTGTTTTCTCCATAACTTTTCTAATCTGTACTCTGTTTAGTGTGTATATTGTTGTATTGATTGCTTCTCTCCAAAAAGTCTTTGGTACATCATTCTCGAATAACAAAGCTCTTGCTACTTCAGCAATTGATCTAATTCTTCTTTCAGCAATCCCATTCTACTCAAGTGAATGAGGTGAAGATAGTTGTCTCCTGATTCCATGCTCTTCACAGTAGATATTGAATTCTCTAGAAGTGAATTCTCCTCCTCTATTAGTTCTTAAGCTCTTGATTTTAACTCCAAATTCATTCTCTACTTTGTTCTTGAATATCCTGAATTTCTCAAATGCCTCTGATTTTTCTTTAAGAAAAGCTGCCCACATCATTCTAGTAAAATCATAAAATACCTCTCCATAGAATCCTCTTGTTCTTGCGGGACCACTCAAATCTATATGAACCAATTCCAACTTTTGTGTAGTACGAAACTACTTGTTAGGAAATGAAACTTTCTTCTGCTTAGCCAAGATACATTCCTTACAAACAATGTCAGTGGGCATAGTGATCTTAGGTAAATCCCTCACAGCAAGTGTATTACTAGCTTTTACAATGTTATCAAAGTTTATGTGACAAAATCTTCTATGCCATAACCAACTGTTGTCAACTTCAGCTATTAAACATGTTATTTCAATGGTGTTTAGCTGAAATAAATTACCTCTGGTTCTTGTGCTAGTACCAAGCAATTTTCCTTCCTTGTCCTTGATGATGCATGTGTCATTACCAAACTATAATTGGTAACCTTTGTCCATAAGTTGTCCAACACTTAACAAGTTATGTTTCAGTCCATCAACAAAATAAACATCATCAGTATTTGTTTTACCATCAAGTGTGATAGATCCAATTCCTGTGATGTGGCAGGCTACATTGTTCCCTACTCTGACAATTCCTCCATCATGGCTTTTGAATTTGACAAATTTGCTCATATCACCAATCATGTGATGTGAACAACCACTATCAATGATCCAATCTTTTCTTTCAACTTGTGAAATTAGCGCACTTTCTTCTCTAATCTCTTTGTCAAGATCATCCTCCTTTATAGCTACAAATCCCAATTCATCTTCACTTTTTCTTTGATCAGATTCTTCTCCTTCTTCTTCATTAGCATATAAGCAATTCTTAGGTCTTCTAGATTTGAATCTTCCCTTATACTTCCTTTCTCTTTTAGGACACTCAGATGCATAATGACCATATTCATTACATGTCCAACACTTAAATATATTCTTACCATCTTTTTCTCTCTCCACAAGAAGAGCCACTCCTTGATATTTTCCTCAACAAACTTGCTACTACTAGCAATATCTTCTTGCACTTTTGTGTTCTTTGCTAGAGCAGGTTTAACACTTAATGCATTGAATGCTGTCTCAACTTTTGCTAATTCATCAGATTGTTTTAGATCGAATTCTGCAGCTTCCAATCTACCAAGCAATGTTTCTTTGGTAAAATTTTCAGTACAGGGTATCATCAATTGAATCATCTATGTTATTATCTTGAAAGGTGGTGTCAAACTTTTCAAGATCTTCCATATTACTTCATCATCAGATTTCTTTCCACCATGAGATGTGATTCCTGCAACAATCTCAGATATTCTGCCAATATAGCTTCTTACAGAGTCATCTTCCGTCATTCTAGCATCTTGGAATGCACAATGCAAATTTTGTAATCTAACTCTTTTTGCATGTGTATCACCCTCATAATTAGCTTATAAAGTTTTCCAAATTTCATGAGATGTTTTGAGTTGTTTTACTTGACTATACTCAGTTTCAGGTATAGCTAACAATATTGCTTCTCTTGCCCTTATGTTGCACATAAATACTTCCCTCTGCTCCTCGGTACAGCTTTCAAGATTGTCTTCTTCCACAATATTCTTAGATGCATTGGTTACAATGCCAATATCCTAGACCCATGCACAAAAGATGTGTCTTCATCTTATCCTTCCAGCTATCGTAATTGGTGCCATGAAATCTCGGACTTTCCTTTCTGAACATGTTCACCATGGATCTCCTAAAGTTGTTAAACTTTTTCTTCAAGGACCTGATGCTCTGATACCAATTGTTAGAAGCAATAGTCCACCAATATAACTAAGAGGGGGGTGAATCAGTTATTTAACAATTTAAAACATTTATCCTCTTTAAACAATCTTGACCATTCAACCAAAGTAAACAACCATAAAGAGATGCACATAAACAATTACACCATATATGTTGACTAGGGAAACCCTTGATCAAAGGGAAAACCCCGGTGGGCATGATGCCCACAAGATGATGTACTAATATGAATATTCCTTGTTAGAGGATGGACCCTGTTAGGAGTCTTATTACAACATTTAGTACAAAGAGTCACTGTTAGGAGACTTTGAATCCCTGTTAGGAGATTCCAACCCTGTTGGGAGTTGTTGAAGGTAGTTGAACCCACTGTCCAAACAACTTTTGGATCAGATCAACGAACCCACTATCCAATTGACCTCGATACTATTCCTTTCAGAATAATAGATGTAAAACAAGGTTTACTTCTTCTTCTGTCTAGAACATCGGACTTCTCCTTCAGACCATGCAATCAGATCTGGAACTCTGTACTTAGTAACAATAACCCTTAAGGTCACTTGCATGCATTAGTAAGTTACTCTGCTTTGCTGCTTAATAATTTGCAAGTCTCATCTGCACACTAAATCTTAAACACAGAAAACGTCTTTCCTTTATACCATGATCAATGATAGATCCTCGAGTCGGCTTCCCACTTAATTTTAACACATTAACTAAATGAATACACATTTAATTAATGATGTTGGCTCACAGTTATAAACAAACTTTCACGCATGCGACTTTCGTACATGCGCAATCTCTGACGTCATTAACGGGTAGTATATTGTCTCCAGTTAACTGCGCAAGCCTTCGCTATATTTGTGATGAATTGTAGCAATCACACAATAGGAACTGCTTTCCTAATACTCTGTTTCCATACGGTTCTCTGTAGATCAACCATATCTTTCGTACACTATCAAATTAGAATTTGCACACTTGCCCTTGTAACAAATACACACTGTAGTATGCGTTGGAAACGGTGCATCATCAGATAAGTAATATAATATTCTTAATACAAAAATCACAATCTATTGCTCTATCGGTCTTTTACAAACTTATTACTATGTTGTAATCAATGACAAACACAGTCATGAATACATCACATCAATGTTCTACAATGCTCCCCCATAGCATTAGCATTCATGTTAACAGTTCCTTGATTGTAGGAGGAGATTCCTACCTTTTAGGAGGTGGTGACATTTTCCAGAGTTGAGATTCTATGAGATCATCCCTTGGTCTCAATTTTACGAGATTTGGGTGTGTTCCCCATTTTTTAGGGGTATCCCTACATTTGAAGGTGAGACTACCAATTGGCCCCGGTTGTCTAGCATTAGTCACAAGTAGGTGACAAACTCAATTTTATGTTTTAGAGGTGTTTGGGTTGTTCCTTTACTACTTGGGAAATATTTTAATATTCTCCTAAGTTAGCATTTTAATAATTTAAATAAGGCTAAGTGTTTAGCCATTATGGAGTAATAAGGAGTTTTCTGGCTCCATTTGGATCAATTTTCCTATGTGTGATAGCTCGTTGGAAAGAGCTCCATTTCTACTATTTGATTATCACTTCACGAAACTTATTTGATGCTTGGAGCTGTTTGTCATTAATAAAGTAATGATTTCTTTCTTTATTGGGGAAATAATGTTATATTATAAAGTTCAAATGAAATCCACTTTAGGGTTCGATTTGCCTTGGAGGGGGGATATAAGGAGGATGGTAACCTAAAGGTGAGTATCTTTTATCATTTTGTCAACCTATTTTGCATGCCATTGCTCAAGAAGAGCATTCCTCACCTAGGACGCAAACCCTAGTGTTGAAAGTAAATTTATTGGGACGTAGCCCTCAACAAGATCAAATTTGAAGGTTCTTACGCATACAGTTTGATCAAAGCAGGGGATCAATTTCTAGTATTGTCATCACACTTTGCAGGCAATGGATTTTTAGGGAAGGCAACCACTTTGGTTCAGCTTGGCGTTCTTTATAGCAGCTCACGTGAGGAATTCTGGAGTGTTTATTTGTGGCAAAACTGGAGTTGTTTTATTGTAGCAGCTTGGACTTTATCATTTGAACTTGCTCGGCTGTAGCTAGCTCCCATCTTCAGCTGGTGTCAACCTTGTTTGAAGTACATCTGTATTGGTATTATTCTGAAATAAATTAGACTCACTTGGTACGGTTTTAAAATCATTTCCAGATTAGCATGTATTGATTGCATATGATTTCTATAATTTCTATTTTATCAGTTACTGTTATTTATTCATCGTAATCCCTATATTCTGAAAAATACAGAAGAAACAACATTCTTCTGCAACTTTTGTCTAGCTCTATAAGATCAAAGAAAAATTTACAGTAAAATATAATTGAAATAATTAAACATTATAGCAGCAGCAAAACAAATATCCATTTGGGATATTTCATGCCCTGGTAGTCATTCTACCAAATCCATCAAACCAAAGCAAAGTAAGTTTAATTTCTTTTGTAAATCAATGTGTTGTCCCCTACATCTATATGAGGGATGTGTTTCAGCCTCACATCTATATACTCTCTGAAAGGAATGGCTGTCATGAACTCTTCTAGGTGGAAAGGTAGGTAAAATGGGTCTCGAGCATACTATTCATTGCTCAAAATTATCCTCAACCTGTGCTACTCCACCATTATGTCCATTATGTACCCCATTATTGTCTACATTATTTCCAGCTTTATTCCCACCATTATTTCTTGTGTTTTTCCCACCTTCAACTCCAGCATTATTACCCCCTGCATTCACATTTATATCCAGCAGCCTAGCCATCAATTGTATCAGAACATCCATCTGTTGATTTTGTTCATGTGCTCTTTGTTCAGCTAAGCATCATCCTTGTGCTATTGTATCCAATAACTGGGGAAATCTCTCCTCTCTTGAATCCCTAGCATTCTTGTCCCCCATATTGTCAAAAACTTGTTCAGCTGCAATAAATTGTTCCTGCTGATTTCCCTCTTCTTGACCTGTGTTTATTTGTGCTCTAGTTCTTCTAAAGTTGTAATGATGCGACAAGGGTTGAACACTCCAATTTGTCATACTATAGTCTACTTGTTTCCACTATTTACCCACAAGGATGGCAAGATTCTTAGGTCAGATACCACAAGAATGACCCTCCTCCCTTTTCTTTCACTAATTCTCAATTCTCTGCATTGACTCGGAGAAAGAAAACTGACAGCAATTTGCTTGTAGAAGACTATTTGGCTAAATTTTGTTTTCTATAAGCAATTGAGGATTTATTCTACATTACTTATTTGCAGTTATTTAAAGTAACAATATAAGAAAGAGGTAACAAATTACTTGCAATTGAATAACATTAAATATGGATAACCATCGCATTAATTATTCCACAACTCATTTCTATTAACATCTCAGCACAAACAACTTAGGAAAAATAGACAGACAGACCTATTACAACGTGATTCTAAGTTGTTCGCAATACCAATGAAGACTCCCAATAGGCATGCACCAGTCCAGTAGAAACAAAAAGTGTGTTGAGTTCTCCTTTGACAGTGATCCACCCAGGTGATACAGTTTGAGCTCGAGCTTGTATGGTTGTCTATGAATCAAATTCAGTAGGTTGCTTGACTACTCATTCCACCAGCCCATGTACTCCCACTCCCTCTCCGCAACTTGGATACTCTCTCAAGGCAATGTCAACCATATATGAATAGT
Source organism: Cupressus sempervirens (assembly GCA_028749045.1). Classification (NCBI taxonomy): domain Eukaryota; kingdom Viridiplantae; phylum Streptophyta; class Pinopsida; order Cupressales; family Cupressaceae; genus Cupressus; species Cupressus sempervirens. The sequence continues at coordinate 346,496,710 of CM053793.1, forward strand.
ATGCAGATTCAAACTGAGCAACACACCCCAAGATCCTACGTGCTTTTGACAGCTGATAACAGTAAGAACTTGGTCTCACGGCATTACTGTCACAACCTGTACGATGCAATAATGAGACCAAGGTTGTCTCTATTCTTGTGAGCCCTTCAAACCCCCACTAATGCAGTAACAAACCTTCTCCAACATCTACAATAACTCAGAATTTAGTCTAAGGACCAACAACGTCAAGACTGTTAGCCAATAAGGATGATCGTCCCTTGGGCGCAACTACAGCTTCCTTGCAAACAATCACTGTAATCATTTCTTTTTGTAGTGTTGTCCTGCATTTGGTCACCACAAAATGTAGGTAACAGTACGAAACTTTTTCAACTTAGTTTCGTATTTCTCTGATATAATTCATTATTTAATTGGCCAACATTGATCAACCAATCAATCCCAATTTGCATCATGAATCCTTTTACTGAAGGCTTTCGTCAAGTCGTTTTCGTATTTCATTTTATTAAACCTATGCTTGATTTTTGAAGCCTGCAACGTCCTTATTTGCATTTTTTAGTGTGCGTTCAGTTGATTTTAGTCTTTTTGTTTTGTCCAATCTCTTGCATTCGGTTTTCCCTTTGATTTGGTATATATTAGGACTTATTAGGACTTCAATTGTTAGTTATGATATTTCAATTAAATTGATTGTAACTGTTAATCTCTTTCATATGAACATAAATGTTATAACTGCCTTCTCATGAATATGAAGTAGTAATTGTATTTTGATGATTCGCAAGTTGATAGCTATGGCCCGGGAAGGGGGATGTTACATAGTGACCCTTCATCCCATAAACATAGATATAAGAAATCAATTGATATCAATTTGAGTGATCATCATGATTTGTAAAACTTATTATATTTCATATACTATAAGGATCGCTCTGTAATAGAGCATATTGCCATTCGGAAACCACTTGGTACAAGCATATCAGTCAGAGTCAGCTTCACCATTGAGCATATTCAGATTGTCATATCAGACAAACTTTACCATAATATTCAGAGCATGCATATGAGGTTATATCAGAGACAGCCTATATATTCCACATTCAATTGTATATCATACAGCGAGCAGTATAGGTACTAAAATCCCTTTCATTCGTACATGTAATTTCCTGTATGTCAGAAACGACATATATTAATCATCTTGGTTGCTATGCAATCATAACTATTTTGTATAAGCGTATGCATTTGGAATTAAGCATCATTCAAAATTTCAAACAAGAATTGGCTATATATTTATTGCGTTGTGAAGAATTCAAGTAGTGTCTCATAATTAGAAAAAAATGACATTAAAATTGGCATCAGAGCTAACAGACCTACCAGCTAGTTGGGAATTGTTGTGAGGCTTTCACACCATCCCTGCATTGCAAATGGGGACCCCCTCTTTTTGCTGGCACGTTTAGGCGGTAGATCAATTTTGGTAAAAAGCCAGTTTTGCAAGCCTTTGAAAAGTCAGGTTGCATAAAATTGGCAAAATTTGATTTAGTGTCAAAAATGGGAAAAATGGTGAAATTTGGCTATCTCGAAAGTGAGAAATTAAAATTAAAAGATTGAGACAAAATTACAAAAATTATCCTAAATAAATAGCCATAAAAGGAGAAATAAAAGAAAATTATGGATAAAATTAAAATAATATTTCTACCTTTTTGTGTTGACACGGGAAGAGTGTATTTCACCTCTTCAAGTGGCAAGTTTGCCACATAGAAAAGCAGATTCCACCTCTTCAAGTGGCAAGTTTGCCACATGAAAGAGAGGACTCCACCTACTCTTCTAGCAAATTGACATATAATGGAGTGGATTTCACCTTCTCAAGTGACAAGTTTGCCACATAGAGAAGTGGATTCCACCTCCCCATGTGGCAAAGGAAGGAATTTATGTTTTATTGGATGAAGGAAGCAATTCTATGTCATACTTCGATGAAAAAAAGAGAGGACCAATACAAGGGAAGCACGGTGAGAACACTCTAACCAATCACTAAGCCTCAAAACACGAAGCATCAGCCTTGTAGGGGTCAATTAAGCATAGGACCAATGCAACTAAGGATGGAATTGGACCCCAATAGCAAACAAGTGGGCCTAATGGGGTTAAGTGAAGTGTATGGGCCATAGAACTTGCAAACGCGGGCTCCGAACTCTAAGTTAAAGACTTTAATCAGTGAACAGGAGCCCCTAGACTCAAATGTGTGGGCCTTATTAATTAGACCAGGCCAAAATTCAAATTTAAATTTAAATGGGCTTGCAAATGACCCCATGCCTAGTGTGTGGCCTAGGAGTCATAAATCAGGTCTAACTCGCTTAAAACAGACTCAAATCTGATTAGACCCTGCCCTATATCCTAGAATATGATCCTAAGGCCTAAACATAGGCCCAAAGCATGAAACGTGTGGCCGATTTGGGCCAAAAGTCAATACAGTTCTAGGCTTTAGTCACTTAGGACCTGCCTCAAATTTGAACTATATCTTAATGTGGGATCCTATTTTGTGGCCTGTGGGTTAAAAGGCTATGGGTCAGTCTTGTTGTGAAACACTGAATATCAAAGCCCCAGGCCTATTACTCAAATGTGCAACTTATAAATCAAACTTATCAAACCAATTTTAAAGAGCCAAGGCCTCAAAGGCTAGCATTGGACTGAGATGCAGACTGAGACCTTGAGGGAAACATGTGAGCTTAACTTACTACAACAGGCCATAGGCCATAATACGTCTAGTCCTAAATCTAGATGCCAAACATTAAATTTGGCTGAACATGAAGCATGTGGCCCTATAGGCAAGCATGTAAGTTAGAAATTGATCGGCCAGGCCTAAATATGTAACATGTGGGCCTATATTAGGCTCCATCCAATCAAGACTCAATGGGCATGGGTCCCAAAACATCTAGCGTGTGGCTTAGGAGCAATATGTCAGCCCAAATTCAATAAAGGAAGCCCTATACTAGTGTTGTGTGACCATTAATCTCAAAGAGGGCCAGTTCAAATGAAGTGTAAGGCTTCCGGCACCCTAAATTGCCATCAATAGCTAATGTGTCAGCCTAAAACCAATCAGCAATGCCTATAATTAATAGCTTATGTGCCTAATTTAATACAAGGCCTTATAAAATTGAATTAGAAGCCTCAAACTTGATCCCACCAGCCTCAAGCCTCCTTAACCAAAGGAGGCTCAATTTTGATTTGAAATTGCCTTCGCATATGAAAAAAAAGGAAAATTTGACCCAGCAAGGCTGCCAGATCAGCCAGGCATATCAGTGGATCAGACCCTATAAAGGAGAGGATGAGATCTCTCAATTCATATCGTTTCTAATTTATCCATATGCAGACCTCGTCGAGCTTGACTGGAGGTGCCATTTTGAGCAGAGTATCAGAGTATTCTGAGGCTACGAACTTCAAATCTGGGTGCAAAATGAGGGATCAGACCTTCTAACTTACAGACATGGGAATAGTAATCCAAATTTTGGCATCATTAAAGTTGAAATTGAAAGAAAATGTGGAGTAACCATCAAATTGAACATATCTGAGCCATTAACTTCATAATCCCCAGGAAGAACAGATATAAGGATTTAGAAAGGTGAATCATATCAGATTAAGCCTTAATTGCAAAACATTGGTATACATCAGGCTTAAAGGTTGAAAAGTAAGAACATCGTGGCAAAAATCAAGTAGAAGGCGGCTAATCCCCTCACAGATTTAATGCTGCAAACTCAGAATTCTCATGTCAAACAGTAAGGTGCAGACTTTAATGAGAGTTGATGATGCATTTTAATAGATGTTTTTTGCATCTAACATTTTCATTTTAATCATTATTTCATTTTAGAAGTGCAATCTGATTTTGAGTATGTTAACTTTCCTCTTTTGGTTTGAATGTTCGACCTTCTGGAACAAGAAGTATGAATCCAAGGTTTTTGATAAAGGCCTCTTTCTAATTTTGCAAGGAGAAATACAATATGGACATGTTCAAGGGCTGCTAGAAATGATGTCCCAGACCTGAATTGCTCTATAAAGAGCTCGGGGATAAAGAGAGATCTATTAGTACAGAATTCAGATCCAAGTTTGAGGCATTTAAGATGGAAACCAAGCAGCAAGTACAAGACCAAGATCAAGACATCATCAAGATTTCAAGTCTCCACAAGAGGGCAAGATTCAAGCCAAGAACCATTCGAAGAGCAAGAGAACCAAGGATGAAGAATATTGACAATGAAGCAATTGAGAAGATGAGCCATGACAATTGAAGGCTTAACAATGATTTCCCGCCATTAAAAAGAGGGGTATTTATCAAGTCTACAGAGTGAGCATGCTGAGGTGGCAGCCATTTCCTCAACAAATGAGAATGTCCCAAGTGTCCTAGTGACAAAACTCCACCATATTATGTCTAGATCATTGAATCTATCAAGAGAGTGTAATAGGCACCCTAGAAATGCCCAAAAAACTGAACCAACTACTGAAAACAATTTTAATGTCTTTGCATAGGTTTCAATCCACACAACATGAGCAAGAAGGAATTTATGCAAATTGAAGACTGAACCACTGCTGAAATAATATTAGTTCTCACAATGATAAAATCAAGTACATAGCAATGTATTCCAAAGGCCAAACCCCAAGGGAATGACGTCTAGAATGTTACAAGAGAGGATGAACGTCCTCTAATGCCAAGAAAAAAATGTGACTCACACATCCAAGCTCTTATCAAATGCAATCCACCATCATCCGATGCTAAACAATGAGACTCTCACCCCCATTTATCCTTTTCCTTCACCCTTCTAGAAGGAACTAAAACATTAATTAATTGCATTTACTAGAGGCTTCCCCCTTCCAATAATTAATGCATTCTCTAGAAACTCCTCCCTGGCAATACAATAATTAATTGTGCTTCTAGAAAATTAAATTACTAGAGGTTTCCCCCTTTCCAATAATTAATAATTGCATTTACTAGAGGCTTCCCCCTTCCAATAATTAATGCATTCTCTAGAAACTCCTCCCTGGCAATACAATAATTAATTGTGCTTCTAGAAAATTAAATTACTAGAGGTTTCCCCCTTTCCAATAATTAATACACACTCTAGAAGCTTCTCTCTTGTAATACAATAATTTAATTAATTAAATATAAAGTCACCTTTTAATTTTTAATTTATTTAATGACTTTATAAGAAATTAATTTAATTTCCTCTTATGCTCCACTTAGCCTTTGGAGAACATGAAGGCTAAAAGATGGGGTCATTACAGAGAGAAAAAGGATAAAAGAAAGAATACTCTCAAAGATGGCTTATTGTAAATACAAGTGGCATCATCTTATCGGTCCATTAAATGGTAGCTTTGTTTACAAGTTTTCTTCTCCTACAAGTTTCTACCTAGCCTTTCTTCTCATTGACCTACAAAATATTGTAATTTTTCATAGGATTATTCATTGGTGCATCTTATCAAGTGGTTATGCCTAATCCATTTTCTTATTGGCCCATGAAGACAATGTAATTTTCTAACTGACCCATATGGTGGTGCCCGATTAGTTGAGCAAGCATTTAATTTTTGTATCTTTAATTATGGAAACCCAATTTGGGCTTATGTGGATTAACCTTGGCCCTTGATTTCAAATTAATCTTGGTCATTCCTTGTGATTGAGCCCATATAAAGGCTTTCTCACATAATTTTAAGAGAGTTATGTTGGAGAATTGTTGCCAAAGTACCACCAAAATAGTTATCTATTCCTCGTTGTGCTTGCATGGTGGATATATATATGATCATTTTGGAGTATTGTATGGTTATTTGCATCTCACATAGATTAGGATTTCATTTCATATTGAGTAGAAGAAGTAGTTGAATGGAAGATATTGTTGAATGGTGTAAGTAACTGTGCAAGGTTAGATTTGGGCATAAATTGCAAGTGTTTAACATATATTGGAAATGTTCATTTAGATTACGCCTTCATAGGATATTTAGATGAATATTGACAATGTGAAAACCATTCCTGCATCCTTAAAAGCTAGCACCTTCCAATGCCTTGTTGACACGACAAAGCAAGGACTAGTTGGAGTTTCACCCCATCATCAACATTATCTTACATTTATAGAGATAGATAGTATTTCCCTTACCGTTTGTTGGTTGAAATTGTTTGAAAAATTTAACATCATGTTGATAAAATAGCATACGTCCTTTTGTGATAACCAGCATACCACATCATAAAACTGAGTGAAAGTCCACAATAAAGAAAGAACCTTGAGGTTTTCTCAATTGATCACACAATCCATAAACATTGTTTAGCACATGAGCATCCTTATTCAAGAGAGGGTTGGAGATTTGGTGTTTTTTTCTTGGAATACTAAATATTCAATTATGTGTGTTGTAGTGGAACAAAACTCACATCAATGGGAACATATTTCAGATTAATAAAATGGAAACAATTGTGGAACTCGCATAACAGAGAAGGTTTGAAAATAGGAGAAAATGAAAGACTTAGCAATCGCTTGGAACAATTTATCAAAGGCCAAAGAAATATTCAAGAAAAATTGGCTCATTGTTGGGATTACTAACCAATATGCATAGAAAACAGAAGGAAAAAAGAAGAAATAATGAATGTTCAAGACATCGTACCCTTAAATATTGACAAATTATTTCCTACTTTTCTTCCAACAAAAGAATGACAAGCGAGCACTATACCTACTTTAGCCAATCTACAAGAACAATGGTGACAGGATTGACTAAAGTACCCGCTTAAGAAGAAAAGTAGTCATCACTTGGACTTAACAAGGGAAAATGGAAGTCCTGAGCACTCTAAAGAATATGAGACAAATGATTGCAGCAGAACAATTGCACCATGAGTGTCTCACATCCACTCATTGTCAAAGGAAACGAAAGTAGTTACACCAAAGAGGAAGAACAATTAAAAGCCTAAGGATAATGCAAGAAGTGATCATCAAACACCACAAGGATGTTTTCGGAAGTCACAAATACATGAACAAAAAAAGAAGTTATTGACTCCTCATGTATCACCAATGAGGCAAGCACATGAATCCATGAGTATTATGGGGATGACCTCACATCCACACAAGAATCATGCTCAAGGCATAACAGCATAAAAGTTAAATCTTGGAATCACAAATTCTATTTCTCCTTCCAAAGGGAACTTATCATCCATAAGTGATGGGAGTAATGCATCTAATGTAAGAGAATCTGAAGTCTCTATCTGTTTCCAACCTAATTATCTTAGATGGACAAACAAGGAACTATAACATCAAAAGTATGGAAAGATAAGATACAAAGGCTAGTGGACAAGGAAGATCAATACAAACAAATAGATGACATATTGGAAGATAACAAGATGGAGGAGGAAACGACATAATAGAAAAATCAGATAAGGAAACGGATGATGAAAGCTGGTTTTAGACAAGTTTGATTTCAGAAAGGAGGACACTCTTCAATTCAATTTATTCATAACCCTTTATTCAGACAAGACCTGCAGTAACCCACTCTTTGAACTGAGTGGAGGAGTCAATTTGAAATCACACCAAGGCAAGCATGGAAATAAGTTTTGGGATCTAGATGCATCTTCAATCAAGGAAACATTAAGACCCTTGTAAAAAAATGTAGCAAACCCCATTGATAGCACTAATCTTTCCCCAATCAGACTTTATATGACTACAATTCAGATTGACATCATGAACAAAGATACAAATGTTTTAATCCTATGGTTAAACAGTGTTCCTTTATAATTGATGAAGACTGAGCCTGTGAGGTTAGGCATTAAAAACACCCCAAGGTCTCCAAAAGACATCTAGAGCTTGGATATGGAAGTCAAATTATTCAAAAAAGAACAAAGCATCTACATGATGGTACACCAGTAAGGATTATGTGGAATTCAAAAGTCTACAACATCAACATAAGGCCATAGATATTTGTTGAAACATTCTACATAGCTACTTGGCTTCTAGGAATTGTCATGAGATTATAAGAATGCTTGTGGGCAAGCATCTTCCAAGAGGGGGAGACTCTAACGTCTCCAATACAGAACAGCTCCATACGAAGAGTATTTTAATCTAATACTTCAATAGTACACACTAAATGCTACCACCTCATGGACAGTACAAGCAATGGCAGCTTCAAAGGAAGGACGATTTATATGGTACTCACCGGCATCACAAAAAGGCATGATTTCCTGACCATAAGAAGAAAGATTTACTACAAACCAACAAAGGAGTTCAACGGCAAGCAAGGGAAGTTAGGTATACTAATGTGCACTAGATAGGTGTACACCGTAAGCAATGATTACGGAAATAATGATTATTTGTTGAAACATTCTACTTAGTTACTTGGGATCTAGGAATCATCATGAGATTATTATATGAAAGCTTGTGGTCAAGCATCTTCCAAGAGGGGGAGACTGATGTGCTCAATACAGAACAGTGTACACAGGTTGAGCGAAGAGTGTTTTCAATCTAATACTTTGATAGTACACACTAAACGCTACAACCTCATGGACAGTAATAGCAATGACAACTTCAAACTAAGGAAGAACAACTTATATGGTACTCACCAGCATTACAAAAGGTGTGGCATTTTGACCATAAGAAGAAAGTAAGATTTACCAGAAACCAACAAAGGGGTTGGGTTAAAGTCAAATGGCAAGCAAGGGAATTTACATATACTAATGGGCACTCAGAAGGAGTACACCATAAGCAATGATTATGAAAACAAGACATCTCACCCAAGTATTTGTCCACAATTTCCACATTGACATCATATATGTAGACAAGGGAAGTCAAACGGAAGACATCAGCACAATATTAACAAATATAGCATCATATATCATTTATAAGATGGAGATGATTGATCTATGATTAGTGGTGGTGGAATATGTGTTCTCGATTCTAGTGATCGATAAATATAAGAATGTTACCAATATCTTGGTAAGACTAAGTGATTTAGCATAATTATGATAAGGTGTGATGTCATTAACTGAAGGAATGTGTTCAAGGAGTAGCAAAGAAAGAAGGGATGAGATGCATCTATTTCCTCATGACCTGTCAGCCCATAGACATAAAGATAAGAAATCATTTGATCAATTTGACAGATCATCATGATTTGGAGAACTGATTATATTTTATATCCTCTAAGGATTGCTTTCTAATAGAGCATATTGCCTTTTGGCAACCGCTTGGTGCAAGCATATAAAGATCTATCAGAGATGGCATCACCATTGATCATATTAATATTGTCATACCAAACACAGCTTACCACAATATAAGGTTACATCAGAGACGACCTGCAAATTTGCACATTCTTAATTGTATATCAGACACAGTAAGCAGTACCAAGTACTGAGATCCCTCTCAGTCATGCACGTAATTTCCTGTGCATAAACAGCATATATTTATCATCTTGATTGTTACACAATCATAATTGTTTTGTATCAGCAGATGCATTTGGAACTAAGCATCATTCAAATAATTACTTAATTATCAGATATTGTTTATATATTCATTGAATTGTGAAAATTCAAGAAGTGCTTCAAGAAGTGCCTCAATTAGAAAAAAGGGACAGTACACCTTCCCAGGTCTCGTAAGGCAGTGGTGGGATGGCGATGGACATCCCCTCCCAGCCCCCACATCTCAGGGATGTCCCTATCCCAGATATGTGAGGATTTGTTTTGGAAGGGTGGTTTTGAGGCATAGGGATGTGTCCCTGTGGAACATAAAATGTACCATGAAAGAAGACTCCCCAAATGGAAGATTGATGTAGGAGCATGATGGGTTTCTTTGCAATCCCGCATCTCGGTAGCTTGGCAATTGTGCTTGGTTACCTTTTCTTTGGTTTTGCTCTGTACTCGGTGGATTGTTTTGTCATCAAGTTGGTCGGTTGTTTTCACCGAGGTGGTCAGTCACCGAGTTGGCTCAGCATCTTCTATTCATGATTGTTGTTGCTTGGTTCCTTGCTTCACCAAGTGATTCTGTGTTGGCTTTTCTTTCTAGGCCGACTATGCATGTAATTTAGGTCATCATTAAATAAGGGGATATTTCATTGGGAAGCGGGTGGACCTATTTTAGGGTCATTGCTTTCCCCTATGTTGGATCTAGAAGGTTCTTTGAGCCATTTCTTCCAATAAAAATAGGGAGTCATGTTGTAGATTTACAGGTAACTTTTTGGGAGATGGAAGAGCCAAAGTTTAGAATATGGAGATCGTAGATCTCACATGTATGAGAATAACTCTATAATTATTTCATTGTATTGGCTGTAACCGAGAAGACCTCACAGCTGGCCATGTATGAAGATTTCAAATGAATATATGAATCAGATCTGCATTGTGTTCTTTCCTACCACTATGTGTATTCCTTTGTTCGTGTTAAGCAGGTTTGGTGGGATACTTAGGTGAGCCTTTGGCCCCATAATCTTACCCGCGCTTGCGTCAGGTGGTTTCAAAGCGGGTTTTGGGATCTAGGCTTGTGAATCTAGGTCTTGCAAGTTCCTTCTTGTAAACCCTAGTTGGTGAATCATTGTGGGCTGGCAGATTGTGATCCAACCTGCAATTGCAGAGGGTTTCAAGATGGTTCATGGCAGGGGAGATGTAGATCCGGGATTGGCTGATATGCTAAGGCAGATTGCTGCTAGGTTAGATGTTGTTGAGATAAACCAGCGCCAAGGAAGACATATGGATGATGTTAGTGATGATGAAGTTGAAGAAGTACATGAGGAGGTTGTACCTACACCTTTGATGGATCCGAGGGATGAAAGGTTGTTGAAGGCATTGACAAGTTTGAAGTCTAAATCGTAGTTTAATCCTCCCAAGTATAATGGAAAGCTAGATTCAGATGCGGTGATGGATAAGATCACCGAGATGGAGTACTTTGAATATGAGAGCATGGCATATGAGAAGAAGGTGAAAATAGCAAGCACAAAGCTGAAAGGTCATGCATCTTTGTGGTGGGAGCATTTACAACAAAAGATCGATAGAAAAGAGGTAAAACTAAAATCAAGGCATTGGATAAGATGGTAAACAAGTTGAAAAGAAAGTTTCTTCCTTGTGATTATCAAACTAACCTAGTTAGAGAATGCAGAGTTTGAAGTAGAAAGATAGCTCTAGGAAGGAATACACCGAGGCATTTTATAGATTGGATATCAGATCTGAACACATTGAAGATAAAGTGGAAACAGTTGCAAGGTACCTAAATGGATTGCGGACTTCTATACAAGAGGAGATCAGTTTGGTTAAGATGGAAAGCATTGAGAAGGCCTATCAATTTGCCCTTAAAGTTGAGGAGAAATAGAATAAAAGACATGAGCAAAGACAAAGAGGTAGAGGCAGATTGTATGGTGAAAACAGTAGATCTAATCAGGAAAGGACAGATCATGACAAAAGAAAACCCGAGTGGAAAGGTGAAGACAAAGGAAAGACCAAGTAGAAAGGTGAAAGTTCATCCTTGACGTTGAGGTAGTTAATACCGAGGTGGCTATAATAGAGGAGGATCCCAAGGAACTTGTTACAATTGTGGTGAAGAAGGACATAGATCATTTGAATGTAAGAGTCCAAGTAAGAAGGTTGGTAGCAACAGAAATGCTTTAATACATGAAGATTCGCCAAATGAACCTGAGAAGGAAAGTAACCTAATCGTTAGAAGAGCATTATGGAGTGAGAAAACTACAGATAACCCTACAAGGAAAGTTTGTTCAAGACCAGATGTATAGTTGTACATAAAGTTAGGAAAGTGATCATTGACAGTGGGAGTTAAGAAAATTTGGCCTCTTAGGAAATGGTTTCAAACTTGCAGTTGGAAAGGTTGAAGCACCCTAAAACCTATCACATTTCATGGATCAAGGATGAGCATACACTAATGGCAAGTGAACAATATTTTGTGAATCTAAAAATTGGAAAGTATTACGATAGGTGTTGTGTGATATTATGCCTATGGATTGTTGTCATATTCTATTGGGTAAACCTTGGCAATATGATAGACATGTTGTACATGATGGAAGATTAAATAAATATACTAATTGAATTGATGGGAAGAAACAAATATTGTTACCTTCGATTGAGGAATCTGTTGGTGAGATATGTACATCTATGAAAGTTTGTTCGATGGAAGGTAGACAGTTTGTTAAGGATTTGAAGAAGAATGATGTTTGTTTTTCTATAATTCCTAACAAACTGAGTCAAGAAATAGAAGACTGAGTTCCAGCAGAAGTTGAAGAATTGCTCACCGAGTTCAAGGAGACCATTTCAAATAATGTACCTGATGGTTTTCCACCAATAAGAAGCATTAGTCATTGTATGGATTTGATTCCTGGAGCTAGTTTACCAAATAAAGCACCACACCACTTGACACCAACCGAGAATGAAGAGCTTAACAAACAAGTTCAGGAGTTCTTGCAGAAGGGATTAATTAAAAAAAATTTGAGTCCATGTGTAGTACCAATTGTTCTGGCACCTAAGAAGAATGGAGAATGGAGAATGTGTACTGATTCTCCAGCTATAAACAAGATAACAGTGAAGTATAGGTTTCCTATACCAAGAATGGATGACATAATGGACTCTTTGAGTGGAGCAAGATATTTTACAAAGATTTACTTAAAGAGTGGGTATCAACAAATCAAAATCAAAGAAGGTGATGAACGGAAGACTGCTCTTAAAACAAGATAAGGTTTGTATCAGTGGTTGGTTATGCCTTTTGGTTTAACTAATGGATTGAGTATTTTTATGAGGTTGATGAATGAGGTTCTAAAGAAATTCTTGGGTAAATTTGTGATTGTGTACTTGGATGATATTCTGATATTTAATAAAACCAGAGAAGAACATTTGTTGCATATTAGACAAGTGTTGCAGAGATTGAAAGAGGAAAAGTTGCTAATCAATTTGAAAAAAGTGTACTTTCATGAAAGAGGAACTTGTGTATCTGGGATTTGTGATTTCAGCTAATGGTTTGAATAAGGATCCTGAGAAGGTTAAAGCAATTCTTAAGTGGCATACACCTGAGAATGCCAATGAGGTAAGGTCATTTTATGGTTTGGCAAGTTTTTATAAAAGTTAATAAAAAATTCAGTTCAATTTGCAATAATATGACTGGGACTATGAGAGGACATAAAAGAGAATTCAAATGGACGCATGGAGCTGATAAGAGTTTTGAGACTTTGAAACATAAGGTTGCTAAATTGTTTATGTTAGCTTTGCTTGATTTCAATAAAGTATTTCAAGTTGAATGTGATGCAAGTGATAGTACAATAGGAGTTGTGTTGAGTCAAGATGATAAACTTTTTGCTTTCTTTAGTGAAAAGTTAAATGATGCAAAAAGGAAGTATTTTATGTATGATCAAGAGTTCTATGCTATTGTTCAAGCACTAAAGAAATGGAGATATTATTTGATGCCTAAAGAGTTTGTGTTGTATATTGATCATAAGGCCTTACACTATTTGGGTAGTCAGCATAAGTGGAATCAAAGACAAATGAAATGGGTTGAGTATTTACAGAATTTCACATTTGTGATAAAGCATAAACGTGGAGTGTCTAAATGAGTTGTTAATGCATTGAGTAGAAGGCCTTTGATGACTGAAATGAGGATTGAGGTTCTTAGTTTTGATGATATGAAGAGGTTGTATGAAACTGACCTCAATTTTTCTGAGTCGTGGAGAATGTATCGAGCTCCTACTTTGGATCAACCAAGTGGGAAGATTATTTCATTGAAGAAGGTATGTTGTTCAAAGGAGTTCAATTATATATACCAAGGGGATCAGTGAGAACTAATTTGATAAAAGAGAAGCATGGTAGTGGTTTGGTTGGACATTTTGGCATTGATAAGACATTGAATTTGCTTAAGGAAAAGTACTTTTGGCCTCAGTTGTGTAAGGATGTTCAGATATTCGTGAAGAATTGTGGAGTTTGTCAAGTTGCTAAAGGAGTGAGTCAAAATACTGAATTGTATACATTGATTTCTGTTCCTAAGAATCCTTGAAGTGATATCAGCATGGATTTTGTTCTTGGCTTACTAAGGACTGCAAGAGGTAATGATTCTATATTTGTTGTTATGGACAGATTTTCAAAGTTGACACATTTTATAACATGTAGGAAAATATCAGATGCAGTGAATGTAGCAAATTGTTTCTTTAAGGAGATTGTCAACTTGCATGGATTATCGAGGAGTATCATCTCTGACCGAGACAGTAAGTTTGTTGGTTATTTTTCGAAGACTTTATGGAAGAAGTTGGACACCAAGTCGAAGTATAGTTCTACATTTCATCCACAGACAGATGCACAAATAGAAGTTGTAAATAGAAGTTGGGGTAATCTGTTGAGATGCTTAATTGGAGACACACCGAGTAACTGGGATTCAGTATTGGCATAAGCAGAGTTTGCATACAAAAATTCAGTGAATAGAAGTACTGGTGAAACACCTGTTCAGCTTGTTTCTAGCATGCAGCCTAGAGGTATATCAGATTTGAAGGAAATTGTTGGAGAAGAAAAGAAAAGTGTTGAAGGAGAAAATTTGTTAAATTTATGAAAACATTGCATGCAAATAGATCAAAGTGACGTAAGATTTTTGAAGTTGGTGATGAAGTGATGGTTCATTTGAAAAAAGACAGATTTCTTATTGGAACATACAGTAAGCTGAAGATGAAAAAATTTGATCCCTGCAAAATATTCAAGAGATTTGATAGTGAAAATGCTTATGAAGTAGAGTTCCCTAATAACATGAGCATATCACCTGTATTCAACATTGCAGATTTATATGAGTACCATTAGCCTAATGAAGAACTGACAGCACCAAGTGATTATCCTAAGAAGCTGATGGAGGAAGTTTAATAGATTCTACAATAGAGAGTTGGTAGAAGCACAGGGGGGAAGGAATACATGGAATACCCGGTACTATGGAAGAACAAACCAGTGGAAGATTCTACATGGATTTCTCAGCTTGAATTGGATTCGGCTCAGGTTGAACCTCCCACATGATTCAGAGAGTCGTTTCTTTTCGACCCAAGGTGTCTGATGCAAGAGCATCTTGGGTTTCTTTGCAATCCTGTATCTCAATAGCTTGGCAGTTGTGCTTGGTTACATTTTCTTTGGTTATCCTCGGTAGCTATTTTGGTGTGCTCGGTGGATTGTTTTGTCACTAAGTTGGTCATTTGATGTTTTCACCAAGGTGGTTAGTTACCGTTGTCACCAAGTTAGCTTGGTGTCTTCTGTTCATGATTGTCGTTACTCGGTTCATTGATTCACCGAGTGGTTTTGTGTTGGCCTTTTTTTCTAGGTCGACTATGCATGTAATTTAGTTCATCATTAAATAAATGGATCTTTCACTGGGAAGCGAGGGGACCTATTTTGAGTTTGTTGCTTTCTCCTCTGTTGGATTTAGAAGGTTCTTTGAATCATTTCTTCTTGTATAAATAGGAAGTGATGTTGTAGGTTTAGAGGTAGCTTTTTGGGAGATAGAAGAGTCGGTTTTTAGAATCTGGAGATTGTAGATCTCACATGTATAGGAATAGCTTTGTAGTTGTTTCATTGTATTGGACGTAACTGGGAAGGCCTCACAGCCCAGCATGTATTAAGATTTTGAATGAATATATTAATCAGATCTGCATTGTGTTCTCTCCTACAACTGTGTTTGTTCCTTTGTTCGTGTTAAGCAGGCTTGGTGGGATACCTGGGTGAGCCTTTGGCCCCATAATCTTACCCGCGCTTGCATCAAAGATTCCATAAAGAGAGGAAGAAAATCTAACTTCAAAAAACTATTTGTCTTTGTGAAAGAGAAGCTCAAAAATGTAATTCTATTTAATCAAAAATATTGTCAAATACCATTCCATATATTTATCCTCCAAATCTAGATTCATACACATTTTTCCTTCATATCCTGATTTCAAATCTAGATGAATAATAAATCTATTAAATGCAATACCAAATGCATTCAATACTCTCTTAAACCCTTCTTTCCTAACATTGTTCGAATGCATCTTAAGTTTCTTAAACATTATTTCTGACCTAGGGTTTTCAAAATTGAAAATAAGTGCCTACTTACAGACCAGTTTTATCTCTCTAAATATTTGATAAAATCTATAAGAAAAGAAAAGCATTCAAATTAAAGGTAAATGAATCTACTTTCCAACCAAAAAATAGCAGAAAGTTATGGTCTTAACGATATTTCCCTCTGTAGAATTTCAAAATTAATGACCATATACTTATTAGATGCACCATGAAGTCCACTTTCCAGTAAAAAAATATTTCATCTCATTCTGACACTTCAATAAACTACTGCTTATGCTAAAGATTATTATTTTCTGCACTGCAGATCTGTAACCGGATCTAAAGTCACTTGTAGTGTACCTAAGACCCTACCAAGCACAAAATAGAACAATGGGGCACCTGCAGACCCAAACCAGTGCATTGCACCTGCAAATTCAACAGAATAATAGAGGCAAACTTCTAAAAGAAAAGATGACAAAAACCATAATTATATTCACAAAGAAAAAATTATTTATGGCATAGTGAGGAAATATGTTTGATTGCATAGTGAAGGGCAATAACCTCAGCTTCTTAGTCAAGCAACTAAAAAATCATGATGAGTAAGTTTGTCCCATAATCTAAAAAATTGTCACAGAAGCCACCTACCTTAATCATCTTCCTTGTAATACTTGCATATCGTGTGACAAAAAAATCTTTCTAACAAAATAGCTTATCAGCATTGCATATCAAAATGCGCTGCGTTTAGGAAAACAACAATGTACTAGTTAAAAATGGGCAATGCCCATTGTTGAGCTCTTATTAAATTCCTAAGTTAGAGATCAAGAGTCGACTATGAGTTGGTTGTGCATGATAGATATAAAAGAATTAAAAGCATTTGTTGGGACCAAACATTTTTGTCATACTATTGGAAAGAGATGCAACGGATTTGTGGCTACTGTCTCATTGAGACTTTGGTCAAAGCATTTTTTATAAATTTATGCAATCATGTATTCTTGTTAATCCTATTGTCAATTACTTGTAGATGAAGACGAAACTACTATTTTCCAGTTCAGCATGGTGTGATTGCTGTGTGATGGTGACTGTATTTATATCACCATATATACATCCGTGCAGCATCTAAAAATGCTATAAGTGGAGGTAAGATGGCACCAGAATTAGACTTATTTAAAGATAGCTAGCAGACATCATCTATTACTGAATACAGCGACCCATGATTTTATGCTAGATGGATTGGACTGTATGAAGGAATTCAAACTCTACACCAAAATATCCAGGAAAACCCAAGATGGGTGACAGATTTGACAAATCCATTTTGCAGAGCATGCAAAAATGACACTGTTCAGTTTTTGGCATTTCCAGTGATAGGGTGATTCTCATTCACTTTGATTACCAGTATTGCTTGGCCTCAAAACAACGGATGATCACCCCAGGCTAAAGATTTCAAGCACTGAAAATAACCAGCTCCTAATCAAACAAATAAAATTCGTTGGCAAAGATTAGGTTTTGTTTGAAAATAGGTGCAGGTTCAGTGTCGGTTGCCCGGTCGCAAACATAATGTCGACATTTTATACAAGTGATTTCTGGCCGATAAAGGCAATGGATTAAGCAACAGTACAAATGCAAAGAAGTGATGGTATCAAGCTTCTACATTCTACAACAAGAATGATCTCACAAAACAAAGAAACAGTGTGGCAAAAGTACAGATAAAAACCTCTAGTCGATCAATATCATGGCCTTCATTCACTTCAGGCAATTGAAGCCCTCCATTGCTAGTGGTGGTGGAGCTATTAGAGAGATTCTTGGAGGAATGCGAAAAAGCAGATGCAGCCCATAACAGTTCTGTATCCACAAGCTCAATCTTTACTCCCGGCAATTTCTCATTGTTATTCGAAGGCTGAGGTATCCCTGAATAATCATTTTCGCCACACACACCTGATGAATTGTCGTTTAACTTGTAAATTGTGGACTTTGAATGAATAGCTGCAAATGAATTAATAGGCTTCATTAGGTTGAAATTTCTTCGAATGAGCTGCATAGCCATTGCAATTAAAGCAATTGTCCTCTACTCATCATTCCAATTTCTATATGCATTTCGGAATATGGCTACTAAGCCAGTCATCAATATGACGCAAGCACTGAATGCAGTACTATTTTTCTTCTGATGGTGGCAACTTTTAGGATTTGCGATCTTAAAAGACCCATATTTTATTTTCTAAATTAGATGATATGATATGATAGATTTTAATGACGTCCACGAGACTAAAGTAGTTTATAGGGCCCATGCAATCACCCTCCCAAGTCAGGAGCCAAACTAGTCAGTTGCAAAGTTTTGATTAATTTGTCTCTTCTTATCTGAATTTTGATAATCAAATCCGCTGTTCTCTTCACTTGATCTTCCTCGAATAAATAGTTGAAGTCCTTGTTCTGCAGAATTTTTGTATAATCAGATCTGATGTCGTTGTAAGCCAGGCATTCCTTGACAAAGTGTTGCTCTGTCTCAAGTGTTCCTGTATTGCGGAATAAATATGTTATGTCTGCCCACTCTTCCTAGAAGTGGGATTAAATTCTTTAATGTAATAAGATTTTTTCCACCCTATGTGTCTTGTCCACAGAATATTGCAAAATTTTTCATTGACAAACTTCTTTATTTCTTTAATGTTATCCGAGCAAGTTTGGATGTTGATATCCCATTTTTGCACCCATTTGTCATTTTGTTTCATCCATGTGCTTTTCCGCCTCACAAGTTTTTCCTCTAGCTAGCTCGTATGTGCAAATGGCAAGTTGTTTCGTCTCCTATTGTTCCATTTGTATTATGTTTCCCTGATTTAAGCCCACCATGCGATTCCTCTAGTTACCGAAGGCGTCTTCCAATGGGATTTCATCCATTACACTTATTAAACAAGAAGCAGTTGTATTTATATTTTTATTCATTTGGATTTTTTTAATAATTATTATATTCAGAGAGAGTTTTTAGCAATATTTAAAGGTGAATGGTTAATGCATTGGCTAAAAAGTTGGGCCTCCTATTTTGAAGTAAAAGATTATAATTAAAACATTAGCCCTTAATAAAATTTATGATGAAGTCATGTGCTCCCCAAAAATAGAGTTTGTCCAAAAATAGAGCTTGTTGACTATAGAAATCACTTTGGCTATATTTTTTTCTATTATTTTGGCAAATTATCTTTTTTACTCTTATTCTTATCTTTAAATTCTCTTGGAAACAAGAGGTTTTTTTAAGTATCTTCTATCATCAAATATATAGCACAAAAGCAACACTTAAAATTACAAAAAAAAAAATGGAAATTTTCTCTATGATTGGAGTTCAAAAGCCTCTCTATATTCATTCTTCATTTCCATGGCTTTGATGGAAATTTCTCTATGATTGGAGCTCAAAAGCCTCTATATTCATTCTTCATTTCCATGGCTTTGATATTATATATAAACAAAGCCATGTTATAGTAGGAGTCTTGTCTATTGTTAAAAAAAAAGAGTTAAGAATTGAAAAAAAATTGCATAACACATGTTATACTTATAAAAAAATTAATAATAATATCACAATCTATACAATAAGTTCTTTAAAACTTTGAATTATATATATATATATATATATATATATATATATATATATATATATATGTTATGCAGGTTAATTTTTTTAAAGATAGAATTTATATGAAATATATTTATTGAAACATAATATTAATCTTCATCTCTATATTATCTAAAAGGAAAAAAATACTAACAAAAATATAACCAACCAATTCTAGAAAAAGACGGAGCATTTAAAAAATAAAATTAAAATAAGATAACTCAAGAACATTACAAACATAATAATATCAGAAATTATATTGAATTTTTAAAAGAAAAAAAGAAGAAAACCACTACCAAAAATACCACTGGCAATATTAGAAAAAATAAAAAGCTTTTAAAAATTTAAAATTAAAATAATATAACTCAAAAACATTATAAATATGATTTAATATTTTAGAATGCACTCAAACTAATTGTAGAAAATGAGATGAAAACATAAGTCCCTGCGGCACCTCGTGTTAGAGGCATAATCCAGGGTTTATGGCTAGAAACCTTTTCATTTATGTTTCAAAATAAGACAATCTTTTAGGGTTTCTTTAATGATTCTTTCCTTTATTTCTTTCAAAATATAGCTTAAAATCTTGTAAAAGAAAAACTGGTCCAAATCTTATGCATATATTTGATTATTACATAATGTAATAAATCTATGAGGAATATTTTTTTCCTTGAAGTGGTAATTCAAAGTTATTTATTTTCATTCTTGTCACTGTTTTTATCTTGAAAGTCTAGAGATTTTTTAGTGTCTTCTATAATTGAATATTTAGCACAAATTGTGGCACTTATATGATCTATACTTTTCAATTTCATTTTATTAGTGAAGCTATTTTTTATGGGTTAATGGCTTCTTGCATTTTTTTTCCCTATATCTCTGTAATCAAAACTTAAAATTCTCTATATTCATTCTTCTTTTCCATGGCTTTCATGTATATGTAAATAACACATGTTGTTACAAGCATAATCCAAGGTTTCTATCTATGGACCTTTCCATTTATTTATGAAAAATAAGATAGTCTTTGAGGGTTTCTTGAGTGATTATTAGTCCCTACCTTATAGGTAGGAGATTGTAGTTTTCACCCACTTTATTATATTAGTATTCTTTTGGAAAGATGTAAGAAAATTAATGAATGTTAAATGTTTAGCTTGAAAATAGAAATTTTTATATTTTAATGCTTTTTTTTATTGGTTGTAGCAAATTTTGCTAGTGGTTTTAAAAAATTTAATAAAAAGAAAAATGGATTAATATTATTGTTTAGCCATTCTCAAAAAATTGGCATTGAAAATTGATTATTATTAGTGGTTACCCATCTATTAAAAGTAAAGTGATTTAAATGGAAGAGACCACTTCCATATTAAATGTAATATTAAATACATTTTGTTTTGTGACTCCAAACTTTCTTGATGAATACTTCAGCCATCTCTTGATTAAGCTATAATCTTAAATGCATTTTCTTTTGCATGTACCATATGTTTATTGCTGCATCGTGCATCCAAAAAATTGGCCACAACCAAAAATTTTCCATTTGTCATTAATATTTTGCAATCTATTAGTGTTTACCTTCCAAAAATCTTTAAATACCTTTGTTCATTGTTGCTATGTAACATTTCATTTTGTATTCTGCTATCCATTACTTGTTTTTGGTTTTGCAGGTAACCATATAGAGATTGTTTGTACGTAACACTTCAGTTTCTATTATGTTCTGGTAACCATGTTGTGAATAATTTATTATTCTTGCTTTCCCATGATGAATGCTTTTTTTTTACTCTCTACAGTTGTCATTTCTTCTAGGCCCTAGAGCCGCGAGGATAGAAGGTCAATCTTTGTATAAAGTTTTTCTGGATTCAGAGAACAACATCTATGCAATTATACCCGGTATGAGGGTTTAAATGTGAATCTTGCACAAAAGATTAATGTTTCTGCACTTGTATTCGTTTCTATCTGAAGCACTAAATTGTTCATTTATATTTTTGGATAACCAACTGTGTTTCCTCCTGTTAATAACTGCTCATCTATTCCATTTTTTGTTGTGACAATGTAAAGGTCTTTGTGTAAAGGGTTTTTACCAGACAAAGACCAATTCTCCAAATTAATCTCTTAATTTGAAACCTAGGTTTCAATTCTCCAAATTAATTTGTTAATTTGAAACTTGGGTTTTTCTCTATCGAAACATCTCCTCCTAAAACAACACCTCCACCACCTCATTAATTTGGTGGGTTTTAGCTAAATTCCTCCCACCAAATTTAGAGCCCATTCATCTATGTTTTCCTCTTTGCTCACTTGAATCAATGAGAATGTTGAACAGTCTATACGAGGCCTCCATCAAAACACACTTTTAATAAAAACACATAGTTATTATTAACATTATTATTCTTGTTCTTGTGTGAATTTGCCCCTCGTAGATTTCAAACCCTTGACCTACTGCTTACTGATGTGTTACAACTTTTTTTGGCTTTGTGGATAAATTACAGCGTATGTTTCTCTGTAAGTGCAAAACCCATTGCATTTGCAACTCCTTGTCCTAGTAGACCAGTCGTAGCCTCTACAACATCAGTTATTTGATTCTCTCCATTCCAACAACCCATGAATTTCATCTAATCATGAGAAGAAGCACCCCCACCTTGCAACCAGTAGACGTCCAATAGTCTAACCTCTGTTCGCATGGTAAGAAGGTTTGCCTTTTCTACTTTGTGCTTGGCAAAGGTCGGTCTTTTGTAGGAACTAGGTACAATACTTACCCTTCTCAATTCTAATGATGAGAGTACAATCTACTTTAGTTGCTTCGTAGGCATATGTTGCTAGATGTTATGCCACCTTCTTTCTATATTCTTGTTGGGAGGATGCTCTTGCATACTGTTATCTTGATTATTTTTGCTCCATTATCATTGATCTTTTTTCTTCTTTTGATCTTGAGCTTATCTACTAACTAGTGGATTTTAGTTATTTCATTCCATCTCATTTTAACTTGTGTTTAAAATATGTTGTTAGCTAAGGGTAGACATCAATAAATCGGTTATTATCAGTTCAAGTCACATTGTTGGATGTATTTAACATTTTGAAAACTAAACTGTGGGAAAAAGGGATAATTATCTAGTGGCCACTCATAGTATTAAAGGAACGCAATTAAGTTACAAGTTCAGTTTCCCTATTAATAATGCAATGAGTCAAAGTTGACCAAGGAAATTCATTGAATAGTTGTTTGTGTCATGAATAAGAAAATCAGTATGCTTTCTGAATGCATAATTTTGCCTAAAATTTCTTCTCTTCGATCACATGTTTCTTTGTTATATGTGAATTTTTAGGAAGATTACACCTCTCTTTTACAATTAGAACTGGGAAACGAACACCTCTGTATCTTTATGTAAAGGTCTGCCTTATTTGTAAATTGATTTTTTTGAATCTTAAGGATTAAAAATTTGACATCTTATCCACACATAATTTTTAGTATAAACTCAGTGATAACAACATAAATATATCTCAGATATTCATCACAAAATTACACATTGAACACTTCCAAGACAAGCTGATATACATATTATTTATTGAATTCAAATTAACTTCCTAATATGATAATTACATATTGGTTACAGTCATACCCTTTAATTGCTATGCTAGAAATGGTGCACCTTAAGAAAACTTCAGTTATGCCAGCAACAATACCAATCTCCAAGCCCTAGATTGTGGGACTTGAACTATGAGGTAGAGTCTCCGGAGAAGGCCAACTTCCTCTTACTATCAGGGTGCACCTAACTACTATTGGAAAGGAAAAGGGAGAAGGGGAGCATGAAACAAATCTACATAGCCTAATCTAAAGAGGCGATGCACCAAAATAGAGTGTTCAAACCAATCTCTGCCCATATGTGCACTATTGAACCAGAATGAAACTAAGGATATACACATTCAGACTTGCTTTAATCAAATAACCACATGCAGATCAAGATGATCAAGATGAATGTCACAAGGAAAGAGAGATTCACTTATATACCATTCACAAGCCAATAGAGATACAGTCATGCAGATTATAGACTTTCATAAAACAATGGCGAAGGCAAAGAGTTCTTGCACTTTCATACCAATGGTTGAAGGAGATAAAATAGAGAATCATACAGTTCTGAGGCACAGGGGAATTTTACACTAGAATTGCAGAGCAACAGCAGAGAAAAAGCCAAAGAAAGGTCCGAACTCAACAAAATCTACAAAAGTTGCCTTTATAGTTCAGGCATAACTAAGATCTCTTCCAGCTGAAGTGACTTCACAGCTACCTGCCATTAAGTTCTGCAGAGAACAATCAAGGGGAAATCTGATCTGGATGCGGATCCAGACACAATGATTTGGTACAGGGCCCTAAGAAGATAGAAATGGCACCATAACTGCGCTCTGACCCGATATATGGATCAAAAGATGGGTGGTGGAGTGTTCTTCTCATTCTGCATTCATTTCATGGTAGTTGGAATCGATCATGAAGATCAGATCGTGCAATAAAACCGATTACCTTCATTTTTTGGGTTGTGAATCAGCAGAGTCAGCGAGTCAACCTGTTTCTATAAGCAGGATGGACCATGTGGACCAACAACCTCTTTTTATTCTTCCACCTCACTAAAGTCCTACATAGTTGACCATCTCTTCATCACTAACCATGCCAACTCCTCCAACTCCAACTGCGATGGTTACACTAACTACCAGCCATTAACTATCAATGTTGGCCGAGCTCACGAGACACATGTCACCAAGGCGCTATGTTGCTATGGTTAAAATTCTCACAGTTCTCCATAGCGAGATAGCGCCCATCATTGATCTTTCTTAATCTAATGATCGTGGAGACTCGTCATGTTTCGCGCCTTGCTTTTCAACTTCTGGGCTCGCAAAATGCTGTCAGCACACCTGATATCTACCTGGCACAACCTAGCATCATCCTTGAGGTTCACGAGATAACACAGGCCCACCTGACATGTGTCACTAAGGCGCTATGTCGCTATGGTATATAGTGTGCAACTTTCAATAGCGCGATAATGCCAACCATCGATCTTCCTGAAATTTGACGATCATGAAGACTCATCGTAATACTATGCTTGTTCTTACCTGGGCCCATCATACCTGGCACCATCTTGGCAACTGCACCACACTCGAATGACACCTAGCAATCCTTGGCACACATACCTTGGCGAGACCTGGCCCCCTGATCCACGTGGCGAAAGGGCACTATGTCGCTAACGTATCCACCGTGCAACTTCCCATGGCGAGATAGCGCCAACCATAGATATTCTTTAGATCTGACGATGGAAGACTTGCAGGCCGCAAAACAAATTATAAGGTTTGATCGAGTATTTAAAATAATATTAACTCTGCACACTAGCCGTTGGCGGGTAAAACATTTAAAATTTGAATCTTGGCAGGGCATAAAAAATGATAACAGGCCTTTATTTCGCCCACTACTTCCCAGACATAGATTTCACTTTTGGTGGGCCAGTTAGTGTCCTTTGCCCCTTGCAAATCTTGTATCACTTTAGTCCATCTGGCATCCATAATCACCTTAACCTCAACAATAAATTTGTTTAGATTTATCTCTGCCTTGAAAAGATGATCAATCAGTGAGTGGAAAGGGGAATTTGATTTGTCTTCAAAAATTGCTGATGTAGATTCCCAAGTCAAAATGTTGTCAAATGAAGTTGACCACTCTTGCTAGTCCCTTACTACATTAGTAGTATCCAAAATTGATGTTATACAAGGTTCCATTCCATCTGACAATGTCCTCAACTTGCCTTGTATAACTTGTAACTTACCAGAAAAGAAACCACTCAATTCTTTTACCATTTCTAGGCTCTCTTTAACCATGAAAATCTTATCTGGTAAATCTGGCTTCTTAGCCATCAACATTATCAATCTATCCAAAAATTGCGTATATGGTCCCCAGAGGTTGAAGGTGGGAGTTAACCATGAAAGTGCTTCATTACAAACTTGCTCAACACTCTACAGAGAAACAAAAGAACTATGAGCCTATTGAGATAGGTTCTTTAGAGTACTAACCATGTGGCTTATCATAGATTTAAGGATCCCAATCCTTAAATTTTCCCCTTGTTGAATTGATTGAGAGTTGGTGCTCATCCTCCTAGGCTGTGAGGATTGTTCCTCTTCTGTGTCTACAGTCTATACTAGAGCCTCAACAGTATCCCTGGCTGGCATTGAAGTCCCTTGTCCCTCCTCCACCTGAACTGGATCCATCCTTTGTTCTACTCATGTTAATTGATCCTTGAGGGATGCAATTTCATCCTCAAGTGTTTGGACATTGGCTTCAAGTTCAACAATTCTTTCTCTGTATACATGACTACTTCTGAGCTCATTTTCATAGAGCTTTCTGACATCAATGTAATCATGTATAGTCTGGGATAGTTTATCTTCTATCTCATCTACCTTGGCCTCATTCATAAATGAGAAATGTTGAATTGCCTTGGAGATTTCCTTGCCGAACGTGCCATGCAAAGTCCAAATTATCATTGCCCTATTCTATGCTCTGCACATACATCAATCTTGGTTTATTTGAAGCAGGGGCCATGCACCAGACTACCAAGGATTTGGTATCAACGTTAAAACCAATGCCCTCCTTCAAATCACCAGCACCAATTGCCTCATAGGAGATGGCATTATCTTGTCTTCTGATTTGATCAAGCATAAATGCTTGCTCCAAGTCCCAACCTGGTACCAGCAACATACCACTTCTCTGAACCAAATCCCTGGCCTCCTATAATATCATTACCTCACTTTTAGGATCATAGGCCTACAACTTTTCAATCAATTCCATCCTCTACTCGTCTAGTTCATCAGGTCTCATTTGGAGGACCAACTCACTCTATTTTATCTTATATAAAAATCTTTTGAATTCATTGGATTTGATGAACTCATCATCCTACAAGAATTCTTGAGCTTGGATAATCCTGTCATCCAATCTTGCAGCTGCCAGTTCTAGATCTATCAAATTATTCTCTAGTGCATCAGCCCTAGTTTGGATATAGTTCTATCTTATGTCAACAAAATACTAACCATTTCTTGGCAGAATTTGCAAGGCTCTTTGCTTGACCTGAGGAGGAACCTATACAACCTTCTATATTTTGTGCCCCTTTGCCATCCAAGATGATTGGGGTGCCTCCTCCTCTTCAATCTCAAGGGCTACATCAAGTTCAGGGCTATTTGGGCACACTCTTTCTTCTTCCCCAATTGGACCTTCTGGCATTTCAGCCATTATGTCAGCATGGTCTACAAGCATCTTCCTGATTCTATGGGGATAAGGGATATCCATATGAAATCTTGGGAATTGGGGATCGACTCTTTTTAATTCCTTTTCAACCCTCAATACATCTTGCAACTTTGAAAGTTTATTAGCTACCTCCCTTCTGCTACTATGTTTGAAATGATGTCTTCAAAGGGTGATTCTTTGGAATTGGGCAGCACATAGTTTCTCATTTCTTTTAAAGTAGCCCTCATCCACCCATCAGGGTCATACATCCTATAAGGGCTAGTGCATAGATTATAGTGGTGTAGGAAGGCATGGACAGGCTCTAGGGCTTCCTTTCCAATGGAAAAATCCCCAATCTTAAAACATCTACACAAAAAGGTTCCCCTATGTACCTTAGGGCCTAAGTATTCCCTGTTAACCATGAATAGTTGCCAAATGAATTCAATTATTCCCAATCTAGGAGGAATGTACTTTGGTAAAATGTGGGGTGGTTGAGGGCAACCCTACACTCATTAAAGAAAAGGTAGGAAAAAGGAAAATATCTCCCCAATTATGGTCTAGCCTTCTTCCCTCAGGCAACAATGATGCTCTTAGGAGACATTTTAAAATTTTAGGGGCCCTAAAGTACCCTGGGTCTAACATTTTCATAATAATAGGACTAAAATGATTGAAAAATGAAACAGAGTCAGACAAATGGTAAGAGCTATCCCATACCCATGTCCAAAGTTGTACTAGCAAGGCTGCATGTAGATTAGAAGTTTGCTCAATAAAATCAGGGCTGATGTATCCCACATTTCTATAGAGGATCAAATGCATCAGCAAAGAGTAATATGGGAAGGTGAACTCCCTCATTTCTCCATACCTTGCCCTGGCAATATTCTCCCTCATTATATCCAATATATGACTAACATAGTCATATTCATAGGCATGGAAACCATCTTGTACATCTCTAGCAATTATATACTCTACTCCCCAGACTTCATCAAACCCATCCTTGCCTACAACCTTATGGACACCATATATGGTTTTGACAAAATAATTCTTTAACTTGTCCATGGGCATCTTATCCTTTACCTTTTTTGGGTAATCTCCCACCCTTTTGAATTCTCTAGGGATATGCTACAACAATGAATTTCTAGTGAAAGCAGTAGGGTTTGCCTCAAATCTTCTTTTCAATTTCTTTAAATCCAGAGGTTGTCCCATTGAACCAGTCAATCCAAATGCCTCAATGAAAGATTCTCTATCTAGTGTGCATAGAATTGTCCCATCTCTCCAATAGAAAGATTTGGTGGCCATATTATAACATTGAAATAGAGCTTTCATCAAATCCACATCCACAAATACCTCTGGAAAAATTAGCTTGGCAAGGTTCTTCTTCCATGGATTGCAAACAGGGACCTTCTTATCCTGGTTGCAGTAGAAAAAATAGAAAAGCTCAGCACCATTAGTATTAGGGCACTTAGCATCTCTACAGTTGGCATACAGGTTGAAGAAAACATGATCATCAGTAGAGTTTGCATTTGTGGATCCTGGAAACAATCTGATCCACTCTTCCGAGAACCGACTAGGCTTCCTCTCTCTGGCTTTACCTCCCTTTGAGGTAGATGTCTCTGATACTGTCATCTCTGTGGCTGAAATTTCTTCCACTTCCTGGTCTGACATTCTAAATTTGCAGTTGGAAAATATGTAACTGCAATTTGACCTTGGAAACAATAATATAACTTTCTCAAGCAACATAGGATGAAATTCCAAATCTGAACTTGTGAATACTTGAAGAATGACGATGGAGATTCAAAAAATCATATCAAGTTGACAAGTATAGCCAAACGTTTAAATTGCATTAATTTCAGCATGCTTGGGAAGGATATCAGTTGATTTTGCCAACTTGGAGGAACATTGTTATTGAATTCTATCTATGCACTTTTTGTACCACATTCAAAATTGATTGGCCGAGAAGTTCAAACTTCTTTTCTTGTCATTATGTTCACTGTAGAGATTAGATTCTATAATATTACGACAAGGTGACTGAAAAGACCTTTCATACTATCACAGCATTGATCTATTAGCTCTTCCAACCTTACGCCAATCCCTTTTTTATCTTTATCAAGCAATCAGGAAAGCCAAGGAAATCTCTTATGATCCTACGATAACCTCCTTTATCTCTACATCGGTAGCTTACTCATTCTCTTTTATGATCCCACGACAAATAGCCTCGGGGCATTGTAAGTCATCTTTATAAACCCTACAATTTCACGAACACGACTGAGCTTACCACTTCATAACATCGCAACCCTTCAATTTTCTCTCTACAATGTTACAGTTAGGTTGAAAATAATATATTGTAACATCGTGGGCTCGCAAATTTATTGCTACGATGCTATGACAAACCATAATCGCAATATTAGGAAACCCTGCCTCAGAGCCCTGAGATCTTACGACGAAAAGGTTATCGTAAGATCGAAAACCATGCGCAATCGGCCACCTCACAACCCTTAGGTCCCATAATGCTGACGATGAACTCAACTGGTGTGTACCTGCTGGCTCTACCTTAATAGGAAGCTAACATCTATAGATTGTTACTGTCAAGAGGGGATGCCTTTATCTTTATAACGCTTACGATGTTACGACAACCAGGTGTCGCACCATTGCAACAAATCTTCACGCCTCCTATGATCACACAATGAGGCTTTGATTTCCCCTTTTAAAACTCCCGTCGTAGAATCACAAGAATTCAAATCTAACAATCCTAATCATACAACAAACCACTCCTCGTAGCATCGAGCTTCTTAATTTTTAAATCATTCTTCGATCATTTTCCAAGCTCAAATCGTAGCACCGGAGGGGCCTTGAAAGTCTTTCCCGATATCATGACAAAGGTACACTCGTATCATCGAGGGGGGGGCTCCATCCATCTATTTACTACCTGATGACAAAAGACTTTATCGTAGGGTCGTGACCTTTTTGTTTTCTACTTCCGATGCTATGAACAAGTGTCGATCGTAAGATCGGAAAACACCTTTTCACCTACAAAACATAGCGCAATACGATCTCATGATACAAGGTTATTTTAATCAAATGTTGATACACAAATATTCTCATTTGTGTATGGTGTGAATAAAATTGGAGAGGTCTTCAGTTGGTTATGATTTAGTTGGAACTTGATCAACTTGTTAAATCATAGTAGTGTTAGCTCCTATGGATCTGGTCTAGCTGGTCAACTATGGTTTTGCTACAAATTGGTGGAAGCTTTGATATTATGATGGCCTTTGATTAGTTATCTTCCATGTTGGTTATGAAAATTATATTTGATCATCATTCAACTAAATTATATATTTATTTTTAACTATTTTTTTGAATATATCTTTTTATTGTGCTAAAAAAATTTATATGAAATGAAGAGTAATCAATGGTTCAGATTTAGAACATCGTCAGTATAAATTATATGTTTATATTTATATTAATTATTAAAAATTACGCTAAAAAATAAAAAAATAGATATATTTTAATGTTAATCATTTAAAAATGATTGTAAATGACAAAATTATCTTTTCTTAAAGATCTTGTATGTTTAAAAATATTATTTTAACTTTTCTCTTTAAAATTATTAAATTTTTTTTTTTTTTATAAAATTAAAATTAAAATTCGTTTAATATATAAATCTAGATTAATTATTATTACATGTTAAATTCAAATAGAAACATACCTAAGACCTTTCAAATAAGATGCTCACAAATTACGATTGTATTATAATTTCTTATTTAGATTTACTATATAATTACGATGCTATGACAAACCATAATTACAACATCAGGAAACCCTACCTCAGAGCCCTAAGATCTTATGACGAAAAGGTTATCGTAAGATCGGAAACCATGTGCCATCGGCCACCTCACAACCCTCGGGTCTCATAATGCTGACGATGAACTCAACTGGCATGTACCTACTGGCTCTGCCTTAATAGGAAGCTGACATCTATAGACTGTCACTGTCAAGAGGGGATGTCTTTATCTTTATAATGCTTACGATGTTACGACAACCAGCTGTCACACCATCGTAACAAATCTTCATGCCTCCTACGATCACATGAAGAGGCTTTGATTTTCCCTTTTAAAAATCCCATCATAGAATCGCAAGCATTCAAATCTAACAATCCTGATCATACGAAAAACCACTCCTCGTAGCATTGGGCTTCTTTTTAAATCATTCTCCAATCATTTGCCAAGCTCAAATTGTAGCATCGAAGGGGCCTTGAAAGTCTTTCCTGATATCACGACAAAGGTACACTCATATCATCGGGGGGGCTCCATCCATCTATTTATGACCTGACAACAAAAGACTTTGTCATAGGGTCATGACCTTTTTGTTTTCTGCTTCTGATGCTATGAACAAGTGTTGATCGTAAGATCAGAAAAGACCTTTTCACCTACAAAACACAGCCCAATACGATCTCATGATACAAGAACCATCGTGAGATCGTGGAAGATCACAACATATGCCCGCGATATTGCGCCATTTCCCTTGTTGCGAGATTGGAAAGGATCATTAAAATATGAAAATCACACTCGAATTATGGCTTAAGGCTAGGGCATGATGATGCATATAAAATTCACTAGGGTTTCTCTTTTTTTTTAACCTTGAATACAATGAAATGATTCGCCCAAAAAATTAAAATTTTACTATGATTATTATTTTTTGTTCGCCAATGTATAAATTTTTTGTGGTTTTAAAATAACACAATTCACCCAAATTTTACACATTGTTTGAGAGACTATGAATGATTCGCCAATGGAGATTATTATTTTTTCATTGTAAACTATTTTTTTTGCCACAAAAAATAAATTTTTTTGGTAGGTGTTTTACACCTTTCGCCAATTTTTTACACCTTTTCTAAAGGAGGGGTTTCTTAAAGTATACCTTGACTGAGTTCTATAGTTTGTACCAAGTCTAAGGGATAGTATTCAGTTTGAGCCAAGCAGTTACTACCAAGGTGTTGATCAGTAGTATAAATCGAGCATCTCAATGTATGTCTAGTTTATTAGTGCAAATCAAGTTGTGCAATGCTTCCCGAGTTCATAGCTAATGTGATGTGAGTCTAATGTTAACTAAACTACTTAGTGTTAACCAAGTGATGTAGTTTATACCAAGCTTGTAGTGATGGTATTAATTGAGCTATGAAATGTGAATCGAGTGATTCTATTTATATGTCGAGTTTCATAGAATTCGTTGAGTCATCAGTGTAGACCAAGTTCAAGACTACTTAGAAGTGATTAGTATGGATCGAGATTCTACATCTACTGAGTGCATGACAATGTCAAGCATTGATAGTGGATGTCGAGTATTAGAACCTCACCAAGCTAGTCTTGAAAACTCGAGTTCTTGTAGTTGGGCCAACTTTGTGGTTTTTGTGTAAACTTGTATTGTGGCTGACTTTGTAATTTGTAATTGGATTGGTATATTTGTAATGTATTGTGTCACATCCAATGTATGGCATGAAGTAATGTAATAAGAAAAGAAGAGAAGAAGAGTGAATTACAATGGCTACAACAATATAAGGAGCAACAAAGTTTTATCTATCATAGCAAGGTGATTACTACATTCAAAGAAATCTCATTCACCAAACTAAGTTGCAAATCAGAGATCAGCTACTATTTCATCCTAATAGGTGGATCAGTCAAATCCTTTCAAAAGGTAGAATTAAGAATCTTATGTAAATCTCTTTACCAAGTGCATACTTCATTGTATGTTTGTAAATCATTTTGCAAGGTGGACCTAGTAGTCCTTATTGCTCCTAATAGAGTAGATCATTAGAAATGATTATTGTAAGCCTTAACAAGCCAACTTTATACTGCAGTACTAAAGCTTGTGGGTATCATCCCCACCCCAGTTTTATTTCCTATTTGGAAGTTTTCTGGGTCACCAAATTTTGTGTCAAAAGTGTTATGGATGCTTTTATGTTTTTAGTTTCTCATGCTAGAATACACATGAAGGATTAATTGTTAATTAAGGATTAATTTTTATTGGTTACTAATTCACCCTTCCCCTCTTAGTAACTTAGCCTATCATAATATTTCCAACAAACCAAGATAGAGTGAAGTCAAGGGTTAGGGATCACAAACCACAAGAACTTGAAGAAATAAATCTTAGTACCTTTGAAGCCCCAAAAAAGGTTTATATTGGTCAGAATCTATCTGCTAAAATTAAAAAGTGTCTACTTGATTTGCTAAAAAAGTATAGAAATGTTTTTGCATGGTCATATGATGACCTCAAATCTTATAGAGAAGACTTGTTTAAACATTTCATACCACTTAAGGAGAATGTCAAACCTTTCAGACAAAAGTAAAGACCAATAAACCCCACCTTAGCTCCTAAAATGTAAGAAGAATTGATAAAGCTAAGGGATGGAGGAATAATTAAGCCAATTAGACATTCTACTTGGTAGTGCCTGTTAGGAAGAAAAATGGAGATATAAGGCTTTACGTGGATTTTAGGAACCTAAATATTGCTTCCTTGAAAGAAAACTATGGTTTGCCTAATATGGAAGTCATGTTTCAATGAGTGACTACTTTAGAATTGATGTCTATGATGGATGGATTCTCAAGTTACAATCAAGTTCTTATAAATGAAAATGAATAGTTTTAAATAGCCTTTACTACTCCATGGGGCACATATGTCTATTTAAGAATGCCATTTGGTTAATTAATGTAGGAGCAACTTTTCAAAGGTCCATGGATGTAGCTTTTCATGAATACATTGATAAGTTTATGGTAGTATATCAAGATGATCTTACAAAATATTCTAAAAAGGATAAAGACCACTGTAAACATTTGGAGAAAATCTTCATTAAAGCCTTAGAATATGGAGTATCCTTGAACCCAAAGAAGTGTACATTTGCAGAAACAGAAGGAAGGTTGTTAGGTCACAGAGTGTCAAAGGATGGGGTAAAGATTGACCTTGAAAGAGTAGCTACCATTGATAAAGTTCCCAAGCCAAAAAATGTAAAAGGAATAAAATCATTTTATGGGCAAGTAAAATTTTTAAGAATATTTATTACTAATTTTGCTAAGATTAGTAGACCAATATCTAAAATGCTCAAAAAGGGAGTTGTTATCAATTGGGATGGTGAACCTTCAGAATCTTTTCAGGACATCAATATTTCTATAAAAAATGCCCTAGTCCTTAGGACTCTTGATTATGCAAAGCTAATGTATATATTTTCCTTTGCATCTTTTCATATGGTGGCAGCAATTCTATCGCAGAAAAATGAGGAAAGGTATGAGTAGCCTATTGTATTTTTTAGTAAGTCCCTTCAACCTACAGTATTGAAATATGAGATAAATGAAAAAAATCCTATTCCTTACTAAAAGCCATCAAAGCTTTCAAATGTTATCTAGTAGGTGTCATTGTTATAGCAATTGTAACAAGTGTAGTTGTTAAGGATATTTTCTCTTAATGGGAAGTATATGATAGGAGGTGTAGATGGATTAATAGAATTCAAGAGTTTAACGTTGACAACCAAATTACAATGTTGGTAAGAGGTCAAGGACTAGTAGAACTTGTGGCTCAATCAATCTTGGATGCCAATCAAATAAATATGGTAGCAAATGATTTAAGTTCAGGTTTATATGACATGGATCATTGTGAGTGGTATACTAATGTCATATACTATTTGCAACACATGGAAGCCCCACCTCTTCTAATAGACAATGAAAAGAGAAGTACAAAATTGCATACAATCAGATTTATTATTGTTAGGAATGACCTATGTTGGAGAAACTTTGAAGGAATATTGTTGAAGTGCATTGATCAAGAAAAATATAAGGAGATATTAAATGAAATGCACTCAGGAATATGTGGAGGACACTACATGGCTAAAACTATTGCCCACAAGACAATGAGAGTTGGATTCTAGTGGCCTACTCTTTTTCAAAGATGCATAGTTACTTGTCAGAAAATATGATGCACGCCAGAGATTCATAGGTAAGCTAAAGTTTTCTAGAAATACTCCTCTAAAACTAGTTTAAGTTCAAGCACCTTTCCATAAATGGGGCATGGATTTTATAGGTGAAATTTCCCCTAAGTCAAGTACTCATTACTCATGGATCTTGGTAGCCACAAATTAATTTACAAAGTGGGTGGAAGCCATTCCTACAAGAGATGCTACTAGCAAAGTGGTGAATAATTTTCTCTTGAATAATATCCTTACAAGGTTTGGATGCCCTCAGAGGATTGTAACTGATAATGCAATGTGTTTTAAGTTAGAAGAATTTATAAAATTTTGTGATAAATATGGCATAACTAGATCAACATCCTCACCTTATCATCCACAAGGAAATGGACAAGCTGAATATACCAATAAGAGCTTGTTAAAAGTCATAAAAAGGACTCTGGATGATAACAAAGAGGCATGGGATTCCAAATTAAGGAACTTGGCAGTATGGGCTAATAGGGTAATAGTAAAGAAAGCAATAGTGTGGCACCTTTTGATTTTGTATATGGAATCCAAACAAGAATGCCCCAAAACAATTTAGTAGGCCTATACAATTACATTCAGATGTATAATGAATATGTCATTGATGATATGCAAGAAAGAATGGATGAATTGGTAGGATTAATTGAGACCAAAAAAGAGGCTTCTCTTAGAAATGCAAAATTACAATTATATGTCAAACTATTGTATGATAGAAAGATAGTAAATAAAAAGTTTGAACCTAAAGACCTTGTTCTAATGTGAAATGCAAGGATTGGACACAAAGGAAAATATGGCAAGTTTGCTCCTATATGGCTAGGTCTTTATTTAGTTTATGCTACATGGGGAGAAGATTCTTATATTTTGAAAGACTTATTAGAAAATATTCTTGAACTACCAATTCATGGATAGTTCTTGAAGAGATATTTTTGCTAAAAATACTTATTTTCCATTAACACTAGTTTAGGGTTTTCTATATGTTTTGTAAATCCTTGTAAATTTTTGTATAGCCTTGTATAGTGTTTCTTCCTATGCCATTTCTCTCTCAAAGTTTTCATTGAAAATTGATCAAGTTTTTGGTCTACTTCTCCCAAGGATTCTGAGCCCTTACATGAATTTGCATATTCATCGTCCCTAGATAGAGCCATTATTGGCTTGATTTTTCACATAAAATTTTATGATACATCCTTAGTGAAAATTCCAGTTCCTTTTCAAAAAAATTAGAGTTTTTGTAATTTGTTGTCGACCTTAGAAAAATCTCTTTTCTATTATGTTATTTTCCAATGATTAAATCTTACCCCTAGAGGACCTTTTAGTTAGGTTTGTGAGGTGTGTTTCTTTTAAAAGAAAGTGCACAAGAAAATTCATTTTAAGGCTTTTCTTCCTTTTCTTGGGTTTCTTTTATAAAAATCTTTCTTATATTATCCAACATTTCCATAAATTCCCATAGAAGGTCTCAACCTTAGGTTTTATTTTAATATTCTATGATTAAATCTTACCCCTAGAGGACCTTTTAGTCAGGTTTGTGAGGTGTGTTTCTTTTAAAAGAAAGTGCACAAGAAAATTCATTTTAAGGCTTTTCTTCCTTTTCTTGGGTTTCTTTTATAAAAATCTTTCTTATATTATCCAATATTTCCATAAATTCCCATAGAAGGTCTCAACCTTAGGTTTTATTTTAATATTCTATGATTAAATCTTACCCCTAGAGGACCTTTTAGTCAAGTTTGTGAGGTGTGTTTCTTTTAAAAGAAAGTGCACAAGAAAATTCATTTTAAGGCTTTTCTTCCTTTTCTTGGGTTTCTTTTATAAAAATCTTTCTTATATTATCCAACATTTCCATAAATTCCCATAGAAGGTCTCAACCTTAGGTTTTATTTTAATATTCTATGGGTTTACATATTTTTTTTGAAAAATGTCATTAAGTAATGATAACCCTTGATCTCCCTTAAGATCAAGGGTTGTCACTATGTTGCCAATGAAAGTTGCGAAGCCTTTACCCTTGGTGACATAGCGACAACTTGCCACCTATCGATGAGACCTAGTTGGAAGGAGCAAGGTTTCACAAGTAAAGTTTCCATCATAGATCAAATGGAATATCAACGGGCCTCATTTCTATCACCAAAGGAAGCTACATGGTTTTTATCCTTGGAGACATAGTGACAGCCCACCACATGGATATGTGGTGGCACAAACCCTTGTAAAAAGCACCATAGGTTTCCATGTCATCAAAAGGTTGTCTAGTTGTCAGATTTCTAGTTGCCATGAGGGATTTTCTTTGAGGAAAATGAGATGTTGGTCTGCATCATTAGATCTTCTCACGATCGATGGTGGTCACTTTGTTGCTAAAGAAAGTTGCAAGATCTTTACCCTTGGTGACATAGTGACATGAAGACACATGTTTGGAGGTGTAAATAGGTCCAATGTTAGTTGCCAACAAGGAAAGAAAAAGATCACATGGTAAGAGTCAATTGGATTGACCGCTAACTAGGAAGATTGAAGCCAAGTCATAAAATGTTTTATTTCTCAATCATTGGATTTTTTGAAAATCGATGGCCTATTTTCAAATTTGAAAGTGAATGCTACTCTTTTTTCTCTATGATCCATTTATGGGAATTGAAGCTCCTTGTGCAAACTAATATAAGCATTGTAGTGCAAACAATCAAGATTTTTCATCCTGTGAACATATTTTGCAATTTCATGGAGCCTAAACCTATTGAAGAATTTGATTTTAGCCTTGTTAAGTTGTGAAATTTTCTGTCAGCAATTCACTGCAACATTGAGAGAAAAATAAGAAAAGTCATGTAAGTATCTCTACCTGCATATAATTAAAGGAATTCTAGCCTCTCTTCATTATTGTTCCACTTATGCCTCCAAAGAGGGCTTCTCTAGGAAGGTAGAATATGCTAGTGTAAATATCCATGATAATTTTTTGGAACAATTGAGTGAATCTACTAATGAATCCACCCAAATAAAGAAAATAGTTCCTATAAACCCTAGGCTCCAAATTATAGATAGTTTATTTCACAAGGGAAATTGGACTAGAGATACCCTAAGTTATAAAACAGGGCTAAAATTATTTAAAATGTGGTTCTTAGAGAGGAAATTTTATTCTCCCCATGGGAATATTTAAAATTTGGACTCAGGCAAGTTATTAGTTCTTGGGGCTTTCATGAATTCAAACCTCCTCATAGTTTTAGCCCAAAACTATGACCCAATAGCTAGGATGGTGAGAAGAATAGATGGAGAATTTTTAATGAAAATTACTACAAAAGAAATTCAAGAAGTTTTTGGAATGGACCCAACCACAGATTATCATGAGGTCATTGATTTTTAGGGATTAGAGGAGTATTTGTCCTGTAAAGATCAAACTAGCCAAGGGACACTAAGAGGACACTTGGCCACAATTGGTAATTTGACTTTTGTTACAGTATCAACTAAAGAACCTTTTAAGAAATAATTTTTCAATTCTAGGGCCATAGACATCTACATGACTTTGTGCAAGGTTTTTGGTGGAGATGAACACAAACTTGTATAATTAAATTTATGTATATGATGATACAAATCTCTTCCTTTGGCATGGATATTATTTTTGGCTTTGCATCTTATCTAGCAGAAGAAATTCACATAGGTCTAATTGGAATTGCAAAGGACAAAATTGAGAAAACCTTTGGTTTTTATTCTTTATTGATGCATTTGTTCTTGTATAAAGGGGTTACTTTATTTGAAAAGGAAATGATGTTGACAAGAGAATATGAGAGAGAATCTGTCTCAATTTAATTGTGGAGTGCAGATATGACTTGGGATGTAGATGAAGCCAGATTTGTGAGGCTTGATAGATATTTTAAATCTAGGTTTAGAAGCATGTTATTAAAGAATAATCCCAGGATACCTAAGGCATTGCTAGATTTCATTAGGCCTATGGATAGTTGTACTAGTTTTAAAGTTCCCCATAATTGGGTAGATATCATACCATACGCTGTGTCAATAGTATTTAGAGTATATGGATTCCAAGGA
The DNA here is from genome assembly GCA_028749045.1 of Cupressus sempervirens. NCBI lineage: Eukaryota > Viridiplantae > Streptophyta > Pinopsida > Cupressales > Cupressaceae > Cupressus > Cupressus sempervirens. The sequence goes on from CM053793.1 coordinate 346,535,459, forward strand.
ACACATGTGCTTCCCTACCAAGTACCTTTAAAGGTGGGAATAGTTGAGATGTTATGGAAAATAGGTAGTTTGGAGGAAGCAGAACTGACTGGTCAGTCTAGGGGCTCTATTTTTCCATCTTGTATAGTTGTTCATCAATTCATAATTATAGAAGGGGGTTGATTATTTCTATATAAGATTTTAGAACCATATAAAATGGTTGTATCTCATGCTTGTTTCAATGGTAGTGAAGGATTTTTTGAAATACTCAGACAAAGGGCTAAGACTGGTACTAAAAAATCATCAGCCTTACTTCCTTGAAGATGTAATAAGAAATGAATTCTCTCTCTAAGAACAAGATATCAAAAAAGAGAAATGGAGAGTTTATTCTAGGGTCTTAGAATTTATTAATTATTTCGACAAAGAGTAGAAGCCTTTGAAAAATGCAAAGACAAAAGTAGATAAGATGAATAAGTTAATGATCACTTTTCCAAAGATTATGAGGCCATGAATGAAAAGAAAACCTTTTTTATCTATTCTTATCCCAAAAAGGCCTAAGAAGTAATGAAAATTTTATCTTTTTCCTGTGTAGTAGGATTAGGACAATTGGTTATTTAGAGGAGGTCTGGCTACAACATCATTAAGAACAAAGATCATGTAGTTGACAAGGGCAAACAAATAATTGGATCATATAGTACTATTTTGGAAGAAAGACCTAAAGAGCCAAAGCCCAAGAGGCAAAAGATAGAATAAAATCAAGTATCCCAAATAGAAGAATACACACCCACTCAATCCCTATTGCATATAGATGATGAGAAACTTACTAAGGAGAAAATGGAGCAATTAGGATCCCAAGGAGGAGTTTTTATTACTGTTTAAGAATTAGATGAAGGAAATCCTCAAGAACCTCCCATGCCTAGGCTTGAGCTAATTGTTGTTAATTAAAGAGGAAAGGAGTTAGACCCCGTGATAGAGCAAGCTAGTTATGAATTTATTTTAGATGACATTTTTTTCAAATCAAGAGCTTTCTACCAATTTGCACAAAGGACAAACATTGAACAATTTGAGGATAGGTGTAATAAGATGAAGGCAGAGCATCCAAAAATAGAAGAGATGGTTCTACAAGATCAAATGAAAGAGGAAATGATGCAATAATTTAGAAATTTGACCCCTAAGGAGGGAAGAAAAATAATAAGATCATCTGGGGTTTTTTTCTTGCCAAATTGGGATATTGTAGATGCAATGGTTTTTAACATTGTTATCAAGAAGTTAAGTGCAAATGAAAAGGTGAAAAAGGAGCAAAGAGGTGCTAAGTTTAGTGAACACCATGTTGCCTTAGTAATTTGGTTTATGAGAAGAGGATCGAGAGGCAATTTCTCTTAGCTTGATGATACTGACATGATTAGAAATTTGATTGTTAAGAGAGTGGAAGATACCCCAAATGAAGAGGCCATAGAATTGAATGTTGGAACAACTGATCTCACCCTAGCTACAGCCAAAAAGGAGAAATTGCAAAAATTAGAACTATAAGAAAAATATGAGCAAGTTTTTGAAGCTTACAATAAAGAAGTACAAAAGAGAATGGAGCTTGAGAATAAGATGATAGGGTACCAAGGGTAGTCTAGCAAACCTAAACTTACTTATCCTTGTCCTCTAGTCGAGCCTTTTAAATCAACTCCCCTTATAGAGCTACCAAATACCTCACAGAGACCTTAATATTGCACAACAGAGGATTTTGAAGAGGAAAAGATAAAACTTTGGGCATTGCATGTGGAACTAGATATCCAGTATGAAGACAAATTGAGAAAAACAATTATATATTTGGTAGATAAAATTGGTTTTCTTGCATTATTGGAAAAGGTAATGAACATGTGGAATAAGCTAAAAACAAATGAGGATGCTCTGAAGCCAATTGTAAATAGATGGAATAATAGGAACAAGGATGTCACCCTTTTATGTTTCTCAGTCATCAGTTTGTCTTATGAACAAATATAAAAGACCTTTGACTTGACTAATGATCTTTTTGATTTTGATAGTAAAAGAATTGCATTACAGAGGAGAATCATAAACTATCTTTCAAAATAGATGAGTAGAAATTTTGAACTCTTTCCCCATGCATTGAATGAAAAGGATAAATTAAAAGATAAAGAGGAATGGGCCAATGAATTGGATGATATATTATGCCTTAGGCTAAATAGGGTCATAAATGAAAAGGGAAATGCATGGTTGGAAAATACAATTGAAGAAGTTGTTAAAATTTAAATATTTTATGGTTCTTTAAGAGAGGAGTTTATTGAAATAGATAAACTAGAAGAATATGTTTTGAAGAAATAGCATGAGATTTTGAGTTTTAATTGGCCAGATGACACAATTTTTGACAAGTGGATGGCAGATTTTGTACTCTGTAAATAGTTAGTGCTTGGTGAAACCAATTAAGACGAAATGGAACAAGATGAGTAGCAAACAACTGATACATCGTTTAAAGTAGAAGAAGAGAAAGATAAACAATCAATTGTGGTATCAAGTACATGGGTTCATACTGATGACTTGGCAATAGGAGAATCAAGTATAACTGTCAGTTTGTTGTTACAAGATGACCTCGATGGAGAATCACAAGTGAAACTCAGCTTTCAAATATCAAAACCAGGTTCATCACAAGCAAGTCCATTGGTTACACACTTTGAGGAATGACAACTATATCAAAGCCAATTACAAACTCCTTAGTAACAAAGAAGTGTAGTAGAAGTGGTCCCCACAAAAGGAATGTTCATGATACAAATCATTCTGTTGCACCAATTTTTTTCTTTTATGATAGTAACTTTTGTAAATATCTTTTTGTAATAAAGGCAACTATCAGTACTCTCTAGGACTAAAGCTTGTTGCATCTCATACTATATAAGTAAGATCCAAGGCTAGAGAAGGGTTCTAAACTATTATGTAAATTTTAGTTTTTCTTGCTAAGTTTGCATTCAGTCTAGTTTCCATGATGTCAATTTTGTGATGCATTTTCTCTACAAATTTGAAGATACATTAACTTTGAAGGATTAGGTGGTCTTGTTCCAAGTTGTATAGAGTTTTATTCCAAATTTTGCATGATTTTCAATGAAAATTAATACAAAGATGAATCACCACCATATCTATTTTCTCTGAGTCTTGTCTCCACTATTATTGACTGGTTATCTTGAGGTTGTATGGGCAAAGCTTGTTCAATTGAAGGCTACTATGATAGGTTGTATATCAATTCATTATTGCTTTTAATTCAATGAATTATGGAAATTCTTTAGTGATATGATAGGATTTCTATGTAGTAAGAGGGATTTGCATAAGAATGAGTTTTAGGGAAAATTGTTGATAGTATTGATTGTAATGCAATCAATTAGGTCAAAATAGTTGGGTAGACTCTAAATCCCAATCCATTAATGAGGCACCGATCAATTATTTTAGTTTGCATATGAAGAGACCATAAATAAGCATCAAGAAAAATCCCAATATCAAATCAATTTTACTTTGAATGTATGAAGAGTATCATGGCTAGTCAATACTTGATTTCATTTAATCTCTGTGTTTTAGTTAGCTATTGTTACATATGATCACATGTAAATTTGAGAAGAATTATGACCAAACATATACTACATGGGATGAGTATTGTAAGAGAATATTAGTAAATAAATGAAGTGTGAAGATAATATCAAGTTTTCAATTATTCTATACCTCAATTGCACCCACCTTGGTTTTGCAGAGCCTAAAGAGTAGAATTTTTTTATGATTTGTTGAAGTTGGGTCCAAATCTAAAAACTCCTTAGTTGAACATAGGAAATAGCTAATCCTTAGACTAATTTTCTCTTCACCATCTTGGTATCAAGTATTTTTTTACTTAGTAGTTTAAAACACCAACATAAGGTACCTAGTGTATTGTTTTGTGGTGGAAAAGAATTTTTTAAACATCTTAGAAATTAGGAATGTTAGAGTTATGTAGAAGTTCTAAAGTCTGAAGAAAAATAAAATAAAGTCAAAGAACCCTTACTAGGTTAAGTCCAAACTTTGCTTGATAAGTACAAGGACATAGTGAGTGATGGTACTCTAGCTACCCTACCTCCTAGGAGGGTTATAAGTCATCAAATTAACTTTTTTCCAAGTGCATCCTTGCCAAATAAAGCAACACAAAAGCTCACTCCAGATCAGAACTTAGAAGTGGCAAGAAAAGTCCAAGAATTGATGGATCAAGGTCTAATACAAAAGAGTATAAGCTCATGTGAAGTCCCTATTAAGTTGGCATCTAAGAAAGTGAGGAAGTGGAGATTATGTATGGACTCAAGAGACATCAATAGGAACATAATTAGGTAGGTTTTCCATACCTAGGATTGAGGACCTTATGGATTGTCTTGGAGGAGCTAAATATTTCACTAAGTTAGATTTGAAAAGTGGTTATCACCAAATCAAGATAAAGGAGGAAAATGAATGGAAAACAACATTTAAGACTACTCATGGTCTTTATGAATGGCTTGTGATGCCATTTGGTATTTCCAATGCTACTAGCACATTCATGAGGCTCATGAATGAAGTGCTCAAGGACTTCACAAGAAGATTTGTGGTGGTGTACTTAGATGATATACTCACCTATAGAAAGACTAAGGAGGACCATATCAAGCATTTTAAGGTAGTTTGAAAAGACTTCATGAAGAGAAGCTAGCCATTAATCTTGAGAAGTGTGACTTCTTCAAATAAGAACTTGTGTACCTAGTATTTGTGGTGTCCCAAGGAACCTTGAAGATGGACAAGGAGAAGGTTTCTTCTATACTAGATTGGCAAACACCTACCACATCTACTAAGGTAAGAATTTTTCATGGATTATCCCAATTCTATAGGAAATTCACTAGGAATTTTAGTGGTATTTGTGCACCTTTTCTTGAAACTATAAAGCGTGGATTCAAGTCTAAGTTCAAGTGGACTTTAGAAGATAAGAAGTCATTTGACATGTTGAAGAAACAAGTAGCTACTCAACCTATCTTACAATTGCCTAGTTTTGAAAAATTGTTCACCCTAGAATGTGATGCAAGTAGCTTAGTAGTAGGTGGGGTTTTGAGTCAAGAAACTAGGCCAATAGCCTTCTATAATGATAATCCTAATGAGGCTAAGAAGAAGTATTTATCCTATGACCTAGAGCTCTATGCCTTAGTTCAATGTCTTAGGAAGTAAAGACACTATGTATTGCCCAAAGAATTTGTTGTGTTTACACATAATCAATCTCTTAGCTACATCAACACTCAAGAGAAGCTAAGAAACATACATTTGAAGTGGATGGAGCACTTGAAGGCCTTCACCTTCATAATCAAGCACAAGAAGGGGCAATTGAACAAAGTGGTAGATGCACTACATAGAAGGGTCATGACAATTCAAGAGATTCAACTCCAAAGAATTAGGATAGAGGGTTTTAAGAACCTCTACAAGGAATATGAAAACTTTGCTAAGGTTTACAAGGTATGCATTGATTTTGAGAATCATTTTCATAGAAAATTTTTAGAATATACTTTGCAAAATGGGTTTCTATTCAAGGATAACTAATTATATATTCCAAGGGGTTCAATGCGAGAGAACATAATATAGGAGAAGAATAATGGCAGCTTGAGTGGACTCTTTTGTGTGAGAAAAACCTTAGAATTAGTGTAAAAATTCTATTATTGGCCCAAGCTAGTGAAGGATGTGACTAAATATGTGGAGCACTGTATGGTATGCATGAAAGCCAACAGAGGAATGAACAATGTAGGTCTTTATTAGTCTTTACCAATTCTAAGCAAGCCATGGGATTGTGTAAACATGGATTTTATTATAGGTTTACCCAAAACCAAGGTATGCTAGCATTTATGTTGATGATAGATTTAGTAAAATGGGGCATTTCATCCCATGTAGGATAACTAATGATGCAAATCATATTGCCCATCTATTTTTAAAACAAGTTGTGAGGATCCATGGACTTCCATTAAGAATAACATTAGATATAAATGTCAAATTTATGAGCCATTTTTGGAAAACTTTGTGGAGAAAGCTTGGCACAGATATCTCTTTTGGTTTAGCCTACCATCAATAAACTGATGGTCAAACTAAAGTGGTTAATAGGACCCTAGGTAATCTTCTAAGGTGCCTAAAGAGTATGCTGTCATGTCCCCAATTTTTTGGTGACAGTTTGATTTAATTAATTTAATTAATCTGGTTGTCCAAGGACGACTAATTAATTATTTTAACTAAATAAATAAATATTAAAAGATAACTTTATATTTAATAAAGTGACTTGGATTATAAAAATATTTAATAAAGTCACTTGAGGGATAAGATCAAAAATGTTCTAGAAGTCTCTGGAGAGGATGGAGAGAAAAGAATAAATAGGCACCTCGGGGCTCCATTCGAATCAGGCAGTTGTTTATCTCTCTTTCGATTTCAGATTGTGATTCAATCACGGGTGCATTGTGGAACCTAGGGTTTCTACAATTGTCACAACTGGCCATTGAGAACGATAACTCTCAATCGGTACGCAATTTTGAGGGTGTGAAATATCATCCGAATTATTGCAGATTGGAGGTGACATTCAGTCATTTCATCAGGGTGATTATTTGCGGCTTAAGGCCAATTTGTGGGTCTTGCAGTACGATCCTTTGAAGGATTCGATTCAGACAATCAAGTTGAGGGCGGAATTGTGGAATTCGATTTTGGGAATGAGTTTTAGACGGAGTTCGATTGCTGATCGAGAAGAGTAAGGGACAAATTCCGCATTCGATATAGAAGCCAACAATGAGAATCGATCAAGGGTGGAAAAATGAATTCCAAAATTATCTTCCATCTAACAGCGTTACCGGGTACCATTGAGATCATTTCGGAAAGCGTGGGAAATTTGATAAAAATTGCGGGTCTCAATCCAGCACTTCCGTATATTAATCAAGTCAAAGTCTGGGCCAGAGTTCATTCATTTTGGACGGTCGGTGATCTCCATTTGATTAACACCATAAACTGTCATGTGACTAAGACGAATTCATCTTCAAGTTAACACAACGCTTAATCTGCCATCAACGTGGGTACTCTTGCTGATGATTGCATTCAATGAAGGCACCCATATCGGTTCAAGACCTGGCTGGATCGACACTCCAAATTGAAGAGATTCATCTTCACCGCAGGGAAACATTAGTAGGTTATGCAGCCGCTATTCCATGGCCCTTCCAGCGAATATCCAAGGGTTGTTGCGGATGTATTAACCTTTGCAGTGGCTCTATAAACTGGGCGTCATTTTCCTTCGCGACCACTCCCAGTCGGTTTGTTCACAAATTACATGCTAGGCATCTTCGTGGGACTGATCTCGCATTCCAGTTTTGATATGTTCATCACACGTTTTATTAAAATTCGAAGGAGGTGAATCCGGCAACAGTAACCATTCGATTTACATCAAGCTTGGGAAAATCATTTGATTAAGCTGGTACAACTTGGAAATCATTCCTGATCCGGCCAGTTTTGTCACCATAGCTGGAGTGGGTGTGCACGGGCCCGAACAGTCATTGTAATTAGTCGGCGACATCAATATTCCTTCCAAATTGTGTAAAGCAGACTTTGGATGAATCTAACAAGTTCCATGACAACTAAGGGTGACGGCAATTTCAGGTTTTTTATCCTTTGATGCTGTTGTTTAGATATATATATATATATATATATATATATATATATATATATAGATATCCAGTTCGGACTCTGTGTTCAGTTGAATATTGAAAGGATTTTCTTATAAGATTCTTTCCTAAACAACGTTGGCATTATTATCTACTGCTTTGTTACAATTGGTGAATTATTAGAGATATTACTCTTTGCATGACAAATCTCATAGTGTATTAGTACAACTCTGATTACAAGAATAGAACTTGACATCAGTTTGTAAATAGTTCGTTGAACAACCTTGCTTGCCAACTGTTTGATGAAATGTCAAACCCTTGAAGTTTTAAGATTTTGGTGCTTAAAGAGTCAATAATTCGTAGGGTCATTTCAGTGGTATCAGAGCGGTTTTCTTTCCATCCTGTGGGGTGAAAACCGAATTACATGAGTGATCAGCACTCTACTTCAACCAAGATGGACAGGTACAGCACAAAGTCTCCGAGGACACAATCTTGGACAAGTAATAGACATAGTATTCAGAGTCAAAATTGTGGAAAGGAGGACTATTCAGGCATTCAGGATGAGCTCAGAAAAATTAGACATAACATGTCTGAACTGTTGGTTAAGCACCACCGTATGATTGACAGGCTGTCCGTCCCAGCTAAGGTGAATAAATCAACTGGATTTCATTTTGTCAAATCTTCTCACAAAGTGTTGACTGATACAATGAGAGATGTTACTAGGAACCTTAATGAGGAATTCGAGGAACAAGTGTGCAACTGGTCAGAGGCTTCAGTTCGGTCACAGGAAGAAGTGGTGAAGGATATTACGCTGATGGATAATAACTGTCAACTTGATACTCAAGATGAGACAGTTGAATACGAGTTTCCCAAGGGTGATGTCTTAGGTACTCAGGGTGGTTTGGTTCCAACAGGCAATGATTACAGTGAGGCGAGTTCAGATGAGATAAGGATGTTGATGATGAGATACCTGGTGGAAATGAGCAGACATCGAGCATTTATGATTTTTCTGAGAGAAAGTACCAGGCTCAGTTAGATGCTTCGTCACGTGCGGATGAGAATGGCAGTACTTTACATGATTTGTCCAGCCAGCTGAAGGTAAGCAAAGATAGTATTGTGGCTTCTTTATCTCATCATGACAGGATGCAGGAGATGATAGAAGAGCACATCCGAATGATTCAGTTACAAGGAAGACATAAGGGAGTTCAGGCAAAATCTTCTTGGTTTGACTTACAGGCAATTAGTGAAGGAATGGGAACCATGAAGTCAAGCTATTTACATCTTCTATCAGACTGTGACCATCTTCTTAGCCTTACCAAAGACTATTCAGATGCCTTGAGGAGGAAGGAGGAAAAAGTTTCCAAGTTTTCTCGTGAGCTTGAGGACAATCAAGCAACCTTGGTAAATACTCCTTTGGCTTTACAGGATTGGGAGAGACATGGGAATGAGCATGGCATGGAGCTAAGCTCAGTTTCATCTGGCACGTCTGACACTCAGCTTTCTACATTTGATGGGTCATATGTGGTTGCTGATAATGTTGCGCATTCATCTAGCACTCACATCAAGGATACAAGGACAAGGTCAGACAGGTTCGTAGAGCCAGTTGGTCACATTACTCAGGTAAGGAGTTTGCTTGAGTTACCAGCTGTTCCTTGTTTACGGATATGGACTCGAGAATGTTTCAGGGGCATTTGGGATTTAGTTGACTGGAGAGCACTTTATGGTAGCCATGATTATTTGGATGCTATCATGGATTTGATCAGCAGAGTATACGGTGTTGTTTTTCCTTGTGCTAGCAGAACATCCGATGTTGGTATTAGTTTTTATACACCGATGTTAGGTTTGGTTCATATATGCAGACGACCATTCTTGCTAAAAGGTGTTGAAGATTTTTCATATTTGATAGGGTATATTGATGAGTCCCAGGATCGTTTTGGCATTGATAACATCCAGGAGGATGAAGTGGACAGATTTGAAGATTCAGCCTCCTTGATAGTTTCTTTAGGTACAGAAGAGCTTGACATCAGAACTACAAATTTTGACACTTTGGATGTTGATATGAGTTTTGGAGTTGATTCGCAAAATATGGATGGTAATAATCTAGAGACCAGTATCTTTGAAGATACTCCTTTAGGCAATGCGTCAGAAGGAGTTTATAGAAGACAGTCTAGCCAGAGCCATCATGTGATTAGCCAGTTGAAAGTTAGTGAACGAGACATTGCTATCGCTTGTGAGCATTTTGATACTGCTCGTCAGTTGTTGGCTGTTACTAGTTGGGGTTCTTCTATGACAGATGAGTCCAACGGTGGTTACATTTCTTTGGCAGAGATTCATGCCTTGCATGAAGCTGTTCGGATTTTGAAGCAGGATTATTTACGATTGGTAGCCGACCGTGATCACTTGGTTGAGTGGGGGAGTACAGCATATGAGGCACTCTTGGATCGTGAAGAGGAGGTGAGTGAGCTTTCCCAAGAGCTCATAGCAACTACTGAGGCATTAGAGGACACACAGCGAGATCTACAGAAGTCGCAGTTTCAGTTGAAGGAGGTGACCGTGGAGTTGGAGCATTTGCGGTCAAAACCAGCCCCAGACCCAATTTATTTGACTATTGAGGTGGATGATGGTAAGTACACTTCCGCAGTTACTACTAAGGAGCATATTGTTGAGGCCGACACATATATTCAGGATTTGGTAGTAGCTGGTTCTAATGAGTTTGGGATACCGGTAGAATCAAGTTTCCAGATTTATTCTTCTCAGATAGTTGATAGTGTACAGTTGAGTATGCCACCCTTATAGGAGGACCAGTTGTGGTGTAATGGGGAGTATGTTAATGTTTCCTCATATAATTTTTACTGCATTGAACCGTTCATGAAGTATTTGCTGGATAATGCATGTGTTCATTTAGACTCACATAAAGTGACAGAAGGTGTTCTCATCCAAGATACTAGTGTTATTTGCAGATTGGTTGAGAAGATTATAAGGGTCCTTTCTACTATGCTACCTCACAGGGATCTTGAGAAGGGGTTTGTTGAGCAGAATGCACGGGATCCTATCCAGCCTACAGTCACTTGGAGTCAGAAAATGGAGCCATCTGTTGATTCCCAGTTCAGTGATGATGAGCCAGCAGCAGAGTTTGGAGGTTCTTACCGGCATTATATGGTAGGGTACGCTCATCATTTTTCTTTTGACATAGAGATAGAAGATTTTATTTCACGCAGATGTAGATTGGCTCCAGTTTCGTACCATCCATTAGGGGATAGATTGGCACCATCTTTTGTAAATAAAATTGGTAGTAGCAAGTTACTCAGCCTGCAGCATCGACACGCCCGGAGCAGTTTGTCAGAGATTAGATTTGATGGCAGTGTGTCAGGTACCTATGGCTGTTGTCATATCTACAATGTAGTTGGGTGCAGGTGTCTTTTTGACAGGAGCTTGAGTTTTGATAGAGTTGATGTTTCAGTTGGTTTGAGTTCCATAGAATGGTTTCTTCTACCGACATCTACAGTTGGCTTTCGGATAATTTCATCAGAGTTGTCAAGTTGTTTGGTATTGAGTACAGTTTCTCAGTTGTTGATATTGATGATTTCTCCACGGGAGTATGGTGAGGATTGGGATGATACACAGATTTACATTTGGGATCCAGGAAGACTGATTGGTTCATGGTTCAGCCATTTCTTGGGGACAAGCAATTTCAGGAAGGGCGGACTGTCATGTCCCCAATTTTTTGGTGACAATTCAATTTAATTAATTTAATTAATCTGGTTGTCCAAGGACGACTAATTAATTATTTTAATTAAATAAATAAATATTAAAAGATAACTTTATATTTAATAAAGTGACTTGGATTATAAAAATATTTAATAAAGTCACTTGAGGGATAAGATCAAAAATGTTCTAGAAGTCTCTGGAGAGGATGGAGAGAAAAGAATAAATAGGCACCTCGGGGCTCCATTCGAATCAGGCAGTTGTTTATCTCTCTTTCGATTTCAGATTGTGATTCAATCACGGGTGCATTGTGGAACCTAGGGTTTCTACAATTGTCACAACTAGCCATTGAGAATGATAACTCTCAATCGGTACGCAATTTTGAGGGTGTGAAATATCATCCGAATTATTGCAGATTGGAGGTGACATTCAGTCATTTCATCAGGGTGATTATTTGCGGCTTAAGGCCAATTTGTGGGTCTTGCAGTACGATCCTTTGAAGGATTTGATTCAGACAATCAAGTTGAGGGTGGAATTGTGGAATTCGATTTTGGGAATGAGTTTTAGACGGAGTTCGATTGCTGATCGAGAAGAGTAAGGGACAACTTCCGCATTCGATATAGAAGCCAGCAATGAGAATTGATCAAGGGTGGAAAAATGAATTCCAAAATTATCTTCCGTCTAGCAGCGTTATCGGGTACCATTGAGATCATTTCGAAAAGCATGGGAAATTTGATAAAAATTGCGGGTCTCAATCCAGCACTTTCGTATATTAATCAAGTCAAAGTCTGGGCCAGAGTTCATTCATTTTGGACGGTCGGTGATCTCCATTTGATTAACACCATAAACTGTCATGTGACTAAGACGAATTCATCTTCAAGTTAACACAGCGCTTAATCTGCCATCAACGTGGGTACTCTTGCTGATGATTGCATTCAATGATCGCACCCATATCGGTTCAAGACCTGGCTGGATCGACACTCCAAATTGAAGAGATTCATCTTCACTGCAGGGAAACATTAGTAGGTTATGCAGCCGCTATTCCATGGCCCTTCCAGCGAATATCCAAGGGTTGTTGCGGATGTATTAACCTTTGCAGTGGCTCTATAAACTGGGCATCATTTTCCTTCGCGACCACTCCCAGTCGATTTGTTCACAGATTACATGTTGGGCATCTTCGTGGGACTGATCTCGCATTCCAGTTTTGATATGTTCATCACACGTTTTATTAAAATTCGAAGGAGGTGAATCCGGCAATAGTAACCATTCGATTTACATCAAGCTTGGAAAAATCATTTGATTAAGCTGGTACAACTTGGAAATCATTCCTGATCCGGCCAGTTTCGTTACCATAGCTGGAGTGGGTGTGCACGGGCCCGAACAGTCATTGTAATTAGTCGGCGACATCAATATTCCTTCCAAATTGTGTAAAGCAGACTTTGGATGAATCTAACAAGTTCCATGACAACTAAGGGTGACGACAATTTCAGGTTTTTTATCCTTTGATGCTGTTGTTTAGATATATATATATATATAGATATCCAGTTTGGACTCTGTGTTCAGTTGAATATTGAAAGGATTTTCTTATAAGATTCTTTCCTGAACAACGTTGGCATTATTATCTACTGCTTTGTTACAATTGGTGAATTATTAGAGATATTACTCTTTGCATGACAAATCTCATAGTGTATTAGTACAACTCTGATTACAAGAATAGAACTTGACATCAGTTTGTAACTAGTTCGTTGAACAACCTTGCTTGCCAACTGTTTGATGAAATGTCAAACCCTTGAAGTTTTAAGATTTTGGTGCTTAAAGAGTCAATAATCCGTAGGGTCATTTCATATGCTTAGACTTTGGATGTTATTATCTCATAGGTAGAATATGTAATGCCCCACACGGAAACCCAAAAGAAATAAACCTAATATGTTATAAAGTTTACTGAACTTTTTTATTTTAAGTTTAAAAGATATCAAAGTAACAATAATGCAGAATCAATATATACATATACATCAAGAACACATAATCAAGTACAAATATAGTTTCAATTCCTTAAGGTTCCTTCACATTGAGTCACATTTAATAAAGTTCCATTAATAAGTTTAAGTCTCAATTACAATGTCCATAATCATAAAATGAATAAAAACATACATAATCATATAAGAAAATGCATAAGTACAACTAACCTAGTATGAAAGCACGTCTAATGAATAACATCCATTGCACATGTCATAGGGTATATGAAAATAGATATAATTACATCAATATACAATATAGGGTGAACCCACAATAATGGTTCCACTTTAGTGGGACGAACAAAAATGGAAAAAATTGCAAAATGAGAAATTGAGTACACTTATTATGTTCGTGCGAACACACTTATTATGTTCGTGCGAACATATGTGATAAATATGTTCGCACAAACATGATTTTCATGTTTACGTGAACATACGTTCACGTGAATATGGTAAACGTGTTCGCATGAATGCCATGTTCGCACGAACATGCAAAATCACAAAAAATTTAACCTTTTTTTCATTTTTTTTTTGCTCTTTTGATTGCCATTTAATTGCAGGAGAATGATCTCCTACTATAAAATAAAAAATGTCAAAATGTGCTGCTCGGAGCAAGCTTTCCAATGACTATAATTTTATTACATAATTTAATCATTAAGACTTTCAAATATGAGTTTAACTCATTATAGGTTCATTACCGATTGAACATCAACCGACTTTGACACCTCGGGAAAATTAGTAGATTAGGTCAATTTTTTTTTTTTTAAATATGGAGGAATTGAATTATTGAGATACCTTTCTATTAAAAAAAAAAAAAGTTTATGATAAATTGACTTCAAATTATCTGTGTCAAACAGAACGTATGTCTGAATTACGGTTCATGTCACTTCAAAACTTCATAAACTATACAATATTCAACTAAAATAAATCAAACCAAATGCATCCTCTGGATATTGATGTTACAAATCTAGCATCAAAAGAATTACTTCATTATCATTTCTAGCAAAAAAGTTATGTGTGTCAAAACATACTGTCACTTTTTAAAATATTGAATTTTATTATGTACCACTTTTCGGAGGAGATAAAAAAAATTGACATAAATAATTTTTTTTTTAGATTAAAAAATATGGTTATGAAGTAGGAACAAAGTACTCAAAATCACTAGTTTATGTCATCTTGAAATTATTTATAGTTTTGGAGATATAGTCACTTGAACGTGACGTTTGTTGCAAAAATATTGATTTCAGTGTTAAAATTGGTCAAAAAGTGGAACCCATTATTGTAGGATCACCCTACAATATCCCATAGGATCTAAAAACACATGATACATAGATCCACATAAAATGAATAGAAGACTTCAAGATAAGAGGAAGAATGATAATGGTACCACTGTATCAAGGAGCATCCAAGATATGTCAATTTGAGGAGGACCCAAATGGTAAGAATACACTACTTCCTGATCGCATCATCACTTAATTAGGCTCCCACTCCCACCTTGTAGGAGAGATAATGTACGATCCACACATGGATAATCAAATCATAAAATAATCCTAAGCAGGGTACCCTGATAGCCAAAACTACCTCAAGGGCAACACAAACTACTCAAGAAGAAGAGCTAATAAAAATCAAAAGGGCACTCATTCTAATACTAACATCTCATACCAAGTCCACATACAAATACCAAGACCAAAAATATATAACCACCTTGAAATCAATGTCAAGTGTCACAAACACAATGACCAACAGATAACAACTATTATCAATAAAAGTAAACTATCAATCACTAACTCCAACAATAAAAACACCAATGAATAACTAATCATTCATTAATAAAAGTCAATTGTCAACAATAAATAACATCCAATCAATGAGTAACAACTCACAATAAATGCACTATCAAAAGTAATATTCAACAAGTACACCACTAGAGGAAAATATTAAAAAAATCATGAAGGAGGCTCAGGTTACATACTATGGAGTGTCATCACATCAGCCAACTCTAGGGCTACCCTAGCAGTCTCTCAGGACCCCGACCCCCTAGTGACTCTATGCGAAACTAGAATACCCTCTCATGATGATGAGAAAATTAGTCATACCTCTTAAGATATCATCTCCATCTCATCCTTAGTCTATACAAGTACTCAAGGCAAGGAAGAATCTCTAACTTATCTTTTTAATGTGTCTCAAGGAAAAGGGCTAGGAAAGATATTTTAATTACTATGTTATCACTTGTTACACAACTTACAATGAGTTACCCTGGTTGCGACTTTGGGCCCTAGCCCCCATTGCAAGCCACTCCCATAGACATGCACCTAGACTACCTCCCCAAAAATTGCAAAAAAAAATAGTGTCTCATACCACAAAAAGTAATATTGATTGAATTTGGTTCCTTAACATGCAACCCAAAAAATAATATTGGTTCTCAAAACCCAAGTTCTCATAATCGATCAATAGCATAAAACTCATAAAACATAAATCTCAATCCAAATAATAAAGTTCATCATGACATCCAGTCAAATAATCATTAAAAAAATTTCAAAAATCGCCTCTAGTTCAAATCCTAACTTGGCCAACTAAATAATCCACAAAGAAAAACCATCATGAAGATAAACATCACAAAACTATAAATAGAATATTAGAAAATAAATAATTTTCAACCACATAATTTAATTCCACCAATTTCTCTTGTTTAGTTTGGGTTATAAGGATGTGTTTAGAAATAAAGTAAGAATATATATATTAATATAAATTATTATGCTAATATACTTATCTAAAACAATAAGTATTTGAATATCCAATCTTTTTGTGCATATAAAATATCATGCAATATTATCATATTTTTAATTTAAATAATTTTAATTCTTAAATGATTTAATTAATAACATAAATGTATATTATTATATTTAAATATTGATATTAATTTCAATTTTTAAAATATTAATATGACTTCTATTTAAGTCCAATATTAATATTTACTTTTCTTTTAATTCATAATGCAACTAGAGATAAAATTATAAATTTTATTTAATTATTTATAATTTCTCTTATAAAGTCAAAGAATTGTTAACTAAATGATTACAAAGTGAACTCTACCACAACTTCTCTTAAAATATATTAAAATTATAAATATTTATTTATTAACTTCTCTCTTGCATTAATAAATATTAAATTATTTATATGCAACTAAGAATTTAATTAGACTTAAAGAATCACTAATATTACTAAAATTCACTTTAACTAAATGAATAATATTTATTTAAATTTTTAGAAATTAATAATTTAAAAAAAATAAAAATTAATTAATTATTTTTTTAAATAAATAAATAAATCTAAAAATTATATTATATTAAATAAAAATACACATACAATTAGTATTTTCACATGTTTTTGATCTCTCAAATCACGCAACAATACTATACTTAGTTTTCTATTTTTAGCATATTTGTTTCCACATGCATGTAACCTTACTATACTTAGCCTCTATTTTTAGCATATTTGTTTTCACATGCATGTGACCTTACTATTACTTAGCTTATATTTTTAACATATTTGTTTTCACATGCATGCATAAGTTTAGTTACAATATGTTTTACTCTCAATTAATCTTTTTAATTTTTTTCTAATTTATTTTGCAATTAAATTATTTTAGATATAATAATAATATTTATCTATATTTAGAAAATTCATGATAATCACATGATTCTAATGACAAATTTAAAGTTGAAACCCAAACTGATCAATTTATTATTTTCTTCCAATTTTTAATAATCAAATTTTCATTATATTAGAAAGGGGTTTATAAGAATATGATCACAATAATTTTCTATACTTTTTCTATAACTTTTCTTAATCAAGTTTTTTTGATTAATAAGTTTTCCTTTTTTCAAAATTTACAACATAATTTTTTATTGAACAATCAATGCAGTAAATTAATAAGCAATATGCAAACACTTAGGAAGATACAAAGTAGACAGATCTTTCAATAAAATTCTACAATGAGTTTTCAAACCCTAACTCAAAACCATAGCTAAAATCTAAGATAATTTGCGAATATATGTAAATCCAAACCCTCTGAAACTTTCAACAATTCTTTTGGTCCAATTCCAAATTTTGCTCCTCGTAACTTGTAACATTGCAAAATGAGCTCTAAATCTCTGATAAAGGGTTCTCCCCTAAATTGGAGCTCTGATTGTACAATCATGAGAGGGAACTCACTAATCAATTATTGTTTATTACTTTATTACCTTTTACCTTTTCATGCACAAGTCTTTTAGATATTTAATTACAAAATATCTTAATTTAAATAATTACCTTTCTCCCTTTAATTAGCTTTTGAGGCATTCTTAATAATATATTAATTAATTTAATTAATAACATTATTCAAATTTATTATTAAAATAAAACTCCTAAATAATTATCATTAAATTAAATAAATATAACTACACCACAATTAGAAGTATAACTTTATCTTTAAATTTTGTTATTTTATATTTTATTTTTCTCTAGTTTATTAATTAGTGCAAGCACTAATTAAAGTTAGTTTATTATTTAAATTAATAATAATCAAAGCTCATTATTTAAATGCAACTCCAATTTAATTATTATTAAATAAAAAATTACAATAAAGCTATATTAAATCTTTAAAATTTTAATATTTTAATTCTCTTTTTGTCCAACATCTTAGATTAGACTTTTAAATTAAATCTTTTAAACTAAAGTACATATTTAATTAATTTATAATTAATTAAATATCACCATATTCTAATTTATCTTTAACCAATTTTCTAAATTTAGACTTTTAAATTAAAGCACATATTTAATTTTTTTTAATTAATTAAATATTCTCCTACTTTAATATTTTTTTTTAATCAAATAATATTTAATTATATGATTAAATCAAATATTACAATCAAATCATTTACCAAATAAATCACATAGCAAAATCCACATAAAAGCAACATTACCAAAACAGACCAAAACTCAAAATCAAACAACATAAACAAAGATAAACTCATGGGTTTTAAAAAGGGTGGAAATTCAAATACTAGTCCTCCTTGCAAGATAAGTATTTAGGCTATGGTTGGGATTGGACTTTAACATTATCTCCCCATTCTTACTATTGAGTTATTGTGATAGGGAATGCTCATCCTGGCAATTCAGGGAAGTCAATGTCTGGTACCTACATTCTGCATAAAAGATGAGCATGTACATGTATATAAATATATCTAAATTAAACAAGCAATGGTAGGGACTGGTACATCACGTAGATCTCAACTAGCAAGTGACTATGACTCCCTCCCTTAACCATATCAAACATGACAAACATAAAGATAAAATAGACACACACGCCATACACATGCAAGTATGGGGTAATTACCATAATAATTATAAGTCAAATATCAAATGCTCAAATAAAATAATGCATCTTTATGAATATGAAGTAATCATCATTAAAGCATCATCTGACATTGCTATGAAAGGAATCACATTTATTAACTACGAATCACTAAAACATCATTAATGCACCAGTAACCATAATCATTAAAAAACAAATAAAATATAGTCAACTAAGTGATCATCAATGATATATCTCTAGTCCAAGTTATGAAATAATATCCTTGAAACTAAAACATCCATAAAATAGACACAAAAGGGTTTGGTAAATTTAATGGGCACTACAAAATATGCTTATAATGATAGTAGGAATATGACTACTGGCAAGAATCCTTTTGAGATTGTTTATGGATTGCATCCAAGGGGTGTATGTGAATTGAGGTATCTTGGAGACATGGATCAAAGAAATGGTCAAGCTGAAGGCTTTGTTCAAACCATGAAGGAGATTCAGGAGCAAGTCAAGTTCAAGCCATCCAAGCTAACACTCAAAAACTAAAAGCCAAAGTGGATGAAAAGAGAAAAGATGTTCAGTTTTCTATTGGTGTCTATGTAATGATCCATCTTAATAGAGCAAGGTTTCAAAAAGGTTTGCCTACCAAGCTACAAATGAAGAGGGTTGGAGCTTGCAAAATCTTGGCAAAGTATGGAACAAATACCTATAAGGTAGATTTACCATCACATTTAGGCATATTCCCTATTTTCAATGTACAAGACTTGGTGGCATTCAAAGGAACATTACCTCAAATTAGTCCAGATGTTCAAGATGGCATTGAACCTATTGTAGCACCTAGTGTGAGCAATTTGGAGGCAGAGAAGGTGTTAGATCCAAGAGTGAAGAAGTCTACAAGGCATCAAGTGTTTATGGAGCACCTCATCCAATGGAAGTGAAAGCCAATTTCAAAAGCTGTTTGGGTTGTTGAGACAAAGTTCAAGAAGGTTGGCATTTCCCTGGAGATATTCTCATTAGGTATAAATTAGTTTTTTTGTTAGGGGGAGTATGGTGCAGGAGTACCTAGGTAGGCTAGTGGTAGACCTAGGGCTTTTTAGATGTTTTGGCTTGTAGTGATGCTAGCCACATCACTAGATCAATAAGAGGAATAACTTGGTCCTAAGGTGTGGGTAGATAGGTTGGAAGAACCCAAAATGGCGATGTTGCTCATAGTTTCTCAAAATTGCTCATTTGGCTTTATAGAGAATTTTTGAATTTTGAAGGAAAAATAGGGAAAGTAAGTGTTTTAAGGACCCTATTAGGTGTTCAATAACCACATAAGGACTTTCACCTAGTTTGGTATCAATTGGAGCAAGTTTGAGAAGCAAGATGCTCAAAATTGCAAAAATTGCCCATTCTTGCAAAAGTTGTCATTAACAACTTTTTGATAATTTTCTTGCAAAATGAGCAACTTTTTACTTAGAGCTTTTCAAATATCTGAAATGGATGGGATCGCCCTTGGAGAGAATTTATAAGGTCATTTTCAACCTTTTCATTTGGTTGGAGAAATTGGATTTGATAGTATATAGATTGAGCAAATAACAGTTTTTGTGTTTTTGGTGTTATTGGCATATAAGTGGATTAGTGTTGCATATTTTGTGTTGGAATAGTAAGGTTGGATTGTTTCAAGGTTCTGTACAATTGAATTTAGTTGATTTGTTAAGTTTTGTGAGTAATTATTTTGTTTTACACCAGACTACTATCCTAAGACACATTGTTTGGATAAATGGGGTCATAGGGCCATTTCCCATTGTAGGTATAGTACGGTCTCTTGGGAATTGGAGCTTGACTCCATGTAAAATATGTATAGGAGAGATGGGGCCCTGCAAAGTGGAAGAGCTATTATTGTAGTGATGCCCTAGGCAAGTCAAAGTAATTTGGTTAATGATCACAATCCATTGAAATTCTATTAGGAGTGGCACATATGGAAACTTCAACCTAAGCATAGATGGTGTTGAAGGAGTGAGTAATGAAGCCCCAAACCAAATGGGATTCTATGGGAAGATTTTCATGGTGAGTAATGGCTTCTTCTGTCCAAGCAACTAGTAAAACACTTGAAACCCTTGAATTTAGGCTAAATTTGTGCTTGTATAGTATGGATAGTGTGGAAACCCTAGACCCCTAAAATATCTAAGAACTCTAAAAGGGGTATCTAGAATGGTTTTTTTTGGGCATTGTTAAGGATTTTTTCAAGATATCTTGGTTTTTGTGCATTTGGAGGGCTAATCCTTGTAGCCTTTTTCCAAGCATTTGAGTGCAATTGCACTTGTGGATTACAACTCGATTAGGGTGGTGACATTGTTTTGGGTGTGGAATCTTGGAAAGAGGCCTAAGGTATATCTAGGTGTCCATTTTATCATATGAAATATCCAACAAGCATTGAGGCTATGTGTGTTGAAGGAAGTTCATGAGTAAGCTTGTACTATGTAGTTGGTGTGCACCAGTTGAAGGAGTACATGATCTATTCGATAGAATCCTCAGAGGCATAGGATGTGTAGAAACCCTATTTGGCCAACTGAAAGACCTAAGAAGACCTTAGAGAGCTTAGGGTAGGAGAGAAAGATTGGCAGTCACATCACTTTATCATCCCTTTTGCTGAGACCCATCTTACAGTCAGAGACCACATGTCCATATTGTCTACATCTTTGGCATATTAGTTTGCATTCTCATAATTGATAGCTTATCTCCAAGTTCCCCATTTTTAATTCAAAACAATACAACTTGAGCCCACATTATCAATTGCAACATTCAGACAAAGTCTAGCAAATCCTAATCAGGATCTATTTTGGGTAATAGCATCCACCTTAATGAAGTGACCAAATGAATCCCTGATCTATTGGAAGACCTTATCGTCCTAGAATTCCAATGGCAAACCTGGGAGGAAAACCCAAACTAGGGCCATTCTCTACAAGTTAACACCAAGACTGAAGCCAGACTTCCATTTAGTCATGACTAGATTGTGTTTCCCCAATCTCTAGGAACACACCAAAACCTAGTTTCTACCCTCTTCATTTGTGAATTTAAAAAGGAACAATGCCCCCACCATGGTTGCACCGATCCTTTAAATTTCCACCTATTAGAGACCCATTTCCTAACCATCTCTATGGTAGGTCTATAACCTAGAAATCTTCCCACAAGACTAAATAAAGCGAAAAGCTTCTGGACACATTTTCTGCAACCACATTTGGAAATGAAATCTTTGGCCCAAAGTCCCCATGCAAGACAATGGGAGTCACCTCAAGTGCGAGTCTAGAATTTGTTCCCACCAGCACACCTTTCAAGCTTAGTTTAGGGTTCTTTGCACCCAGTTTTATCCCAGGAACCTTGGGCCCAGAAGATTGCAAAAATGCTAGATCCTTTGGCAAATCCGATGAAGTAGGAGAGGTCAACTCCCCTCCACCATAGGTACGCCTAACATCCAAGTAGGACCCTTTTCACATAACCAACCATAAGTCTAGAGAAACCACTTGGGTGGGGGGTGTTAGTTTATCTCACTTAAAAACCACCATAACAAGCAAAATAGAGTTGCAGAGCTATGCTTCAATGTTTTTTGACTTTTTTGATAATTAAAAATGTTACTCAATAAAAAATATAAATAACCGCATCTTAATGTTTATTAATTACAATAATCAAAATAAATATGTAACACTTTAAATGTAGATAAATGTTGGAAAATGTTTATTAGTAATTTGTTATTGAGTTGATTAAATTAATGATAAGATTATGTTTATGTGTCTTTTTTCTTCTTTTTTCCTTATGTGAGGTTGTTCTTCAAAATTATTTTGTTCAATGATCATATGATTTTTTTCATAATAAAAATAGAATTATTTATAATTCTTCTCTAATAAAATATTAAATTACTATAATAATCAAGGGGTTATAGTTCAATTAGTTGAAACAATTAAAGAGGATAATGATATGTGACAAGGTTTAAACTTCTAGACTTGTGATTTTCCTTAAGTTTGACATGTGGATGATGGCTTCCCAACAATACTCTTACACCTTCTAATCAAGAGATGCTCTTGAGTATAGTTTTTACAATTGAATGACTTTAAAGAACTTTTTTTTTTAATACAAAATATAGACTTGCTATAATTACCAAGTGGTTATAGTTCAATTGGTTGAAAAGAACTTAAGATGATGATGATATGTCATAAGCTTGAAACTTCTAGATGTGCTTGTCATTTAGGTGTGACATTTCAATGATGACTTTGATGAGCAAAACTCTTACACATGTCTACATAGTCAAGAAATGTTCTTAGATCATATTTGACATATGAATTACTTTATAAATATGATAAACAAGACCACATAATTACACAATTCAGAGACAGTTATAATTTCAAAATTTACTGTTTATTATCCTAATCTATTATATAAATATAAAGATGTCAACATCTATATAATAATATACGTGTTCTAGAAAAAAATCTATATGACAATCTGTTAGAAAAGGCTATGAAAATATATTATATATAGTTGAAAAGAGTGATCCAAAAGCTTCCGGAGAAACGAATCTCATACAAGGTTTGCTCAATGTGAAAAGGTTATGACAAGAGCTGTTGAAAACCAACACGTAACTCTCAACATTACATAGACGTAAGACCACTTGGTTTTTCAAACCAGCCCCTACATTATATAACAACAACAGAGCCATTGTGTAAGAAAACAATTGAATTTTTTATGATCTATTTTAAATTTTCCCATCGCTCCGCAGAAGAGAAATCAAAACCTTGAGCAGCCATGGCAGCTTGCTTTGAGAGATTATTCATTTCTCACGGGTATTCATTTGCCCGTGTAATTTCAATAGCTCTCCTATTTATATGTTGTGATATAATTCAACTATGCAGCGGATCATCCATAGTATTTAATACAACCTTGAGCAAATCTAGTGAGAACGAGTATTGCAGAGAAGGATTCAGATGTATTAACAGAAGGGGTTTACGTCAGTGTGGGGAACAAAATCCATATTTACATATAAATTTGAGCACGCAGGGGCCTCTCCTTGATGAGGAATTTGTTACAGTGACAATCGATGGCATGTTGAATCCCAAAGATGATGATTGGGTCGCCTTAATTTCGCCTGCAAATGCCAAGTATGCTTCTCTTATCAACATCTGTGTTAAAGATTATATATTTCTGCTCTTGTTAACAGTTATTATCATTCAAACAGATATCCAATTTATTAACAGAAGATGTCAACCATATTTCAACTTAGTCGGCAGACTTTCAGGCAAACGCAATTGGCAGGCGAAAAACAGTCAATACCCAAGTATCATTTATTAATATTTTTGAGTTTTTGCCTTTTTCACTACTATACCAGAAGGGCAACAACTGTCATTTTATGCTACAAGAGTAATAGGAAATTATGGTAGGAAACTCTGTAAATTGCTTAGTTAGAATCAAATCCATCTAAAATTCAAGGAGTAAGGAATTCAAGAAGTCTCTGATCTCGATTTTCTTTTAGGATAAGTAGAAATCTCGCTGCATTGAAATCCACTCTCAGTATAATTGACATTTGTCCGTGGATTTCTAATGAATTTAGATATTGTCGGGCAGGTCAAGGTTCACACATAATCTACAGTAATATCGGATCTGTAGGCATCGATTCATCTACTTTTTCAAGGTGGCTCTGCCTACTATGAACTGGTAGGGATTCCAAATTTGCAATTACATTGCTTTTGTATTCATGTTCAGCTATACCAAAGCATCACATGATGATCAAGTGATTGGTGATTTAGTTACCAACCATTGATGATCAAGTGGGCTTTCCTTCCGCGCTTCATCAAAGAAAGACACCTACAAAAGAGACTACAATTTAATTTAAGTTGAGTCTGGAAAGAGTAGAAACCATAATTTAATGGGTCATCACACGACATAAACTAAACTCCATTAACAAGAAACATTTGAAAGTAAAGCAATTTTGTTTGGCATACCATTTTTTAGGTGATCGTCTCATTTCCGTTGGTTGAGAATGATATCATTTTCGAAATGTCTATTTCTGAATTTGTCTGATTTATACAACTCTTATAGACATATTTCTTAGAGAGAATATCTCTTGGTATATTGTGGATATTCTTTTGTTCTGACGATAGAGAATTAATAATGTGAAACAGAGTAACGGATTGTCCTCTGAATGACGTGCTCTATGTGGAAACAGGAGATGTGGCATCCCATCCTCTTTTATGCCATTACCCCGTGAAGGTAACCTCAATATGCTAGTTTAATATTATTTTATTTTTTCTCATTAGTTGAATCATATCTTCATTTCTAGTTCAATTTATTTGACAATGTTGAATTGACTCACTTCGGAAAAAAAAAAAAACAAAAATTGACAATATTTTATTGACTCTTGATTAATTGCCGCTCTATTAAGATGCCCATTTAGGAATTTATTAACTCCTAGAATTGTGATGTTAAATTTATAAATTATAAATTGTATAAAATGGGCAGGTCTAATATTAAATTGTATTTATCTATTGATTTAATAGTATATATGTTGTATTTTGAGGGTTGTACTAATTGTTTGAATGGATTCATTTAAATAAAATCATCTTAATTTTGATTTATATGAATGGTGAACTAAAATCGTATAATTAAATGGGTTCTATGTTAAAAGTAAGTGCAGTTTCATATGAGTCATTAGATAAGATTTAAATATATTATAAGCTTTGATTTGGATAGGTGGCCCTTCTTGAATCATATAATTAATAGATATATCTTACTAGAAAAGTCACCCGGGTTTGAAATGATCCAATGAATTTGTCTTGAACTACAAAATAGAGAATTTGACTCCATTAGATGATTCAGTTTAAATCACATTAATAAGATCCTCTTGAAAAATAAGACATAAACTGTTAGATTCTACTTAAACTATTTTAACTTTTCACTTCATTTAATTGTTCAATAAAGTCTCTAAGAAACTAGACTTAATAGCACTTTTAAATTTTAATTTATAAATAGGAGGGAGCTTACAATGCATCAGTAAATTGTGAGTCTCTCATTGGAGAGGTGTTGTGTTCCAATATGGAAATTTAATCACATAATTTTTTTTTAAAGTAATAATTTATAAATAATATATTTTCAAATCATACCTTTTTCACCTTTTATTATGATTAAGATTGATTGGTATACGTCATTCTCAAGATAAACACTCTGATTAAAGCAGCCCAACAGTTAAAATCCTTCCTTGTTGCAATATACGTTTTTAAAAAAATTGGAGCTGGCTGAGTTGTAAATAACTGAATTGTATGGTTGTTACAGTCCCAATTCATGAAGAACGACCCTTCCTATCTATCATGCAATAAAAGCAGGTGTGAGAAGAAAACAGGAGATGATTGTACGGTGGAGACCTGCAGTGGGTCCTTATCATTTCACATTGTAAACATCCGCACGCACATTGAGTTTGTTGTATTCCGAGGTGGCTATGATGTTCCTTGCATCCTTAACTCTTCAAAGCCTCTCATGTTTTCCAACCCAAATATGCCTCTTCACGCTCACATTTCCACCACAGATTCTACAGGGACTTCGGTATGTGGCCCTAATTAAGCACTAGTTATTCATTAAATTTATATAGATTCAAAGTATTAGTCATATAAAATCTTCAATTAACATCCTTCTATTTTATTTTAGATGAAAGTGACATGGATCAGTGGAAGCAATGACGATCAATATCTACACTATGCATCTGGGAAGACTTCCAAGTCCGTTGTTACTACCTTCACTCAAGCTGATATGTGTGGTAACTTCTTTTTTCTCATTTGGATAGTTCTTCATATATCAAATTAATTTGAATTATTTCTTATTCTGATTTTCATTCAATTTGATTATATGAGTTTTGATGAAATTGGAGGATTTTTTTTTGTTTGTCTTTTCTAGCTCTCTAAGATCATGGAAACTGATCTAAAATGTTGGAGAAATCTTCAAACAAGTATTATAGACCATAAAAAATGTTTGACAATATATAATTATAAATTTAATGAAAAAATAGCACACTTTGTTGTTGTTCTAGGTGGCGGTTTAACTCCAAGCCCAGCCACAGATTTTGGGTGGCACGATCCTGGATATATTCACACAGCTTTAATGAATGCTCTTCTTCCCTCTCGCAAATATACTTACACATATGGAAGGTGTAAATTTTTCTAAACTACTTGAATATCAGACACAGATTTTTAATTTTTTAATTTTTTGCATTGTAATGGATGTGAGAAATTCTAGTTTTCTGAAATCTCAATGCCTCCAGTGATAATGTGGGGTGGAGTGATCCAGTACAATTTTCCACCCCTCCAGAAGCAGGTGCAAGCCACATCAAATTTCTGGCATTTGGGGACATGGGAAAAGCTCCTCTTGATGCATCTGATGAACATTATATTCAGGTATATATTTTTTGGACATGGTATAAAATGTATTGTTGATCAAATTTCAAAAAATTGAAAATACAATAGATTTTTTTGAATTTTTCAACATTTGTTCTTCATCATCTACATGTTTTGTAAATAAAAAAAGTGAAAAATTTGAAAAAAAAATCATTATATTTCTTTCTGAAAATCTTTAAAAAAAAAGTTTTGACTTTTTTAAAAACATTATGCCTGAAGGATAGTCGAGCCTATTCTTTCAAATAGATCCCAAATATATTTTATTTTCACAAAACTTATAAATTTGTTTTGCATTTTTCCCCCATGTTCTATACTAAAACCCCAATTAGTAGTTTCTATGAAAGGTTAATGATGGGCAGTGGAATAATTTGTAGCCAGGGTCACTGGGAGTTATAAAGGCGATGACAGAAGAAGAAGACGTGGATTCTGTGTTTCATATTGGAGATATCAGCTATGCAACTGGGTTTCTAGTTGAGTGGGATTTCTTCCTCCATATGATCTCCCCACTTGCTTCCCGTGTGTCTTACATGACTGCCATTGGCAACCACGAAAGGTTATTAATACTTCATTAACTTATGAATTCTATGATTTCCATGTCTTTCACATAGAATGGGCTTCAAAAGAGAAGTGATTAATTGTTTAATTTCATATTCAGAGACTTTCCGGGGAGTAAATCAATATATGAGAGCACAGACTCTGGTGGAGAATGTGGTGTTGCTTATGAGAGATATTTCCCTATGCCAACACAAACAGAGGACAAACCGTGGTACTCAGTCAGTCAAGGCCCAGTGCATTTCACTGTTATATCCACAGAGCATGATTGGAGTACAGGTAGTGAACAGGTATAATATTCTCATTTTTTCATTTGATGGTAATAGCTGGCTGAAGTCAGATTAAATATTTATTGTAATTAATTATTGTTATTAATATATAGTTGAGTTCAACTAGATTTCTTGAATAAGAAGTTCATAATTTATCATTGTGTTATAGACTCTTGCTTATTTTCATTTATTTACTTAATGTCTTCATAATTTTAATTTTCTATTTACTTTCCTTATTTTAATGTCTATTTCCTCTCTTTATTTTGATGATGAATGTTGAAGTGATCTGAATTATTGATATAAGCAATCAGCTATCTTAATATTATTTCAATTTGTACTTTTTTCTGTTTGAATTGGATTTCAGTATGCATGGATCGAGCAAGACTTGACTTCTGTGGACCGCAAGCAAACACCCTGGCTTGTTTTCACAGGGTAACATATCACTCCATTGATGTTCTCTTCATTTTCTTAAACAAAGTACTTGCTCTCCCTCATCAAACATAAGAATTACTAATTATTGATTCCCCCCGGCTCCCCGTTTTTTTCAAAAAGTTGGTGGTGTAAATAATATTCACAAGTTTTGAATCATTTTATGATCCATTATTGTGATGCAGTGAGTAATATAATGAATGAATATTATCTAATACAGTGATACTTAAATTTAGTTTTTGTTTAATTTTTTTTAACAAAATCGCTGTAATGAAAATAATGGTATTTGGCTTGCATAACAACAGGCATAGACCCATGTATTCGAGTATAAAGGAAGGATTGATACACAATAATGTTGATACCAAATTTGTTGCAGCCATTGAACCACTTCTTCCCAAGTACCAGGTATGATTAACATCAAACATTGATCACTATTGATCCCTTACTATATTCCGATGCATAATAAATACTGATTTTAATAAAGGATTTTTTTCTCTCTCGATTGAGCTTAATGAGAAGAAGGCATTAAAGTTTCACAGGTGGATTTGGCGCTGTGGGGTCATGTTCACAACTATGAGAGAACATGTGCTCTGTATAATAATAACTGCAAAGCTCTTCCTGACAAGGACGTGGACGGAGTGGATGTTTACGAGAGCATGAATTACAGCGCACCCGTTCATGTCGTTATTGGGATGGCTGGATTTTCTCTCGATCAATTTGAGTCTAATGTGAGAAACTACTATAATCAAATCTGAATTGCACTAAATCGTAAAATAGATGAATAAATTTACAATCTTTATTAATAATTGTTGGATTTAAAATATGCAGCCATCAAAGTGGAGTTTGGTACGTTTCTCCGAGTTTGGGTATTCTCGAGTGAATGCCACAACACATGAATTGCTGTTCGAGGTGAATTAGAGTTTCATATTCTGCAAAAATCACTGTTTGGGTTAAACTATTTATAATCTCCTTCTTTCTGATTTTCGTTTTTTCTGTTTGATTTTTTGCAGTTTGTAAATTCTGGCACACGACAAGTGAGAGATAAGTTCAAGATAAGGAAGCAATCATCATCTTCTGGATAGACGTTTTTTTTAAAATTTCTTTGTAGCTTTCAACAACCTTTCGAAAGAATTCAGAAAATAATAATAAAATTTGCGTGTGGGGCTTAATTCCGTTGAGTGTAATTTATCTGGGCATTTAATAAAGTCGCTCAACACAAATTATATTCAAAGCTCCCTTACAGATGCGTTTGACAGTATGACCTTCCATGTTAAAACAATACGTGTGGCACTTTGTCAGGCTATTTTGTCCAGAAGACAATGAAAGCTTCTAGAAGATACTTTTATATCTTGTAGATTTTACTTTTTGTTTTTCATCGTGTTCGATATTCAAGTACGGTGGCCTATAATCGTGGGGCAGCAGCCATTGACAACGAGATAATCATTTGGGAGTTAAAAAAGTTAATTTTGTTGATACATGTGAATAAATTTCCAGAGAAATGTGGCTTATGTTTATTATTGGACAATGAAAAATTTAAGTGTGTGGATAGAAAAACACTTTTGTCATATTTAAGTCAACTACTTTTCATATTAATCAAAATATATTTGAATAGATGTTGGGTTGTGTTTATTATTATTGGATATTACTTTTTTTTATATAAATTTCAGATTTTGACATGAAATTTTATATTATGTTGTTCATAGCGAGTTGCGAATTATTAAATAATTTAACTTTTCTATTAGGAGTTTTAAAATAATTTGTAATTTATTTTATTCAATTTTTTTGGTCGGTAACATAAAATATTTAATTAATATAAAGTCATAATATATTTAATTTGGCTTCATTCTTATATTTCCAAATGTTCCACAGAATGAAGGATGAAAGAATATGCCAAAGAAGGTTAGAATCTTTTTTTAAACCATATATATAGCCAGAGATAATATCAAAGATATAGATATCCTTAGTAATAGAGAAGTTGAACATAAGCCAAATTTCTTTAGCAAAGGTACAATAAAAATAAATATGTCTCATATTTCCAAAACTCTGCATATAGAACAAATGTCAAAGCCAGTATTCAAATTTCTAATAGGGAGCTTATCAAGAAGGAGCTGCCATTTAAAACACTTAATCTTGGGAGGGATAGGAGACTTCCACAAACTATCAAAGGTTTTTTGCCAATCCGAGCTGCTAAAACTGCAGTACCAGATTTTGTTAACATGATCAGTCATGACATTATCAGAATTAAGAAATCTATAAATTTCTTTAGCCTTAATCTTGGTCAGCAAGGTACCATCCTGCCATCTGAAGGAGAGATAATGATGTGAATCCACATCAGCATCATAGGGGAGATTCAGCGAGGCACAAGCATTATTAATGAGATTGTAGGTTCTGATTTGAGAGGCAGGAAGATCAAATTTAATGGATAACTCATGCTAGCTTATAAGAGTATTATGATCTAGGAGATCCATCATGTATTTTATTCCTTTAGAGTTCCAAGCTCTCGCAGAGCAACCTTTGGTAAGGGCAAGAGGTTTATCAAGGTAGGTGAGGTTCCACCAGATAGAGCGTTCCCCATGAATGAAATAATGGTGGTCAAAGTTGGTGTTATCAATGCACTTTTGAACTATCTCCAAGCCCTCCAAATGGATCTAAAAACCTAGGTCCCTTGGACAGAAACAACAAATTGACCAACCACGAAATCACAGAAGGGAAGGCCCTTCCACGATTTAGCACGTTTACGAGCACCACATTGTATGTTATTTCTAATAAGGACCTTCCAAGGCTCGTCACCCTCAAAGCCCTGAAAGATCCATTTGGAGGCAAGAGCAATACCCTGAAGTCTAAGATCTTTAAGACCGAGGCCACCAAGTTTTTTTTCCAAATGGCACCATCTCCATTTCACAAGGTGGGATTTTCTTTTACCTCTACCATCCGACCAAAGGTAGTTACGGATAGCCTTTTGAACTTCAAAAATCTGATAGTTAGAGGAGTAATAGATACTATAAGAGGATAATATTTTTTGATAGACTTGAACCCTTCTAGAAAGAGAGAGAGTCTTATGGTTCCACTTATTAAACTTACTAAGAATCTTGTCCTTGACCCATCCCCACATATCTTTGAGAGAGGGGGCAACCAAGAAAGGGATACCAAGATATCTAACAATCTTGTTAGGTCCACCCCAAGCGAAACCAAACTGGCCCAGCTAGTCAGGAGGGTCAGTTTTCAAGCTGAGCATAATAGATTTAGAAGTAGAGATACGAGCACCAGACATATGTCCAAAGAGTTCAAGTTTTTGTTTAAGACTTTGGATGTTATGTTGTGAAAGCTCCAAGAACAAAGATGTATCATTAGCAAATTGCATATTCAATAGTTTAGAACTATTAGGAAGGGTAATCCCATGAACTCTAAGAGAGAGGGAGTTATCACGAAGGAGGTAAAACAGAGCATCAAAAGCAATAACAAATAGAGCAGGAGTAAGAGGGCATCCTTGCCTGATAGATTGTGAAAGTTTAATGGGTTTAGAGTAAGTTCCATTGATATCAAGAAGAGCAGAGGCATTGGCAAGCAATAATTTAACATAGCTACAAAAGATAGGAGGGAAACCAAAGGCAGTTAACATCTTGATAACAAAGTCCCATTCAACCCTATCATAGGCCTTCTCAAAGTCCAGAAGTAACATAGCAACTTCTTGATTAGTCGATTTAGCCCATTCCATAGCTTCCCAACTAGTGATAAGGTTCTCCAAAATGTATCTACCCTTAATGAATCTTGTTTGGGTAGGGCAGATAAATTTAGGAAGCACCTTCTCAACTCTAGTGGCAAGGGCCTTAGCAAGAATCTTATAAGAAACATTAAGAAGGGTAATGGGTCGCCAATTTTTTATCAAGGCCTTGTCACCAGATTTGGGAATAATTTTTATAATGCCAGTATTGATCGAGGGTCCCAAGGAACCATTTTCATAAGCTTCAGTGTATAAATTATATAAGTCCTGAGTGATCCAATCAATATTGGTTTTATAAAACTCAGCAAGGAGCCTGTCAAGGGTCGAAGCCTTATAATCTTTGAGAGTGCATATTTAGTAAATATGATGTTATTTAAATTAAAAATTATTAATAATCTAATTTTTTCACATAAGATTATATTTTAAATATCCACTTTTAACTATTTTTTTTCTTTTCTTATTTATTTAAAAAATAATTATTTGTGATCTCCACATTAGATTATCTTGTGATCTCTATTTATTAAACTTTTGATTTTTTAAATTGATTTAGGGTTTATTTTTTAAATTACCTTAAATTATTTTTCTATATTAGTTTAGCTTTTTCTTTAAATATTGTTTTTTTCAATTTCTATAATTTATTTAGTCAATGGAATATTAGTTAGAGATGTTGCTATCTTTCAAATTTTTTTTGTATTTTTCTTATTAATTTTTCGTAATAAATTTTTTGATGGGTCTTTTTAAAAAATGATTTTTGTTTCATATTTGATTAATTGAATTTAATTGTAAAATCTTGAAATTATTGGACATGTTTCTTAAGCAATATTCAAATTTCCTAAATATTGTAAATTTTATATCTATGTTTTAATCTTCAACTTTTTTACTTTTGTATTTTCATTTTTAAAAAACTTATATTTACATTATTTAATGTTCATTCTACATTTTTCTTTTAAATCTCATCTCCTATCGGCACACTCGTTGCATGTACAAAAGCATGCAATTGCTAATATATTTAATTTTGTCTTTTCACAAGCAAAGGTATGCAAGTCAATGTAGGTTGATTGTACATGTGTGTAAAAATGGTATCGTCAAACATAGTTTGATTGTTTAGTGGTAGAAGATTGTATGGATGTAATATATCATAGAAAGTGAGTTTTAATTCATGGGTCAAATGATCTTTCCATTTTAAAAATGGTATCAATGTATTATATCATATAAATGAGTTTGAAAACTTTTTATGGTTTCGCTATTTATGTATCAAACGTATCTCACTATCTCGTGTATTTTACAAAATTGTATAAATTTATTTGGAATAAGAACATTTCTATGATTTGACGGTAATTTTATATGATGATAAAGTTAAAGAAAATTAATTTTAAATATAATATTATTTAATTAGGAAATGTGTGATTATTGACCTTTTAATTGATAAGGAGAAATAATTGGAATTGATAATAAATAACTAGTATGTTAAACAATTTGTGATTGTGTACAATATAATAGTAGTATAAGATTTTTTTAATTTTGATTATTTTTTTCTTAATTTCTTAATTGCTTATTCTTGATCAAATCCCCTAAAATCTATTTATTTGATTATAACCTATGGTTTGACCACCTTATCCTAGGTCTCTTATTTAATTAAAATAATATGCTTCCTTTTAATCAAATAAAAATCCCCACTCATCTCTGATCCTAAGTTACACACACAAAAGCATTTCCCTTATTTAAAAATAAAAGAAATGACATTTTTGTCCCACACGGAGGACAAAAGTCAACTCTTCATCACAATTGGTGGAAATGCTTGTGCACATGGATCACTCCTACTTTCAAACGCCACCCTTGATCATAGGCATCTTGCCTCATGATCTCTAACATCCATTTCTCTTTAAAAGGGAGAGCTCTCTCCACACTTCACAACTCCACTCTTTTACTAACGTTATGTTGCAGGATTGAAGATCTCATACTTGTGGAGCTCCTCTTCTTCTATCTTCTATTCTTCATTCTTCATGTTTCTCATTCATTCTAGTTTCTCTTCATGCTTATAGCTTAAAACATCTAGTCTAAATAGGGGTTGTAATGATTATTTTTTAGTTTAGCTTGCATTTTACTTTCTCTCATTTAGCTTTCATTTGCATTACCTTCATTCTAGATTCTTGGATATTGGCACTCATTTCCTCTACTCTTTGAATTTCTCATTCTACGATGCACTTTGCAAGGGTTGCATAACTTGGTTCATTTGAGAGCCACCATACTATTATTTTTCACCTTTGTACAACATAGATAGATAGTTATAAGACACATCTTGAGATTCTCTCTTTCATGAGTATTCTCAAGTATAATGGTTTATAGAAATGACACTTTTTGTATACACATTTTTGGTGCCCACCATGGGGCTAGAACCAATTTTCTAGCTCCATTTTCTTTCTTGCGTTTTAGTTTCATTTCTCATTTTTTATTTTTTTATAGCGTCATATTAGATCTAATCAAGTGATATTGCAAGTTTCTCACTTTTTTTTTAAGGTTAAACCTTGTGCAGATTCGTTTGCACACGAAAATTCTATATTTTTAAAGATTTGACCATATCTCCTAAACTGCTTGGATTTCGGTTCTAAAATTTTATTTATAGGTTGGTGATGCATCTTTAATGTCTCAGTTCATTTTTTAGATCATTTTGAGTTAATATGTGTTAGTGATAATTTTTTCTTTGTTTTCATAAAAAAGACATTTTTGGTCACAAATTAACACATTTTTCAAAAAAAATTACATTTTCAAAAAGGTTTTTAAATTATATATGGTGGTTTTTCTTTATGTTTTAAATTTAGAGGTCCTATTAGGGCTCAATAACTTGATTTGAAAGATCTAGTATGTTTTGACAAAATGGGTCCCTAGGGCACAAATTGAGAGATATTGCTAAATTTCTTGCATTTTTGTAAATCTATCTAGTTTTTAGTTGGGGTATCTTCTTTGCATTTCTATTTTTGGAGCCCAAATAATAGAAACCAAATCATATCTCGTTGACTAGGTCAAAATCAAAGAGTAAAAATGAGAACATTTGTGATTAGCTTGCACTTTCTTTGCATACACTTCGTTGACAGATAACTTAATTTTTTTGGGTAACTAATCAATTTACTTGGTTATTATGCCCTAACCTTGGTTTTTTTGTAGGGAGTTTCTCATTTCATTGTTAAAAAAATGGTTGTCAAAGATAAAATATGCAAAAAGGGCTACTAACACTTGTTTGCAGGGTTACCCATGCAAATAAAACAATAAATCAAAAAGTGTTTTTGTGCTTTAGTTCTTTTTATGTGTGGAATTTAATTAGTTTTTTTTTTATTGTAGGCACATAATTACTTACTTAATTTTTTCACTTGGTAGTAAAGTATGCTCTTCACCTTTTGCGTCAATCAGAAATCTTGACCCATTTGATATGCCAAGTTGGAGTAAGGGGTACATGAACATTTATTAGTGTGTTTGGGGGAAGCAATTGGAATCGGAGAGTATGCTCGTCACCCTTGAGGTGAATCATAAATCTTAAACTCCAAAAGTGGATCCATTTTGTTTAGTCTAGAATCCTTTAGCAAGCCTACTCTTGAGAGATCAAGAGGAATGACTCAAGTGGGGACAA
The DNA here is from genome assembly GCA_028749045.1 of Cupressus sempervirens. Lineage (NCBI taxonomy): Eukaryota > Viridiplantae > Streptophyta > Pinopsida > Cupressales > Cupressaceae > Cupressus > Cupressus sempervirens. Next base: position 346,571,155 of record CM053793.1, read on the forward strand.
GTGAACATGGCTCTTCAAAGACAATTTAATCTCAAGGCTATCAATGACACAAAACCTTGGTACACATAGTTCTTATCTTCATCTAGTAAGATTACTTGTGGGATTGAGACCATGAGGAAATCACTAGACAAGAATGCTTAAGGTATTCTTGTGCTCGCAAGGTCCGTTACTTGCCGCAAGGTAAGGACACCTGTATTGGGAGCAAGAGGAGTACTATGAATGGAAGCCCTTTCTAAACACCACATAATTAGAAGCTACCATTGTTTACTACTCAACATCTTGGTTCAAGGATTGATCTTAGTGGATTACCTAGATCACCCCAAGACTTTATACTCACCATGTGTGTCCCTTTGGTTGTGTCATTGACATTTCCACGATAAAGCCAACATCTATTGTGTAAGACCACTTTGTGTGAGGTGAGGGGGCATCAAGTGTGGGTCAAGTTGCTGAGTAATGAACTGTGACCTTAGGTAGTTTTGCTTGGAATGTGTCTTCACATGTGAAAAGACCCGTGAAAATATTTTAAACATACACATGATGATAGTTCTAGGGATTTCTTTTGAGACCTCACATATGGTTGTATCATGAAAGGTTTCTATGTCCCATGCTTGATTTTCTTAAGACAACTCCATGTGTCACATCTTTCTTTTGAAAATTAAACTTGATATGCTATGAAATTTGTTAACCAAGTCAAAACACCAAGTCCAAACATGTTTTCTTGTGTTTCTTACTAGGGGGAGTTTCCTCATTTGAATTTTCTTTTCTATGTCTCTACCATTTGAAATTTCTTAAAATGGCTCTTTTGTCTAGCTTCTCTTGGTCTCTTCCACTTTCTTGGTCCATGCCAGCATACTAGGACCTTCTTTTTGGTTGAAAATGTTACCTTGATCTCTTGAATTCACTCTTTTTTTGGGAATGTTTTTCACTTGTCATCTCTCTTGCTCTATCTACTTGGCTAATTGGGCTTCTTTCCTAGTTCTTGACTTTAGTCGCTAGTGGCATAAGTGGCTTGAACACCCTACTTAACAAATCACTCTCTCTATCTCATCAAGTTAGCACTCTACCTTTCTAGCTTGGACATCAAGATATCTTGTGTTACCTTAGCCTCTTTCATATTTGGCTTCTTGTCTACAACTATGTAATTCAAACCTTGTGCTACCAAATCTCAACCAAGTCTAGATGATATGAAGTTGCTTAATCTCTTTAGGGAATTGCAATCCCTATACACTCAACACAATAAACTTGAAGAGAACCATGACCCCACTTACCTTAGTTCCAGTAAGGGCATGATAAAAACATACTCTAGGTTTGAGAAAATGATAGAGGACCAAATGCCATCATCATCCAATTCTCTTTCTAGTCCTGTATATGCACATAAGTCACCTTCTTTAAGGTCATCCTCTTCTTCTAGGTCTATGTATTCCACTCAAAGACATCAATTGTATTCATCTTCTAGATCTCGAGAGCTCTTTAGAGAGAAAGAGAATGATATCTCCTTTGAGCCTATGCCAACATTTCATGATAAACCTATATTTGACCAATACGATGAAGACATGGATGCATGTTATTCACTTGAGAAACCAAAAGAAGATCTAGGCATACTTTTGAGAGGACTTTTACTCTCTTGGAATATTCTTATGCTAACATTTTGAAAACACTTCTTGGCACCAATTTCATCATGATGCCTAAGTCTAGCTCATGTGGTAACCCATTCTTAGATATATATTGTGCTTATCATTGACATAATGAACATAGTAATTCAATTTTCATTGAGTTGAAACATAAAATTCAAGATCTTATTGATGATGGGATTGTTGATACCTTTAGTGACTCATGTGATGAGGATACTTCTCTTGAGAAAGATCATTTTGATGAACCTATGTTTAGTGGTGGTATCTGTGACACCCCTACTTCTTCCAACACTCATGAACCTCTCAAAACTTCAAAGCTTTCCAACATGACTCCATCAAATAAAGAACCTAATGCTTTTCACGTACCCTAGATACCTATCCTTAAGGGTTACCTCTAAAAGAAACTCAAGCTAATCTTCACTTGGCTGGAAATGCTTTCCATGCTACTAAGCCTAAATATCCTCAACTTTCATGCAATGGTATGCCTACTATGCCCACTTCATCTAATCACCCATTACCTCTAAACAAGAGCCTATCATGCAAACCCCATATTTTCCCATGTCCTTAGAAGTGGCTCCACATCAAGAGGATTCTCAAAAAGATAAAGCTAAAAATGTCAAGAAAGATCAAGGTCAAGAACCCTTTCATCTCCTTCAAGAGGTCATTCTTCCTTATTCAATTTCTTATCCACCTCCTAAGTATGATGAAGACATCACTTCCACTATTTCCATTGAACTTACTGAAAATTATGAGAAAAATTCTATTCCTATGCTATCCAAAGCTACTTGTTAAGATCAAAGTGTCTCCTCATGTTCTACTTCTCCATATCCACCTCAAAACTATGCTAAAGCTTCAAATGCTCATATCAAAGATGTTTCTCCTATCAAAGCTACTCATGAGTGTATTGATGGCCTTTTCCATGTTGCTCACTCTAAAGATGTTGATATCCCTACTCACTATCCATTTGCATCTCCCAAATCTATCCTTGGTCCTTGTCCATCTAAGCTAAAGTCTTCTAACTTTCCATCTATATTGGGACCTTATGTTCCTTTATCTCCTATGTTCACTCCTACCTTAAATCTCCTAGCCCTCCTATCATACCTCAAGATTAACAAGGACAATCATCCTTGACAAATCTTCATTCATATATCCATCTAAGCCCTCCATATAAGCCTCATTCATCCACAAATCCCAAGTCTTTTAGAAGTAATTTGGATGGTCGACTTAAGAACAAACACAAGAATCCATTTACAAATGAATATCACCATGTCTCATCTAATCAACATGTGAATGATAAGAAAGAAATAATATTCAAGAGACCACAAAGGTCCACTACCCAAAGATCTAAATCAAAGAAAATATGGGTTCCTAAATCCATCATTGAAGAAATGCATTCTAAAGAATTCCAAGGAAAATAAAATCTAAAGCTATATAGATTCCCAAGTCACTGTTGAAAGACTTGAATATTGAATATAAATATAAGTTGAAAGTCATGCTTCCAAAGGCTTCCACTCCATTTTCTTCCAAAAATCTTCCTCAAAAGCTTTCGAAGGCTTCCACCCCATCTTCTTCTAAAATTCTCCTACCACCTCATAAATCTAAACCTCAATCTATTTCTTCCATAATTGCTCCATCATTCCAAAACCCTCCAAAATCTATGTCAATAATGATCTTCTCCACTTTGTCACCTACCCTTATGCCATATTTTAAAAGTTGTACTTACCTACTATCCATGTATCTACAATCCTTTAAAGACATGTAATGCCTCGCTAAGGGATCCAAAGAATTTTACTAAGTTTGCCAAACAATTTTTTATTTTTTTTTAAACATGAAAGATAAAACCATTCATAACATTTGCGGACGCAATAGTAACAATTCAAATGAAAATAAACATAACATATATACATAACATGCTACATTCTTTAAAGATCCCTTAACGTTGTATCACATCTAAATTAACTATTCATCTAACATCACATCCTTATGAAATAATAATGATACATCCAATGTAATTAAACAATATACAAGTGTCCTTTTGTAATTATATTTTAGTTTAGCTCAATCATCCACTGCACATATCACAGGGTATGAAAAGCTTAAAAGAATAAACATCCAAGTAAATAAAGTACATCATCATCATCTAATATTAATCCATAATGCATTAACATAAATGAAACCACATATCATACATGTTACATCATCACAAAAGATATAAACATCCATCACAAAAGATAACCATATATCACAAACATAAATAACTAAGTGCATGGTTCCTCCCAACCATAAATGGCATCATTAGACCATTGTGGATTCTAGCCATCCCTCCGTGCGTAACATTCCAAAGCACCGAAGAGATCATCGGTATTAACATAGTAAGAATGTCACTCCTAAAACATCCTACTAACATGCAAAGTAAAGCATAATAAATCATCAACTAACATATGCAAAGTAAAGCAAATCATCAATATAAGAAACATACCAGTAAATACATCCATCATAAGGTATATTATCTATCATAATGCTCCAAGAACATAATGAAGAATAATTACCAACCAAGTATACTCCAGCCACAGTGTCTTGGACGGATCTAAAATGATAAGAGTGAAAATACACTACCACCCGACCGCGTGGAACCTAAGTGGTTCACTCCCACCGTGCTGAGAAGATAATCTCAAGTCCCATACAGGATATCAATACACATAGCATAAAAAGTTTAGGAATCCTAAAAGTATACTAACTCAAAGGTTCCATCACACAAAACCAACATCTAATTCCCAAAGGCACACAAAGACATGTAGGAAACCTACTCTGTAAGTGAGAAAGTGTCATCGCATTTATCACGTACAAGTTACCCTGGCAGTTAGCTAAACTCCACGGGTCCATACTGATCTCATGCGGCCACTAGTATGCTCTCATATTGATGAAGCATACTATGGAATGCACGGTCGCAACCATGCGTTCTCACTACTCCCATCCTAGCCTGTACAAGCACTCAAGGCATGGGCGAGAACATCAAAACAATTATCTTTTTAAGTTCATTTAATTCCCATTTAGTATATAAATGTTATCACTTATTAACCAAACTTACAATGAGTTACCTTGGCAGCCACTTAGGGCCCCGGCCCCCATTGCAAGCCACTTCCTGACACTACAAGTAGATTACCTACCCTAATGCTCATGGAATCATAAATCTCAAAATCACAAAAGATAATCCATAATAAAATCACCAAATATCCACAATATAAGCATCAAATATCCATAATAAGAATCATCAAATCTCCATGAGCATCTGAAAAAGCATCCATAGAAAATCATGACCACAACAGTTCTCTATTGGCAACTGAAGGCATCACTGATAATCATAATAATCATTGATTCTCAATAACCAAAATAAATCACAATATCCATTGGTTCTCAACAAGCAACCAAGAATATCTCAAAATCATACTGATCGAAGACTCCAAAATGGTTGAGTCAAACATGTTACGACATGAAATCATCAAGAAATAAATCCACATTTTAGTCCCATCATGGCGACTAGAAAGTAATCCAAGGATAACTGATCGATGACTCAAAAAAGATTAGCTCAAGCATTTCAGATATATATACATCTTAGCTTCACACATGAAGGCTAAAGAACAAATACAAACATTTCATAGAGCATACGATCACATAACCATGGTTGAGCTTATAAAGATCAAGACCAAATAAGATCAACATGCCATCACATCTCATAACCCCCGAGCCTCTGGTAACAACCTAGGACTGGTCAACACTAGTCAACCCAAAACCCAAAACAAGAAGCATATAGAATACACGATGCAAATACTAAATTCACATAGTTGAATAATGTGTAGGGGTTTTAAGTTTTATGTTTGCAATTATACTTTCAAGTGTATAAAGTTATCATCATTTGACTTGAGAGTCAACCCAATTGTTCTCCGATAGCATTACCCTTCCATTATTAAGAATTACATTTTGAGAATAACTTAAAGATAAATATTCACTAAACTGATCATCATTGACCTTAATTAAATTGTCCTTTATATTTAACCATGATCCATATTCTAATTGATTAACCTTTCAACTTTTTTAAGATCATTATTCGTTATATTATAAGAGGACCAATTATCATTCTTCGAATAAGAGATTATAACTTTATTAAAATGATCAATTACATCAATCAATTAACATAGGTCCATATTCTAATAGTCTTCAATTAAATATTACTAAGTCTTCACCATTAAATATCTAAGGTCATCATTCAAGTCATAAGAATAAGACCTATCAACTTGATATCAATACTTCTACAATCTTATTAAAAGAATTATATCAATTAAATCTTCATTACTTAACTTAATTGTTAATTAAATCTAATTAACTCTCATTGATTGATTTAATTAATAATTACATAATCATAGAAACGTTCCAATTAATATTAGTTGACTAATAACTAACTATAATTCTGTATGATAAAAGTCAACTATAATTCAATACTCAAAAGATCATATTAATAATTCAATAATAATTATTGAAAATTTTAAATGACCATATTCGTCATCTTTCAAAGAATACCAACATTCCCTTAACAAATTCGTATTATCATTAATCTTTTCAAATAAGACTCTATCGCACAACTTAATTATTAATATCATAGTTATAACATCAACTCAATGAATATCAATTGATTAAAATCAATTATAATCCAACTCCAAAAATTATTATCTTTTACCAAACTTCAATCACTAAATAATCTCCACTAGATTAACTCTAATCAAATTTGTTGATATCTATTTAAACTATTATTTATTAACAGTTTGCTAGTCCTTACAAACATTAATAAATAATAAACTCCTCAAACTATACATACTCGATCTATAGAATCCTTCCATAAACTCATTACTTAATATTTGGCTAACTCTTAACTCCATTAAGGTATTCAAACGTATTAACCAATAACATAATAATTTAGTCTTAATCCAATATCATTTAGAGTTTTTAAATTTAAATCAACATAATATAAATTATCATCTTACAATTATTTAATCAATATTAAAATCAACCATTAGAATCCATTTTCTAATTGTTCTAATAATATTTTGTCTATATAAACGTTGTTTGAAAGAGATCCCTATCACAAACCAATAAGACTCATTGTAGATTTTAACATGAATAATCTCCAAATTCTTAACATTATCATCTTCATTAAACAACTCTAAAATTGTTTAATATATATTAAATAGTATTCAATATACATTATAAAAAGTCCACTATATAAACTATATTAAAATCTCTTTTCTTTTAATTTGCTCTCACCCATTTACTTAGATTGACTAATAATTAATTACACTTCTTCTACTATTAACTAATCTTAATTAAACTTGATTTAATTAGATTAGATAATAAACCATATAAAACTAATGCATATTAATAAGATTCTAATAAGGGAAGATTGCAATAATATCTTAATTCATTCCATGCTTTGATATATTATTTTTGTGAAGTTTAAGCATAAAGAACTCTTGATTATGGAAAATGGAGAAATATCTGTCTTTGAATAAAACAGTCTTAGTACGATGGTCATATCTCTCTAATGAACTATTGGATCGAGCTAAAATTGAAATATGTTGGAGAGGGCCAAGTTGCGCCAATTCTTACTAGAGCGATCGAATAAATTCGATCCTAATAAAAAGTTATGAATAACTGAGTTCGAGTCTATCCAAGGGGCAGCGGCAGGACAATTAAAATTTTCTTCTTAAAAGGTAATTGTTCTCTAAATTTATCCAATAATTTCACTAATGGATTTGGTCATAAATCTTGAAACCATTTTCAAATCTATTTCAATTTGATTCTAATTCGAACCCAAACCCGTTTTCTTTTTTTTAAAATCCATGCATATAAAATTCTCAAATAAATTTAATTGCCCAAATTGAAAATGCATACAATAAAAATATGAAATTCTTCAGAAGACATATGGAAGACACGAAAAACACAGGAATGCATGATGCAGAAATAGCATAAGAAAAATCACAAGAATCTACTCGAATTCTGATGCTAATTCGCTCTTCCTCAGAAAACCTGCAGAGCAAGCACCCTTTTTCAGAGTTTTTGAGTCCTCCAATACTCCAATTGCTCTCCACCCCCCGCTCTCTAAGCTTCTATGAATGCCTGAATATAAAGAGCTCTCAAGAAACTTTTGTATTGCTTCTTGAAACCGCTGAAAGGTGTCACCAACTAAGCATGGGTCTTTTCCAACCTTTTTGATGAGTCATAGAGTTGTAGACACCTTGTGCTTAATTGATGCACTAACCCCCGTGTTGTTGACACATGTTAATTCCCATGCAAGCTTATAACTCCAATTTACTTTTTAAATAATTTTTATTTAAATTTTATAACTTTCATTTTAATTTTTATAACTTTTATTATTATTTTATTTATTACTTTATTATTATTTTATAATTATTATTAATATCAATTTCTAGTTTTTTTTTTTTTTAATTCCTTTTCCCCAATAATTCACATTTAATTAATTACAATCAAGATATCAAAGATCATGATATTTTATTAATTTTTTCAAATAAATAATTTATTAATTAAATCTATTTATTAAGACTTAATTAATGGAAAAATCACCATAGACCTCCAAGATAAAATATGAAAACACATCATAGAACAAATCATACAAAATAAATCTAAAGGGTTAAAAATCATGAAATACGTCATTCGACACATTCGGTGGGTATTCAACTCAGATACTTGTCCTAATTTTCCAATTAGGACAAATGGCTCAAAGGGTTGGGATTTGGACTTGAGAATTTATCTCCCCTCTCTTATCATTGAGATAATGTGATAGGGTATGCTCATCTTGGCAATTCAGGGAAGTCGATACCCGGTACCTGCAACCTGCATAAAAACCATGCATGTACAACACAATATATACTAAATTAAATAGACAATGGTAGGAAGTGGTGCATCATGTAGATCCCGACTAGCAGGTGACTACGACTCCCTTCCTTAACCACATCAGACACGCCATACAAAAGCAAACACGCAAGGCAAACACGGACACCATACACATGCAAGTATGGGGTAAGTATCCATAAGAAAGCACATATGATAATAAATCATCTTACTAATTATCATTAGTAATTGAAAGCAATGTAATAATCATCATCAATAATTGTGAACACTAAAAATAATCATCATACATACATGAAATGTAGAGTTTAAGTAATTTCATCACATAATAAACTGAATCCATAGCACAATATATGATAATCTCAAAAGAATGTTGCTAACCAACAACATAAAACTAGTTCTAAAAGAGTTCAGCAACGATAACAAAATGTGAACTAGGGGCAGGCACTACAAGACATGAACTCTTATCCTCCATATACCTATCCTACTACCATCTCTCTTCCTTCACCCTATCAACATCTTTGAGTATACTTATCTATGGTCTTGGCTTATCATGGCTTATCTTTTCTATAGGAGAACTATTTAACACGACAAGTGAGAGATAAGCTCAAGATAAGGAAGCAATCATCATCTTCTGCATAGATGATTTTTTTAAAATTTCTTTGTAGCTTTCAACAACCCTTCGAAAGAATTCAGAAAATAATAATATTTTTGTGTGTGGGGCTCAATTTTGTTGAGTTTAGTTTATCTTAGCATTTAATAAAGTCGCTCAACACTGAATATATTCAAAGCTCCCTTACATAGGGATTTAGGTATGCAAGTCAATGTAGGTTGATTGTACATGTGTAAAAATGGTATCGTCAAAGGTACTTTGATATTATATGGTAGAAGATTGTATGGATGTAATATATCATATAAAGTGAGTTTTAATTCATGAGTCAATTGATTTTTCCATTTTATGAATGGTATCAATTTATTATATCATATAAATGAGTTTGAAAACTTTTTACGGTTTCATTGTCTATGTATCAAACATATCTAACTATCTTGTATACTTGACAAAATTGTATAAATTTATTTGGAATAAGAACATTTTTATGATTTTATGGTAATTTTATATGATGACATTTAAGTTAAAGAAAATTAACTTTAAATATAATATCATTTAATTAGGAAATGTGTGATTATTGACCATTTAATTGATAAGTAGAAATAATTGGAATTGACAATAAATAACTAGTATGTTAAAAAAATTGTGATTGTGTACAACATAATAGATGTATAAGATATTTTAATTTTGAATATTTATAACAATATAAAATTAATCACCTAAAAATGGTTATTTAGACTATTATCCCCCTTTCTAGCATTTTTTCCTTAATTTCTTAATCGCTTATTCTTGATCAAATCCCCCAAAATCTATTTATTCGATTATAACATATGGTTTAACTACCTTATCCTAGGTCTCTTATTTAGTTAAAATAGCATGCTCCCTTTTAATCAAATAAAAATCGCCACTCATCTCTGATCCTAAGTTGCACACACAATTATTTCCTTTATTTAAAAATAAAAGAAATGACATTTTTGTCCCACATCGGGGACAAAGTCAACTCTTCACTATGATTGGTTGAAATGCTTGTTCACATGGATCACCCCCACTTTCAAACTCCACCCTTGATCACATGCATCTTGCCTCATGATCTCTATCATCCATATCTCTTTAAAAGGGAGATCTCTCTCCTCACTTCACAACTCCACTCCTTTACTAACGTTATGTTGCAGGATTGAAGATCTCATACTTGCAGAGCTCCTCTTCTTCTATCTTCTATTCTTCATTCTTCATGCTTCTCATTCATTCCAATTTCTCTTCATGCTTATAGCTTAAATAATCTAGTCTAAATAGGGGTTGTAATACTTATTTTTTAGTTTAGCTTGCATTCTACTTTCCCTCATTTAGCTTTCATTTGCATTACATTCATTCTGGATTCTTGGATATTGGCACTCATTGCCTCTACTCTTTGAATCTCTTGTTCTACGATGCACTTTGCAAGGGTTGCATAACTTGGTTCATTTGAGAGCCACCATAATATTATTTTTCACATTTGCATGACATAGATAGATAGCTATAAGCTACTTCTTGAGATGCTCTCTTTCATGGGTATTCTCAAGTATAATGGTTTATAGAAATGACACTTTTTCTACACACATTTTTGGTGCCCACCATGGGGCTAGAACAAATTTTCTAGCTCCATTTTCTTTCTTGCATTTTAGTTTCAATTCTCACTTTTAATTTTTTATAGCATCATATTAGATCTAATAAAGTGATATTGCAGATTTCTTACTTTGTTTTTAAGGTTAACCTTTGTGTAGATTCGTTTGGAAACCAAAACTCTAGATTTTTAAAGATTTGACCATATCTCCTGAACCACTTGGAGTTCAATTTTGAAATTTTACTTGTAAGTTGGCAATGCATCTAGAGTGGTTCAGTTCATTTTTTAGATTGTTTTAGGTTAATTTATGTCAGTGATGATTTTTCCCTTATTTTCATAAAAAAATAGTTTTGGTCGCAAATCACCACAATTTTTAGAAAAAATTACATTTTTGAAAAGGTTTTTAAATTATATAGGTTGTTTGTTGTTTGTGTTTTAAATTTAAAGGTCCTATTAGGGCTCAATAACTTGATTTGAAAGATCTGGTTTGTTTTGACAAAATGGGTCCCTAAGGCACAAATTGAGAGATATTGCTAAATTTCTTACATTTTTATAAATCTCTCTGATTTTTAGCAGGGGTCTCTTCTTCTCATTTCTATTTGTGGAGCCAAAATAATAGAAAACAAATCATATCTTATTGACTAGGTCAAAAGCAAAGAGTAAAAATGAGAACATTTGTGATCAGCATGCACTTTCTTTGTATACACTTGGTTAAAAGATAACTTAATTTTTTTAGGTAACTAATCAATTTACTTGGTTATTATGCACTAACTTTGGTTTTTTTTTAAGGATTTTCTCATTTCATTGCTAAAAAGAATGCTTGTCAAAGATAAAAATTGCAAAAAAAGCTACTAAAACTCATTTGCAGGGCTGCCTAAAGCAAATAAAAAAATTAATCAAATTTTTTTTTTCATTTTAGGCACATAATTACTTACTTTACTAAATTTTGTCACTTGTTAGGAGAGTATGCTCTTCACCTTTGGATGAATTAGAAATCTTGACCCATTTGATATGCCAAGCTAGAGTAAGGGGTACATGAACACTTATTGGTGTGTTTTGGGGAAGCAATTGGAATAGGAGAGTATGCTCTTCACCCTTGAGGTGAATCATAAATCTTGAACTCCAAAAGTGGATCCATTTTGTTTAGTCTAGAATCCTTTAGTAGGCCTATTCTTGAGAGATCAAGAGGAATGACTCAAGTGGAGACAAGTGAACACGACTCTTCAAAGACAATTTAAACTCAAGGCTATCAATGACACAAAATCTTGGTATACATAGTGCTTATCTTCATCTAGTGAGATTACTTGTGGGATTGAGAACATGAGGAAATTACTAGATAAGAATGCTTAAGGTATACTTGTGTCCATGAAAGACTCTTGTATTGGGACCAAGAGGAGCACTATGAATAGAAGCCATTTCTAAGCACCATATAATTAGAAGCTACCCTCTTTTTCCACTCAACATCTTGGTGCAAGGATCGATCTTAATGGATTACATGGATCACCCCAAGATTTTAAATTCATCATGTGTGTCCCTTTGGTTGTGTCATCGACATTTCTATAATAAAGACAACATCTATTGTGGAAGAGAGCTTTGTGTGAGGTGAGGTGGTACCAAGCATGGTTCAAATTGCTAAGTAATAAACTATGACCTTGGGTAGTTTTTCTTGGAACATTTCTTTGCATGTGAAAATCTTTTGAACATACACATGATGATAGTTCTAGTGATTTCTTTTGAGACCTCACATATTCTTGTATCATGAATGGTTTCTTTGTCCCTTGCTTGATTTTTTTAAGACTATTCCATGTCTCACATCTTTCTTTTGAAAATTAAATTTGCTATGCTATCAACTTTCACAACCAAGTCAAAACACCAAGTCTAAACATGTTTGATTGTGTTTCTTACTAGGGGAGTTTCCTCATTTGACTTTTCTTTTCTATGTCTCTACTATTTGAACTTTCTTAAAATGACTCTTTAGTCTAGCTTCTCTTGGTCTCTTCCACTTTCTTGGTCCATGTCAGCATACTAGGACCTTCTTCTAGGTTGAAAATGTTAACTTGATCTCTTGACTTCACTCTTTTGTTGAAATTTTTTTTCACTTTTCATCTCTCTTTCTCTATCTACTTGGCTAATTGGGCTTCTTTCCTAGTTCTTGACTTGAGTCACTAGTGGCATAAGTGGCTTGGACACTCTACATGACAAGTCACTCTCTCTATCTCAAAAAGTGATCACTCTACCTTTCTAGCTTGGACATCAAGATATCTTGTGTTACCTTAGTCTCTTTAATGTTTGGCTTCTTGTCTACAAGCTACCAAATCTCAACCAAGTCTAGATGATCCTAAGTTTCTTGATCTCTTTAGGGAATTTCAATGCCTATACACTCAACACAATAAAATTGAAGAGACCCATGACTCCACTTACCTTAGTCTCACTAAGGAAATGATAAAAGCATACTCTAGATTGGAGAAAATGGTAGAGGACCAAATGCCATCATCATGCAATTCTCTCTCTAGTCCTCTATATGCACAAAAGTCACCTTCTTTAAGGTCATCCTCTTCTTCTAGGTCTACATATTCCACTCCAAGACATCAATTGTATTCATGTTCTATATCCAAAAACCTCTTTAGAGAGAAAGAGAATGATATCTCCTTTGAGCCTATGCCAAAATCTAATGATAAACCTATCTTCGACCAATATGATGAAGACATGAATGCATGATATTCACTTGAGAAAAAAGAAGAAGATCCTAGGCATACTTTTGAGAGGACTTTTACTCACTTGGAATGTTCTTAAGCTGACATTTTGAAAACACTTCTTTGCACCAAGATCATCATGTTGCCTAAGTCTAGCTCATGTGGAAACCCATTCTTAGATATCTATTGTGCTTATCATCGACATAATGAACATAGTAATTTAGATTGCATTGAACTAAAACATAAAATTGAAGATCTTATTGATGGTGGGATTGTTGATACCTCTAGTGACTCATGTGATGAGGATATTTCTCTTGAGAAAGATAATTTTGATGAAACTATGTCTAGTGATGGTCTCTGTGACACCCCTACTTCTTCCAACACTCATGAACCTCTCTAAACTTCAAAGGTTTCCAACATGCCTCCATAAAATAAAGAACCTAATGCTTTTCACGTACCCTATGCCTATCCTCAAGGGCTACCTCAAAAAGAAACTCAAGCTAATCTTCATTTGGCTGGATTTTTTTTTTATGCCACTAAGCCTAAATATCCTCAACTTTCATGCAATGATATGCTTACTATGCCCACTTTAGCTTATCACCCATTACCTTTGAGCAAGAGCATATCATCTAATCAACATGTGAATGATAAGAAAGAAATAATATTCAAGAAACCACAAATGTCCACTGCCCAAAGATCTAACTCAAAGAAAATATGGGTTCCTAAATCCATCATTGAAGAAATGCATTATAAAGAATTAAAAGGAAAAGAAAAATCTAAAGCTATATAGATTTCCAAGTCTCTATTGAAAGACTTGAATATTGAACATAAATATAAGTTGACATTCAAGATTCCAAAGGCTTACACTCCATTTTCTTCCAAAAATATTCCTCAAAAGATTCTGAAGGCTTCCACTCCATCTTCTTCTAAAATTTTCCTACCACCTCATACATCTAAACCTCAATCTATTTCCTCCATAATTGCTCCATCATTTCAAAACCCTCCAAGGTTTGTGTCGATCTTGATCTTCTCTACTTTGTCACCTACCCTTATGCAATATTTTCAAAACTACACTTACCTACTATCCATATTACTACAATACTTTAAATACATGAACTCTTATCCTCCATATACTTATCCTGCTACCATCTCTCTTCCTTCACCCTATCAACATCTTTGAGCATACTTATCTATGGTCTTGGCTTATCATGACTTATCTTTTCTATAGGAGAACTATCTAAGTTGAAAAAGCTTGACCTATTTCTAAAAACCCAAAAAGAAAAAAATAGAAAAATAGGAGAGAAAAAAATGTTCCTTGGTGAAAACTACTTCTTGTGGCACCTTGGTACAAAAAGTAAAGAGAAATAAATTCATCATATGGGTAAAACCACTTCTTGTGGCACCTTGGATAAGTACCATGATGAAAACCTAGTAAAATAGACATTATGTGTAATTCTTCCATAAATCATCTATTCCCTCTTCTTTCTTTGATCTTGATGATGTTGAGCTTTCCTTGTGTATTGGCTATCTTATCCATTAGCTTCTCTATTGTGCTTTCTCATTTACTCATATTCTTCACATCTAGCTTCATTCTTATTGCTCTATCTTATCGCTATCCTATCCAATTGACCCCTTGGTCTTGATCACAATAAAGAATAAAAAATAGTTCTCATAGGTCTCTTGACATGTCTACTCTTTTGGATTACTTGATTCCATGCTATTTTACTCATTGCTTCCATTTCTTATCCAAAGCCTACTTCATATGGCTATCTTACCCTAGCTTGGGTACTCTTGAGGAGTCAATCCTTGAGGATCACTTTCACTTGCTTCATACTTTCTTGCTTATCCATCTTATCCACTTTTTCTCTACTCCATATTCTACACCTTGCTAGACATTGGAACAAAATGATGTGATCTTTCTTGAGAACTAGTAATCTCTAAATCATTCTTAAAAATCTTAAAAAATCATATATGATGCTGAAAAAATCCTTCAAAAATAGAAAATATCTTGAAAAAATGATCATATTTGTGAAAACCTAGCAATAGGTGCTTTGATGGATCACCAAAAACATCAAATATCTAAAAAATACAAAAAAATAAAAAAAAAATCTTGAAAAAAATGTTGCCAAGTGGTGAAAGCCTAGAAACATGCGCTATTTGAGATCCTTGCACTTATGTCTATCTCTATCTCATTTTGTGCTCATACACCATTAATCTTTCTTTTCCTTGCCTATCTTGGAATCAACTCTTGCCTAGGTCTAGGGAGCACAAACTATCTTAGCTTATCAAGGTCTCCTTGTTGGATTGGTGTTTCTTTGGAAACTTGCTAAATAGTGTTTTTCAACACTTCCCTTGACATCAAGTGTTTTTCAACACTTCCCTTGACATCGAGTGTTTTTCAACACTTGTCAGATATTGTAGCTCTAGTCCAGGATGCTATGATATTTCTCACTCTCAAATATGACTCCTAAAGAGATGGTCATGTGTCTTTAACACACACACACACACACACACACACACACACACACACACACACACACACACACACACACACACACACACACACACACACACACACTTAAACTTTAAACTTGTGGAGCTATGATGAACTTTATCTTATGTGTGTTGTTTATGACAATTTTTTTGTTGAGTGTTCCCTCCCTAATAGTCTTTTGAGGATGTCAATGGACTAGAAGACTAGGGGCATGGGGCATGTTTTATTTTATATCTTCTTGTGGGTATACTTTGTTAGTCTAAGGTGTTTAAAGCATTCATGCTTGTCCTACTTAGCAATTTGGACCTACAATGTATCATCCTTGTCTATTTTTACAAGACTGCACTTTGGGGTTATCATGGCACTCATGCCTTGATCCCAAGAAGTCTTTGATGCTTAGGTTGATCATATTCATATTCTCATAGTTATACTACTGAGCATTGTATTATCTTCTGATGTCCCTAATAAGGATTAATGATATAAACTAGGACCTACCTATATAACCCTTGCAATTGCACATTTTTCATAATATCTTTTATTTAGGGTTCATTTTAGCTTAAATTTTCATTTTTTAATATTGAGAGAGTCTTCTTTATCTTTCATGGACATGTCAACTAATTGCATTCATCTTCTCTTGCTTCTTCTCAATTATATCTTGTCATCTTTTCTTGGCTTTTACTTGCCTCGTTTCTATCCTATCATCAAAAGTATCAATCTTATCATCACATTTTCTACCCTTTTGAACATCTTATGTAATTTTGACATTATGAATTCATTTTTTGGCATTAAAATCAAAATTTGGGTTCATCTTGATGGTTAAAATTGTGCTTTAAAATTCTTCCTTCTTCTATGTAGTTGGCTAACCTTTATGAGGCTTAATTTTTCAATCTTGTTGGGGCAATCATCATTTCTACTCTCTTTTTCTCTTCTTATTCATTTAATTTATTCATTTTTATTGCTTTGACCTACTTCTGATGCTTTATCTTACTGGTCAAACTTAGTCAAACTAGGGTGTATTTTCACTGCTTGGTGGTCACTCTTTGGTTCTAATCACTTCTCTATCATTATGGAATTTTCTAAATCTCAATTTTCTCATATCTAGTTCATTTATACATTCCCTTTACCTTATTTCAATTTCAATCTAGAGGGGGCAAAAATACTCTATCACTGCTTGCTTGCTATAATGATCTATTTCTCAAGAGCATATGCTTGATCTCTTCATTTTCTCTCGATCTATCTATGTTTTATTAGGTGATAGTACTCTTCTTGAGTCCAAATATCATTTCTCTCCTAGTATTCAGTACTATCACTATCAGGTTATGCATTAGGGACTTGCTATCGGGTAAGTGCACCAAGTTGTGGTGCCAAAAAGGGGACACAATTTTTAATTTTTTAATTTTTCAATAGCGTGTATGTGCTATAGTGCACATGCACTATGGATTGGGTAACCCAAACCATAGCATGTACACGCTATAGTGAGTACACACTTTGTAAAAAGCCAAAATATTATAAATGGGTTGCATACCCGCAACCCATTCATTTCTTTCCTATTTTTCAATCTACCCTCCTCATAGTGCATATGTGGATTGAGAGAATATGACATTTGCACTACCTACCTTGTCAATATGCCTCCTCTCCATTGAAGTTCAAGATCACGAGCACATCGTATGTTCTCTAACTTTCTTTTTGCATTGTTTGATATGTTTTTTATATTGTTTTGAAGGTTTTTTTCAATTTTTCTTTAAATTTATTTATTTATTTAGATTTCAATTGATTTCTTATTAGGAAATGTCAATAATGAACCAAAAAATCTTCAAGAAGGTCAAAACCAAAACCCTCAACAAGATCCAAACCAAAACCCTCAAGAAGATCAAAACCAAAACCCTCTACAATAAGAACAAAAAATTCCACAACTTGAACCAATTGCAAGACCTCCTCCTGGCACACAAGAAAACATTTGAAATGAAATAGAAAGAGGCAAAATTAAGTTAGAAGCACTCATTGGTAGGTTGAAAGCTTATGGACAAACCAATCCAATGAGAGCTCAATTGGCATCCTCCCTCAAGTCCATTAAGACCCACATAGGTTCTATTAGTGGTTAGTTAGATGTTTGGTGGGTTAAGAGGGATGAACAAAAAAGATATTATGCAAATAAATTATCATATCAACATGTTAAAAAAAAGATATACTAAAAGGTAGGATTTGTGCATTATTTAGAAATCTTTTTGAACAAGATACTGTTAAAGAGGGTACTAAACAGTTCCCCATCCACTGGTGCATACACGATGGTATTAGAAATAATTTTTGAGATAGATGGTGGATGGTTTTTGATGCCTGTCCTTGCAATAATCACGAGGTCCCAATGTATTTCTTAAGAAAATTGTATTGTGAGTTTGTCCTTGGGGAGATCCCCAATTATTTTGATATATTAGACTCTCAAGGTAGAGGTGGGTGATAATCATTTGAGAGGTTGGGGGCACACCATGACCCTAATGTAGTTAGGGCACTTGTGGTCAAGCCATAGGGTGAGCATGTGACTATTCATTCAATTGTGAAGGAACATTTAGAGGCCAGTGCTCTAAGGACTATTAGTGCTTTGACGTAGACCCTCATTCATTGCACAAGTCCATTAGTTGAGGGGGAGCCTTCTATGCATTGCGGTCACATGTGCACATCATGTGGATCCTTATGCACATTTGGCAGTCATGTTGGAGATGGTGCAGATGATGGGCTAGTGATTGATTAGTTCATGAAAGAGACATTTGGCATTGGCACATAGGTAAATTACAATTATAATCAACTAATTTGATCGCATTTCATATGTATAGTGAATGAATAATTAATTAGCATGTATTGACATTGTTCAAAACTTAGGGTTAGAGTGTTGGTAGCCCTAGTAGTGATCCTCTAGCCCCATTTTTTGTCCCATCAATGAGTCTAGAGGTATGTATCAATTAAATCATTTAAATGAATACATATATTTAGTAAGTAATCATATTAAGGATTGACAAAAAAAAAATGCGTGTTGATTAGTTCTCTACAGGACCGTCGACATTCACTACAGACTCAGAGCCTAGACATGATACAAGCTTTGTAGAGGTACATTTGTTTCATGTTAATTTAATTCATTTGATTATATTTGTTTAATGTTTCATGTTACATGTGACGTGTATTGTATGACATGAAACTCTTGACATTGGAGACTCCTCCTTATCTTCGACAGTTCATTAATTGTGGAGTGGTTTTAGATATGGCTAGTTCATAGCCATTGACTGAGGTATGAAATAATTTTCTTGGTTTTAGTTGTTGTTTATAATAGTTAGTATCAAAATTTCTAATGTTATTTATAAGTTATTATATTTATTGAATTGTTGCAGGGTCTTGTTACACCTAATCGTCCATGATCCTTTGAGTTGGACTTGCAGAGCGACTATTTGATGGAAGTAAGAGAATAATTAATTTTGTGTGTAAATATATTTGATTTCAATGCATAATAATTATTTATTCATACCTACATTGTTTTTATTAGCTCGAGTTAGAGAAGAGCCTCAACAAGAGGACAACTGAGCATGTGAGGAAGACCCCATCATTGCCACCGTCTCCCTCCACATGAAAACTAAAGACCTCTAGAGATTTGTTCCCTTCCTCTTGTGGAAAGGAGAAGATATAGTTGATAGACATGTACATGTATAGGCATCAAAAAACATATATGTTGGATCTTATGTCAGTGGACATATTCGATATACATTTGATGTATATATGACATTTTATATTTGATGTATGACATTTATTTGATGCATGAAATTATTAGACTTTTGACATTATTGGTTAATATATGATATGTTTGTTCATGTATGACATTATTGGTTATCATTTTATATTATATATTTGTTCATGTATGACATTAAATTAGATATGTTCATGTATGACATTAAATTAGATATGTTCATGTATGAGATTAAATTCAATACCTATTCAGTTCAAAACTTTGATAGAATATTGATTAACAATAAACTTTATCACTGTTTAAGCATAAGTTTATCATTTCCAATATGTCATCGTCATATGATTTATGATCTTGTTCATGTTTAAAGTTTTCCTTCTCTGTCATTTGTCTATCAAGCTTAATTCAATACCTAATTAGTTTGAATTTTTGATACAATATTGATCAGAAATAAACTTTATCAATGTTAAAGCCAAAAATTTATCATTTGCAATTTATGTCATTATCATATTGATTTATGATCTTCTTGTTCATGTTTAAAACCTTCCTTCTATGTTATGCATCTAAACATTTATCATAAATTATTATTACAAACATATAACAAATCTGAAACTAAAAATAATACATTACATTAATTCCAAGGTTTAGTTATGATTTAGAGCCTAATAGAATTCTCAAGGTTTCATTAATTCCATATGTTAGATTTGCCATCATATAATACCAATTGTAATGGGCACTCACATGTATTCCAATGCATATATTTCTTTATATGCACAATTGGTCAATGTTGTACCTTATAGAAGATAGAATTTTATAGGTGCAATTACTCAATCTTGTACTACACTAGATAAGATGTTCTCTATTATGCATAATTTTTAGCTCTGGTATTATTTATAAGAGTGTTTCAAGGTTGGGGACCACTTCAACATCCTTTGTATGGTTTAGAGGTAATTTCATTGTGGCAAAGGCTTATGCAAGGGAACAAGCCTCATGATTTTGGCATTTACACAGAAGCAGAGCTTGCTTCTTCAACTCCTTACACTCAACTCTTCATTGAAGTTAATCTTATAGTACTAAGAATAGCTGCTACAAATTCCTAGGAGTTAAGGGACCCTGAACCTATGCTACATTTTCTAGAGACATAGGAGAAGTTACTACATGCTTTATTACTTCATAACATTCTGGATCATATAGTGACACCCAAATTAATAACAATGGTAGATACTTGGGATCCTCATAGGGAGACTATGCCAATACATGCATAGTTACATCATTGGCTTCCATTTTTCGGCCAGCATATGGAACCTTTATATCCAACCATTCGTTATAAGTCAGGGAATGTACCCATAGGTTTCTTATGGCTCATTAAGTGCATCACTTCTTGAGATTTTACTTCAACCCAAGATCATGTTATCTTTTCCATATTTTTCCTTATTTATGAGTTGGGGATGGGAGTGTCAATAATGTCATAAAGTCCTCCAAAAGTATCCCCAACAAACTTTTAACTAGCTTGATCTCATTTAATGGCTATTGGTCAACAATTGGAAGCTCGACATGAATCCATTAACCAATCCAAATGAATTTGACTGACTAAATATATATAAGTAACACTTTCTTATGATTATAGAATGATTAAAATTACACACAAGTATTTTTTTTAGTTTTATTCTATTTAGTATTGATACTAACTTTTTGTACATTATTTCCAGTGAAACAAATAATAAAGAAATCAATTCACCAATATGTGATTTATAAAACAAATTCTTAGGATGAAACATTAAAGAAAATAATTCCTTGTTGTTAACAAACTAATATATAAAATTTATATGGTAGGTCTAGTCATCAATAGTTGTTCATCATATTTTTAAGAATTGTAAAGTCTTTATATGTGTTTCCAAATGGTAAGAATTACCTTTGAAAAAGTTAACCACAATTCAAATGTGCTACAAAATCAATAGAAACAAATGAAATCAATTTTGAACTACTTAAAGGAAAGATAGAGAAATTTAACTTCTAATTCCCTGTCTAAATGGAAAGAGCTATTATCATTCATTATGTTGGGCATATCAAAATATTATCCTAGAAACAACAATATGATCCATCCCATTGCAACTTGTGGACTCAAACTTGTTGCAATTAAGGAGGAGAAGAACTTTGAAGAGGAATACTTTTATGGCATCATGTTGAGACAATTATGATGAAACTAGTTCCTAGTTCCTTGAATCTAGACTATCTTGGCATTTCACCTATGCTAAATACAACCCACCTTTAGCCCTAATGTGAGTGAAAAAGATGACACCACATTTTTTTATGAGAATTGGACAAACATGCTTCCACAAAATTCTCCAACTTCCACCCCAAAATTGGATGAATATTTTTAATGCTACACTTATGTTGATCCTAGCACTTTGAAAATAGGGTGTATGTAACAGGATTCTCAAGATTTAATGAGACAATAATGAAGCAAAGATCTAACTACTAAAAAGGTTTAAAAAGTTTTTCATCACACTCACTTATTTTGCCCTGAATATTTTCATTTGATCTCATTCCTTTGTAATGCCCTTACCTTATGCATTGATTATCATTAACATTGTCTCTATAGTGATGCATTGATTATTCCTTCGTAAACCCTCAAATGATGCAAAATAATGATCTTTATCATTCCTTTGATAGTTCTGACACAATCTTATAAACCTATGGCACATTAGAATTGTTGGAATTATAGCTGAAGTAAGTGAGAGGGGGGGTGAATTAGTTACCACAAAAACAAATCATGATCCCTTAGATGTCGTAAATAACTAGTTACTGTTGATACATAGTAAACACTTCACAAAAATGTTGTAACTTGGTAGACTAACTTTTTACTGATCTTTAAGCATTCATAATTATTAGCATGCATGCAAAAGTAAATAATATGAACACAAGAGACACCAGATTTAATGTGAAAATCCAATATGGGAAAAACCACCAAGTAACTAGCTACCAATTTTCACTCTTCTGAAGTGAGCCCTATTAGGAGCCAACCCTATTAAAGGTTACAATACACACTATTAGGTGTGACCCTATTGGAGGATTTAATCACCCTATTAGGAGTGGCCTTACTAGAGGTCTTTAGAACAATTCAACTAAACTACCTCCTTGTTAGAGGATTTACAAAATGGCTATTAAACTAACTCTGTTAAGAGATTTTGGAATCACTGCTACAATGGTTAGAAAGTAACAATGAATTGACCTTAATATGATGCAACTAAATTTGATGATTATAGATCTCTATTCTACACCATTAGATCCTCCTTGAGCAAATATAGCTTTGCTGCTCCTCAATGATCTCTAATCATCTATCAAAATTCACTCTCACAAATATTGGTCCTCCTTCATATTTATATCAGATCAAATCCATCACACACTTAGAATTCACAACTTGACCTCTTATATAGACCATTCAGATTATCAAGTCAAATCATTCACAAGTTACATTTACCAATAAGCCATACATCAGTTGACTACAAATATTACATTAAACAAATAAACTTTATTTCACAAAACAATAAAATCCTTTATTGGTTGGCCCTGCTTGGTAAATACTACTCAAAAAATACTTTCCTGAGTTAACCATCTCAACTCAGTTAACACTACAAAATTTGCAAAATCCTTTGGTTGCTGAGTGAACTCGGTAAGAACTAAATTTCCTTTGCTGTCCATGAGAGCTGGTAAGAACTGTTTCTGCCATATTTCTCGTTGATGACCAAGTAAGCTCAGTAATAACTGAATTTCCTTGCTTAACCTTGAAATCTTGGTAACAACTTTCTGCACAAGGTAAACCTTGAGAATGCTCGGTAGACACTATAAACCTTCTTTGCTAACCTTATAAACTTTGTAGACTCTATCTTTTGCCTTACTGACCAACAAAGCTTGGTAGAATCTATCTGATAACTAATATTACATTTATGTAACATCAAAGACAACATGCTATTGAACAATTGTATCTAACAATCTCCCTCTTTAGCATTGATGGGAACACAACATGTGATAGTAGAATGAAATTTGAGAATAGGTCTTCTCTGACAGAATGCTTCTCCCTCTTATATTTCATTCCACAAAATTTCTCAAATACAATAATCTCCCTCTTTCATAGTAATCTCTCCCTCTTGCATAAGCTCTCTTTTTCTTGCAAATTTTAGAAAGATATGATAGTAAACTCTCCCTCTTTGACAACACATGCCAAAGACAACATAACTCAAAATGAATTTCACTATACCTTAAGTACTGATTCATATGTAATGTCTTCATTACTTTGCTGCATCAACAGATAGATCTTCAATTTTGTTCCTGTTGATGCATCACTAAAACTATATTTTAGTGAGCTTTAGATAGGGGAATGATCCCTAACTTACCTCTTAGATACAAGAATGCATCCTTAGGTAAAGGCTTTGTGAATATGTTAGCAATTTGTTCCTTTGCATGGACATATTCTAGTCTGATCTCCTTATCCTACACTAATTCTCTAACAAAGTGATACTTTATAGCAATATGCTTGGTATTTGAATGCATCACTAGATTTTTGGATATGTTAATTGCACTTGTATTGTCACAAAACATAACAATAGGTTCTTTCATTTCTTGCTTCATACCTTCCAATAACTATTTAAACCAAACAATGTCTGAACAATTTACTGTTGCTACAACATATTCAACCTCTGTTGTGGACTGGGATGTACAATTTTGATTTTTACTTGTCCAAGAAACCAACCTCTTTCTGAGAAAGAAATCTCCTCCACTTTTACTATTTTTGTCATCAATGTTGGCTACCCAATCTACATTAGTAAACACTTTTAAATCTAGATTTCCTCCAAGTTTATACCATAATCCATAATCTTCAGTGCCTTTCAAATATCTCATGATCCCATTTATTTCCATCATGTGATTTTCTTTTGGTTTTACTAATAATTTTGCTACAATTCCTACTGCAAGGGCAATGTCTGGTCTTGTGTGCACTACATACTACAACTTTCCAATCATAGATCTATACAATGTATTTTTTGCATGTTCTTATGTGTTTTTACTTCAAGCATGTAGCTGACGACTTTTTTAAACCAAAATTTGATGTAATGAAAAGGGTTTCTTAAGAATGTTCTTAGCTTTTCATAAATGTAAGGTTTGTCAAATTACGAGTTCAGTAAGTAATTATTACTTATTTTCTAATGGAGTTAGCTACAAAGTGCTGATTGAAATACTGGTTAAAAAATAGCTATAACTTTCAAACCGTATAAGATTTGTGAAATCCAAAAGATGCATCACATTCTATGCTTCAACTAGTATAAGAAAAAAAAAAAAACTTAATTTTGATTTTTTTTGAACTAGTTAAGGTGGTCAGACACAAGAGTTTTTTAATTCTGAAAATAGTATAGTAGAAAATTCATAATTAATTATTTATTTGGAATAAAAATTCTCAAAAATATGCGTCACATCTAGGCATGAGTCTAATTTTTATATCTAAAATTATATTTAAAAATATTATCATTTCATTATGATTAAGGTGGTCAGACATACACCTACTTTTTATTTTCACCCTAAAATTTTTGTAGTACTGCATTAAAATCCAAACTTTTGACCAATCAAATATTTTTTTCTCCAGATAAGGCCTTGTATTTTAGAAACTAGATTCAATTTCCTACAGATTATTTTGTTACAACTTTTTGATATAAAGTCTAGAACCACTTTAAAATTATGTGTCAATTTGACATAACCTTGATTTACTGGTTTTTCACTACCACTTAAGGCCATATTTTGGTACACCATGATCCTGCACATACCTTTGTAGTCTTCCATACCAAACTTTTTAAGTATCTCGTTGATGTAATTTGATTGAGTGATGTAGATGCCATTCTTATTATGTTGAATTTGAAGACCAACAAAGAATTTGATCTCATCAAACATTGACATTTCAAATTCCTTGTTCATTTGCTTTGAAAATTCTTTGTAAAGATCATCATTTCTTGTGAACAAAGTATCATCTACAAATATCTCTACCAAAATAATCTTATTATTTGGTCCTTCCTTGATGTACAAGCTATTGTTAACATTAGTTCTTTGAAAACCAATCTAAATAAGATAGTTATGCAATCTTTCATACCATGCTCTAGGGGCTTGTTTTAGACCATACAATGCTTTATGTAATTTGTAGACCATGTCCTTTATGTCTAGATTAAAAAAACCTTCAGGCTATTCAATGTAAACCTCTTCATCTAGTATACCATTGAGAAATGCTGACTTGACATCCATCTGATAAACTTTGAATCCTTTGTATGTAGCATATGCAAGTAAGGTTCTAACACCTTCCAATCTTGCAATAGGAGAAAAAGTCTCTCCATAGTCTACATCTTCTTCTTGAGAGTATCCTTTGCATACTAGTCTATCTTTTTTCCTTGACACCTTACCATCTTCATTTAACTTGTTTCTGAATACTCACTTAGTTCTAATCATATTTTTATCTTTAGGCCTAGGTACAAGAGTCCATGTTTTATTTTTCTCTATCTGCTCTATCTCTTCATTCATAGCTTCAATCCAACTTTGATTTTCTAATGCATCTTTGACATTTCTAGGTTCAAAATCAGCAAGTAAACAAGTGCCTTTCAACTTACTTCTCGTCATTATTCCTTTAGATTTATCTCCAATGATCTGATCTGGTGCATGATGCTTCTTGACATACTTGGCTAATATAGGTTCCTTGCCTTTTGAAAAATTTGCATTTTCATCCTCTTAGACTTCAGTTTCAAGTTTTGGTTTCTTAGGCTCAATAGCTATTGATTCAATACGTTCTGTTTGCAACTCAGGTCCTTGTAGCTCGGTAGTTTTTTGCTCGGTTTGAACTTCTTGCAACTCAATTACAGAAGACTCTAGAGTAGAAGATTTCTAATTGAAAAGTGTACCTGGCACTATATCAGGTTCAATGAAAACAAATCTCTTGTAGTCTTCAGGTTCCCTTTTGCTTTCTTCTTTAGTTCTTTCTGCAAACTCATCAACTTTTACATGTGCACTTTCTATGAGTTTGTGAGTAGAAAAATTCAAACCTCTATATGCTTTACTTTTGTAAGAATATCCCAAAAATATTCCTTCATCACCCTTCACATCAAATTTACCTTTTCTAGATTCTTTCAAAATGTAACATTTTCTTTCAAATACTTTTAGATAACTTACATTGGGTTTGTAGCCATACCATAACTCATAGGGGGTTTTGAATGAGTCCTTCTTCAACTTTACTCGGTTCAAGGTATGAACTGTAGTATTGATAGCTTCCTTCTAGTATTTGATAGCAATGTTCTTTTCAAACAATAAGGTTCTTACATAGTCCATGATAGATCTGTTCCTTCTTTCAACTATTCTATTTTGTTCAAGAGTTCTAGGTGTTGGAACTTGGCTTTTGATTCCCCTTTCAATGCAAAAGTTATTAAAATCATGTGAAATGAATTCACCACCTTTATTTGACCTCAAACATTTTAGTCTTTTGCCTATTTCCTTTTCTACTCTGGCCAAATACCATTTGAACTTCTCAAATACTTCTGATTTCCCTCTTAGGTACATGATAGTCATCATTCTTGAGTAATCATCAGCAAAAAAAATGAAGAACTTTTCACTAGTATAACTTTCAATTCCAATATGTCCACACAAATCAGTATGCACAATTTCAAAAATTTCTTCAAACTAATAGTTCTTACTTTTAAAGCTAGTCTTTCCCATCTTGTCAATTTGACAATTCTTTCATAGACCAACCTCAAGTTTCTTTATGTTAGCAATGCCTCTTACTTTCTTAAATTTACTTATTTTTACTAATTTATCAAAGTTCACATGACACAACCTACTGTGCCATAACCAACTTTCTTTAACTTGAGCAATTAAACATGAACATTCACCAACGTCAAGATAAAATAAGTTACCTTTTGTTTGAGTGCATAATCTAATAAGCTTTCCTTTGCCAACTAGTATTCTTGTTTTTCCATGCATGAATTCCACTTTGAATCTATTATTTAGTAGCTGTGCCACACTTCATAGATTGTGTTTTAGTCCTTCTACCCAATATGCATTATCACATACAAGTTCTTTGGTTAGTGAGATTCTTCCTTTTCCTTTTATGCAATAAGCTTCATTATTACCAAATCTCGCACTGCCACCATCATAGTCTTCACAATGTTCAAACTTAGTTTTATCACCAGTCATGTGATGAGAACAACCACTATCTATAATCCATGTATCATTTTTTCTCATATGAGAAATAAGTGTCATTTCCTCATCATTATCAGACTCATCCTTTACAACAATATAAACAATTTCATCTTCTTTTTCATCATCACAATCATTAGAATCTTTAGCCATGAAACATATTTTCTTACCTTTATCCTTGAATGATTTGAAGTTTTTCTTTCCATTGCACTTGTGACCTTTCTTCTCATTCTTGTTTTTCTTATTTGGGCACCTAGTAGCAATATGTCCAATTTCTTCACAGGAAAAATAGATCACTATTTGAACTCTATTCTAATTCTTCATCACTATCTGACTGAGGATCCTTTATCTTCTTGCCTTTCTCCTCGAGTGAAATCTTGGCTTCAAATTTTGATTCAATATTTTTGGCAGATGGAACATAATTATCATAGTTGTCTAACTTTGGCCTCTAAATTTATCTTATGATTTGCTTCACATCTTCTTTTTTGAATTGCAAAAAGTCTAATTGCATAAATAGGAAGTAGAGTTCTAAGAACTTTACTTATAACTATTTCCTCGTTGATATCTCCTCCAGATGCTTTGATTGCACTAACACATGCTTTAACTCTTTCAACATAGTTTGCAATATTTTAATCTTCTCTCATCCTCATTTGATCAAATTGACATCTCAAACTTTCTACTTTGGCTCTTCTCACATTATCATCACCTCCATAGATCTCTTTTAGCTTGTTCCACATTTCAAAGGTAGTTTTGCAATCCTTGATGTCATCAAATTCTTCATAACTTAGGACAAATGCAATATCTATCATCATGTTATTGTGAGTCTTACTTTTAGAAATAGCATTGACAAATAATGTACCAGTAGGTTCTGCATATTTTTCATCAAGGTACTTCAGCCTTGAATCACCAATAGAAGCTAAATGAAGTCTCATCAATCTCTGCCATTCTGAGAAGTTGTCCCTGTTAAGTCTTGGAACTTCCCTCTTGTAAGACATCCTAATCTTTAGCTTAGATCCTTGAAATATTTTCCTACAAGAACCAAAGGCTCTAATACCAATTATTGGAATTATAGATGAAGTAATTGAGAGGCAGGGTGAATCAGTTACCACAAAAACAAATCCTAATCCCTTGGATGTCTTAAATAACTAGTTACTACTGATACACGGTAAACACTTTACAAAAATGTTGTAACTCAGTAGATTAACTTGTTATTAGTCTTTAAGCATTCATAATTATTAGCATGCATGTAAAATTAAATAACATGAACACAAGAGACACCAAATTTAACGTGGAAACCCAATATGGGAAAAACCACCAAGTAACTAGCTACCAATTTTCACTCTTTTGAAGTGAACCCTATTAGGAGCCAACCTTGGTAAAGGTTACAATACACACTATTAGGTGTGACCCTATTAGGAGTGGCCTTGCTAGAGGTCTTTAGAACAATTCAGCTGAACTGCCCACCTTGTTGGAGGATTTATAAAATGGCTATTAAACTAACTTTGTTAAGAGATTTTGAAATCACTGCTATAATGGTTAGAAAGTAACAATGAATTGACTTGAATATGATGCAACTAAATTTTCTAATTACTGATCTCTATTCTACACCATTAGATCCTCCTTGATCAAATATAGCTTTGCTGCTCCTCAATGATCTCTGATCAACCTTCAAAATTTTCTCTCACAATAATTAGTCCTCCTTCATATTCATATCGCATGAAATCCATCACACACTTAGAATTCACATCTTGACCTCTTATATATACCATTTAGATTATCAAATCAACTTATTTACAAGCTACATTTACCAATAAACCATGCATTAGTTGGCTACAAATATTACATTAAACAAATAAAATTTATTTCACAAAATAATAAAATCCTTTATTGGTTGACCCTGCTCGGTAAATATTGCTCGAAAAATAATTTCCTAAGTTAACCATCTCAACTTGGTTAACATTGCAAAATTTGCAAAATTATTTGGCTATCGAGTGAACTTGATAAGAACTAAATTTCCTTCACTGTTTATGAGGGCTCGGTAACCCATATTTCCCTTTGATGACTGAGTAAGCTCGATAACAACTCAATTTCCTTGCTTAACCTTGAAATCTCGATAACAACTGTCTACATAAGATAAAGCTTGAGAACGCTCGGTAGACACTGTAAACCTTCTTTGCTAACCTTCTGAGCTCGGTAGACTCTTTCTTTTGCCTTGCTGACCAACAGAGCTTGATAGACTCTATCTGATAACTGATATGAAATTTGTGTAACATCAAAGACAAGACATAATTGAACAATTGTATCCAACATAGAATATGTGCCATATTAAGCCTACCTCTAATAAACCCTTAAGATTGTGAGTTATGACGAGGAGGAAAAGTTATGAGCCCTTTATAATCTTATCCTTCTACACATCAGACCTTGTTTTTTGCATGATATTTTCAATGTGAGGGAGATAAATAGAAACTTATGAACTCTTTTTAGCCTCTTAATATGTCATTATCTTTGTTAGTAATGTTTCTGTTTGGCATACCTAAGAACATTCGAGCACTCAATGGGATAGGAAGAGGTTGGGGCTAGTGTTTACCTAGCCACCTGGAGCTAATAGAATAGATAGTTTGATCCCAAGAGGAAAGGTGAGAGAGATTTGGCAGTTGAAAACATTGTACTAACCAACACTACAAGTTTAAGCATCACCCGAGATGGCATCAAAAAATCAAAATAGACTAAGATCTTCAAAAAGTGAGAGAGGTTACTATAAGTCTCCACAACATGGTCCTATAGGAATTAGAATCACATCCATACCT
The DNA here is from genome assembly GCA_028749045.1 of Cupressus sempervirens. Lineage (NCBI taxonomy): Eukaryota > Viridiplantae > Streptophyta > Pinopsida > Cupressales > Cupressaceae > Cupressus > Cupressus sempervirens. Next base: position 346,601,849 of record CM053793.1, read on the forward strand.
CACACAAGCTCTGAGATATGCCCCATCAATGATCGCTACTCTATGGCATTTAGTGACCCTTAGGGACATTTTGGTTCGGCGTGCTCGAGAATGTTCGAGTGCTAAAGGGGACATTACAAGGTTTTTGATAGGGTTTACTTATCCACTCAAAGCTAACAAAGTAGACAGTTCAATCCCATGATGAAAGGTGAGAGAGATTTGGTAGTTGGCAACTTTATACTGGCCAACACTACAAGTTTTAGCATCACCCGAGATGGCATCACAAAATCATAATGGAGTATGATATCAAAAGAGAGAGAGAGGTTATTTTAGGTCTTTGCAACATGGTCCTATAGGAATTGGAATTGTATCCATACCTCACATGAGCTCCAAGATATGCCATGTCAAAAATTGTAGCTATATGGCATTTAGTGACCCTTAGGGACTTTCTAGTTTGGTGTGCCTGAGAATGTTTGAGTGTTGAACGGGATAAGACAAGGTTGGTGATAAGGTTTACTCAACTACCCAAAGCTAATAGAGCAGATAATTTGATCCCACAATAAAAGGTGATAGAGATTTGGCAATTGGCAACTTTGTAGTGGCCAACACTACAAGTTTTAGCATCACCTGAGATGGCATTAGAAAATCAAAGTGGAGTATGATCTCCAAAAAGTGAGAGAGGTTTTTGTAGGTTTCTACAACATGATCCTATAAGAATTAAAATCACATCCATACCTTGCACGAGCTCCAAGATATGCCCTGTCAAAGATCACAGCCTTATGGCATTTAGTGACCCTTAGGGACGTTTTAGTTCGGCATGCCCAAGAATGTTCAAGCATTGAATATGATAGGAAAAGGTTGGAGATAGGGTTTACCTAGCCACCCAGAGCTAAAAAAGTAGACATTTCCATCGAATGAGGAAAGGTGAGAGAGATTTGGCAGTAAGCAACTTTGTACTGGCCAACACTACAAGTTTTAGCATCACCCGAGATGGCATCACAAAATCAAAATTGAGTATCATCTCCAAAAATAGAGAGAGATTATTTTAGGTCTCCACAACATGGTCCTATAGGAACTATAATTGCATCCATATCTTACATGAGCTCCAAGATATGTCCCGTCAAAGATCGTTGCCCTATGACATTTAGTGACCCTTAGGGATGTTCTGGTTAGGTGTTCTCGAGAATGTTTGAGTGCTAAATAATATGGAATGAGGTTGGGGATAGGGTTTACCTATCCCCCTAGAGCTAAAAGAGTAGACAATTTGATCCCACAAACCTTTTTTCACTAAGTTGCAAATTTGAGCAACTTTTACAACTTTCAACAATGCAACTTTGTACAAAAAGTGTAATTTTTACATTTTTCACTTGATTCAAATTCTACTTGGAAAAGGTTTAGAAATAGTAAAATAACTTATTTATAAATTCTCAACCCTTCACCAATTCTCAAACTCCTACAAATTTGTCATCCATTTTGCAATTTTGCTTTGACAACTTTTGCTTTTTTTTGCAATTTTTGACATCTTAACTCCTAGACACCTAAAACTTAACCTAATGACCCTCAGGACCTTTATAACTTTCTAAGAAACATAAAAATATTTTTTTCCTTAAAAATCACCCATATTGCTCATTTTTATGCCTAAAAAGTGGCCTATAGTATAACAGCAGAGACTTGGTCCAAAACAACCATACCTCACTTTTTGATATGTTATAGAGGAGTGAAATGGGTATCCTAATATTCAATTTATTTTCTTGATGTTATGGGAAAATGTGAAGAAAAATGCAAGAGGACAGAATTTTATGGAAGAGGACAACATTTTATGCATTTTTTTCTCTTTTTACATCATCACAAATGGAAGAAATGAGGAAGGAGCCTAATGTTTGAGTATAATAATCTATCTTTCTTTTGCTAGTATTTTTCATGAGTTCGAGTATAATAATATTTCTTTTGTTATGATTGAGTTCAATATATTAATGTTCTTGTTGATTAGTGTTGAAAATGATTTGGGATTTGAGTTAGTGATGATATGAAGGCTCTAAATGGTATTCATGCTTGTTGTTGTTGTTTGGTGCAGGGGCATGAAGTGGACGCATGAAAGTACAAGGTACACCAGGACATATGATGCAGAGCCCTCCATTATCACCTTAAGTAGGCTAACTCAACTCGAGGATTCAATAAGAAACTTGGAATAAACTCAAGGAATCAGTCCTACTCAAAGGTCAAACATAGTTTTCTGACTTTGTAAATCACTTCTACAACCATACCAATCAAGTTCACCTTCCCACTTCCTTATTTATGTTTATGTTTAATTTTTGTAACATGTATAAATGAGATAACATTTCTAAAATTGAGAGTATGTTAAGTATGCAAAGCATGTACAAAGAAAAACAATCCTTATTTAAGGTATTTCTACCTATTTCCCTATATAATAAATGCCCTATAGGCCTTAAGGACTCAAGGTTTATAGAAACACCAATGAGTCTCAAGCCTTTACAAATGGGTTGATATCAACTTGAAACTAGTCCTAACATTTTAAAACATTATAATATTCATCTAAGAAGTTTCCAATACCTACACATGTTCTTCATATATTTTTGAAGTGAAGCCCAACTTCCAAAGTCTACTAATAAGTGCATACACATGATCTGCATGCATTTTGCATTTTTAGGAAAAATAAGTCAAATGCATACTCAATTTTAGTTTAAAACCAAAAAAAATATTTTGGAGTTTACATACCAAAGGTTTTTCATTTGAACTCCTTGCACCTATATCTGATGATATCCCTATTTGGTCCTGATCTATTATAGTTTTCACTTCCTTAGCTCTCTTAGACTTTCTTCCACTTCCATTTGTAGGTGTGTTCGCAGATGCAACTTCTTTACTCTTTTTGCTTCGTCCTCCTTTAGTTACAAACCAATATTACAATCACATTAAATGTTGGAACAAAATCAAGAAATATAGTAAAAGTTGTTAACATAGGAACCATTTTATGGAAGAATAAATTGATTTTCTGTATACTTTTAATTCTTGTCAAATCCATCAATAAAAATTTTATATCTAAAATATCAAAAGTTCCATTTATTTTCAGTAGACCTAAATAGTCTTTTGGTTCTCTCAACTTATACATCGATTGATCAACATTATCCTTAGAGAGAACTATATCTGTAACTGCCACATTATCATCAGATCGAAACCTATTTTCCTTCTTACTTTTTGATGATTGTGATCCTCTATCCTCTACAATCCTAGGCATAAGATGATTAAAAAACAATGGTACTTGAACAAAAACCACTAATAAACATTGAGGATGTGAATTGATAATACCGTGTCACAGATGATTTTGGCATCTCACCCTTTATCACTGGTGCTTTGACTTTATTAGCCCTCTTCTTTGGTGACCTGTAAATGAAGAATTAGCACAATAAAAAATCTAAGATAAGATTAATCCACTAAAATTAGAGAATGAAAAAAATTAAATCTAGCTTGTCATTAATAATTATCCATTTGTAAAAATCTTTACTTTTTGAGTTGTATGATAACCCTTGTTGGATGAGTATTGGAAACTTCTCCCATTGTATCCTTGCTTTCACTAGTTTGAAGTTTCTAGTTACATGCACACAATCATGACTTTACATCACAAAGAATTCACATTCTAATAATTTTAATGTTCTTTCATTCCATTTTGATCTAAACAAAAAATTCCAAACTTTCACTTATTCAAATGACTAATCTAAAATTGGGTCCTATTAAAGAATCTAATATAAATTCAACTAATGTATCTAGATTCTAAACAAATCAAAACATAAAATTTGTGATTTAAACTTATCTCATCACTTACACATAATAAAATTACCCATCTTGTCATGTGGATAGTCTTGGGGGAGAGGTTGTAACATTGTATTTGGATCTAATTGATCACTCTTTCTCTCTCTCCCTCTCTCCCTATTCAATCTAATGAGCCAATTGGATCTGCTCTACATTTTAATGTCTCAAGTATTGCCTTGTGGTCTAACTCGCGAACTTTCCAAAGTCTCTTATTATGTGGTTTTGCACCATATTTTATCAAGTGGACATTTGATGTGACAATAAAGTTTGAATAATGAAGAATCTTCCTCTTTGTTTGCCAATCCTTGAATAACCACAAGTTAGGGTTCTTCATAGAATATCATCTAAGCCATGTACCAGTTACAACCACTGTACCAACATAGTACTCTAAACCTTCAGCATCTATAATTGAGTGATCCAATTTTTGTTTAGCTTGGACACAATGACACAAATAATAATATGTCCCTTCTTCATTGTCTTCAGGTGCAATAACAACAAAAACATGGCTTATAGTGACAAATGTACAATTGCCATCATTAATTTAGAAAATACTTAGGTAAAAGTTATAAAGTTACATATTGAAACTACAAAGATATATATATATATATATATATATATATATATATATATATATATATATATTGCCAGGTTGCACTAGATTAGATAAGTGGTCAAAGTCAATAGACTAATCCATCTCTACCATTTCCAGAGCTTATGGGGGATGATGGGTGTCAATTGGGTCCAAAACCTGTATATCCCATTTGTCCACCCATTCAGTTGACTCACAGTCATCCCAATTTTCCTCTCTACACGATGGAAAATAGCATGCCATTTTTCATGTGTGGATACTCCATGAACCTACATCAGAGCTTCTAAAAGAGTTCAACTCATTGGATCCTATTAGTGTTCAACAATCTTGATATGGTGCAATGTTAGTATTATCTATCAACCAAAAAAATCTATGAACCGTAGACTCACCTTCCTTACCTGGGCCCATTGTAGCATTACACTGCTGGACAATGGATTTTGCATCTATCAATATTGCTCCATCTTTGTACTTTAGTTCTTCATGAACTAAGGCTCTTTTGATGCATGCGGCTAAACCATCGTGCTCTCCCTTTCCATGACTAGCCTTTGTGAAATTTCACATATATTGAATTCTACACAACCTGTGGATCTTGCTCAATGAATAGAACATCTGTGAATTCTTGAATTGAGATGCGCAATTGTCTAACCAAATAATGTATTGATGATATGTTATGCCCTTGTTAGCCAAATCTCCATAAAATAGTTGAAAGCAACCATGTATGAACTTTGTAGAATGTGATTGATCATCATTGATGTAAAAATGGTACTCCCTCAAAATCTTCCTATCATCCTTTGTACTTGTAGGTGAATGCATGAATGTTATGTAAACAAATATGGAAATCTATTGAGAAGTGTAATAGTTTGCTTGCACCTCATTTTGTGGTTGTAGTGTGTAGTTCTCTGCAAAATCTACAACTGAAACAATGGTATCTAGTGGAAATGTATCCTTGCACAACTTGAATTGCAAATCTAGCCATCGAGCTTTATGTGTATGCCTTGCGTACTCTTAAATAATATTTTCACGAAAAATCTTCATGACCTCATACACTGGAATCTTTTCAATGACTAAATCACATCTTTTACCTTGTTTCCTATCTTTTAGAACATATGTCACTGTCTTAAATTTTTCGTAATCTACTATTTCATTTCCAATTGCATGTGTACTATCCATATGTTGACAAGTTGATAAAAGTTGCAAAGAATCACAAAATAAGCATGTACCATCCAAGCATGATGTCTTGTAAAATTGTTGGCCATTCCCTATTTCACATAAAATTTTGGATATGAATTCCCTTGAAGATCTTGGTGGCTCATTCATGTCACAATCCTACAAAACAAACTCAGAATGCACAAACACACATATATGCATAAAAACATCAAAATGGTTAGAAAATTAAATATGTATCCTACAACAACAAGTTGTGCATGTGTGATTTATCTTCACATAAAAATGTTTTCCCATCTCAAAATATCTTTGACTTATTCAAATTTGAGGATACATACCAATAAATTTTGCAAAAAATTGTGTGTGAGTTGAGTTCAAAAAAAATTTCACATGTGGGTTGTGATTTTGGCTACCAATCCCCCTTCTTACAAAATCTCTTTGATTAGGGGAAACACGTGTTATTTTTTCAAAAATCTTTGATCAATGATTTCAAAGCTTCACTAATTTCTTTATCCTTTCACGATAGTCTACCACTAAATTTTGATAACTAATTTTTGGTTGGATCTTCCAATCTCTCACGCCTTAGCATGGCTCTCCTTAGAGTACCTTTATACCAATTTTTAATGATTTTCCTGTCTTTATCATGAGTTGAGATTTCTTCATTTGGCTACTTACTATTGTTGATATAATTACACATCTTGTGATATTACTATCTTTGGTGCATGATTTAGAACCCACTTTGTCATAAGCACTCATTAGATTCTTTACAATGCTTTTTTCATTTGAATTGTCCATCGTTCTTAGACCAAGAATCTTCATGATAGGCCTAAATTTAAAATTTCTCATCATTTCAACAAATAATTGGCATTGACCTATAACATTTAATTCTTCAAAAAACAATCTCCACATACAATTAACTTTTCTTTGACAAGTACGCTCGCTAATCTTGTCAAACATTGATTTCAAAATGTTAGTATCAATATCAATCAAATATTTTGGTCCTCTAAAAGAAATTCTAGAAGGTGTTATACTCTCTTACATTCCCTCAACATTTTGAACATCAACATAAGGTTGAGTGTATTGCATACCTTGAACCGAAGATGATGTGCCTTGGAAGTAAGATGCAAAAGATGGAATATCACCTACTTGATGTGTTGATGTTGTGTCTTCAACATGACACGATGGAGTGTATACATCATCAAATCTACAAATTATTATCTCTTCAACATGAGAGGATGATATGGCTCCAACATTGGAAGATGGTGTAGCTTCACAATTCAATTTTTTCCTTGAGCGTAATAGTTTCATTCATTCTCTTTGTCTTTCCAATTCTTCCTCTTTGTTTATTTGTATCAGTAGTTCTTGATCCTCTTCGAAAGTCAATTCTTCATTATTGCTTTGTACTTTTCTTTGTTCACATAGTAGTTTCATTTTATCTCTTTTAATTGCCAAATCTCTCTCGCTATCTTCATTTGTTTGATTTTTTCATTTCTTCCTTGGCATGATGATGATTTCTACATGTCAAATTATTCAAACATATGAATTACTTACAGTGTGTAGATTACAAATCATTCAAATACATATAAAAATTACAATTATTTGAATGAATACACAATATATATCAAACAACTTGTCAAATTTCTAACCATTTCAAAATAACATTTCATTCAAACATACAAATTTCAATGAATTCACTATATGTTAAACAACATGTCAAATTATAATCAAATTTTTATCTATATATCAACAAAAAATATTTAAAAAGGATTGCACTAACCATTTATATACAAAGAATACTCAAAAATTCTTCAAATTGTGTATCCAATGATTGAATTTGGTGTTTGCTAGCTTCAAAAAGTCTTGAAATAGTGTTTGCTATTTTGAAACTCATGTTTTTTGTCAAAAAAATAGAATGCACAACAAACAAAAAGTAGAGAATGGATGAAATGGGACCCAAACTTGTTTTTTGACTATTTTTTGGTGAATTGACATAGTGTGTACACACTATAAAGCACGTACACGCTATGTCAAAACACATCTCCCTATCCCACCATCCCTTATCCCCTACTCTCTCTCTCTCTCTCACTCTCCCTCTCCTACTCCCTCTCCCATTACCTACTCTCTCCCATCCCCTACTCTCTCACTCTTTATCCTCTCCCATCCCCTATTCTCTCTCTCCATCCCCTACTCTCTCTGTCTCACACACTCCCATCCACCCTCTCTCTCTTGGGCTACTCTCTCTCTCTCTCTCTCTCTCTCTCTCTCTCTCTCTCTCTCCCCCTACTCTCTCTCCCCTCTCCCATCCCCTACTATCTCTCTCTCTCCCCCCTCTCCCATCCCTTACTCTCTCTCTCTTGCTCTCCCTCTCCCACCACCTACTCTCTCTCTCTCCCTTTCCCACCACATACTCTCTCGCCCTCTCTCCTCTCCCATCCCCTACTCTCTAGATCTCTCACACATACACCCATCCCCCTCTTTCTCTCTCCCTCTCCTAATCTCTCTCCCACTACCTACTATCTCTCACTCTCTCTCCCTCTCTACTCTCTCTCTCCCATCTGCTACTCTCACTCTCTCTCCCATCCCCCTACTCTCTCTCTCACTCTCTCTCATCCCTTACTCTCACTCTCTCTCCCATATCGTTCTCTCTCCCTACCACCTCCTACTCTCTCTCACACTCTCTCCCATTCCCTACTCTCTCTTACACACACTCCCATCCCCCCCTCTCTCTCTCCCTCTCCCACTCCCTCTCCCACCACCTAGTCTCTCTCTTCCATCTACTACTCTCTCTCTCTCTCAGGCTACTATCTCTCTCCCCTCTCCCATTCCCTAAACTCCCTCTTTTATAGATACACACTCCCATCCCCCTCTCTCTCTCCTCTCCCATCCCCTACTTTCTAGATCTCTCACACACACTCCCATCCACCTTCTCTCTTACCCTCCCCACTCCCTCTCCCACCACCTACTATCTCTCTCTCAAGTTATCTCTCTCCCTCTCTACTCTCTCTCTCTCCCATCCCCTTCTCTTACTCTCTCTCCCCCATTCCCAACTCTCTCTCACACTCTCTCCCATTCCCTACTCTCTTTCACACTCTCTCCCATCCTTTCACTCTATCTCTCCCATCCTGTGCTCTCTCTCTACCACCCCCTACTCTCTCTCATACTCTCACACTCTCTCCCATCCCCTACTCTCTCTCTCTTTCATGGACACACACACACACTCTGCATCCCCCCTCTCTTCTTCTCTCCCATCCCCTACTCTCTAAATCTATCACACACAATCCCATCCCCCTCTCTCTCCCTCTCCCTACTCTCTCTCACACTCTCTCCCATCCCCTACTCTCTCATACACTCTCTCCCATCCTTTACTCTCACTCTCTCCCACTCTCACTACCTACTCTCTATCCCCCATCCCCTACTCTCTCTCTCCCCTCTCTCATCCCCTACTCTCTCTCTTTCACAGATACACAACCTCTTATCCCCCCTCTCTCTTCTCTCCCATCCCGCCTATCTCTCTCCCTCTCCCAATACCTCTCCCACCACCTACTATCTCTCTCTCTCTCTCTCTCCCTCTATACTCTCTCTCTCTCTCATCCCTTACTCTCACTCTCTCTGCCATCCCCTACTCTCTCTCACACTCTCTCCCATCCCCTCCTCTCACTCTCTCTCTCCCATCTTGTATGAGCTTTCTCTGCCACCACTTACTCTCTCTCACACTCTCACACTCTCTCCCATCCCCTTCTCTCTCTCTCTTATAGACATTCCCACTCTCCCTCTCTCTCCCTCTCCCACTCCCTCTCCCACCGCCTACTCTCTCTCCCCCATCCCTTACTCTCTGTCTCCCTTCTCCCATCCCCTAATCTCTCTCTTTCATAGACACACACACTCCCATCCCTCCCTCGCTCTCTCCCCTCTCCCATCCTCTTCTCTCTATATTTTTCACACACTCTCATCCCCCCTCTCTCTCCCTCTCCCACTCCCTCTCACACCACCTACTATCTCTCTCTCTCAAGTACTCTTCTTCCATCTCCTACTCCCACTCTCTCTCTTCCATCCCCTACTCTCTCTCAGTCTCCCCCCTATCCCCTACTCTCACTCTCTCTCTCCCATCCCGTATGAGCTCTCTCTGCCACCCCCTACTCTCTCTCACACTCTCACACTCTCTCCCATTCCTCCCCCCTCTCTGTCTCTCCCACTGCCTACTATCTCCCATCCCCTACTTTTTCTCTCTTACACACACTCCCATTCCCCCTCTCTCTCTCCCTCCCACTCCCTCTCCCATTGCCTACTATCTCTCTCTCTCACTCTCCCCCTCTTTACTCTCTCTCTCCCATCCCCTACTCTCACTCTCTCTTTATCATTCCTACTCTCTCTCACACTCTCACACTCTCTCCCATCCCCTACTCTTTCTCTTACACACACTCCAATCCCCCCTCTCTCTCCCTCTCCCACTGCCTACTCTCTTTCTCTCCTATCCCCTACTCTCTCTCTCTCTCTCTCTCTCTCCCCTCTCCCATTCCCTACTCTCTCTCTCTTTCACACATACACCCATCTTCCCTCTCTCCTCTCCCATCCCCTACACTATCTCTCACTCACTCTCCCTCTCCCATTCCTTCTCCCACTGCCTACTCTCTCTCTCACTCTCACTCTAAATCTCTCTTTCTCTCTCTCTCTCTCTCTCTCTCACTCTCTCTCTCCCTCTCCACTCTCTCTCTACCACCCCCTACTCTCTCTCACATTTTCACACTCTCTTACACACATTTCCATCCCCCATTTCTCTCTCCCACTCCCTCTCCCATCACCTACTCTCTCTCAAGCTACTCTCTCTCCCCCCTCTCCCATTCCCTACACTCTCTCTTTCACACACATGCACTCCCATCCTCCTCTCTCTCGCTCTCCCTCTCCCACTCCATCTCTCATCACCTACTCTCTCTCTGCCCCATCCTCTACTCTTAATCTCTCTCCCATCATGTAATCTCTATCTCCCCATCCCCTTCTCTCAATCTCTCTCTCTCCCACCCTATACTTTCCCTCTACCAACCCTAATCTCTTTCGCACTTCCTCTCTTTCTTACACACATTCCTATTCTTCCCCTCTCTCTCCATCTCCCACTCCCTCTCCTACTACCTTCTCTCTCTCCCATCCCCTACAATATCTCTCTTACACATACTCCTATTCCCGCTCTCTCTCTCTCCCTCCCACTCCCTCTCCCACCACCTACTATCTCTATCTCTCACTCTCTCCCTCTCTACTCTCTCTCTCCCATCCCCTACTCTCACTCTCTCTTTGCAAACCCTACTCTCTCTCTCTCTCTCACTCTCTCACTCTCACACTTTCTCCCATACCCTACTCTCTCTCTTACACACACTCCCATCCCCCCTCTCTCTCTCCCTCTTCCACTCCCTCTCCTACTGCCTACTCTCTTTTTCTCCTATCCCCTACTCTCTTTATCTCTTTCTCCCCTCTCCCATTCCCTACCCTCTCTTTTTCACAAACACACACACCCATCCCCCCTCTCTCCTCTCCCATCCCCTACTATGTCTCTCACTAACTCTTCATCTCCCACTCTCTCTCCCTTCACCTACTTTCTCTCTCACTCTCACTCTCACTCTCACCCACTCACTCTCACTCTCACTCTCTCCCTCTCTACTCTCTCTATGCCACCCCTTACTCTCTCTCACATTTTCACACTCTCTCCCATCCCCTACTCTCTCTCTCTCTCTCTCTCTCACAAAAATTTCCATCTCCCCTCTCTCTCCCTCTCTCACTCCCTCTCCCACTGCCTACTCTCTCTCCCATCCCCTACTCTCTCTCGAGCTACTCTCTCTCTCCCCCCTCTCCCATTCCCTACTCTCTCTCTTTCACACTCATGCACTCCTATCCTCCTCTCTCTTGTTCTCCGTCTCCCACTCCATCTCCCACCTCCTACTCTCTCTCTCCCATCCCCTACTCTCAATCTCTCTCTCCCATCCTATACTCTCACTCTCTACATCCCCTACTCTCAATCTCTCTCCCATTTTGTACTCTCTCTACAACCCCTCCTCTCTCTCACACTTCCTCTCTCTCTCATCCCCTACTCTCTCTTTCTTACACACATTCCCATTCCCCTCTCTCTCTCCCCCTCTCACTCCCTCTCCCACTACCTACTCTCTCTCCCATCCCCTACTCTCTCTCTCCCCTCTCCCATCTCCTACTCTCTCTTTCTTTCACACATACCACACATGACCATCCCCCCTCTCTCCCTATCCCACTCCCTCTTCCACCACCTACTATCTCTCTCTCTCTAATCTCTCTCCCTCATCCCCTACTCTCTCTCTTCCCTCTCTCATCCCGTACTTTCTCTCTCTATAACCCCTACTCTCTCTCACACTCTCTTCCATGCCCTACTCTCTCTCTCACACACACACACTCCCATCCTCCTCTCTCTCTCTCTACCTCTCTCACTCCCTCTCCCACTACCTAATATCTCTCTATCATCCCCTAGTCTTAATCTCTCTCTACAATCATGTACTTTCTATGCCACCCCTACTCACTCTCTCACACTTTATCTCTCCCCCATCGCCCTACTCTCAATCTATCTCCCCCATCCTGTACTCTATCTTTGCAACCCCTACTCTCTCTCACACTTCCTCTCTCTCCCATCTCTTAATCTCTTTGCCACCTCTACTCTCTCTCACTTCCTCTATCTCCCATCCCCTACTTTCTCTCGATCTCTCTCTCTCTTGCTCTTGCTTTGCATCTCTTCTTCTTTCTCTATGCGCTATTTAGGTCTATATAGTGCATGCCCACTATAGCACTCACACGCTATTGAGACCCAAATTTAAAAGCTTTAAATAGCATGTGCATGCTATAATGTGCACATGCTATAAGGTGTATGTGTTATTCAAAAATTTGCATTAAAACCAAGCCTAAGGCTTGATTTTGCCTTGGAGATCCAACCTAAAGGTTTGGAGTTTATAAATAGGTTTGAGACGTGCTTTTCTACAAACATACAAAAAATGATTGATTTTTCTTGTGTGCTCTCTTTCAATATTCCTCATGGTTGGGCATTGATAAGATCAAGTTACATGACATTATAGGTCTCCGTGTTAGCTATATAACTATATAATTTATTTTTAATTTGAACTATGTCAAGCCTTTCACCTATAATTTCTTTTGAATGTATATCTATTTTTTGTCATAAACCACCATGTACTAATTGGGTTGTAGATTTTAGCTCGTTCATCGAATTTTGTAACAACTTAATTTTTTAGAAACTAGACTCCATTCTACACACTTTGAAAAAAAAGTTTTAATTTTAGATTAGTTTTCAATTATTTGTAAGGGGAGCACACAAATATTTCACATTTTTGGGATGTGTCTAGTTAAAAAATTCATTAAAAGAATACACATTATAAAATTACCCAAAAATTTTGGTATAAACTACATAGTGTTAAGTAACTTTTGACCAGAGCAATTAAAAAATTTCAAAAAAAAAGTTAAAATTTTAGGGGGGCCACACTTTGTACTATGTAATATTTTTTCAGAATAAATAGTACCACTTTCTATGGCCCCCTTTTTTGAGGACCTAAAGCTAAACCATTTTGAAAAAAAATAGTAGTTAAGAAACTAGATTCAAAGGATTACAACTTTTATTTTTGTCATATCTTAAAATTTTGAGCGTAACTATCTTCAAATTCTTGTTGAAGTTCAGAAATTACTAATTTTAAGAAAAAGGTGTCAATTATACCCCCTTTTGGCACCACAACTTGGTGCACTTACCCATCTTGTTAGAGAGAGTAGGGGATGGAAGAGGATACAGAGAGAAAGAGAGAGTAGAGGATGGGAGAGGATAGAGTAGCCTAAGAGAGAGTAGCCCAGGATGGGAGAGATAGACATTGAAATGATGAGGAATTTGAAATTTAGAACTATCATGAAGATTCTTAGGCTAAGAACGATGGATGATTCACATGAAAAAAATACTGTAAAGAATCTAATGAGTGCTTATGACAAAGTGGGTTCTAAATCATGCATCAAAGATAGTAATATCACAAGATGAGTACTTACATCAAAAAATAGTAAGTGCCCAAATGAAGAAAGCTCAACTCATGAGAAAGACAAGAAAAAAATTGAAAATCTGTAGAGGTACTCTAAGGAGAGCCATGCTAAGGCATGATAGATTGGAAGATCCAACAAAAAATGAGTTATTGACATTTAGTGGTAGACTACCATGAAAGGATAAAAAAATTAGTGAAGCTTTGAAATCATTGATCAAAGATTTTTGGATTAATAACACATGTGTTACCCCTAATCAAAGAGATGTTTTAAGGAGGATTGGTAGCTAAAATCGCAACCCACATGTGAAACATTTTTTGGACTCAACTCAGACACAATTTTTTACAAAATTTATTGGTATGTATCCTCAAATTCGAATAAGTCAAAGATTTTTTGAAATGGGTAAGCCTTTTTATGTGAAGATAAATCACACACACACAACTTGTTGTTGTAGGATATATATTGAATTTTTTAACCATTTTGATGTTTTTAGGCATATATGTCTGTTTTCACATTCTAAGTTTGTTTTGTAGGATTATGACATGAATGAGCCACCTAGATCTTAAAGGGAATTCATATCAACATTTATGTGAAATAGGGATGGCCAATAATTTTACAAGACATCATGCTTGGATGGTACATGCTTATTTTGTGGTTCTTTGTAACTTTTGATGCAGGAGCATCTTGCATGGAAAAATTATTGACAAAAAAAAAAAAAAAAAAATTGGAAAAAAAAAAAAAATTTTTTTTGAAAAAAAACAAAAAATTTGTGGAGGAGAGAGAAAGTGACGAAAATTAGAAGAGAAATAATAAAAAATAAAAAAAGAGGAAAGAAAGGGAAAAGGGAATTTCTATTTGTGAGGTGCATAGGTGGCATAATAGAAAAAATAAAAAAATAAATGGTTGTCATTCCATTTATCAAGGTGTGTGGGAAGAATTCTAGAAAGTTATGAATATTGTAGAAGGTTATGGGAGTTGTAGAAGGTTGTGGAGGAATTCTAGAAGGTTGTGGATAAGTCATGTATTGGGTGGTAAGTTCCTATTTAAGCAAGGCATATGAGCATTTCTAATCAAGCTTGAGAAGTGGAAGCCCAAGAAGGAGAAGCTCGAGAAGGAGAAGCTCAGGAAGTAGAAGCTTTGGAAGGAAAGCTTGGAAAGGTGAAAGTTGTGGAAGGTGAAGCTTGGAAAAATTGGAAAGCTTCAAGGTGTGAAAGAGAAGGAGGAAGTGAAGAGTGAGTTTTCTTGAGTCTGTGGATAGAGCACCGAATGTGAGGCAGTTTACAGTAAGATTGTAAAAGACTTGTGAGTGTGTAGACAGAGCGCCGAATGTGAGGCAGTTTACACTTGGATCTTGGATAAGTTGGAGAAGAGCTAGTGACTGTAGTTTTGAAACAAGGAGGTTGCTTGGTGGCTTGCGAGCACAAGTTGAGATCTTGGAGGTTTCTACTAGAATGTGGATCTAGACTAGCTTGGGTTTGGATTGGATCTTGAGAGATCTTGTTGCATTCTTTGTTATGAGTTGGTAAGGGTGGTGTGGCCCTTCGTTAGTGGTATCAAAGCGTACCTTCATCAGTGGTATCAGAGCGTATCTACATTAGTGGTATCAGAGCTAGCCCTATAACTTTTATCAACTTGTGAACATATGGATAGTACACATGCAATTGGAAATGAAATAGTAGATTACAGAAAATATAAGATAGTGACATGTGCTCTAAACGATGGGAAACATGGTAAAAGATGTGATTTAGTCATTGAAAAGATTCTAGTATATGAGTTGATGAAGATTTTTTGTGAAAAGATTATTTACAAGTATGCAAGGCATACACATAGAGCTCAAGGGTTGGATTTGCAATTCAAATTGTGCAAGGATATGTTTCCACTAGATACCATTGTTTAAATTGTAGACTTTGCAGAGAACTACACACTACAACCACAAAATGAGATACAAAAAAAGTATTATACTTCTCAATAGGTTTCCATATTTGTTCACATAACATTCATGCATTCACCTATATGTACAAAGGAAGATAGGAAGATTTTGAGGGAGTACCAGTTTTACATTAGTGATGATCAATCACATTCTAGAGAGTTTCAACATGGTTGTTTAAAACTATTTTATGGAGATTTGGCTAATAGGGGCATACCATATCGTCAACACATTATTTGGTTAGACAATTGAGCATCTCAATTCAAGAATGCATGGATGTTCTATTGATTGAGAAGGATGCACATGTTCTCTAGAATTTAATATATGTGAAATTTCATAGAGGTTGGTCATGGAAAGGGAGAGCATGATAGTGCAAGTGCATGCATCAAAAGAGCCTTAGCTTGTGAAGAACTAAAGTATCAAGACAGAGCAATACTGACAGATGCAAAATCTATCATCTAGTGGTGTAATGCTACAATTGGTTCAGATAAGGAAGGTGAGTCTATGGTTTGTAGATTTTTTTGGTTGATAGATAATACTAACATTGCACCATATGAGGATTGTTGCACAGTAACAGGATTAAGTGAGTTGCACTCTTTTAGAAGCTCTAATGTAGGTTCATGGAGTATCCACACATGAAGAATGGCATGCTATTGTCCATTATGTGCGAAGGAAAATTGGGATGAGTGTGAGTCAACTGAATGGATGGACAAATGAGATACATGAGTTATGGACTGTAATGAACCATTTTTGGAACATTAGAATTCATAACCTTACATTGTATAATTTTCTCCTTTTACTCCCAAATTACGACTGGTTCCCTTCTATTTCTCTTTTTATTTCTCCTTCTTATCATATATCACTCCATATTATATTCCTCTATGTATATATAGTTTTCATTTATAAGAGTCACATCTTTTTATAATATTAATTATATTATATTGATAATAATAATGATATATTGTAACATTAATTATTATTAATATATTAGTAATTTTAATATTAATATAATTAATTATTATTATTATTATATTGTAACATATATCATTTTATTAATATATCAACTATATAAATTATATTATTATATTATAATATTTTATATTAATAGTGTTTCTTTATTAAATCATATTTTAATCATTATAATATAATTATTTATTATATTAGATCATTATTTAATTATTATTTAATTAATTTCATAATTCCATATTGCTATTATAATGCAAGGATATTATTATATAATATTACATATAAAATATTATTACTTTAATATTTTTATTAATATCACTTTATGTATAATACTTATTTATTATTTAATTTATATATTAGAGTCGGGACATCACAGTCCTCCCCTCTGGAATTTGCTTACCCTCAAGCAAAATCTTTCATACACAAAATTTTTCATAGACACAAAACACATTTGCATTCAAGGACAAGAGTGATTTATGAACAACATGAAGTAGACGAGATGTAGATAGATGAAGGCACGAAGCAAACATAATGAAGACACATCATACATAACCTTGATTAGATCCTAAAATTAACAATGCGCAATGACTATTCTTCTTCATTCGGCTTATGAACCATGCAGCCACAAAATAAGAATTAGTACATGCATATAAATATATATAAAATTCAAAAAAATTGAATAATAATAAGTTAATCAAGCCAGTTCCATACTAAGACCAAGAGCGGAACTTTGGCCCCCTTGGCCCCAGTGGCAGATGTTAGGCATCCACATGAGGTGGTCTACTTAGTGGATTGCTTGTTTGGCTAGAAAGGTTCTTGTGAAAAGGAGCCATTACTATCTTTCCCTTAACTAGCACTACAATAGGGTGTCCTAACCACTCTCCCTTGATTGCAGACTCCATAGGAAAGTTGGTAGGGTGCCCTTACTATCTTCCTCTTAACTAGTACTACAATAGGGTATCATAGGAGCTCTTTCTCGATTGTAGACTCTATAGGAAGGATAGATGCCCTTATAATCTTTCCCTTAACTAGTACTATAATAAGGTGTCTTAACAGACCTCCCTTAATTGTAGACTCCATAGGAAAGTTATATACAGTAGGGTTTCTATATAGTCTTTCCCTTAAGTAGTACTACAATAAGGCATCTTATAGACCTTCCTTGATTGTAGACTCCATAGGAAAGCTATTTGAAATCCCTAAATCATTTCTCAAATAATCAATTTTACTCCTTTATGATTACATTAATTAAGAAAACTTACAATTTCATATTTTAACTATGGTTGAACTTCCTCGAAGCTCCATTAGCTTCCCACTTTGTTCATTGACTGAATGTTATTGATGTTCCCTTGATCATATCTCATCTTCTTCTAAAGATAATAGTGAAAAAGGATCTTCAATGTTTCTCTCACCCACTTCAGTATTCTCTTAACTCACTAAGAGATCCCTTTATATTGGGATTCAAATCCAGTACAATGAGTCATTTTGCAAACCATTTTGATGACAAACATTTTAATGAACATGAATTCCAACTCAACTGGGACATAAATTTAGGAAGTTTCCATCAACATGTTCTCCATCAATCCAAAGCAATTGCACATTTTCCATGGATGTAAAGGATTCTTCTTTAAATACTATAGTACTTATGTCGGCTCTGGATATAAAGATACATTGAATGTTCATAGTTTCCTATTAATCACACTGTTAGCACTAAGAGTACCGATTCACAATGCTTGATAAGTTTGAGTGTTTGACATGCCCATTTTCCACGGTAATGCTTGCCTTCATTCCTACATGATAAAGACTTCTCTCCTTGTGTTTGTTAAGGCAACAAGTTTTGGGAGTCCAATAGAATTGTTTCACTATCTTTTTATGAATCTTCTTCCTATATTTTTGGTTTTTTGCTCGTTCACAAAAACATTCCCCAGATAACTCTCTGGGTGGTAGAAGCCTATGACACACTAAAAATACTACACCACAAGCAGGTCTAAGGATGCGATAAATCTCTGCAAAAACTTTCTTGAGCTGCTGAAGGTATTGGACAGTATCTGTGCACAAATAGGATCAAAGCTACAATCATTGGCCTCTAGGGTTTGATCTTCATTTATATCCAGATTCATCACACCCATATTTTGATCACTCTAAATATAAGCCTTTTGACACACTCATGAAGTGTTTATTGTGTTTGTTTGAATTATCTTTCCTGGCTAAGGTAGTAAAATCCTCCAATTGAAAAGAGGGCTTCCATGGAGATTTAGATTTTATGACACTCCCACCATCATTCTGAGATGTGGATAATATGCTTGCAGAAGGAAAATTTATTGGCTTCTTCTTACAAAGCTTTTTCATTGCATGAATCTTGTTAACTACAACAAATTTTTTTTGGAGTTCATCTTCATTCTCATCTTTAGTTAGACATTTCCTACACTTTTATAAAAACTCTCGTTCATTGCTTTCCATGATAATAAGTCTAAGTCTTTACTCAGATCTTCATACTTCAATTGAGGTGGGGGGCTTTTCTCCTCTTTGCTATTAAACACATCATCTCCAAGACCATGGAAGGAGCATCGCATGTAATAAACCCGATACTTTCCATTAATGCAATTTATAACAAGATAATGTTTCCTTTCTTCTTTTCAAGCATATGAGATTCTAACTTCAATGGCCTGACCATGATACAAATCTACTATAAAGTATGTGGACAAGTTGTCTCAGAGTCACCAATATCATAAATCTCATTTACTATATGAGAGCATATGCAGATTACACGAATAAGGCTTTATTTAAACCTTTGCATTGACATGAATACTAGATTATGAGTTTTATCCCTTTTTGAATGATACTTTATGCTAGAGAGGGACAACATTGTGAGGGCCTTTAGATATGTGGCTTCAACATAGGAATCTCTCCGTTTGGCTACAGTATCTAATGTCTTTTCTTTAGATTCAAACATCAAGTTTTAATGATATTGTAGATTAATGAAGTCTCTCCTTCATTCACATATTCCATCTTCAAATATTAACAATCCTCATTCTTCTATCTTCCCAAGGGATGTGAGACTTCCTTCATTAATTGATAGCCCTCCAACCATGTACATCAACATTGAGCAATACTTCAAATTGTGTATTCCACACTGTCATTTTCTCTAGTTAATTGATGCTAACAATCCTTTCTTCAACACCCTATTCATGTTTTAATTAAGATACTCTACAATCAGTTTTTGCAACTCTTCTTGCCATGATGTAGTATTAAATATGAAATGGGAGTCTCACAATAAATTATTTACAGGCTAGTAGGATGCTAGCTCTGATACCATTTGTAATGAACCATTTTTGAAACATTAGAATTCATAACCTTAATATGTATAATTTTCTCCTTTTTCTCCTAGATTACGACTGGCTCCCTTTTATTTCCCTTTTCATTTCTCCTTCTTATCATATATCACTCCATATTATATTCCTCTATGTATATATAGTTTTCATTTCTAAGAGTCGCATCTTTTTATAATATTAATTTTATTATATTATTAATAATAATAATATATTGTGACATTAATTATTATTAATATATTATTAATTGTAATATTAATATAATTATTAATAATAATTATTATATTGTAACATATATCATTTTATTAATATATCAACTATATAAATTATATTATTATATTATAATATTTTATATTAATAGTGTCTCTATATTAAATCATATTTTAATCATTATAATATAATTATTTATTATATTAGATTATTATTTAATTAATTTCATAATTCCATATTGCTATTATAATGCAAGGATATTATTATATAATATTACATATAAAATATTATTACTTTAATATTTTTATTAATATCACTTTATGTATAATAATTATTTATTATTTAATTTATATATTAGAGTGGGGACATCACATGGACCCAATTGACACCTATCATCCCCCACAAGCATTGGAAATGGTAGAGATAGATTCACCCATTGACTTTGACCACTTGTTTGATCTAGTGCAACTAGGTAATATATATATATATATATATGTATGTATGTATGAATGTACACACACACACACACATCTTTGTAATTTCAATATATGTAACTTTATAACTTTACCCTAAGTATTTTCTGAATTAATGACCACATTTTGTATATTTATCACTGCAGGCCATGTTTTTGCTATTATTGCACCTGAAAACAATGAAGAAGGGAAAAATTATTATTTGTTTCATTGTGTCCAAGCTTAAAAAAATTGGATCACTCAGTTATAGATGGTGAAGGTTTAGAGTACTATATCAGTGTGGTGGTTGTAACCGACACATGGCTTAGACGATATTCTATGAAGAATCCTAACTTGTGGTTATTCGAGGATTGGCAAAAAAAGGGGAAGATTCTTCATTATTTGAACCTTGTTGTTGCATCAAATGTCCACTTCATAAAATATGGTGGAAAACCACATAATAAGACTCTTTGGAAAGTTCACGAGTCAAACCATGAGGCAATACTTGAGACACTAAAATGTAGAGTAAATCCAATTGGTTCATTAGATTGAATAGGGAGGGAGAGAGAAAGATCCAAGCCAAAGAGACACAACCCTCCAATAGGTAATAAATAGTCATTTTAAGAATTTGAAGCAAGTGCATCCAATAAAGAAAAGGAACATCATTGAAGGATCTATATGCATATATGAACATTAACCAATAAAAAATATAAAGGAATAACAATATTGAGTATTGTATACAACCAAGATTTTTCAAAACCAAAGGCAATAAGTCATTCATAATAGTTAGAAAATTAAGAACCATGTATATATATATATAAACCAGATTATTCTTACATATGTATATAGTATTATTAACCAAATCAAAATTAGCAAAATGATATTGCACATAATCTCCATTAAAATAGCTCATGGAAGCTTTGCAATTTTAATAGTTATATTCTTTAGTCCCAAAAAGGAACATCATAGATACTGCTCACTAATTGTTTACAATAGAAAATGTTTACAAAAGATGACATGTACATGTATGAAAACATCATATATTACAGAAATCCCACACCGAAGCAGCTAGCTAGCCACTCAAAAAATAGTAACTAAATTCAAGTGGGATAATAAAGACACCTTAATAAACTAGTA
The DNA here is from genome assembly GCA_028749045.1 of Cupressus sempervirens. Classification (NCBI taxonomy): domain Eukaryota; kingdom Viridiplantae; phylum Streptophyta; class Pinopsida; order Cupressales; family Cupressaceae; genus Cupressus; species Cupressus sempervirens. The sequence continues at coordinate 346,623,455 of CM053793.1, forward strand.
TCCCATTTACTCAAGCAATATCCTTGTCATCTACTTGATTGAGACATGTTTGGGAACTAACAATCTCCATTTAACCTGAAGTCTCCATTTAAAGGTGGCAATGAGCTTTTTGTTGTTTTGTTAAGATCATTAATATATTTTGATGAATGCATAAGGAGTTCATTGATTGGTTAGAAGCTTAAGGATAGGTGTTTGGTTTTATTTTCAGCACATTTGTGCTTTAGGAGGACCTACAATGGTCATTGGCAATATATGAGCAAAAGTTGCTAGCAACTTTTGTTTTTTTTTTTCCAACTTTAATAAGAGGCTAAAAAGACCTAACCAAACACAAATACCGATGGTAAATATATAAAAGTGATGAGAAACTCAAAACCAAGAGTTGATGAAAGTCATTGTACAACTAATATTTAGAACATTGGATTGTATGTAGCAATCTTTGAGGAATAATCACTTTCATGACTGATTTCTTGTGAATAGAGTGGAGTTTTGTGTAACTTTTCAATGCATTATTGTTTAAGAGTGTATTAGGATTTATTTGTGTGGATTAGTTAGATTCTTATAGTTTTGATAGTGTTTTATAAAATTCTTTTCAAACTATACATTGCATTGCCAGTTTTGGCATACCATGTAAATTAGGGGTTGTATCTTTGGTTTCTACCATGGGAAAACCATGGAACCTTGAAATATTGAAGTGAAAACCCCATTTTATTTGTAAAAAAGTGCAAGGTCCTTGGATGAAAGTATAGCATTTTTTTTGAGCTTGCCCTAGGCAAATACAACAGTATATGGCTAGGAGTGGACAATAGCAAATTGGCTTACAATGTAGAGGAGTGGGTTTTAATCTAAGAGCTTTGGAGGATTCAAGAGGAGTATTAGAAGATGTTATGTTGTGAAGTAGAAGTTTTTATGATCTTGGGAAGGTTTTTAAAAAATGAGGACAACGGGGAACTCTCAAAACCCTCAAAAACCCTTAATTTTAGCATAATTGTTGATAGGCTTTTTAGTGGCTGAAGACCCAAAAAATCATTTAGGGTTGGTCATTGGAAACAATTTCTCTTATTACAAAATTTTATGAAACCTTAAGGAAAAGTTTGTAAAAGCCTTAGAAATCTGCAAGGAGGCCTAATTGGGGCTCCTCTAGTAGCCCTATTTATGAAGGAACTATTCAATCGGATATCAATCCAACTTGACTATCACTTTGATCATGATGAATAGGTTTTAAAACATCTATAAAAATCCTCACAATATCTATTAGAGATTTTGTTGGTGAAAAACCATAAATGACCCTTATAATCCTGTAGAGAGTTGGTTGCTAGAGAGAAACCTTGCAATGTTAAGGAGTTTGAATTCTTGACTTGGTGGGTAGGTTTCGGTAGGTTGGGGGATCCTTGAGTGTGAAGGAATCCTAAAGACCATTAGAGGATCAGAAAAAAACTTAGATCCAATTGAGGATCAGGAGCATAAACTAGCTAGTCTATCCTAAGCTTCCCCATCACATGCCCAACATGAGTATCCTGGCTTCCCAAGTCCTATAAATGCAGGGCCATTGATGAATAGGAATTTCTAATTAAAAAATATATGGTGCTAGAATGAAGTTTGTGACCAAATTCTTTGCCTATTAATGAGCCAATTTGAGGTTTCACTTTACATTGCTCCATGGATAATTCTATAGCACTTTTTACTTCTCTATCTAAATTTTTTGTCTTTGTGTACATTTGCACTCTTTCCCAATAGTTGTAGGTTTTGTCTCTTCATCCTAAGTAATTGGCATACCCTGGATGGAACCAAGATAACCATTTTCTTCTAAAATGTGTTTTTATCTTAGATTAAACTCTCTATTAAGCAGGTTTTCTATATCTTCCTCTTTATATTTAATACATGTAGCTGCAATTCCTCTATATATATTCCTCTGTACACTAGATTTCACTTCTAGGACTTGGAAAAGGTTTCAAACTATTAAAAACAACTAAAAATACCTAATCCTATGCTATTTTGAACAAAATCTCAAAACGACCCAATTTTTCCTAATTAGAAAATTTTGCTCATATCTTGCACAAAGAGGCCTAGGCATACATACATTTCTGATATCTCCCTCACCATGCATCATGGGATCGAACCATCTATTCTATTAGCTATGGTGGCTAAGTAAACCCTATCCCCAATCTTCTCCCATCTCGGCAAACCAAATTGTCCCTAAGAATCACTAAATGTCATAGGGAAATGATCTTTGACTAGGCATATCTCAGAGTTTGTGCAAGGTATGGATGCAATTCTAGGTGCTATAGGACCATGTTGTAGAGACCTATAATAACCTCTCTCACTTTTTAGAGATCTTATTATGTTTGGCTTTTGTGACCCCATCTTTAGTGATGCTAAAACTTGTAGTATTGGCCAATACAAAGTTGCCAACTACCAAATCTTCCTCACCATTCATCATGGGATTGAACTCTCTATTCCATTATCTTCGAGTGGGCAATTAAACCCTATTTGCAAGCTCCTCCTATCTCGTTGAGCGCTTGAACATTCTCAGGCATGCCAAACTGAAATTCCCTAAGAGTGACTTAATGCCATAGGGCAATGATCATAGACGAGGCATATCTCAGAGCTCATGCAAGGTATGGATGAAATTCCAGGTGCTACAATAAAATCTCTCACCCTTTGGACATCTTATTTCATTTTGATATTGTGAGCCCATCTTGGGTGATGTTGAAACTTGTAGTGTTGGCCACTATAAAGTTGCCAATTATTGAATCTCCCTCACTGTTCATCATGCGATCAAACTATCTATTTTGTTAGCTCGAAGTGGCTAGGTAAACCCTAACCTCAAGCTCCTCCTATCCTATTGAGTGATTAAACATTATCGAGAATACCCAACCAAATTGTCCCTAAGAGTCGCTAAATGCCACAGGGCAATGATCTTTGATGGTGCATATCTTGGATATCGTGCAAGGCATGAATGTGATTCTAGATGTTATAGGATCATGCTATGGAGGCCTACGATAACCTCTCTCACTTTTTAGAGATCTTATTTTGTTTTGATTTTGTGACCCTGTCTTAGGTGATGTTGAAACTTGTAGTGTTGGCCAGTATAAAGTTGCAAACTGGTGAATCTCCCTCACCATTCATTGTGGGATCAAACTATCTACTCCATTAGCTCTAGGTGGCTGGTTAAACCCTAGCCCTAACCCCTTTCTATCTTATTCAGTGCTCAAACATTCTTGGGCACATCGAATTGAATCATTTCTAGGAGTCACTAAATGCCATAGGGCAACAATCTTTGATGGGGCATATCTCGAAGCTCGTACAAGGTATGGATGCAATTCTAGGTGCTATAGGACCATGTTATAGATACATACAATAACCTCACTCTATTTTTGGAGATATTATTCTATTTTGATTTTTGCAACCGCACCTCAGGTGATGCTAAAACTTGTAGTGTTGGCTAGTACAAAGTTGTCAACTATCAAATATCCCTCACCATTTATCGTGGGATTGAACTGTCTATTACATTATCTTCGGGTGTCTAGGTAAACCCTTGTCCCAAGCTCCTCTCATCCTATTGATTGCTCAAACTATCTTGGGCATGCCGAACCAAATCATCCCTAAGACTTACTAAATGACATAGGGCAGTGATATTGAATAGGGCATATCTCAGAGCTAGTGCAAGGTATGCATGTGATTCTAGGTGCTATAGGACCATGTTATAGAGACCTAAAATGACCTCTCTCTCTCTCTTTGGAGATCTTATTCTGTCTTGATTTTGTGACCCCATCTCGGGTGATGCTGAAACTTATAGTGTTGGCCAGTACAAAGTTGCCAATTGTCGAATCTCCCTCACTGTTCATCGTGGGATCTAACTATCTCTTCTATTAGCTTTGGGTTCCTAGATAAACCGTAGCCCCAAGCTCCTCCTATCCCATTGAGTGCTCAAACATGCTCGTGCACACCGAACCGAATCATCCCTAAAAGTCACTAAATTCCATAAGGAAACATTATTTGACAGGGCATATCTAAAAGTTCATGTGAGGTATGAATGCGATTCTAGGTGCTATAAGACCGTATTATGGAGACCTACAATAACCTCTCTCACTTTTTGGAGATCTTATTCCATTTTGATTTTGCCACCCCATCTCGGGTGATGCTAAAACTTGTAGTGTTGGCTAGTACAAAGTTGCCAACTTCAGAATCTCCCTCACTGTTCATTGTGGGATCAAACTATTTGTTCTTTTAGCTCAAGGTGGCTGGGTAAAACCTAGCCCCAAGCTCCTCCTATCACATAGAGTGCTCAAGTGTTCTCAGGCATGCTGAACCAAATCATCCATAAGAGTCACTAAATGACATAGGACATCAATCTTGAATAAGGCATATTTTGGAGCTTGTGCAAGGTATGGATGCAATTCTAGATGCTATAGGACCATGTTGTAATGACCTACAATAAACTCTTTGACTTTCTAGAGATATTATTCTATTTTGATTGTGTGACCCTATCTCGAGTGATGCTAGAACTTGTAGTGTTGGATAGTACAAGGTTGTCAATTCTCAAATCTCCCTCACCATTTTTTGTGAGATCAAATTGTCTATTTTGTTAGCTCTAGGTGGTTAGGTAAACCTTATACCAAGCTCGTCACATCCTATTGAGCGATCAAATGTTCTTGGGCACACCAAACCCAATTGTCCTTAAGAGTCACTAAATGCCATAGGGTAGTGATCTTTTATGGGGCATATGTCAAAGCTTTTGCAAGGTATGAATGTTATTCTATGTGATATAGGACCGTATTGTGAAGACCTACAATAACCTCTCTCACTTTTTGGAGATCTTATTTCATTCGTATTTTGTGACCCAATCTCAGGTGATGTTGAAACTTGTAGTGTTAGCTAGTACAAAGTTACTAACTGTCGAATCTCCCTCACCATTTATCCTGGGATCAAACTATCTATTCCATTAGCTCAAGGTGGCCAGGTAAACCTTAGCCCTAAGCTCCTCCCATCCTATTGAGTTCTTGAACATTCTAAGGTATGCCAAGCCAAATTGTCATTAACAGTCACTAAATGCCATAGGGAAACAATCTTTGATGGGGCATATCTCAAACCTCATGTAAGGTATGAATGTAATTCTAGGTGCTATAGGATGTGTTATGGAGACCTACAATAACCTCTCTCACTTTTTGAAGATCTTATTATGTTTTGATTTTGTGACCCCATTTTGAGTGATGTTGAAACTTGTAGTGTTAGCTAGTACAAAGTTGTCAACTATCGAATCTCCCTCACCATTCATTGTGGGATTGAACTGTCGATTCCTTTAGCTCTAGGTGGTCAAGTAAACCCTAGTCCCAAGAGTCTCCCATTACATTGAGCACTCTAACATTCTCAAGCATGCCAAACCAAATTGTCCTTAAGAGTCACTAAATGCCATAGGCAATGATCTTTGACTAGGCATATCTCAGAGCTCGTGTGAGGTATGAATGTAATTCTAGGTGCTATAGGACTATGTTATGGAGACTTAAAATAACCTCTCTCATTTTTTAGAGATCTTATTAGATTTTAATTTTGTGACCCCATCTTGGTTGATGCTGAAACTTGTAGTGTGGGCCAGTACAAAGTTTCCAACTATCAAATCTCCCTCACCATTCATCGTGGGATTGAACAGTCTATTATGTTAGCTTTGGGTGGTTAGGTAAACCCTAGCACAAAGCTCCTCCTATCTTGTTGAGATCTCAAATTTTCCTAATCATGCCAAATTGAATCATCCCTAATAGTCACTAAATGCCATAGGGCAGCAATCTTTGATGGGGAATATCTCAAAGCTCGTACAAGTTATGAATGTGATTCCATGTGCTATAGGATGGTGTTATGGAGACCTAAAATAATCTCTCTCTCTCTTTTTGGAGATCTTATTACATTATATTTTGTGACCCCATCATGGGTGGTGCTAAAACTTGTAGTGTTGGCTATTACAAAGTTGCCAATTATCGAATCTTCCTCATCGTTCATCATGGGATTGAACTATCTATTTCATTAGCTCTAAGTGGATAGGTAAATCCTAGCCCCAAGATCTTCCCATCCCTTTGAGCACTCCAAAATTTTTGAGCATGTCAAATCAAATCATTGCTAAGAGTCACTAAATGCCATAGGGCAGTGATCTTTGATGGGGTATATCTCAGAGCTCATGCAAGGTATGGATGCAATTCTAGGTTCTATAGGATCATGTTATGGAGACCTACAATAACCTCCCTCACTTTTTGGAGATCTTATACCATTTTAATTTTATGATCCTATCTCGAGTGATGCTAAAACTTGTAGTATTGGCTAGTAGAAAGTTGCCAACTATTGAATCTCCCTCATCGTTCATCGTGGGATCAAACTATCTATTCTATTAGCTTTGAGTGGCTGGGTAAACTCTAGCCTCAAGCTCCTCCCATCCTATTGAGCACTCAAACATTCTTAGGCACACTGAACCAAATTGTCCCTAAGAGTCACTAAATGCCATAGGGTAGTGATATTTGATGAGGCATATCTCAAAGCTTGTGTGAGTTATTGATGCAAGAGCATCTTGCATGGGAAAATTATTGGGGAAAAAAAAATGAAAAAAAAAAATGGAGGAGAGAGAAAGTGACAAAAATTAGAGGAGAAATAATAAAAAAAATAAAAAAGGGGGAAAAAGGAGAAAAGAAAGGAAAAGAGGATTTTTATTTTTGAGGTGCATAGGTGGCATAATAGAAAAAATAAAAAATAAATGGTTGTCATTTCATTTATCGAGGTGTGTGGGAAGAATTCTAAAAAGTTATGAATATTGTAGAAAGTTATGGAAGTTGTAGAAGGTTGTGGAGGAATTCTAGAAGGTTGTGGATAAGTCATGCATGGGGTGGTAAGTGCCTATTTAAGCAAGGCATATGGGCATTTCTAAATCAAGCTCAAGGAGAAGCTTGAGGAGTGGAAGCTCAAGGAGTAGCTTGAGAAGGAGAAGCTTGAGAAGTAGAAGCTCGAGAAGTAGAAGCTTTGGACAGAAAACTTGGATAGGTGAAAGTTGTGGAAGGTGAAGCTTGGAAAGATTGGAAGGCTTGGAAGGTGTGAAAGAGAAGGAGGAAGTGAAAAGTGAGTTTTCCTGAGTCTATAGACAGAGCGCTGAATGTGAGGCAGTATACAGCAGGATTGTAGTAGAGTTGTGAGTGTGTAGACAGAGCGTCGATTATGAGGCAGTTTACACTTGAATCTTGGATAGAGTTAGAGAAGAGCTAGTGACTACGGTTTAGAAACAAGGAGGTTGCTTGGTGGCTTGCAAACACAAGTTGAGATCTCGGAGGTTTCTACCAGAGTGTGGATCTGGGCTACCTTGGGTTTGGATTGGATCTTGAGAGATCTTGTTGCATTCTTTGTCATGAGTTGGTAAGGGTGGTGTGGCCCTTTGTTAGTGGCATCAAAGCGTAACTTTGTCAGTGGTATCAGAGTGTATCTACATTAGTGTTATCAAAGTATACCTACATCAGTGGTATAAGAGCAGGAGATCCTGAGTGTACAAGAAGATCACCGAAGTGTGAGGCAGTTTGTACCAGGACCTTGGTTGGGTGAAGTTTATCAGAGCAGGAGTTCCTGAGAGTAGAAGTAGATCGCCGAAGAGTGAGGCAGTTTGTACTAGGACCTTGGTTGGGAAAAGTTTATCAGAGCTGGTGGATTGCAAATCCATTGTCCTAGACTTGTGATGTGGTTCTTGATTGTTCGTGCGAGGTGGCAGGTTGCAATCTAACTTGAAAACAATTCGAGGTTGTTACAAGGAGCATGGGAAGGATTTGTTGCAGAGGGTTTACGAAAATCTTGGGAGATGACTCGAAGAGGATTGGACCCTAGGATGATTGCCAAAATCCATGATATAGTGGAGAGGAATTTTTCTAAGATGATTTCTTGATTGGATGATAGATTGGCTGATCAAGTTAAGGAGGTTCATGAGAGAAGATGGCATCACAAGGTTGAGGTGGAAGAGGATGGTTTTGTTGATCAGATTGTGGATTCTGATGTAGAACCTACAGAGCAACTAGAGGTTGTTGCTGAAGATATTCATAATGTTGTTGATGTTGGGATAGATGTTGGTTTTCATGGTCAATTGGTTGAGTCTGACATGAAGATTGTGGCGCACTCAGTTATGGATGATCGAGTTGTTGTTGGTGGTGACTTGTATCTTGTAGAGCATCTTGTTGTGAGCAATGAGGTTGCTGGTGTTGAGATTTTGGCATGTGTTGATGGAGATCTACATGTGGCTGTTGATGTGGGGTTTGTTGCTATGGGTATGAATTCACTAGTTGTTGATGTGAATGGGAGTTTAGTAATGAAGCATTATGTTCAGTTTGTTCTTGGGAATGAGCATGTTGATTGGATGGTTGAGATGCTAGTGTGGAGGATTTGCATGGTGGTTTTGTTGTCCCTATTGAGGTGGAAGCCTTTGGTGAAGATGAGGATGGTGGTAGATCTTTCTTTTGGCATCAAAGTGTGGGACACACTTTTCTATCTACCAGGGGAGTTTGATGCAAGAGCATCTTGCATGGGAAAATTATTCGGGAAAAAAAGAAAAAAAAAAAAAAATTGTGGAGGAGAGAGAAAGTGACAAAAATTAGAGGAGAAATAATAAAAAAATAAAAAAGGGGGAAAAAGGAGAAAAGAAAGGAAAAGAGGATTTTTATTTTTGAGGTGCATAAGTGGCATAATAGAAAAAATAAAAAATAAATGGTTGTCATTCCATTTATCGAGGTGTGTGGGAAGAATTCTAGAAAGTTATGGAAGTTGTAGAAGGTTGTGGAGGAATTCTAGAAGGTTGTGGATAAGTCATACATGGGGTGGTAAGTGCTTATTTAAGAAAGGCATATGAGCATTTCTAAATCAAGCTCAAGGAGAAGCTTGAGGAGTGGAAGCTCAAGGAGTAGCTTGAGAAGTGGAAGCTTGAGGAGGAGTAGCTTGAGAAGGAGAAGCTTGAGAAGTAGAAGCTCGAGAAGTAGAAGCTTTGGAAGGAAAGCTTGGAAAGGTGAAAGTTGTGGAAGGTGAAGCTTGGAAAGCTTGGAAGGATTGGAAGGTGTGAAAGAGAAGGAGGAAGTGAAGAGTGAGTTTTCCTGAGTCTATAGACAGAGTACCGAATATGAGGTAGTTTACAGCAGGATTGTAGTAGAGTTGTGAGTGTGTAGACAGAGCGCCGGTTGTGAGGCAATTTACACTTGGATCTTGGATAGAGTTAGAGAAGAGCTAGTGACTACAGTTTAGAAACAAGGAGGTTTCTTGGTGGTTTTCGAACACAAGTTGAGATCTCAGAGGTTTCTACCAGAGTGTGGATCTGGGCTAGCTTGGGTTTGGATTGGATCTTGAGAGATCTTGTTGCATTCTTTGTCATGAGTTGGTAAGGGTGGTGTGGACCTTTGTTGGTGGTGTCAGAGCATAACTTTGTCAGTGGTATCAGAGCATATCTACATTAGTGGTATCAGAGTGTACCTTCATCAATTGGTATCAGAGCAGTACTTCATTAGTGGTATCAGAGCAAACCTCCATCAAGTGGTATCAGAGCGGGAGTTCTTGAGTGTACAAGAAGATCGCCGAAGTGTGAGGCAGTTTGTACAAAGACCTTGGTTGGGTGAGGTTTATTAGAGCAGGAGTTCCTGAGTGTGTGGATAGATCGCCAAACGTGAGGTAGTTTACACCAGGATTTGCAAAGAAGGTTGATCTTGTGGCTGATTGATCTTTTAGATTGGTGGATTTGTTTAGGGTTTGCTAAATTTTTGAAGATGCCTCCAAGAAGATTGGACCCAAAGGAAAATGATGACCTTAGTGAAGCAATGGAAGAAAGAATCTTAGAGAAGATAAGAGCAAAGGTCAAATCAGAGATTGCATTGATGAAGAGTGACATGATTGCTGAAATTGTGAGTGCTTTGGGTGGTGTACCTAGGCATGTGGGTACTAAAGACAAATATGACGAAGTTGCCAAAGACTTTGAAGCTACTAGTGAGGATAGAAGTGATCATGAGGAGAGACCTATTGGAATTAGGGCTAGTCAGTTTGCTCAACCTGGATCTCAGTTGAAGCTAAAGCATAAGATGGAGGTTTCTAATTTTTTAGGTACTTTGAATCCTGAAGACCTAATTGATTGGATTGGTGAATTAGAGGACTACTTTAAGATTGAGGGTATTGAAGATCCACTGAGAGTAAGGTTGGCACAAACTAAGTTGAACGGACATGCTGCTCTTTGGTGGAAGGAACTACAAAGAGACAGACAAGAGGAAGGTGAAATGAAGATCACTAGATGGAAATTGATGGTGACTAAGTTAAAGGCAAAGTTCATTCCTTCTAATTATGAACTTGAATTGTTTAAGAGGTTGTAGAATCTGAAACAGAAGGATATGACTATGAAGGATTACACTGAGGAGTTCTACAAGTTGACTATTCGGTCTAGGCATAGAGAATTGTCAAAGGAGAAGGTAGCATGGTATATTAATGGTTTGAGATTCAATATTCAGGATGAGGTTGGTATGCTGAATATTTCCACAGTGGAGGATGCTTATCAGTATGCTTTGAGAGCAGAGGAAAAACCAAAGAGGAAGAATCAAGGTAGTTCCCGAGGGAAGGAGAAGCAGGATAGTTTGGTACAAGCTAAACCAAAAGCAGAAGGCGAACCAAAACCTATGGAACAAAGAAGAAGGACAAGTGGAGGTGTATTCAGAGGTAATTGTTTCAAGTGTGGTCAAGAAGGGCATAGATCTTTTGAATGTTCTATTGGTAGGATAGCTACTATTGTGAATGAGGTTGAAGTCCAGGAAAATTAGCCTGAGGAAGAAGAAAGTTTGTTGGCTCAGTGAGTACTAATGGGTAGGAAGACATTGAATTCTTGTCAAAGGACTAGTTTGTTCAAAACTTGTTGTAAGTCTGGTGGGAAAGTTTGCAAGGTAATTATAGATGGTGGTAGTATTGATAACCTTGTTGCTGAGGAGATGGTTCAAAAACTTGGTTTGAAGAGATTGAGACATCCTTGTCCTTATAGGATTGGCTGGTTGCAAGGTGAGCATGCTTTGGAAGTGAGAGAAACATGTCTTGTTGATTTTCAGATTGGGCAGTATAAGGATCAAGTATTGTGTGATATTGTGGATATGAATAGTTGTCATGTGTTACTTGGTAGACCTTGGCAGTATGATTGTAGGGCTATGCATGATTGTGTTAGGAATGTGTTTACTATTGAGAAAAGTGGTAGGAAGTTTTACTTGATTCCTTTGTAGAATGAAGTGCTTGGTAGGAGAAACCTGAGTGTTGGCAGTTGAGTTAAGTTGGCAGATTTTGAGAAGATTGAAAATTAGCATGGGAAGTAGACCTATAGAACAGTTGTGGTGGATGTAAAGGAGAAGAAGAAAAACAAGGGAAAGAGTGTGCAAGTTGAAGATTTGGAGGACATATATGTGAAGAACTAGTTTGGGATTTATGTACTGAATCCCAAAAGATGTTCTTCCAGCTATTAGAACATCTTTTTGGACCTGGGGAGTCTGATGCAGGAGCATCTTGCATCCAAAATAAAGGGGAGACATGTTGAATGTAAAATTCAAAATTTGAAAAAAAAAAAAAAAAGTTGTGGAGGAGAGAGAAAGTGATGAAAATTAGAGAAGAAATAATAAAAAAAAAATTTAAAAAAAGGGAAAAAGGAGAAAAGAAAGGAAAAGAGGATTTCTCTTTTCGAGGTGCATAGGTGGCATAATAAAAAAAGATTAAAAAAAAATGGTTGTCATTCCATTTATCAAGGTGTGTAGGTAGAATTCTAGAAAGTTATAAATATTGTAGAAAGTTGTGGATATTGTAGAAGGTTATGGAAGTTTTAGAAGGTTGTGGATATTGTGTAGGTGGAATTCTAGAAGGTTGTGGATAAGTCATGCATTGGGTGGTAAGTGCCTATTTAAGCAAGGCATATGAACATTTCTAATCAAGCTTGAGAAGTAGAAGCTAGAAGGTGTGAAGACTTCAAGGTGTGAAAGCTCTAAAGGTGTAGCTCTTAAAGTAGAATTCTTGGTGAAGCTCTTGGTGTGAAGACTCTTATTTGGGATTTCTCTTATGTTGAAGAATTTATAAACTTCCTTTTGAAGAAGTCATATCTATGATATCATCTTGTGGGTGTTGTAAGGATTTTCAAGTATAATAAAATTGCTTGTGAAGATTTATTTTTATGTTTTTTGGTCTCCATATTGTGGCATTCTTGCTTGTGAGTTGGTAGGGTGGTGTGGTGATCAAACTATCTATTCTATTAGCTTTGAGTGGCTGGGTAAACTCTAGCCTCAAGCTCCTCCCATCCTATTGAGCACTCAAACATTCTTAGGCACACTGAACCAAATTGTCCCTAAGAGTCACTAAATGCCATAGGGTAGTGATCTTTGATGAGGCATATCTCAAAGCTTGTGTGAGTTATGGATGCAATTCTAGGTGTTGTATGACCATGTTATGGAGACCTACAATAAAATCTCTCACTTTTTAGAGTTCTTTTTTCCTTTTGATTTTGTTACCCCACCTCAGGTAATGCTAAAGCTTGTAGTGTTGGCTAGTACAAAGTTGTCAACTATCAAATATTCCTGACCATTTATCGTGGGATTGAACTATCTATTCCATTAGATTTAGGTGTCTAGGTAAAGCCTTGCCCAAGCTCCTCTCATCCTATTAACCGCTTGAACTATATTGGGCATGCCGAACCAAATCGTCCCTAAGAGTTACTAAAGGACATAGGGCAGCGATATTTGATAGGGCATATCTCAGAGCTAGTGTAAGGTATGGATTTGATTCTAGGTGCTATAAGAACATGTTATAGAGACCTACAATAACCTCTCTCTCTCTCTTTGGAGATCTTATTCTATCTTGATTTTGTGACCCCATCTCGGGTGATGTTGAAACTTATACGTTGGCCAGTACAAAGTTACCAATTGTCAAATCTCCCTCACCGTTCATTGTGGGATCTAACTATCTATTCTATTAGCTTTGAGTGGCTAGGTAAACCCTAGCCCCAAGCTCCTCCTATCCCATCAAATGCTTAAACACTCTCGTGCATGCTGAACCGAATCATCCCTAAAAGTCACTAAATGTCGTAGGGAAATATTCTTTGACAGGGAATATCTCAAAGCTCATGTGAGGTATGGATGCAATTATAGGTGCTATAAGACCATATTATGGAGACCTACAATAACATCTTTCACTTTTTGGAGATCTTATTCTATTTTGATTTTGTAACCCCATCTCGGGTGATGCTAAAACTTGTAGTGTTGGCTAGTACAAAGTTGCCAACTTATGAATCTCCCTCACTCTTCATTGTGAATCAAACTATTTATTCTGTTAGCTCAAGGTGGCTAGGTAAAACCTAGCCCCAAGCTCCTCCTATCACATAGAGTGTTCAAATGTTCTCGGGCATGTTGAACCAAATCATCCCTAAGAGTTACTTAATGCCATAGGACATCGATCTTTAATAGGGCATATCTTGGAGCTCGTACAAGGTATGGATTCAATTCTAGGTGCTATAGGACCACATTGCAAAGACCTACAATAACCTCTTTGACTTTCTAGAGATCTTATTCTATTTTGATTTTGTGACCCTATCTCGGGTGATGCCAGAACTTGTAGTGTTGGCCAATACAAAGTTGTCAATTGTCAAACCTCCCTCACCATTTGTCGTGGGATCAAACTATCTATTTTGTTAGCTCTAGGTGGCTAGGTAAACCCTAGTCCAAGGTCCTCACATCCTATTGAGCAATCAAATTTTCTTGGGCAAACCAAACCCAATGGTCCTTAAGAGTCACTAAATGTCATAGGGTAGTGATCTTTGACGGGGCATATGTCAAAGCTTGTGCAAGGTATGAATGCTATTCTAAATGCTATAGTACTGTATTGTGAAGACCTACAATAACCTCTCTCACTTTTTGGAGATCTTATTTCATTCCTATTTTGTGACCCAATCTTGGGTGATGTTGAAACTTGTAGTGTTAGCTAGTACAAAGTTACTAACTATTGAATCTCCCTTACCATTTATCGTGGGATCAAACTACCTATTCAATTAGCTCAAGGTGGCTAGGTAAACCTTAGCCCCAAGCTCGTCCCATCCCATTGAGTTCTTGAACATTTTGAGGTATGCCAAACCAAATTGTCCCTAAGAGTCACTAAATGCCATAGGGAAACAATCTCTGATGGGGCATATCTCAGACCTTGTGTAAGGTATGAATGTAATTCTAGGTGCTATAGGATGTGTTATGGAGACTTACAATAACCTCTCTCACTTTTTGAAGATCTTATTCTATTTTGATTTTGCGACCCCATTTTGGGTGATGTTGAAACTTGTATTGTTAGCTAGTACAAAGTTGTCAACTATCAAATCTCCCTCACCATTCATTGTGGGATCAAACTATCTATTCCTTTAGCTCTGGGTGGTCAAGTAAACCCTATTCCCAAGATCCTTCCATTCCATTGAGCACTCTAACATTCTCGGGCATGCCAAACCAAATCATCCTTAAGAGTCACTAAATGCCATAGGCAACGATCTTTGATGAGGCATATCTCAGAGCTCGTCTGAGGTATGAATGCAATTATAGGTGCTATGGGACTGTGTTATGGAGACCTACAATAATCTCTCTCATTTTTTGGAGATCATATTTGATTTTGATTTTGTGACCCCATCTTGGTTGATGCTGAAACTTGTAGTGTGGGCTAGTACAAAGTTGCCAACTATAAAATCTCCCTCACCGTTCATCGTGGGATTGAACAGTCTATTATGTTAGCTTTGGGTGGTCAGATAAACCCTAGCCCAAAGCTCTTCCTACCCTATTAAGTCCTCAAATGTTCCCAAGCACGCCAAATCGAATCGTCCCTAAAAGTCACTAAATGCCATAGGGAAACAATCTTTGACGGGGCATATCTCGAAGCTTGTCTAAGGTATGAATGCAATTCCATGTGCTATAGGACTATGTTATGGAAAACAACAATAATCTCTCTCTCTCTTTTGACATCTTATAACATTTTGATTTTGCTACCCCATCATGAGTGATGCTAAAACTTGTATTGTTGGCTAGTACAAAGTTGTCAGCTATCAAATCTTCCTCATCGTTCATCATGGGATTGAACTATCTATTTCGTTAGCTTTGAGTGGCTAGTTAAATCCTAGGCCCAAGATCTTCCCATCCCTTTGAGTACTCAAACATTCATGAGCACATCGAATCAAATCGTCACTAAGAGCCACTAAATACCATAGGGCAACGATCTTTGACGGGGCAAAACTCAAAGATCATGCAAGGTATGGATGCAATCTCTAGGTGCTATAGGACCATGTTAAAGAGACCTACAATTACCTCCCTCACTTTTTGGAGATCTTATACCATTTTCATTTTATGATCCTATCTCGAGTGATGCTAAAACTTGTAGTATTGGCTAGTACAAAGTTGCCAACTAGTGAATCTCCCTCATCGTTCATCGTGGGATCAAACTATCTATTCTATTAGCTTTGAGTGGTTGAGTAAACTCTAGCCCCAAGCTCCTCCCATCCTATTGAGCACTCAAACATTCTCATGCACACTAAACCAAATTGTCCCTAAGAGCCACTAAATGCCATAGGTAAGTGATCTTTGATGAGGCATATCTCAAAGCTTGTGTGAGGTATGGATGTAATTCTAGGTGTTGTATGACCATGTTATAGAGACCTACAATAAAATCTCTCACTTTTTAGAGATCTTATTCCATTTTGATTTTGTGACCCCATCTCAAGTGATGTTGAAACTTGTAGTGTTGGCTAGTATAAAGTTGCCAACTCTAGAATATCTCTCACCTTTCATCATGTGATCAAACTATCTATTCCATTAGCTCTGAGTGGCTAGGTAAAAACTATCCCCAAGCTCTCCCTGTCCTCTTGTGCACTCAAATGTTCTCAAGCACCCTGAACCAAACCATCCCTAAGAGTAACTAAATATCATAGGGCAACAATCTTCAACGGTGGCAACTAGATATGTCATCTCATCTAATGATGGAGACTCATGATAGAAGGTAAATGGGTGATCATACAACCCATTTTAAACTATTTTTTTTATGTTAATGAACGAATCCTTTTTTGTAAGGTCAAAGAACTTGAGGTCACTTATAAACCCAAGTTGTCTTAGTCCTAATGATTTTTCTTTTTTTGTTATTTTTGTTAATAAGTTGACACAATAAGTGCTTTGAGAGTCATTACACATTATATATGTCCTATGTGTTACTAAAAATTACTTGGTTAAGTTCTAGGAAGAGTTAGTGCAAAAATTGCATTTTGTAATAAACATTGTTGATAACATTTTGGCAATTTTAGCAATTTTTTGAAAAATATTCAAATTAACCTTGTAGCCAATCAAACCAATAGGTAATCAGTTTGAATGGATGTCAAATGATGAAAATAACCTCTATGAATTTAGAGGAGGCATAAGGTGTTGGTGATTATTAAGTTTTTATTTTATATGGCAAGGAATCACTGCTGATGTTAAACTTGTATATAGGATCATTGAGTTATTGTCAAATATCATTACTGCCTATTTGGAACAACAAACTCATACTTTGTTAGAATGAAACACCACTTTGATTGCATGTTATCAATTAATGGAGTTATCAGAAGATGTTAAGGATCTTCTTGGTTGTCTTAATAGCCATTTCATGGGTTTGAAACATAGTCACTTCCCTTTGTGAAGAGTTGTCCAAAAATTAGTGAATTACATTTTGTTGCAAAGAAAATACAGTCATAGGATGTTGGAAGATTTTTTTCACTCATAGGATGTTGAAAAATCCCTAGGAAGGATGGAAAAGATGACAGACTGATGTTTTTGAGATAGTTATTAGGTATTCTTTGAAGGGTATAAGGTGTTAGTTTGAAGCAAGAAGTTGATTATGATCTATTTCTCAAGTTTTCTCATTTTTCCCTTATTGTTTCCCAAGTCTTGAATAGGGAAAGTGATCAAGTAGTTTTGTGAAGTTGGATTGAAGTCTTTTCAATTTTGTAACCAAGTTGGAAAGAGTCTTTGAAGACACTTAGGAAGGTGGGAAACATAGTTTGCCTTAAAAGTGTTATTGTTGGGAATCCACTGGCTTTTGGTGTGAGCACTCTATATCATTTTGGATGCAAATTACATTAAAATGAAATACATGTTCAATGTACTTAAAACATAAACAAGAAAAACAAGATATATATTATGATAACCATTAATGTCATACATGAACACACATGTAATATATTATGATAACCAATAATATCATTTATGAACGAACATATAATATATTATGATAACCAATAATGTCATATATGAATGAACATATAATATATTGTGATAACCAATAATTTCATACATGAAGAAACATATAATATATTATGATAACCAATAATGTCATACATTAACAAACATATAATATATTATGATAACCAATAATGTCATACATGAACAAATATATCATATATTAATCAATAATGACATAAGTCTAATAATGTCCTGCATCAAATATATGTCATACACCAAATATAAAATGTCATATATACATCAAATGTATATTGAATATGTCCACTATCATAAAACCTAACATATATGTCCACTAATGTCCATACATGTGTGTCTATCAACTATATCTTCTCCTTTCCATGAGGGGAAGGAAACAAATCCCTAAAGGTCTTTAGTCATTTTATGGTGGGAAATAATGGAGATGATGGTGTCTTCCTCAAATGCTCACTTGTCCTCTTGTTTAGGATCTTCTCTAACTCAAGCTGATACAAATAAAGAAAATATGAATCAATAATTATTATTCATTGAAATCAAATATATGTACACACAAAATTAATTATTTTCTTACCACCATCAAATAGTCACTTTGTACATCCACCTCAAAGGCTCGTGGACAATCGAGTCTAATAAGGCCCTGGAAACATTCAATCAATATAATCACTTATAAATAACATTTGAAATTTCAATACTAACTATAATAAATAATAACTAAAACTAAGAAAATTATTTCATACCTCGATCAATGGCTCAGAACTAGCCATTGTTGCAGCAACTCCATGATCGATGGACTGACAGAGATGAGGAGGAGTCTCAGATGTCAACAGTTGCTTGTCATATAATATAATTTACATGTAACATGAAAGAAATATAATCAAATGAATTAAATTAACATGAAACAAATGTACCTCTACGAAACTCATATCATGCCTAGGCTCAGAGTCCCTTGTGAATTTTGTTGATGGTCTAGTAGAGAATTGATGCACATGCATAAATTTTTTTGTCAATCCTTCATATGATTACTTAATAAATATATGTATTAATTTCAATGATTAAATTGATACACACCTCTCGACTCGTTGATGGGACAAAAAATGGGGTCAGGGAATCTGTAGTAGGGCTAGCAACACTCTTACCTTGAATTTTGAATAATGTCAATACATGCTAATTAATTAGTGATTCACTATACATATGAAATGTGATCAAATTAGTTTATTATAATTGTAATTTACTTGTGTGTCAATGCCATATGTGTCACTCAGGAACTCATCACTGACTAGCCCATCATCCATACTATCTCTAGCATGACTACCAAATGTGCATAAGGATCCACATGTGATCGTGATGCACAAAAGACTTCTCCTCAACTAATGGACTTGTGCAATGAATGAGGGTCTATGTCAAAGCATTGATAGTTCCTATAGTGTTGGTCTCTACATGTTCCTTCACAACTGAAAGAATAATCACATGCTCACCCTGTGGCTTGAAAATAGGTGCCCTAACTACATTAGGGTCACGATGTGCCCCTAACCTCTCAAATGATGACCCCCCACCTCTACCCTAAGATTCTAATATATCAAAACAATTGGAGATCTCCCCAACGACAAATTCACAATACAATTTTCTTTTAAAATACATTGCAACCTCATGATTATTGTAGGGAGGGGCATCAAAGACCATCCACCATCTATATCAAAACTTATTTCTAATACCATCATGTATGCACCAATGGATGGGGAACCTTTTAGTTGGATGTTTAACAGTGTCTTGTTCTCCAAGCTTTCTAAACAATGCACAAATGCTACTTTTTGCTATTTCCTTTTTTTAACATCTTGATATGATAATTTGTTTGCATAATATCTTCTTTGTTCATCCCTCTTAACATGCCAAATATCCAACTGACCACTAACAGAAGCTGCATGAGTCATAATGGAATCAAGGGAGGATGCCAATTTTTCTCTCATTAGATTGGTTTGTCCAAAAGCTTTCAACTTATCAATGAGTGCTTCTAATTCATTTTTTCCCTCTATTTCATTCATTAAATTATTTTGGGTGCCAGGAGGAGGTCTTCCAATCAGTGGAGGTTGTAGAATTTCTTGCTCTTCTTGTGGAGGGATTTGATTTGGATCTCATGGAGGGTTTTAATTCTGATTTTGTCAATCTGGTTGGGGATTTGGTGGTTCATTATTCACATTTCTTGATAAGAAACTAATTGCAATCTAAAATAAAAATAAAAATTGAAGCACAACTGAAAAAACCTACAAAACAATGTTAAAACTTACAAAACAATGCAAAAACATATAAAAGAATGCAAAACCAAGAGTAGAAAACATACTACGTGATCTTGATCTTGATCTTCAGTGATGAGGAGGCAATTGTAGGAGACACATGACAAAATTTTTCAATGTTTCCAATACACATTTATGTTGTTAAGGAGAAACAATGTAAAAACCAAAAAGAATAAAATGGGCCACAGGTTTGCAACCCGTTTATAAAAATTTTGAGTTTTCCAAAGCATGTATGTAGTATAGCACACATGCGCTTTGGCATGGGCTCCATAAGCCTTAAGCTTGTGGAGCCCAAGCCAAGGTGCATGCATCTTATAGCACGTGTGTGCTTTGGAAAATTCAAAAAAAACTTTTATGTTTCATGGAAAGGGAGAGCACGATAGTGCAAGTGCATGCATCAAAAGAGGCTTAGCTTGTGAAGAACTAAAGTGTAAAGATGGAGCAACATTGACAGATGCAAAATCCATCATCTAGTGGTGTAATGCTACAATCGGTTTAGATAAGGAAGGTGAGTCTATGGTTCATAGATTTTTTTGATTGATAGATAATACTAACATTGCACCATATGAGGATTGTTGCACAGTAATAGGATCAAGTGAGTTGCACTCTTTTAAGCTCTAATGCAGGTTCATGGAGTATCCACACACGAAGAATGGCATGCTATTGTCCATTAGGTGTGGAGGAAAATTGGGATGAGTGTGAGTCAACTGAATAGGTGGACAAATGAGATACATGGGTTATGGACTGTAATGAACCATTTTTGGAACATTAGAATTCATAACCTTACTATGTATAATTTTCTCCTTTTTCTCCCAGATTATGACTAGTTCCCTTTTATTGCCCTTTTTATTTCTCCCTCTTATCATATATCACTCCATATTATATTCCTCTATGTATATATAGTTTTCATTTCTAAAAGTCACATCTTTTTATAATATTAATTATATTATATTAATAATAATAATAATATATTGTAACATTAATTATTATTAATATATTAGTAATTGTAATATTAATATAATAATTTATTGTAAAATATATCATTTTATTAATATATCAACTGTATAAATTATATTATTATATTATAATATTTAATGTTAATAGTGTTTCTATATTAAATCATATTTTAATCATTATAATATAATTATTTTGTCAAGTCCCCTAATTTGAGTAATATAAGTAAATTATTATGAATAAATAAATATATTATTTCTTAAATGTTATAATATATTAAAAGAAATATTGATATATTATTAATGGTATAATATATTATTAAAAGATAAATAATAATATATTATTGATATAATAATACATTACTAAGGTAATAAGGTAATATTAAAGGTCAAATCATTATTAATAAATAAAATAATAATAATAATAATGTTATTATCATACAATATGATATTACATTATAATTATAATATGATAATAGTATTAAAATATAATAAATAAAAGATTGATAATATTAGTAAGGTAATCAAGATATCAATTGTACACATAATAATAACAATAATGTTATTAATAAATTATGTACATTGATATTAAATAAATATTGAATATATGAATATTAATAGTAGTGCATCAAGCATTATTATATAATACTGATATATAATTATTATTATGATAGTATAAAAATATACAAATAAACGATTAATGATATTATATTATGAAATGGACATGCAACATAGTTACATGCCTACAAAATCACGTATACAAAGGTACACATGAACGCACATACATTAATGGGCATATACATATGCATATATGCTTACATACATGGCTACATCTTACATCATCACACCATCTTGAGATCATTGATATGTCTATGATGAAATTCATTTTGGTATCATTAATATATGTATATATACTTACATGTTACAATGATGTATCACTTGATCATTCTAACATGTATGGATGTATCCATATGGTAACATACTTCAATAACATTTTCAGAGATGGCATCATTAATCCATGGTTGGGTGTCACTGTCATGTTGTGGATAAATAAGTAATTCATGATTGTAACAATTACTTATGTTAATCCATATGATTATTATAAGTAATTAAAATGTCTCAAGCAATGAATAGTTATTGGCACTTGATTATTTTATAAGTCAATGAGATTACCTTAGGTAGTACATTATCAGCTCACAATAATTGATCCCCTTATTTTGTTGTTAATTAATCAAGGCAACAAGCATAACAAGTAAAGGCAACGGTTCACTATGCCTATATAAATATTATATATGAAGAATGCCAATTGGCTATGGAGGAGGCCAAAAAAAGAATGAATATTGTATTTGTTACCTTGTGGACTTTCTGCTCTCATCAAATATTATTGGTTTCTGACACAACCTTTTCATATCCAAATAGAAGCATCACAACAGTCATATCAAAGACAACATAAAACATAGCACATCGTATATCTTCATATCAGAAATAGCAGTGGATTCATAATTGCATAGTTATATAGATATATCAAACATGGCACCACATAGCTTTATTAATGCCTACAGAAGGAGGTTCATTGCATAGTTTACATTGATACATCAGGAAAAAAATATGGCAAAAGGGTGCAAAATTAAACTAAACAAATGAACCCCAAAATGGGTTCATTACATATTTATTATATTAGATTATTATTTAATTAATTTCATAATTCCATATTGCTATTATAATGCAAGGATATTATTGTATAATATTACATATAAAATATTATTACTTTAATATTTTTATTAATATCACTTTATGTATAATACTTATTTATTTAATTTATATATTAGAGTGGGGACATCACAATCCTTCCCTCTTGAATTTGCTTGCCCTCAAGCAAAATCTTTCATACACAAACTTTTTCATAGACACAAAACACATTTGCATTCAATGATAAGAGTGATTTATCAAAAACACGAAGTAGACACGATGCAAACAGATGAAGGCACGAAGCAAACACGATGAAGACACATCATACATAACCTTGATTAGATCCTAAAATTAACAATGCGCAATGACTATACTTCTTCATTCGGCTTATGAAGCCTGCAACCACAAAAGAAGCATTAGTACATGCATATAAATATATATAAACTCCAAAGAAATTTGAATAATAATAAGTTAATCAAGCTAGTTCCATACTAAGCCCAAGAGTGAAACTTTGGCCCCCTTGGCCCCAGTGGCAGGTGTTAGGCATCCACACGAGGTGGTCTACTTAGTGGATTGCTTGTTTGGCTAGAAAGGTTCTTGTGAAAAGGAGCCATTACTATCTTACCCTTAACTAGCACTACAATAGGGTGTCCTAACCACTCTCCCTTGATTGCAGACTCCATAGGAAAGTTGGTAGGGTTCCCTTACTATCTTCCCCTTAACTAGTACTACAATAGTGTATCATAGGAGCTATTTCTTGATTGTAGACTCCATAGGAAGGATAGATGCCTTTATAGTCTTTCCCTTAACTAGTACTACAATAAGGTGTCTTAAAAAACCTCCCTCAATTGCAGACTCCATAGGAAAGTTATATACAGTAGGGTTTCTATATAGTCTTTCCCTTAACTATTACTACAATAAGGCGTCTTATAGACCTTCCTTGATTGTAGACTCCATAAGAAAGCTACTTGAAATTCCTAAATCATTTCTCAAATAATCAATTTTACACCTTTATGATTACATTAATTAAGAAAACTTACAATTTCATATTTTAACTACGGTTGAACTTCCTCGAAGCTCCATTGGCTTCCCTCTCTATTCATTGATTGAATGGTATTGATGTTCCCTTGATCATATCTCATCTTCTTCTAAAGATAATAGCAAAAAAGGATCTTCAATGTTTGTCTCTCTTGCTTCAGTATTCTCTTAACTCACTAAGAGATCCCTTTATATTGGAATTCAAATGCAGTACAATGAGTCATTTTGCATGATTGAAGCCTATGACACACTAAAAATACTACACCACAAGCAGGTCTAAGGATGTGATAAATCTCTGCAAAAACTTTCTCCAGCTACTGAAGGTATTGGACACTAACTGTGCATAAAGAGGATCGAAGCTACAATCGTTGGCCTCTAGGGTTTGATCTTCATTTAGATCTAGATTCATCACACCCATATTTTCATCACTCTAAATAAAAGCCTTTTCACACACTCGCAAAGTGTTGATTGTGTTTGTTTGAACTATCTCTCCCGACTAAGGCAACAAAATCCTCCAATTGAAAAGAGGGCTTCCATGGAGATTTAGATTTTATAACACTCCCACCATCATTTCGAGATGTGGATAATATGCTTGTAGAAGGAAAATTTATTGGCTTCTTCTTATAAAGCTTTTGCATTGCATGAATCTTGTCAATTATAGTAAAATTTTTTTGGACTTCATCTTCTTTCTCATCTTCAGTTGGACATTTCCTATACTTTTCTCCAAACTCTTGTTCATTGCTTTCCATGATAATAAGTCTAATTCTTTACTTAGATCTTCATACTTCAATTGAGGTGGGGGACTTTTCTCCTCTTTGTTATGAAACACATCATCTCCATGACAATGGATGGAGCATCACGTGTAATAAAACCAATACTTTCCATTAATGCAATTTATAACAAGATAATATTTCCTTTCTTCTTTTCAAGCATATGAGATTTTGACTTCAATGGCCCGACCATGATACGAATCTACTATGAAGTATGTGGACAAGTTGTCTCAGAGTCACCAATATCGTAAATCTCGTTTACTGCATGAGAGCATATGCGGATTACTTGAATGAGGCTTTAGTTCAACCTTTGCATTGACACGAATACTAGATTATGAGTTTTATCCATTTTTGAATGCTACTTTATGCTAGAGAGGGACAACATTGTGAGGGCCTTTAGATATGTGGCTTCAACATAAGAATCTCTCTGTTTGGCTGCAGTATCTAATGTCTTTTCTTTAGATTCAAACATCAAGTTTTAATGATATTGTAGATTAATGAAGTCTCTCCTTCATTCACATATTCCATCTTCAAACATTAGCAATCCTCATTCTTCTATCTTCCCAAGGGATGTGAGACTTCCTTCATTAATTGATAGCCCTCCAACCATGTACATCAACATTGAGCAATATTTCAAATTGTGTATTACACACTGTCATTTTCTCTAGTTAATTGATGCTAGCAATCCTTTCCTCAACACCTTGTTCATGTGTTAATTAAGATACTCTTAAAATCAGTTTTTGCAACTCTTCTTGCCATGATGAAATATTAAATATGAAATGGGAGTCTCGCAATAAATTATTTACAAGCTGGCTAGATGCTAGCTCTAATACCATTTGTAATGAACCATTTTTGGAACATTAGAATTCATAACCTTACTATGTATAATTTTCTCCTTTTTCTCCCAGATTACGATTGGTTCCCTTTTATTTCCCTCGTTATTTCTCCTTCTTATCATATATCACTCCATATTTTATTCCTCTATGTATATATAGTTTTCATTTCTAAGAGTCGAATCTTTTTATAATATTAATTATATTATATTAATAATAATAATATTTTGTAACATTAATTATTATTAATATATTTATAAGTGTAATATTAATATAATTATTATTAATAATAATTATATTGTAGCATATATCGTTTTATTAATATATCAACTATATAAATTATATTATAATAATATAATATTTTATATTAATAGTGTTTCTATATTAAATCATATTTTAATCATTATAATATAATTATTTATTATATTAGATTATTATTTAATTAATTTCATAATTCCATATTGCTATTATAATGCAAGGATATTATTATATAATATTACATATAAAGTATTATTACTTTAATATTTTTATTAATATCACTTTATGTATAATACTTATTTATTATTTAATTTATATATAAGAGTGGGGACATCACATGGACCCAATTGACACTTATCATCCCCCACAAGCATTGGAAATGGTAGAGATAGATTCACCCATTGACTTTGACCACTTGTCTGATCTAGTGCAACTAGGTAATATGTATGTATGTATGTACACACACACACACACACAAATATCTTTGTAATTTCAATACATGTAACTTTATAACTTTACCCTAACTATTTTCTGAATTAATCACCGCATTTTGTATATTTATCACTGCAAGCCATGTTTTTGCTATTATTGCACCTAAAAACAATGAAGAAGGGTCAAATTATTATTTGTATCATTGTGTCCAAGCTAAAAAAAAATTGGATCACTCAGTTATAGATGGTGAAGGTTTAGAGTACCATATCAGTGTGGTGGTTGTAACCAACACATGGCTTAGACGATATTCTATGAAGAATCCTAACTTGTAGTTATTTGAGGATTGGCAAAAAAAGAGGAAGATTCTTCATTATTCGAACCTTGTTGTTGCATCAAATGTCCACTTCATAAAATATGGTGGAAAACCACATAATAAGACTCTTTGGAAAGTTTGCGAGTCAAACCATGAGGGAATACTTGAGACACTAAAATGTAGAGTAAACCCAATTGGTTCATTAGATTGAATAGGGAGGGAGAGAGAGAGATCTAAGCCAAAGAGACACAATATTGCACATAATCTCCATTACAATAGCTCATGGAAGCTTTGCAATTTTAATAGTTATATTCTTTAGTTCCAAAAAGGAACATCATAGATATTGCTCACTAATCCTTTACAATAGAAAATGTTTACAAAAGATGAAACGTACATGTATGAGGACATCATATATTACAAAAATCCCACACCGAAGTGGGTAGCTAGCCAGTCAAAAAATAGTAACTGAATGCAAGTGGGATCATAAAGATACATTAATAAACTAGTATCCCCTTTACTCAAGCAATATCTTGGTCATCTACTTGATTGGGACATGTTTGGGAACTGACAATCTCCATTTAAACTCAAGTCTCCATTTAAAGGTGGCAATGAGCTTCTTGTTGTTTTGTTAAGATCATTAATATATTTTGATGAATTCATAAGGAGTTCATTTATTGGTTAGAAGCTTAAGGATAGGTGTTTGGTTTTATTTTAAGAACATTTTTTCTTTAGGAGGACCTACAATGGTCATTGGCAATATATGAGCAAAAGTCGCTCAAGCAACAAAAAATTGCTAGCAACTTTTTCAAAGTTATTTAGCAACTTTTTTTCTTTTTTTTTTTCCAACTTTACTAAGAGGCTTTAAAAAATCCCTAACCAAACACAAATACCAATGGGAAATATATAAAAGTGATGAGAAAGCCTAAACCAAGAGTTGATGAAAGTCATTGTACAGCTAATGTTTAGAACATGGAACTATATGAAGCGATTTTTGAGGAATAATCACTTTCATGACTGATTTCTTGTGAATAGAGTGGAGTTTTGTGTAACTTTTCAATGAATTATTGTTTAAGAGTATATTAGTATTGATGTGTGTACATTAGTTATATTCTTATAGTTTTGGTAGTGTTTTATAAAATTCTTTTCAAACTGTACATTGTGTTGCCAGTTTTGGCATACCATGTAAATTAGGGGTTGTATCTTTGGTTTCTACAATGGGAAAACCATTGAAACTTGAAATATTGAAGTGAAAACCCCATTTTTTTTGTAAAAAAGTGTAAGACCCTTGGATGCAAGTGTAGCATTTTTTTTGAGCTTGCCCTAGGCAAATACAACAGTATATGGCTAGGAGTGGACAACAACAAATTGGCTCTAGAATGTAGAGGAGTGGGTTTTAAGATAATACCTTTGAAGGATTCAAGAGGAGTATTAGAAGGTGTTATATTGTGAAGGAGACATTTTTATGAGCTTGGGAAGGTGTTTAAAAAATGAGGACAACAGGGAACTCTCAAAACCCTCAAAAACCCTTAATTTTAGCATAATTGTTGTACGGATTTTTAGTGGCTCAAGACCCCAAAAATAATTTAGGGTTGGTCATTGGAAACAATTTTTCTTATTAAAAATTTTTATGAAACCTTAAGGAAAAGTTGGTAAAAGCCTTAGAAATCTGCAAGGAGGCCTAATTGGGGCTCCTCTAGTAGCCCTGTTTAAAAAGGAACTATTCAATTGGGTATCAACCCAACTTGACTATCAATTTTCTTATGATGAATAGGTTTTAAAACCTCTATAAAAATCCTCAAAATATCTATTAGATCTTTTTTTGGTGAAAAACCATAAATGACCCTTATAATCCTGTAGAGAGTTGGTTGCTAGAGAGCAAACCTTCAATGCTAAGGAGTTTTAATTCTTCACTTGGTAGGTAGGTTTGGGTAGGTTGGGGGATCATTGAGTGTGAAGGAATCCTAAATACCATTAGAGGTGTTATAATAACACTTAGATCCAATTAAGGATCGGGAGCATAGACTAGCTAGTCTATCCTAAGCTTCCCCATCACATGCCTAGCTTGAGTATCTTGGCTTCCCAAGTCCTGTAAATGCAGTGCCATTGATGAATAGGAATTTTTAATTAAAAAATATATGGTGCTAGAATGAAGTGTGTGTGAAAATTCTTTTCCTCCTAATGAGCCAATTTGAGGCTTCACTTCACGTTGCTCCATGGATAATTCTATAGCACTTTTTACTTCTCTATCTAAAATTTTTGTGTCTGTGTACATTTGCACTCTTTCCCAATAGTTTTAGGTTTTGTCTCTTCATCCTAAGTAATTGGCATACCTTGGATGGAGCCAAGATAACCATTTTCTTGTGAAATGTGCTTTTCTCTAAGATTAAACTCTCTATTAAGTAGGTTTTCTATATCTTCCCCACTGTATATTTAATACATGTAGTTGCAATTCCTCTATATATATTCCTCTGTACACTAGATTTCACTTCTAGGACTTGGAAAAGGTTTCAAACTATTAAAAAACAACTAAAAATATCTAATCCTAGGTTATCTTGAACAAAAACTCAAAACAACCCAATTTTGCCTAATTAGAAACTTTTACTCATATCTTGCACAAAGAGGCCTAGGCATACATATATTGCTCATATCTCTCTCACCATGCATCATGGGATCGAACTATCTATTCTATTAGCTATGAGTGGCTAAGTAAACCCTATCCCAAATCTTCTCCCATCTCATTGAGCACTTGAATGTTTTTGGGCATGCCGAACCAAATTGTCCCTAAGAATCACTAAATGTCATAGGGAAATGATCTTTGACAAGGAATATCTCAAAGTTTGTGAAAGGTATGGATGCAATTCTAGGTGCTATAGGACCGTGTTGTAGAGACCTATAATAACCTCTCTCACTTTTTAGAGATCTTATTCCATTTGGGTTTTGCGACCCCATCTCAAGTGATGCTAAAACTTGTAGTATTGGCCAATACAAAGTCACCAACTACCAAATCTCCCTCACCATTCATCATGGGATTGAACTATCTATTCCATTAGCTTTGGGTGGGAAAGTAAACCCTATCTGCAAGCTCCTTCTATCCCATTGAGCGCTTGAACATTATCAGGCATGCCAAACCAAATAGTCACTAAGAGTCACTTAATGCCATAGGGAAACATTCATTGAGGAGGCATATCTTAGAGCTCATGCAAAGTATGGATGCAATTTTAGGTGCTATAATAAACTCTCTTGCCCTTTGGACATCTTATTCCATTTTGATTTTGCGACCCCATCTTGGGTGATGTTGAAACTTGTAGTGCTGGCCACTATAAAGTTGTCAATTATTGAATCTCCCTCACCGTTCATCATGGGATCAAACTATCTATTCTGTTAGCTCCAAGTGGCTAGGTAAACCCTAGCCTCAAGCTCCTCCTATCCTATTGAGTGCTCAAACATTCTTGGGAATGCCCAACCAAATTGTCCCTAAGAGTCATTAAATGCCATAAGGCAATGATCTTTGATGGTGCATATCTTGGATCTCATGCAAAGTATGAATGTGATTCTAGATGTTATAGGACCATATTATGGAGGCCTACAATAACCTCTCTCACTTTTTGGAGATCTTATTTTATTTATATTTTGTGACTCCATCTCGGCTGATGTTGAAACTTGTAGTGTTGGCCAGTATAAAATTGCAAACTGGTGAATCTCCCTCACCATTCATTGTGGGATCAAACTGTCTACTCCATTAGCTCTAGGTGGCTAGTTAAACCCTAGCCCTAAGCCCTTTCTATCATATTCAGTGCTCAAACATTCTCGAGCACACCAAATTGAATCATTCCTAAGAGTCACTAAATGCCATAGGGCAACAATCTTTGAGAAGGCATATCTCGAAGCTAGTACAAGGTATGGATGCAATTCTAGGTGCTATAGGACCATGTTATAGATACGTACGATAACCTCACTCTCTTTTTGGAGATCTTATTGTATTTTGATTTTGCAACCCCACCTCAAGTGATGCTAAAACTTGTAGTGTTGGCTAGTACAAAGTTGTCAACTGTCAAATATCCCTCACCATTTATCGTGGGATTGAACTATCTATTCCTTTAGATTTAGGTGTCTAGGTAAACCCTTGTCCCAAGCTCCTCTCATCCTATTGACCGCTCAAACTATCTTGGGGATGCTGAACCAAATCATCCCTACAAGTTACTAAAGGACATAGGGCAGGGATATTTGACAGGGCATATCTCAGAGCTAGTGTAAGGTATGGATGTTATTCAAGGTGCTATAAGAACATGTTATAGAGACCTACAATAGCCTCTTTGTCTCTTTGGAGATCTTATTCTATCTTGATTTTGTGACCCCATCTCGGGTGATGCTGAAACTTATACGTTAGTTAGTACAAAGTTACCAATTATCAAATCTCCCTCACCGTTCATCATGGGATCTAACTATCTATTCTATTAGCTTTGAGTGGCTAGGTAAACCCTAGCCCCAAGCTCCTCCTATCCCATCGAGTGCTCAAACACTCTCATGCATGCCGAACCGAATCATCCCTAAAAGTCACTAAATGCCATAGGGGACCATTCTTTGATGGGGCATATCTCAGAGCTCATGTGAAGTATGGATGCAATTATAAGTGCTATAAGACCGTATTATGGAGACCTACAATAACCTCTCTCACTTTTTGGAGATCTTATTCTATTTTTATTTTGTGACCCCATCTTGGGTGATGCTAAAACTTGTAGTGTTGGCTAGTACAAAGTTGCAAACTTTCAAATCTCCCTCACTCTTCATTGTGGAATCAAACTATTTATTCTGTTAGCTCAAGGTGGCTGGGTAAAACCTAGCCCCAAGCTCCTCCTATCACATAGAGTGCTCAAATGTTCTCGAGCATGCTGAACCAAATCATCCCTAAGAGTCACTAAATGCCATAGGACATCGATCTTTAATAGGGCACATCTTGGAGCTCGTACAAGGTATGGATTCAATTCTAGGTGCTATAGGACCATATTGCAAAGACCTACAATAACCTCTTTGACTTTCTAGATATCTTATTCTATTTTGATTTTGTGACCTATCTCGTGTGATGCTAGAACTTGTAGTGTTGGTCAATACAAAGTTGTCAATTGTCGAATCTCCCTCACTATTTTTCGTCAAATCAAACTATCTATTTTGTTAGCTCTAGGTGGATAGGTAAACCCTAGCCCATGGTCCTCACAACCTATTGAGTGATCAAATGTTCTTGGGCACACCAAACCCAATTGTCCTTAAGAGTCACTAAATGCCATAGGGTAGTGATCTTTGACGGGGCATATGTCAAAGCTTGTGCAATGTATGAATGTTATTCTACATGCTATAGGATTGTATTGTGAAGACCTACAATAACCTCTTTCACTTTTTGGAGATCTTATTTCATTCCTATTTTGTGACCCAATCTTGGGTGATGTTAAAACTTGTAGTGTTAGCTAGTACAAAGTTACTAACTGCTGAATCTCCCTCACCATTTATCGTGGGGTCAAACTATCTATTCCATTAGCTCAAGGTGGCAAGGTAAACCTTAGCCCCAAGCTCATCCCATCCCATTGAGTTCTTGAACATTCTGAGGTATGCCAAACTAAATTATCCCTAAGAGTCACTAAATGCCATAGGGAAACAATATTTGATGGAGCATATCTCAAACCTCGTGTAAGGTATGAATGTAATTCTAGGTGCTATAGGATGTGTTATGGAGATCTACAATAACCTCTCTCACTTTTTGAAGATCCTATTCTATTCTGATTTTGCAACCCCATTTTGGGTGATGTTGAAACTTGTAGTGTTAGCTAGTACAAAGTTGTCAACTATCAAATCTCACTCACCATTCATTGTGGGATCAAACTGTCTAGTCCTTTAGCTCTGGGTGGTCAAGTAAACCCTAGTCCCAAGATCCTCCCATTCCATTGCGCACTCTAACATTCTCGGGCATGCCAAACCATATCGTCCTTAAGAGTCACTAAATGCCATAGGCAACAATGTTTGATGGGGCATTTCCAGAGCTCGTGTGAGGTATGAATGCAATTCTAGGTGCTATGGGACTATGTTATGGAGACCTACAATAATCTTTCTCATTTTTTGGAGATCTTATTTGATTTTTATTTTGTGACCCCATCTTGGTTGATGGTGAAACTTGTAGTGTGGGCTAGTACAAAGTTGCCAACTATCAAATCTCCTTCACCATTCATCGTGGGATTGAACAGTCTATTATGTTAGCTTTGGGTGCTCAGATAAACCCTAGCCCAAAGCTCCTCCTATCCTGTTAAGCCCTCAAATGTTCTTGAGCATGCCAAATTGAATCGTCCCTCAAAGTCACTAAATGCAATAGGGCAACAATCTTTGACAGGGCATATCTCGAAGCTTGTGCAAGGTATGAATGCGATTCCATGTGCTATAGGACTATTTTATGGAGACCAACAATAATCTCTCTCTCTCTTTTTGGAGATCTTATAACAATTTGATTTTGCTACCCCATCACGAGTGATGCTAAAACTTGTAGTGTTGGCCAGTACAAAGTTGTCAACTGTCAAATCTTCCTCATTGTTCATCATGGGATTGAACTATCTATTTCATTAGCTTTGAGTGGCTAGTTAAATCCTAGCCCCAAGATCTTCCCATCCCTTTGAGCACTCAAACATTCACGAGCATGTCGAATCAAATCGTCAATAAGAGTCACTAAATGCCAGAGGGCAGCGATCTTTGATGGAGCATATCTCAAAGCTCATGCAAGGTATGGATGCAATTCTAGGTGCTATAGGACAATGTTAAAGAGACCTACAATTACCTCCCTCACTTTTTGGAGATCTTATACCATTTTAATTTTATAATCCTATCTCGAGTGATGCTAAAACTTGTAGTATTGGCTAGTACAAAGTTGCCAACTGTTGAATCTCCCTCATCGTTCATCGTGGGATCAAACAATCTATTCTATTATCTTTGAGTGGCTAAGTAAACTCTAGTCCCAAGCTCCTCCCATCCTATTGAGCACTCAAACATTCTTAGGCATGCTGAACCAAATTGTCCCTAAGAGTCACTAAATGCCATAGGTCGGTGATCTTTGATGAGGCATATCTCAAAGCTTGTATAAGGTATGGATGTAATTCTAAGTGTTTTATGACCATGTTATGTAGACCTACAATAAAATCTCTCACTTTTGAGAGATCTTATTCCATTTTGATTTTGTGACCCCATCTCAAGTGATGCTGAAACTTGTAGTGTTGTCTAGTATAAAGTTGCCAACTCTAGAATATCTCTCACCTTTCATCATGGGATCAAACTATCTATTCCATTAGCTCTGAGTGTCTAGGTAAACACTATCCCGAAACTCCCCCCATCCTCTTGTGCACTCGAATGTTCTCGGGCACCCTAAACCAAATCATCCCTAAGAGTCACTAAATGTCATAGGGCAACAATCTTCAACGATGGCAACTAGATATGTCATCTCATCTAATGATGGAGACTCATGATAGAAGGTAGAGGGGTGATCATACACCTCATTTTTAAACATTTTTTTTATGTTAATGAATGAATCCTTTTTTTTAATGTCGAGGAACTTGAGGTCACTTATAAACCCAAGTTGTCTTAGTCCTAATGATTTTTCTTTTTTTGTTGTTTTTGTTAATAAATTGACACAATAAGTTCTTTGAGAGTCATTACACATTATATAGGTCCTATGTGTTACTAAAAACTACTTGGTTAAGTTCTAGGAAGAGTTAGTGCAAAAATTGCATTTTGTAATAAACACTGTTGATAACGTTTTGGCAATTTTAGCAATTTTTAAAAAAATGTTCAAATTAACCTTGTAGCAAATCAAACCAACTAGTAATCAGTTAGAATGAATGTTAAATGATGAAAATAACCTCTATGAATTCAGAGGAGGCATAAGGTGTTGGTGATTATTAAGTTTTTTTTTATATGGCAAGGAATCACTGCTAATGTTAAACTTGTATATAGGATCATTGAGTTATTGTCAAATATCATTACTTTCTATTTGGAACAAAAAACTAGTACTTTGTTAGAATGAAACACCACTTTAACTGCATGTTATCGCTTAAAGGAGTTAGCGGAAGATGTTAAGGATCTTCTTGGTTGTCTTAATAGCCATTTCATGGGTGTAAAACATAGTCACTTCCCTTTGTGAAGAGTTGTCCAAAAATTAGTGAATTACATGTTGTTGCAAAGAAAATACAGTCATAGGATGTTGGAAGATTGTTTTCACTCATAGGATGTTGAAAAATCTCTTGGAAGGATGGAACAAATGACAGAATGAAGTTTTTGAGATAGTTATTAGGTATTCCTTGAAGGGTCTAAGGTGTTAGTTTGAAGCAAGAAGTTGATTATGATCTATTTCTCAAATTTGCTCATTTTTTGCTTATTGTTTCCCAAGTCTTTAATAGGGAAAGTGATAAAGTAGTTTTGTGAAGTTGGATAGAAGTCTTTTCAATTTTGTAACCAAGTTGGAAAGAGTCTTAGTTGGGAATCCATTGGCTTTTGGTGTGAGCACTCTATATCATTTTGGATGAAAATTACATTAAAATGAAATACATGTTCAATGTACTTAAAACATAAATAAGAAAAACAAGATATATATTATGATAACCATTAATGTCATACATGAACAAACATATAATATATTATGATAACCAATAATATCTTATATGAACGAACATATAATATATTATGATAACCAATAATGTCATACATGAACAAACATATAATATATTATGATAACCAATAATGTCATACATGAACAAACATATAATATATTATGATAACCAATAATGTCATACATTAACAAACATATAATATATTATGATAACCAATAATGTCATACATGAACAAATATATCATATATTAATCAATAATGACAGAAGTCTAATAATGTCATGCATCAAATATATGTCATACATCAAATATAAAATGTCATATATACATCAAATATATATCGAATATGTCCACTAACATAAAATCCAACATATATGTGCACTAATGCCTATACATGTGTGTCTATCAACTATATCTTCTCCTTCCCTGAGGGGAAGGAAACAAATCCCTAAAGGTCTTTAGTCATTATGTGGTGGGAGATAATGGAGATGATGGGGACTTCCTCAAATGCTCACTTGTCCTCTTGTTTAGGCTCTTCTCTAACTCAAGCTGATACAAATAAAGAAAATATGAATCAATAATTATTATACATTGAAATCAAATATATGTACACACAAAATTAATAGTTTTCTTACCACTATCAAATAGTCACTTTGTACGTCCACCTCAAAGGCTCGTGGACAATTGAGTTTAATAAGGCCCTACAAACATTCAATCAATATAATCACTTATAAATAGCATTTGAAATTTCAATACTAACTATAATAAACAACAACTAAAACTAAGAAAATTATTTCATACCTCGGTCAATGGCTTGGAACTAGCCATTGCTGCAGCAACTCCATGATTGATGGACTGGCAAAGATGAGGAGTCTCAAACGTCAACAGTTGCACATCATATAATATAATTTACATGTAACATGAAACGAATATAATCAAATGAATTAAATTAACATGAAACAAATGTACCTCTACAAAACTCATATCATGCCTAGGCTCAGAGTCCCTTGTGAATGTTGATGGTCCAGTAAAGAACTGATGCACATGCATAAATTTTTTTGTCAATCCTTCATATGATTACTTAATAAATATATGTATTGATTTGAATTATTAAATTGATACACACCTCTCGACTCATTGATGGGACAAAAAATGGGGTCAGGGAATCTATACTAGGGCCGACAACACTCTTACCTTAAATTTTGAATAATGTCAATACATGCTAATTAATTAGTCATTCATTATACATATGAAATTTGATCAAATTAGTTTATTATAATTGTAATTTACTTTTGTGTCAATGTCAAATGTGTCACTCAAGAACTCATCACTGACTAGCCCATCATCCATATTGTCTCTAGCATGACTGTCAAATTTGCATAAGGATCCACATGATGTGCACATGTGACAGTGATGCACAATGGAATCCTCCTCAACTAATGGATTAGTGCAATGAATGAGGGTCTATGTCAAAGCATTGATAGTCCCTATAGTGTTGGTCTCTACATGTTCCTTCACAACTGAAAGAATAATCACATGCTTTCCCTATGGCTTGAAAATAGGTGCCCTAACTACATTAGGGTCATGATGTGCCCCTGACCTCTCAAATGATGACCCCTCACCTTTACCTTGAGATTCTAATATATCAAAATAATTGGAGATCTCCCTAAGGACAAATTCACAATACAATTTCTTTAAGAAGTCCATTTGAACCTCATGATTATTGTAGGGAGGGGAATCAAAGACCATCCACCATCTATCCCAAAAGTTATTTCTAATACCATCATGTATGCATGAATGGATGGGGAACCTTTTAGTTGTATGTTTAACAGAGTCTTGTTCTCCAAGCTTTCTAAAAAATGCACAAATGCTACCTTTTTCTATTTCCTTTTTCTTAACATCTTGATATGATAATTTGTTTGCATAATATCTTCTTTGTTCATCCCTCTTAACATGCCAAATATCCAATTGACCGCTAACAGAAGCTACATGGGTCATAATGGACTCAAGTGAGGATGTCAATTTTGCTCTCATCAGATTGGTTTGTCCACAAGCTTTCAACTTATCAATGAGTGCTTCTAATTCATTTTTCTCCTCTATTCCATTCATTAAATTGTCCTTGGTGCCAGGAGGAGG
This sequence comes from Cupressus sempervirens, assembly GCA_028749045.1. Taxonomy (NCBI): domain Eukaryota; kingdom Viridiplantae; phylum Streptophyta; class Pinopsida; order Cupressales; family Cupressaceae; genus Cupressus; species Cupressus sempervirens. The sequence goes on from CM053793.1 coordinate 346,660,051, forward strand.
TCTTCCAATCAGTGGAGGTTGTAGAATTTCTTTCTCTTCTTGTGGAGGGTTTTGATTTGGATCTTATGGAGGGTTTTAATTTTGATTTTGTCAATCTGGCTAGGAATTTGGTGGTTCATTATTCACATTTCCTGATAAGAAACTAATTGCAATCTAAACAAATAAATAAATTTGAAGCAAAACTGAGAAAACCTACAAAACAATGTAAAAACTTACAAAACAATGCAAAAACATATAAAAGAATGCAAAACCAAGAGTAGAAAACATACTACATGAGGCAATTTTAGGAGGCATGTGAAAAAATTCTTGAATGTTTCCAATCCACGTGTATGTTGTTAAGGAGGAACAATGTAAAAACCAAAAACAATAAAATGGGCCACAGGTTTGCAATGCATATATAAAAATTTTGAGTTTTCCAAAGTGTGTATGCGCTATAGTGCACATGTGCTTTGGCCTGCTTGCATGTTATAGCACGTGTGTGCTTTGGCAAATTCAAAAAAAACTTTTATGTGTCATGTTTTTTGCACCACAACTTGGTGCACTTACCTAGATAAACCTCTACATTTGGGCTTAATAAACAATTTTTCTTCTATAAAAGATATGCGGTGATTCACAAATTGCTTAGTTTGAATATAAAATTTGGTAATTTATAGATTTAAGGATAAAATTATAAGAGATTATTTGAAGCATTTGGATAGTATTATTTGACATCAACATTATATAATTATTATTTTTGAATATTTTGAATTATTATTGTATTTTTCTTTATTATTGTCAATCTTTTGAAAATTTAATTTATAGAAATTTTATAAAGAAAAATTCTTTATTTTCACCAAATATGTTTATTAGCATCACATCTTAAATCAGACATAAAGATTGGTGATGTGTGCAGTTAAGTTGATTGAGGGATGGGCCACTTTTTGGTAGCTCTATATCTATTTAGTTGTGATCTTGATGGCCCTTCCCAATTTTAGTTTTAGATATAAATCAATTAACTTGAAGCCTAATTTGCTTATTTAATATGTGTATATTATCTTTTAGAGTCGTTCATTGGATAAATATACAAGGAAAGACACTCTAAACTTTCCTCGATGTGTATATTATAGTTTAGAGTGCTAATTCTATAGCTTTTTTTTTTTCTATTAAGTTGATTTTTTAATTCACATTAGAAGCTTTGATTCTTGTTACTTAATCTCATCATTTCTTGGTTAGCAAGGATTCTTCTAAATAGAAAAGATTCTAAATAGTCTATAGAGTTCCTCTAAGTAAACAACACTAAGTAGAGGTGTAAGAAAATAACTCTTGATTCTCAATCATAATCTCATGAACTCTTTGAGAAACTATCTATAGATAAGTAGGAGATATTTTCCACAAAACTTCAAATTATGATATTTCTATCAGGATTCAACTATGTAGTTTTGTGAGGCAAACTCATTTACCCATATTTCATAAGTAGTGGTTCACATAACCCATTTCTCATTTAAGAATGAATGAAACATTGAATAGGGATTGGATCTAGATGATGCTCACAGAGGTGAAGCATTGGGACTTTCTGGGAGGTTACCCATCTCAGTACTACTCTAGCTTGAGCATGTTTAACTATGAAGTTTCCTCTTTGGTTATACCAACTCTGCTTGCAACACCATTTTCCGAACCTTTACCAAATATTGTGCCTTATGAACCATTCACTAGAAAACCCCTTAAGTTTATCAACTATACGTACTCAAACTTTACCAAATTACAAACCATAACCTTCACAATATAGACATTCTTCAAACTATTGAAATCAATAAAGAAAACAAAAACAAAAACCACGAACCAAAACTTTTAAAACGAGTTATCTAGCTTAATACTCTTGATTACATCAACTAAACTATTCAATAGATATTAATACTTAAGAGGTCCCGTTGATAATAAAACAAACTAGACACAAATAACTAAATAGATATTAATGCTTAAAAGGCCCCACTATAATAGAAACAAACTAGAATAAAATTATACGTTCTATTCAATACAAACTCGCCAACTTAAATTAGTCAATACGTAAAAACAGTCTTTTTCAATGATCTAAAGAATAACAAAAACAAACAGAGTAGAAACAAGCACCGTCAGGATGGCCGAGAGGTCTAAGGCGCCAGACTCAAGTTCTGGTCCTCTAACGAGGGCGTGGGTTCAAATCCCACTTCTGACATTATAAGTTTTAACTTTTACACATCGAAAGAAATATAAAGTCTCTTTCATGTTCATGTTTTGAGCTTGATTATTATATTTTCACAAAGAAGATCTGGATAAGAATGGCGATCTGGGTATTCAATGGTCAATACAGTAAATATTTGTGAAGATTTAACAAATTGCTGAAATAACGTATCTTGAATCTCTATTGACTATTCACTGTTACAGAGTTTTATATAACATTTATCTGCACTCCACAAAGAGCTATATACAATCTTTAAATTGATAGAACAAAATAGAAACACTCATATTATAAGCGTTTTATTTTTAAATTCAAATTCTATGGTTTTCAAATTGAGTTTTCGTATTTCGAACTATGAATCAAGCACAGTTCAAATTACAGTAGAGTTTTAAATCTAAACACTTCAAATTCAAATTCCTTCAATAAGAACCATTGTAACAAAAATATTCGAGTATAGAGGAGAGAAATTTATACACAATTAGTTGCAGGCATTGAACATCAAACATCAAACATTTGATCATTGATCTCTTGCTATCAGATGCAAAGTTAAAAGGAATAGTAGTATTTGATTTTAACAAAGGATTTAATTTAAACATGTTGTAAGATTTAATTGAGTAGATAAAGATTAAAAACTTATTTTTTAAGATAGTAAATGAAAGAATAGACAAAATAAAAATAAAAATCTGGCTATATCTATTTTCAATGCATAGAAAACTCTTTGTTAATGTTTAACCAATTATAAATGGTCATTTATATAAACTTATATGATTATCAAAGAAGGATATGAGAGGGTGAAAGGTCATTTGACAATCTTTCAATTGATATTTTACAACATACTCCAGCTTTTGCAAGCATCCACCCTTCCCGTACCTAAATGGGAGATGTCACAATCTGTTTTCCCTCAAATGGAATAAAGCGGTGAACTTAATTCTACATGGATTTTATTCCTAAAAAATCTTATTGTTTATAAAATTAAAATTGGTATTAGTGGTTGAATGTTATTGTTAAAAGGAATGTAATTAATTACAAACCTATTAATTCGCACCACTAATCTTCCTCTCGAAAACTTTTTTGAACCAAATTGTGATATTGCTATCAAGATTTAACTGTGTGATTTTGAGTCAAACTCATTGACCCATGTTTCATGAGTAGTGATTCAACATGAATCCATCTCTCATGAGAATAAATGGAGCACTTAGCACTTATCAATTTTTTGAATTAGTTAATAGATTAGTTATGAATTAGGATATTGGGAAAAATAAACCATTTTTTTATTGGAGATGAAAGGAGGGGGGAGCAGACCCTACAACTGGAAAAAGAAGAAGAAGAAGCAAGAATGTTGTTCGACACCAACAGGAAGAGAAAGTTAAAAGAAATGGGATTCAAAGTATTGGGGAAAGCTAACAAAAGAGAGGAGGTGGCCAGAATAGGTTATAAAAATTGGAATATATATATATATATATATATATATATATATATATATATATATAATACTTGAATCTTGAGAAAGGGAATGGACAAAGAGAAGATTTTGGGAAAAGATTGGAGCAACAAATTGATGACCAGCATTAACCCAGGTTCCTTGTTATTAATTCTTTTGTGAAATGCTTGATATTTGTGCTTCATTTCAGAGTTATGAGTGTGTGGAAATGAATGAAAATGTTTATGTTGGTAGATGTTGTAGACACCTAAATCTGATTACATCACTTAAGTAATCCTATTTAGTCATCTTCTAAGGCATCATTAATTAAGTATTTAATATTTAATTAATCTATTTTCATCCCCTAGTTAATTAGTTAATTTAATTAACTATAGTCCAATTGATAAAATTAAAAGATCACCCAAAATCAATTTATCAATTAAATCCCTATTCCTCTATTAAATTGAATAAATCCTCAAATCTATTCAATTTAATTCTATATCCCCATTTTATTAAATAAATCATTTAATAAAATATCTAAAATCTTAAGAGCCTCCCTAAACCCTATCCTAACTCCTAATCCAACCCATTCACACATACTAACTTTATTTAGCCACCTAACTAACCCATCCCATCAAATCTAAGCCACTTACCCCCTAATCCCCCTCTAACCCAAGCCTAATCCTTTTCTAAACATGTGCACAATCATAAACATGGGTTAAGACTTGCTAACCCAAGCCAAAGTCAACAATCTCATTCTCCCCTCACCCTCCAACATTTATGACCCAAGCGAATGTCAAAAATCTCATCCTCCTCCCAACCATCTCTATTTGACCCAACCATCTCTATTTATGGCTCAACCATCCCTCTTTATGGCTCAACCTCCCTCATTACTCCTTTGAACAACCCTTATCCTATCCTCTCACATCCAATCATCCTGTGACATGTGTCACTTCCTAATTGGCTTCAAATAAGCACAATCCATGTGCTCCCCTTTGAGTGCATCCTAGCCCTCCCTCACCATCTTGCCATCCTTGCATCTTGACCATCCATCCCTCTACCCCTTGGCCTATAAATAGAAGCCTCTCCCTTCGCAAACATCATCCACTTCCATGCTAATGTTATGATGCTATTTTGAGAGCTTAAGGACTATCAAAATCCATCATAATGGCAAAATCCATCCACAAATCCACTTTGATCCATAGTTTTCATTGAAGCTTGAGCAATATTATTGAGCACATATCTACATCAAAAGACGCATCTACAAAATCAAGGAGGCTTTTGGAGTGATCTTGCTCTTAGTTTGCACTCTCTTACACCTTTTTTTGTCTAATCTTATATGTGAATATAATTTTAGTTTGTGAATGTTTTCCTTACTATTAATGTTCTTTGCATACTAAATCTTGTTCTACAGATGTTAGTAGCATGCTATTGTAAATTTTCTTCCAATTTTAACTACTTTGTTTGCTTAAGGAAATGAACTTAGTAACTTAAAAGGCTTGGCTAGTTATCTATGAGGCAATTGGGTTAGATTGTGTGGGGGTTGGACCTGTCCATTCCACCAAGTAAACAATAGCCATACATGGATCATTAGTAATCAAAACAAAGAAATCCCTTGTGTTAAATGGTGATTTAATGACTCCTCCTCCATCAAATGCATCCATTACTAACTAAAAAGCCTGTAACAAATGTCTTCATAAGGAAATCACATTTAGTTAGAACACTTTTAGGAGCTATTAATAATTGTTAAGAACAAATGAGATATAGTTCATTATTTTGAGTGAATGCCATCATGAAATTCGAGAACACATTGTTCCATATACTGCCTTCCCTGTTGTAACTTATAACGCCTTTCGCTTAGAGGCTCAATTTAAAACCTATGCAATGGTAAATATATTCAAATATGGACATATCATCATGGAATTTTGGTTCCTTAATGGTCATCAAATGCATACCCCACCATTGTTAATCAATATTCCAGGGCAAATGCAATTTCAAGAAAAATGTTACTTATAGTACTGAAATCTATAAAGGTAGAATCTATAAAATTGAACTACAAATGTCTTCATAAGGAAATCACATTTAGTTAGAACACTTTTAGGAGCTATTAAGAGTTGATAAGAACAAAAGAGCTATAGTTCATTATTTTGCGTGAATACCATCATGAAATTCGAGAACACATTGTTCCATATACCGCCTTCCCTATTGTAACTTATAACACCTTCTGCTTAGAGGCTCAATTTAAAACCTGTGCAATGGTAAACATATTTAGATATGGACATATCATCATGGAATTTTGGTTTGTTAATGGTCATCAAATGCATACCCCACTATTGTTAATCAATATTCTAGGGCGAATGCAAATTCAAGAAAAATGTTACTTATAGTACTAAACTCTATAAAGGTAGAATCTATAAAATTGAAGGCCCACAAGTTATGTGGTGCTAGATGACATGTCAAGAGATTTGAGATCACTTAAACAAATTCCAATAGGCTTGAACTTAAGTATAATAAATCATGTCTCTATAAAAATGTCTTAATCATTAGCAAAATGGGGTGATGGGGTGCATCCCAATCTATAGACACACTTACCCTATTGTTAATTTTATCAAGCTAGATTAGTTTTGTAGATAGGAATAATCTCTATAAAATGCCAAGTCTAATTATTGACTATTGGGAGTATTCTTTATATAAGGTCACTATTAGAAATATTAGACTAATGAAAAATTTAAATGATTAGTTTAAATAATCACACTAAATTGGGAAATTATGAACCTTTATATAAGATGATGTATTCATTTTCTTATTGTTCTCTAATAGAATTGATATTAGGAATATATGGATACTTTTTATCAATCAATTCTTATTGTTTATAGGTGTTAGTCTAAAAGATAGTTGTGATCAAAGATTCCCTCATTATTGGGAGTATGTAATTATTCAATATTGGATTTGCAAACTATTTATTTAGTTTTGGTGAGGTCTCTAGTGGTCCTAAGTAGGGATAAGGAATGGTTTGGAATAAGAGCAATTTAATTTTATGAAGGCTTAGATGATTCCTAAAGAGATTAGAGAAAACAACACGCTTTTCAAGGAAAATCTTATTAACTATTAATATTTGAAGAGTTGGAGAAATGATCACATGTTTTTGGGAAGTATGGAAAGTATTAATATATCGATAAAGAATGAGAGGATATTTTTGTTTCCTTAATCTTTTTTCCATACTGTACATGTCGTATATTGAATATAAATGTTATCATTAGTCAAGAAGAGTGAATATTTTATCATGACTATGTTTCCCATATTTAGAGTTTCTTGAAGTAAATGGCATATCAAACTATATGAATAAATAAAGGAAGTGTTATGAAATCGACATATTTGATAATTAAGTGGATGTTTACACTCCTTTATATGTATAGAATGCAAATGAGAATCATGATGTGCTATGTGTTAAAGGAGAGTCCTAGTGTAATGTTTCTATATGTATGGAAGAAAATTATATTTTACAAGGTATGATGTTAAAGATGATAGGCTGATAAAGTTGTATAATGATTTCATGATGATTTTACATGGCATGTTAAGGATGCCACATTATGGATTGCTTATGATTCTTATTTTGCATGTTTCACATGCACATATGATGGTTATGATGTGAATTGGAAATAAGGATAAATTCTTTTAATTATGAAAAGATGCGTACTGACCTAATTATGTGGTTTTGTGAGTGTCGATGTAGTATATTAGTTTTAGAATATGATTTCTTGTTACTACACAACTCCATTACATTCCTCTTAGTTTTTCTTGTTTAGTTTTCCTCGATGTTCGGTTGAGTATCTTTCATGTCAGGAAAGATTTCGGGGAAGCTTAACAGCTTCGTGGTAGGGTGGTAAAACACTCCTACAATATTCTTTCTCTTGTGTTCTTAGATAGGTTCTAGAGCTCATTTTAATTTGGTCATCATGGTTAGACCATCTGGTATTTGGTATCTGGTATATGTATTCTTTAAGATTTAATGTTAATTAAATATTTATGTTGACTAGTCAATATTCTAATATGCTTGAATCTCTTTGACCTTCCAAATCTTATGGAGATTATTGATGTGGCATTGGTTTTTGTAGACGCAGTCCTTGTATATGGTATCAGAGGTCTTAGTTTCACACTTGGGCCTTGAGTTCAATAAGCTAGACACACAATTGTAAGTCAACTAGTTTACTTTATGTTGTATGAGTTGATGACATGGGTTGCATGTTGTGTCTCTTCAAGTTATTATTACTTTTGACATAGAAGGATATGATGCTCCGTATGCATGTCATGATTTAGAGTTGAAATGACATTCCTCTAAATATTGTCAAAATGGAAAGTTTATTGAATAATTGGTAATTATCCTATCTCATAGGGTTATGATTATATTTTGATTTAGATAATGTGTTGGTGTAATAGGCATATTTTTGTATTATACTTTAAGTATTTATTTCTTGCAAATATGATGTAAGAAGAGTGTAAAATTTGGTTAACTTGTTGAGATAGTCATATAATGGTTGACTTTTGCACTAGGCTATGAGCGCCTACCAAATGAAGATTTGGCTTGTGAGAGCAATTAAAATGTCTTTTAATTGTTTAAATGACATGTGATGCACATGTGGTGCAATAATTTAAAAAAAAAAAATTATGCCAGATTCATGTGGTTCATTAAGTAACCTAGTATGATAAGTAGGAAGAACATGGATATTATTTACAAAAGTATTGCATGTTCCATTATGCATTTAGAAATGTGTGATTATCAAGATGAACTGCATGTTATCCATGTGAAGTTTGGTTATGTTCTTAGTGGTCCTTGGACACAAGGTATCATTAAACATCTACTCCTTCTTGATGACTAGTGAGACTCATTGTGCTTTATGTGAATTGGGTTTTCATTTGATTATGTTAATTTTTCATGAACTTTGATGTGATGAGGGGCTAGCATGAATTTTTTTCTTGTGATCACCTAGCCACCAATTTCTTATTTGATATATCTTCTGTGACTCTTTCTCACTTCTATTTTATTGGTTTTGTGCCTCCTTATTAGACTTTGACTTGCGAATTATGAATCTTGTTTTCAAGATTTCTTTGATCTTGAGGTGGATAGGGTGTGTGTGTGTATTTTTGATGATGCTAGTCCTGTGATTTTAAAGTGTCATCTATCATGTTTAATGTGGAACATTGATAGGATGTTGAAAGGAGTAGATTGTGAAGAACATGTCATTCTTTCTTTTCCATTTATTCTTTTTTTTTTTTTTTAAAAATTATTTTGGAAATCTTACCTCCCAGTGTGGGTCTCAAATGTGGACAAATAGGGAGGGGTAGAAGTGATGCTTTCATTTTCTACTCTACCTGCCAATGTAATACTGACAATATAAAATGCTTTGGCCAAAGATATGTTGCCCTTGTTTCATCTCCTTGCCACATCCATGATTATGGCTATATGGGCATATGTGGGGTTAGACATATGTGTGAGGTAATACGTTTCATGGCTGCACTAGATACCTCCTATCTTTGGTATTGTATGGGCATTCCATATTTTGGGAATTCTACGTATTAGGTCGAATTCCAAGAAAGTACCTTTTGTATTACTAGGGCATTTTTGGGTTGGGTAATTCTATGAATTAGGTAGGATCCTAAGAAAATGCTTATTGGTAATATTTTGGCATTATAGGGTTGGGTATTTTGTGAGTTAGGTAGGATCCCAAGGAAGTGTAAGGCTTCATGCTCAAAATTGCAAAAATTGCCCATTCTTGCAAAAGTTTTCATTGACAACTTTTTGACAAATTTCTTGCAAAATGAGAAACATTTTAGTTAGAGCTTTTCAAATATCTAAAATAGCTTGGAGTGCTCTTAGGGAGCCTTTATAAGGTCATTCCAACCTTTTCATTTGGTTAGAGAAAGTAGATTTGATAGTTTACAGACTGAGCAAATAATAGTTTTTGTGTTTTTGGTGTTATTGGCATATAAATGCATCAGTTTTGCATTTTTTTGTGTTGAAATAATAAGGTTAGACTATTTCAAGGTTCTGTATAGTTCAATTTAGTTGATTTTTTAAGTTTTGAGTGTTTAGAATAATTATTTTGTTTTACACTAGTCTACTGTTCTAAGACACATTGTTTGGATAAATGGGGTCATAGGGCCATTTCCCATTGTAGGTATAGTACAGTCTCTTGGGAATTGAAACTTGACTCCATGTAAAATATTTATATGAGAGATGGGGCCCTAGAAAGTGGAAGAGCCTACTATTGAAGTGATGTCCTAGGCAAGTCAAAGTAATTTGGTTAGGGATCACTGCCCATTGAAATGCTATTAGGAGTGACTGAATGTATGGAAACTTCAACCTAAGCATGAAGGGTGTTGAAGGAGTGAGTAATGAAGCCCCAAACCAAATGGGAGTATATGGGAAGATTTTCATGGTGAGTAATGACTTCTTATGTGTAAGCAACCAATAAAACCCTTGAAACCCTTGAATTTAGGCTAAATTTGTGCTTGTATAGTATGGATAGTGTGGAATTCCTAGACCCCCAAAATCTCTAAGAACTCTGAAAATAGTATCTAGAATGGTTATTTGTTTTGGCCATTGTTAAGGAGTTTTTCAAGATATCTTGGTTTTTGTGCATATGGAGGGCTAATCCTTGTAGCCTTTTCCAAGCATTTGAGTACAATTGCACTTGTGGATTGCAACTCGATTAGGGTTGTGACATTGTTTTGGGTGAGGAATCTTGGAAAGAGACCTAAGGTATATCTAGGTTTCCATTTTATCATATGAAAGATCCAATGAGCATTGGGGCTATGTGTGTTGAAGGAAGTTCATGAGTAAGGTTCTACTATCTAGTTGATGTGAACCAATTGAAGAAGTACCTGATCTATTGGATATAATCCTCAGAGGCATAGGATGTGTAGAAACTATATTTGGTCAAGTGAAAGACCTAAGAAAACCCTAGAGAGCTTATGGTAGGAGAGTAAGATTTTCTAGTCACATCACTTTATCATCCCTTTTTCTGAGACCCATCTTATAGTTAGAGACCACATGTCCATATTTTCTACATCTTTGGCATATAAGTTTGCATTCTCATAATTGGTAGCTTGTCTCCAAGTTCCCCATTTTTATTTCAAAACAATACAACTTGGGCACATATTATTAATTGCAACATTCACACAAAGTCTAGAAAATCCTAATCGGGGTCTATTTTGGGTAGTAATATCCACCTTAATGAAGTGACCAAATGAATCCTCGATCCATTAGAAGACCTTATCTTCCCAAAATTCCAATGGAACGCCTAGGAGGTGGACCCAAACTAGGGCCATTCTCTACAATTCAACACCAGGATTGAAGCTAGACTTCCATTTAGCCATGACTAGATTGTGTTTCCCCAATCTCTAGGAATGCACCAATAATTGGTTTCTATCCTCTTCATTTGTGAATCTAAAAAGGAACAATGCCCCCACTATGGTCGCACTGATCCTCTTAACTTGCACTTATTAGGGACCCATTTCCTAACCATCTCTATGGTAGGTCTATAGCCTAGAAATCTTCCCACAAGACTAAATAAAGTGAAAAGCATCTGGACACATTTTCCACAACCACATTTTGAAATGAAATCTTTGGCCCAAAGTCCCCATGCAAGATAGTGGAAGTAACCTCAAGAGTGGGTCCAAAAAAATTTCCCAACAACATGCCTTTCGAGCTTCGTTTAGGGTTCTTCGTGCCTAGTTTTATCCCAAGAACCCTAGGCCCAAAAGATTGCAAAAATGCCAGATCGTTTGGCATGTCTAATGAAGCAAGAGAGATAAACTCCCCTCCACCATAGGTATGCCTAACATCCATGCAAGACCCTTTTCACATAACCAAGCATAAGTTTGGGCAAACCACTTGGGTGGGGGGTGTCAGTTTATCTCGCGTAAAAACCACCATTAAACACCATAACAAGTAGAGTAGAGTTGTAGACCTATACTTCAATGTTTTTTGACTTTGTTGATAATTAAAAATGTTACTCAATAAAAAAATATAAATAAACACATCTTAATGTTTATTAATTACAATAATCAAAATTAATATGTGACACTTTAAATGTAGATAAATGTTAGAAAATGTTTATTAGTAATTTATTATTGAGTCGATTAAATTAATGGTAAGATTATGTTAATGTTTCTTTTTTCTTTTTTTCGTTATGCGAGATTGTTCTTCAAAATTATTTTGTTCAATGATCAAATGATTTTTTTCATAATAAAAATAGAATTATTAATAATTGTTCTCTAATAAAATATTAAATTACTATAATAATCAAGGGGTTATAGTTCAATTAGTTGAAACAATTAAACTTCTAGACTTGTGATTTTCCTTAAGTTTGACATGTGGATGATGGCTTCCCAACAATACTCATACACATTTGCTTCTAGTCAAGAGATGCTCTTGAGTATAGTTTTTACAAATGAATGACTTTAAAGAACTTTAAATTTCTTTTAATATAAAATATAGACTTGCTATAATTACCAAGTGGTTATAGTTCAATTGGTTGAAAGAATTTAAGATGATGATGATATGTGATAAGTTTGAAACTTCTAGATGTGCTTTTCATTTAGGTGTGACATTTCAATGATGACTTTGATGAAAAAAACACTTACACATGTCTACATAGTCAAGAAATGTTCTTAGATCATATTTGACATATGAATTACTTTATAAATATGATAAACAAGACCACATTACTACACAATTCAAAGACAATTACAATTTCAAAATTTTACTGCTTATTATCATAATCTATTATATAAATATAAATATGTCAAGATCTATATAATAATTGTGAGAAATAAATCACAACTTTAAAAACTACACAACCCTAAAATTTCACTCAGCACAAACTATTTTCGAGTGCCAATTTTTCTCGGCACATGAAGGTGTCGAGTGGCAATTTGCTCAGCATGTGAAGGTGCCGAGTGATAGGTTGCTCAGCAGTGAAGGTGCCAAGTGACAGGCAGTAGGTGTCGAGTTAGCTCGGCACAAGAAGATCTCAACACTCAAAGGCAATGCTCGGCAGCCACTAGAAAGTGATAATCAACAGAAGAAGATGTCGAGTGTTCTATTTCATATACTTAATATTTTTACCACTTAAGATAGAGAGCCAAGCTGAAGTATTCAACAATAAACCTCTCAAAAAAATAATGAATAGATGAAGAGAAATGGATTCAAGTATGCTTGATTGCTTTCTATTCAACTTTGATTATAAATATTACAAAATCTAGGAGCATTCGGCTTCAACCAGAAAACCCTAAATTGGTAAAACTTCAAACTTCAATGAACTTCAAACTTGCAGCTCTAATGGCTACATACAGTGGTTCCTAGAGCAATCACTGCTTCAATAGGACAATCCAACAATAATGAACTTATAGAATGAATAGAGGAAACTTGTGCAACTAGACGACACAAAATTCCTTCTGTCTCTGTAATGACTGACCTAGTGATCAACTTCTTTCTTCTTTTTCTACTCTACAACTCTCTGCTAAACTTCTAATCCGCTGAATCACTTGAATGAATCTAAAAACATTCCTTTTGTCATACTTTTCCCCCTCTTTCTTGATTTCAAAAACTCACTCACTACAGTTATTGTTTCTATTTGTTTTGGAGTTCGTCAGATGGCAGGTGGGCATTTGGCTCTAGGGACAAATTGCCATTACATTTAATATTCCAACATTCCCCCTTTGTCCCGAGCTAAACAAAAAATAAAGATCATTGTTGATCCACATCAACTACACCAAGACACTCTCTTAGGTGTACAAAAGTTCCAATGCCTAATGGCTTTGTGAAAATGTTTGTTAGCTGCTGCTCAGACTTACAAAATTCTATTTTGATATCCGCATTCTCCACCAACTCTCTGATGAAGTGATATCTGATCTCAATATATTTGCTTCTCCCATGGAAGACTGGATTCTTGGACAATGCAATTGATGAGATGTTGTCACAATAAATTGTGGTTCCATTCTCTTGCCTTTCATTCAAATTTTTCAAGATCCTCCTTAGCCAAATTGCTTGACATGCTGCTACATTTTTTGCTATGTATTCAACCTCTACTGTAGATTGACCAACAATAGGTTGCTTCTTGGAAGCCCATGAAATTGCACCTGATCCCATATAAAATAAATATCTGGAAGTGCTCTTCCTATCATCTATACTTCCAACCCAATCACTATTAGTATAGCCTATCAACTTAAATTTATTTGCTACAGTATACAACATTCCAAATCCCTTGGTACCTTTCACATACCTTAGGATCCTCTTTTCCACTTGCCAATGGGAATCCTTTGGTGTTTCCATAAATCTGGAAATCAGACTTACTACATGCATCAAGTCTGGCGGAGTTGTAGTCAAGTACATTAAACTTCCAACCATACTCTTGTATAGTGTTGGATCCACTCTCTTGCTAGAGTCTTCCTTGCTCAACTTTAGACCTACTACTGTTGGTGTCGGGGTTGGCTTACTATTCTACATTTTGAATCCCTCCAAGATCTGCCTTATATATTTTTCTTGAGAGATGAAGATGCCATCATGCATTTTTTTTACTTCTATGCCTAGAAATTATTTCAAGAGACCTAGGTCTATCATTTCAAACTCATTTTTCATGACCTCTTTGAACTCACCAATTAGAACCTTGTTATTACCAGTAAAAATGAAATCATCTACATACAAGACAACAACCAACACATTTCCATTTTTTTCCTTGATGTAGAGAGTAGGCTCACCATTGCTTTCACTAAAGCCATTGCTCATCAAGTATGAGTCAATCCTATTCTTGGAGCTTTCTTGAGCCCATAAAGAGCTCTCTTCAATCTATATACTTTATTCTCTTCACCTGCTACTTCATAACTAGGTGGTTGCTCCACATATACTTCTTCCTTCATTACACCATTTAGGAAGGCAAACTTCACATCCATTTGATATACCTTCCATTTGTGTTGAGATGCAATTGCTATGACAACACGCACAATTTTCATTCTTTCTATAGCATCTATCTCCTCATCCATGGCCTTACACCATTTCTTCTCCTTAATAGCTTTTTCAAAATATATTGGATCTCTATGAGAAAATAATGCAAAATTAACACTCTCATCATAATCTTCATAACTTTCATCTCGATATATCTCCCTGAGACTCTTGGTCTTTCTTGGTAATAGGGAGGAGAGTGTGGGATCATAATCTTCACTGTTACTTAGCACTGACACTCATTCATGCCTAGAGGAGCTCAAAAATGACTAAGGCTACTTGCCTTTTCTTTTATCTGCTCCTTCTTGTTGTTCATCAGCATCCTCTTCACTCATAATTGGTACTTTACTTGAGGTGTTGGGTGACTCATCAGTTTGTCCATACCAAGACTGATTTTCAAGAAATTCCACATCTCTTGAGAGAATCATCTTGTTGTTCAATGGGTCATACAATCTATATGCCTATGATTTTGAGTTGTACCCTATGAAGAGTCACTTCACACCTTTGTCATCCAATTTTTTCCTTTTCTCTTTAGGTACATGTGCATATGCAACACATCCAAACACCCTTAGGTGTTCAACTGTCCATCTTCCTCGTGGCCATGCTCCCATTGGAATTCTATCACGAACTACCTTTGTAGAACACCTATTAATTAAGTAAACTTTTGTTGCCATAGCCTCTCCCCAAAATTTAGTTGGAAGACCTTTCTCTTTCATCATGCTCCTTGCCATTTCAACAATGGTCCTATTCTTTCTTTCAGCTACTCCATTTTTGTTGCGGTGTATAGTTGGCTATGAGTTCTTTCTTTATACCATGTTTCTTACAAAAATTTACAAAAGAATTAGAGGTATACTCCCCTCCTCTATCTGATCTTAGGACCTTGATGTAGTTTCCACTTTCTCTTTTAGCCTGGGCTTTGAACTCAACAAACTTATCAAATGCTTTAGATTTAGATCTCAAAAAATAAACCCATGTCCTATGACTAAAATCATCAATAAATGTCATGAAGTAAGTACTCCCCCCAATGGAAGTAACTTGCATAGGACCGACTAGGTCAGTATGCACTAACTCTAATGGATATCTAGCCCTCCTAAAATTTCCAAAATTAAAGGGAAGCCTATGTTTCTTACCCAAAATACAAGCCTCACACTTGTCACATGAATTTCCTATACGTGGCAAACCTTCTACCATTCTTTTATTTGAAAATTTTTTTAAATCGACATAGCCTAGATGACCATACCTGAGGTGCCATAGTCATGAGGGGTCTTCAATCACACTCCTTAGAGCTAATTGTGTGGAAGGTGTAGCACCAACTTGAGATGAGAAACATGTCTCTATCCTCAAGGGAAACATTCTGTTCTTTTTCATTTGAACTGTTGCAAGTAAGTTCTTGCTCCCATCCTTTTCATGAATGACACACATGTCATTCTCCATTAGCACTATGTATCTATTTTGAATGAGCTGACCAATGCTCATCAAATATTGCCTCATACTAGGGGGAAAATACACATTTTGTATTTCCTTCTTCTCACCTTTCTTGGTGTAGACCATAATAGATCCTTTGCCCACAACTGGTAGGGTTCCATTGTTACCCATTTTAATCTTAGATTTAAAACTCTTGTCAATGAATGAAAACAAGGTTTCATTACCACTCATGTGGTTGCTACATCCACTGTCGAGGTACCAAACCTGAGGGCTTCCTTCTTCACCAACATTACACATGATGAAGGCAGTGGCATTGTTTTCACTTCCCATGTTCGCATTAGCCACATTTGCTTGTCCTGACTGATCATTTTTCTTTTTCCAGCATTCACTTGCATAACGCCCATATTTATGATAGTAGTAGCATTCTACATTACTCCTATTTGAGTTGTAATTTTTCTTACCTCCTCTTGAATTATTTTATGAGCTACTTGCTCGATCTGCTCTTCCTAAGCTTTCTGTTGCAATATTTCTTTGTCCTCGATTACCTCAGCCTCTGCCTCTAGAGTTTCTACCTGAACTATTTCTTCCTCTCCCCCTTCCTCTTGGATTTGACTAAGCCTTGAAAGCTTGCTCTTGGGAAGAAGAAGATGCAGATCTGTTGATCCTCAATATCTTTTCCACTATCCTTTGTTCTTGATAGTCTTCTCCATTTGATTTCCGTTGATTAATCACATTGGAGGTCCTTGAGCTGAAATCTGCAACTGATTCATTTTTCGTCATCTAAAGGTTCTCAAACTCCCTCCTTATATTCTGTAGCTTTACTGTGCAAACTTTATCAGTCCCCTTGAAGTTCATCTCAAGGATATCCCATGCTTCCTTTGCATAATTTGCTACTGCAATCTTGGGAAATACTGTCTCTATCATTGTTGCTTCAATAAGACTTAATGCCTTAATATCTTTCCTCCTTGACTCTTTCAAATGAGTCTTTTGTGCATTTGTGAGGGCAACATACTGAGTTGGGTCTATCACATCATTGAACCCATTTATAAAAATCTCCCATAAATCATTTGCAACCATTACAGTTTTCATCTTCTTTGCCCATGTATCATAATTTTTCCCATTAAAGGATGGTGGTTGCTGCCATATCTTTCTCATATCTACTGCCATGTCAAATATCCCAAGAAAATAAATGTGCTAACTCATTGTGGATGCAGGGCCTCAAAGTTCTGATACCATGTGAGAAATAAATCACAACTTTAAAAACTACACAACCCAAAAATTTTGCTTAGCACAAACTATTGCCGAGTGCCAATTTTGCTCAGCACATGAAGATGCTGAGTGGAAATTTTCTCGGCATGTGAAGGTGATGAGTGATAAGTTTCTCAGCACGTGAAGGTGTCGAGTGATAGGTAGTAGGTGCCAAGTTAGCTAGGCACACGAAGAGCTCAACACTCAAAGGAAATGCTTGGCAATTACTAGAAAGTGATAATCAACAGAAGTGGATGCCGAGTGTTCTATTTCATATACTTAATATTTTTACCACTTAAGACAGAGAGCCAAGCTAAAGTATTCAACATTAAACTTCTCAAAAAAAATAATGAATAGATGAAGAGCAATGGATTCAATTATGCTTTATTGCTTTCTATTCAACTTTGATTATAAATATTACAAAATCTAGGAGCATTTGGCTTCAACCAGAAAACCCTAAAATAACCCTAAATTGGTAAAACTTTAGACTTCAATGAACTTTAAACTTGCAGCTCTAATGGCTACATACAATGGTGCCTAGAGAAATCACTACTTCAACAGGACAAATCTAACAATAACGAACTTATAGAATGAACAGAGGAAACTCATGCAACTGGACGATACAAACTTCCTTCGGTCTATACAACAACTGATCTACTGATCAACTTCTTTCTTCTTTTTCTGCTCTACAACTCTCTGCTAAAATTTTGATCTGCTAAATCACTTCAATGAATCTAAAAACATTCCTTTTTTCATGCTTTTCCCCCTCTTTCCTGATTTCAAAAACTCACCCATCGTAGTTATTGTTTCTATCTATTCTGGAGTCTGTCAGGTGATACATGGGCGTTTGGCTCCAGGGACAAATGGCCATTGCATTTAATATTCCAACAATAATATATGTGTTCTAGAAAAAATCTATATGACAATCTATTTGAAAAGGCTATGAAAATATATTATATACTGTTCAAAGGACTGATCCAAAAGCTTTTGGAAAAATGAATCTTATACAAAGTTTGCACTTTGCTCAATGTGAAAATCTCATGACAGAGCTATTGAAAACCAACATGTAATTGTTAGTCTAACATTACCTAGATGTAAAAAATTTCATTTTCCAAACCAGCCCTTACATTATATAACAAAAACAAAACCATTGTGTAAGAAAACAATTAAATTTTTTATGATCTATATTAAATTTTCCCATCACTCCGCAAAAGAGAAATTAAAGCCTTGAGCAGCCATGGCAGCTTTCTTTGAGAGATTATTCATTTCTCATGGGTATTCATTGGCCTGTGTAATTTCAATAGCTCTCATACTTATATGTTGTGATATAATTCAACTATGCAGTAGATCATCCATAGTATTTAATACAATGTTGAGCAAATCTAGTGAGAATGAGTATTGTAGAGAAGGATTCAAATGTATTAACAGAGGGATTGTACGACAATTTGGGGAACAATATCCATATTTACATATAAATCTAAGCATGCAGGGGCCCCTTCTTGATGACCAATTTGTTACAATGACAATCAATGCCATGTTGAATCCCAAAGATGATGATTGGGTCGCCTTAATTTCACTTGCAAATGCCAAGTATGCTTCTTTTATCAACAATTGTGTTAAAGATTTTATATTTCTTCTCGGTACTTTTAAATGGGTTGCAACTCTAAATCTTAACATCCTATTTGGCTATGAGAATATAAAAATGGGAATAGGAATACTTATTCTTGAAAATAGGTTACGTATTTCTATTCTTGTTTGGTTAACCTGCGAAATTTAGTAACTCAAAAATTTATGTTTTTTAAAATTTAAAAAATTGGAATAGAAATATGTATTCCTATTTAGGTGGACTAGAAAATGCTCATTCTTGTGTCAAAATTGAAATGCGTATTCCAATTTTATTCCTATTCAAATTTTGATTTGGTGCATCCGAACACAAAATTCAAAATTTTAAGAATATACATATACCTATTCAACTTGTGAGTCAAAAGAAGGGAGAGTAGTGGATAGTGAGTAAAATGAATAAGAGAAAGCTAAACAAGAGAAATATAGAAGGGAGATATAGATGTGAAAAGATTCATAGAGATAAAATTAAAGAGGGAAAAAGATAGAGACTAGATAAATGGATTGGAATCAAATATCAAAGTGGAGAAGAGGAGAGATGATGGAGAGATGTTGAGATAGAGTGATAAAGATTATGAGGTGATAGAAATATAGATCAAAGAGAAATAGAGGAAATAGAGTATAGATATAAAGAGGCTAAAGGTAAAGAGATGGGAAAGATAGAAATAAGGAGGGAGAAATTAGTGTCTATGTGCATATGTAAGATAAATATATAAAGGCAGGGATAGGGATGTGTATAAAGAAATTATGAGATAAGGAGAGACATCTAGATATCAAAATAGAGAGGGATGTAGATCCATTAATATGTCTTAATACAATCCTTCAATATATATAAATTATACTGTATGTCTCAATACTAATAAAATAAATTAATACTTTTTAAAAAAATTTCTACACCAGGCCATCTATTATGTTGAGCTTTCAAACTCCTTAGCAATTGTTTATAACAAAATATTTCTGTGAGTAGTAATAACAAAGTGATTAACATTATGCTTTTCTCAAACTATAAAATGTATCTCCACGCATAACGCACACGCATGTACACACACACATATGACTGAGCACAATAATAAAATGTGTAAGAAGAGAAAGAATGTATACCATTTTATAGGGCAGATTCAGATACATGGATTCGGGGCAAAGGAAGAACTACCAGCATGCACCAGTGGGAGGAGCTACAGGTAAGCATATGTAGATGAGTCAGTTGGTTCTACATGCAAAAGTGGATTCAATTTCAATAATATAGAAGGGGGAATTTCAGGGGCCCTCTATCTATATGGGGATTCTGCATGCATCCCGATGCATTCTATATTTATATATCGATCTAGCAGCACTTGCATCAGCAACGAGGCAAGCATATCCACCACATATGAGCCAAATGGATTGATAGCCACCAATGACACATCAAAGTAGTTCTATAGCACTAGAGAGCACTACCTTCTAGTGATTCTTTTGATAACAATAGCACTATTGGATTTTAAACAACTAGAAAAATGTTTACTCCTTTCAAGAGGACAATGCATTGTGCTTACAACAAATATATGGATAGAGGAATGACTTGTTAATGGAACTCTCATTGAGGTTGTTGGTGTTCTTTATAGGCTAGGTTCTAAGGCACCAATTCTCCCCATGTATGTTGTGATAGATTTTGATAAATATAGTGGGTCATCATGTAACCAACAATCTCCAAAGAGAATGTTGATTATGCCTATCACATTAGGGAGGTTAAGAAATCTCTCACTCACTATGTCATGGGCTATTATTATACATGAATTAGAGGGTCTCATGCTATAGAAGGAAATAATTGACATTGGTAAAATGGCAAGACAAGAAATGACACTTGCAATGATGAACAACTTGAAAACTGTGTGCTCCTTTGCAAGGGACAATGGATCATGCTTACAACAATATATGGATAGAGACATGATTGGTAAATGGACCTCTTGGTGAGGTTTCCGGCATTATTTATGTGCTAGGATGTAAACCACTAGGTTTTTTTTTTATAATTATTGTAGTCCATCATGGGATGAACATGATCCAAAGACCATACCAATTGTTCCTATCACACTAGGGAGTTGGAGACAACTCCCACTCACTATGTCATAGGATATTACCATACATAAATCATAAGGGATGACATTCTAGAAAGTGACAGTTGATAGAGGAAAAATAGAGAGAGAGGGGACAAAATTTACAACCATTTCAAGAGTAAAATCCCTAACTAATCTTCGTACTCAATGCACTTTTACCTTTAAAAGGTATGCTAAAATGAAAATTTACCCATACACAATTAAACAAAAGAAAGAGGAATCTCACCTCAATCAACTATCAATGGAAACAAGATGTAATTATGTTGAATCCATAAAGAAAAACTAAGTAAATATATCAGTATCAACATAACCCTTTAAGGAATAACAAAAAATTATCTTACGATGAATACTATAATATTATATTATATATCAAACTATCGACATAATCTTTGCACCCTTCAAAGGTGCAAGTTCTCATAATATTTAATTAGGAAATGTGTGATCATTGGAATTTTAATTGACAACAATAACTAATTGGAATGGACAATAAATAGCTAGAACGTTGTAGTGAATGTATTAGTTGTTTATGTTGAAGAATCAATTTTGCATGAATTGTTGGAATACAAGTACCTCTAATTCAACCTCCTCTTAGTGGTTCTTGTATTCCAACAAGTGGTATCAAAGAAAAGTTCCCTACATCAAGTTTAACAACTTTGGGTAGATTTTGGTTGAGTAAAATACTTATCGTTTATGGCTCAAGATAGTTCTTCAAAGGTTCCTATTTTTTATGGATCAAATTATGCTTTTTGGGAAGTAATGATGAAAACATATTTGTTATCTATTAATGTTCATATTTTGGCTTCAATTGTTAATGGTTATAAAGTTCCTAATATGTTACCTACAAATCCTAATGAAAAGAAGAAGTATGAAATTGATATGAAAGCTAAATTTGCTATACTTAATAGTTTATCTAAAGATGTCTTTGTTAAGGTAATGCATTGCAGTTCATGTAAAGAAGTATGGGAAAAATTTAAAAATAAATATCATGTTAATGATAGAGTTAAAGGAGCCAAGATAAAACATTTTAAAGCAAGATTTGAAGACCTTAAGATGGGTAATAATAAAAAGGTAGAAGATTATCTCCTCAAGATAGATGAAACTATAAATGGTATAAAAGGACTTGGTGAAAAAAATGATGATATCGATGTTGTAAAGAAAATTTTGAGATCTCTTCCTAATAAATTTGATTCTAAGATATGTTCTATAGAAGAAATTAGAGATATATATATGTATACAATGGACAATATTCAAGGAACACTTGTAGCTTATGAAATGAGAAAGTTTGGCAAGCAGGAAAAGCAAGTGAAGCAAGTCTCTTCAGAATCAAAAGATCTTAATGTTCTTGAAGTGAATTTATCAAGGAAATTAAAGAAAGGAGTAGGTAAATACAAAGGTAAACTTCCTTTCAAATGCTTTAATTGTGGTAAAATAGGACACTTTGCATCTAAAAGTCCTTATAATAGTCATGATGAAGTAGATGATGAGAAAGCAAAATCAAGTAAAAATAAATTCTATAACAAAAAGAAGTTCTTTAAGAAGAAGAATAGTTTGATTTTTGGTGTATGAGATAGAGAATCTAGTAGTTTGAATGTGATAAAAATGAATTTTTATTCATGGCTATAGAAAGTACTTCTCAAGAATTAGATAGTGATGATGATGTTCAACTTGTTGAGGCTGATTTATAATGTGAATTTCTTTATGCACTTAAAAAGATCAAGGAATTAAAAAGGAATTCAAGTGTTCAAGAAAATAAATTATTAAAGGTAAAAGAGGACTTTGAAAAAGAAACTAAGGAATTAAATCAACAAGTTATAGAATTGAAAATACAAGTTGAGGAACAAAAGAGAATTGTCTTTTTCACTAAGGAAGAGTTAAGTTCTAAAGATCAAGAATATACAAGGTTAATAAATGAAGTGGTATCACATAAAATAAAGTTATAAAAATATGAGAACACTACTTTGGATGATATGTTAAGGAAACAAAGAAGGTATTGGTTTTGAACTTGGACAATGTTCTAGTGAGAAGAAAGATAAATCTTTATTTGAGATATTTAAATCTGAAAGTAAGGATACAAATTAGAATACTACCACTTCAAATGTAGGTAAAAAATTTATATTTTAATCAAATTTATACAAATAAAAATTAGGTTATATCAAGCATTTCATTCATGGGTAAAAGATACTCAAATAAGTTCACTTCTTTCTTTGATGGGTATTGCTTCATTTGTCATCAATATGGACATAGACTAACTAATTACAAATACATGTCAAGGAGGTATTCAAAGTTTCATTTTGGTTATTCCTTTGCTAAAATGAATGGTCTAAGATGTTACAAATGCAATCTCTTTGGACATGTTATGAGTAATTGCACAACTATGTCATTTTAGAAAAATTAATCTTATGGTAGTCTACAAGTTGATAAAGAATTTGATACTAAGTGACTAAGATATGGAGGCCTAAGATTAATAAGTCTATGTTTGTTCAAACGGCTCTACATTCTAAAGAAAAGGACTTGTGGATAATTGATAGTGGTTGTTCTAGACACATGACAGGAGATAAAATGAAGTTTAACAAATTGATTAACCACAAAGGTGGTAATGTTAGTTTTGGTGATGATTCTTCAAGGAAAATTAAAGGTTTGGGTTCTTTGATGCTTAGTGACAAAATGTCTTTTCATGATGTGTATTATGTTGATGGATTAAAGTACAATCTTCTAAGTGTTAGTTAAATTTGTCATCATGGTTATGAAGTTTTTATGACCATGGTTGTCAAATCAAATTAAAATCTAGACATTTGGTTGCATTAGGTAAAAGATCTAAAGGGAATGTATACAATTTAAAAGATATCACAAATACTAACAATCATGAAGATGTTTGTCTTATGGCATAGGTGAATGAAAGTTCGTTATGGCACAAAAGGCTTGGGCACTTGAATTTTGAAAACATGGTAAAAGTTAGTAAGCATTAGAAAGTAAGAGGTATGCCTTGTATAAGTAAGCCAAAGAATGTTATTTGTGAAGGGTAACAACATGGTAAGCAAACAAAGGCTTCTTTTCCTTCAAAAGAATATTTTTCTTCTACACCATTGCAAATAGTACATACTGATTTATGTGGTCCTACAAGTACAATGTCAATAAATGGGCCAAATGTTGTAACAAAAGCTCAAGCCATCAACTAATGTCACAAACACCAGACTTACCCAGATCCACAAGATGCAATTAAGCCATGTCATGAACCCCAAAGGAGGTCTTCACCACCAAGTCAACATAAACAATTTGCGATTGTGTAAAATATAATAGTTTTTAAAGATTTTTTAAAATTTTGATTACTTATAGTAATATTAAATTTTAAAATAATTTATTATTTTAATATGTATTTGTAAGCTTACTATTTTACAACTTTTAAACATGACAACATAAAATTATAAAGATCATTAGTATCCTAACATATGGCTCTATTATCATGCTACGAGTCTTATAGTTCTAATTAAGTCAATCACAAGCCTAACCAATAACATCAAGTCCTAAGGCAGTTCAAAAGGAGCTCATAAGAAGTGAATGTAATGAGCAACTGGAACAAAAAAAAACAAAAATAATCACAATGGAAGTTTCTGGATTAGATTGTGAGATGATGGATCATGTAGTGTGATTTGAAACCTTGATGAAAAACTTTGTTCACACAAATGTAATCTAGTTGCAATGCAATCCTATGTATTCTGAAAATCTAATAGCTATGACAAAAAGAACCAACTCAAATCCTTGAATGGACTAGACTTAAACAACATGCACTAAGCTTTAACCAATGTGTTATGTTTATAGACCCTGCTTCATATCTTAGTTCCATTTTTTTTAACTATTTCCATTGTTAGGATCTACTAGTCAGACAACATAAACTTTATTTTAAGAGGACGAATTTCCCCTTTTCCCCTTGCATGAAGTAGAATCTAGGCCCAGTCATTGGAAAGAAACTTGAAGAGTAATTTGTCATCCTCCATGTCCAAGCTAGCTTCCTCATTCTCCTGTGCCAACAATTGGAGGGTAGTAGTAGCAGCATGAGTAACTTTAAGTCCAAACTTGGAGAAGGTGAAAACCCCTCCTCCAAAGCTTTGACCCTTTCCTCCAGGTTCATGTAATGCTCCTCCACTGCCTCAGTCTCCTCTTTATGCTCCTCAACCTTCTTGGCAGCAACCTCCTTCATTTTCTGTCCTTGTGGTTTATCCTGCAGCACCTGTGGGTTAGAGGAGATCTTCGAATTTTCCTTAACAGGGGAAGAAATGGTAATTGAGGAATTATCCTTTTTGCTCATCTCATCATAAAAAGTAATAGGTTTAAGTGAGAAGCTGGCTAAAACATGGGTTGTCTCAGTATTCCTTTCTTTACCATCTGACACTTGAGTTTGAGAATCATCCATCAAAATGTTCCCAGAATTGAAACTTTTCCCCCCCTCCTCATTATCTTCATCCTTTTTGGAGTTGGAAATATTTTCCTCCTCCCTTCTGTCACTCTTATTGCTTGAGCTATCTTCTTCAACTTCCTCAACAGGGTATCTGATGGACTTATGCTTAACCCTAGCCTAGGACTGAGCTAACCTACCAGACCTTCTTCTTGCTTTTCCCTCAATATCCTCACCAAAATCCTCTCTAACAACCTCAACCACCTTATCAACTTTAATTTTCTTGTATCCCTTTTGTTCTAGGGCTATGTCAGGTTTTTTCTTTTTCTTAGTATCCTTGCTAGGAGATGGCCTAGGAGTATAGATTTTCATCCCCATTTGGAGCTTGGGGGGGAAATCAAACTATGGCGAGGGTTTTCCACTACAACCTCTCTGGGGGGACACAAAGCTAAGTGGAACTGATACATACGAAAAATTAACCCCTAATGAATAATGGTGAATTTACTCTCTTTTTTCCTAATATCATTAATCATATCCTCAAATGAATGCAGAAGGAAAAATGGAATGGAAATGAAATCCCTATTTCTAAAGTGATTCAACAAAGGAAAATGATAATAATAGCACACTCCAAACTTTCCTTCCAGTGTGAGATACTTCATCAAGACCAGACACACATCATCCTAGGGCTTAGGTAACTTATCCCTTTTAAACCCTCCTCTGTAGCGAATCGGCTCCTCATTCTCCACAAAGAAGTTATTCATGCTAGCCTCATCCAAGATTTTAGTGACTTTCTTCCATTTTTTGCCCTTCACTGTGAGTCCTATTGCCATGGCAATTACCTCCTCTGTGACTTGAAATGTAATGTCATTGATTGTAACCTTCCTATCGTTCCAATTATTCACAAATTGTAACACACAATTTTCATCGTACCCAGCCATGGACATCATATAGGGAAAAAAACCCCCTTCTTTTAGAAGATACCAGGTCGCCATCCTGTCCTTGAAGTTCTCTAATCTCGTTGGTTCCAACTGATTCAGATCACCTCCCATTTCAATTCCTCCACTATCCAGCCTCTCTTCCTCAAAAATACATATCAGAACTTTATCACTTTCAAATTCTCTATGGCTACTCTCTTGCTTAAATCCTTTGAGGAAATAGGGATCATAATTATAGACCCATGTATGATGTGCTCCAGAATCCCATAACATCTTATTATGAGATTCATGGGTATTAAAAAACCTAATTTTCTCTCCCTGTCAATTTCTGACATTCCAATCCATAAAATCTATCTACTTCCTTTTCGAGAGTGATTCAAAGCTTGCAATGAGTTTCCATAATTATGAAAAGATAATTAACTTAATTCATCATTACTCCACTTGTCATTTGTACGGCCACGTCTGTCTCTTATTTCCAAAACGCTAAAGTTTAATTTAGCGACAAAGTTCTCCATCTTGCCAAATTTGGCCTTACTTTTAAATTTAGTGATCACCATTTTGAATTTTGCCACCTTTTTCCTTAGATATCAACATCATTAGATTTTCGTTGATATCAACTAAATTTTCCCAGCACGTGATTGCCCTAATGTTAAACCCCATGGCAGCCACAAAATCTACCACTTGATAACCCTCCCGATAGATATGTTGTAGGTGGACTATTGTCATTTCCTCCAATATATTTTTAATATCCAGGATGATATTTCTAATCTTCCATCCCAATTTTGCCTCCCCCTTTACCCAATCGATCACTAGTTTGGAGTCCCCTTGTATAGTTAACTCTAAAATGTTTCTTTCCCTAGAGAGATGAAGACCCCATAATAACATTGTAGCTTCTGCTATATTATTGCTACCAATCTCCACCTGGCCTGCATAAACCAATAGTACATCACCATTCCTATCTCTCAGCACACCTCCAACCACTCCTTGTCCTCCTTTTGCAGCTCCGTCAAAATACAATTTATACTGTGTAATGGTGGGTGGTCTCCATATTTTCTGTTGTCTCCTCCTCCTAGCGAAGTTATCAAATAGGAAGAAATCCTCTTGACAACCCCAATTCTTAGCCACAATGCCTTCAAGTCTTTTGGGTTCTTCCTTTGACATCTTGTATTTAGCTACCCTTAGATTTTCCTTCAACAGTTTGTTCATCACTCAAAAAACCACTTCAACCGTCCTATTTTCATCCCTGAATATCCTGTTATTCCTTTCTTTCCATATGTGCCAGCATACATATGGTGGGATAATCTTCCATAAAAGGATTAGTCTTGGATGATGGAATGGGCAATCCCAATTGTCCACAAACTATCCCAAGTTATCTTTCATGACCCAAGCCACCCCCAATCTTTCCTAAACCTTAGTCCAGATGTCAACCGCAAACTGACATTCAATGAAAAGGTGGTAAATACTTTCTTCCTTTTGTTCACAAAGGCAGCAATGCTTTGTTATGTAGAATCCCCTTTTTTTTTCAAATTATCAATTGTTAAAAAATTTCCATGTTGAACCGTCCACCAAAAGAAATTAATCTTAGGTATAAGGTTACTAATGCATACCTTGCTCCACGTAGTTGGGCATAGTTCCTTATTGAACATTAAGGTATAAGCATATTTGACAGTGAAGTTTCCATTCGGAGTTAAATCCCAAGCCATGATATCCTCCTATGGCAATAATGGGAGTCTCAGTTCCTTTATTAGTTCTTCCAGTTCCTCTATGAGAATAACTATCTCTCGCAAATAGTCCTCCTTATACAACTTCTTCCATCTCCTCCCCTGATCAATGTAGTCTCCCACTTTAACCCCTCTGTCCTCCTTAAGGAGTTCCATTAAACCACTATAATTACTTAAGGCCAGCGGTTTCCCATCCATCCACCTATCTTCCCAAAACCTTATATTGAAGCCATTTCCCACAATCCACCATAATCCTTCTCTTAGCAACCCTCTATTTCTAACAATGTTCTGCCAGATCTTTGAACCTCCCGGGAGGTCATTATTATATAGGTTCCACCAAAAGAAGGTATTAGACAAATATTTAGCTTTCATAATATTGCTCATCCCATGTTTCCTTCTGCAAGTCTCCATCCAATTTTTGTGAGAAGAGCTTTATTAAGGTCTTTCATTCTTCTAATCCCAAGCCCCCCCTTAGCTTTTGGTTTACACACCTCCTCCCAATTGACCAGATTCAATTTATTTTTCTCTTCAATCCCTGACCACGGGAAATTCCTTTGAATTCTCTCAATTTTCTCAACCATATTTAGATTAATCTTAAATATGGATAAGAAATAAATAGGGATTCCTTGAAGAGCAGTAGTAATTAGTTGTTTTTTTTCGCCATTGCTTAATATCTTCCCTTTCAACCCTGCAAGCTTCTTTTGAATTCTCTCCACTATTGTATTCCAAAATTCATTAGAAACCTCCTTGGTAGTGAGGGGGAGGCCTAAATAAGTGTCTGGGAGGCAAGCGGATTGGCAATCCAAGATTTTTGTAATCCTTCTTTGAAGTGAAGAATCAGTGTTAAAGAAATAAATCTTTCTTTTATGGTAATTCACCTATTGCCCTGAGCTTTCTTCATAATTATGTAAAATCATTTTCCAAGCTTCAGCCTCCATGATTGAAGATTCCCCAAATAGGAAGGTATCATCCACAAATTGTTGTATAACCTCAGCTTCAGCATTAGTGGCTAGTTTAACACCTTTAATGCAGACCGAATCCACTAATTTACAGAATGACCTTCCCAAGATTTTTGCTACCATGATAAACAAGTAAGGTGAGAGTGGGTCACCCTGTCTTAAGCCTTTTCTTACCATTATGTTACCCCATGGGGACGCATTTAGTAGGATAGAGTACTGCACTGAGCTCACCATCAACATGATCAGGTTTATAATCCTATTGTTAAATCCAATTCTTTCTAGTACATCCTGAAGGAAGTCCCAATTGACCTTATCATAAGCTTTGGAAATGTCCAACTTGAATGCCATTCTTGGTTGCCTACTCTTTTCCATTGAATGGATAAACTCATGGGTTGTAATAGCCACATCAAGGATCTACCTTCCTGGCACAAACCCCTTATGAGGACTACCAATAATTTTTTCCAAGAAAGGCTTTAATATGTTCACTAAAACCTTGGCAAAGACCTTGTAGATAGTATTCCATAAACTTATAGGTCTAAAATCATTCGAATTTAGAGGATTGGAATTTTTTGGAACTAGGGCAGTAAAGGTCTTATTTATGCTCTATAGTAGTTTACCTATTTTGAAAAAATCCGTAGTCGCCCAAATTACCTCTGATTTGATCACCTTCCAGAAATGCTGAAAGAAAGTAGGTGGGAAACCATCGAGGCTCGATGCCTTGAAAGCTTTCATTAAGAACACTGCCTTTTTCACTTCCTCTTCCATGATCTTACCAAGGATCAGATCATTTTCCTCTTCTCTTATACTCCCTGGGATTGAATTAATCAAACTTCTCCTGATCACCTGGTTCAGAGTGACATAGTTAATTCTATACATTGTTTCTATTAAGTTGACTTTTTTCTTCACATTAGAAGCTTTGATTCTTGTTACTTAATCTCATTATTTTTTGATTGGCAAGGATTCCTCTAAATAGAAAAGATTCTAAATAGTCTATAGAGTTCCTCCAAGGAAACAACACTAAGTATAGGTGTAAGAAAATAACTCTTGATTCTTAATCATAATCTCATGAACTCTTTGAGCAACAATCTATAGATAAGTAGGAGATATTTTCCATAAAAATTCAAATTATGATATTTCTATCAGGATTCAACTATGTAGTTTTTTAAGTCAAACTTATTGCCCCATATTTCATGGATAGTGGTTCATAAACCCATCTCTCATGAGAATGAATGGAACACTCAACAAGCATTTGATCTAGATGATGCTCATAGAGGTGAAGTGTCAAGACTTTCTAGGAGGCTCCAGCTTGAGTAAATTTAACCATGAAGTTTCCTCCATGGTTATTATATCCACTCTTCTTACAAGCACATTTTCAAAGTTTTCACATATGCCTTATTAACCATTTACTAGGAAGCCCCTTAAGTTTATCAACCATCTATACTCAAACTCCACCAAATTTACAAACCATAACCTTCACAATATAGACATTCTTCAAGTCTATTGATATCAATAAAGAAAAAGAAAATAAAAATGAACCAAAACTATTTTTTAAATAGTTCTCTAACTTATTTCTATCATACTACTCTTAATTGCCTTGATTGCCTCAACTAAACCACTCAATAGATATTAATGCTTAAATGGCCCCACTATAATAGAAACAAATTAGAATCAAATTATACAATTTATTCATTACATTACTCAATACATAAAGAAAACCATTTTCAATGATCCAAAAACTAATAAAAACAAAGATACACTTAGTGTTCATGATAACAAATAGATTTTTTTCTTGTGTTGTATCATGTCTGTTTCATATTTCTTAATTTTTTGAGCTCTAGAAGATTTGGGTGAGTAAGTATGTGTGATAGTTTTGGATATATATTTATTTAATAAATTTTGAATTTATTTTGACTGATTTACTATGTCAAATTTTTATATAATATTTTTTAAGGAAGAAAAGGTGTGTGGAATCACTTCCTACACTAATCTTTGAGAGGACGATTATGAAAATTCAACTAAGTATTGCAGAGCTCTCAAAAAATGCATAATAATTTAATCAAAATAACAAGGAACTCATAACACAATGATTACTATGGGGAAACCCTTTCGAGAGAAAAAAACCCACCCTCCAAAACCCACACAATGTATTCTCAGATTTGAAAGATTACAATACACTTGCAATGCAAGTTTTTACAGGAGTGCATCACCACAACTTGAACTCAAACTCAAACTTAGTGAAACTCCTTCTAGCACTAGTCTTGCAAACTGAACTTGATGATTTAAACACCTCCCCAAGCCCTCCTTTTATAGTGATTTGCCACTCGGAAACCATTTGTGGTTTTACAAAACCATGGGCCAAAACCATGGGCAAAACAACCATGCCACAAGTGACATTTTCATGAGCATAATGATATTGACATTATTTGAGCCTAATGAGAATTTTAAAGGACATATTCTATTTGACCACTCGTTTCACTCTATACTCTACTTCACTCTAATTTCTTGTATCATTTGAATTGGTTTAGTGGTAGAAAATTTGTAATCTAACCAAAATCAATGTTAAAATTAATATTAAATAAATTGTACACACAATCAAAATATAAGATATAATTTTAAAAGCTTAATTCAAAAAGGAAACATTTTAATAAAAATAATTTAATAAGTATATAATGAGATTTGTTTATAAAAATAATTGAACAATCAAATTCTAATGTTCATTAATATTTAAAGTGTCAAATATTTGTATTTTTAGTCATTTATAAATTAGTTCATTAAATCATATGTAAGATTGTTTTAATTTTACTTTTAATATTTATCTCATAGAATATGTTAATCTATTAATATTATTACATACTATTTTATTCAATGGTTATTTATATTATTTTACCAATTTAGACATAGAACAACTAGGAATAATCCATAGCTCTTATGAATTTCACGCTCAATAGATTCTCTAATTCTACTTTCACCAAGAAGGCAACATACAGATACATTTTTCTCAAAAAAAATTAATGGGCTTGACACAAGAAGCTATAGAAAAATGATGCATGATAAGGTCATTGTCAAGTTTGGGCATGTTTGCATATGTCCAAGTGAAATTGATCTTCTTCTCACAGAAAAACTAAGTGAATTGTTCATTTTCTTTAGTTGACAAAGATTGAGCTAGTTGTATAATTTTTGGAGACTCTTTAGTGTCAAGATTGATAGGCTACGCGAGATCAATCAACATTGGTGATCTATCTTAAAAATAACTGGGAAAACTACCAAGTACCTCATCCTCGAGCAACTCAAAGAGGTTTTCACCCTTAGATACATCTTTATTTTTAGGCTCTAACACTACCACAAAGTTTTTTTCACCATCACAACACCTCTTTTTCATTTTTTTAAAAAAATTTGTGACTAACATACTCAATATCTATTTCTATCATGGTGATAGTTGGTTCATTGGTGGAAGAGACTATAAGCTCAATGGTGTTAAGGTAGTAAGTGATCTCATAGTCATTTTGAAAGGATAGTAGCTCAAGTGATTGACTTTGTATAGACCAATCAATGAGATTGAGGTGCATGAGTGATGGTGAGGTGAACGATTTAAGGTTATTAATGTGAAGGAAACTATCTCTAGTGACAAGGGAGTTAAAATATATGAGAAATTCTTCAAAGGTACCAAAATTGGGGTAAACCCTAGGAAAATTAGTGTGATCCACTAAAGCAAGTTGAGAATCCAACTCATCAAATCCTATGAATGACTCATCAAATATTTTGGTTTGGTTAGCATCTAGGCATGTATAAAATCTATCCTTAACTCATGAGATGCAACTAAAAGAGAATCCCATTTATATTCATTAGAGTTAGTAATTTGGTCATGCTTTATAAGGCGAGCAATGTTCTTTCTGATCGGTCTCTATTAGGATCTTTGGCATCTAACTCATTGGAAGGTTCTGCTTCAGAGTCACTAGCAGTGGAAGGTTCTTTATCATAGATAGGCAGATTGTCATTAACAACATAGCCAAACCAGTAGTTTCTTTTCTTTTGCATCCTTTATTGTAATTCATGGGTTTAGTAAGAGCATATTTACTATCAGTTAAAGGTCCATAACCCAAATAACCCATATTTCTAAGGAACTCATAGTATTTTACACATCTCTTAGGAGAAATAAGAGTTGTAAGCATGATCTTATCAGATGTCTCTTCTTCCTATAAATTCAATCTCTAATAGCTTGATCTTCCTTTTCATCTTCTAAAGGAAATGAGGACTAGACAAAAGTGCCATGGATTTTTAGCTAAAGATGAAGGTTTCATGTTTTCAAATGGTTTCCCATAGGAACAAGGGGAAACTAGAAGCACAACAATTAAGTCGAGATTATATTCACCCATACCGATGTTCATCATCTTAATCCTATTCTCACAATTAGAAACTGTGGTTCTAGCCTCATTAGTAGCTCTATTGTTTCAAACCAAGGATTCAACACTGCTAAGCATGTTAATTGACATAGCATTGTCCATATGGATAAAAACTTATGTACCTTTGAAAGGGATTTTGATACATTGATGATAAGTAGATGAGATAGTCTACATGTCATGTATCCAAGGCCTTCCTAGCAAGATGTTATATGCTAGTGAGATATCAAGAACTTGGAACACCACATATTTCTCTATAGGTCTCACTCAAATAGGAAGCATAATTAAACCTTTAGAAGAGTGTTCAACTTCATCATAAGCCTTGATAGTGATATTCCTTCTAGGGACAATATAAAACTTAGAGATATCAAATTGTTGCACATCATTAAAGGAAATGATATTTAACACCTCACCATTTTCTATCAACACATGTTTGACTTGGAATAGATAGATTTGAACCTCAAAATGGAGTGCAAGGTTATGTTGATGGCTAAGTGCTTTTTCATCTTCATCATAAAATGTTAGGTAATTTGGAGTGGAGATGTGGTTGACCATAGGTAGGAACTTATCTGCATCACTGTTAGTAGGGACACTAGATATTCATAGTGCCTTCTCTAAGATCTCCTTCTGTAAAGGAGATAACTCTACTGGCTCAAAGGTGGAAATCTGTGTGCCTATATGTTGAAATTGATCCATAAGGTCTTAAGTGGACTTAGTATTAGTAGATGTTTTCTTAGATGAGGAAGACCTTACTTGCTTAGTGTGAGCTTGTTTGGACATATTTGTAGCCTTAATCTACATCCTTAGGTTGGCTCCTAGTAATGGAATTTATTATTTCACCATTAGAAGATGTGGTGAGACCAATAAATCTCATGATAACCTTAGGTTTTTCATCATCAATTTCATAGTTAGGCTCCTCATCATACTATAGTAGCATCATGCAAATGCTCTCATCAATAGGTTTAAGTATGTGAATAACATTCTTAATGTTGGTGTAGGTATGTACTTGATCTTATCATCATGATTTTTCTTGTTTTCATTTGATCTCTCACCTTTTTCATACTTAGGGAGAGGTTCCTTGAAAGCCTTAGGATTATAGTTTTTAACTAGTCCATTGATACCAACCTTTTCTTCATTATTAAGATATTGTATAACTTCCTTAAGCTTGAGACAATTATTATTGTTGTGACCTTTGTTCCTATGGTAGTTGCAATAGTGATCATATATCCACCAAGGTGGTTTAACAATGGGATCATAAGGCATTGAATTTTCTAGTAGCATAATGATCTTATTAGCAAGCAATGTCTTTGGAATAACTCATAGGACTTAGCGAAAGGAATGATATGACACTTGGGCTTAGATGGTCATGTAAAATTACTCTTGTTGGAATCATTTGTTTTCGTAGCATCTTTTTGTTTAGTAGCTAGAATATCATTAGCCAAGTTGAAGATAGGATCTTTGGTTATAGGAACATCAACTACCCCATCATTAACAACATACTTTGTTGTGTTCCAAGGTTTTCCTTTGTCTTTGTCATTCCCCTTGCTATTAATTTTATCCTTATTCAAGACTATTTCCCCCTTCTTAATAAAAACATTCTCTGTGTGATACACACTTATAATCATGTCTTTAAAAGCGATAAAAACTTGTTTTCTAAGATCATAATGTATCTCAAATACAAGAGTGCTAACAAATATGTCAATTTCTTCTCATTTTCAGGAATTTTTCAAGGGTATGTAGCATGTAAATTTCTCCATCCTTGCCAGTATCTAACAAAAGGTTCTTATTTTTGTTTGACGTTGCATAAGTTCAACATAGTAACAAGATATTTATGTTATAAGAATAATGTTGTATTAACCTTTGTACAAGCTCATCAAAATATTTTAGAGGAGGGGTAATCTTTCTAAACCACTCAATGGATTTTCCATTCAAACTTTTTGGAAAGAGTCACATGAGGTATGTATCTTCTTGCATGAGCTCCATACTAAGCACATATAATTTCCTAACATGATCATGTGGATTCCAATTTCAATCATATTTATCATATTTAGGAATCTCCACATCTCTTGGAAAAGGAAGACACTAGTACATTTGAGACCATTTTTCGACCATTATTGGTCAAAAATTTGACCCAATTTTCGACCAAACTTCGACCAACTTCGACCAACCCATTGGTCGGAATTTTTCCGGTCAAAATTTTGACCAACCTTTTGGTTGGTCAAAATTTCGACCAATACGTTGGTCAAAAAACCTCCATAGCCATGGTGCAAGTTCTGCCAGGAATTGGTCAAAATTTCGACCAATGAAGGTCAAAAATTTTGACCAATAAAGGTAGAAATTTGGACCAATGAAGATCAAAAATTTTGACCAATGAAGGTAGAAATTTCAACCAATGAAGGTCAAAAATTTTGACCAATGAAGGTAGAAATTTCGACCAATGAAGGTAGAAATTTCTACCAATAGGTAGGTGCAAATTTTTTTCAGGCATTCTATAAAACAATCACATGCCTTGCATATGATATGACATTTTGCATGCATCCTGCACTCTCTCATCCGGCTGATGATGGATTACAGAGAGTGATCTGAAACCATGATGCTAAAAAACACACACAATCAAATCCAAAATGAACTTGCATTACAAATGGATTGTGGAAATCTGATATTGTTAATTTTGCATGCATGTCTACTAGGACAAATATATGTTTAAGTTGTCATTGTCCTGGTAGACATGCATGCAATTTTACCAATATCAGATTTCCACAATCCATTTGTAGTGCAAGTTCATTTTAGATTCGATTGTGTGTTTTTTAGCATCATGGTTTCAGATCACTCTACGTAATCCATCATTAGTCGGATGAGAGAGAGTGCAAGATGCATGCAAAATTTCATATCATACACAAGGCATGTGAACTATTTTATAGAATGCTTGAAAAACACTGATAGTAACTAATATGAAAAATATATAATTAGTTATATGATTGAGACAAATCATGTACCAGTGAGTTGGTCAAAATTTTGACTAGATAAATTTTGACCAATGGGTTGGTCAAATTTGGTCAAAATTGGGTTGAAAATTTGATCAATGAAGGTCAAAAAAGGAACCCAAATGCACTAGTGCAAGTATGCTCACCAAGTTGACTCTTTAAGTTCGGTCATCAAGTCACCCCACCAAAGTGCCTCATCAAGGTCAGTCTTTAGGTCCGCTCATCGAGCTTGCTCACCAAGTCAGCTCGCCATGTCATGTCTCTAAGTGGCCTCGCTAAGTCGGCTCGCCAACTTGCCCCACCAAGTTGCCACTTTAAGCCCACTCACCATGTTAGATCACCAGGCCGACTCCCCAAGTTAGCTCGCCAAGCTAACAATTGAAGTACACTCACCAAGTCGACTCTCTAAGTTCTCTCACCAAGTCTGCCCCCTAGGCCAACTCTCTAGGTCAGCTCACCAAGTCACCCCCACCCAGTCACCTCAACAAGTTGACTCATTAAGTCAGCTCACGAAGTCGACTCACCCAGTGGTTTTACCACCTTGCCCCAGTAAGTGGGCTCACTCAGTGTGCTTATGAAGTTGCTCCATAGAGTTTCTTCTCTAAGCTCGCTCACCATGTAAACTCACTTGGTCGGCACACCAAGTTGACACTTTAAGTTTTCTCATCAAGTCACCCAACCAAAGTGCCTCATCAAGGTCTAGTCTTTAAGTACACTTAGTAGGTCAGCTCACCAAGTCACTTCACAAAGTCGCCTCACCAAGTGGCCTCGATAAGTTAGCTCACTAACTTGCACCACCAAGTTGCCACTTTAAGTCGACTCGCCATATCAGCTTGCCAGGCCGACTCCCATAGTCAGCTCGCCAAGCTGACAATTCAAGTACGCTCACCAAGTCAACTCTTTAAGTTCACTCACCAAGTCCGCCCCCTAGGTTAACTCTCCAGGTTAGCCCACTAAGTCACCCCCACTGAGTCACCTCAATGAGTTGACTCTTTAAGTCAGTTCACCAAGTCTACTATTCAAGTACGTACGCCAGGTCAGCTCACCAAGCTAGCCCACCAATTCATGTCACTAAGTCACCTCACCAAGTCGGCTCACCCACATGTCCCACCAAGTCCCCAAGTCTGCTCGCCAAGCTGACAATTCAAGTGCGCTCACCAAGTCGACTCTTTAACTTTTCTCACCAAGCCCATCCCCTAGGTCAACTCTCTAGGTCAGCTCACCAAGTCACTCTCACCCAATCACCTCAATGAGTTGACTCTTTCAGTCAGCTCACTAAGTCTACTGTTCAAGTACGCATGCCAGGTCAACTCACTAAGCCAGCCCACCAAGTCATGTCACCAAGTCGATTGTTTGAGTACGCTCACAAAGTTGACTCTTTAAGTTCGCTCATCAAGTCACCCCACCAAAGCACCTCATCAAGGTCAGTCTTTATGTTCGCTCACCAAGTCAGCTCGCCAAGTCGCTGCACCAAGTTGACTCACCTCTCGCCTCATCAAGTGGACTCGCTAAGTCGGCTCACCAACTTTCCCACCAAGTCAACTATTCAAGTATGCTTGCCAAGTTGACTCTTTGAGTTCAGTCATCAAGTTACCCCACCAGAGTGCCTCATCAAGGTCAGTCTTTAGGTCTGCTCATCGAGCTTGCTCACCAAGTCAGCTTGCCATGTCGCGTCTCTAAGTGGCCTCGCTAAGTCGGCTTGCCAACTTGCCCCACCAAGTTGCCACTTTAAGCCCACTCACCATGTTAGATCACCAGGCCGGCTCCCCAAGTCAGCTCGCCAAGCTGACAATTGAAGTACGCTCACCAAGTCTATTTCTGATTCATTGTCTACAGCTTAAAACAGGAATACATCTACTAAACAAAATACAAATCACTCAACAAATTTGAATGTGGTAGAAGAGTGATCAACAACATAGTGAATCGAGTCTATAGGTTTGTGGCATTGACGGCACTTGTTGGTTTGAGAAGAGATTCAAAAGGAGGCCTGGTTGAGGATGCATTTCAATAGCAAGCAAGAGCGAAGACATGATGCATGCATCACTCTGATGAAAAGACTGGCAACGAATAACATGCAAACATATGCTTATTTTATAAACTTCAATGAAATCTATTTTCTCCTGATCAGATCAAAAGACTGCAAGACATCACTCAAGGCATTCGCATCATGATCTTAGCCAAATTACAGGAAGTCATTGTAATCAAATTACTTTCTTTCAATATAATGGGAGGAATCTCCTTTCACAGCAATTCACCAAAAACAAAAAACTCAAAACATGTAGAAAAAAGAAAGTAGAGAATGCCATTTAAAGAACTTTTTCAGTGTGCTGAAGAAAGTTGGTAGGCAATACGGTACAGAACTAGATTAAACATATACCCACCATTTTAATCTCAAACAAGACATCCACTGAATTGTTATCCTATTTTAAAACAAAATCAAGATTCATGAAACTACCAATTTAAAAGGTTAATAGTGCATTCTATCCATTAAGCAAAGTGCAACTTGAGATAAAATTGTTTGAAAAGTAACCTTCTAGAACACGTGTAAAATGAAATGTACACTTTCTACCAAGTTTGGATCAGGGATGTTCTACTTCTAGATGAAGAGGTTTTGCAAGTCTAAAATAAAACTACAGCTCCAAAATCAATGACAATTTTTTTGTTTATAGTGTTACTGCTGCCACAAACATAGGAAAGATACATAAGAATATGCCCACTATTTAGAAACATCAGACAGTAAGACACAAGATCTTGAAGGGAAAAGAAGAGGAGGTTCATAGAATTAAAATTACAATTAACGAAAAAAAATCATTTTGGCATATATGTGAAAAAGGAAAACTCGCACAGTCTAAGCCAAGGATAAATTCCATTTTAATTTCAGGCTGGGCATAAAATGCATTCACCAAGCACAAATGATTAAATAATATCTGGAGCAAGTCTTGATCTATTTCTCTAAATTTAATAAAATTTGATAAAATTTGATAAAATTTGAACCCATCATCCAAAGAAGAGTCTTGCTAATCAACATGATGTACTTGGAGATTACCATTATCTCTACTTGTCTGATAAAAATATCTGGCAAGCTTTAGACCCAATAAGAAATAATCATCCCAGGCCTCAGCAATTCTACCAAAAAGATCTATGTGCGCACACAACAAATCCAACAAGACAGAAAAGTTCTTTCGAAACACTTTATGGCATAATGTAACAAGGAAATGAAAGTTTTCCACTATTTCCTCTAGCATTGCAGATACTATGGAGGATGCAAATGCAGTTGTTGCACCAGATTTCCTCTCACAATCTATATTCTCTACAAGTGACAGCACTTGGGAAAGAGATCATTGAATAGTAGGATTTCCTTTTCCCAAAAAGTGAGTATCTATTGATTCCAAACTGGATCTCACTTGCTCTTTGGATAATATGCCTTGGGAAAAATGAAGCAAACTTCTCAATGGACTCCATTCACAAAGAAAATCTTCTGAACCATGATCGGATTGATATACTTGATTGATTTTTGGAAGCAAAGTAGTCACAATTGTGAAAGATAATGACCTTGAATTAGCCTGTGAGAGGAAATATTCACTTGTCAACATAAGGATCTGACTTCAAACTCAGAATGAACTATATGAGGAAGAACAGATACACACTTGAGCCTACAAAAGAAAGTTCATCACACTGGCCACATAGAATGAAATCATTGTTCGGTGGGCAAGCTTCTGAATTTTGGAACTTGACTCAACAACTCTAAGGAACTTTTGCAAGACACAGATCACAAGAGGGATAAAATGTGGAGGTGAAAGATCTGCATAATTTTTAATGAGTAAGTTATTAATCAAAAATAAAAGAGTAAATGAACAGACAAGAAACTTTATTATACAGGCCCAACTAATAATTTTCACTTTTTACAATGAAATTGTGGTTGGTGTCAGACATCTGTTTTCCATAATTCATTGTGCATCAACAACTACTCATCAAAGGCTAAGAAAACCATGTAGTGTTTGGAACTAGGCTATTATTTTCTTCAAGTCAAAGGGATGAAATCATTTGAAGGAAAAAAATATTTTTTTAATAAAAATATAATTACTGCTACAGTTAAACCCAAGACAGACAAGTCATTCTATGATTCTAGATATTTTCCAATAAAAGAAACGGACAGACATGAAATGGACTGTCCACTCTAATTTGTGGAAGCTCCCCTGACAGTGCATTTGAAATATCTGTAGGTAACTCCAAAATTAAGTTGTGGGATCATATCAATGGTTGTTAGTCAAAATTTTCTCTTGAATAGGGTTGTGAGGATATTTTGTTAGCATTTGGTTCCTAATTTACTCAAGAATTGGGGTCTGATAATATTGTCTTACAAATTGTTTATTTTACAATGGAGTTGTATCTTCTATTTTATTCCTGACTAATAGAAGTTTATCTGACCCTGAGATGATCAAATCCACTTGATAAATGTTAATCTCTCTTTAATTTTTGCACTATTTTCTATATTAGGAATAAGTCAATTCTTGAACTATCTACAACTATTGATTGCCTTGTGTTTCTTTTTATTCCTGTCAGAGCCTTCATTCAACTCTATCTACCCTGCTTGTCATTCCAAAACATAAGGATTTATAATTTTTTCTCTATACACATTATCTGCCATCAAACTAGTATTTTTAATGTCCATTTTCCCATTCTCAATTTCCGTAATCTCCCTTTTTATTGATATTGGTAGAATCATGGTTGAGCCCCATGGTGCTGTTGATATCATATCAAGTGGTTGTGGATTCCCTTCAGGAGTAGTAATTCTATTTATTGGTACCAGAGGTTGTGATGGTAAAAATGGTGCCAAATGCTTCTTTACTCCTATAGGCCCCATACCAGAGTGTAGAATGTAGAATGTCTTCTAAAGATTGAGATGGCATACATCCACTCCAATTCAACTCAAGCTAGTTAGTCCAACCTGCACATTCATGTTTGCACCATCCATGTACACTTGACTATCATTGTCATGAATGATTTAACATATCTTATTTAATACCCTCTTCATACACACCATGCATTGAAGGATAGGTAATCATAAGTGCTACAAGGTTTCCTTATTTTCCTCTACATCCTTCATTTTCTTTAGCAACAGTTCAAACAACAACAATTTTCATTCCACACATTGTAGCACTTGCAGGATTCATTCCATGAGTTGAGATAGTAATGATAGAAATTTTGATGCCCATCTCCCCTTTCTTAACGATAAGCATATAACCTTTACAATATCAAGGAATGGAGCATCCTCAACATTAATAGTGCCTAATTTCTTTAATCCACTAATAAATGCTCCCGCCAAACCATGTACACATTCTACATTTTTTTTCAATCCTGCCAGACCATGATAGATTGCATACATAGAAGATATATTGTAATTAATGCCTGTATCATGTAGATATTTCTAGTGGCATTATATTGCTTGATGTGTTGCTCCCTTGTCTACATTTCCATCCTTAGCACAGGATTCCTATGGGAATCCACATTAACTCCAATAATCCTACCAGGCATCATTCATTTTTACTCTTAAGATGTAACCAAGCAATATAAATGAGGGGGCCCCATAGTCCAGGGGGACACCAAATCTTTGAGAAGACCCAAAGATGATATCCACCCCAAATTCCTCAGGAGGCTTTAGTATTGCTAGTCTAGAAAAATCAGAGGCCATGACAACCTTCACACCATTAGCATGAACATTCTTAACAAAATAAGAGTAATCAATAACTTCCCTCTCTATCCTAGGGTGCTGAACAAGCACCCCACAAACATCCTTGGAACTATAATCAAAGTACTTTAGATCAGATTTCATGACATTCAACCCCAACCAACCTACTCTTATATGGCACACATCAAATGTCTAAGGATGAGAGTTACTAAAAATGATAGAAGTCTTCTAATTATCTTTGGTTATATCATTACATATCACAATAGCCTCAAAACTAGTAGTGGCCTCGTCCAAAAGAAAATCATTTGACACGGGAGCCCAGTAAGATCTAATATCATGTTCTAGCTATTCAAAAAAGATTCTAGTATATCATGGAAACCATGTTAGGAGGGGACAAGGGATGACGATGGGGCTGAAACCTACGATAAATTATACTCTATTAAAAGTATTAACTTATTACAAATAGGGATGCACTTGCATTTAGGCACAATGCCTAGAGCTCACTGCTCAATTAAAAAAAAGTCTTACTACCTTACATATATGGACAACAACTCATAGTTCATAAAGTGCTTGATATCATCCTCTTCATGCATGTTCAATTTCATATAAGCTCATTGGATTCCACTCATTCCTATTTACAACATCATCGATGTATGGCTTGCATCCACACACACACCACACACACTTCAGTCATAAAAGATTACATTCATTCATATAATTCATCAACCTTGTAGAAGAAAAAAAGGAAATGATTAGAAATATGAAAACATCAGGAAAATAGATAAATTACAACATTTATCTAATGGCTTCAGTAGAGACTTGAAGCAGGTCATCTCCAAACCAATCTAAGTTCTCTTTATAGAATTCAATTGGGAAACTATCTGCCACTGGGGTCTTTTCATCATTCAACTTTTGAATTGCATTTACTATTTCTTATTCTGATACAGTTTAAATATTAATTATTTTTGCAATATCATCTGTAATCTTACTTTGAATTATATTTTTGCTTAGATCTCTTGCACTATGTCCTTGAAATGAGAAAAGTATCTTATAGAACAGCGAAAGTTCTTCTCTATCTCTTTAAGATCACTTAGCAATTTATTATCAGCTCATATATAGTCAACTTGTTCTCAGACATTCTTAACTTTCATACATCTAAAGAAGAGTTTTGAACTCTTATCGCCATTGTTAAGTCAATTATTGTTAACTTCCTATAGATTTGTCCTCCCTACTCTCAACCATGTTAAAGTCAGCTCCTACAATCCAAGGGATATATTGAAGCCCATATATCCATTTCCATAGCTCATTTCTCTCGTAATGTGCAATGGGAGCATAAATTGAGCACCACACAAACTTTTTATTGTCTTCTTCAATAACAATCTAGACAACCCTATTGTAAGGAGAAATTTAATGTCCGATTGCAAATGGTACCCATTTGTTTGATGTTTTCATATTGCAAAGGTGTGAGTGGTGGTGTAGGTAAGATTTGAACCTCATAATTATAATTTACACATTTAAAATCAGCACACTAAAAGAATTTTAAATTAACTACTACCAAAGTAATATACAGATTTTTCAAGGTAAGGTGAAACAAAATGTACCTGATAGGAAGGTCCCTCAGCTTCAGTAAGTGAACCATGTGTGAGTGCTTCTACTAAAAGACATCGATTAACAAAGTGGTAATTTAGGTACAATTCCAATTCATCCAAATTTGTGTCCAAGACACTCTGATAGTTGAAAGAGCATTGGGATGCAATGTCTACTGATTTGACTTCAATGCCAACTTCCATATTCATCCACAGCATTAACTCAATAGCTGCATTTACACCACCTCCCACCAGATGTGCTCCAATTAGAGCCTCCAAACAGAGCCTCCTAAAAACAAAAGAGAAAGAAACTATGTCAATTTCCATACATAAGAAAAACATGGACACTTGCAGAAACCAAATCAGTATTTACTTGAAAGATTGAAGGCTGTTCCTCATTAACATGTTCCCCATTTTCTTCAACCAGATCTATTAAAAAAAGTGGTCCTCTCAGATTATACAGGTAAGAAAACAAGCAACAAACCAATTTTGGAGGAAAGCCAACTCAAGCAAAGTTCAACTAGAATGTTGAATACAATTAAATAAAAGGATTAGGAAGAGGTTGAATACAATTAAATGCTAAAATCCATTGAATCAAATAGAATGGCACATTTAATGAAATGGCTGAAGGGTGTATAAGAGAAGTTGAAAGAAGTACTAAGTATGCACTTTTATCCTCTACAACACTACAGTAACCTAGGACAATGCCTCCAACCGGATAGAAAATAAATCAATGTTTGATAATGGCTGCATGGACCATACTGGACAACAATCACAAGTGCATGAGCTCAGATGGGAAGTTCAAATG
The DNA here is from genome assembly GCA_028749045.1 of Cupressus sempervirens. Lineage (NCBI taxonomy): Eukaryota > Viridiplantae > Streptophyta > Pinopsida > Cupressales > Cupressaceae > Cupressus > Cupressus sempervirens. Next base: position 346,704,519 of record CM053793.1, read on the forward strand.
GGTCAATCATTGAGTTGGATTGTATCAGGCAGAATGAGTACTCCAGTATGCAGATCAGTGATCAAAGGAGAAATTTTCAAACTTTCCCTTAGCTTCCATGGCTAGCCATACCTCGTCCAGGGTGGCATCACTCCATTCTAGGGTTGGCATTAGGTTTGGAGGACACATTCAGAATGGATCAGAACTACAGGGTGGACTAGAATATTTATAATCATTTAGCAATATCAGCTTAGGCACATAGAAGTTAATTTCTATGCAGCTTAAATTAAAACTTTGTGAACATGGACAGTCAATGATGCAGATTTTTTTTGCTGTCTCTTTATCCCCTGGGCCTTTTGTGGTGATTCCCGTGGTGGATTCTTTCTAGCATAAGATCTTCTCTTTGTATTGAACTTTTGGCAAATTAGTCTTTTAACTGTTGAATTGGCCTAGTGGGTCATCATATATTGTAACCTGGTCTTTTAGTAATTTATTTCCATTTTTCCTTGTCTTTTTTTCTACAAAAAAAGCATCAAAGCTTAGTTACAAGACTCGGGCTTGGCACTCAAACTCAAAATATTGATAAAACAATGAAATAAAAATATTTTATAAGAAATTGAGTCTTTTACTATGCAACCCTCATTTAACCAACTTTAAAGACATAATAAAATAATCAAATAAAATCTACATTGAATCAGTACCAAAGAAGATTTGAGTTTCGGGAAACAACATTTTCCTATATATACTCTCGCGAGTGTTCAGGTATAAAAGCTTGTGGAGTATAAAATCCATGGCATTAAAACAAAAAGAAGAAGTATCCTTAAATGGAAGATTAGAGTTGTAAAGGTGCCTTTTAGTGTCTTAGACTTTTGGCTTTAGTTTTTAAATTTTTTTCCTGTCTCCTGCTCATTTTTCCTAGCTGAATCTTACTATCAAGACTCGGAAAGTCTGCTCATAACCCAAACTCCAATATAATTGGATCAGAGTTATGATTACCATAATACCTGCTTGGTGTGCCACCAACAATATTTACTCTTCCCTTCAACATGGAAACCTAGATATATTTTTCTGTATGACCTAAGAATGTCACGTACTGCATTAGTTGAGTACTTACAGGCTTTGAAATGCCCATTTCTGACTTTGTTAGAGTCCACATGATTATTACAAGGGCTACTGGTGGCCATGTGTATTTAGCTTTTCCCCACTCCTTTAACTTGTCACTGTCGAACACCACCCATGCAATCCAAGTAAAGGAACCTCCCAAAATCAGTGTTAGGAGAGAGGGAAAGAAAATTTCAATCTACAAAGCATTTTTATTCTTAGAGAAATCATTGGCCCAAGCACTGACTGAGGATTCAAGTGTTACACAAAAGAAAAAAATCCAAAAGAAAACCCTTACACAGCTCTAGCTCCTTCGCACACTCAAACATCAATGAAATCAAAAATGTTTTTTCATATTGAAGTTAAGCCTGTGTTGGTTGAAATTTTGACCAACATGGGCTTAGATTTTTAAAAAGAGGATTTTTTCCTTCTCCAATCCGACCAACGTAAACCTTTTTAATTGATGGTCAAAAATTTTGGTCAAAAAATAAGGTCAAATGTAGTAGTGAGCCAAACAAGGAGGGGTTGTCAAACTATTCGTGCAGCTCATCTACTTTGCATTGTGTGGGCTATAGCTCCAATTCTACCTCACACGGCCAAGGATGCATGGCAACATATTCCATATACACATTTCAAGGAAGATGGCTCAGCATTAGAGTTTATTTTTGAAGCACAATGGCCAAGGATTAATGATGAATGGCTAATGCTGATGAAACCTAATGTTGAGTACTGGGAAAAAGTCCTTGAGATGAGAATAGAAATAAACAAATTCTTGGAGATGGCCAGAGGTGCAAGGCTAATAGGTGCAAGTTTAGATGCTAAGGTTTATTTATGTAGCTCTAATGTAAACCTGCTTCGAAGATTCCATGAGATGTCTATGCGAGGTTATGACACAGACAAGTTACATAGGATTTTTATAACTTCTCAGGTTGAAGTTCTAGCTTCAATGGAACACGCATCTAGTACTGGTGTAGCTTACACTAGAATCTATTCTTCACCAAGAGTTGGTGAATTGTGGATTGGGGTATCTCATGCAGATGGTGCCAAATGCAAAAGATGTTGGATCTACTCTCAGGTAGTTGGCTCATTTGTGGATCATCCCACACTTTGTGAGCGATGTTACAAAGTGATCTCAAATATTGATTCACCAAGTCCTAAAGTAGCTATGGTAGCCTAACAGTAATTTTATTAGCTCAATCATTCATCTTCTAAAAATCTAAATCTTGCAACCGTCAGTTTTAATAGCTCTATTTTCATTTTCAGATGTGCTAGCTTTTTATAACATTCATTTTTTCTATACAATTTGCAGCACCTTGCAACCTTCATGTGCTAATCTTGTAGCCTTTTGGCCTTTTTTCTTCTTCAGAAAGGTCTAAAAGACTCCACTCTATTGTTGACTAGGTGGATTCAGATTGATTGGGTTTCTTGATATAGAGAATCCAGAGGGAGGAGCTCAAATTCACCACTTTTGGCTGATACCCACATGCTGATCTGATCTATTCAAAGTGTATAGAGTTGAGAAAACTAAAACTTTGTAGGCAGTCATCAAGATTTATAAGTAGATTTCATGTTTTTTAGAGTTGAGATGTTTGTATTTGTAGGGGTTGGGTTTTGGTTTAAGTGTTGATTAGATATGAGCCTGAATTTGGGGTTAGTGGAATTGGTTTTGATATTAATTTGTAGGATCAGAAACATGGGCATGGAATTATGTAGAAGAAAGATTCAAACTTGTATAATTTTGTGTTTGGGAATTGATTTTAGTTTTTCATCTTCAAGCCACATGGTTGTGTTTCTTTGAGCAGCCAATTTTTGTATAACACATGTTCCAGGGTCTTCATGTTGGCTTGGAAGAGGCTTGTCCTTCTGGGGACTACTTTAGAACTATAAGCTTATCATGCAATCAAGCTCTGTTTGCTTGATGTATCATTCTTTTGTCTTTCTAAAAAGATTGTAGTAGTTTCTTTCCTCTTCCAAGAAGAAAACATATAGCAGAGTGTAGAGTTTGCTATTGCTATATATATGTATTATGTTACAACATCCTGGTGTGTCTGGTGGTCTACTAGTATGTGAGCTACCTAACTCTTGTAGTAGAGCTGGGTGTAAGCACCACCAAACATAGTAGAACCTAATATGACATTTTTACTATCCATGATAAGTTCAATTGGTATATATATTTAGATAATTCCTTAGAATATTGAGGATTTTGGATCATATTTCATGATATTTAGAATATATTTCAATATCTTTTGGATTATATTTCATGATACTTTTGATATCTTGAATTATATTTCAGGATATTTTGTATCATACTCCATCAGACCAAGATAAGCAAGACGAATTTATATTGTTCATTTCAAAATAGTTCTGAGAAAAAAAAAAATTCATTGTAGGACTTTTGAAAAAAGAACACTAAGTAGTTTGAGAAGATGATATATATGTTCTTCTGCCGTTTGAATGGACTTATTGATTCTTCTCTTTTCCTTCTTGGTATTGCTAATTGTTATGACTCTTGGAGGCGAAATAAAGTGTATGATTGATGCACATATGTATGTTTTCTTGTACTACAAGGATGGGTTTATCAACAATGGGCAATCCTCATGTGTACCACTAGGGTTCAGGTTTCATCCAATGAATGAAGAACTTTTACACTATTATTTGAAGAAAAATGTGTACTATGAGATCATTGACCTTCATGTTGATCTTAACGAGCTTGAACCTTGGGACCTCCATGGTATGGATTGATTTCTTCTTAATAGAATTTTCTTTAAGACTTGTTATCTTTGTGACTTTTTCCCCTAATTGTTATTTTGAAATGAACTAGAGAGATGCAAGATAGGTTCTTCTCCACAAAATGAGTGGTACTTTTTCAGTCATAAAGACAAGAAGTACCCAACAGGCACCTGCACAAATAGAACAACAACTATAGGGTTTTGGAAGGCAACTGGCCATGATAAGGCCATTTATATGAACTTCAAGAGGATTGGAATGAGAAAGACCTTAGTCTTCTACACTGGGAGAGCCCCTCATGGCCAGAAAGAAGAATGGATTATGCATGAATATCGCCTTGAAGATAATGAGAATACCCAAATAAATGTACGTTCTATTGTTCTCTTCCCTTCATTTATGAAGCTTCTCTAGCTACATACTGAAAAAGATATCATTTTCTGAAGTAGCTTAGCATAGTATGATCTACACTCAGTTATCACTTCAATCAACACTTTTCTTATGATTATTGATTCACATTGACTCAAAATTTATGAGGAAGAATTTACACTATGTCTTCTTGATAAGCACGTCACTGTTCATATTTGCACATAATGTATTGAAACTAAGCAACACTATGATCCAGCTATTGTGACACCTCTCTCAGGCAGCCGACAGAAATTAATCTATTAAGTTATAACTATTTTTTCCTTAAAAGTTTATACAATGCTATGGTACACAATGCGAAAGCAATATGAAACATACACATTAAGCAATGCAAATATAGTTTTGATTACTGAAAGCTTCCTTACTGTTCCGACGGAGGTTGCACTGAAGTTGTCAAACGCTGTTGGCACTGGCAGTAAAATGCTGTTGGCACGTAATCTTCAAACCCTTCCTCTGTTGGCACCACAAAATGCAATAAACGATAAATATTAACCGCACATCCACAACCTTTCTTCTGGTTGCGCAGAAAGATTGAAATTAGGGCACGACAAAGAGCTTTTTTTGGATTTTGACATAGTGTAAGTTCATGTTGGTCAAAATTTTGACCAACATGGGCTTCTAGTTAAAAAAATTATATACGTTGCCTTGCATAAAATGACCAATTTGACCCCATTCTATTAGATGGTCAAAAATTTTGGTGTAAAAATGGGATCAAATGTACTAGTGAGATCATGTAAGGATTCTTGTCAAAAGGAAGCACACATATAGACTCAATGAATGAAGACTTAGGATTTTCCCTTTCCATTTTCATGTATGAAAATATGTTTCATAAGTCTTGGACCTATTTTAGATCAAGATCTCATTTTTTTATAGGTTCTCTCTTTTGAGTGATCTATTGATCATCAAACTCATGGGGTAACTTCCATCCTCTAGAAGTAATGTATGTAAAATATTAGTCCCCAATTTTCTCTAAAGTCTTAAGAATGAGTCTTGGAAGGTAATAATCTTGTTGGAATATTATGAGGTCTTTGATAGTATTCTCATTATCTACCTCAATCCCATGTTGTGAAGGATTTCCATGTCAGGAATGTCTAGGTGGAGACATGTTGGCCTTAGGATGAGACCTTGGGGTCCTTGGAGGGGTGGCATTTTCATTTTTCCCAAAGTTTACAAAAGGATTGCTATAAGTTGCATTAGAATTTGGGTTCCCAAAGTTATTCATGTGATGATTCCAAATCCATGAGAGTTAGTATTGCAAGCATCCACTTGTCTTGCTTGTTCAAGTCTCTCTTGTTCTAGTCTTTCTTGTTCATCTTGGTAGGATTTATTCTCACATTTTTTTTATTCAGACCTAATTGGAAAGAAGATATATAAGTGTTAGTTTCTCTCTTCTTGATTCATGGTGAAAGACACACTATTTCCAGCCCTAGGGGTATCAAATGGAGTATCAAAGGAACTACTAAAATGACTAAGAGGATTGTACCAAGTGTTAGATTTTTCTTCCTTTACTTTGTGAAAGAAAATTTTAGCCTCAAAATGTTTCTTACATGGGCACCTAGTTGGAGAAGATAATTATTCAAAGCTAAAGAAGGGTGACTTCCTTGACCAAGTTGGAATCTAGTTGTAACTAGTATGTAATAGCTAGCTTTTAGCCAAATAAGATAACACAAAGCACTTGGATTTCAAACTTAGAAAATTAAGATGTTCACTTTTCAAAGAGAGGTAGTAATGATAGCAACTTGTCAAAAGTGTCCAAGTAGTTTATGAAACTAGCAACTCAAGTTGGGAGCTAAGGAAGAATCCAAATAGAAAAGTAAGTAGGGTGAGAAGAATGACAAGTGAACAATCCTTCAAATCAAGTTATGTAACCAAGGAGCCAGTGTGATCATTTTAAGCCTAAAATAGAGCCAAATATACATATTTCAGACTAGGGACACAATATGATCAAGTATAGACACCCCTAAATCAACCAAGAATATAGTCGAAGTCAAATTGAGAAAGCAAAAGGACTAGGTGAAAGAATATGTTAGCATGAATGCTAGTGGTATTCCTTTGGGGGAGTATCCTAAGCACTGATAGAACAATTGGGGAGATTGACATGTTGTATTCATGACTGTATTTGTCATTGATGTCAACATAGTATTGTTTCTATAAAGACAGACATAGTAGTAGATAGAGAACAAGGTCATATGGATTTTGTATTGACAATGAGGTCAAGCCTCATTGAGAATATGCTCTACAGTATGTCCTGATAGTGTGGACAAGTGTGCCTACAATAAAGTTGAAGACATGTGAGAGTTATTCATGATTTGTAGAGGACAGTGTGTAGATAGAGTACCTAAGAAGTGGTTTCTAGTATTTGGATTGTATTTCTTAACATGGATAGAATTGTGATGAGAAAAGTTAGACAATGATGGTAGACAACTAGAGGATGACATAAATGAGTGTGGGAGGTTTGAGGTCACACATGTACAAAGTTGTAATTACTGTACACTGAGAGTGTTTTGTAATTGTTAAAATATGTAATGAATTGTATTATCTGAATGAAGTGCTATTATAATTAATTGGAAAAGCCTCAAGGATAACTCAAAGAATTATTTTGAGGATATGGTATAAAGGAAGGTTATTTTCCTTGTAGCGAAACATGGGTAAAATTGTGTGTAAGTGTGAATTATGCAAGTGATGTCCAAAGTTTGTAACTATAAGTGATCAAAGGGATTAGTGTAATGTGAATTTGTAGATTTGGTTTTGAGATATGAGAAGGTATTTGGTGTGGTATTGGCATAGTAAGAAGATAGAGAAAGAGTGCAAGTTGCAAAGATTAGTTGTATTTCTATTATTCTAAAAGGAATAATATAGAGGCCAGTTGGACAGTGAGTTTGGTGGTGTTTCCTTGCAAGATGTTGGATAGTGTGTCCATCTATCTTCTACAACTCCTAATAGGGCTGGCACAACTCCTAATAGGGTTAGCAGAACTCCTATCAGGGTTGGAATCTCCTAACAGACATTTAAAGTCTCCTAATAAGGACTGATATGTATTGAATGCATTTCATTTGCTCCTAATAGAATCCATCTTCTTACAAGGAAATTTTTTATTAGTACATCATTTTTTGGGTACCATCCCCACCATGATTTTCCCTCTAATCAATGGTTTCCCTAGTTAACATATCTGATGTTATTCTATATGTGTATCTTCTTAAGGTTATTGATTATATTCTTCATATGCTTAAGCTTTAATAAGGTTGATAAAAGTTATATTAATCTGATAATTGATTCACCCCCCTCCCCTCTTAGTTATCTTGGTGGACTTTAATTTCTTACAATTGGTGTTAGAGCATCAAGTCCTTGAAGGAAAATCTTGACAACTTAAGGAGATCAATGGCAGGTCATTTCAGAAAAGAAAGTGGTACAAGAGCACCTAGAAAAATGGACAAAAAGGAATACATATGTCATTAATATTTTTTCTTAAATTTCAAGTTAATATTTGTCAATTTATATTTGATTCAACATGTAAGGCTAAGTTAAGCCTTGGAATCAATTTATAATAGATTGTCAAAGTTGTCTAGTATGGTCAAATTATGTAAATTAACCCATGGAAGGGTAAAATGTCATAAAATGTCATATATATTATATTTTGGTATGTTAGTAGGGGTTTTATAAAGTTAGAAGGTCATTTATGATAAAACGCAAAATTTTTCAAATATGTGATAAAATATTGTCACACAAATTTGAAAATATGTAAAGTTGATGTAAAAGGAAGGTCAAGAGTCATAGGAGGTATCCAATAGTTAGAGGAATTTAAAATAAATTAAAATATCATGTAATGGTCATGATTTAAAGATTGGAATGGTTGGAAAATCCTTTTGAGAAGAATAGAAATGAAAAGAGTTTTGTTTTGCAAGTCTTATGTTAATTTTCTGTATAATTTTCCACAAACTTGACTATTTTTTCTATTGGTATAAATTTATATGAAAAGATAAAAGCATTAAACTTATATTTTAAGAAATCTATTTGAGTTAGCTTCCTTTTTTCTTTGGTTTTGTCAAATTTCATTAAGTTTTGTAGAAGTTATGACCATTTTGGTGACTGCAAGTCTGAATTTGTCATAGTTTGTTAATATTGCCATCATAAGTTATGGAATTGTCATTGTGTGATTTTTGAATCCTTGCATCAAATTGGTATTAGATCTAAAAATATTTAGGGAAAGGAAATTATGTGGGTTTGATGTTTGAATTTTGTAGGTTGAAGAGAGAACCTAGATGCCAAGAAATCAGGTAGTGGAAAAGAGAGGAAAACCTAGGTGAGGCAAGAAAAGATGTGGTAAGAAGATATAATCTTGCTTGGAGGGTTTAAATTTTTTAGGAAGTATATGTAGGATAAGGATTCACAAAAGGAGAAGAAAGAATATGAAAATAAAATGAAAGAAGAAGAAGAAAAGAAGAGGAAAAATGAAGAGAGAAGGAAGAGAAAAGAAGACGAGGTGAAGGAGATAAAGGAAGAATTAATGAACTTGAAAGCAAAGTTAAATAATATGGAAGAGAAAACTTAAGCCTTGGGAGAGATGATTACAACTCAAGAGGAAGAGATAAATCATGAACCTATTGTCCAAATTGTGAAAGAAGATAAACAATCTTCTTTAGTCATTGTGGAGCCTACACAATAAAATACTAGTGTTGGTAATATGGTTGTGGTTGAAGACCAAAAGGATGGTACCATTGCTGATGAATCTCATGATGAGATTTCTATTGAAAAAGAAGAAATCAAGGTTATGGATGAACAAAGAGTAGAGAGCGATCAAATTTATCGTGAAAGTGAAGACAAATGTGAAAAGTTCCCAAGAAGACTTGAGAGAAAATATGCAATATTTATGATTGAATTTGATATTAATCAAATTGATTTTATCCATGAATTTTTCACTATTTTCTTTTAAATGCAGGTAATAGAGAAATCAGATTGTAAAGGGCATAAATATTTTCATGACAAGTTCATATTCTTAAGCAACAGGATTGAGAGACCAAAAGTGAAGATGAAGATAAGCTTTCTTTTTACCCCTTTCTAATAGACTTGGAAGATTTGAAAGTTGCGAGCATGGTGCAAGAGAACCCAGAAAAATGGACAAAAAAGAATACATATCTCAGTAATATTTTTTCTTAAATTTCAAGTTAATATTTGTCAATATATTTGAGTCAACGTAAGGCTAAGTTAAGCCTTGGAATCAATTTGTAATAGATTGTCAAAGTTGTCTAGTATTGTTAAATTATGTAAATAAACCCTTGAAAGGGTAAAAAATCATAAAATAATTTCATATATATTATATTTTGATATGTTAGTAGGGGTTTTATAAATTTAAAAGGTCATTTATGAGAAAATGCAAAATTTTTTAAATTTGTAATAAAATATTATCACAAAAATTTGACAATATGTAAAGTTGATGTAAAAGGGAAGGTCAAGAGTGATAGGAGGTATCCAATAGCTAGAGGAATTTAAAAGAAATTAAAATATCATGTAATGGTCATGATATACAGATTGGAATGGTTGGAAATCTTTTTGAGAAGAATAGAAATGAAAAGAATTTTGTTTTGCAAGTCTTATGTAATTTTCTATATAATTTTCTAGACATCCAACTATTGTTTCTATTAGTATAAATTCATATGAAAAGATATAGGCATGAAACTTATATTTTCAGAAAGGTATTTGAGTTAGCTTTCTTTTGGTTTTGGTTTGGTCAAATTTCATTAAGTTTTGTAGAAGTTATGACCATTTTGGTGCTTGCAGGTTTGAATCTATCCTAGTTTGTTGATTTAGCTAAAAATTTGCAAAATGTGCTATATTTCTGTGATAAGTTATAGAATTTTCTTTATGTGATTTTTGAATCCTTGTATCCTTGCATCAAAAAGTCTTAAGTTTTATGGATTTAACTATCACAGTTGGAAAGAGAAGATAAAGACACGTCTGCTATACAAGGTTCTAGAATATTGACTGATGACAAAGAATATAAAAAATATTATGGAAGAAAGAAAACTTGAAGAATGTAGTAAAGATAAAATAGATCTAATATGTGTAAGATGCTTGCTAGAGAAGCACTTTTTTCAGCTCTTCCTAAAAATGAATACAGGACCAAGTAAAATCCTTAGATTTATCTCATGAAATTTGGAAAGCTTTGGAATCTACTTTTGAAGGTGATAAGCATCCTAAGAGAATCATATTACAAAATTGTATATGTTTGTCTTAAGAGGCTAAAATGATGGAAGATGAATTAGTAAGAATTTATACCTAGTAAATATCAAAGTTTGTTGCAAGAATTACATCTTCTAATGGATCCAAAGATGAAGATGAGATTATATGGAAGATCTTGAAAACCTTGACACCACCATTCAAGTAGACATCGTAGATGATTGAGCAAGTGATACCATGTACTGAGAAATTTACCAAAGAGACTCTTCTTGGAATATTGGAAGTGCCATAAGTAAGGTTAAAATAGGGTAGAGATTTGCCTAGAGTGCAAACTACTTTTAGTGGATTATGTGTAACCCTAAGATCTATAGTAGTATTTAAGTGGTAAAATATCATAATTGCCTATTTAAGGAGGTACAAGGGCCCAACTTACCAATGATGAGAAGGGTGTTGAAGGTTGGAGCATTTGCTAATATTATATAACTAGAGAATCTAAGTAGAAAGACAATAAGAGTTAAGAAGAAGTGAAGAGTGATTGCTTAAAGGGTTGCCAAGAAAATTAGAGACTGAGATGATAATGGAGGCCAAACAATGAATTGGCTTATGGGCCAAACTAAGATTTGTATATGCAAATTGAGTTGTACTTGATAGATCAAAACTTGTTATTAATTTCTAACCATTGTAAATAGTATTTGAAATCCTTTAATCAAGGTTGATCTAATAGACATATGTAAATCCTTTAATCAAGGTGGAATCTAATGGAATGTTCTAAAGTCCTCTAACAAGGCCACTTTTAATAGGGTGATTAAATCCTCTAACAAAGTCACGTTTAATAGTGTGTTTTGTAGCCTTTAACAGGGTTGGCTCCTAATAGAGCTCACTTGAGAAGAGTGAAAATTGGTGGCATTTTATTGGTGGTTTTCTCCAAATTGGGTTTCCATGTTAAATACTAGTGTCAAACTTGTGTGGATGTTCATTGTGATGTCTTACAATTTATGTCTACATTTTGAAGTGTTTTATATTTAGGACAGTGAACTACTAGCTGATGTTACTTAAAGTTAACTATAGAGACCAAGCTATCAAATGTTAAGAGCTGAAGTTGGTTAAGTATTTGTTTGTTCAATTGGTACACCTAGACCTTGGATAACTAATTCACCTCACCCCCCTCTTAGTTATTCTAAACATTCTAATAGTATCACACTGCATGGACAAGATCATACTTGATAATCTCCCAAAACTCTTAGAAGAATGTCGGGGTGAAACCATTTGTTCTAGAGGCCTTAAAGGAACCCATAGAAAAGACCACCTTATTAACTTCATCCTCAGTCACCTTCCTAACAAAGTCTTGATGAGTCCCATTATCAATGACCAAGTGAAGAACTACAAGGAAGTCAGACTTGGTTTGGGGATTAACATGAACATTAGGGGGATTTTACATCTCTTGAGAATAGCTAGTAGTCCACTTCTCTAGATCCTCCTCATCATGAAGTTCTTTTTTGTCCTTATTGATCAGCTTCTAGATAGTATTTCTCTTCTTGTTCTTGGAGGTCAATTTGTGAAGAAAAGACATGTTCCTATCTCCTTCTAGTAACCATTGAACCCTAGATCTTTGCTTTGAGAAGACTTCTTCTCTTCCAATTTCCATATTTCATCTCCTCCATCATCCTTTCTCTTCTTCATGGGTAGCCATTGAAAGGTCATCTTCTGTCGTCCTCCCTTGTAATTCTTCCATATTTCTTTTGATTTCAGGTTTTTTTATTTGAAGCTATTTCCAAAGACATTTTTTCTTGATAAGTTCTCTTCTTATAACTCTCTTCTTCCTCACTATATTCAATACATATCCAATCCTTGTACTCTTTTGCTCCACCAATAGTTGATCGGGTCTCTAAGCTAGGGATGTGAATGCCAAATGATTTCATATCAAAAAGGTTTCTTCCTATGAAAATTATTAGAATGCCAAGTGAACAAAAGTATTGAGTGGTTAGAGACAGACCTTGTGAATTCTTGGAGGGAGGTGAAAGGTAAGATATCCCATCCTATTGATATTAGCACACTATCAAGCCTTACCTAAATGAGATTTCTTCCCATCTTATTATTAGACCAGGTATATTGGAGTCCCTATAGCTCAATATCTATGACATTATTTGCAATCAAGAATCCCTCTAGATATTGCATACTCTTTGAGACATCATCTAGGCCACCCATATTCTCTAACAGTTATAAGAGGTGTTAAAATATCTCACACACATGAAATGGGTAAATCCTTCCATTTCTTCATATAATTAGAGGCTTCACCCCAGAGCTGAAGGTGTCCCACACCTAGTGTTTGAAGCATAGAAGTTCAAAAGAACCTAGGTTTGACCTTCCTCATTTAAGGTAACTACCACAAAGTGGATGTGATAATGGAGCTCCACTACTTCAAGTTCGTTTGAGTTCCACATAGTAGCAATCCCCCCAAAAGCACTAGTCACTTCACTATAGGCATATTTTTTCCCCTAGCCACAAATAGTTGGCCATTTTTTCAAAGTTCTAATTATTCATCTTAACCTCCTAAATGAGAACTATATCTACCTTATGATACTTGATCATAGATTTCAAAACAAATTATTTTCTTGAACTATTAAAACCCCTAATATTCCAAGAGATTAATTTCATTTCTTACCTCTTTGGGTATTCTCCAAGGTCCTATGTGACCCATTAGCTATGTCCTGAGAAGTAGCCTTGGTTCTTGTGACTCTTGTTGGGGGCCTACCAATCCTTGTTTAGAAGCCCACATCTACCTTAGGTTGACCATACCTCTTGTGTTTAGGTTCCTACCAGCTCCCTTCCATCCCCAAAGGGGTCCCTCATCTTGAGGGCATAGAGCTCAACTCAGAGGCTATTTGAAGCTCAATACATGGGAGCTTAATCATAAGAGTGCCACATAGTGAGGAGCAACTTGACCCATCCTTCTTCTTTGAGGCATTCATCCTTACCCACCCATTCTCTGGTTGGGCTTGTGTCACTTTTTTCTAAGTAATCTGAGACAATGATATCTCAGCATTGTGGGTCATCCTTTCCCCTACAACCTCTATGTGTGAAACCCACTTGCCTATGAGGGCTTGCATAGAATATTGTTGACTATCTTACCAACCTGGGGCAATCTCGCCTCATCAAACTCCTTCTAAAATTCTCCCTCCATAAGAGGTCACACAGATCCTTGTTAAAACATATATTTGGTCCTTATCTCCCTTGTGGTTCACTTGCCCCACCAAAACGCCCTTCCATGGGGTTTGGTCCTAGGATGTCACCATAGATTCACCCAAACACACATCTGGGACATCCAGTTATTTTGTGGGTTCCATCTCTTTATCATCCCTTTTTCTAAAACCCATTTTTCATTAAGAGACCACATGTCCATACTATCTACATCTTTTGCAATATAAGTCTACATTCTCATAATTGATAGCTTGCCTCCAAATTCCCCATTTTGAATTCAGAATAATACAACTTCAAAGTGTATCATTAACTGCAACATTCACATAGAGTTTGGAAAATCCTAACAAAGACCTATTTTGGGTAGTTGCATCGACCTTAATGAAGTGACCAAATTAATCTCTGATCCATTGGAAGACCTTATCATCCAAGAATCCCAATGGAAAGCATGGGAGGTGGACCCAAACTAGGGCCATTCTCTGCAAATCAACACTAGGATTAAAGCCATGCTTCCATTTAGCCATGACTAGATTGTATTTCCCCAATCCTAGGAACCTACAAATACCCAGTTTCTATCCTTTTCATTTGTGAATTTAAAAAGGAACATTGCCTCCACCATGACTGATCCTCTTAACTTCCACCTATTAGAGACTAATTTCCTAACCATCTATATGGTAGGTCTATAACCGAGAAATCTTCCCACAAGACTTAGTGAAAATCTTTTGGACACATTTTCCACAACCATATTTGGAAATGAAATCTTTGGTCCAAACTCTCCATGCAAGATAGTGTTAGTAACCTTAGATGTGGGTCCAAAATCTACTCCCACCAGCATGCCTTTCTAGCTTAGTTTAGCATCCATCGCACTCGGTTCTATCCCAGTAACCTTGGGTGTAGAAGATTGCATAAATGCTAGATGATTTGGCACATTTGATGAAGTAGGAGATATCAACTCCTGTCCACCACAGGTACACGTGACATCCAAGCAAGTCCCTTTTGACATAGCCAGCCATAAGTCTAGGCGAATCGCCTGGGCAAGGGGTGCCAACTCATCTCACATAAAAACCACCGTTAACAAGAAAAGTAGAGTTGCGGAGCTATGCTTCAATGTTGTTTTGACTTTGTTGATGATTAAAAATGTTAATACAAAAATTAAATAAATGCATCTTGATGTTTATAAATTACAATAATTGAAATAAATATATAACACTTTAAATGTAGATAAATGTTAGAAAATCTTTATTAGTAATTTATTATTGAGTTGATTAAATTAATGGTAAGATTATGTTTATGTTTCTTATGTTTTTCTTTTCCTTATGTGAGGTTATTATTTAAAATTATTTTGTTCAACGATCAAATGTTTTTTTTTCATAATAAAAATAGAATTATTTATAATTCTTCTGTAATAAAATATAAAATTACTAAAATAATAAATGGGTTATAGTTCAATTAGTTGAAACAATTAAAGAGGATGATGATATGTGACAAGGTTTAAACTTTTGAACTTGTGCCTTTCCTTCAAGTGTGATATGTGGATGATGGTTTTCCAACAATACTCTTACTCATTTGCTTCTAGTCAAGAGATGCTCTTGAGTATCAGTTTTACATATGAATAATTTTAAAGAACTTTACTTTTTTGTAATGTAAAATATAGATTTACTATAATTACTAAGTGCTTATAGTTCAATTCGTTGAAAAGAAGATGATGATGGTATGTCATAAAGTTGGAACTTCTAGATGTGCTTGTCATTTAGGTGTGACATTTCAATAATGACTTTGATGACCAAAACTCTTACACATGTCTACATAGTCAAGAAATGTTCTTAGATCATATTTGACATATAAATTACTTTATAAATATGATAAACAAGACCACAAAACTACACAATTCAAAGTCAAAGACAACTATAATTTCAAAGTTTAATGCTTATTATCATAACCTATTATATTAATATAAAGATGTCACCATCTATATAATAATATATGTGTTCTAGAAAAAATCTATGTGACAATCTGTTAGAAAAGGCTATGAAAATATATTATATTTAGCTCAAAGGAGTGATCCAAAAGCTTCCGGAAAAACGAATCTTATACAAAGTTTGCACTTTGCTCAATGTGAAAAGCTCATTCTCAACATTACCTAGACGTAATAACACGTAATTCTCAACATTACCTAGACGTACTATCACTTCGTTTTCCAAACCCCCTACATTATATAACAACAAAACCATTGTGTAAGAAAACAATTGAATATTTTATGATCTATATTAAATTTTCCCATCACTCCGCAGAAGAGAAATCAAAGCCTTGAGCAGCCATGGCAGCTTGCTTTGAGAGATTATTCATTTCTCACGGGTATTCATTTGCCCGTGTAATTTCAATAGCTCTCCTACTTATATCTTGTGATATAATTCAACTATGCAGCGGATCATCCGTAGTATTTAATACAACGTTGAGCAAATCTAGTGAGAACGAGTATTGCAGAGAAGGATTCAGATGTATTAACAGAAGGAGTTTACGTCAGTGTGGGGAACATATAAATTTGAGCACGCAGTGGCCTCTCCTTGATGAGGAATCCCAAAGATGATGATTGGGTCGCCTTAATTTCGCCTGGAAATGCCAAGTATGCTTCTTTTTATCAATAGCTGTGTTAAAGATTATATATTTCTTCTCTTGTTAATAGTTATTATCATTCAAACAGATATCCAATTTATTACCAGAAGATGTCAACCATATTTCAACTTAGTCAGCAGACTTTCAGGCAAACGCAATTGGCAGGCGAAAAACAGTCAATACCCAAGTATCATTTATTTATATTTTTGAGTTTTTGCCTTTTTCACTACCATACCAGAAGGGCAACAAGTGTCATTTTATGCTACAAGAGTAATAGGAAATTATGGTAGGAAACTCTGTAAATTGCTTAGTTAGAATCAAATCCATCTAAAATTCAAGAAGTCTCTGGTCTCGATTTTCTTTTAGGATAAGTAGAAATCTCGCTGCATTGAAATCCACTCTCAGTATAATTGACACTTGTCCGTGGATTTCTAATGAATTTAGATATTGTCGGGGAGGTCGAGGTTCACACATAATCTACAGTAATATCGGATCTGTAGGCATCGATTCATCTACTTTTTCAAGGTGGCTATGCCTACTATGAACTGGTAGGGATTCCAAATTTGCAATTACATTGCTTTTGTATTCATGATGATCAAGTGATTGGTGATTTAGTTACCAACAATGGTTTTAAACAGGGGTTTGCTCCCACCATTGATGATCAAGTGGGCTTTCCGTCCGCGCTTCATCAAAGAAAGACACCTACAAAAGAGACTACAATTTAATTTAAGATGAGTCTGGAAAGAGTAGAAACCATAATTTAATGGGTCATCACACGACAGAAACGAAACTCCATTAAGAAGAAACATTTGAAAGTAAAGCAATTTTGCTTGGCATACCATTTTTAAGGTGATCGTCTCATTTCCGTTGGTTGAGAATGATATCATTTTCGAAATGTCTATTTCTGAATTTGTCTGATCTATACAACTCTTATAGACATCTTTTTCAGTAAGCAGCTTAGAGAGAATATCTCTTGGTATATTGTGGATATTCTTTTGTTCTGACGATAGAGAATTAATAATGTGAAACAGAGTAACGGATTGTCCTCTGAATGACGTGCTCTATGTGGAAACAGGAGATGTGGCATCCCATCCTCTTTTATGCCATTACCCCGTGAAGGTAACCTCAATATGCTAGTTTAATATTATTTTATTTTTTCTCATTAGTTGAATCATATCTTCATTTCTAGTTCAATTTATTTGACAATGTTGAATTGACTCACTTCGGAAAAAAAAAAAACAAAAATTGACAATATTTTATTGACTCTTGATTAATTGCCGCTCTATTAAGATGCCCATTTAGGAATTTATTAACTCCTAGAATTGTGATGTTAAATTTATAAATTATAAATTGTATAAAATGGGCAGGTCTAATATTAAATTGTATTTATCTATTGATTTAATAGTATATATGTTGTATTTTGACTGATGTTGTATTTTGAGGGTTGTACTAATTGTTTGAATGGACTCATTTAAATAAAATCATCTAAATTTTGATTTATATGAGTGGTGAACTAAAATCGTATAATTAAATGAGTTCTATGTTAAAAGTAAGTGCAGTTTCATATGAGTCATTAGATAAGATTTAAATATATTATAAGCTTTGATTTGGATAGGTGGCCCTTCTTGAATCACATAATTAATAGATATATCTTACTAGAAAAGTCACCCGAGTTTGAAATGATCAAAATGAATTTGTCTTGAACTACAAAATAGAGAATTTGACTCCATTAGATGATTCAGTTTAAATCACATTAATAAGATCCTCTTCAAAAATAAGACATAAACTGTTAGATTCTACTTAAACTATTTTAACTTTTCACTTCATTTAATTGTTCAATAAAGTCTCTAAGAAACTAGACTTAATAGCACTTTTAAATTTTAATTTATAAATAGGCAAGAGCTTACAATGCATCAGTAAATTGTGAGTCTCTCATTAGAGAGGTGTTGTGTTCCAATATGAAAATTTAATCACATAATTTTTTTTAAAGTAATAATTTATAAATAATATATTTTCAAATCATACCTTTTTCACCTTTTATTATGATTAAGATTTATTGGTATACGTCATTCTCAAGATAAACACTCTGATTAAAGCAGCCCAACAGTTAAAATCCTTCCTTGTTGCAATATACGTTTTTAAAAAGATTGGAGCTGGCTGAGTTGTAAATAACTGAATTGTATGGTTGTTACAGTCCCAATTCATGAAGAACGACCCTTCCTATCTATCATGCAATAAAAGCAGGTGTGAGAAGAAAACAGGAGATGATTGTACGGTGGAGACCTGCAGTGGGTCCTTATCATTTCACATTGTAAACATCCGCACGCACATTGAGTTTGTTGTATTCCGAGGTGGCTATGATGTTCCTTGCATCCTTAACTCTTCAAAGCCTCTCATGTTTTCCAACCCAAATATGCCTCTTCACGCTCACATTTCCACCACAGATTCTACAGGGACTTCGGTATGTGGCCCTAATTAAGCACTAGTTATTCATTAAATTTATATAGATTCAAAGTATTAGTCATATAAAATCTTCAATTAACATCCTTCTATTTTATTTTAGATGAAAGTGACATGGATCAGTGGAAGCAATGACGATCAATATCTACACTATGCATCTGGGAAGATTTCCAAGTCCGCTGTTACTACCTTCACTCAAGCTGATATGTGTGGTAACTTCTTTTTTCTCATTTGGATAGTTCTTCATATATCAAATTAATTTGAATTATTTTTTATTCTGATTTTCATTCAATTTGATTATATGAGTTTTGATGAAATTGGAGGATTTTTTTTGTTTGTCTTTTCTAGCTCTCTAAGATCATGGAAACTGATCTAAAATGTTGGAGAAATCTTCAAACAAGTATTATAGACCATAAAAAATGTTTGACAATATATAATTATAAATTTAATGAAAAAAAATAACACACTTTGTTGTTGTTCTAGGTGGTGGTTTAACTCCAAGCCCAACCACAGATTTTGGGTGGCACGATCCTGGATATATTCACACGGCTTTAATGACCGGTCTTCTTCCCTCTCACAAATATACTTACACATATGGAAGGTGTAAATTTTTCTAAACTACTTGAATATCAGACACAGATTTTAAATTTTAAATTTTTTTTGCATTGTAATGGATGTGAGAAATTCCAGTTTTCTGAAATCTCAATGCCTCCAGTGATAATGTGGGGTGGAGTGATCCAGTACAATTTTCCACCCCTCCAGAAGCAGGTGCGAGCCACATCAAATTTTTGGCATTTGGGGACATGGGAAAAGCTCCTCTTGATGCATCTGACGAACATTATATTCAGGTATATATTTTTTGGACATGGTATAAAATGTATTGTTGATCAAATTTCAAAAAATCGAAAATACAATAGATTTTTTTGAGTTTTTCAGCATTTGTTCTTCATCATCTACATGTTTTGTAAATGAAAAAAGTAAAAAATTTGAAAAAAAATCATTATATTTCTTTCTGAAAATCTCAAAAAAAAAAGTTTTGACTTTTTTTAAAACATTATGCCTGAAGGATAGTCGAGCCTATTCTTTTAAACAGGTCCCAAATATATTTTATTTTCACAAAACTTATAAATTTGTTTTGCATTTTCCCCCCATGTTCCATACTAAAACCCCAATTAGTATTTTCTATGAAAGGTTAATGATGGGCAGTGGAATAATTTGTAGCCAGGGTCACTGGGAGTTATAAAGGCGATGACAGAAGAAGAAGACGTGGATTCTGTGTTTCATATTGGAGATATCAGCTATGCAACTGGGTTTCTAGTTGAGTGGGATTTCTTCCTCCATATGATCTCCCCACTTGCTTCCCGTGTGTCTTACATGACTGCCATTGGCAACCACGAAAGGTTATTAATACTTCATTAACTTATGAATTTTCTAATTTCCATGTCTTTCACATAGAATGGGCTTCAAAAGAGAAGTGATTAATTGTTTAATTTCATATTCAGAGACTTTCCGGGGAGTAAATCAATATATGAGAGCACAGACTCTGGTGGAGAATGTGGTGTTGCTTATGAGAGATATTTCCCTATGCCAACACAAACAGAGGACAAACCGTGGTACTCAGTCAGTCAAGGCCCAGTGCATTTCACTGTTATATCCACAGAGCATGATTGGAGTACAGGTAGTGAACAGGTATAATATTCTCATTTTTTCATTTGATGGTAATAGCTGACTGAAGTCAGATTAAATATTTATTGTAATTAATTATTGTTATTAATATATAGTTGAGTTCAACTAGATTTCTTGAATAAGAAGTTCATAATTTATCATTGTGTTATAGACTCTTGCTTATTTTCAATTATTTACTTAATTTCTTCATAATTTTAATTTTCTATTTACTTTCCTTATTTTAATGTCTATTTCCTCTCTTTATTTTGATGATGAATGTTGAAGTGATCTGAATTATTGATATAAGCAATCAGCTATCTTAATATTATTTCAATTTGTACTTTTTTCTGTTTGAATTGGATTTCAGTATGCATGGATCGAGCAAGACTTGACTTCTGTGGACCGCAAGCAAACACCCTGGCTTGTTTTCACAGGGTAACATATCACTCCATTGATGTTCTCTTCATTTTCTTAAACAAAGTACTTGCTCTCCCTCATCAAACATAAGAATTACTCATTATTGATTCCCCCCGGCTCCCCGTTTTTTTCAAAAAGTTGGTGGTGTAAATAATATTCACAAGTTTTGAATCATTTTATGATCCATTATTGTGATGCAGTGGATAATATAGTGAATGAATATTATCTAATACAGTGATGCTTAAATTTAGTTTTTGTTTAAATTTTTTTAACTTAAAATCGCTGTAATGAAAATAATGATATTTGGCTTGCATAACAACAGGCATAGACCCATGTATTCGAGTATAAAGGAAGGATTGATCCACAATAATGTTGATACCAAATTTGTTGCAGCCATTGAACCACTTCTTCCCAAGTACCAGGTATGATTAACATCAAACATTGATCACTATTGATCCCTTACTATATTCCGATGCATAATAAATACTGATTTTAATAAAGGATTTTTTTCTCTCTCGATTGAGCTTAATGAGAAGAAGGCATTAAAGTTTCACAGGTGGATTTGGCGCTGTGGGGTCATGTTCACAACTATGAGAGAACATGTGCTCTGTATAATAATAACTGCAAAGCTCTTCCTGACAAGGACGTGGACGGAGTGGATGTTTACGAGAGCATGAATTACAGCGCACCCGTTCATGTCGTTATTGGGATGGCTGGATTTTCTCTCGATCAATTTGAGTCTAATGTGAGAAACTACTATAATCAAATCTGAATTGCACTAAATCGTAAAATAGATGAATAAATTTACAATCTTTATTAATAATTGTTGGATTTAAAATATGCAGCCATCAAAGTGGAGTTTGGTACGTTTCTCCGAGTTTGGGTATTCTCGAGTGAATGCCACAACACATGAATTGCTGTTCGAGGTGAATTAGAGTTTCATATTCTGCAAAAATCACTGTTTGGGTTAAACTATTTATAATCTCCTTCTTTCTGATTTTCGTTTTTTCTGTTTGATTTTTTGCAGTTTGTAAATTCTGGCACACGACAAGTGAGAGATAAGTTCAAGATAAGGAAGCAATCATCATCTTCTGGATAGACGTTTTTTTTTAAATTTCTTTGTAGCTTTCAACAACCTTTCGAAAGAATTCAGAAAATAATAATAAAATTTGCGTGTGGTGCTCAATTCCGTTGAGTGTAATTTATCTGGGCATTTAATAAAGTCGCTCAACACAAATTATATTCAAAGCTCCCTTTACAGATGCGTTTGACAGTATGACCTTCCATTTTAAAACAGTACGTGTGGCACTTTGTCAGGCTATTTTGTCCAGAAGACAATGAAAGCTTCTAGAAGAAGCTTTTATATCTTGTAGATTTTACTTTTTGTTTTACTTTACGTTGGCAGCCATTGACAACGAGATAATCATTTGGGAGTTAAAAAAGTTAATTTTGTTGATACATGTGAATAAATTTCCAGAGAAATGTGGCTTGTGTTTATTGGACAATGAAAAATTTAAGTGTGTGGATAGAAAAACACTTTTGGCATATTTAAGTCAACTGCTTTTCATATTAATCAAAATATATTTGAATAGATGTTGGGTTGTGTTTATTATTATTGGATATTACTTTTTTTTTTATAAATTTCAGATTTTGACATGAAAATTTATATTATGTTGTTCATAGCAAGTTCCGAATTATTAAATAATTTAACTTTTCTATTAGGAGTTCTAAAATAATTTGTAATTTATTTTATTCAATTTTTTTGGTCGGTAACATAAAATATTTAATTAATATAAAGTCATAATATATTTAATTTGGCTTCATTCCTACATTTCCAAATGTTCCACAGAATGAAGGATGAAAGAATATGCTAAAAAAGGTTAGAATCTTTTTTTAAACCATATATATAGCCAGAGATAATATCAAAGATATAGATATCCTTAGTAATAGAGAAGCTGAACATAAGCCAAATTTCTTTAGCAAAGGTACAATAAAAAAAAAAATGTCTCATAGTTTTCAGAACTCTGCATATAGAACAAATGTCAAAGCCAGTATTCAAATTTCTAATAGGGAGCTTATCAAGAAGGAGTTGCCATTTAAAACACTTAATCTTGGGAGGGATAGGAGACTTCCACAAACTATCAAAGGTTTTCTGCCAATCCGAGCTGCTAAAATTGCAGTACCAGATTTTGTTAACATGATCAGTCACAACATTATCAGAATTAAGAAATCTATAAATTTCTTTAGCCTTAATCTTGGTCAGCAAGGTACCATCCTGCCATCTGAAGGAGAGATAATGATGTGAATCCACATCAGCATCATAGGGGAGATTCAGCGAGGCACAAGCATTATTAATGAGATTGTAGGTTCTGATTTGAGAGGCAGGAAGATCAAATTTAGTGGATAACTCATGCCAGCTTATAAGAGTATCATGATCTAGGAGATCCATCATGTATTTTATTCCTTTAGAGTTCCAAGCTCTCATAGAGCAACCTTTGGTAAGGGCAAGAGGTTTATCAAGGTAGGTGAGGTTCCACCAGATAGAGCATTCCCCATGAATGGAATAATGGTGGTCAAAGTTGGTGTTATCAATGCACTTTCGAACTATCTCCAAGCCCTCCAAATGGATCTAAAAACCTAGGTCCCTTGGACAGAAACAACAAATTGACCAACCACCAGATCACAGAAGGGAAGGCCCTTCCAGGATTTAGCACGTTTACGAGCACCACATTGTATGTTATTTCTAATAAGGACCTTCCAAGGCTCGTCACCCTCAAAGGCCTGAAAGATCCATTTGGAGGCAAGAGAAATACCTTGAAGTCTAAGATCTTTAAGACCGAGGCCACCAAGTTTTTTATCCAAATGGCACCATCTCCATTTCACAAGGTGGGATTTTCTTTTACCTCTACCATCCGACCAAAGGAAGTTATGGATAGCCTTTTGAACTTCAAAAATCTGATAGTTAGAGGAGTAATAGATACTATAAGAGGATAAGATTTTTTGATAGACTTGAACCCTTCTAGCAAGAGAGAGAGTCTTATGGTTCCACTTATTAAACTTACTAAGAATCTTGTCCTTGACCCATCCCCACACATCTTTGAGAGAGGGGGCAATCGAGAAAGGGATACCAAGATATCTAACAATCTTGTTAGGTCCACCCCAAGCGAAACCAAATTGGCCCAGCCAGTCAGGAGGGTCAGTTTTCAAGCTGAGCATAATAGATTTAGAAGTAGAGATACGAGCACCAGACATATGTCCAAAGAGTTCAAGTTTTTGTTTAAGACTTTGGATGTTATGCTGTGAAAGTTCCAAGAACAAAGAGGTATCATCAGCAAATTGCATATTCAATAGTTCAGAACTATTAGGAAGGGTAATCCCATGAACTCTAAGAGAGAGGGAGTTATCACGAAGGAGGTAAAAAAGAGAATCAGAAGCAATAACAAATAGAGCAAGAGCAAGAGGGCATCCTTGCCTGATAGATTGTGAAAGTTTAATGGGTTTAGAGTAAGTTCCATTGATATCAAGAAGAGCAGAGGCATCAGCAAACAATAATTTAACATAGCTACAAAAGATAGGAGGGAAACCAAAGGCAGTTAACATCTTGATAACAAAGTCCCATTCAACCCTGTCATAGGCCTTCTCAAAGTCCAAAAGCAACATAGCAACTTCTTGATTAGTCGATTTAGCCCATTCCATAGCTTCCCAACTAGTGATAAGGTTCTCCAAAATGTATCTACCCTTAATGAATCTTGTTTGGGTAGGGCAGATAAATTTAGGAAGCACCTTCTCAACTCTAGTGGCAAGGACCTTAGCAAGAATCTTATAAGAAACATTAAGAAGGGTAATGGGTCGCCAGTTTTTTATCAAGGCCTTGTCACCAGATTTGGGAATAAGTTTTATAATGCCAGTATTGATCGAGGGTCCCAAGGAACCATTTTCATAAGCTTCAGTGTATAAAGTATATAAGTCCTGAGTGATCCGATCAATATTGGTTTTATAAAACTCAGCAGGGAGCCTGTTAGGGCTCGAAGCCTTATAATCTTTGAGAGTGCATATTTAGTAAATATGATGTTATTTAAATTAAAAATTATTAATAATCTAATTTGTTCACATAAGATTATATTTTAAATATCCACTTTTAACTATATTTTAAATATCCACTTTTAACTATTTTTTTTCTTTTCTTATTTATTTAAAAAATAATTATTTGTGATCTCCACATTAGATTATCTTGTGATCTCTATTTATTAAACTTTTGATTTTTTAAATTGATTTAGGTTTTATTTTTTAAATTACTTTAAATTATTGTTCTATATTAGTTTAGCTTTTTCTTTAAATATTGTTTTTTTCAATTTCTATAATTTATTTAGTCAATGGAGTATTAGTTAGAGATGTTGCTATCTTTCAAATGTTTTTTTGTATTTGTCTAATTAATTTTTCGTAATAAATTTTTTGATGGGTCTTTTTTTAAAATGATTTTTGTTTCATATTTGATTAATTGAATTTAATTGTAAAATCTTGAAATTATTGGACATGTTTCTTAAGCAATATTCAAATTTCATAAATATTGTAAATTTTATATCTATGTTTTAATCTTCAACTTTTTTACTTTTGTATTTTCATTTTTAAAAAACTTATATTTACATTATTTAATGTTCATTCTACATTTTTCTTTTAAATCTCATCTCCTATCGGTACACTCGTTGCATGTACAAAAGCATGCAATTGCTAGTATATTTAATTTTGTCTTTTCACAAGCAAAGGTATGCAAGTCAATGTAGGTTGATTGTACATGTGTGTAAAAATGGTATCGTCAAACATAGTTTGATTGTATAGTGGTAGAAGATTGTATGGATGTAATATATCATAGAAAGTGAGTTTTAATTCATGGGTCAAATGATCTTTCCATTTTAAAAATGGTATCAATGTATTATATCATATAAATGAGTTTAAAAACTTTTAATGGTTTCGCTATTTATGTATCAAACGTATCTCAGTATCTCGTGTATTTTACAAAATTGTATAAATCTATTTGGAATAAGAACATTTCTATGATTTGACGGTAATTTTATATGATGATAAAGTTAAAGAAAATTAATTTTAAATATAATATTATTTAATTAGGAAATGTGTGATTATTGACCTTTTAATTGATAAGGAGAATTAATTGGAATTGATAATAAATAACTAGTATGTTAAACAATTTGTGATTGTGTACAATATAATAGTAGTATAAGATTTTTTTAATTTTGATTTTTTTTTTCTTAATTTCTTAATTGCTTATTCTTGATCAAATCCCCTAAAATCTATTTATTTGATTATAACCTATGGTTTGACCACCTTATCCTAGGTCTCTTATTTAATTAAAATAATATGCTTCCTTTTAATCAAATAAAAATCCCCACTCATCTCTGATCCTAAGTTACACACACAAAAGCATTTCTCTTATTTAAAAATAAAAGAAATGACATTTTTGTCCCACACGGGGGACAAAAGTCAACTCTTCATCACAATTGGTGGAAATGCTTGTGCACATGGATCACTCCTACTTTCAAACTCCACCCTTGATCACAGGCATCTTGCCTCATGATCTCTAACATCCATTTCTCTTTAAAAGGGAGAGCTCTCTCCTCACTTCAAAACTCCACTCTTTTACTAACGTTATGTTGCAGGATTGAAGATCTCATACTTGTGGAGCTCCTCTTCTTCTATCTTCTATTCTTCATTCTTCATGTTTCTCATTCATTCTAGTTTCTCTTCATGCTTATAGCTTAAAACTTCTAGTCTAAATAGGGGTTGTAATGCTTATTTTTTAGTTTAGCTTTCATTTTACTTTCTCTCATTTAGCTTTCATTTGCATTAGCTTCATTCTAGATTCTTGGATATTGGCACTCATTTCCTCTACTCTTTGAATTTCTCATTCTACGATGCACTTTGCAAGGGTTGCATAACTTGGTTCATTTGAGAGACACTATACTATTATTTTTCACCTTTGTACAACATAGATAGATAGTTATAAGCCGCATCTTGAGATTATCTCTTTCATGAGTATTCTCAAGTATAATGGTTTATAGAAATGACACTTTTTGTATACACATTTTTGGCGCCCACCATGGAGCTAGAACCAATTTTCTAGCTCCATTTTCTTTCTTGTGTTTTAGTTTCATTTCTCATTTTTTATTTTTTTATAGCATCATATTAGATCTAATCAAGTGATATTGCAAGTTTCTCACTTTGTTTTTAAGGTTAAACCTTGTGCAGATTTGTTTGCACACGAAAATTCTAGATTTTTAAAGATTTGACCATATCTCCTAAACTGCTTGGAGTTCGGTTCTAAAATTTTATTTATAGGTTGGTGATGCATCTTTAATGTCTTAGTTCATTTTTTAGATCGTTTTGAGTTAATATGTGTTAGTGATAATTTTTTATTTGTTTTCATAAAAAAGACATTTTTGGTCACAAATTAACATATATTTCAGAAAAATTTACATTTTCAAAAAGGTTTTTAAATTATATATGGTGTTTTTTCTTTATGTTTTAAATTTAGAGGTCCTATTAGGGCTCAATAACTTGATTTGAAAGATCTAGCATGTTTTGACAAAATGGGTCCCTAGGGCACAAATTGAGAGATATTGCTAAATTTCTTGCATTTTTGTAAATCTATCTAGTTTTTAGTTGGGTCTCTTATTTGCATTTCTATTTTTGGAGCCAAAATAATAGAAACCAAATCATATCTCGTTGACTAGGTCAAAATCAAAGAGTACAAATGAGAACATTTGTGATTAGCTTGCACTTTCTTTGCATACACTTCGTTGACAGATAACTTAAATTTTTGGGGTAACTAATCAATTTAATTGGTTATTATGCCCTAACCTTGGTTGTTTTGTAGGGAGTTTCTCATTTCATTGTTAAAAAAATGGTTGTCAAAGATAAAATATGCAAAAAGGGCTACTAACACTTGTTTGCAGGGTTACCCATGCAATAAAAAAATAAATCAAAAAGTGTTTTTGTGCTTTAGTTATTTTTATGTGTGGCATTTAATTAGTTTTTTTTATTTTAGGCACATAATTACTTAATTTTTTCACTTGGTAGTAAAGTATGCTCTTCACCTTTTGCGTCAATTAGAAATCTTGACCCATTTGATATGCCAAGTTGGAGTAAGGGGTACATGAACATTTATTGGTGTGTTTGGGGGAAGAAATTGGAATAGGAGAGTATGCTCTTCACCCTTGAGGTGAATCATAAATCTTAAACTCCAAAAGTGGATCCATTTTGTTTAGTCTAGAATCCTTTAGCAGGCCTACTCTTGAGAGATCAAGAGGAATGACTCAAGTGGGGACAAGTGAACATGGCTCTTCAAAGCCAATTTAATCTCAAGGCTATCAAGGACACAAAACCTTGGTACACATAGTTCTTATCTTCATCTAGTAAGATTACTTGTGGGATTGAGACCATGAGAAAATCACTAGACAAGAATGCTTAAGGTATTCTTGTGCTCGCAAGGTCCGTTACTTGCCGCAAGGTAAGGACACCTGTATTGGGAGCAAGAGGAGTACTATGAATGGAAGCCCTTTTTAAACACCACAGAATTAGAAGCTACCATTGTTTACTGCTCAACATCTTGGTGCAAGGATTGATCCTAGTGGATTACCTAGATCACCCCAAAATTTTACACTCACCATGTGTGTCCCTTTGGTTGTGTCATTGACATTTCCACGATAAAGCCAACATCTATTGTGGAAGACCACTTTGTGTGAGGTGAGGGGGCATCAAGTGTGGGTCAAGTTGCTGAGTAATGAACTGTGACCTTAGGTAGTTTTCCTTGGAATGTGTCTTCACATGTGAAAAGACTCGTGAAAATATTTTAAACATACACATGATGATAGTTCTAGGGATTTCTTTTGAGACCTCACATATGGTTGTATCATGAAATGTTTCTATGTCCCATGCTTGATTTTCTTAAGACTACTCCATGTGTCACATCTTTCTTTTGAAAATTAAACTTGATATGCTATGAACTTTGTTAACCAAGTCAAAACACCAAGTCCAAACATGTTTTCTTGTGTTTCTTACTAGGGGGAGTTTCCTCATTTGACTTTTCTTTTCTATGTCTCTACCATTTGAAATTTCTTAAAATGGCTCTTTTGTCTAGCTTCTCTTGGTATCTTCCAATTTCTTGGTCCATGCCAGCATACTAGGACCTTCTTTTTGGTTGAAAATGTTACCTTGATCTCTTGAATTCACTCTTTTTTTGGGAATGTTTTTCACTTGTCATCTCTCTTGCTCTATCTACTTGGCTAATTGGGCTTCTTTCCTAGTTCTTGACTTTAGTCGCTAGTGGCATAAGTGGCTTGAACACCCTACTTAACAAATCACTCTCTCTATCTCATCAAGTTAGCACTCTACCTTTCTAGCTTGGACATCAAGACATCTTGTGTTACCTTAGCCTCTTTCATATTTGGCTTCTTCTCTACAACTATGTAATTCAAACCTTGTGCTACCAAATCTCAACCAAGTCTAGATGATATGAAGTTGCTTAATCTCTTTAGGGAATTGCAATCCCTATACACTCAACACAATAAACTTGAAGAGAACCATGACCCCACTTACCTTAGTTCCAGTAAGGGCATGATAAAAACATACTCTAGGTTTGAGAAAATGATAGAGGACCAAATGCCATCATCATCCAATTCTCTTTCTAGTCCTGTATATGCACATAAGTCACCTTCCTTAAGGTCATCCTCTTCTTCTAGGTCTATGTATTCCACTCAAAGACATCAATTGTATTCATCTTCTAGATCTAGAGAGCTCTTTAGAGAGAAAGAGAATGATATCTCCTTTGAGCCTATGCCAACATTTCATGATAAACCTATATTTTACCAATACGATGAAGACATGGATGCATTTTATTCACTTGAGAAACAAAAAGAAGATCTAGGCATACTTTTGAGAGGACTTTTACTCTCTTGGAATATTCTTATGCTAACATTTTGAAAACACTTCTTGGCACCAATTTCATCATGTTGCCTAAGTCTAGCTCATGTGGTAACCCATTATTAGATATATATTGTGCTTATCATTGACATAATGAACATAGTAATTCAATTTGCATTGAGTTGAAACATAAAATTCATGATCTTATTGATGATGGGATTGTTGATACCTTTAGTGACTCATGTGATGAGGATACTTCTCTTGAGAAAGATCATTTTGATGAACCTATGTTTAGTGATGGTCTCTGTGAGACCCCTACTTCTTCCAACACTCATGAACCTCTCAAAACTTCAAAGCTTTCCAACATGCCTCCATCAAATAAATAACCTAATGCTTTTCACATACCCTAGATACCTATCGTTAAGGGTTACCTCTAAAAGAAACTCAAGCTAATCTTCACTTGGCTGGAAATGCTTTCCATGCTACTAAGCCTAAATATCCTCAACTTTCATGCAATGGTATGCCTACTATGCCCACTTCATCTAATCACCCATTACCTCTAAACAAGAGCCTATCATGCAAACCCCATATTTTCCCATGTCCTTAGAAGTGGCTCCACATCAAGAGGATTCTCAAAAAGATAAAGCTAAAAATGTCAAGAAAGATCAAGGTCAAGAACCCTTTCATCTCCTTCAAGAGGTCATTCTTCCTTATCCAATTTCTTATCCACCTCCTAAGTATGATGAAGACATCACTTCCACTATTTCCATTGAACTTACTAAAAATTATGAGAAAAATTCTATTCCTATGTTATCCAAAGCTACTTGTTAAGATCAAAGTGTCTCCTCATGTTCTACTTCTTTATATCCACCTCAAAACTATGCTCAAGCTTCAAATGCTCATATCAAAGATGTTTCTCCTATCAAAGCTACTCATGAGTGTATTGATGGCCTTTTCCATGTTGCTCACTCTAAAGATGTTGATATCCCTACTCACTATCCATTTGCATCTCCCAAATCTATCCTTGGTCCTTGTCCATCTAAGCTAAAGTCTTCTAACTTTCCATCTATATTGGGACCTTATGTTCCTTTATCTCCTATGTTCACTCCTACCTTAAATCTCCTAGACCTCCTATCATACCTCAAGATTAACAAGGACACTCATCCTTGACAAATCTTCATTCATATATCCATCTAAGCCCTCCATATAAGCCTCATTCATCCACAAATCCCAAGTCTTTTAGAAGTAATTTGGATGGTCGAATTAAGAACAAACACAAGAATCCATTTACAAATGAATATCACCATGTCTCATCTAATCAACATGTGAATGATAAGAAAGAAATAATATCCAAGAGACCACAAAGGTCCACTACCCAAAGATCTAAATCAAAGAAAATATGGGTTCCTAAATCCATCATTGAAGAAATGCATTCTAAAGAATTCCAAGGAAAATAAAATCTAAAGCTATATAGATTCCCAAGTCATTGTTGAAAGACTTGAATATTGAACATAATATAAGTTGAAAGTCATGCTTCTAAAGGCTTCCACTCCATTTTCTTCCAAAAATCTTCCTCAAAAGCTTCCAAAGGCTTCCACTCCATCTTCTTCTAAAATTCTCCTACCACCTCATAAATCTAAACCTCAATCTATTTATTCCATAATTTCTCCATCATTCCAAAACCCTCCAAAATCTATGTCAATGTTGATCTTCTCCACTTTGTCACCTACCCTTATGCCATATTTTCAAAGTTGTACTTACCTACTATCCATATACCTACAATCCTTTAAAGAGATGTAATGCCCCGCCAAGGGATCCAAAGAATTTTACTAAGTTTGTCAAACAAATTTTTTTTTTTTTTTTAACATGAAAGATTAAACCATTCATAACAATTGCGGACGCAATAGCAACAATTCAAATGAAAACAAACATAACATATATACATAACATGCTAATTCTTTAAAGATCCCTTAACGTTGTATCACATCTAAATTAACTATTCATCTAACATCACATCCTTATGAAATAATAATGATACATCCAATGTACTTAAACAATATACAAGTGTCCTTTTGTAATTATATTTTAGTTTAGCTCAATCATCCATTGTACATATCACAGGGTATGAAAAGCTTAAAAGAATAAACATTCAAGTAAATAAAGTACATCATCATCATCTAATATTAATCCATGATGTATTAACATAAATGAAACCACATATCATACATGATACATCATCACAAGAGATATAAACATCCATCACAAAAGATAACCATATATCACAAACATAAATAACTAAGTGCACGGTTCCTCCCAACCATAAATAGCATCATTAGACCATAGTGGATCCTAGCCATCCCTCCGTGCGTAACATTCCAAAGCATCGAAGAGATCATCAGTATTAAAATAGTAGGAATGTCACTCCTAAAACATCCTACTAACATGCAAAGTAAAGCATAATAAATCATCAACTAACATATGCAAAGTAAAGAAAATCATCAATATAAGAAACATACCAGTAAATAAATCCATCATAAGGTATATTATCTATCATAATGCTCCAAGAACATAATGAAGAATAATTACCAACCAAGGATACTCCAGCCACGGTGTCTCGGACGGATCTCAAATGATAAGAGTGAAAATACACTACCACCCGACCACGTGAAACCTAAGTGGTCCACTCCCACCGTGCTGAGGAGATAATCTCAAGTCCCAAACAGGATATCAATACACATAGCATAAAAAGTTCAGGAATCCTAAAAGTATACTAACTCAAAGGTTCCATCACACAAAATCGACATCTAATTCCCAGAGGCACACAAAGACATGTAGGAAACCTACTCTGCAAGTAGGAAAGTGTCATCGCATTTATCACGTACAAGTTACCCTGGCAGTTAGCTAAACTCCACGGGTTCATACTGATCTCATGCGGCCACTATTATCCTCTCATACTGACGAGGTATACTATGGAATGCACGATCGCAACCATGCGTTCTCACTACTCCCATCCTAGCCTGTACAAGCACTCCATGCATGGGTGAGAACATCAAAACAATTATCTTTGTAGGTTCATTTAATCCTCATTTAGTGTGTAAATGTTATCACTTATTAACCAAACTTACAATGAGTTACCCTGGTAGCCACTTAGGGCCCCGACCTCAATTGCAAGCCACTTCCCGACACTACAAGTAGATTACCTACCCTAATGCTCATGGAATCATAAATCTCAAAATCACAAAAGATAATCCATAATAAAATCATCAAATATCCAAAATATAAGCATCAAATATCCATAATAAGAATCATCAAATCTCCAAGATAAGAATCATCAAATCTCCAAGAGCATATGAAAAAACATCCATAGAAAATCATGACCACAACAGTTCTCTATTAGCAACTAAAGGCATCACTGATAATCATAATAATCATTGATTCTCAATAACCAAAATAAATCACAATATCCATTGATTCTCAACAAGCAACCAAGAATATCTCAAAATCATACTGATCGAAGACTCCAAAATGGTTGAGTCAAACATGTCACAACATGAAATCATCAAGAAATAAATCCACATTTCAGTCCCATCATGGTGAC
This sequence comes from Cupressus sempervirens, assembly GCA_028749045.1. Classification (NCBI taxonomy): domain Eukaryota; kingdom Viridiplantae; phylum Streptophyta; class Pinopsida; order Cupressales; family Cupressaceae; genus Cupressus; species Cupressus sempervirens. The sequence goes on from CM053793.1 coordinate 346,737,805, forward strand.
TAGAAAGTAATCCAAGGCTAACTGATCGATGACTAAAAAAAGATTAGTTCAAGCATCTCAGATATATATACATCTTAGCTTCACACATGAAGGCTAAAGAACAAATACAAACATTTCATAGAGCATACGATCACATAACCATGGTTGGGCTTATCAAGATCAAGATCAAATAAGATCAACATGCCATCACATCTCATAACCCTCAAGCCTCTGGTAACAACCTAGGACTTGTCAGCACTAGTCAACCCAAAACCCAAAACAAGAAGCATATAGAATACACGATGCAAATACTAAATTCACATAGTTGAATAAGGTGTAGGGGTCTTCAGTTTTATGTTTGCAAGTATACTTTCAAATGTATAAAGTTATCATCATTTGACCTGAGAGTCAACCCAATTGTTCCCCGATAGCATTACCCTTCCATTATTAAGAATTACATTCTAAGAATAACTTAAGGATAAATATTCACTAAACTGATCATCATTGACCTTAATTAAATTGTCCTTTATATTTAACCATGATCCATATTCTAATTGATTAACATTTCAACTTTTTTAGGATCATTATTCGTTATATTATAAGAGGACCAATTATCATTCTTCGAATAAGAGATTATAACTTTATTAAAATGATCAATTACATCAATCAATTAACATAGGTCCATATTCTAATAGTCCTCAATTAAATATTACTAAGTCTTCACCATTAAATATTTAAGGTCATCATTCAAGTCATAAGAATAAGACCTATCAACTTGATATCAATACTTGTACAATCTTATTAAAAGAATTATATCAATTAAATCTTCATTACTTAACTTAATTGTTAATTAAATCTAATTAACTCTCATTGATTGATTTAATTAATAATTACATAATCATAGCAACGTTCCAATTAATATTAGTTGACTAATAACTAACTATAATTCTATATGATAAAAGTCAACTATAATTCAATACTCAAAAGATCATATTAATAATTCAATAATAATTATTGAAAATCTTAAATGACCATATTCGTCATCTTTCAAAGAATACCAACATTCCCTTAACAAATTCGTATTATCATTAATCTTTTCAAATAAGACTCTATCGCACAACTTAATTATTAATATCATAGTTATAATATCAACTCAATGAATATCAATTGATTAAAATCAATTATAATCTAACTCCAAAAATTATTATCTTTTACCAAACTTCAATCAATAAATAATCTCCACTAGATTAACTCTAATCAAATTTGTTGATATCTATTTAAACTATTATTTATTAATAGTTTGCTAGTCCTTACAAACATTAATAAATAATAAACTCTTCAAACTATACATACTCGATGTATAGAATCTTTTCATAAACTCATTAGTTAATATTTGGCTAACTCTTAACTCCATTAAGGTATTCAAACATATTAACCAATAACATAATAATTCAGTCTTAATCCAATATCATTCAGAGTTTCTAAATTTAAATCAACATAATATAAATTATCGTCTTACAATTATTTAATCAATATTAAAATTAACAATTAGATTCCATTTTCTAATTGTTCTAATAATATTTTGTCTATATAAATGTTGTTTGAAAGAGATCTCTATCACAAACCAATAAGACTCATTGTATATTTTAACATGAATAATCTTCAAATTCTTAACATTATCATCTTCATTAAACAACTCTAAAATTGTTTAATATATATTAAATAGTATTCAATATACATTATAAAAAGTTCGCTATATAAACTATATTAAAATCTCTTTTATTTTAATTTTTTCTCACCCATTTACTTAGATTGACTAATAATTAATTACACTTCTTCTACTATTAACTAATCTTAATTAAACTTGATTTAATTAGATTAGATAATAAACCATATAAAACTAATGCATATTAATAAGATTCTAATAAGGGAAGATTGCAATAATATCTTAATTCATTCCATGCTTTGATATATTATTTTTGTGAAGTTTAAGTATAAAGAACTCTTGATTATGAAAAATGGAGAAATATTTGTCCTTGAATAAAATAGTCTCAGTACGACGGTCATATCTCCCTAATGAACCGTTGGATCGAGTTGAAATTGAATATGTTGGAGAGGGCCAAGTTGCGCCAATTCTGACTGGAGCGATCGAATAAATTCGATCCCGATAAAAAGTAATGAATAACTGAGTTCGGGTCTATCCAAGGAGCAGCGACAGGACAATTAAAATTTTTTTCTTAAAAAGTAATTGTTCTCTAAATTTATCCAATAATTTCACTAATGGATTTGGCCATAAATCTTAAAACCATTTTCAAATCTATTTCAATTTGATTCTAATTCGAACCCAAACCCATTTTCTTTTTTTAAAAATCCATGCATATAAAATTCTCAAATAAATTTAATTGCCCAAATTGAAAATGCATATAATAAAAATATGAAATTCTTCAGAAGACATATGGAAGACATGAAAAAGATAGGAATGCATGATGCAGAAATAGCATAAGAAAAATCACAAGAATCTACCCAGATTCTGATGCTAATTCGCTCTTCTTAAGAAAATCTGTAGAGCAAGCTCCCTTCTTCAGAGTTCTTGAGTCCTTCAATGCTCCAATTGCTCTCCACCCTCCTCTCTCTAAGCTTCTATGAATGCCTGAATATAAAGAGCTCTCAAGAAACTTTTGGATTGCTTCTTGAAACCGCTGAAAGGTGTTACCAACTAAGCATGGGTCTTTCCCAACCTTTTTGATGAATCATAGAGTTGTAGACACCTTGTGCTTAATTGATGCACTAACCCCCATGTTGTTGACACATGTTAATTCCCATGCAAGCTTATAACTCCAATTTACTTTTTAAATAATTTCTATTTAAATTTTATAACTTTCATTTTAATTTTTATAACTTTTATTATTATTATTTTATTTATTACTTTATTATTATTTTATAATTATTATTAATTTTAATTTCTAGTTTTCTTTTATTTAATTCATTTTTCCCAATAATTCACATTTAATTAATTACAATCTAAATATCAAAGATTATGATATTTTATTAATTTTTTCAAATAAATAATTTATTAATTAAATCTATTTATTAAGACTTAATTAATGAAAAATTCATCACAAACCTCCAAAATAAAATATGAAAACGCATCATAGAACAAATCATACAAAATAAATCTAAAGGGTTAAAAATCACGAAATATGTCATCCGACACATTCGGTGGGTATTCAACTTAGATACTTGTCCTAATTTTCCAATTAGGACAAATGGCTCAAAGGGTTGGAATTTGGACTTGAGAATTTATCTCCCCCCTCTTATCATTGAGATAATGTGATAGGGTATGCTCATCCTGGCAATTTAGGGAAGTCGATACCCGGTACCTGCAACCTGCATAAAAATCATGCATGTACAACACAATATATACTAAACTAAACAGAAAATGGTAGGAAGTGGTGCATCGTGTAGATCTCGACTAACAGGTGACTACGACTCCCTTTCTTAAACCACATTAGACACGTCATACAAAAGCAAACACGCAAGACAAACACACACACCATACACATGCAAGTATGGGGTAAGTATCCATAAGAAAGCACATATGATAATAAATCATCTTACTAATCATCATTAATAATTGAAAGCAATGTAATAATCATCATCAATAATTGTGAACACTAAAAATAATCATCATACATACATGAAATGTAGAGTCTAAGTAATCTCATCACATAATAAACTGAATCCATAGCACAATATCTGATAATTTCAAAAGAATGTTGCTAACCAACAACATAAAACTAGTTCTAAAAGAGTTCAGCAATGATAACAAAATGTGAACTAGGGGAAGGCACTACATCCACCCCCCCGAGATTAGGCTTACTCCTGGAAGCCTACAGGAATGAAAAACTAAGATACTCACTATGTGGATCCCATTGAACCCTTTCCTTCTGTAGGGAAACATGTTTCCATTGAGGATATTACAACACCCTTAGAGCAATATGATTCTGGTTTAATGGTAAACCAAAAATCATATCGATCTAGCATTGATTCTTTTAACAACTACTAAAATAGATCCCTTAATTCATTCTAAACAAGAGCAACTTAATGATTTCAAAGATAAACAGAGGTTTACTACCTTACAACATAGATAAAAGATACATGTTTTGCAGCTAGAATGAGTTTCAATTTTTAGTTTTGTCTTCGTTTAGATTTGTTGTAAAATTTTTAATTTTGAAAGCGAAGTGTTGAAATATAAAAAAATATGCAAGTAACAATTTTAAGTTCTGTTTCAGTTCACCTAGTTTCAAATTTTCAATTTGAAAAAGATACACATGATAGTTTTAAGTTTTTGTTTTATTCAACTAGTTAATAACTAGTAACATTTCAATATACCCAGAGCTCCCAATATTGAAACTCGGGCTCTGATACCAAATGTAATGCCCCGCCAAGGGATCCAAAAATTTTTATTAAGTTTTCGAAACAATTTTTTATTTATTTTTTAAACATGAAAGATAAAACCATTCATAACATTTGCGAAAGCAATAGTAACAATTCAAATGAAAATAAACATAACATATATACATAACAGGCTACATTCTTTAAAGATCCCTTAACATTGTATCACATCTAAATTAACTATTCATCTAACATCACATCTTTATGAAATAATAATGATACATCCAATGTACTTAAACAATATACAAGTGTCCTTTTGTAATTATATTTTAGTTTAGCTCAATCATCCACTGTCCATATCACAGGGTATGAAAAGCTTAAAAGAATAAACATTCAAGTAAATAAAGTACATTATCATCATCTAATATTAATCGATGATACATTAACATAAATAAAACTACATATCATACATGATACATCATCACAAAAGATATAAACATCCATCACAAAAGATAACCATATATCACAAACATAAATAACTAAGTGCACGGTTCCTCCCAATCGTAAATAGCATCATTAGACCATCGTGGATCCTAGCCATCCCTCTGTGCATAACATTCCAAAGCACCAAAGAGATCATCGGTATTAACATAGTAGGAATGTCACTCCTAAAACATCCTACTAACATGCAAAGTAAAGCATAATAAATCATCAACTAACATATGCAAAGTAAAGAAAATTATCAATATAAGAAACATACCAATAAATACATCCATCATAAAGTATATTATCTATCATAATGCTCCAAGAACATAATGAAGAATAATTACCAACCAAGGATACTCCAGCTACAGTGTCTCAGACGAATCTCAAATGATAAGAGTGAAAATACACTACCACCCGACCGCGTGGAACCTAAGTGGTCAACTCTCACTGTGTTGAGGAGATAATCTCAAGTCCCAAATAGGATATCAATACACATAGCATAAAAAGTTCAGAAATCCTAAAAGTATAATAACTCAAAGGTTCCATCACACAAAATCGACATCTAATTCTCAGAGGCACACAAAGATATGTAGGAAACTTACTCTGCAAGCAGGAAAGTGTCATCGCATTTATTACGTACAAGTTACCCTGGCAGCTAACTAAACTCCACGGGTCCATACTGATCTCATGCGGCCACTAGTATCCTCTCATACTGACGAGGCATACTATGGAATGCACGATCGCAACCATGCGTTCTCACTACTCCCATCCTAGCCTGTACAAGCACTCCAGGCATGGGCGAGAACATCAAAACAATTATCTTTTTAGGTTCATTTAATCTCCATTTAGTGTGTAAATGTTATCACTTATTAACCAAACTTACAATGAGTTACCCTGGCAGCCACTTAGGGCCCCGGCTCCAATTGCAAGCCACTTCCCGACACTACAAGTAGATTACCTACCCTAATGCTCATGGAATCATAAATCTCAAAATCACAAAAGATAATCCATAATAAAATCATCAAATATCCAAAATATAAGCATCAAATATCCATAATAAGAATCATCAAATCTCCAAGATAAGAATAATCAAATCTCCAAGAGCATCTAAAAAAGCATCCATAGAAGATCATGACCACAACAGTTCTCTATTAGCAACTGAAGGCATCACTGATAATCATAATAATCATTGATTCTCAATAACCAAAATAAATCACAATATCCATTGGTTCTCAACAAGCAACCAAGAATATCTCAAAATCATACTGATCGAAGACTCCAAAATGGTTGAGTCAAACATGTCACAACATGAAATCATCAAGAAATAAATCCACATTTCAGTCCCATCATGGCGACTAGAAAGTAATCCAAGGCTAACTGATCGATGACTAAAAAAAGATTAGTTCAAGCATCTCAGATATATATACATCTTAGCTTCACACATGAAGGCTAAAGAACAAATACAAACATTTCATAGAGCATACGATCACATAACCATGGTTGGGCTTATAAAGATCAAGATCAAATAATATCAAATGCCATCACATCTCATAACCCCCAAGCCTCTGGTAACAACCTAGGACTTGTCAACACTAGTCAACCCAAAACCCAAAACAAGAAGCATATAGAATACACGATGCAAATACTAAATTCACATAGTTGAATAATGTGTATGGGTCTTCAGTTTTATGTTTGCAAGTATACTTTCAAATGTATAAAGTTATCATCATTTGACCTGAGAGTCAACCCAATTGTTCCCCGATAGCATTACCCTTCCATTATTAAGAATTACATTCTAAGAATAACTTAAGGATAAATATTCACTAAACTGATCATCATTGACCTTAATTAAATTGTCTTTTATATTTAACCATGATCCATATTCTAATTGATTAACATTTCAACTTTTTTCGGATCATTATTCGTTATATTATAAGAGTACCAATTATCATTCTTCGAATAAGAGATTATGACTTTATTAAAATGATCAATTACATCAATCAATTAACATAGGTCCATATTCTAATAGTCCTCAATTAAATATTACTAAGTCTTCACCATTAAATATTTAAGGTCATCATTCAAGTCATAAGAATAAGACCTATCAACTTGATATCAATACTTCTACAATCTTATTAAAAGAATTATATCAATTAAATCTTCATTACTTAACTTAATTGTTAATTAAATCTAATTAACTCTCATTGATTGATTTAATTAATAATTACATAATCATAGCAGCGTTCCAATTAATATTAGTTGACTAATAACTAACTATAATTCTGTATGATAAAAGTCAACTATAATTCAATACTCAAAAGATCATATTAATAATTCAATAATAATTATTGAAAATCTTAAATGACCATATTCGTCATCTTTCAAAAAATACCAACATTCCCTTAACAAATTTGTATTATTATTAATCTTTTCAAATAAGACTCTATCGCACAACTTAATTATTAATATCATAGTTATAATATCAACTCAATGAATATCAATTGATTAAAATCAATTATAATCCAACTCCAAAAATTATTATCTTTTACCAAACTTCAATCAATAAATAATCTCCACTAGATTAACTCTAATCAAATTTGTTGATATCTATTTAAACTATTATTTATTAATAGTTTGCTAGTCCTTACAAACATTAATAAATAATAAACTCTTCAAACTATACATACTCGATGTATAGAATCTTTTCATAAACTCATTAGTTAATATTTGGCTAACTCTTAACTCCATTAAGGTATTCAAACGTATTAACCAATAACATAATAATTCAGTCTTAATCTAATATCATTCAGAGTTTCTAAATTTAAATCAACATAATATAAATTATCGTCTTACAATTATTTAATCAATATTAAAATGAATCATTAGACTCCATTTTCTAATTGTTCTAATAATATTTTGTCTATATAAATGTTGTTTGAAAGAGATCCCTATCACAAACCAATAAGACTCATTGTATATTTTAACATGAATAATCTTCAAATTCTTAACATTATCATCTTCATTAAACAACTCTAAAGTTGTTTAATATATATTAAATAGTATTCAATATACATTATAAAAAGTTCGCTATATAAACTATATTAAAATCTCTTTTATTTTAATTTTTTCTCACCCATTTACTTAGATTGACTAATAATTAATTACACTTCTTCTACTATTAACTAATCTTAATTAAACTTGATTTAATTAGATTAGATAATAAACCATATAAATCTAATGCATATTAATAAGATTCTAATAAGGGAAGATTGCAATAATATCTTAATTCATTCCATGATTTGATAGATTATTTTTGTGAAGTTTAAGTATAAAGAACTCTTGATTATGGAAAATGGAGAAATATCTGTCCTTGAATAAAATAGTCTCAGTACGACGGTCATATCTCCGTAATGAACCGTTGGATCGAGCTGAAATTGAATATGTTGGAGAGGGCCAAGTTGCGCCAATTCTGATTGGAGCGATCGAATAAATTTGATCCCGATAAAAAGTTATGAATAACTGAGTTCGAGTCTATCCAGGGAGCAGCGACAGGACAATTAAATTTTTTTTCTTAAAAAGTAATTGTTCTCTAAATTTATCCAATAATTTCACTAATGGATTTGGCCATAAATCTTAAAACCATTTTCAAATCTATTTCAATTTGATTCTAATTCGAACCCAAACCCGTTTTCTTTTTTTTTAAAAATCCATGCATATAAAATTCTTAAATAAATTTAATTGCCCAAATTGAAAATGCATATAATAAAAATATGAAATTTCTCAGAAGACATATGGAAGACACGAAAAAGATAGGAATGCATGATGCAGAAATAGCATAAGAAAAATTACAAGAATCTACCCAGATTCTGATGCTAATTCGCTCTTCCTAAGAAAATCTGTAGAGCAAGCTCCCTTCTTCAGAGTTTTTGACTCCTCCAATGCTCCAATTGCTCTCCACCCTCCTCTGTCTAAGCTTCTATGAATGCCTGAATATAAAGAGCTCTCAAAAAACTTTTGGATTGCTTCTTGAAACCGCTGAAAGGTGTTACCAACTAAGCATGGGTCTTTTCCAACCTTTTTGATGAGTCATAGAGTTGTAGACACCTTGTGCTTAATTGATGCACTAACCCCCATGTTGTTGACACATGTTAATTCCCATGCAAGCTTATAACTCCAATTTACTTGAAATAATTTCTATTTAAATTTTATAACTTTCATTTTAATTTTTATAACTTTTATTATTATTATTTTATTTATTACTTTATTATTATTTTATAATTATTATTAATTTTAATTTCTAGATTTCTTTTATTTAATTCATTTTGTCCAATAATTCACATTTAATTAATTACAATCAAAATATCAAAGATCATGATATTTTATTAATTTTTTCAAATAAATAATTTATTAATTAAATCTATTTATTAAGACTTAATTAATAAAAAATTTACCATAAACCTCCAAGATAAAATATGAAAGCGCATCATAGAACAAATCATACAAAATAGATCTAAAGGGTTAAAAATCACGAAATATGTCATCTGACACATTCAGTGGGTATTCAACTCAGATACTTGTCCTAATTTTCTAATTAGGAAAAATGGCTCAAAGGGTTGGGATTTGGACTTGAGAATTTATCTCCCCCCTCTTATCATTGAGATAATGTGATAGGGTATGCTCATCCTGACAATTCAGGGAAGTCGATACCCGGTACCTACAACCTGCATAAAAATTATACATGTACAACACAATATATACTAAACTAAACAGACAATGGTTGAAAGTGGTGCATCGTGTAGATCTCGACTAGCAGGTGACTACGACTCTCTTCCTTAACCACATTAGACATGTTATACAAAAGCAAACACGCAAGGCAAACACACACACCATACACATGCAAGTATGGGGTAAGTATCCATAAGAAAGCACATATGATAATAAATCATCTTACTAATCATCATTAATAATTGAAAGCAATGTAATAATCATCATCAATAATTTTGAACACTAAAAATAATCATCATACATACATGAAATGTAGAGTCTAAGTAATCTCATCACATAATAAACTGAATCCATAGCACAATATCTAATAATTTTAAAAGAATGTTGCTAACCAACAACATAAAACTAGTTCTAAAAGAGTTCAGCAATGATAACAAAATGTGAACTAGGGGAAGGCACTACATCCACCCCCCCGAGATTAGGCTTACTCCTGGAAGCCTACAGGAATGAAAAACTAAGATACTCACTATGTGGGTCCCATTGAACCTTTTCCTTCTGTAGGGAAACATGTTTCCATTGAGAATATTACAACACCCTTAGAGCAATATGATTCTGGTTTAATGGTAAACCAAAAATCATATCGATCTAGCATTGATTCTTTTAACAACTACTAAAATAGATCCCTTAATTCATTCTAAACAAGAGCAACTTAATGATTGCAAAGATAAACAGAGGTTTACTACCTTACAACATAGATAAAAGATACATGTTTTGCAGCTAGAATGAGTTTCAATTTTTAGTTTTGTCTTCGTTTAGATTTTCAGTAAAATTTTTAATTTTGAAAGCGAAGTGTTGAAATATAAAAAAATATGCAAGTAACAATTTTAAGTTCTGTTTCAGTTCACCTAGTTTCAAGTTTTCAATTTGAAAAAGATACACATGATAGTTTTAAGTTTTCGTTTTATTCAACTAGTTAATAACTAGCAACATTTCAATATACCCAGAGCTCCCAATGTTGAAACTCGGGCTCTGATACCAAATGTAATGCCCCGCCAAGGGATCAAAAAATTTTTACTAAATTTTCCAAACAATTTTTTATTTATTTTTTATACATGAAAGATAAAACCATTCATAACATTTGCGGAAGCAATAGTAACAATTCAAATAAAAATAAACATAACATATATACATAACAGGCTACATTCTTTAAAGATCCCTTAACGTTGTATCACATCTAAATTAACTATTCATCTAACATCACATCTTTATGAATTAATAATGACACATCCAATGTACTTAAACAATATACAAGTGTCCTTTTGTAATTATATTTTAGTTTAGCTCAATCATCCACTGTACATATCACAGGGTATGAAAAGCTTAAAAGAATACACATTCAAGTAAATAAAGTACATTATCATCATCTAATATTAATCCATGATGCATTAACATAAATGAAACTACATATCATACATGATACATCATCACAAAAGATATAAACATCCATCACAAAAGATAACCATATATCACAAACATAAATAACTAAGTGCACGGTTCCTCCCAACCGTAAATAGCATCATTAGACCATCGTGGATCCTAGCCATCCCTCTGTGCATAACATTTCAAAGCACCAAAGAGATCATCGGTATTAACATAGTAGGAATGTCACTCCTAAAACATCTTACTAACATGCAAAGTAAAGCATAATAAATCATTAACTAACATATGCAAAGTAAAGAAAATTATCAATATAAGAAACATACCAGTAAATACATCCATCATAAAGTATATTATCTATCATAATGCTCCAAGAACATAATGAAGAATAATTACCAACCAAGGATACTCCAGCCACAGTGTCTCAAACGGATCTCAAATGATAAGAGTGAAAATACACTACCACCCGACCGCGTGGAACCTAAGTGGTCCACTCCCACTGTGTTGAGGAGATAATCTCAAGTCCCAAATAGGATATCAATACACATAGCATAAAAAGTTCAGAAATCCTAAAAGTATACTAACTCAAAGATTCCATCACACAAAATCGACATCTAATTCCCAGAGGCACACAAAGATATGTAGGAAACTTACTCTGCAAGCAGGAAAGTGTCATCGCATTTATTACGTACAAGTTACCCTGGCAGTTAACTAAACTCTACGGATCCATACTGATCTCATGCGGCCATTAGTATCCTCTCATACTGACGAGGCATACTATGGAATGCATGGTCGCAACCATGCATTCTCACTACTCCCATCCTAGCCTATACAAGCACTCAAGGCATGGGCGAGAACATCAAAAAAATTATCTTTTTAGGTTCATTTAATCCTCATTTAGTGTGTAAATGTTATCACTTATTAACCAAACTTACAATGAGTTACCCTGGCAACCACTTAGGGCCCCGGCTCCAATTGCAAGCCACTTCCCGACACTACAAGTAGATTACCTACCCTATTGCTTATGGAATCATAAATCTCAAATCACAAAAGATAATCTATAATATAATCATCAAATATCCACAATATAAGCATCAAATATCCATAATAAGAATCATCAAATCTCCAAGATAAGAATCATCAATCTCCATGACCATCTGAAAAAGCATCCGTAGAAAATTATGACTACAACAGTTCTCTATTGGCAACTGAAGGCATCACTGATAATCATAATAATCATTGATTCTCAATAACCAAAATAAATCACAATATCCATTGGTTCTCAACAAGCAACCAAGAATATCTCAAAATCATATTGATTGAAGACTCCAAAATGGTTGAGTCAAACATGTCACATCATGACATCATCAAAAAATAAATCCACATTTCAGTCCCATCATGGTGACTAGAAAGTAATCCAAAGATAACTGATCGATGACTCAAAAAAGATTAGCTCAAGCATCTCAGATATATATACATCTTAGCTTCACACATGAAGGCTGAAGAACAAATACAAACATTTCATAGAGCATACGATCACATAACCATGGTTGGGCTTATAAAGATCAAGACCAAATAAGATCAACATGCCATCACATCTCATAACCCCTGAGCCTCTGGTAACAACTTAGGACTAGTCAACACTAGACAACCCAAAACTCAAAACAAGAAGCATATAGAATACACGATGCAAATACTAAATTCACATAGTTGAATAATGTATAGGGGTTTTTAGTTTTCTGTTTGCAAGTATAATTTCAAGTGTATAAAGTTATCATCATTTGACCTACAAGTCAACCCAATTGTTCTCCGATAGCATTACCCTTCCATTATTAAGAATTACATTCTAAGAATAACTTAAGGATAAATATTCACTAAACTGATCATCATTGACCTTAATTAAATTGTCCTTTATATTTAACCATGATCCATATTCTAATTGATTAACCTTTCAACTTTTTTAGGATCATTATTCGTTATATTATAAGAGGACCAATTATCATTCTTCGAATAAGAGATTATAACTTTATTAAAATGATCAATTACATCAATCAATTAACATAGGTCCATATTCTAATAGTGCTCAATTAAATATTACTAAGTCTTCACCATTAAATATCTAAAGTCATCATTCAAGTCATAAGAATAAGACCTATCAACTTGATATCAATACTTCTACAATCTTATTAAAAAAATTATATCAATCAAATCTTCATTACTTAACTTAATTGTTAATTAAATCTAATTAACTCTCATTGATTGATTTAATTAATAATTACATAATCATAGCAACGTTCCAATTAATATTAGTTGACTAATAACTAACTATAATTCTGTATGATAAAAGTCAACTATAATTCAATACTCAAAAGATCATATTAATAATTCAATAATAATTATTAAAAATCTTAAATGACCATATTCGTCATCTTTCAAAGAATACCAACATTCTCTTAAGAAATTCGTATTATCATTAATCTTTTCAAATAAGACTCTATCGCACAACTTAATTATTAATATCATAGTTATAATATCAACTCAATGAATATCAATTGATTAAAATCAATTATAATCCAACTCCAAAAATTACTATCTTTTACCAAACTTCAATCAATAAATAATCTCCACTAGATTAACTCTAATCAAATTTGTTGATATCTATTTAAACCATTATTTATTAATAGTTTGCTAGTCTTTACAAACATTAATAAATAATAAACTCCTCAAACTATACATACTCGATCTATAGAATCCTTCCATAAACTCATTAGTTAATATTTGACTAACTCTTAACTCCATTAAGGTATTCAAACGTATTAACCAATAACATAATAATTCAGTCTTAATCCAATATCATTCAGAGTTTCTAAATTTAAATCAACATAATATAAATTATCGTCTTACAATTATTTAATCAATATTAAAATCAATCATTAAACTCTATTTTCTAATTGTTCTAATAATATTTTGTCTATATAAACGTTGTTTGAAAGAGATCCCTATCACAAACCAATAAGACTCATTGTAGATTTTAATATGAATAATCTCAAAATTCTTAACATTATCATCTTCATTAAACAACTCTAAAATTGTTTAATATATATTAAATAGCATTCAATATACATTATAAAAAGTCCACTATATAAACTATATTAAAATCTCTTTTCTTTTAATTTTATCTCACCCATTTACTTAGATAGACTAATAATTAATTACACTTCTTCTACTATTAACTAATCTTAATTAAACTTGATTTAATTAGATTAGATAATAAACCATATAAAACTAATGCATATTAATAAAATTCTAATAAAGGAAGATTGCAATAATATCTTAATTCATTCATGCTTTGATATATTATTTTTGTGAAGTTTAAGCATAAAGAACTCTTGATTATGAGAAATGGAAAAATATTTGTCTTTGAATAAAACAGTCTCAGTATGATGGTCATATCTCCCTAATGAACCGTTGGATCGAGCTGAAATTGAAATATGTTGGAGAGAGCCAAGTTGCGCCAATTCTGACTGGAGCGATTGAATAAATTCGATCCCGATAAAAAATTATGAATAACTGAGTTCGGGTCTATCCAAAGGGCAGTGATAAGACAATTAAAAATTTCTTTTTAAAAGGTATTTGTTCTCTAAATTTATCCAATAATTTCACTAATGGATTTGGCCATAAATCTTGAAATCTTTTTTAAATCTATTTCAATTTGATTCTAATTCGAACCCAAACCCGTTTTCTTTTTTTTTAAATCCATGCATATAAAATTCTCAAATAAATTTAATTGCCCAAATTGAAAATGCATACAATAAAAATATGAAATTCTTCAGAAGACATATAGAAGACACGAAGAAGACAGGAATGCATGATACGAAAATAGCATAAGAAAAATCACAAGAATCTATCCGGATTCTGATGCTAATTCGCTCTTCATCAGAAAACCCGCAGAGCAAGCTCCCTTGTTCAGAGTTCTTGAGTCCTCCAATGCTCCAATTGCTCTCCACCCCCCCTCTCTAAGCTTCTATGAATGCCTGAATATAAAGAGCTCTCAAGAAACCTTTAGAGTGCTTCTTAAAATCGCTGAAAGGTGTCACCAACTAAGCATGGGTCTTTTCCAACCTTTTTGATGAGTCATAGAGTTGTAGACACCTTGTGCTTAATTGATGCACTAACCCTTATGTTGTTGACACATGTTAATTCTCATGCAAGCTTATAACTCCAATTTACTTTTTAAATAATTTCTATTTAAATTTTATAACTTTTATTTTAATTTTTATAACTTTTATTATTACTATTTTATTTATTACTTTATTATTATTTTATAATTATTATTAATTTCAATTTCTAGTTTTCTTTTATTTAATTTATTTTCCCTAATAATTCACATTTAATTAATTACAATCAAAATATCAAAGATCATGATATTTTATTAATTTTTTCAAATAAATAATTTATTAATTAAATCTATTTATTAAGACTTAATTAATGAAAAATTCACCATAGACCTCCAAGATAAAATATGAAAATGCATCATAGAACAAATCATACAAAATAAATCTAAAGGGTTAGAAATAACGAAATATGTCATCCGACACATTTGGTGGGTATTCAACTTAGATACTTGTCCTAATTTTCGAATTAGGACAAATGGCTCAAAGGGTTGGGATTTGGACTTGAGAATTTATCTCCCCTCTCTTATCATTGAGATAATGTATAGGATATGCTCATCCTGGCAATTCAGGGAAGTCGATACCCAGTACTTGAAACTTGCATAAAAATCATGCATGTACAACACAATATATACTAAACTAAATAGACAATGGTAGGAAGTGGTGCATCGTGTAGATCCCGACTAGCAAGTGACTATGACTCCCTTCCTTAACCACATCAGACACACCATACAAAAACAAACACGCAAGGTAAACATGCACACCATACATATGCAAGTATGGGGTAAGTATCCATAAGAAAACACATATGATAATAAATCATCTTACTAATCATCATTAATAATTGAAAGCAATGTAATAATCATCATCAATATTTGTGAACACTAAAAATAATCATCATACATACATGAAATGTAGAGTCTAAGTAATCTCATCATATAATAAATTGAATCCATAGCACAATATATGATAATCTCAAAAGAATGTTGCTAACCAACAACATAAAACTAGTTCTAAAACAGTTCAGCAATGATAACAAAATGTGAACTAGGGGCAGGCACTACAAGACATGAACTCTTATCCTCCATATACCTATCCTACTACCATCTCTCTTCCTTCACCCTATCAACATCTTTGAGTATACTTATCTATGGTCTTGGCTTATCATGACTTATCTTTTCTATAGGAGAACTATTTAACACGACAAGTGCGAGATAAGCTCAAGATAAGTAAGCAATCATCATCTTCTGCATAGATGATTTTTTAAAAATTTCTTTGTAGCTTTCAACAACCCTTCGAAAGAATTCAGAAAATAATAATATTTTTGTGTGTGGGGCTCAATTTTGTTGAGTTTAGTTTATCTTAGCATTTAATAAAGTCGCTCAACACAAAATATATTCAAAGCTCCCTTACACAGGGATTTAGGTATGTAAGTCAATGTAGGTTGATTGTACATGTGTAAAAATGGTATCGTCAAAGGTACTTTGATATTATATGGTAGAAGATTGTATGGACGTAATATATCATATAAAGTGAGTTCTAATTCATGAGTCAAATGATTTTTCAATTTTATGAATGGTATCAATTTATTATATCATATAAATGAATTTGAAAACTTTTTACGGTTTCATTGTCTATGTATCAAACATATCTAACTATCTTGTATACTTGACAAAATTGTATAAATTTATTTGGAATAAGAACATTTTTATGATTTTATGGTAATTTTATATGATGATATTTAAGTTAAAGAAAATTAACTTCAAATATAATATCATTTAATTAAGAAATGTGTGATTATTGACCATTTAATTGATAAGGAGAAATAATTGGAATTGACAATAAATAACTAGTATGTTAAAAAAATTGTGATTGTGTACAACATAATAGATGTATAAGATATTTTAATTTTGAATATTTATAACAATATAAAATTAATCACCTAAAAATGGTTATTTAGACTATTATCCCCCTTTCTAGCATTTTTTCCTTAATTTCTTAATCGCCTATTCTTGATCAAATCCCCCAAAATCTATTTATTCGATTATAACATATGGTTTAACTACCTTATCCTAGGTCTCTTATTTAGTTAAAATAGCATGCTCCCTTTTAATCAAATAAAAATCCCCACTCATCTCTGATCCTAAGTTGCACACACAATTATTTCCTTTATTTAAAAATAAAAGAAATGACACTTTTGTCCCACATCGAGGACAAAGTCAACTCTTCACTATGATTGGTTGAAGTGCTTGTTCACACGGATCACTCCCACTTTCAAACTCCACCGTTGATCACATGCATCTTGCCTCATGATCTCTATCATCCATATCTCTTTAAAAGGGAGATCTCTCTCCTCACTTCACAACTCCACTCCTTTACTAATGTTATGTTGCAGGATTGAAGATCTCATACTTGTAGAGCTCCTCTTCTTCTATCTTCTATTCTTCATTCTTCATGCTTCTCATTCATTCCAATTTCTCTTCATGCTTATAGCTTAAATAATCTAGTCTAAATAGGGGTTGTAATACTTATTTTTTAGTTTAGCTTGCATTCTACTTTCCCTCATTTAGCTTTCATTTGCATTACATTCATTCTGGATTCTTGGATATTGGCACTCATTGCCTCTACTCTTTGAATCTCTTGTTCTACGATGCACTTTGCAAGGGTTGCATAACTTGGTTCATTTGAGAGCCACCATAGTATTATTTTTCATATTTTCATGACATAGATAGATAGCTATAAGCTACTTCTTGAGATGCTCTCTTTAATGGGTATTCTCGAGTATAATGGTTTATAGAAATGACACTTTTTCTACACACATTTTTGGTGCGCACCATGGGGCTAGAACCAATTTTCTAGCTCCATTTTCTTTCTTGCATTTTAGTTTCAATTCTCACTTTTGATTTTTTATAGCATCATATTAGATCTAATCAAGTGATATTGCAGATTTCTTACTTTGTTTTTAAGGTTAACCTTTGTGTAGATTCGTTTGGAAACCAAAACTCTAGATTTTTAAAGATTTGACCATATCTCCTAAACCACTTGGAGTTCAGTTTTGAAATTTTACTTGTAGGTTGGAAATGCATCTAAAGTGGTTCAGTTCATTTTTCAGATTGTTTTAAGTTAATTTACGTCAATGATGATTTTTCCCTTGTTTTCATAAAAAGATAGTTTTGGTCGCAAATCACCACAATTTTTAGAAAAAATTACATTTTTTAAAAGGTTTTTAAATTATATAGGTTGTTTGTTCTTTGTGTTTTAAATTTAAAGGTCCTATTAGGGCTCAATAACTTGATTTGAAAGATTTGGTTTGTTTTGACAAAATGGGTCCCTAAGGCACAAATTGAGAGATATTGCTAAATTTCTTACATTTTTATAAATCTCTCTGATTTTTAGCAGGGGTCTCTTCTTCTCATTTCTATTTTTGGAGCCAAAATAATAGAAAACAAATCATATGTTATTGACTAGGTCAAAAGCAAAGAGTAAAAATGAAAACATTTGTGATCAGCATGCACTTTCTTTGTATACACTTGGTTAAAAGATAACTTAATTTTTTTAGGTAACTAATCAATTTACTTGGTTATTATGCACTAACTTTGGTTTTTTTGTAGGGATTTTCTCATTTCATTGCTAAAAAGAATGCTTGTCAAAGATAAAAATTGCAAAAAAAGCTACTAACACTCATTTGTAGGGCTGCCCAAATCAAATAAAAAAATTAATCAAAAAGTTTTTTTCATTTTAGGCACATAATTACTTACTTTACTAAATTTTGTCACTTGTTAGGAGAGTATGCTCTTCACCTTTGGATGAATTAGAAATCTTGACCCATTTGATATGCCAAGCTAGAGTAAGGGGTACATGAACACTTATTGGTGTGTTTTGGGGAAGCAATTGGAATAGGAGAGTATGCTCTTCACCCTTGAGGTGAATCATAAATCTTGAACTCCAAAAATGGATCCATTTTGTTTAGTCTAGAATCCTTTAGTAGGCCTATTTTTGAGAGATCAAGAGGAATGACTCAAGTGGGGACAAGTGAACACGACTCTTTAAAGACAATTTAAACTCAAGGCTATCAATGACACAAAATTTTGGTATACATAGTGCTTATCTTCATCTAGTGAGATTACTTATCGGATTGAGACCATGAGGAAATTACTAGATAAGAATTCTTAAGGTATACTTGTGGCCATGAAAGACTCTTGTATTGGGACCAAGAGGAGCACTATGAATGGAAGCCATTTCTAAGCACCATATAATTAGAAGCTACCCTCTTTTTCCACTCAACATCTTGGTGCAAGGATCGATCTTAGTGGATTACATGGATCACCCCAAGATTTTACACTCATCATGTGTGTCCCTTTGGTTGTGTCATTGACATTTCTATAATAAAGCCAACATCTATTGTGGAAGAGAGCTTTGTGTGAGGTGAGGTGGTACCAAGCATGGTTCAAATTGCTAAGTAATAAACTATGACCTTGGGTAGTTTTTCTTGGAACATTTCTTTGCATGTGAAAATCTTTTGAACATACACATGATGATAGTTCTAGTGATTTCTTTTGAGACCTCACATATTCTTGTATCATGAATGGTTTCTTTGTCCCTTGCTCGATTTTTTTAAGACTATTCCATGTCTCACATCTTTCTTTTGAAAATTAAACTTGCTATGCTATCAACTTTTTCAACCAAGTCAAAACACCAAGTCTAAACATGTTTGATTGTGCTTCTTACTAGGGGAGTTTCCTCATTTGACTTTTCTTTTCTATGTCTCTACTATTTGAAATTTCTTAAAATGACTCTTTAGTCTAGCTTCTCTTGGTTTCTTCCACTTTCTTGGTCCATGTTAGCATACTAGGACCTTCTTCTAGGTTGAAAATGTCAACTTGATCTCTTGACTTCACTCTTTTGTTGAAAAAGTTTTTCACTTGTCATCTCTCTTTCTCTATCTACTTGGCTAATTGGGCTTCTTTCCTAGTTCTTGACTTGAGTCGCTAGTGGCATAAGTGGCTTGGACACTCTACATGACAAGTCACTCTCTCTATCTCAAAAAGTGAGCACTCTACCTTTCTAGCTTGGACATCAAGATATCTTGTGTTATCTTAGTCTCTTTAATGTTTGGCTTCTTGTCTACAAGCTACCAAATCTCAACCAAGTCTAGATGATCCTAAGTTGCTTGATCTCTTTAGGGAATTTCAATGCCTATACACTCAACACAATAAACTTGAAGAGACCCATGACTCCACTTACCTTAGTCTCACTAAGGGCATGATAAAAGCATACTCTAGATTGGAGAAAATGGTAGAGGACCAAATTCCATCATCATGCAATTCTCTCTCTAGTCCTCTATATGCACACAAGTCACCTTCTTTAAGGTCATCCTCTTCTTCTAGGTCTACATATTCCACACCAAGACATCAATTGTATTCATGTTCTATATCCAAAAACCTCTTTAGAGAGAAAGAGAATTATATCTCCTTTGAGCCTATGCCAAAATCTAATGATAAACCTATCTTTGACCAATATGATGAAGAGATGAATGCATGATATTCACTTGAGAAACAAAAAGAAGATCCTAGGCATACTTTTGAGAGGACTTTTACTCTCTTGGAATGTTCTTAAGCTGACATTTTGAAAACACTTCTTGGCACCAAGATCATCATGTTGCCTAAGTCTAGCTCATGTGGAAACCCATTCTTAGATATCTATTGTGCTTATCATCGACATAATGAACATAGTAATTTAGATTGCATTGAACTGAAACATAAAATTGAAGATCTTATTGATGGTGGGATTGTTGATACCTCTAGCGACTCATGTGATGAGGATACTTCTCTTGAGAAAGATAATTTTGATGAAACTATGTCTAGTGATGGTCTCTGTGACACCCCTACTTCTTCCAACACTCATGAACCTCTCTAAACTTCAAAGGTTTCCAACATGCAAATAAAGAACTTAATGCTTTTCACGTACCCTATGCCTATCCTCAAGGGCTACCTCGAAAAGAAACTCAAGCTAATCTTCATTTGGCTGGAAATGTTTTTTATGCTACTAAGTCTAAATATCCTCAACTTTCATGCAATGATATGCTTACTATTCCCACTTTAGCTTATCACCCATTACCTTTGAGCAAGAGCCTATCATCTAATCAACATGTGAATGATAAGAAAGAAATAATATTCAAGAAACCACAAATGTCCACTGCCCAAAGATCTAACTCAAAGAAAATATGGGTTCCTAAATCCATCATTGAAGAAATGCATTATAAAGAATTAAAAGGAAAAGAAAAATCTAAAGCTATATAGATTTCCAAGTCTCTATTGAAAGACTTGAATATTGAACATAAATATAAGTTGACATTCAAGATTCCAAAGGCTTACACTCCATTTTCTTCCAAAAATATTCCTCAAAAGATTCTGAAGGCTTCCACTCCATCTTCTTATAAAATTTTCCTAAAACCTCATACATCTAAACCTCAATCTATTTCCTCCATAATTTCTCCATCATTTCAAAACCCTCCAAGGTTTGTGTCGATCTTGATCTTCTGTACTTTGTCACCTACCCTTATGCAATGTTTTCAAAGCTACACTTACCTACTATCCATATTACTACAATACTTTAAATACATGAACTCTTATCCTCCATATACTTATCCTACTACCATCTCTCTTCCTTCACCCTATTAACATCTTTGAGCATACTTATCTATGGTCTTGGCTTATCATGGCTTATCTTTTCTATAGGAGAACTATCCAAGTTAAAAAAGCTTGACCTATTTCTAAAAACCCAAAAAGAAAAAAATAGAAAAATAGGAGAGAGAAAAATGTTCCTTGGTGAAAACTACTTCTTGTGGCACCTTGGTACAAAAAGTAAAGAGAAATAAATTCGTCATATGGGTAAAACCACTTCTTGTGGCACCTTGGATAAGTACCATGATGAAAACCTAGTAAAATAGACATTATGTGTAATTCTTCCATAAACCATCTATTCCCTCTTCTTTCTTTGATCTTGATGATGTTGAGCTTTCCTTGTGTATTGGCTATCTTATCCATTAGCTTCTCTATTGTGCTTGCTCATTTACTCATATTCTTCACATCTAGCTTCATTCTTATTGCTCTATCTTATCGCTATCCTATCCAATTGACCCCTTGGTCTTGATCACAATAAAGAATAAAAAATGGTTCTCATAGGTCTCTTGACATGTCTACTCTTTTGGATTACATGATTCCATGCTATTTTACTCATTGCTTCCATTTCTTATCCAAAGCCTACTTCATATGGCTATCTTACCCTAGCTTGGGTACTCTTGAGGAGTCACTCCTTGAGGATCACTTTCACTTGCTTCATTCTTTCTTGCTTATCCATCTTATCCACTTTTTCTCTACTCCATATTCTACACCTTGCTAGACCTTGGAACAAAATGATGTGATCTTTCTTGAGAACTATTAATCTCTAAATCATTCTTAAAAATCTTAAAAAATCATATATGATGCTGAAAAAATCCTTAAAAAATAGAAAATATCTTGAAAAAATGATCATCTTTGTGAAAACCTAGCAATAGGTGCTTTGATGGATCACCAAAAACATCAAATATCTAAAAAATACAAAAAAATTAAAAAAAAATCTTGAAAAAAATGTTGCCAAGTGGTGAAAACCTAGAAACATGCGCTATTTGAGATCCTTGCACTTATGTCTATCTCTATCTCATTTTGTGCTCATACACCATTAATCTTTCTTATTAGGAAATGTCAATAATGAACTAAAATATCCCCAAGAAGGTCAAAACCAAAACCCTCAACAAGATCCAAACCAAAACCCTCAAGAAGATCAAAACCAAAACCCTCTACAATAAGAACAAAAAATTCTACAACTTGAACCAATTGCAAGACCTCCTCCTGGCACACAAGAAAACATTTGAAATGAAATAGAAAGAGGCAGAATTGAGTTAGAAGCACTTATTGGTAGGTTGAAAGCTTATGGACAAACCAATCCAATGAGAGCTCAATTGGCATCCTCCCTCAAGTCCATTAAGACCCACATAGCTTCTATTAGTGGTCAGTTAGATGTTTGGTGGGTTAAGAGAGATGAAAAAAAAAGATATTATGAAAATAAATTATCATATCAACATGTTAAAAAAAAGATATACTAAAAGGTATGATTTTTGCATTATTTAGAAATCTTTTTGAACAAGATACTGTTAGAGAGGGTACTAAACAGTTCCCCATCCACTGGTGCATACACGATGGTATTAGAAATAATTTTTAGGATAGATGGTGGATGGTTTTTGATGCCTGTCCTTGCAATAATCACGAGGTCCCAATGTATTTCTTAAGAAAATTTTATTGTGAGTTTGTCCTTGGGGAGATCCCCAATTATTTTGATATATTAGACTCTCAAGGTAGAGGTGGGCGATCATCATTTGAGAGGTTGGGGGCACATCATGACCCTAATGTAGTTAGGGCACTTGTGGTCAAGCCATAGGGTGAGCATGTGACTATTCATTCAGTTGTGAAGGAACATTTAGAGGCCAGTGCTCTAGGGACTATTAGTGCTTTAACGTAGACCCTCATTCATTGCACAAGTCCATTAGTTGAGGGGGAGCCTTCTATGCATTGCGGTCACATGTGCACATCATGTGGATCCTTATGCACATTTGGCAGTCATGTTGGAGATGGTACGGATGATGGGCTAGTGAATGATTAGTTCATGAAAGAGACATTTGGCATTGGCACACAGGTAAATTACAATTATAATCAACTAATTTGATCACATTTCATATGTATAGTGAACGAATAATTAATTAGCATGTATTGACATTGTTCAAAACTTAGGGTTAGAGTGTTGGTAGCCCTAGTAGTGATCCTCTAGCCCCATTTTTTGTCCCATCAATGAGTCTAGAGGTATGTATCAATTTAATCATTTAAATGAATACATATATTTATTAAGTAATCATATTAAGGATTGACAAAGAAAAAATGCATGTTGATTAGTTCTCTATAGGACCGTCGACATTAACTACAGACTCAGAGCCTAGACATGATACAAGCTTTGTAGAGGTACATTTTTTCATGTTAATTTAACTCATTTGATTATATTTGTTTAATGTTTCATGTTACACGTGACGTGTATTGTATTACATGCAACTCTTGACATTGGAGACTCCTCCTTATCTTCAATAGTTCATTAATTGTGGAGTGGTTGTAGATATGGCTAGTTCATAGCCATTGACTGAGGTATGAAATAATTTTCTTGGTTTTAGTTGTTGTTTATAATAGTTAGTATCAAAATTTCTAATGTTATTTATAAGTGATTATATTTATTGAATTGTTGTAGGGTCTTGTTACACCTAATCGTCCATGATCCTTCGAGTTGGACTTGCAGAGCAACTATTTGATGGAAGTAAGAGAATAATTAATTTTGTGTGTAAATATATTTGATTTCAATGTATAATAATTATTTATTCATACCTACTTTGTTTTTATTAGCTCGAGTTAGAGAAGAGCCTCAACAAGAGGACAACTGAGCATGTGAGGAAGACCCCATCATTGCCACCGTCTCCCTCCACATGAAAACTAAAGACCTCTAGAGATTTGTTCCCTTCCTCTTGTGGAAAGGAGAAGATATAGTTGATAGACATGTACATGTATAGGCATCAGCAAACATATATGTTGGATCTTATGTCAGTGGACATATTCGATATACATTTGATGTATATATATGACATTTTATATTTGATGTATGACATTTATTTGATGCATGACATTATTAGACTTTTGACATTATTGGTTAATACATGATATGTTTGTTCATGTATGACATTATTGGTTATCATTTTATATTATATATTTGTTCATGTATGACATTAAATTAGATATGTTCATGTATGACATTAAATTAGATATGTTCATGTATGAGATTAAATTCAATACCTAATCAGTTCAAAACTTTGATAGAATATTGATTAACAATAAACTTTATCACTGTTTAAGCATAAGTTTATCATTTCCAATATGTCATCGTCATATGATTTATGATCTTGTTCATGTTTAAAGTTTTCCTTCTCTGTCATTTGTCTATCAAGCTTAATTCAATACCTAATTAGTTTGAATTTTTGATACAATATTGATCAGCAATAAACTTTATCAATGTTAAAGCCAAAAATTTATCATTTGCAATTTATGTCATTATCATATTGATATATGATCTTCTTGTTCATGTTTAAAACCTTCCTTCTATGTTATGCATCTAAACATTTATCATAAATTATTATTACAAACATATAACAAATCTGAAACTAAAAACAATACATTATATTAATTCCAAGGTTTAGTTATGATTTAGAGCCTAATAGAATTCTCAAGGTTTCATTAATTCCATATGTTAGATCTGCTATCATATAATACCAATTGTAATGGGCACTCACATGTATTCCAATGCATATATTTCTTTATATGCACAATTGGTCAATGTTGTACCTTATAGAAGATAGAATTTTATAGGTGCAATTACTCAATCTTGTACTACACTAGATAAGATGTTCTCTATTATGCATAATGTTTAGCTCTGGTATTATTTATAAGAGTGTTTCAAGGTTGGGAACCACTTCAACATCCTTTGCATGGTTTAGAGGTAATTTCATTGTGGCAAAGGCGTATGCAAGGGAACAAGCCTCGTGATTTTGGCATTTACACAAAAGCAGAGGTTGCTTCTTCAACTCCTTACACTCAACTCTTCATTGAAGTTAATCTTATAGTACTAAGAATAGCTGCTACAAATTCCTAGGAGTTAAGGGACCCTGAACCTATGCTACATTTTCTAGAGACATAGGAGAAGTTACTACATGCTTTATTACTTCATAACATTCTGGATCATATAGTGATGCCCAAATTAATAACAATGGTAGATACTTGGGATCCTCATAGGGAGACTATGCCAATACATGCATAGTTACATCATTGGCTTCCATTTTTGGGCCAACATATGGAACCTTTATATCCAACCATTCGTTATAAGTCGGGGAATGTACCCATAGGTTTCTTATGGCTTATTAATTGCATCACTTCTTGAGATTTTAATTCAACCCAAGATCATGTCATCTTTCCATATTTTTCCTTATTTATGAGTTGGGGATCGGAGTGTCAATAATGTCATAAAGTCCTCCAAAAGTATCCCCAACAAACTTTTAACAAGCTTGATCTCATTTAATGGCTATTGGTCAACAATTGGAAGCTCGACATGAATCCATTAACCAATCCAAATGAATTTGACCAACTAAATATATATAAGTAACACTTTCTTATGATTATAGAATGATTAAAATTATGCACAAGTATTTTTTTTAGTTTTATTCTATTTAGTATTGATACTAACTTTTTGTACATTATTGCCAGTGAAACAAATAATAAAGAAATCAATTCACCAATATGTGATTTATAAAACAACTTCTTAGGATGAAACATTAAAGAAAATAATTCCTTGTTGTTGACAAACTAATATATAAAATTTATATGGTAGGTCTAGTCATCAATAGTTGTTCATCATATTTTTAAGAATTGTAAAGTATTTATATGTGTTGCCAAATGGTAAGAATTACCTTTGAAAAAGTTAACCACAATTAAAATGTGCTACAAAATCAATAGAAACAAATGAAATCAATTTTGAACTACTTAAAGGAAAGATAGAGAAATTTAACTTCTAATTCCCTGTCTAAATGGAAAGAGCTATTATCATTCATTCATTATGTTGGGCATATCAAAATATTATCCCAGAAACAACAATATGATCCATCCCATTGCAACTTGTGGACTCAGACTTGTTGCAATTAAGGAGGAGAAGAACTTTGAAGAGGAATACTTTTATGGCATCATGTTGAGACAATTATGATGCAACTAGTTCGTAGTTCCTTGAATCTAGACTATCTTGGCATTTCACCTATGCTAAATACAACCCACCTTTAGCCCTAATGTGAGTGAAAAAGATGACACCACATTTTTTTATGAGAATTGGACAAACATGCTTCCACAAAATTCTCCAACTTCCACCCCAAAATTGGATGAATATTTTTAATGCTACACTTATGTTGATCCTAGCACTTTGAAAATAGGGTGTATGTAATAGGATTCTCAAGATTTAATGAGACATTAATGAAGCAAAGATCTAACTACTACAAAGGTTTAAAATTTTTTTCATCACACTCACTATTTTTTCCTTGAATATTTTCATTTGATCTCATTCCTTCGTAATGCCCTTACCTTATGCATTGATTATCATTAACATTGTCTCTATAGTGATGCATTGATTATTCCTTCGTAAACCCTCAAATGATGCAAAATAGTGATCTTTATCATTCCTTTGATAGTTTTGACACAATCTTATAAACCTATGGCACATTAGAATTGTTGGAATTATAGCTGAAGTAAGTGAGAGGGGGGGTGAATCAGTTACCACAAAAACAAATCCTGATCCCTTAGATGTCTTAAATAACTAGTTACTGCTGATACATAGTAAACACTTCACAAAAATGTTGTAACTTGGTAGATTAACTTTTTACTGATCTTTAAGCATTCATAATTATTAGCATGCATGAAAAAGCAAATAATATGAACACAAGAGACACCAGATTTAATGTGAAAACCCAATATGAGAAAAACCACCAAGTAACTAGCTACCAATTTTCACTCTTCTGAAGTGAGCCCTGTTAAGAGCCAACCCTATTAAAGGTTACAATACACACTATTAGGTGTGACCCTATTGGATGATTTAATCACCCTATTAGGAGTGGCCTTACTAGAGGTCTTTAGAACAATTCAACTGAACTGCCACCTTGTTAGAGGATTTACAAAATGGCTATTAAACTAACTCTATTAAGAGATTTTGAAATCACTGCTACAATGGTTAGAAAGTAACAATGAATTGACCTTAATATGATGCAACTAAATTTGCTGATTATAGATCTCTATTCTACACCATTAGATCCTCCTTGATCAAATATAGCTTTGCTGCTCCTTAATGATCTCTGATCATCTTTCAAAATTCACTCTCACAATAATTGGTCCTCCTTCATATTTATATCAGATGAAATCCATCACACACTTAGAATTCACAACTTGACCTCTTATATAGACCATTCAGATTATCAAGTCAAATCATTCACAAGTTACATTTACCAATAAGCCATACATCAGTTGACTACAAATATTACATTAAACAAATAAACTTTATTTCACAAAACAATGAAATCCTTTATTGGTCGACCCTACTCGGTAAATACTACTCAAAAAATAATTTCCTAAGTTAACCATCTCAACTCGGTTAACACTACAAAATTTGCAAAATCCTTTGGTTGCTGAGTGAACTCGGTAAGAACTAAATTTCCTTTGTTGTCCATGAGAGCTGGTAAGAACTGTTTCTGCCATATTTCCCGTTGATGACCAAGTAAGCTCAGTAATAACTGAATTTCCTTGCTTAACCTTGAAATCTTGGTAACAACTGTCTGCACAAGGTAAACCCTAAGAATGCTCAGTAGACACTATAAACCTTCTTTGCTAACCTTCTAAACTTTGTAGGCTCTGTCTTTTGCCTTGCTGACCAACAAAGCTTGGTAGAATCTATCTGATAACTGATATTACATTTATGTAACATCAAAGACAACATGCTATTGAACAATTGTATCTAAAAATCTCCCTCTTTAGCATTAATGGAAACACAACATGTGATAGTAGAATGAAATTTGAGAATAGGTCTTCTCTGACAGAATGCTTCTCCCTCTTATATTTCATTCCACAAAATTTCTCAAATACAATAATCTCCCTCTTTCATAGTAATCTCTCCCTCTTGCATAAACTCTCTTTTTTTTGCAAATTTTAGAAAGATATGACAGTAAACTCTCCCTCTTTGACAACACATGCCAAAGACAACATAACTCAAAATGAATTTGACTATACCTTAAGTACTGATTCATATGTAATGTCTTCATTACTTTGCTGCATCAACAAATAGATCTTCAATTTTGTTCCTGTTGATGCATCACTAAAACTATATTTTAGTGAGCTTTAGATAGGGGAATGACCCCTAACTTACCTCTTAGATACAAGAATGCATCCTTAGGTAAAGGCTTTGTGAATATGTTAGCAATTTGTTCCTTTGCATGGACATATTCCAGTCTGATCTCCTTATCCTACACTAATTCTCTAACAAAGTGATACTTTATAGCAATATGCTTGGTATTTGAATGCATCACTAGATTTTTGGATATGTTAATTGCACTTGTATTGTCACAAAACATAACAATAGGTTCTTTGATTTCTTGCTTCATACCTTCCAATAACTATTTAAACCAAATAATGTCTGAACAGTTTACTGCTGCTACAACATATTCAACCTCTATTGTGGACTGGGACATACAATTTTGATTTTTACTTGTCCAAGAAACCAACCTCTTTCTGAGAAAAAAATCTCCTCCACTTGTACTCTTTTTGTCATCAATGTTCGCTACCCAATCTACATTAGTAAACACTTTTAAATCTAGATTTCCTCCAAGTTTATACCATAATCCATAATCTTCAGTGCCTTTCAAATATCTCATGATCCCATTGATTGCCATCATGTGATTTTCTTTTGGTTTTACTAAGAATTTTGCTACAATTCCTACTGCAAGGGCAATGTCTGGTCTTGTGTGCACTACATACTACAACTTTCCAATCATAGATCTATACAATGTCTGATCCACTTTTTTTGATTCATCATCTTTGGTAAGTTTCAATCTAGTACACATAGGAGTCCCAACTAGTTTGTGATTATGTGTAGGATCATGGTGTGCCAAAAAGTGGTGATCTAAAAAATATGTAGTTCTGAAATGCCTCAAAGAATTTCAAAATCTATTCCAAATTTTTTCCCACCCATCTTGATACTAAATGAAAAAAATTAATACCTTTATAATTCCTACTATATCTTTCGATACCAACCTTATATGGTCATCTTTAAAACATCCCAAAAATGTGTTTTTTGCATGTTCTTATGTGTTTTTACTTCAAGCATGTAGTTGATGACTTTTTTTAAACCAAAATTTGATGTAATGAAAAGGGTTTCTTAAGAATGTTCTTAGCTTTTCATAAATGTAAGGTTTGTCAAATTATGAGTTCAACAAGTAATTATTACTTATTTTCTAATGGAGTTAGTTGCAAAGTGTTGATTGAAATACTGGTTGAAAAATAGCTATAACTTTCAAACCGTATAAGATTTGTGAAATCCAAAAGATGCACCACATTCTATGCTTCAACTAGTATGAAAAAAAAAAAAAAAAAAAAACTTAATTTTGATTTTTTTTGAACTAGTTAAGGTGGTCAGACACGGGAGTTTTTTAATTATGAAAATAGTATAGTAGAAAATTCATAATTAATTATTTATTTGGAATAAAAATTCCAAAAAATATGCGTCACATCTAGGCATGAGTCTACTTTTTATATCTAAAATTATATTTAAAAATATTATCATTTCATTATGATTAAGGTGGTCAGACATACACCTACTTTTTATTTTTGCCCTGAAATTTTTGTAGTACTGCATTAAAATCCAAACTTTTGACCAATCAAATATTTTTTTCTCCAGATAAGGCCTTGTATTTTAGAAACTAGATTCAATTTCCTAAACATTATTTTCTTACAACCTTTTGATATAAAGTCTAGAACCACTTTAAAATTATGTGTCAAGTTGACATAACCTTGATTTACTAGTTTTTCACTGCCACTTAAGGCCATATTTTGGTACACCATGATCCTGCACATACCTTTGTAGTCTTCCATACCAAACTTTTTAAGTATCTCCTTGATGTAATTTGATTGAGCGATGTAAATGCCATTCTTATTATGTTGAATTTGAAGACCAACAAAGAATTTGATCTCATCAAACATTGACATTTCAAATTCCTTGTTCATTTGCTTTGAAAATTCTTTGCAAAGATCATCATTTCTTGTCAACAAAGTATCATCTACAAATATGTCTGCCAAAATAATCTTATTATTTGGCCCTTCCTTGATGTACAAGCTATTGTTATCATTAGTTCTTTGAAAACCAATCTAAATAAGATAGTTATGCAATCTTTCATACCATGCTCTAGGGGCTTGTTTTAGACCATACAATGCTTTATGTAATTTGTAGACCATGTCCTTTATGTCTAGATTAAAAAAACCTTCAGGCTATTCAATGTAAACCTCGTCATCTAGTATACCATTGAGAAATGCTGACTTGACATCCATTTGATAAACTTTGAATCCTTTGTATGTAGCATATGCAAGTAAGGTTCTAACACCTTCCAATCTTGCAATAGGAGAAAAAGTCTCTCCATAGTCTACATCTTCTTCTTGAGAGTATCCTTTGCATACTAGTCTAGCTTTTTTCCTTGACACCTTACCATCTTCATTTAACTTGTTTCTGAATACTCACTTAGTTCTAATCACATTTTTGTCTTTAGGCCTAGGTACAAGAGTCCATGTTTTATTTTTCTCTATCTGCTCTATCTCTTCATTCATAGCTTCAATTCAACTTTCATTTTTTAATGCATCTTTGACATTTCTAGGTTCAAAATCAGCAAGTAAACAAGTGCCTTTCAACTTACTTCTTGTCATTATTCCTTCAGATTTATCTCCAATGATCTGATCTGGTGCATGATGCTTCTTGACATACTTGGCTAATATAGGTTCCTTGCCTTTTGAACACTTTGCATTTTCATCCTCTTACACTTCAGTTTCAAGTTCTGGTTGCTTAGGCTCAATAGCTATTGATTCAATAGGTTCTGTTTGCAACTTAGGTCCTTGTAGCTCAGTAGTTTTTTGGTCGGTTTGAACTTCTTGCAACTCAGTTACAAAAGACTCTAGAGTAGAAGATTTCTAATTGACAAGTGTACCTGGAACTATATCAGGTTCAATGAAAACAAATCTCTTGTAGTCTTCAGGTTCCCTTTTTCTTTCTTCTTTAGTTCTTTCTGCAAACTCATCAACTTTTACATGTTCACTTTCTATGAGTTTGTGAGTAGAAAAATTCAAACCTCTATATGCTTTACTTTTGTAAGAATATCCCAAAAATATTCCTTCATCACCCTTCACATCAAATTTACCTTTTCTAGATTCTTTCAAAATGTAACATTTGCTTCCAAATACTTTTAGATAACTTGCATTGGGTTTGTAGCCATACCATAACTCATAGGGGGTTTTGAATGAGTCCTTCTTCAACTTTACTCGGTTCAAGGTATGAACTGTAGTATTGATAGCTTCCTTCCAGTATTTGATAGCAATGCTCTTTTCAAACAATAAGGTTCTTACATAGTCCATGATAGATCTGTTCCTTCTTTCAACTATTCTATTTTGTTCAAGAGTTCTAGGTGTTGGAACTTGGCTTTTGATTCCGCTTTCAATGCAAAAGTTATTAAAATCATGTGAAATGAATTCACCACCTTTATTTGACCTCAAACATTTCAGTCTTTTGCCTGTTTCATTTTCTACTCTGGCCAAATACCATTTGAACTTCTCAAATACTTCTGATTTCTCTCTTAGGTACATGATAGTCATCATTCTTGAGTAATCATCATAAAAAAGAATGAAGAACTTTTCACTAGTATAACTTTCAATTCCAATATGTCCACACAAATCAGTATGCACAATTTCAAAAATTTCTTCAAACTGATAGTTCTTACTTTTAAAGCTAGTCTTTCCCATCTTGTCAATTTGACAATTATTGCATAGACCAACCTTAGGTTTATTTATGTTAGCAATGCCTCTTACTTTCTTAAATTTACTTATTTTTACTAAGTTATCAAAGTTCACATGACACAACCTACTGTGCCATAACCAACTTTCTTTAACTTGAGCAATTAAACATGAACATTCACCAACTTCAAGATAAAATAAGTTACCTTTTGTTTGAGTGCATAATCCAATCAGCTTTCCTTTGCCAATGAGTAGTCTTGTTTTTCCATGCATGAATTCCACTTTGAATCTATTATTGAGTAGTTGTGCCACACTTCATAGATTGTGTTTTAGTCCTTCTACCCAATATGCATTATCACATACAAGTTCTTTGGTTAGTGAGATTCTTCCTTTTCCTTTTATTCAATAAGGTTCATTATTACCAAATCTCACACTGCCACCATCATAGTCTTCAAAATGTTCAAACTTAGTTTTATCACCAGTCATGTGATGAGAACAACCACTATCTATAATCCATGTATCATTTTTTCTCATATGAGAAATAAGTGTCATTTCCTCATCATTATCAGACTCATCCTTTACAACAATATAAACAATTTCATCTTCTTCTTCATCATCAAAATCATTAGAATCTTTAGCCATGAAAGATATTTTCTTACCTTTATCCTTGAATGATTTGAAGTTTTTCTTTCCATTGCACTTGTGACCTTTCTTCTCATTCTTGTTTTTCTTATTTGGGCACCTAGTAGCAATATGTCCAATTTCTTCATAGGAAAAATAGATAAGAGGAACCTTACCTTTATATTTCCCATTGCCTCTTGAATATTTTCTTCCTAGCAGAGCTTCAACCACCCCAAGATCACTATTTGAACTCTATTCTAATTCTTCGTCACTATCTGACTGAGGATCCTTTATCTTCTTGCCTTTCTCCTCGAGTGAAATCTTGGCTTCAAATTTTGATTCAATATTTTTGGTAGCTGGAACATAATTATCATAGTTTTCTAACTATGGCCTCTAAATTTATCTTATGATTTGCTTCACATCTTCTTTTTTGAATTGCAAAAACTTTGATTGCATAAATAGGAAGTAGAGTACTAAGAACTTTACTTATAACTATTTCCTCCTTGATATCTCCTCCAGATGCTTTGATTGCACTAACACATGCTTTAACTCTTTCAACATAGTTTGCAATATTTTAATCTTCTCTCATCCTCATTTGATCAAATTGACATCTCAAACTTTCTACTTTGGCTCTTCTCACATTATCATCACGTCCATAGATCTCTTTTAGCTTGTTCCACATTTCAAAGGTAGTTTTGCAATCCTTGATGTCATCAAATTCTTCATAACTTAGGACAAATGCAATATCTATCATCATGTTATTGCGAGTCTTAATTTTAGCAATATCATTGACAAATAATGTACTAGTAGGTTCTGCATATTTTTCATCAAGCTACTTCAACCTTGAATCACCAATAGAAGCTAAATGAAGTCTCATCAATCTCTGCCATTCTGAGAAGTTGTCCCTGTTAAGTCTTGGAATTTCCCTCTTGTAAGACATCCTAATCTTTAACTTAGATCCTTGAAATATTTTCCTACAAGAACCAAAGGCTCTAATACCAATTATTGGAATTATAGTTGAAGTAATTGAGAGGCAGGGTGAATTAGTTACCACAAAAACAAATCCTAATCCCTTAGATGTCTTAAATAACTAGTTACTACTGATACACGGTAAACACTTTACAAAAATGTTGTAACTCAGTAGATTAACTTTTTATTGGTCTTTAAGCATTCATAATTATTAGCATGCATGTAAAATTAAATAACATGAACACAAGAGACATCGAATTTAACGTGGAAACCCAATATGGGAAAAACCACCAAGTAACTAGCTACCAATTTTCACTCTTTTGAAGTGAACCCTATTAGGAGCCAACCTTGTTAAAGGTTACAATACACACTATTAGGTGTGACCCTATTAGGAGTGGCCTTGCTAGAGGTCTTTAGAACAATTCAACTGAACTGCCCACCTTGTTGGAGGATTTATAAAATGGCTATTAAACTAACTCTGTTAAGAGATTTTGAAATCACTGCTATAATGGTTAGAAAGTAACAATGAATTGACTTGAATATGATGCAACTAAATTTTCTAATTACTGATCCCTATTCTACACCATTAGATCCTCCTTGATCAAATATAGCTTTGCTGCTCCTCAATGATCTCTAATCAACCTTCAAAATTTCCTCTCACAATAATTAGTCTTCCTTCATATTCATATCACATGAAATCCATCACACACTTAGAATTCACAACTTGACCTCTTATATATACCATTTAGATTATCAAGTCAACTTATTCACAAGCTACATTTACCAATAAACCATGCATCAGTTGGCTACAAATATTACATTAAACAAATAAACTTTATTTCACAAAATAATAAAATCCTTTATTGGTTGACCCTGCTCGGTAAATATTGCTCAAAAAATAATTTCCTGAGTTAACCATCTCAACTCGGTTAACATTGTAAAATTTGCAAAATCGTTTGGCTGTCGAGTGAACTTGATAAGCACTAAATTTCCTTCACTGTTTATGAGGGCTCGGTAACCCATATTTCCCTTTGATGACTGAGTAAGCTCAGTAACAACTCAATTTCCTTGCTTAACCTTGAAATCTCGATAACAACTATCTACACAAGATAAAGCCTGAGAATGCTCGATAGACACTGTAAACCTTCTTTGCTAACCTTCTGAGCTTAGTAGACTCTTTCTTTTGCCTTGCTAACCAACAGAGCTCGATAAAATCTATCTGATAACTGACATGAAATTTGTGTAACATCAAAGACAACACATAATTGAACAATTGTATCCAACATAGAATATGTGCCATATTAAGCCTACCTCTAATAAACCCTTAAGATTGTGAGTTATGATGAGGAGGAAAAGTTATGAGCCCTTTATAATCTTATCCTTCTACACATCAGACCTTGTTTTCTACATGATATTTTCAATGTGGGGGAGATAAATAGAAACTTATGAACTCTTGTTAGCCTCTTAATGTGTCATTATCTTTGTTAGTAATGTTTCTGTTTGGCATACCTAAGAACATTTGAGCACTCAATGGGATAGGAAGAGGTTGGGGCTAGTGTTTACCTAGCCACCTAGAGCTAATAGAATAGATAGTTTGATCCCAAGAGGAAAGGTGAGAGAGATTTGGCAGTTGGAAACATTGTACTAACCAACACTACAAGTTTAAGCATCACCCGAGATGGCATCAGAAAATCAAAATAGACTAAGATCTTCAAAAAGTGAGAGAGGTTACTATAGGTCTCCACAACATGGTCCTATAGGAACTAGAATCACATCCATACCTCACACAAGCTCTGAGATATGCCCCATCAATGATCGCTACTCTATGGCATTTAGTGACCCTTAGGGACACTTCGGTTTGGCATGCTCAAGAATGTTTGAGTGCTAAAGGGGACATTACAAGGTTTGTGATAGGGTTTACTTATCCACTCGAAGCTAACAAAGTAGACAGTTCAATCCCACGACGAAAGGTGAGAGAGATTTGGTAGTTGGCAACTTTGTACTGGCCAACACTACAAGTTTTAGCATCACCCGAGATGGCATCACAAAATCAAAATGGAGTATGATATCAAAAGAGTGAGAGAGGTTATTTTAGGTATTTGCAACATGGTCCTATAGGAATTGGAATCGTATCCATACCTCACATGAGCTCCAAGATATGCCATGTCAAAGATTGTAGCTATATGGCATTTAGTGACCCTTAGGGATGTTCTAGTTTGGTGTGCCTGAGAATGTTTGAGTGTTGAATGGGATAGGAAAAGGTTGGTGATAGGGTTTACTCAACTACCCAAAGCTAATAGAGCAGATAATTTGATCCCACAATAAAAGGTGATAGAGATTTGGCAATTGGCAACTTTGTAGTGGCCAACACTACAAGTTTTAGCATCACCTGAGATGGCATTAGAAAATCAAAATGGAGTATGATCTCCAAAAAGTGAGAAAGGTTTTTGTAGGTCTCTGCAACATGATCCTATAGGAATTAGAATCACATCCATACCTTGCACGAGCTCCAAGATATGCCCTGTCAAAGATCACAGCCTTATGGCATTTAGTGACCCTTAGGGACGTTTTAGTTTGGCATGCCCAAGAATGTTCAAGCATTGAATAGGATAGAAAAAGGTTGGAGATAGGGTTTACCTAGCCACCTAGAGCTAAAAAAGTAGACAGTTCCATCCCATGAGGAAAGGTGAGAGAGATTTGGCAGTAAGCAACTTTGTACTAGCCAACACTACAAGTTTCAGCATCACTTGAGATGGCATCTCAAAATCAAAATAGAGTATGATCTCCAAAAGGAGAGAGAGATTATTTTAGGTCTCCACAACATGGTCCTATAGGAACTATAATTGCATCCATATCTTACATGAGCTCCAAGATATGCCTCGTCAAAGATCGTTGCCCTATGACATTTAGTGACCCTTAGGGATGTTCTGGTTAGGTGTTCTTGAGAATGTTTGAGTGCTAAATAGGATGGGATGAGGTTGGGGATAGGGTTTACCTATCCCCCTAGAGCTAAAAGAGTAGACAATTTGATCCCACAAACCTTTTTTCACTAAGTTGCAAATTCGAGCAACTTTTACAACTTTCAACAATGCAACTTTGTACAAAAAGTGTAATTTTTACATTTTTCACTTGATTCAAATTCTAAAACTTGGAAAAGGTTTAGAAATAGTAAAATAACTTATTTCTAAATGCTCAACCCTTCGCCAATTCTCAAACTCCTACAAAGTTGTCATCCATTTTGCAATTTTGCTTTGACAACTTTTGCTTTTTTTTGCAATTTTTGTCGTCTTAACTCCTAGACACCTAAAACTTAACCTAATGACCCTAAGGACCTTTATAACTTTCTAAAAAACATAAAAATATTTTTTTCCTTGAAAATCACCCATATTTCTCATTTTTATGCCTAAAAAGTGGCCTATAGTATAACAGCAGAGACTTGGTCCAAAACAACCATACCACATTTTTTGATATGTTATAGAGGAGTGAAATGGGTATCCTAATATTCAATTTATTTTTTGATGTTATGGAAAAATGTGAAGAAAAATGCAAGAGGACAGCATTTTATGGAAGAGGACAACATTTTATGCATTTTTTTCTCTTTTTACATCATCACAAATGGAAGAAATGAGGAAGGAGCCTAATGTTTGAGTATAATAATCTATCTTTCTTTTGATAGTATTTTTCATGAGTTCGAGTATAATAATCTTTCTTTTGTTATGATTGAGTTCAATATATTAATGTTCTTGTTGATTAGTGTTGAAAATGATTTGGGATTTGAGTTAGTGATGATATGAAGGCTCTAAATGGTATTCATGCTTCTTGTTGTTGTTTGGTGCAGGGGCATGAAGTGGACACATGAAAGTACAAGGTACACCAGGACCTATGATGCAGAGCCCTCCATTATCACCTTAAGTAGGCTAACTCAACTTGAGGATTCAATAAGAAACTTGGAATAAACTCAAGGAATCAGTCCTACTCAAAGGTCAAACATAGTTTTCTGACTTTGTAAATCACTTCTACAACCATACCAATCAAGTTTACCTTCCCACTTCCTTATTTATGTTTATGTTTAATTTTTGTAACATGTATAAATGAGATAAAATTTCTAAAATTGAGAGTATGTTAAGTATGCAAAGCATGTACAAAGAAAATTATCCTTATTTAAGGTATTTCTACCTATTTCCCTATATACTAAATGCCCTATAGGTCTTAAGGACTCAAGGTTTATAGAAACACCAATGAGTCTCAAGCCTTTACAAATGGGTTGATATCAACTTGAAACTAGTCCTAACATTTTAAAACATTATAAACTTCATCTAAGAAGTTTCCAATACCTACGCATGTTCTTCATATATTTTTGAAGTGAAGCCCAACTTCCAAAGTCTACTAATAAGTGCATACACATGATCTGCATGCATTTTGCATTTTTAGGAAAAATAAGTCAAATGCATACTCAATTTTAGTTTAAAACCAAAAACAATAGTTTGGAGTTTACATACCAAAGGTTTGTCATTTGAACTCCTTGCACCTATATCTGATGATATCCCTATTTGGTCCTGATCTATTATAGTTTTCACTTCCTTAGCTCCCTTAGACTTTCTTCCACTTCCATTTGTAGGTGTGTTTGCAGATGCAACTTCTTTACTCTTTTTGCTTTGTCCTCCTTTAGTTACAAACCAATATTACAATCACATTAAATGTTGGAACAAAATCAAGAAATATAGTAAAAGTTGTTAACATAGGAACCATTTTATGGAAGAATAAATTGATTTTTTGTATACTTTTAATTCTTGTCAAATCCATCAATAAACATTTTATATCTAAAATATCAAAAGTTCCATTTATTTTCAGTAGACCTAAATAGTCTTTTTGTTCTCTCAACTTATACATAGATTGATCAACATTATCCTTAGAGAGAACTATATCTGTAACTTCCACATTATCATCAGATCGAGACCTATTTTCCTTCTTACTTTTTGATGATTGTGATCCTCTATCCTCTACAATCCTAGGCATAAGATGATTAACACACAATGGTACTTGAACAAAAACCACTAATAAACATTGAGGATGTGAATTGATAATACCGTGTCGCAGATGATTTTGGCATCTCTCCCTTTATCACTGGTGCTTTGACTTTATTAGCCCTCTTCTTTGGTGACCTGTAAATGAAGAATTAGCACAATAAAAAATCTAAGATAAGATTAATCCACTAAAATTAGAGAATGAAAAAAATTAAATCTAGCTTGTCATTAATAATTATCCATTTGCAAAAATCTTTACTTTTTGATTTGTATGATAACCCTTGTTGGATGAGTATTGGAAACTTCTCCCATTGTATCCTTGCTTTCACTAGTTTGAAGTTTCTAGTTACATGCACACAATCATGACTTTACATCACAAAGAATTCACATTCTAACAATTTTCATGTTCTTTAATTCCATTTTGATCTAAACAAAAAATTCCAAACTTTCACTTATTCAAATGACTAATCTAAAATTGGGTCCTATTAAAGAATCTAATATAAATTCAACTAATGTATCCAGATTCTAAACAAATCAAAACATAAAATTTGTGATTTAAACTTATCTCATCAGTTACGCATAATAAAATTACCCTCCTTGTCATGTGGACAGTCTTGGGGGAGAGGTTGTAACATTGTATTTGGATCTAATTGATCACACTTTCTCTCTCTCCCTCTCTCCCTATTCAATCTAATGAGCCAATTGGATCTGCTCTACATTTTAATGTCTCAAGTATTACCTTGTGGTCTAACTTGCGAACTTTCCAAAGAATCTTATTATGTGGTTTTGCACCATATTTTATCAAGTGGACATTTGATGTGACAATAAAGTTTGAATAATGAAGAATATTCCTCTTTGTTTGCCAATCCTTGAATAACCACAAGTTAGGGTTCTTCACAGAATATCATCTAAGCCATGTACTAGTTACAACCACTGCACCAACATGGTACTCTAAACCTTCTGCATCTATAATTGAGTGATCCAATTTTTGTTTAGCTTGGACACAATGACACAAATAATAATATGTCCCTTCTTCATTGTCTTCGGGTGCAATAACAACAAAAACATGGCTTATAGTGACAAATGTACAAAGTGCCATCATTAATTTAGAAAATACTTAGGTAAAAGTTATAAAGTTACATATTGAAACTACAAAGATATATATATATATATATTACCAGGTTGCACTAGATTAGATAAGTGGTCAAAGTTAATAGACTAATCCATCTCTACCATTTCTAGAGCTTGTGGGGGATGATGGGTGTCAATTGGGTCCAAAACTCGTATATCCCATTTGTCCACCCATTCAGTTGACTCATAGTCATCCCAATTTTCCTCTCTCCATGATGGAAAATAGCATGCCATTTTTCATGTGTGGATACTCCATGAACCTACATCGAAGCTTCTAAAAGAGTGCAACTCACTGGATCCTATTAGTGTTCAACAATCTTGATATGGTGCAATGTTAGTATCATCTATCAACCAAAAAAATCTATGAACTGTAGACTCACCTTCCCTACCTGGACCCATTGTAGCATTACACCGCTGGACAATGGATTTTGCATCTATCAATATTGCTCCATCTTTTTACTTTAGTTCTTCATGAACTAAGGCTCTTTCGATGCATGCAGCTAAACCATCGTGCTCTCCCTTTCCATGACTAGCCTTTGTGAAATTTCACATATATTGAATTCTACACAACCTGGGCATCTTGCTCAATGAATAAAACATTTGTGAATTCTTGAATTGAGATGCACAATTGTCTAACCAAATAATGTATTGATGATATGTTATGCCCTTGTTAGTCAAATCTCCATAAAATAGTTGAAAGCAACCATGTATGAACTTTGTAGAATGTGATCGATCATTGTTGATGTAAAAATGGTACTCCCTCAAAATCTTCCTATCATCCTCTGTACTTGTAGGTGAATGCATGAATGTTATGTAAACAAATATGGAAACCTATTGAGAAGTTTAATACTTTGCTTGCACCTCATTTTGTGGTTGTAGTGTGTAGTTCTCTGCAAAATCTGCAACTGAAACAATGGTATCTAGTGGAAATGTATCCTTGCACAACTTGAATTGCAAATCTAGCCATCGAGCTTTATGTGTATGCCTTGCATACTCTTAAATAATATTTTCATGAAAAATCTTCATGAACTCATACATTGGAATCTTTTCAATGACTAAATCACATCTTTTACCTTGTTTCCTATCTTTTAGAGCATATGTCACTATCTTAAATTTTTCGTAATCTACTATTTCATTTCCAATTGCATGTGTACTATCCATATGTTGACAAGTTGATAAAAGTTGCAAAGAATCACAAAATAAGCATGTACCATCCAAGCATGATGTCTTGTAAAATTGTTGGCCATTCCCTATTTCACATAAAATTTTGGATATGAATTCCCTTGAAGATCTTGGTGGCTCATTCATGTCACAATCCTACAAAACAAACTCAGAATGCAAAAACACACATATATGCCTAAAAACATCAAAATGGTTAGATAATTAAATATGTATCCTACAACAACAAGTTGTGCATGTGTGATTTATCTTCACATAAAAATGTTTTTCCATCTCAAAATATCTTTGACTTATTCAAATTTGAGGATACATACCAATAAATTTTGCAAAAAATTGTGTCTGAGTTTAGTTCAAAAAAAATTTCACATGTGGGTTGTGATTTTGGCTACCAATCCCCCTTCTTACAAAATCTCTTTGATTAGGAGAAACACGTGTTATTTTTCCAAAAATCTTTGATCAATGATTTCAAAGCTTCACTAATTTCTTTATCCTTTCACGCTAGTCTACCACTAAATTTTGATAACTCATTTTTGGTTGGATCTTCCAATCTCTCACGCCTTAGCATGGCTCTCCTTAGAGTACCTTTACCAATTTTTAATGATTTTCCTGTCTTTCTCATGAGTTGATATTTCTTCATTTGGCTACTTACTATTGTTGATGTAAGTACTCATCTTGTGATATTACTATCTTTGGTGCATGATTTAGAACCCACTTTGTCATAAGCACTCATTAGATTCTTTACAATGCTTTTTTCATTTGAATTGTCCATTGTTCGTAGACCAAGAATCTTCATGATAGGCCTAAATTTAAAATTCCTCATCATTCTAACAAATAATTGGCATTGACCTGTAACATTTAATTCTTCAAAAAACAATCTCCACATACAATTAACTTTTCTTTGACAAGTACGCTCACTAATCTTATCAAACATTGATTTCATAATGTTAGTATCAATATCAATCAAATATTTTGGTCTTCTAAAAGGAGTTCTAGAAGGTGTTATAATCTCTTACATTCCCTCAACATTTTGAACATCAACATAAGGTTGAGTGTATTGCATCCCTTGAACCAAAGATGATGTGCCTTGGAAGTAAGATGCAAAAGATGAAATATCACCTACCTGATGTGTTGATGTTGTGTCTTCAACATGACATGATGGAGTGTATATATCGTCAAATCTACAAATTACTATCTCTTCAACATGAGAGGATGATATGGCTCCAACATTGGAAGATGGTGTAGCTTCACAATTCAATTGTTTTCTTGAGCGTAATAGTTTCATTCATTCTCTTTGTCTTTCCAATTCTTCCTCTTTGTTTATTTGTATCAGTAGTTCTTGATCCTCTTCGAAAGTCAATTCTTCATTATTTCTTTGTACTTTTCTTTGTTCACATAGTAGTTTCATTTTATCTCTTTTAATTGCCAAATCTCTCTCGCTATCTTCATTTGTTTGAGTTTTTCATTTCTTCCTTGGCATGATGATGATTTCTACATGTCAAATTATTCAAACATATG
Source organism: Cupressus sempervirens (assembly GCA_028749045.1). Classification (NCBI taxonomy): domain Eukaryota; kingdom Viridiplantae; phylum Streptophyta; class Pinopsida; order Cupressales; family Cupressaceae; genus Cupressus; species Cupressus sempervirens. The sequence continues at coordinate 346,781,131 of CM053793.1, forward strand.
AATTACTTACAGTGTGTAGATTAAAAATCATTCAAATACATACAAAAATTACAATTATTTGAATGAATACACAATATATATCAAACAACTTGTCAAATTTCTAACCATTTCAAAATAACATTTCATTCAAACATACAAATTTCAATGAATTCACTATATGTTAAACAACATGTCAAATTATAATCAAATTTGTATCTATATATCAACAAACAATATTTAAAAAGGATTGCACTAACCATTTATATACAAAGAACACTCAAAAAGTCTTCAAATTGTGTATCCAATGATTGAATTTGGTGTTTGCTAGCTTCAAAAAGTCTTGAAATAGTGTTTTCTATTTTGAAACTCGTGTTTTTTGTCAAAACAATAGAATGCACAACAAACAAAAAGTAGAGAATGGATGAAATGGGACCCAAACTTTTTTTTTGACTATTTTTTGGTGAATTGACATAGTGTGTACACACTATAAAGCACATACGTGCTATGTCAAAACACATCTCCCTATCCCACCATCCGTCATCCCCTACTCTCTCTCTCTCTCTCTCTCTCTCTCTCTCTCCTCTCCCATCCCCTACTCTCTCTCTCACTCTCCCTCTCCTACTCCCTCTCCCATCACCTACTCTCTCTCACTCTCCCTCTCCTACTCCCTCTCCCATTACCTACTCTCTCCCATTACCTACTCTCTCCCATCCCCTACTCTCTCACTCTCTATCCTCTCCCATCCCCTATTCTCTCTCTCCATCCCCTACTCTCTCTGTCTCACACACTCCCATCCACCCTCTCTCTCTTGGGCTACTCTCTCTCTCTCTCTCTCTCTCTCTCTCTCTCTCTCTCCCTACTCTCTCTCCCCTCTCCCATCCCCTACTATCTCTCTCTCTCTCCCCCCTCTCCCATCCCTTACTCTCTCTCTCTTGATCTCCCTCTCCCACCACCTACTCTCTCTCTCTCTCCCTTTCCCACCACATACTCTCTTGCCCTCTCTCCTCTACCATCCCCTACTCTCTAGATCTCTCACACATACTCCCATCCCCCCTCTCTCTCTCCCTCTCCCACTCCCTCTCCCACTACCTACTATCTCTCTCTCACTCTCTCTCCCTCTATACTCTCTCTCTCCCATCTGCTACTCTCACTCTCTCTCCCATCCCCCTACTCTCTCTCACACTCTCTCTCATCCCCTACTCTCACTCTCTCTCCCATGTCGTTCTCTCTCCCTGCCACCTCCTACTCTCTCTCACACTCTCTCCCATCCCCTACTCTCTCTTACACACACTCCCATCCCCCCTCTCTCTCTCCCTCTCCCACTCCCTCTCCCACCACCTAGTCTCTCTCTTCCATTTGCTACTCTCTCTCTCTCTCAGGCCACTATCTCTCTCCCCTCTCCCATTCCCTAAACTCCCTCTTTTACAGATACACACTCACATCCCCCTCTCTCTCTCCTCTCCCATCCCCTACTTTCTAGATCTCTCACACACACTCCCATTCGCCTTCTCTCTCACCCTCTCCCACTCCCTCTCCCACCACCTACTATCTCTCTCTCTCTCATGTTCTCTCTCTCCCTCTCTACTCTCTCTCTCTCTCTCTCCCATCCCCTACTCTTACTCTCTCTCTCCCATCCCCAACTCTCTCTCACACTCTCTCCCATTCCCTACTTTCTTTCACACTCTCTCCCATCCTTTCACTCTATCTCTCCCATCCTGTACTCTCTCTCTACCACCCCTACTCTCTCTCATACTCTCACACTCTCTCCCATCCCCTAATCTCTCTCTTTCATGGACACACACACACACACTCTACATTCTCCCTCTCTTCTTCTCTCCCATCCCCTACTCTCTAGATCTATCACACACAATCCCATCCCCCTCTCTCTCCCTCTCCCTACTCTCTCTCACACTCTCTCTCATCCCCTACTCTCTCATCCACTCTCTCCCATCCTTTACTCTCACTCTCTCCCACTCCCACTACCTACTCTCTATCCCCCATCCCCTACTCTCTCTCCCCTCTCTCATCCCCTACTCTCTCTCTTTCATAGATACACACAATCTTATTCCCCCTCTCTCTTCTCTCCCATTCCGCCTATCTCTCTCCCTCTCCCACTACCTCTCCCACCACCTACTATCTCTCTCTCTCTCTCTTTCTCTCTCTCTCTCTCTCTCTCATTCTCTCTCTCTCAATCTATACTCTCTCTCTCTCTCATCCCTTACTCTCACTCTCTCTCTGCCATCCCCTACTCTCTCTCACACTCTCTCCCATCCCCTCCTCTCACTCTCTCTCTCCCATCTTGTACGAGCTTTCTCTGCCACCACGTACTCTCTCTCACACTCTCACACTCTCTCCCATCCCCTACTCTCTCTCTCTTATAGACATTCCCACTCTCCCTCTCCCTCCCTCTCCCACTCCCTCTCCCACCGCCTACTCTCTCTCCCCCATCCCCTACTCTTTGTCTCCCTTCTCTCATCCCTTACTCTCTCTCTTTCATAGACACAAACATTCCCATCCCCCCCTCTCTCTCTCCCCTCTCCCATCCCCTTCTCTCTAGATTTTTCACACACACTCTCATCCCCCCTCTCTCTCCCTCTCCCACTCCCTCTCACACCACCTACTATCTCTCTCTCTCTCTTAAGTACTCTTCTCCCATCTCCTACTCTCACTCTCTCTCTTCCATCCCCTACTCTCTCTCATTCTCCCCCCTATCCCCTACTCTCACTCTCTCTCTCCCATCTCGTATGAGCTCTCTCTGCCACCCCCTACTCTCTCTCACACTCTCACACTCTCTCCCATTCCTCCCCCCTCTCTCTCTCCCACTCCCTCTCCCACTGCCTACTATCTCCCATCCCCTACTTTGTCTCTCTTACACACACTCCCATTCCCCCACTCTCTCTCCCTCCCACTCCCTCTCCCATCGCCTACCATCTCTCTCTCTCACTCTCCCCCTCTTTACTCTCTCTCTCCCATCCCCTACTCTCACTCTCTCTTTGCCATTCCTACTCTCTCTCACACTCTCACACTCTCTCCCATCCCCTACTCTTTCTCTTACACACAATCCCATCCCCCCTCTCTCTCCCTCTCCCACTGCCTACTCTCTTTCTCTCCTATCCCCTACTCTCTCTCTATCTCTCTCTCTCCCCTCTCCCATTCCCTACTCTCTCTCTCTCTTTCACACATACACCCATCCCCCCTCTCTCCTCTCCCATCCCCTACACTATCTCTCACTCACTCTCCCTCTCCCATTCCCTCTCCCACTTCCTACTCTCTCTCTCACTCTCACTCTAACTCTCTCTCTCTCTCTTTCTCTCTCACTCTCACTCTCTCCCTCTCCACTCTCTCTCTACCACCCCCTACTCTCTCTCACATTTTCACACTCTCTTACACACATTTCCATCCCCCCTCTCTCTCTCCCACTCCCTCTCCCATCACCTACTCTCTCTCGAGCTACTCTCTCTCCTCCCCTCTCCCATTCCCTACACTCTCTCTTTCACACACATGCACTCCCATCCTCCTCTCTCTTGCTCTCCCTCTTCCACTCCATCTCTCATCACCTACTCTCTCTCTACCCCATTCTCTACTCTTAATCTCTCTCCCATCCTATAATCTCTCTCTCCCCATCCCCTTCTCTCAATCTCTCTCTCTCCTACCCTATACTTTCCCTCTACCAACCCTACTCTCTTTTGCACTTCCTCTCTCTCTTACACACATTCCTATTCTCCCCCTCTCTCTCTCCATCTCCCACTCCCTCTCCTACTACCTACTCTCTCTCCCATCCCCTACACTATCTCTCTTACGCACACTCCCATTCCCCCTCTCTCTCTCCCTCCCACTCCCTCTCCCACCACCTACTATCTCTCTCTCTCACTCTCTCCCTCTCTACTCTCTCTCTCCCATCCCCTACTCTCACTCTCTCTTTGCCAACCCTAATCTCTCTCTCTCTCTCTCTCTCTCTCTCTCTCTCTCTCACTCTCACACTTTCTCCCATCCCCTACTCTCTCTCTTACACAAACTCCCATCCCCCCTCTCTCTCTCCCTCTTCCACTCCCTCTCCTACTGCCTACTCTCTTTTTCTCCTATCCTTTACTCTCTTTATCTCTTTCTCCCCTCTCCCATTCCCTACTCTCTCTTTTTCACAAACACACACACCCATCCCCCCTCTCTCCTCTCCCATCCCCTACTATGTCTCTCACTCACTCTTTATCTCCCACTCCCTCTCCCATCACCTACTTTCTCTCTCACTCTCACTCACTCACTCTCACTCTCACTCTCTCCCTCTCTACTCTCTCTATGCCACCCCTTACTCTCTCTCACATTTTCACACTCTCTCCCATCCCCTACTCTCTCTCTCTCTCTCTCATACAAAAATTTCCATCTCCCCTCTCTCTCCCTCTCTCACTCCCTCTCCCACTACCTACTCTCTCTCCCATCCCCTACTCTCTCTTGAGCTACTCTCTCTCTCCCCCCTCTCCCATTCCCTACTCTCTCTCTTTCACACTCATGCACTCCTATCCTCCTCTCTCTTGCTCTCCATCTCCCACTCCATCTCCCACCTCCTACTCTCTCTCTCCCATCCCCTACTCTCAATCTCTCTCTCCCATCCTGTACTCTCACTCTCTACATCCCCTACTCTCAATCTCTCTCCCATTCTGTACTCTCTCTACCACCCCTCCTCTCTCTCACACTTCCTCTCTCTCCCATCCCCTACTCTCTCTTTCTTACACACATTCCCATTCCCCTCTCTCTCTCCCCCTCTCACTCCCTCTCCCTCTACCTACTCTCTCTCTCCCCTCTCCCATCTCCTACTCTCTCTTTCTTTCACACATACCACACACTCCCATCCCCCCTCTCTCCCTCTCCCACTCCCTCTTCCACCACCTACTATCTCTCTCTCTCACTCTCTCCCTCTCTAATCTCTCTCCCTCATCCCCTACTCTCTCTCTTACCTCTCTCATACCCTACCTTCTCTCTCTACAACCCCTACTCTCTCTCACACTCTCTTCCATGCCCTACTCTCTCTCTCTCACACACACTCCCATCCTCCTCCTCTCTCTCTCTCCCTCTCCCACTACCTAATCTCCCTCTATCATCCCCTAGTCTCAATCTCTCTCTACAATCATGTACTCTCTATGCCACCCCTACTCACTCTCTCACACTTTATCTCTCCCCCATCCCCTACTCACAATCTATCTCCCCCATCATGTACTCTCTCTTTGCAACCCCTACTCTCTCTCACACTTCCTCTCTCTCCCATATCTTAATCTCTTTTCCACCTCTACTCTCTCTCACTTCCTCTCTCTCCCATCCCCTACTCTCTCGATCTCTCTCTCACACACATACATAGTCATCCCCCCCTCTCTCTTGCTCTTTCTTTGCATCTCTTCTTCTTTCTCTATGCGCTATTTAGGTCTATATAGTGCATTCCCACTATAGCACTCACACGCTATTGAGACCCAAATTTAAAAGCTTTAAATAGCATGTGCATGCTATAATGTGCACATGCTATAAGGTGTATGTGTTATTCAAAAATTTGCATTAAAACCAAGCCTAAGGCTTGGTTTTGCCTTGGAGATCCAACCTAAAGGTTTGGAGTTTATAAATAGGTTTGAGACATGTTTTTCTACAAACATACAAAAAATGATTGATTTTTCTTGTGTGCTCTCTTTCAATATTCCTCATGGTTGGGCATCGATAAGATCAAGTTACATGACATTATAGGTCTCTGTGTTAGCTATATAACTATATAATTTATTTTTAATTTGAACTATTTCAAGCCTTTCACCTATAATTTCTTTTGAATGTATATCTATTTTTTGTCATAAACCACCATGTACTAATTGGGTTGTAGATTTTAGCTCGTTCATCAAATTCTATAACAACTTAGTTTTTTAGAAACTAGACTCCATTCTACACACTTTGAAAAAAAAAGTTTTGATTTTAGATTAGTTTTCAATTATTTGTAGGGGAGCACACAAATATTTCACATTTTTGGGATGTGTCTAGTTAAAAAATTCATTAAAAAAATACACATTATAAAATTACCCAAAAATTTTGGTATAAACTACATAGTGTTAAGTAACTTTTGACCAGAGCAATTAAAAAATTTCAAAAAAAAAGTTAAAATTTTAGGGGGGCCACACTTTGTACTGTGTAATGTTTTTTCAGAATAAATAGTACCACTTTCTATGGCCCCCTTTTTTGAGGACCTAAAGCTAAACCATTTTGAAAAAAATTATTAGTTTAGAAACTAGATTCAAAGGATTACAACTTTTATTTTTGTCATATCTTAAAATTTTGAGCGTAACTATCTTCAAATTCTTGTTGAAGTTCAGAAATTACTAATTTTAAGAAAAAGATGTCAATTATACCCCCTTTTGGCACCACAACTTGGTGCACTTACCCATCTTGTTAGAGAGAGTAGGGGATGGAAGAGGATAGAGAGAGAAAGAGAGAGTAGAGGATGGGAGAGGAGAGAGAGAGCAAGAGAGAGTAGCCTAAGAGAGAGTAGCCCAGGATGGGAGAGATAGACAGTGAGAGAGGGAGAGAGAGTAGGCAGTGGGAGAGGGAGAGATTATTTTTCATATAGTGTGTATGCACTATAGTGCGTATGCACTATATTAAAACACCAAAAAATGGTCATAACGAAAGTTTGGGTCCCTACTGATCCATATTCTATTTTTTTGTCTATTGTCTATTCTATTTTTCTGATAGAAAACATGAGTTTCATGCTGTTGGAAGTTAGCAAACACTATATTCAATCACTGGATACACTGTTTCAAAACTTTTTGAACATTCTTTCATTCTATTTGAAGCTAGCAAACACCAAATTCAATCATTGGATACATAATTGAAGGCTTTTTGAATATTCTTTCTATACAAAAGGTTAATGCAATCCTTTTTAAATATTCTTTGTTATTATATAGAGACAAATTTGATTATAATTTGACATGTTGTTTAGTACATAGTGAATTCATTGAAATTTGTATGTTTGAATGAATTGTTATTTGGAAATGGTTAGAAATTTGATAAGTTCTTTAATATATATTGTGTATTCATTGAAATAATTATAATTTTTGTATGTATTTGAATGATTTGTAATTTACAAATTGTAAGTAATTCAGATGTTTGAATAATTTGATAGATAGAAATCATCATCATGCCAAGGAAGAAACCAAAAACTCAAACAACAAAAGAAAGGGAGAGAGATTTCGCAATTAAAAGAGATAAAATGAAACTACTATGTGAACAAAGAAAATTGAAAATAAATAATGAAGAATTGTCTTTTGAAGAGGAACAAGAACCACCGATACAAAGAAATAAAGAGGAAGAATTGGAAAGACGAAGAGAATGAATGAGACTTACGCTCAAGAAGACAATTGAATTATGATACTACACCATCTTCCAATGTTGGAGTCATATCATCATCTCATGTTGAAGAGATGCTAATTTTTACATCTAATGATGTACACACTCCATCATTTCATGTTAAAGGCACCACATCAACATTTCAAGTAAGTGATATTCCATCTTTTGCATCTTATTGCCAAGGCACATCATCTTCGGTTCAAGGTACGCAAAGCACTCAACCTTATGTTGATGTTAAAAATGTTGAGGGAATGGAAGAGATTATAACACCTTCTAGAATTCATTTTAGAAGACTAAAATATTTGATTGATATTGATACTAATATTTTGATATCAATTCTTGACAAGACTAACAAGCATACTTGTCAAAGAAAAGTTAATCATATGTGGAGATTATTCTTTGAAGAATTAAATATTACAGGTCAATGCCAATTATTTTTTGAAATGATGAGAAATCTGAAATTTAGGACTATCATGAAGATTCTTAGGCTAAGAACGATGGATGATTCACATGAAAAAAATATTGTAAAGAATCTAATGAGTGCTTATGACAAAGTGGGTTCTAAATCATGCATCAAAGATAGTAATATCACAAGATGAGTACTTACATCAAAAAATAGTAAGTGCCCAAATGAAGAAAGCTCAACTCATGAGAAAGACAAGAAAAAAATTGAAAATCTATAGAGGCACTCTAAGGAGAGCCATGCTAAGGCATGATAGATTGGAAGATCCAACAAAAAATGAGTTATTGATATTTAGTGGTAGACTACCATGAAAGGATAAAGAAATTAGTGAAGCTTTGAAATCATTGATCGAAGATTTTTGGATTAATAACACATGTGTTACCCCTAATCAAAGAGATGTTTTAAGAAAGAGGATTGGTAGCTAAAATTGCAACCCACATGTGAAACATTTTTTGGACTCAACTCAGACACAATTTTTTACAAAATTTATTGGTATGTATCCTCAAATTCGAATAAGTCAAAGATTTTTTGAAATGGGTAAGCCTTTTATGTGAAGATAAATCACACACACACAACTTGTTGTTGTAGGATATATATTGAATTTTCTAACCATTTTGATGGTTTTAGGCATATATTTGTGTTTTTACATTCTAAGTTTTTTTTGCAGGATTATGACATGAATGAGCCACCTAGATCTTCAAGGGAATTCATATCAACATTTATGTGAAATAGGGATGGCCAACAATTTTACAAGACATCATGCTTGGATGGTACATGCTTATTTTGTGGTTCTTTGTAACTTTTGATGCAGGAGCATCTTGCATGGGAAAATTATTGACAAAAAAAAAAATTGAAAAAAAAAGAAAAAAATTTGTGGAGGAGAGAGAAAGTGACGAAAATTAGAAGAGAAATAATAAAAAATAAAAAAAGAGGAAAGAAAGGGAAAAGGGAATTTCTATTTTTGAGGTGCATAGGTGGCATAATAGAAAAAATAAAAAAATAAATGGTTGTCATTCCATTTATCAAGGTGTGTGGGAAGAATTCTAGAAAGTTATGAATATTGTAGAAGGTTATGGAAGTTGTAAAAGGTTGTGGAGGAATTCTAGAAGGTTGTGGATAAGTCATGTATTGGGTGGTAAGTGCCTATTTAAGCAAGGCATATGAGCATTTCTAATCAAGCTTGAGAAGTGGAAGCTCAAGAAGGAGAAGCTCGAGAAGGAGAAGCTCGAGAAATAGAAGCTTTGGAAGGAAAGCTTGGAAAGGTGAAAGTTGTGGAAGGCGAAGCTTGGAAAGCTTAGAAGGCTTCAAGGTGTGAAAGAGAAGGAGGAAGTGAAGAGTGAGTTTTCCTGAGTCTGTGGACAGAGCACCGAATGTGAGGCAATTTACAACAAGATTGTAAAAGACTTGTGACTATGTAGACAGAGCGCCGAATGTGAGGCAGTTTACACTTGGATCTTGGATAAGTTGGAGAAGAGCTAATGACTGTGGTTTTGAAATAAGGAGGTTGCTTGGTGGCTTGTGAGCACAAGTTGAGATCTTGGAGGTTTCTACTAGAATGTGGATCTAGACTAGCTTGGGTTTGGATTGGATCTTGAGAGATCTTGTTGCATTCTTTGTCATGAGTTGGTAAGGGTGGTGTGGCCCTTCGTCAGTGGTATCAGAGCGTACCTTCGTCAGTGGTATCAGAGCGTATCTACATTAGTGGTATCAGAGCTGGCCCTATAACTTTTATCAACTTGTGAACATATGGATAGTACACATGCAATTGGAAATGAAATAGTAGATTACAGAAAATATAAGATAGTGACATGTGCTTTAAACGATGGGAAACATGGTAAAAGATGTGATTTAGTCATTGAAAAGATTCTAGTGTATGAGTTCATGAAAATTTTTTGTGAAAAGATTATTTACAAGTATGCAAGGCATACACATAGAGCTCGAGGGTTGGATTTGCAATTCAAATTGTGCAAGGATATGTTTCCACTAGATACCATTGTTTAAATTGTAGACTTTGCAGAGAACTACACACTACAACCACAAAATGAGGTACAAAAAAAGTATTATACTTCTCAACAGGTTTTTGTATTTGTTCACATAACATTCATGCATTCACCTACATGTACAAAGGATGATAGGAAGATTTTGAGGGAGTACCAGTTTTACATTAGTGATGATCAATCACATTCTAGAGAGTTTCTACATGGTTGTTTTAAACTATTTTATGGAGTTTTGGCTAATAGGGGCATACCATATTGTCAACACATTATTTGGTTAGACAATTGAGCATCTCAATTCAAGAATGCATGGATGTTCTATTGATTGAGAAGGATGCACATGTTCTCTAGAATTTAATATATGTGAAAATTCATAGAGGCTGGTCATGGAAAGGGAGAGCATGATAGTGCAAGTGCATGCATCAAAAGAGCCTTAGCTTGTGAAGAACTAAAGTATCAAGACAGAGCAATACTAACAGATGCAAAATCCATCATCTAGTGGTGTAATGCTACAATTGGTTCAGATAAGGAAGGTGAGTCAATGTTTGTAGATTTTTTTGGTTGATAGATAATACTAACATTGCACCATATGAGGATTGTTGCACAGTAACAGGATTAAGTGAGTTGCACTCTTTTAGAAGCTCTAATGCAGGTTCATGGAGTATCCACACATGAAGAATGGCATGCTATTGTCCATTATGTGCGAAGGAAAATTGGGATGAGTGTGAGTCAACTGAATGGGTGGACAAATGAGATACATGGGTTATGGACTGTAATGAACCATTTTTGGAACATTAGAATTCATAACCTTACATTGTATAATTTTTTCCTTTTTCTCCCAAATTTTGACCGATTTGGCATGTGGGTACTAAAGACAGATATGACAAAGTTGCCAAAGACTTTGAAGCTGCTAGTGAGGATAGAAGTGATCATGAGGAGAGACCTATTGGAATTAGGGCTACTCAGTTTGCTCAACCTTGATCTCAGTTGAAGCTGAAGCATAAGATGGAGGTTTCTAATTTTTCAGGTACTTTGAATCTTGAAGACCTAATTGATTGGATTGGTGAATTAGAGGACTACTTTGAGCTTGAGGGTATTGAAGATCCACTGAGATTAAGGTTGGCACAAACTAAGTTGAAGGGACATGCTGCTCTTTGGTGGAAGGAACTGCAAAGAGACAGAGAAGAGGAAGGTGAAATGAAGATCACTAGATGGAAATTGATGGTGACTAAGTTAAAGGCAAAGTTCATTCCTTCTGATTATGAACTTGAATTGTTTAAGAGGTTGTAGAATCTAAAATAGAAGGATATGACTGTGAAGGATTACACCGAGGAGTTCTACAAGTTGACCATTCAGTCTAGGCATAGAGAATTGTCAAAGGAGAAGGTAGCATGGTATATTAATGGTTTGAGATTCAATATTCAGGATGAGGTTGGTATGTTGAATATTTCCACAGTGGAGGATGCTTATCAGTATGCTTTGAGAGTAGAGGAAAAGCTAAAGAGGAAGAATCAAGGTAGTTCTCGAGGGAAGGAGAAGCAGGATAGTTCGGTACAAGCTAAACCAAAAGCAGAAGGTGAACCAAAACCTATGGAACAAAGAAGAAGGACAAGTGGAGGTGTATTCAGAGGTAATTGTTTCAAGTGTGGTCAAGAAGGGCATAGATCTTTTGAATTTTCTATTGGTAGGATAGCTACTATTGTGAATGAGGTTGAAGTCCAGGAAAATCAGCCTAAGGAAGGAGAAATTTTGTTGGCTCGGCGAGTACTAATGGGTAGGAAGACATTGGATTCTTGTCAAAGGACTAGTTTGTTCAAAACTTGTTGTAAGTCTAGTGGGAAAGTTTGCAAGGTAATTATAGATGGTGGTAGTACTGATAACCTTGTTGCTAAGGAGATGGTTCAAAAACTTGGTTTGAAGAGATTGAGACATCCTTGTCCTTATAGGATTGGCTGGTTGCAAGGTGAGCATGCTTTGGAAGTGAGAGAACAATGTCTTGTTGATTTTCAGATTGGGCAGTATAAGGATCAAGTATTGTGTGATATTGTGGATATGATCAGTTGTCATGTGTTACTTGGTAGACCTTGGCAGTATGATTGTAGGGCTATGCATGATTGTGTTAGGAATGTGTTTACTATTGAGAAAGGTGGTAGGAAGTTTTCCTTGATTCCTTTGTAGAATGAAGCGCTTGGTAGGAGAAACCTGAGTGTTGGCAGTCGAGTTAAGTTGGCAGATTTTGAGAAGATTGAAAATCAGCATGGGAAGTAGACCTATAGAAAAACTATGGTGGATGTAAAGGAGAAGAAGAAAAACAAGGGAAAGAGTGTGCAAGTTGAAGATTTGGAGGACATATATGTGAAGAACTAGTTTGGGATTTATGTATTGCATCCCAAAAGATGTTCTTCCAGCTATTAGAACATCTTTTCGGACCTGGGGAGTCTGATGCAGGAGCATCTTGCATCCAAAATAAAGGGAGACATGTTGAATTTAAAATTTAAAATTTGACAAAAAAAAAAAAAGTTGTGGAGGAGAGAGAAAGTGATGAAAATTAGAGAAGAAATAAGAAAAAAAAAATTTTAAAAAGGGAAAAAGGAGAAAAGAAAGGAAAAGAGGATTTCTATTTTCGAGGTGCATAGGTGGCATAATAAAAAAAGATAAAAAAATAAATGGTTGTCATTCCATTTATCAAGGTGTGTGGGTAGAATTCTAGAAAGTTATAAATATTGTAGAAAGTTGTGGATATTGTAGAAGGTTATGGAAGTTTTAGAAGGTTGTGGATATTGTGTAGGTGGAATTCTAGAAGGTTTTGGATAAGTCATGCATTGGGTGGTAAGTGCCTATTTAAGAAAGGCATATGAACATTTCTAATCAAGCTTGAGAAGTAGAAGCTAGAAGGTGTGAAGAATTCAAGGTGTGAAAGCTCTAAAGGTGTAGCTCTTAAAGTAGAATTCTTGGTGAAGCTCTTGGTGTGAAGACTCTTATTTGGGATTTCTCTTATGTTGAAGAATTTCTAAACTTCTTTTTGAAGAAGTCATATCTATGATATCATCTTGTGGGTGTTGTAAGGATTTTCAAGTATAATAAAATTGCTTGTGAAGATTTATTTTTATTTTTTTTGGTCTCCATATTGTGGAATTCTTGGTTGTGAGTTGGTAGGGTGGTGTGGCGATCAAACTACCTATTCTATTAGCTTTGAGTGGCTGGGTAAACTCTAGCCTTAAGCTCCTCCTATCCTATTGAGCACTCAAACATTCTTAGGCACACTGAACCAAATTGTCCCTAAGAGTCACTAAATGCCATAGGGTAGTGATCTTTGATGAGGCATATCTCAAAGCTTGTGTGAGTTATGAATGCGATTCTAGGTGTTGTATGACCATGTTATGGAGACCTACAATAAAATCTCTCACTTTTTAGAGTTCTTTTTTTCTTTTGATTTTGTTACCCCACCTCAGGTGATGCTAAAACTTGTAGTGTTGGCTAGTACAAAGTTGTCAACTATCAAATATTCCTGACCATTTATCGTGGGATTGAACTATCTATTCCATTAGATTTAGGTGTCTAGGTAAACCCTTGCCCAAGCTCCTCTCATCCTGTTAACCGCTTGAACTATCTTGGGCATGCCGAACCAAATCATCCCTAAGAGTTACTCAAGGACATAGGGCAGCGATATTTCATGGGCATATCTTAGAGCTAGTGTAAGGTATGTATGTGATTCTAGGTTCTATAAGAACATGTTATAGAGACCTACAATAACCTATCTCTCTCTCTTTGGAGATCTTATTCTATCTTGATTTTGTGACCCCATCTCGGGTGATGCTAAAACTTATACGTTGGCCAGTACAAAGTTACCAATTGTCAAATCTCCCTCACCGTTCATTGTGGGATCTAACTATCTATTCTATTAGCTTTGAGTGGCAAGGTAAACCCTAGCCCCAAGCTCCTCCTATCCCATCGAGTGCTTAAACACTCTCGTACATGCTGAACTGAATCATGCCTAAAAGTCACTAAATGCTGTAGGGAAACATTCTTTGACGGGGCATATCTCAAAGCTCATGTGAGGTATGGATGCAATTATAGGTGCTATAAGACTATATAATGGAGACCTACAATAACCTCTCTCACTTTTTGGAGATCTTATTCTATTTTGATTTTGTAACCCCATCTCGGGTGATGCTAAAACTTGTAGTGTTGGCTAGTACAAAGTTGCCAACTTATGAATATCCCTCACTTTTCATTGTGCAATCAAACTATTTATTCTGTTAGCTCAAGGTGGCTAGGTAAAACCTAGCCCCAAGCTCCTCCTATCACATAGAGTGCTCAAATGTTCTCGGGCATGCTGAACCAAATCATCCCTAAGAGTTACTTAATGCCATAGGACATCAATCTTTAATAGGGCATATCTTGGAGCTCGTACAAGGTATGCATTCAATTCTAGGTGCTATAGGACCACATTCCAAAGACCTACAATAACCTCTTTGACTTTCTAGAGATATTATTATATTTTGATTTTGTGACCCTATCTCGGGTGATGCCAAAACTTGTAGTGTTGGCCAATACAAAGCTGTCAATTGTCAAATCTCCCTCACCATTTGTCGTGGGATCAAACTATCTATTTTGTTAGCTCTAGGTGGATAGGTAAACCCTAGCCCAAGGTCCTTGCATCCTATTGAGCGATCAAATTTTCTTGGGCACACCAAACCCAATGGTCCTTAAGAGTCAGTAAATGCCATAGGGTAGTGATCTTTGATGGGGCATATGTCAAAGCTTGAGCAAGGTATGAATGTTATTCTAAATGCTATAGGACTGTATTGTGAAGACCTACAATAACCTCTCTCACTTTTTGGAGATCTTATTTCATTCCTATTTTGTGACCCAATCTCGGGTGATGTTGAAACTTGTAGTGTTAGCTAGTACAAAGTTACTAACTGCTGAATCTCCCTCACCATTTATCGTGGGACCAAATTATCTATTCAATTAGCTCAAGGTGGATAGGTAAACCTTAGCCCCAAGCTCCTCCCATCCCATTGAGTTCTTGAACATTCTGAGGTATGCCAAACCAAATTGTCCCTAAGAGTCACTAAATGCCATAGGGAAACAATCTCTGATGGGGCATATCTCAGACCTTGTGTAAGGTATGAATGTAATTCTAGGTGCTATAGGATGTGTTATGGAGACCTACAATAACCTCTCTTACTTTTTGAAGATCTTATTCTATTTTGATTTTGTGACCCCATTTTGGGTGATGTTGAAACTTGTAGTGTTAGCTAGTACAAAGTTGTCAACTATCAAATCTCCCTCACCATTCATTGTGGGATCAAACTATCTATTCCTTTAGCTTTGGGTGGTCAAGTAAACCCTAGTCCCAATATCCTTCCATTCCATTGAGCACTCTAACATTCTCAGGCATGCCAAACCAAATCATCCTTAAGAGTCACTAAATGCCATAGGCAATGATCTTTGATGAGGCATATCTCAGAGCTCGTTTGAGGTATGAATGCAATTATAGGTGCTATGGGATTGTGTTATGGAGACCTACAATAATCTCTCTCATTTTTTGGAGATCTTATTTGATTTTTATTTTGTGACCCCATCTTGGTTGATGTTGAAACTTGTAGTGTGGGCTAGTACAAAGTTGCCAACTATCAAATCTCCCTCACCGTTCATCGTGGGATTGAACAGTCTATTATGTTAGCTTTGGATGGTCAGATAAACCCTAGCCCAAAGCTCCTCCTACCCTATTAAGTCCTCAAATGTTCCCAAGCATGCCAAATTGAATTGTCCCTAAAAGTCACTAAATGCCATAGGGCAAAAAATCTTTGACGAGGCATATCTCGAAGCTTGTGCAAGGTATGAATGCGATTCCATGTGCTATAGGACTATGTTATGGAAAACAACAATAATATCTGTCTCTTTTTGGAGATCTTATAACATTTTGATTTTTCTACCCCATCATGAGTGATGCTAAAGCTTGTATTGTTGGCCAGTACAAAGTTGTCAACTATCAAATCTTCCTCATCGTTCATCATGGGATTGAACTATCTATTTCGTTAGCTTTGAGTGGCTAGTTAAATCCTAGGCCCAAGATCTTTCCATCCCTTTGAGTACTCAAACATTCACGAGCACATCGAATCAAATCGTCACTAAGAGTCACTAAATACCATAGGGCAGCGATCTTTGACGGGGCATATCTCAAAGCTCATGCAAGGTATGGATGCAATCTCTAGGTGCTATAAGACCATGTTAAAGAGACCTACAATAACCTCCCTCACTTTTTGGAGATCATATACCATTTTAATTTTATGATCCTATCTCGAGTGATGCTAAAACTTGTAGTATTGGCTAGTACAAATTTGCCAACTGTTGAATCTCCCTCATCGTTCATCGTGGGATCAAACTATCTATTCTATTAGCTTTGAGTGGTTGAGTAAACAATAGCCCCAAGCTCCTCCCATCCTATTGAGCACTCAAACATTCTCAGGCACACTGAACCAAATTGTCCCTAAGAGTCACTAAGTGCCATAGGTAAGTGATCTTTGATGAGGCATATCTCAAAGCTTGTGTGAGGTATGGATGCAATTCTAGGTGTTGTATGACCATGTTATGGATACCTACACTAAAATCTCTCACTTTTTAGAGATCTTATTCCATTTTGATTTTGTGACCCCATCTCAAGTGATGTTGAAACTTGTAGTCTTGGCTAGTATAAAGTTGCCAACTCTAGAATATCTCTCACCTTTCATCATGGGATCAAACTATCTATTCCATTAGCTCTGAGTGGCTAGGTAAAAACTATCCCCAAGCTCTCCTCATCCTCTTGTGCACTCAAATTTTCTCAAGCATCTTGAACCAAATCATCCCTAAGAGTCACTAAATGTCATAGGGCAACAATCTTCAATGGTGGAAACTGGATATGTCATCTCATCTAATGATGGAGACTCATGATAGAAGGTAAATGGGTGATCATACAACCCATTTAAATTATTATTTTTTATGTTAATGAACGTATCCTTTTTTGTAAGGTCAAGGAACTTGAGGTCACTTATAAACCCAACTTGTCTTAGTCCTAATGATTTTTGTTTTTTTGTTGTTTTTGTTAATAAGTTGACACAATAAGTGCTTTGAGAGTCATTACACATTATATATTTCCTATGTGTTACTAAAAATTACTTGGTTAAATTCTAGGAAGAGTTAGTGCAAAAATTGCATTTTGTAATAAACATTGTTGATAACATTTTGGCAATTTTAGCAATTTTTGGAAAAATGTTCAAATTAACCTTGTAGCCAATCAAACCAATAGGTAATCAGTTAGAATGGATGTCAAATGATGAAAATAACCTCTATGAATTTAGAGGAGGCATAAGGTGTTGGTGATTATTAAGTTTTTTTTTATATGGCAAGGAATCACTGCTGATGTTAAACTTGTATATAGGATCATTGAGTTATTGTCAAATACCATTACTGCCTATTTGGAACAACAAAATTGTACTTTTTTAGAATGAAACACCACTTTAATTGCATGTTATCAATCAATGGAGTTAGTAGAAGATTTTAAGGATCTTCTTGGTTGTCTTAATAGCCATTTCATGGGTGTGAAACATAGTCACTTCCCTTTGTGAAGAGTTGTCCAAAAATCAGTGAATTACATTTTGTTGCAAAGAAAATACAGTCATAGGATGTTGGAAGATTGTTGTCACTCATAGGATGTTGAAAAATCTCTTGGAAGGATGGAATAGATGAAAGACTGAAGTTTTTGAGATAGTTAATAGATATTCCTTGAAGGGTCTAAGCTATTAGTTTGAAGCAAGAAGTTGATTATGATCTATTTCTCAAATTTGCTCATTTTTCCCTTATTGTTTCCCAAGTCTTGAATAGGGAAAGTGATCAAGTAGTTTTGTTAAGTTGGGTTGAAGTCTTTTCAATTTTGTAACCAAGTTGGAAAGAGTCTTTGAAGACACTTAGGAAGGTGGGAAACATAGTTTGCCTTAAAAGTGTTATTTTTGGGAATCCACTGGCTTTTGGTGTGAGCACTCTATATCATTTTGGATGCAAATTCCATTAAAATGAAATACATGTTCAATGTACTTAAAACATAAACAAGAAAAACAAGATATATATTATGATAACCATTAATGTCATACATGAACAAACATGTAATATATTATGATAACCAATAATATCATATATGAACGAACATATAATATATTATGATAACCAATAATGTCATACATGAATCAACATATAATATATTGTGATAACCAATAATGTCATACATGAAGAAACATATAATATATTATGATAACCAATAATGTCATACATTAACAAACATATAATATATTATGATAACCAATAATGTCATACATGAACAAATATATCATATATTAATCAATAATGACATAAATCTAATAATGTCCTGCATCAAATATATGTTATATATCAAATATAAAATGTCATATATACATCAAATGTATATTGAATATGTCCACTAACATAAAATCTAACATATATGTCCACTAATGTCCATACATGTGTGTCTATCAACTATATCTTCTCCTTTCCACGAGGGGAAGGAAACAAATTCCTAAAGGTCTTTAGTCATTTTGTGGTGGGAGATAATGGAGATGATGGTGTCTTCCTCAAATGCTCACTTGTCCTCTTGTTTAGGCTCTTCTCTAACTCAAGCTAATACAAATAAAGAAAATATGAATCAATAATTATTATACATTGAAATCAAATATATGTACACACAAAATTAATTATTTTCTTACCACCATCAAATAGTCACTTTGTACATCCACCTCAAAGGTTCGTGGACAATCGAGTCTAATAAGGCCCTGCAAACATTCAATCAATATAATCACTTATAAATAACATTTGAAATTTGAATACTAACTATAATAAACAATAACTAAAACTAAGAAAATTATTTCATACCTCGGTCAATGGCTCAGAACTAGCCATTGCTGCAGCAACTCCATGATCGATGGACTGACAAAGATGAGGAGGAGTCTCAAACGTCAACAGTTTCTTGTCATATAATATAATTTATATGTAACATGAAACAAATATAATCAAATGAATTAAATTAACATGAAACAAATGTACCTCTATGAAACTCATACCATGCCTAGGCTCAGAGTCCCTTGTGAATGTTGATGGTCTAGTAGAGAATTGATGCACATGCATAAATTTTTTTGTCAATCCTTCATATGATTACTTAATAAATATATGTATTAATTTGAATGATTAAATTTATACACACCTCTCGACTCGTTGATGGGACAAAAAATGGGGTTAGGGAATCTGTAGTAGGGCTAGCAACACTCTTACCTTGAATTTTGAATAATGTCAATACATGCTAATTAATTAGTGATTCACTATACATATGAAATGTGATCAAATTAGTTTATTATAATTGTAATTTACTTGTGTGTCAATGCCATATGTGTCACTTAGGAACTCATCACTGACTAGCCCATCATCCATACTATCTCTAGCATGACTACCAAATGTGCATAAGGATCCACATGTGATCGTGATGCACAAAAGACTTCTCCTCAACTAATGGATTGGTGCAGTGAATGAGGGTCTATGTCAAAGCATTGATAGTCCCTATAGTGTTGGTCTCTACATGTTCCTTCACAACTGAAAGAATAATCACATGCTCACCCTGTGGCTTGAAAATAGGTGCCCTAACTACATTAGGGTCATTATGTGCCCCTAACCTCTCAAATGATGACCCCTCACCTCTACCCTAAGATTCTAATATATCAAAATAATTGGAGATCTCCCCAACAACAAATTCACAATACAATTTTTTTAAGAAATACATTGCAACCTCATGATTATTGTAGGGAGGGGCATCAAAGACCATCCACCATCTATCACAAAACTTATTTCTAATACCATCATGTATGCACCAATGGATGGGGAACCTTTTAGTTGGATGTTTAACAGTGTCTTGTTCTCCAAGCTTTCTAAACAATGCACAAATGCTACTTTTTCCTATTTCCTTTTTTTTAACATCTTGATATGATAATTTGTTTGCATAATATCTTCTTTGTTCATCCCTCTTAACATGCCAAATATCCAACTGACCACTAACAGAAGCTACATGAGTCATAATGGACTCAAGGGAGGATGCCAATTTTTCTCTCATTAGATTGGTTTGTCCACAAGCTTTCAACTTATCAATGAGTGCTTCTAATTCATTTTTTCCCTCTATTTCATTCATTAAATTATTTTGGGTGCCAGGAGGAGGTCTTCCAATCAGTGGAGGTTGTAGAATTTCTTGCTCTTCTTGTGGAGGGTTTTAATTCTGATTTTGTCAATCTGGTTGGGGATTTGGTGGTTCATTATTCACATTTCCTGATAAGAAACTAATTGCAATCTAAATAAGTAAATAAATTTGAAGCAAAACTGAAAAATCCTACAAAACAATGTTAAAACTTACAAAACAATGCAAAAACATATAAAAGAATGCAAATTCAAGAGTAGAAAACATACTACGTGATCTTGATCTTGATCTTCGGTGATGAGGAGGCAATTGTAGGAGGCACGTGACAAAATTTTTCAATGTTTCCAATGCGCATGTATGTTGTTAAGGAGAAACAATGTAAAAACCAAAAACAATAAAATGGGCCGCAGGTTTGCAACCCATTTATAAAAATTTTGAGTTTTCCAAAGCATGTATGTAGTATAGCGCACATGTGCTTTGGCATGGGCTTGTGGAGCCCAAGCCAAAGTGCATGCATCTTATAGCACGTGTGTGCTTTGGAAAATTCAAAAAAAACTTTTATGTGTCATGGAAAGGGAGAGCACGATAGTGCAAGTGCATGCATCAAAAGAGGCTTAGCTTGTGAAGAACTAAAGTATAAAGATGGAGCAACATTGACAGATGCAAAATCCATCATCTAGTGGTGTAATGCTACAATCGGTTTAGATAAGGAAGGTGAGTCTATGGTTCATAGATTTTTTTGATTGATAGATAATACTAACATTGCACCATATGAGGATTGTTCCACAGTAATAGGATCAAGTGAGTTGCACTCTTTTAAGCTCTAATGCAGGTTCATGGAGTATTCACACACAAAGAATGGCATGCTATTGTCCATTAGGTGTGGAAGAAAATTGGGATGAGTGTGAGTCAACTGAATAGGTGGACCATAATGAACCATTTTTGGAACATTAGAATTCATAACCTTACTATGTATAATTTTCTCCTTTTTCTCCCAGATTACAACTAGTTCCCTTTTATTGCCCTTTTTATTTCTCCCTCTTATCATATATCACTCCATATTATATTCCTCTATGTATATATAGTTTTCATTTCTAAGAGTCACATCTTTTTATAAATTTAATTATATTATATTAATAATAATAATATATTGTAACATTAATTATTATTAATATATTAGTAATTGTAATATTAATATAATTATTATTATTAATAATTATATTGTAAAATATATCATTTTATTAATATATCAACTGTATAAATTATATTATTATATTATAATATTTAATATTAATAGTGTTTCTATATTAAATCATATTTTAATCATTATAATATAATTATTTTGTCAAGTCCCCTAATTTGAGTAATATAAGTAAATTATTATGAATAAATAAATATATTATTTCTTAAATGTTATAATATATTAAAAGAAATATTGATATATTATTAATGGTATAATATATTATTAAAGGATAAATAATAATATATTATTGATATAATAATACATTACTAAGGTAATAAGGTAATCTTAAAGGTCAAATCATTATTAATAAATAAAATAATAATAATAATGTTATTATCATACAATATGATATTACATTATAATTATAATATGATAATAGTATTAAAATATAATAAATAAAAGATTGATAATATTAGTAAGGTAATCAAGATATCAATTGTACACATAATAATAACAATAATGTTATTAATAAATTATGTACATTGATATTAAATAAATATTGAATATATAAATATTAATAGTAGTGCATCAAGCATTATTATATAATATTGATATATAATTATTATTATGATAGTATAAAAATATATAAATAAACGATTAATGATATTATATTATGAAATGGACATGCAACATAGTTACATGCCTACAAAATCACGTATACAAAGGTACACATGAATGCACATACATTAATGGGCATATACATATGCATATATGCTTACATACATGGCTACATCTTACATCATCACGCCATCTTGAGATCATTGATATGTCTATGATGAAATTCATTTTGGTATCATTGATATATGTATATATATTTACATGTTACAATGATGTATCACTTGATCATTCTAACATGTATGGATGTATCCATATGGTAACATACTTCAATAAAATTTTCAGAGATGGCATCATTAATCCATGGTTGGGTGTCACTATCGTGTTGTGGATAAATAAGTAATTCACGATTGTAACAATTACTTATGTTAATCCATATGATTATTATAAGTAATTAGAATGTCTCAAGCAATGAATACTTATCAACACTTGATTATTTTATAAGTCAATGAGATTACCTTAGGTAGTACATTATTAGCTCAAAATAACTGATCCCCTTATTTTGTTGTTAATTAATCAAGGCAACAAGCATACCAAGTAAAGGCAACAGTTCACTATGCCTATTCAAATATTATATATGAAGAATGCCAATTGGCTATGGAGGAGGCCAAAAAAAGAATGAATATTGTATTTGTTACCTTGTGGACTTTTTGCTCTCATCAAATATTATTAGTTTTTGACACAACCTTTTCATATCCAAATCGAAGCATCATAACAGTCATATCAAAGACAACATAAAACATAGCACATTGTATATCTTCATATCAGAAATAGTAGTGGATTCATAACTGCATAGTTATATAGATATATCAAATGTGGCACCACATAGCTTTATTGATGCCTACAGAAGGAGGTTCATTGCATAGTTTACATTGATACATCAGGAAAAAATATGGCAAAAGGGTGTGAAATTAAACTAAACAAATCAACCCCAAAATGAGTTCATTACATATTTATTATATTAGATTATTATTTAATTAATTTCATAATTCCATATTGCTATTATAATGCAAGGATATTATTGTATAATATTACATATAAAATATTATTACTTTAATATTTTTATTAATATCACTTTATGTATAATACTTATTTATTTAATTTATATATTAGAGTGGGGAAATCACAATCCTCCCCTCTTGAACTTGCTTGCCCTCAATCAAAATCTTTCATACACAAACTTTTTCATAGACACAAAACACATTTGCATTCAACGACAAGAGTGATTTATGAAAAACATGAAGTAGACACGATGCAAATAGATGAAGGCACGAAGAAAACACGATGAAGACACATCATACATAACCTTGATTAGATCCTAAAATTAACAATGCACAATGACTATACTTCTTCATTCGGCTTATGAAGCCTGCAACCACAAAATAAGCATTAGTACATGCATATAAATATATATAAACTTCAAAGAAATTTGAATAATAATAAGTTAATCAAGCTAGTTCCATACTAAGCCCAAGAGTGGAACTTTGGCCCCCTTGGCCCCAGTGGCAAATGTTAGGCATCCACACGAGGTGGTCTACTTAGTGGATTGCTTGTTTGGCTAGAAAGGTTCTTGTGAAAAGGAGCCATTACTATCTTTCCCTTAACTAGCACTACAATAGGGTGTCCTAACCACTCTCCCTTGATTGCAGACTCCATAGGAAAGTTGGTAGGGTTCCCTTACTATCTTCCCCTTAACTAGTACTACAATAGTGTATCATAGGAGCTATTTCTTGATTGTAGACTCCATAGGAAGGATAGATGCCTTTATAGTCTTTCCCTTAACTAGTACTACAATAAGGTGTCTTAAAAAACCTCCCTCAATTGCAGACTCCATAGGAAAGTTATATACAGTAGGGTTTCTATATAGTCTTTCCCTTAACTATTACTACAATAAGGCGTCTTATAGACCTTCCTTGATTGTAGACTCCATAGGAAAGCTACTTGAAATCCATAAATCATTTCTCAAATAATTAATTTTACACCTTTATGATTACATTAATTAATAAAACTTACAATTTCATATTTTAACTATGGTTGAACTTCCTCGAAGCTCCATTGGCTTCCCTCTCTATTCATTGACTGAATGTTATTGATGTTCCCTTGATCATATCTCATCTTCTTCTAAAGATAATAGTGAAAAAGGATCTTCAATGTTTGTCTCACTCGCTTCAATATTCTCTTAACTCACTAAGAGATCCCTTTATATTGGGATTCAAATGAAGTACAATGAGTCATTTTGCAGACCATTTCGATGGAAAACATTTTAATGAACATGAATTCCAACTCAATTGGGACATAAATTTAGGAAGTGCCCATCAACACATTCTCCATCAATCCAAAGCAATTGCACATTTTCCATGGATGTAAAGGATTCTACTTTAAATGCTATAGTACTTGTGTCGGCTCTGGATATAAAGATACTTTGAATGTTCATAGTTCCCTTTTAGTCACATTGTCAGCACTAAGAGTACTGATTCACAATGCTTGATAAGTTTGAGTGTTTGACATGCCCATTTTCCATGGAAATTCTTGTCTTCATTCCTACATGATAAAGACTTATATCCTTGTGTTTGGTAAGGCAACAAGTTTTGGGAGTCCAATAGAATTGTTTCATTGTCTTTTTATGCATCTTCTTCCTATATATATATTTTTTTGCTCGTTCATAAAAACATTCCCCAGATAACTCTTTGCATGATTGAAGCTTGTGACACACTAAAAATACTACACCACAAGCAGGTCTAAGGATGTGATAGATCTCTATAAAAACTTTCTCCAACTACTGAAGGTATTGGACACTAACTGTGCACAAATAGGATCAAAGCTACAATCGTTGGCCTCTAGGGTTTGATCTTCATTTAGATCTAGATTCATCACACCCATATTTTCATCACTCTAAATAAAAGCCTTTTCGCACACTCGCAAAGTGTTGATTGTGTTTGTTTGAACTATCTTTCCCGACTAAGGCAACAAAATCCTCCAATTGAAAAGAGGGCTTCCATGGAGATTTATATTTTATAACACTCCCACCATCATTTTGAGATGTGGATAATATTCTTGTAGAAGGAAAATTTATTGGCTTCTTCTTATAAAGCTTTTGCATTGCATGAATCTTGTCAATTACAGTAAAAATTTGTTGGACTTCATCTTCTTTCTCATCTTCAGTTGGACATTTCCTACACTTTTCCCCAAACTCTTGTTCATTGCTTTCCATGATAATAAGTCTAAGTCTTTACTTAGATCTTCATACTTCAATTGAGGTGGGGGACTTTTCTCCTCTTTGTTATGAAACACGTCATCTCCATGACAATGGATGGAGCATCACGTGTAATAAACCCAATACTTTTCATTAATGAAATTTATAACAAGATAATATTGCCTTTCTTCTTTTCAAGCATATGAGATTTTGACTTCAATGGCCTGACCATGATATGAATCTACTATGAAGTATGTGGACAAGTTGTCTCAGAGTCACCAATATCATAAATCTCGTTTACTGCATGAGAGCATATGCGGATTACTTGAATGAGGCTTTAGTTCAACCTTTGCATTGACATGAATACTAGATTATGAGTTTTATCCCTTTTTGAATGCTACTTTATGCTAGAGAGGGACAACATTGTGAGGGCCTTTAGATATGTGGCTTCAACATAGGAATCTCTTTGTTTGGCTGCAGTATCTAATGTCTTTTCTTTAGATTCAAACATCAAGTTTTAATGATATTGTAGATTAATGAAGTCTCTCCTTCATTCACATATTCCATCTTCAAACATTAGCAATCCTCATTCTTCTATCTTCCCAAGGGATGTGAGACTTCCTTCATTAATTGATAGCCCTCCAACCATGTACATCAACATTGAGCAATATTTCAAATTGTGTATTACACACTGTCATTTTCTCTAGTTAATTGATGCTAGCAATCCTTTCCTCAACACCTTGTTCATGTTTTAATTAAGATACTCTAAAATCAGTTTTTGCAACTCTTCTTGCCATGATGAAATATGAAATATGAAATGGGAGTCTCACAATAAATTATTTACAAGCTGGCAGGATGCTAGCTCTAAGACCATTTGTAATGAACCATTTTTGGAACATTAGAATTCATAACCTTACTATGTATAATTTTCTCTTTTTTCTCCCAGATTATGACTGGTTCCCTTTTATTTCCCTTGTTATTTCTCCTTCTTATCATATATCACTCCATATTTTATTCCTTTATGTATATATAGTTTTCATTTCTAAGAGTCAAATCTTTTTATAATATTAATTATATTATATTAATAATAATAATATATTGTAACATTAATTATTATTAATATATTAGTAATTGTAATATTAATATAATAATAATTATTAATAATTATATTGTAACATATATCATTTTATTAATATATCAACTATATAAATTATATTATAATAATATAATATTTTATATTAATAGTGTTTCTATATTAAATCATATTTTAATCATTATAATATAATTATTTATTATATTAGATTATTATTTAATTAATTTCATAATTCCATATTGCTATTATAATGCAAGGATATTATTATATAATATTACATATAAAATATTATTACTTTAATATTTTTATTAATATCACTTTATGTATAATACTTATTTATTATTTAATTTATATATCAGAGTGGAGACATCAAATGGACCCAATTGACACCTATCATCCCCCACAAGCATTGGAAATGGTAGAGATAGATTCACCCATTGACTTTGACCACTTGTCTGATCTAGTGCAACTAGGTAATATGTATGTATGTATGTACACACACACACACACACACACACACACACACACACACACACACACACACACACACACACACACACACACACACACACACACACACACACACACACACACACACACACACAAATATCTTTGTAATTTCAATACATGTAACTTTATAACTTTACCCTAAGTATTTTCTGAATTAATCACCGCATTTTGTATATTTATCATTGCAAGCCATGTTTTTGCTATTATTGCACCTGAAAAAAATGAAGAAGGGTCAAATTATTATTTGTATCATTGTGTCCAAGCTAAACAAAAATTGGATCACTCAGTTATAGATGGTGAAGGTTTAGAGTACCATATCAGTGTGGTGGTTGTAACCAACACATGGCTTAGACGATATTCTATGAAGAATCCTAACTTGTAGTTATTTGAGGATTGGCAAAAAAAGAGGAAGATGCTTCATTATTTGAACCTTGTTGTTGCATCAAATGTCCACTTCATAAAATATGGTGGAAAACCACATAATAAGACTCTGTGGAAAGTTTGCGAGTCAAACCATGAGGCAATACTTGAGACACTAAAATGTAGAGTAAATCCAATTGGTTCA
This sequence comes from Cupressus sempervirens, assembly GCA_028749045.1. Lineage (NCBI taxonomy): Eukaryota > Viridiplantae > Streptophyta > Pinopsida > Cupressales > Cupressaceae > Cupressus > Cupressus sempervirens. The sequence continues at coordinate 346,808,388 of CM053793.1, forward strand.
TTAGATTGAATAGGGAGGGAGAGAGAGAGATCTAAGCCAAAGAGACACAATATTGCACATAATCTCCATTACAATAGCTCATGGAAGCTTTGCAATTTTAATAGTTATATTCTTTAGTCCCAAAAAGGAACATCATAGATATTGCTCACTAATCCTTTATAATAGAAAATGTTTACAAAAGATGAAACGTACATGTATGAGGACATCATATATTACAAAAATCCCACACCGAAGCAGCTAGCTAGCCAGTCAAAAAATAGTAACTAAATGCAAGTGGGATCATAAAGATACCTTAATAAACTAGTATCCCCTTTACTCAAGCAATATCTTGGTCATCTACTTGATTGGGACATTAATATATTTTGATGAATGCATAAGGAGTTCATTGATTGGTTAGAAGCTTAAGGATAGGTGTTTGGTTTTATTTTAAGCACATTTGTTCTTTAGGAGGACCTACAATGGTCATTGGCAATATATGAGCAAAAGTCGCTCAAGCAACAAAAAGTTGCTAGCAACTTTTTAAAAGTTATTTAGCAACTTTTTTTTTTTTCCAAATTTACTAAGAGGCTTTAAAAAAGCCCTAACCAAACACAAATACCAATGAGAAATATATAAAAGTGATGAGAAAGCCTAAACCAAGAGTTGATGAAAGTCATTGTACAGCTAATGTTTAGAACATCGAACTGTATGTAGCAATCTTTGAGGAACAATCACTTTCATGACTGATTTCTTGTGAATAGAGTGGAGTTTTGTGTAAATTTTCAATGAATTATTGTTTAAGAGTATATTAGGATTGATGTGTGTACATTAGTTAGATTCTTATAGTTTTGGTAGTGTTTTATAAAATTCTTTTCAAACTGTACATTGTGTTGCCAGTTTTGGCATACCATGTAAATTAGGGGTTGTATCTTTGGTTTCTACAATGGGAAAACCATTGAAACTTGAAATATTGAAGTGAAAACCCCATTTTTTTTAAAAAAAAGTGCAAGGCCCTTGGATGCAAGTGTAGCATTTTTTTTGAGTTTGCCCTAGGCGAATACAACAGTATGTGGCTAGGAGTGGACAACAACAAATTGGCTCTAGAATGTGGAGGAGTGGGTTTTAAGATAAGACCTTTGAAGGATTCAAGAGGAGTATTAGAAGGTTTTATTTTGTGAAGGAGAAGTTTTTATGAGCTTGGGAAGGTGTTTAAAAAATGAGGACAGCAAGGAACTCTCAAAACCCTCAAAAACCCTTAATTTTAGCATAATTGTTGTACGACTTTTTAGTGGCTCAAGACCCCAAAAATAATTTAGGGTTGGTCATTGGAAACAATTTTTCTTATTAAAAAAATTTATGAAACCTTAAGGAAAAGTTGGTAAAAGCCTTAGAAATCTGCAAGGAGGCCTAATTGGGGCTCCTCTAGTAGCCCTGTTTAAAAAGGAACTATACAATCGGGTATCAACCCAACTTGACTATCATTTTGCTCATGATGAATAGGTTTTAAAACCTCTATAAAAATACTCACAATATCTATTAGATTTTTTTTGATGAAAAACCATAAATGACCCTTATAATCCTGTAGAGAGTTGGTTGCTAGAGAGCAAACCTTCAATGCTAAGGAGTTTGAATTCTTCACTTGGTAGGTAGGTTTGGGTAGGTTGGGGGATCATTGAGTTTGAAGGAATCCTAAAGACCATTAGAGGTGTTAGAAGAACACTTAGATCCAATTGAGGATCAAGAGCATAGACTAGCTAGTCTATCCTAAGCTTCCCCATCACATGCCCAGCTTGAGTATCTTGGCTTCCCAAGTCCTGTAAATGCAGTGCCATTGATGAATAGGAATTTTTAATTAAAATATATATGGTGCTAGAATGAAGTGTGTGTCAAAATTATTTTCCTCCTAATGAGCCAATTTGAGGCTTCACTTCACATTGCTCCATGGATAATTCTATAGCACTTTTTACTTCTCTATCTAAAATTTTTGTGTCTGTGTACATTTGCACTCTTTCCCAATAGTTTTAGGTTTTTTCTCTTCATCCTAAGTAATTGGCATACCTTGGATGGAACCAAGATAACCATTTTCTTCTGAAATGTGCTTTTCTCTTAGATTAAACTCTCTATTAAGTAGGTTTTCTATATCTTCCTCTGTATATTTAATACATGTAGCTGCAATTCCTCTATATATATTCGTCTGTACACTAGATTTCACTTCTAGGACTTGGAAAAGGTTTCAAACTATTAAAAAACAACTAAAAATATCTAATCCTAGGTTATCTTGAACAAAAACTCAAAACAACCCAATTTTGCCTAGTTAGAAACTTTTACTCATATCTTGCACAAAGAGGCCTAGGCATACATATATTGCTCATATCTCCCTCACCATGCATCATGGGATCAAACTATCTATTCTATTAGCTATGGGTGGCTAGGTAAACCCTATCCCAAATCTTCTCCCATCTCATTGAGCACTTGAATGTTTTTGGGCATGCCGAACCAAATTGTCCCTAAGAATCACTAAATGTCATAGGGAAAATATCTTTGACAAGGCATATCTCAAAGTTTGTGAAAGGTATGGATGCAATTCTAGGTTCTATAGGACCATGTTGTAGAGACCTATAATAACCTCTCTCACTTTTTAGAGATCTTATTCCATTTGGGTTTTGCGACCCCATCTCGAGTGATGCTAAAACTTGTAGTATTGGCCAATACAAAGTCGCCAACTACCAAATCTCGCTCACCATTCATCATGGGGTTGAACTATCTATTACATTAGCTTTGGGTGGGCAAGTAAACCCTATCTGCAAGCTCCTTCTATCCCATTGAGCGCTTGAACATTCTCAGGCATGCCAAATCGAATAGTCACTAAGAGTCACTTAATGCCATAGGGAAATGATCATTGAGGAGGCATATCTTAGAGCTCATGCAAAGTATGGATTCAATTCTACGTGCTACAATAAACTCTCTTGCCCTTTGGACATCTTATTCCATTTTGATTTTGCGACCCCATCTTGGGTGATGTTGAAACTTGTAGTGTTGGCCACTATAAAGTTGTCAATTATTGAATCTCCCTCACCGTTCATCATGGGATCAAATTATCTATTCTGTTAGCTCCAAGTGGCTAGGTAAACCCTAGCCTCAAGCTCCTCCTATCCTATTGAGTGCTCAAACATTCTTGGGAATGCCCAACCAAATTGTCCCTAAGAGTCACTAAATGCCATAGGGCAATGATCTTTGATGGGGCATATATTGGATCTCATGCAAAGTATGAATGTGATTCTAGATGTTATAGGACCGTATTATGGAGGCCTACAATAACCTCTCTCACTTTTTGGAGATCTTATTTTGTTTATATTTTGTGACTCCATCTCGGATGATGTTGAAACTTGTAGTGTTGGCCAGTATAAAATTGCAAACTGGTGAACCTCCCTCACCATTCATTGTGGGATCAAACTGTCTACTCCATTAGCTCTAGGTGGCTAGTTAAACCCTAGCCCTAAGCCCTTTCTATCCTATTCAGTTCTCAAACATTCTCGAGCATGCCGAATTGAATAATTCCTAAGAGTCACTAAATGCCATAGGGTAACAATCTTTGAGAGGGCATATCTCAAAGCTAGTACAAGGTATGGATGCAATTCTAGGTGCTATAGGACCGTTTTATCGATACGTACGATAACCTCACTCTCTTTTTGGAGATCTTATTGTATTTTGATTTTTCAACCCCACCTCAAGTGATGCTAAAACTTGTAGTGTTGGCTAGTACAAAGTTGTCAACTGTCAAATATCCCTCACCATTTATTGTGGGATTGAACTATCTATTCCATTAGATTTAGGTGTCTAGGTAAACCCTTGTCCCAAGCTCCTCTCATCCTGTTGACCGCTCGAACTATCTTGGGCATGTCGAACCAAATCATCCCTAAGAGTTACTAAAGGACATAGGGCAATGATATTTGACAGGGCATATCTCAGAGCTAGTGTAAGGTATGGATGTGATTCAAGGTGCTATAAGAACATGTTATAGAGACCTACAATAACCTCTCTGTCTCTTTGGAGATCTTATTCTATCTTGATTTTGTGACCCCATCTCGGGTGATGCTGAAACTTATACGTTAGTCAGTACAAAGTTACCAATTGTCAAATCTCCCTCATCGTTCATCATGGGATCTATCTATTCTATTAGCTTTGAGTGGCTAGGTAAACCCTAGCCCCAAGCTCCTCCTATCCCATCGAGTGCTCAAACACTCTTGTGCACGCCGAACCGAATCATCCCTAAAAGTCACTAAATGCCATACGGAAACATTCTTTGATGGAGCATATCTCAGAGCTCATGTGAGGTATGGATGCAATTATAAGTGCTATAAGACCGTATTATGGAGACCTACAATAACCTCTCTCACTTTTTGGAGATCTTATTCTATTTTTATTTTGTGACCCCATCTTGGGTGATGCTAAAACTTGTAGTGTTGGCTAGTACAAAGTTTCCAACTTTCAAATATCCCTCACTCTTCATTGTGGAATCAAACTATTTATTCTGTTAGCTCAAGGTGGCTAGGTAAAACCTAGCCCCAAGCTCCTCCTATCACATAGAGTGCTCAAATGTTCTTAGGCATGCTGAACCAAATCATCCCTAAGAGTCACTAAATGCCATAGGACATCGATCTTTAATAGGGCACATCTTGGAGCTCGTACAAGGTATGGATTCAATTCTAGGTTCTAGATATCTTATTCTATTTTGATTTTGCGACCTATCTCGTGTGATGCTAGAACTTGTAGTGTTAGGCAATACAAAGTTGTCAATTGTTGAATATCCCTCACCATTTGTCATGGGATTAAACTATCTATTTTGTTAGCTCAAGGTGGATAGGTAAACCCTAGCCCATGGTCCTCACATCCTATTGAGTGATCAAATGTTCTTGGGCACACCAAACCCAATTGTCCTTAAGAGTCACTAAATGCCATAGGGTAGTGATCTTTGACGGGGCATATGTCAAAGCTTGTGCAATGTATGAATGTTATTCTACATGCTATAGGACTGTATTGTGAAGACCTACAATAACCTCTTTCACTTTTTGGAGATCTTATTTCATTCCTATTTTGTGACCCAATCTCGGGTGATGTTGAAACTTGTAGTGTTAGCTAGTACAAAGTTACTAATTGCTGAATCTCCCTCACCATTTATCGTGGGATCAAACTATCTATTCCATTAGCTCAAGGTGGCAAGGTAAACCTTAGCCCCAAGCTCCTCCCATCCCATTGAGTTCTTGAACATTCTGAGGTGTGCCAAACTAAATTGTCCCTAAGAGTCACTAAATGCGATAGGGAAACAATCTTTGATGGAGCATATCTCAAACCTCGTGTAAGGTATGAATGTAATTCTAGGTGCTATAGGATGTGTTATGGAGACCTATAATAACCTCTCTCACTTTTTGACGATCTTATTCTGTTCTGATTTTGCAACCCCATTTTGGGTGATGTTGAAACTTGTAGTGTTAGCTAGTACAAAGTTTTTAACTATCAAATCTCACTCACCATTCATTGTGGGATCAAACTGTCTATTCCTTTAGCTCTGGGTGGTCAAGTAAACCCTAGTCCCAAGATCCTCCCATTCCATTGAGCACTCTAACATTCTCGGGCATGCCAAACCAAATCGTCCTTAAGAGTCACTAAATGCCATAGGCAACGAACTTTGACGGGGCATTCCCAGAGGTCGTGTGAGGTATGAATGCAATTCTAGGTGCTATGGGACTATGTTATGGAGACCTACAATAATCTCTCTCATTTTTTGGAGATCTTATTTGATTTTGATTTTGTGACCTCATCTTGGTTGATGCTGAAACTTGTAGTGTGGGCTAGTACAAAGTTGCCAACTATCAAATCTCCCTCACCATTCATCGTGGGATTGAACAGTCTATTATGTTAGCTTTGGGTGGTCAGATAAACCCTAGCCCAAAGCTCCTCCTATCCTGTTAAGTCCTCAAATGTTCTCGAGCATACCAAATTGAATCGTCCCTAAAAGTCACTAAATGCAATAGGGCAACAATCTTTGACAGGGCATATCTCGAAGCTCGTGCAAGGTATGAATGCAATTCCATGTGCTATAGGACTATGTTATGGAGACCAACAATAATCTCTCATAACATTTTGATTTTGCTACCCCATCACGAGTGATGCTAAAACTTGTAGTGTTGGCTAGTACAAAGTTGTCAACTGTCAAATCTTCCTCATCGTTCATCATGGGATTGAACTATCTATTTCATTAGGTTTGAGTAGCTAGTTAAATCCTAGCCCCAAGATCTTCCCATCCCTTTGAGCACTCAAACATTCACAAGAACGTCGAATCAAATCGTCAATAAGAGTCACTAAATGCCATAGGGCAAAGATCTTTGATGGAGCATATCTCAAAGCTCATGCAAGGTATGGATGCAATTCTAGGTGCTATAAGACCATGTTAAAGAGACCTACAATTACCTCCCTCACTTTTTTGAGATCTTATACCATTTTAATTTTATAATCCTATCTCAAGTGATGCTAAAACTTGTAGTATTGGCTAGTACAAAGTTGCCAACTGCTGAATCTCCCTCATCGTTCATCGTGGGATCAAACTATCTATTCTATTAGCTTTGAGTGGCTGAGTAAACTCTAGCCCCAAGCTCCTCCCATCCTATTGAGCACTCAAACATTCTTAGGCATGCTAAACCAAATTGTCCCTAAGAGTCACTAAATGCAATAGGTCGGTGATCTTTGATGAGGCATATCTCAAAGCTTGTATAAGGTATGGATGTAATTCTAAGTGTTGTATGACCATGTTATGGAGACCTACAATAAAATCTCTCACTTTTGAGAGATCTTATTCCATTTTGATTTTGTGACCCCATCTCAAGTGATGCTGAAACTTGTAGTGTTGTCTAGTATAAAGTTGCCAACTCTAGAATATCTCTCACCTTTCATCATGGGATCAAACTATATATTCCATTAGCTCTGAGTGGCTAGGTAAACACTATCCCCAAACTCCCCCCATCCTCTTGTGCACTTGAGTGTTCTCGGGCACCCTAAACCAAATCATCCCTAAGAGTCACTAAATGTCATAGGGCAACAATCTTCAACGGTGGCAACTAGATATGGCACCTCATCTAATGATGGAGACTCATGATAGAAGGTAGAGGGGTGATCATACACCTCATTTTAAATATTTTTTTTTATGTTAATGAACGAATCCTTTTTTTTAATGTCAAGGAACTTGAGGTCACTTATAAACCCAAGTTGTCTTAGTCCTAATGATTTTTCTTTTTTTGTTGTTTTTGTTAATAAATTGACACAATAAGTTCTTTGAGAGTCATTACACATTATATAGGTCCTATGTGTTACTAAAAACTACTTGGTTAAGTTCTAGGAAGAGTTAGTGCAAAAATTGCATTTTGTAATAAACATTGTTGATAACGTTTTGGCAATTTTAGCAATTTTTTAAAAAATGTTAAAATTAACCTTGTAGCAAATCAAACCAACTGGTAATTAGTTAGAATGAATGTCAAATGATGAAAATAACCTCTATGAATTTAGAGGAGGCATAAGGTGTTGGTGATTATTAAGTTATTTTTTATATGGAAAGGAATCACTACTAATGTTCAACTTGTATATAGGATCATTGAGTTATTGTCAAATATCATTACTTCCTATTTGGAACAACAAACTAGTACTTTGTTAGAATGAAACACCACTTTAACTGCATGTTATCACTTAAAGGAGTTAGCGGAAGATGTTAAGGATCTTATTGGTTGTCTTAATAGCCATTTCATGGGTGTGAAACATAGTCACTTCCCTTTGTGAAGAGTTGTCCAAAAATCAGGGAATTACATGTTGTTGCAAAGAAAATACAGTCATAGGATGTTGGAAGATTGTTGTCACTCATAGGATGTTGAAAAATCTCTTGGAAGGATGGAACAAATGACAGACTGAAGTTTTTGAGATAGTTATTAGGTATTCCTTGAAGGGTCTAAGGTGTTAGTTTGAAGCAAGAAGTTGATTATGATCTATTTCTCAAATTTGCTCATTTTTCCCTTATTGTTTCCCAAGTCTTGAATAGGGAAAGTGATAAAGTAGTTTTGTGAAGTTGGGTAGAAGTCTTTTCAATTTTGTAACCAAGTTGGAAAGAGTCTTTGTTGGGAATCCACTGGCTTTTGGTGTGAGCACTCTATATCATTTTGGATGCAAATTACATTAAAATGAAATACATGTTCAATGTACTTAAAACATAAACAAGAAAAACAAGATATATATTATGATAACCATTAATGTCATACATGAACAAACATATAATACATTATGATAACCAATAATATCATATATGAACGAACATATAATATATTATGATAACCAATAATGTCATACATGAACGAACATATAATATATTATGATAACCAATAATGTCATACATGAACAAACATATAATATATTATGACAACCAATAATGTCATACATTAACAAACATATAATATATTAGGATAACCAATAATGTCATACATGAACAAATATATCATATATGAATCAATAATGACATAAGTCTAATAATGTCATGCATCAAATATATGTCATACATCAAATATAAAATGTCATATATACATCAAATATATATCGAATATGTCCACTAACATAAAATCCAACATATATGTCCACTAATGCCTATACATGTGTGTCTATCAACTATATCTTCTCCTTCCCTGAGGGGAAGGAAACAAATCCCTAAAGGTCTTTAGTCATTGTGTGGTGGGAGATAATGGAGATGATGGGGACTTCCTCAAATGCTCACTTGTCCTCTTGTTTAGGCTCTTCTCTAACTCAAGCCGATACAAATAAAGAAAATATAAATCAATAATTATTATACATTGAAATCAAATATATGTACACACAAAATTAATAGTTTTCTTACCACCATCAAATAGTCACTTTGTACGTCCACCTCAAAGGTTCGTGGACAATTGAGTTTAATAAGGCCTTACAAACATTCAATCAATATAATCACTTATAAATAGCATTTGAAATTTCAATACTAACTATAATAAACAACAACTAAAACTAAGAAAATTATTTCATACCTTGGTCAATGGCTTTGAACTAGCCATTGCTGTAGCAACTCCATGATTGATGGACTGGCAAAGATGAGGAGTCTCAGACGTCAACAGTTGCATGTCATATAATATAATTTACATGTAACATGAAAGAAATATAATCAAATGAATTAAATTAACATGAAACAAATGTACCTCTACGAAACTCATATCATGCCTAGGCTCAGAGTCCCTTGTGAATGTTGATGGTCCAGTAAAGAACTGATGCACATGCATAAATTTTTTTTTCAATCCTTCATATGATTACTTAATAAATATATGTATTGATTTGAATGATTAATTTGATACACACCTCTCGACTCGTTGATGGGATAAAAAATGGGGTCAGGGAATCTGTACTAGGGCCAACAACACTCTTACCTTAAATTTTGAATAATGTCAATACATGCTAATTAATTAGTCATTCATTATACATATGAAATTTGATCAAATTAGTTTATTATAATTATAATTTACTTGTGTGTCAATGTCAAATGTGTCACTCAAGAACTCATCACTGACTAGCCCATCATCCATACTGTCTCTAGCATGACTAGCAAATTTGCATAAGGATCCACATGATGCGCACATGTGACAGTGATGCACAATGGAGTCCTCCTCAACTAATGGACTAGTGCAATGAATGAGGGTCTATGTGAAAGCATTGATAGTCCCTATAGTGTTGGTCTCTACATGTTCCTTCACAACTGAAAGAATAATCACATGCTCACCCTGTGGCTTGAAAATAGGTGCCCTAACTACATTAGGGTCATGATGTGCCCCTGACCTCTCAAATGATGACCCCTCACCTTTACCTTGAGATTCTAATATATCAAAATAATTGGACATCTCCCCAAGGACAAATTCACAATACAATTTCTTTAAGCAGTCCATTTGAACCTCATGATTATTGTAGGGAGGGGAATCAAAGACCATCCACCATCTATCCCAAAAGTTATTTCTAATACCATCATGTATGCATGAATGGATGGGGAACCTTTTAGTTGTATGTTTAACAGAGTCTTGTTCTCCAAGCTTTCTAAAAAATGCACAAATGCTACCTTTTGCTATTTCCTTTTTCTTAACATCTTGATATGATAATTTTTTTGCATAATATCTTCTTTGTTCATCCCTCTTAACATGCGAAATATCCAACTGACCGCTAACAGAAGCTACATGGGTCATAATGGACTCAAGGGAGGATGTCAATTTTTCTCTGATCGGATTGGTTTGTCCACAAGCTTTCAACTTATCAAGGAGTGCTTCTAATTCATTTTTCCCCTCTATTCCATTCATTAAATTGTCCTTGGTGCCAGGAGGAGGTCTTCCAATCGGTGGAGGTTGTAGAATTTCTTTCTCTTCTTGTGGTGGGTTTTGATTTGGATCTTATGGAGGGTTTTAATTCTGATTTTGTCAATCTGGCTGGGAATTTGGTGGTTCATTATTCACATTTCCTGATAAGAAACTAATTGCAATCTAAACAAATAAATAAATTTGAAGCAAAACTGAGAAAACCTACAAAACAATGTAAAAACTTACAAAACAATGCAAAAACATATAAAAGAATGCAAAACCAAGAGTAGAAAACATACTACATGATCTTGATCTTGATCTTCAATGATGAGGAGGTAATTATAGGAGGCACGTGACAAAATTCTTAAATGTTTCCAATCCATGTGTATGTTGTTAAGGAGAAACAATGTAAAAACCAAAAAACAATAATATGGGCCGCAGGTTTGCAATGCATATATAAAAATTTTGAGTTTTCCAAAGCGTGTATGCACTATAGTGCACATGTGCTTTGGCCTGGGCTCCATAAGCCTTAGGCTTGTGGAGCCCAAGCCGAAGTGCGTGCATGTTATAGGACGTGTGTGCTTTGGCAAATTCAAAAAAAACTTTTATGTGTCATGTTTTTTGCACCACAACTTGGTGCACTTACCTAGATAAACCTCCACATTTGGGCTTAATAAACAATTTTTCTTCTATAAAAGATATGTGGTGATTCACAAATTGCTTAGTTTGAATATAAAATTTGGTAATTTATAGATTTAAGGATAAAATTATAAGAGATTATTTGAAGCATTTGGATAGTATTATTTGACATCAACATTGTATAATTATTATTTTTTAATATTTTGAATTATTATTGTATTTTTCTTTATTATTGTTAATCTTTTGAAAATTTAATTTATAGAAATTTTATAAAGAAAAATTCTTTATTTTCACCAAATCTGTTTATTAGCATCACATCTTAAATCGGACATAAAGATGAACTTGGTGATGTGTGCAGTTAAGTTGATTAAGGGATGGGCCACATTTTGGTAGCTCTATATCTATTTAGTTGTGATCTTGATGGCCCTTCTCAATTTTAGTTTTAGATATAAATCAATTAACTTGAAGCCTAATTTGCTTATTTAATATGTGTATATTATCTTTTAGAGTCGTTCATTGGATAAATATACAAGGAAAGACACTCTAGACTTTCCTCGATGTGTATATTATAGTTTAGAGTGCTAATTCTATAGCTTTTTTTTTTTCTATTAAGTTGATTTTTTTATTCACATGAGAAGCTTTGATTCTTGTTACTTAATCTCATCATTTCTTGGTTAGCAAGGATTCTTCTAAATAGAAAAGATTCTAAATAGTCTATAGAGTTCCTCTAAGTAAACAACACTAAGTAGAGGTGTAAGAAAATAACTCTTGATTCTCAATCATAATCTCATGAACTCTTTGAGAAACTATCTATAGATAAGTAGGAGATATTTTTCACAAAACTTCAAATTATGATATTTCTATCAGGATTCAACTATGTAGTTTTGTGAGGCAAACTCATTTACCCATATTTCATAAGTAGTGGTTCACATAACCCATTTCTCATAAGAATGAATGAAACATTGAACAGAGATTGGATCTAGATGATGCTCACAGAGGTGAAGCATTGGGACTTTCTGGGAGGTTACCCATCTCAGTACTACTCTAGCTTGAGCATGTTTAACTATGAAGTTTCCTCTTTGGTTATACCAACTCTGCTTGCAACACCATTTTCAGAACCTTTACCAAATATTGTGCCTTATGAACCATTCACTAGAAAACCCCTTAAGTTTATCAACTATACGTACTCAAACTTTACCAAATTACAAACCATAACCTTCACAATATAGACATTCTTCAAACTATTGATATCAATAAAGAAAACAAAAACAAAAACCACGAACCAAAACTTTTAAAACGAGTTCTCTAGCTTAATACTCTTGATTACATCAACTAAACTATATTCAATAAATATTAATGCTTAAGAGGTCCCGTTGATAATAAAACAAACTAGACACAAATAACTCAATAGATATTAATGCTTAAAAGGCCCCACTATAATAGAAACAAACTAGAATAAAATTATACGTTCTATTCAATACAAACTCGCCAACTTAAATTAGTCAATACGTAAAAACAGTCTTTTTCAATGATCTAAAGAAGAACAAAAACAAACATAGTAGAAACAAGCACCGTCAGGATGGCCGAGAGGTCTAAGGCGCCAGACTCAAGTTCTGGTCCTCTAACGAGGGCGTGGGTTCAAATCCCACTTCTGACATAATATATTTTGACTTTTACACATCGATAGAAATATAAAGTCTCTTTCATGTTCATGTTTTGAGCTTGATTATTCTATTTTCACAAAGAAGATCTGGATGACAATATTATTCAATGGTCAATGCAGTAAATATTTGTGTAGATTTAACAAATTGCTGAAATAACATATCTTGAATCTCTATTGACTATTCACTGTTACAGAGTTTTATATAACATTTATCTGCACTCCACAAAGAGCTATATACAATCTTTAAATTGATAGAACAAAATAGAAACACTCATATTATAAGCGTTACGGCCAGGCTGGAAAAGTAAAATCAAAATTTCATATTTGTTTTATTTTTAAATTCAAATTCTATGGTTTTCAAATTGAGTTTTCGTATTTCGAACTATGAATCAAGCACAGTTCAAATTACAGTAGAGTTTTAAATCTAAACACTTCAAATTCAAATTCCTTCAATAAGAACCATTGTAACAAAAATATAACCTTTTGGAGGGTAAACCTATTCGAGTATAGAGGAGAGAAATTTATACACAATTAGTTGCAGGCATTGAACATAAAACATCAAACATTTGATCATTGATCTCTTGCTATCAGATGCAAAGTTAAAAGGAATAGTAGTATTTGATTTTAACAAAGGATTTAATTTAAACATGTTGTAAGATTTAATTGAGTAGATAAAGATTAAAAACTTATTTTTTAAGATAGCAAATGAAAGAATAGACAAAAAAAAAAAAAAAAATCTGGCTATATCTATTTTCAATGCATAGAAAACTCTTTGTTAATGTTTAACCAATTATAAATGGTCATTTATATAAACTTATATGATTATCAAAGAAGGATATGAGAAGGTGAAAGGTCATTTGACAATCTTTCAATTGATATTTTACAACATACTCGAGCTTTTGCAAGCATCCACCCTTCCCGTACCTAAATGGGAGATGTCACAATCTGTTTTCCCTCAAATGGAATAAAGCGGTGAACTTAATTATACATGGATTTTATTCCTAAAAAATCTTATTGTTTATAAAATTAAAATTGGTATTAGTGGTTGAATGTTATTGTTAAAAGGAATGTAATTAATTACAAACCTATTAATTTGCACCACTAATCTTCCTCTCGAAAACTTTTTTGAACCAAATTGTGATATTGCTATCAAGATTTAACTGTGTGATTTTGAGTCAAACTCATTGACCCATGTTTCATGAGTAGTGATTCAACACGAATCCATCTCTCATGAGAATAAATGGAGCACTTAGCACTTATCAATTTTTTGAATTAGTTAATAGATTAGTTATGAATTAAGATATTGGGAAAAATAAACCATTTTTTTATTGGAGATGAAAGGAGGGGGGAGCAGACCCTACAACTGGAAAAAGAAGAAGAAGAAGCAAGAATGTTGTTTGACACCAACAGGAAGAGAAAGTTAAAAGAAATGGGATTTGAAGTATTGGGGAAAGCTAACAAAAGAGAGGAGGTGGCCAAAATAGGTTATAAAAATTGGAATATATATATATATATATATATAAACCATTTTTTCATTGGAGATGAAAGGAGGGGGGAGCAGACCCTACAACTGGAAAAGGAAGAAGAAGAAGCAAGAATGTTGTTCGACACCAACAGGAAGAGAAAGTTAAAAGAAATGGGATTTGAAGTATTGGGGAAAGCTAACAAAAGAGAGGAGGTGGCCAGAATAGGTTATAAAAATTGGAGTGTGTGTATATATATATATATATATATATATATATATATATATATATATATATATATATAATACTTGAATCTTGCGGAAGGGAATGGACAAAGAGAAGATTTTGGGAAAAGATTGGAGCAACAAATTGATGACCAGCGTTAACCCAAGTTCCTTGTTATTAATTCTTTTGTCAAATGCTTGATATTTGTGCTTCATTTCAGAGTTATGAGTGTGTGGAAATGAATGGAAATGTTTATGTTGGTAGATGTTGTAGACACCTAAATCTGATTACATCACTTAAGTAATCCTATTTAGTCATCTTCTAAGGCATCATTAATTAAGTATTTAATATTTAATTAATCTATTTTCATCCCCTAGTTAATTAGTTAATTTAATTCACTATAGTCCAATTGATAAAATTAAAAGACCACCCAAAATCAATTTATCAATTAAATCCCTATTCCTATATTAAATTGAATAAATCCTCAAATCTATTCAATTTAATTCTATATCCCCATTTTATTAAATAAATCATTTAATAAAATATCTAAACTCTTAAGAGCCTCCCTAAACCCTATCCTAACTCCTAATCCAACCCATTCACACATACTAACTTCATTTAGCCACCTAACTAACCCATCCCATCAAATCTAAGCCACTTACCCCCTAATCCCCCTCTAATCCAAGCCTAATCCTTTCCTAAACATGGGCACAATCATAAACATGGGTTAAGACTTGCTAACCCAAGCCAAAGTCAGCAATCTCATTCTCCCCTCACCCTCCAACATTTATGACCCAAGCCCAAGTCAACAATCTCATCCTCCTCCCAACCATCTCTATTTGACCCAACCATCTCTATTTATGGTTCAACCATCCCTCTTTATGACTCAACCTCCCTCATTACTCCTTTGACTAACCCTTATCCTATCCTCTCACATCTAATCATCCTGTGACATGTGTCACTTCCTAATTGGCTTCAAATAAGCACAATCCATGTGCTCCCCTTTGAGTGCATCCTAGCCCTCCCTCACCATCTTGCCATCCTTGCATCTTGACCGTCCATCCCTCTACCCCTTGGCCTATAAATAGAAGCCTCTCCCTTCACAAACATCATCCACTTCCATGCTAATGTTATGATGCTATTTTGAGAGCTTAAGGACTATCAAAATCCATCATAATGGCGAAATCCATCCACAAATCCACTTTGATCCATAGTTTTCATTGAAGCTTGAGCACATATCTACATCAAAGGACGCGTCTACAAAATCAATGAGGCTTTTGGAGTGATCTTGCTCTTAGTTTGCACTCTGTTACACCTTTTTTTGTCTAATCTTATATGTGAATATAGTTTTAGTTTGTGAATGTTTTCCTTATTGTTAATGTTCTTTGCATACTAAATCTTGTTCTACAGATGTTAGTAGCATGCTATTGTAAATTTTCTTCCAATTTTAACTACTTTGTTTGCTTAAAGAAATGAACTTAGTAACTTAAAAGGCCTGGCTAGTTATCTATGAGGCAATTGGGTCAGATTGTGTGGGGGTTGGACCTGTCCATTCCACCAAGTAAACAATAGCCATACATGGATCATTAGTAATCAAAACAAAGAAATCCCTTGTGTTAAATGGTGATTTAATGATGTCTCCTCCATCAAATGCATCCATTACTAACTCAAAAGCCTGTAACAAATGTCTTCATAAGGAAATCACATTTAGTTAGAACACTTTTAGGAGCTATTAAGAGTTGTTAAGAACAAATGAGATATAGTTCATTATTTTGAGTGAATGCCATCATGAAATTCGAGAACACATCGTTCCATATACCGCCTTCCCTGTTGTAACTTATAATGCCTTTTGCTTAGAGGCTCAATTTAAAACCTATGCAATGGTAAATATATTCAAATATGGACATATCATCATGGAATTTTGGTTCCTTAATGGTCATCAAATGCATACCCCACCATTGTTAATCAATATTCCAGGGAAAATGCAATTTCAAGAAAAATGTTACTTATAGTACTGAAATCTATAAAGGTAGAATCTATAAAATTGAACTACAAATGTCTTTATAAGGAAATCACATTTAGTTAGAAAAATTTTAGGACCTATTAAGAGTTGATAAGAACAAAAGAGCTACAGTTCATTATTTTGAGTGAATACCATCATGAAATTTGAGAACACATTGTTCCATATACCGCCTTCCCTATTGTAACTTATAACACCTTCTACTTAGAGGCTCAATTTAAAACCTATGCAATGGTAAACATATTTAGATATGGACATATCATCATGGAATTTTGGTTCTTTAATGGTCATCAAATGCATACCCCACTATTGTTAATCAATATTCTAGGGTGAATGCAAATTCAAGAAAAATGTTACTTATAGTACTGAACTCTATAAAGGTAGAATCTATAAAATTGAAGGCCCACAAGTTATGTGGTGCTAGATGATGTGTCAAGAGATTTGAGATCACTGAAACGAATTCCAATAGGCTTGAACTTAAGTATAATAAATCATGTCTCTATAAAAATGTGTTAATCATTAGCGAAATGGGGTGATGGGGCACATCCCAATCTATAGACACACTTACCCTATTGTTAATCTTATCAAGCTAGATTAGTTTTGTAGATAGGAATAATCTCTATAAAATGCCAAGTCTAATTATTGACTATTGGGAGTATTCTTTATATAAGGTCACTATTAGAAATATTAGACTAATGAAAAATTTAAATGATTAGTTTAAATAATCACACTAAATTAGGAAATTATGAACCTTTATATAAGATGATGTATTCATTTTCTTATTTTTCTCTAATAGAATTGATATTAGGAATATATGGATACTTTTATCAATCAATTCTTATTGTTTATAGGTGTTAGTCTAAAAGATAGTTGTGATCAAAGATTCCCTCATAATTGGGAGTATGTAATTATTCAATATTGGATTTGCGAACTATTTATTTAGTTTTGGTGAGGTCTCTAGTGGTCCTAAGTAGGGATAAGGAATGGTTTGGAATAAGAGCAATTTAATTTTATGAAGTCTTAGATGATGCCTAAAGAGATTAGAAAAAAAAACATGCTTTTCAAGGAAAATCTTATTAACTATTAATATTTGAAGAGTTGGAGAAAGGATCACATGTTTTTGGGAAGTATGGAAAGTATTAATATATCGATAAAGAATAAGAGGATATTTTTGTTTCCTTAATCTTTTTTCCATACTGTACATGCCATATATTGAATACAAATGTTATCATTAGTCAAGAAGAGTGAATATTTTATCATGACTATGTTTCCCATATTTAGAGTTTCTTGAAGTAAATGGCATATCAAACTATATGAATAAATAAAGGAAGTGTTATGAAATTGACATATTTGATAATTAAGTGGATGTTTACATTCCTTTATATGTATAGAATGCAAATGAGAATCATGATGTGCTATGTGTTAAAGGAGAGTCCTGGTGTAATGTTTCTATATGTGTGGAAGGAAATTATATTTTACAAGGTATGATGTTAAAGATGATAGGCTAATAAAGTTGTATAATGATTTCATGATGATTTTACATGGCATGTTAAGGATGCCACATTATGGATTGCTTATGATTCTTATTTTGCATGTTTCACATGCACATATGATGGTTATGATGTGAATTGGAAATAAGGATAAATTCTTTTAATTATGAGAAGATGCATAATGACCTAATTATGTGGTTTTGTGAGTGTCGGTGTAGTATATTAGTTTTAGAATATGATTTCTTGTTACTACACAACTCCATTACATTCCTCTTAGTTTTTCTTGTTTAGTCTTCCTTGATGTTCGGTTGAGTATCTTTCATGTCAGGAAAGATTTCGAGGAAGCTGAACACCTTCGTGGTAGGGTGGTAAAACACTCCTACAATATTCTTTCTCTTGTGTTCTTAGATAGGTTCTAGAGCTCATTTTAATTTGGTCGTCATGGTTAGACCATCTAGTATTTGGTATCTGGTATATGTATTCTTTAAGATTTAATGTTAATTAAATATTTATGTTGACTAGTCAATATTCTAATATGCTTGAATCTCTTTGACCTTCTACATTTTATGGAGATTATTGATGTGGCATTGGTTTTTGTAGAGGCAGTCCTTGTATATGGTATCAGAGCCATTAGTTTCACACTTGGGCCTTGAGTTCAATAAGCTAGACACACAATTGTAAGTCAACTAGTTTACTTTATGTTGTATGAGTTGATGACATGGGTTGCATGTTGTGTCTCTTCAAGTTATGATTACTTTTGACATAGAAGGATATGATGCTCCTTATGCATGTCATGATTTAGAGTTGAAATGACATTCCTCTAAATATTGTCAAAATGGAAAGTTTATGGAATAATTGGTAATTATCCTATCTCATATGGTTATGATTATATTTTGATTTAGATAATGTGTTGGTGTAATAGGCATATTTTTGTATTATACTTTAAGTATTTATTTCTTGCAAATATGATGTAAGGAGAGTGTAAAATTTGGTTAACTTGTTGAGATAGTCATATAATGGTTGACTTTTGAACTAGGCTATGAGTGCCTACCAAATGAATATTTGGCTTGTGAGAGCAATTAAAATGTCTTTTTATTGTGTAAATGACATGTGATGTGCATGTGGTGCAAGAATTTTTTTTTTTAAAATTATGCCAGATTCATGTGGTTCATTAAGCAACCTAGTATGATAAGTAGGAAGAACATGGATATTATTTACAAAAGTATTGCATGTTCCATTATGCATTTAGAAATGTGTGATTATCAAGATGAACTGAATGTTATCCATGTGAAGTTTGGTTATGTTCTTAGTGGTCCTTTGACGCAAGGTATCATTAAACATCTACTCCTTCTTGATGACCAGTGAGACTCATTGTGCTTTATGTGAATTGGGTTTTCATTTGATTATGTTCAGTTTTCATGAACTTTGATGTGATGAGGGGCTAGCATGAATTTTTTTCTTGTGACCACCTAGCCACCGATTTCTTATTTGATATATCTTCTGTGACTCTTGCTCACTTTTATTTTATTGGTTTTGTGCCTCCTTATTAGACTTTGACTTGAGAATTATGAATCTTGTTTTCAAGATTTCTTTGATCTTGAGGTGGATAGGGTGTGTGTATTTTTGATGATGCTAGTCCTGTGATTTTAAAGTGATGTCATCTATCATATTTAATTTGGAACATTGATAGGATGTTGAAAGGAGTAGATTGTGAAGAACATGTCATTCTTTCTTTTTCATTTATTCTTTTAAAAAAAAAAAAAAAATTTGGACAGCTTACCTCCTAGTGTAGGTGTCAAATGTGGACAAATAAGGAGGGGTAGAAGTGATGCTTTCATTTTCTACTCTACCTGCCAATGTAATACTGACAATACAAAATCTTTGGCCAAAGATATGTTGCCCTTGTTTCATCACCTTGCCACATCCATGATTATGGCTATATGGGCATATGTGGGGTTAGACATATGTGTGAGGTAATATGTTTCATGGCTACACTAGATACCTCCTATCTTTGGTATGTATGGGCATTCCATAGTTGGGAATTCTACGTATTAGGTCAAATTCCAAGAAAGTACCTTTTGTATTACTAGGGCATTTTTGGGTTGGGTAATTCTATGAATTAGGTAGGATCCTAAGAAAATGCTTATTGGTAATATTTGAGCATTATAGGGTTGGGTATTTTGTGAGTTAGGTAGGATCACAAGGAAGTGTAAGACTTCATGCTCAAAATTGCAAAAATTGCCCATTCTTGCAAAAGTTTTCATTGACAACTTTTTGACAAATTTCTTGCAAAATGAGAAACTTTTTAGTTAGAGCTTTTCAAATATCTAAAATAGCTTGGAGTGCTCTTAGGGAGCCTTTATAAGGTCATTCCAACCTTTTCATTTGGTTGGAGAAAGTAGATTTGATAGTTTACAGACTAAGCAAATAATAGTTTTTGTGTTTTTGGTGTTATTGGCATATAAATGCATTAGTTTTGCATATTTTTGTGTTGAAATAGTAAGGTTAGACTGTTTCAAGGTTCTATATAGTTCAATTTAGTCAATTTTTTTTTAAGTTTTGAGTGTTTAGAATAATTATTTTGTTTTACACCACTCTACTGTCCTAAGACACATTGTTTGGATAAATGGGATCATAGGGCCATTTCCCATTGTAGGTATAGTACAGTCTCTTGGGAATTGGAACTTGACTCCATGTAAAATATTTATAGGAGAGATGGGGCCCTAGAAAGTGGAAGAGCCTACTATTGAAGTGATGTCCTAGGCAAGTCAAAGTAATTTGGTTAGGGATCATTGCCCATTGAAATGCTATTAGGAGTGACTGAATGTATGGAAACTTCAACCTAAGCATGGAGGGTGTTGAAGGAGTGAGTAATGAAGCCCCAAACCAAATGGGAGTCTATGGGAAGATTTTCATGGTGAGTAATGACTTCTTATGTGTAAGCAACCAATAAAACCCTTGAAACCCTTGAATTTAGGCTAAATTTGTGCTTGTATAGTATGGACAGTGTGGAATTCCTAGACCCCCAAAATCTCTAAGAACTCTGAAAATAGTATCTAGAATGGTTTTTTTTTTGGCCATTGTTGATTTTTTCAAGATATCTTGGTGTTTGTGCATTTGGAGGGCTAATCCTTGTAGCCTTTTCCAAGCATTTGAGTACAATTGCACTTATGGATTGCAAATTGATTAGGGTTGTGACATTGTTTTGGGTGAGGAATCTTGGAAAGAGACCTAAGGTATATCTAGATTTCCATTTTATCATATGAAAGATCCAATGAGCATTGGGGCTATGTGTGTTGAAGGAAGTTCATGAGTAGGGTTGTACTATCTAGTTGATGTGAACCAATTGAAGAAGTACTTGATCTATTGGATATAATCCTCAGAGGCATAGGATGTGTAGAAACTATATTTGGTCAAGTGAAAGACCTAAGAAAACCCTAGAGAGCCTAGGGTAGGAGAGCAAGATTGGTAGTCACATCACTTTATCATCCCTTTTTCTAAGACCCATCTTATAGTTAGAGACCACATGTCCATATTTTCTACATCTTTGGCATATAAGTTTGCATTCTCATAATTGGTGGCTTGTCTCCAAGTTCCCCATTTTGATTTCAGAACAATACAACTTGGGCACATATTATTAATTGCAACATTCACACAAAGTCTAGCAAATCCTAAACGGGGTCTATTTTGGGTAGTAGTATCCACCTTAATGAAGTGACCAAATGAATCCTCAATCCATTAGAAGACCTTATCTTCCTAGAATTCTAATGGAACGCTTGGGAGGTGGACCCAAACTAGGGCCATTCTCTACAATTCAACACCAGGATTGAAGCTAGACTTCCATTTAGCCACAACTAGATTGTGTTTCCCCAATCTCCAAGAATGCACCAATAATTGGTTTCTATCCTCTTCATTTGTGAATATAAAAAGGAACAATGCCCCCACTATGGTTTCATTGATCCTCTTAACTTGCACTTATTAGGGACCCATTTCCTAACCATCTCTATGGTAGGTCTATAACCTAGAAATCTTCCCACAAGACTAAATAAAGTGAAAAGCATCTGGACACATTTTCCACAACCACATTTGGAAATGAAATCTTTGGCCCAAAGTCCCCATGCAAGATAGTGGAAGTAACCTTAGGGGTGGGTCCAAAAAAATTTCCCAACAACATGCCTTTCGAGCTTAGTTTAGGGTTCTTTGTGCCTAGTTTTATCCCAAGAACCCTGGGCCAAAAAGATTGCAAAAATGCCAGATCATTTAGCGTGTCTAATGAAGTAAGAGAGATAAACTCCCCTCCACCATAGGTACGCCTAACATCCATGCGAGACCCTTTCAACATAACCAAGCATAAGTTTGGGCAAACCACTTGGGTGGGGGGTGTCAGTTTATCTTGCGTAAAAATCACCATTAAACACCATAACAAATAGAGTAGAGTTGTAGACCTATACTTCAATGTTTTTTGACTTTGTAGACCATAACAAATAGAGTAGAGTTGTAGACCTATACTTCAATGTTTTTTGACTTTGTTGATAATTAAAAATGTTACTCAATAAAAAAATATAAATAAACACATCTTAATGTTTATTAATTACAATAATCAAAATTAATATGTAACACTTTAAATGTAGATAAATGTTAGAAAATGTTTATTAGTAATTTATTATTAGTCGATTAAATTAATGGTAAGATTATGTTTATGTTTCTTTTTTCTTTTTTTCCTTATGTGATATTTTTCTTCAAAATTATTTTGTTCAATGATCAAATGATTTTTTTCATAATAAAAATAGAATTATTAATAATTGTTCTCTAATAAAATATTAAATTACTATAATAATTAAGGGGTTATAGTTCAATTAGTTGAAACAATTAAACTTCTAGACTTGTGATTTTCCTTAAGTTTGACATGTGGATGATGGCTTCCCAACAATACTCATACACATTTGCTTCTAGTCAAGAGATTCTCTTGAGTATAGTTTTTACAAATGAATGACTTTAAAGAACTTTAAATTTCTTTTAATATAAAATATAGACTTGCTATAATTACCAAGTGGTTATAGTTCAATTGGTTGAAAGACTTTAAGATGATGATGATATGTGATAAGTTTGAAACTTCTAGATGTGCTTGTCATTTAGGTGTGACATTTCAATGATGACTTTGATGAACAAAACACTTACACATGTCTACATAGTCAAGAAATGTTCTTAGATCATATTTGACATATGAATTACTTTATAAATATGATAAACAAGACCACATTACTACACAATTCAAAGACAAGTACAATTCAAAATTTTACTACTTATTATCATAATCTATTATATAAATATAAATATGTCAACATCTATATAATAATTGTGAGAAATAAATCACAACTTTAAAAACTGCACAACCCTAAAATTTCACTCAGCACAAACTATTTTCAAGTGCCAATTTTGCTCAGCACATGAAGGTGTCGAGTGGCAATTTTCTCTGCATGTGAAGGTGTCGAGTGATAGGTTGCTCAGCACGTGAAGGTGCCAAGTGACAAGCAGTAGGTGTCGAGTTAGCTCGGCACAAGAAGATCTCGACACTCAAAGGCAATGCTCGACAGTCACTAGAAAGAGATAATCAATAGAAGAGGATGTCGAGTGTTCTATTTCATATACTTAATATTTTTACCACTTAGGACAGAGAGCCAAGATGAAGTATTCAACAATAAACTTCTCATAAAAAATAATCAATAGATGAAGAGCAATGGATTCAAGAATGCTTGCTTGCTTTCTATTCAACTTTGATTATAAATATTACAAAATTTGGGAGCATTCGGCTTCAACCAAAAAACCTTAAAATAACCCTAAATTTCTTAAAACTTCAAACTTCAATGAACTTTAAACTTGCAACTCTAATGGCTACATACAATGGTGCCTAGAGAAATCACTGCTTCAATAGGACAATCCAACAATAATGAACTTATAGAATGAATAGAGGAAACTTGTGCAACTAGACGACACAAACTTCCTTCTGTCTCTACAATGACCAATCTACTAATCAACTTCTTTCTTCGTTTTCTACTCTATAACTCTTTGCTAAACTTCTAATCTGCTGAATCACTTGAATGAATCTAAAACATTCCTTTTGTCATACTTTTCTCCCTCTTTCTTGATTTCAAAAACTCACTCACTGCAGTTATTATTTATATTTTTTTTTGGAGTTCGTTAGATGGTAGGTGGGCATTTGGTTCTAGGGACAAATTGCCATTACGTTCCCCCTTTGTCTCAAGCTAAACAAAAAACAAAGATCATTGTTGATCCACATCAACTACACCAAGACACTCTCTTAGGTGTACAAAAGTTTCAATGCCTAATGGCTTTGTCAAAATGTTTGCTAGCTGCTGCTCAGACTTACAAAATTCTATTTTGATATCCCCATTCTCCACCAACTCTCTGATGAAGTGATATCTGATCTCAATATGTTTGCTTCTCCCATGGAAGACTAGATTCTTGGACAATGCAATTGATGAGATGTTGTCACAATAAATTGTGGTTCCATCCTCTTGCCTTTCATTCAAATCTGTCGAGATCCTCCTTAGCCAAATTGCTTGACATGCTGCTACATTTGTTGCTATGTATTCAGCCTCTACTGTAGATTGAGCAACAATAGGTTGCTTCTTGGATGCCCATGAAATTGCACCTGATCCCATATGAAATACATATCTGGAAGTGCTCTTCCTATCATCTATACTTCTAGCCCAATCACTATTAGTATAACCTATCAACTTAAATTCATTTGCTATAGTATACAACATTCCAAATCCCTTGGTACCTTTCACATACCTTAGGATCCTCTTTTCCACTTGCCAATGGGAATCCTTTGGTGTTTCCATAAATTTGGAAATCAGACTTACTGCATGCATCTGTATGCACCCAAAAATGGTCGCCTAGACTATGGGCCCCCATTATTCAATTTATCAATTTATCAAATTTTCTGAATCAATGGTTTGTAATATTTTATTAAATCAATTCAAATCAATTTCCTTGATCAAATTTGATTTATTTCATTTCTAAGATTGATCATTTTATTCCAAGTCTTATTTAATTAAAAGAAAATCTTCTCTTTTAATTAAATAAAATAAAATCCCCATTTAATGAAAAAGAAAACCTCTCTTTTAATTAAACAGTTCATCCACATTTAATTAATTAAGAGAAAAACCTCTCTTTTAATTTAATTAAATATCTTCTATTTAATTAAAAAGAACTTGCTCCCTTTTAATTAAATAAAAATCCCACTTAAATATCTCTTTTGATGAAAAAAGGAAATAAAATAAATTCTTTTTATTTAATTTCTCTACACTTAAAAATGTGATCTAAGTGGGATTTATCTTTCCACTTTCTCCTCAACCACTCCTCTTTTCTAATTGGTGGAATCTTGTCTCACATGGATCACCACTTTCTTCTCAACCAGTCCTCTTTTCTCATTGGTGGAATTTTGTCTCACATGGATCAAGCTCTATTATCTCATATTGGTTGTGAGAAGCCTCTCACCTCCATAATTTCCTTTATAACGGAGATTCCTCTCCTCATGTTAGAGACCCATGATTATGCTATCATTATGCTGCAGGTTTGAAGACCAATTTTTGAAAGAGTTTGAATACAAAAGCTTTTTGTGGAGAACTTCTATTTTATTGTCTTTTTCTCTCTTGCACCCATCATGGGCTTTTAGCTTAGATCTTGCATTTATAGATTAGATCTTATTTTCATGCATATTTGAAGATCATGGAGACTAGCATTCTTGCTTTTCCTCTTTGAATCTCTCATCTCATGGTGTACTTGCATGGGCACAAAAATAGGTCAAACTGAGGGCCTCCATTGCAAACCCTTGCACTCTATGAGTAGAGAGCTATGGATCGATTTGTGAGGGCTCATTCTTGAGTTCTCTTACATGTAATGATTCATAGAAGTGTGACAACATTTTAGCACACAGCATCAAGTCTGGCGAAGTTGTAGTCAAGTACATTAAACTTTCAACCATACTCTTGTATAGTGTTGGATCCACTCTCTTGCTAGAGTCTTCCTTGCTCAACTTCAAACCTACTACTATTGGTGGGGGTTTGGCTTACTATTCTACATTTTGAATCCCTCCAAGATCTGCCTTACATATTTTTCTTGAGAGATGAAGATGCCATCATGCATTTGTTTTACTTATATGCCTAGAAAGTATTTCAAGAGACCTAGGTCTGTCATTTCAAACTCATTTTTCATGACCTCTTTGAACTCACTAATTAGAACCTTGTTATTACCAGTAAAAATGAAATCATCTACATACAAGACAACAACCAACACATTTCCATTTTTTGCCTTGATGTAGAGAGTAGGCTCACATTGCTTTCGCTAAAGCCATTACTCATGAAATATGAGTCAATCCTATTCTTGGAGCTTTCTTGAGCCCATAAAGAGCTCTCTTCAATCTATATGCTTTATTCCCTTCACCTGCTACTTCATAACCAGGTGGTTGCTCCACATATACTTATTCCTTCAATACACCATTTAGGAAGGCAGACTTCACATCCATTTGATATACCTTCCATTTGTACTGAGATGCAATTGCTATGACAAGACACACAGTTCTCATTCTTGCAATTGGGGCATATGTCTCATCATAATCTCTGCCATATTGCTATTTGTAGCCC
The DNA here is from genome assembly GCA_028749045.1 of Cupressus sempervirens. NCBI lineage: Eukaryota > Viridiplantae > Streptophyta > Pinopsida > Cupressales > Cupressaceae > Cupressus > Cupressus sempervirens. Next base: position 346,834,930 of record CM053793.1, read on the forward strand.
TTGACTACTAGCCTTGCCTTATTCCTATCAATTTTTCCTTCAGCATTACATTTGGTCTTATAGACCCATTTCACTCCAATTATTTGCTTCTTGGGAGGCAATTCAGTTAGCTCCCATGTCTCATTTCTTTCTATAGCATCTATCTCCTTATCCATGGCCTTACACCATTTCTTCTCCTTAATAGCTTCTTTAAAATATATTAGATCTCTATGAGAAAATAATGCAAAATTAACATGCTCATCATAATCTTCATAAATTTCATCTCGGTATATCTCCCTAAGACTCTTGGTCTTTCTTGGTAATAGGGAGGAGAGTATGGGATCATAATCTTCACTACTGTAGCTTTGCCGACTAGCTCAATCTTCACTGTTACTCAGCACAGACACTCAGTCATGCCTAGAGGAGCTCAGCAATGACTAAGGCTGCTTGCCTTTTCTTTTATCTGCTCCTTCTTGTTGTTCATCAACATCCTCTTCACTCATAATTGGTACTTTACTTGAGGTGTTGGGTGACTCATCAGTTTGTTCATACCAAGACTGATTTTCAAGAAATTCCACATCTCTTGAGAGAATCATCTTGTTGTTCAATGGGTCATACAATCTATATGCATTTGATTTTGAGTTTTACCCTATGAAGATTCACTTTACACCTTTGTCATCCAATTTTTGCCTTTTCTCTTTAGGTACATGTGCATATGCAACACATCCAAACACCCTTAGGTGTTTAATTGTCCATCTTCCTCGTGACCATGCTTCCATTGGAATTCTCTCATGAACTGCCTTTGTAGAACACCTATTAATTAGGTAAACTTTTGTTGCCACAGCCTCTCCCCAAAATTTAGTTGGAAGAACTTTCTCTTTCATCATGCTCCTTGCCATTTCAACAATGGTCATATTCTTTCTTTCAGCTACTCCATTTTGCTGTGGTGTATAGCTGGCTGTGAGTTCTTTCTTTATACCATGTTTCCTATAAAAGTTTACAAAAGAATTGGAGGTATACTGCCCTCCTCTATCTAATCTTAGGACCTTGATGTAGTTTCCACTTTCTCTTTTAGCCTGGGCTTTGAACTCAACAAACTTATCAAATTCTTTAGATTTAGATTTCAAAAAATAAACCCATGTCCTATGACTGAAATCATCAATAAATGTCATGAAGTAAGTACTCCCCCCAATGGAAGTAACTTGCATAGGACCGACTAAGTCAGTATGCACTAACTCTAATGGATATCTATCCCTCCTAGAATTTCCAAAATTAAAGGGAAGCCTATGTTTCTTACCCAAAATACAAGCCTCACACTTGTCACATGAATTTCCTATACGTGGCAAACCTTCTACCATTGTTTTATTTGACAAAAAAATTAAATCGGCATAGCCTAGATGACCATACCTGAGGTGCCATAGTTGTGAGGGGTCTTCAATCACACTCCTTAGAGCTGATTGTGTGGGAGGTGCAGCACCAACTTGAGATGAGAAACATGTCTCTATCCTCAAGGGATTCTGTTCTTTTTCATTTGAATTGTTGATAGTAAGTTCTTGCTCCCATCCTTTTCATGAATGACACACATGTCATTCTCCATCAGCACTTTGTATCTATTTTGAATGAGCTGACCAACACTCATCAAATATTGCCTCATACCAGGGGAAAAATACACATTTTGTATTTCCTTCTTCTCACCTTTCTTGGTGTAGACCATAATAGATCCTTTGCCCACAACTGGTAGGGTTCCATTGCTACCCATTTTAATCTCAGATTTAAAACTCTTGTCAATGAATGAAAACAAGGTTTCATTACCACTCATGTGGTTGCTACATCCAATGTTGAGGTACCAAACCTAAGGGCTTCCTTCTTCACCAACATTACACATGATGAAGGCAGTGGCATTGTTTCCACTTCACATGTTCGCATTAGCCACATTTGCTTGTCTTGACTGATCATTTTTCTTTTTCCAGCATTCATTTGCATAATGCCCATATTTATGATAGTAGTAGCATTCTACATTACTCCTATTTGAGTTGTAATTTTTCTTACCTCCTCTTGAATTATTTTGTGAGCTACTTGCTCCATCTGCTCTTCCTGAGCTTTCTGTTGCAATATTTCTTTGTCCTCCATTACATCGGCCTCTGCCTCTAGAGTTTCTACCTGAACCATTTCTTCCTCTCCCCCTTCCTCTTGGATTTGAATAAACCTTGAATGCTTGCTCTTGGGAAGAATAAGATGCATATTTTTTGATCCTATGTTCATGGATTTGAAGAGTACCAATCAACTCATCCATTGTCAAAATAGTGAGGTCTTTTGCCTCTTCTACGGTCATGAAAAAATTGTCATATTTATGAGGTAAAATCCTCAATATCTTTTCCACTAGCCTCTGCTCTTGATAGTCTTCTCCATTTGATTTCAATTGATTAATCACATTGGAGGTCCTTGAGCTGAAATCTGCAACTGATTCATTTTTTGTCATCTGAAGGTTCTCAAACTCCCTCTTTATATTCTGTAGCTTTACTGTGCAAACTTTATCAGTCCCCTTGAAGTTTATCTGAAGGATATCATATGCTTCCTTTGCATAATTTGCTGCTGCAATCTTGGGAAATACTGTCTCTGTCATTGCTGCTTCAATAAGACTTAATGCCTTAGCATCTTTCCTCCTTGACTCTTTCAAATGAGTCTTTTGTGTATTTGTGAGGGCAGCATACTAAGTTGGGTCTATCACATCATTGAACCCATTTATAAAAAACTCCCATAAATCATTTGCAACCATTATGGTTTTCATCTTCTTTGCCCATGTATCATAATTTTTCCTATTAAAGGATGGTGGTTGCTGCCATATCTTTCTCATATCTACTGCCATGTCAAATATCCCAAGAAAAGAAATGCCCAAACTCACTATGGATGCGGGGCCTCAAAGCTTTGATACCATGTGAGAAATAAATCACAATTTTAAAAGCTGCACAACCCAAAAAATTTGCGTAGCACAAACTATTGCCGAGTGCCAGTTTTGCTTAGCACATGAAGGTGATGAGTGGAAATTTTCTTGGCATGTGAAGGTGACGAGTGATAGGTAGTAGGTGCCAAGTTAGCTAGGCACACGAAGAGCTCAACACTCAAAGGAAATGCTCGGCAGTTATTAGAAAGTGATAATCAATAGAAGTGGATGCCAAGTGTTTTATTTCATATACTTAATATTTTTACCACTTAAGACAAAGAGCCAAGCTAAAGTATTCAACAATAAACTTCTCAAAACAAATAATGAATAGATGAAGAGCAATGGATTTAATTATGCTTTCTTTCTTTCTATTCGAATTAAATTATAAATATTACAAAATCTGAGAGCATTTGGCTTCAACTAGAAAACCCTAAAATAACCCTAAATTGGTAAAACTTCAAACTTCAATGAACTTTAAACATGTAGCTCTAATGGTTGCATACAATGGTGTCTAGAGCAATCACTACTTCAATAGGACAAATCTAACAATAACAAACTTATAGAATGAATAGAGGAAACTCATGCAACTAGACGACACAAACTTCCTTCGGTCTCTACAACAACTGATCTACTGATCAGCTTCTTTCTTCTTTTTCTGCTCTACAACTCTCTGCTAAACTTTTGATCTGCTAAATCACTTGAATGAATCTAAAAACATTCTTTTTTCATGCTTTTCCCCCTCTTTCCTAATTTCAAAAACTCACCCATCGCAGTTATTGTTTCTATCAGGTGATAGGTGGGCATTTGGCTCCAACGATAAATGGGCATTGCATTTAATATTCCAACAATAATATCTGTGTTCTAGAAAAAATCTATCTGACAATCTATTATAAAATGCTATGAAAATATACTATGTATAGTTCAAAAGAGTGATCCAAAAGCTTCTAGAAAAATGAATCTTATACAAAGTTTGCACTTTGCTCAATGTGAAAAGCTCATGATAGAGCTATTGAAAACCAACATGTAATTGTTAGTCTAACATTACCTAGATGTAAAACATTTCATTTTCCAAACCAGCCCTTACATTATATAACAAAAACAAAACCATTGTGTAAGAAAACAATTAAATTTTTTATGATCTATATTAAATTTTCCCATTACTCCGCAAAAGAGAAATCAAAGCCTTGAGTAGCCATGACAGCTTGCTTTGAGAGATTATTCATTTCTCATGGGTATTCATTGGCCCGTGTAATTTCAATAGCTCTCATACTTATATGTTGTGATATAATTCAACTATGCAGCGGATCATCCATAGTATTTAATACAATGTTGAGCAAATCTAGTGAGAATGAGTATTACAAAGAAGGATTCAAATGTATTAATAGAAGGATTTTACGACAGTTTGGGGAATAATATCCATATTTACATATAAATCTGAGCGTGCAGGGGCCCCTTCTTGATGACCAATTTGTTACAATGACAATCAATGCCATGTTGAATCCCAAAGATGATGATTGGGTCACCTTAATTTTTCTTGCAAATGCCAAGTATGCTTCTTTTATCAATAATTGTGTTAAAGATTTTATATTTCTTCTCAGTACTTTTTAATGGGTTGCAACTCTAAATCTTAACATCCTATTTGGCTGCGAGAATATAAAATGGGAATAGGAATACTTATTCTTTAAAATGGGTTACGTATTTCTATTCTTGTTTGGTTCACCTGCAGAATTTACTAACTTAAGAATTTATGTTTTCTAAAATTAAAAAAATTGGAATAGAAATATGTATTCCTATTTAGGTGGACTAGAAAATGCTCATTTTTGGGTCAAAATTGAAATACGTATTCCAATTTTATTCCTATTCCAATTTTGATTTGGTGCATCCGAACACAAAATTTGAAATTTTAAGAATATACATATACCTATTCAACTTGTGAGTCAAAAGAAGGGAGAGTAGGGGATAGTGAGTAAAATGAATAAGAGAAAGCTAAACAAGATAAATATAGAAGGGATATATAGATGTGAAAAGATTCATAGAGATAAAATTAAAGAGGGAAAAAGATAGAGACTAGATAAATGGATTGGAATCAAATATCAAAGTGGAGAAGAGGAGAGATGATGGAGAGATGTTGAGATAGAGTGATAAAGATTATGAGGTGATAGAAATATAGATCAAAGAGAAATAGAGGAAATAGAGTATAGATATAAAGAGGCTAAAGGTAAAGAGATGGGAAATATAGAAATAAGGAGGGAGAAATTAGTGTCTATGTGCATATGTAAGATAAATATATAAAGGCAGGGATAGGGATGTGTATAAAGAAATTATGAGATAAGGAGAGACATCTAGATATCAAAATAGAGAGGGATGTAGATCCATTAATGTCTCAATACAATCCTTCAATATACATAAATTATACTATATATCTCAATACTAATAAAATAAATTAATACTTTTAAAAAAAAATTTCTACACCAAGCCATCTGTTATGTTGAGCTTTCAAACTCCTTAGCAATTGTTTATGACAAAATATTTCTATGAGTAGTAATAACAAAGTGATTAACATTATTCTTTTCTCACACTATAAAATGTATCTCCATGCATAGCACACACGCACGCGCACACACACACACACACACACACACACATATGACTGAGCACAATAATAAAATGTGTAAGGAGAGAAAAAATGTATACCATTTTATAGGGTAGATTTAGATACATGGATTTGGGGCAAAGGAAGAACTACCAGCATGCACTAGTGGGAGGAGCTAGAGGTAAGCATATGTAGATGAGTCAGTTGGTTCTACATGCAAAAGTGGATTCAATTTCAATAATATAGAAGGGGGAATTTCAGGGGCCCTCTATCTATATGGGGATTCTGCATGCATCCCGATGCATTCTATATTTATATATCGATCTAGCAGCACTTGCATCAGCAACGAGGCAAGTATTTCCACCACATATGAGCCAAATGGATCAATAGCCACCAATGACACATCAAAGTAGTTCTATAGCACCAGAGAACACTACCTTCTACTAATTCTTTTGATAGCAATAGCACTATTGGATTTTAAAAAACTAGAAAAATGTTTACTCCTTTCAAGAGGACAATGCATTGTGCTTACAACAAATATATGGATAGAGGAATGACTTGTTAATGGAACTCTCATTGAGGTTGTTGGTGTTCTTTATAGGCTAGGTTCTAACGCACCAATTGTCCCCATGTATGTTGTGATAGATTTTGATAAATATAGTGGGTCATCATGTAACCAACAATCTCCAAAGGGAATGTTGATTATGCCTGTCACATTTGGGAGGTTAAGAAATCTCTCACTCACTATGTCATGGGCTATTATTATACATGAATTAGAGGGTCTCATGCTATAGAAGGAAATAATTGACATTGGTAAAATAGCAAGACAAGAAATGACACTTGCAATGATGAACAACTTGAAAACTGTGTGCTCCTTTGCAAGGGACAATGGATCATGCTTACAACAATATATGGATAGAGACATGATCGGTAAATGGACCTCTTGGTGAGGTTGCCGACATTATTTATGTGCTAGGATGTAAACCACTAGGTTTTTTTATTATAATTATTGTAGTCCATCATGGGATGAACATGATCCAAAGACCATACCAATTGTTCCTATCACACTAGGGAGTTGGAGACAACTCCCACTCACTATGTCATAGGATATTACCATACATAAATCACAAGGGATAACATTCTAGAAAGTGACAGTTGATAGAGGAAAAATAGAGAGAGAGGGGACAAAATTTACAACCATTTCAAGAGTAAAAACCCTAACTAATCTTCATACTCAATGCACTTTTACCTTTAAAAGGTATGCTAAAATGAAAATTTACCCATACACAATTAAACAAAAGAAAGAGGAATCTCACCTCAATATACTATCAATGGAAACAAGATGTAATTATCTTGAATCCATAAAGAAAAACTAAGTAAATATATCAGTATCAACATAACCCTTTAAGGAATAACAAAAAATTATCTTACGATGAATACTATAATATTATATTATATATCAAACTATCGACATAATCTTTGCACCATTCAAAGGTGCAAGTTCTCATAATATTTAATTAGGAAATGTGTGGTGATGGGCATTTTAATTGACAACAATAACTAATTGGAATGGACAATAAATAGCTAGAACGTTGTAGTGAATGTATTAGTTGTTTATGTTGAAGAATCAATTTTGCATGAATTGTTGGAATACAAGTACCACTAATTCAACCCCCTCTTAGTGGTTCTTGTATTCCAACAAGTTGTATCAAAGAAAGGTTCCCTACATCAAGTTTAACAACTTTGGCTAGATTTTGGTTGAGTAAAATACTTATCTTTTATGGCTCAGGATAGTTCTTCAAAGGTTCCTATTTTTTATGGATCAAATTATGCTTTTTGGGAAGTAATGATGAAAACATATTTGTTATCTATTAATGTTCATATTTTGGCTTCAATTGTTAATGGTTATAAAGTTCCTAATATGTTACCTACAAATCCTAATGAAAAGAGGAAGTATGAAATTGATATGAAAGCTAAATTTGCTAGACTTAATAGTTTATCTAAAGATGTCTTTGTTAAGGTAATGCATTGCAGTTCTTGTAAAGAAGTATGGGACAAATTTAAAAACACATATCATGGTAATGATAGAGTTAAAGGAGCCAAGATACAACATTTTAAAGCAATATTTGAAGACCTTAAGATGGGTAATGATAAAAAGGTAGAAGATTATCTCCTCAAGATAGATGAAACTATAAATGGTATAAAAGGACTTGGTGAAAAAAATGATGATATCAATGTTGTAAAGAAAATTTTGAGATCTCTTCCTAATAAATTTGATTCTAAGATATGTTTTATAGAAGAAATTAGAGATATATACATGTATGCAATGGACAATATTCAAGGAACACTTGTAGCTTATGAAATGAGAAAGTTTGGCAAGCAGGAAAAGCAAGTGAAGCAACTCTCTTCAGAATCAAAAGATCTTAATGTTCTTGAAGTGCATTTATCAAGGAAATTAAAGAAAGGAGTAGGTAAATACAAAGGTAAAATTCCTTTCAAATGCTTTAATTGTGGTAAAATAGGACACTCTGCATCTAAAATTCCTTATAATATTCATGATGAAGTAGATGATGAGAAACCAAAATCAAGTAAAAAGAAATTCTATAACAAAAAGAAGTTCTTTAAGAAGAAGAAGAGTTTGATTTTTGGTGTAAGAGATAGAGAATCTAGTAGTTTTAATGTGATAAAAATGAATTTTTATTCATGGCTATAGAAAGTACTTCTCAAGAATCAGATAGTGATGATGATGTTCAACTTGTTGAGGCTGATTTAGAATGTGAATTTCTTTATGCACTTAAAAAGATAAAGGAATTAAAAAGGAATTTAAGTGTTCAAGAAAATAAATTATTAAAGGAAAAAGAGGACTTTGAAAAAGAAACTAAGGAATTAAATCAACAAGTTATAGAATTGAAAATACAAGTTGAGGAACAAAAGAGAATTGTCTTTTTCACTAAGGAAGAGTTAAGTTCTAAAGATCAAGAATATACAAGGTTAATAAATGAAGTGGTATCACATAAAAGAAAGTTATAAAAGTATGAGAACAATAATTTGGATGATATGTTAAGGAAACAAAGAACTTATTGGTTTTGAACTTGGACAATGTTCTAGTGACAAGAAAGATAAATCTTTATTTGAGATATTTAAATCTGAAAGTAAGGATACAAATTAGAATACTACCACTTCAAATGTAGGTAAAAAATGTAGATTTGAATCAGATTTATACAGATAAAAATTAGGTTATATCAAGCATTTCATTCATGGCTAAAAGATACTCAAATAAGTTCACTTCTTTCTTTGATGGGTATTGCTTCATTTGTCATCAATGTGGACATAGACTAACTAATTACAAATGCATGTCAAGGAGGTATTCAAAGTTTCATTTTGGTTATTCCTTTCCTAAAATGAATGGTCTAAGATGTTACAAATGCAATCTCTTTGGTCATGTTATCAGTAATTGCACAACTATGTCATTTTAGAAAAATTAATCTTATGGTAGTCTACAAGTTGATAAAGAATTTGATACTAAGTGACTAAGATATGGAGGCCTAAGATTAATAAGTCTATGTTTGTTCAAATGGCTCTACATTCTAAAGAAAATGACTTGTGGATAATTGATAGTGGTTGTTCTAAACACATGACAGGAGATAAAATGAAGTTTAACAAATTGATTAACCACAAAGGTGGTAATGTTAATTTTGGTGATGATTCTTCAAGGCAAATTAAAGGTTTGGGTTCTTTGATGCTTAGTGACAAAATGTCCATTCATGATGTGTATTATGTTGATGGATTAAAGTAAAATCTTCTAAGTGTCAGTTAAATTTGTCATCATGGTTATGAAGTTTTTATGACCATGGCTATCAAATCAAATTAAAATCTAGACATTTGGTTGCATTAGGTAAAAGATCCAAAGGGAATGTATACAATTTAAAAGATATCACAAATACTAACAATCATGAAGATGTTTTTCTTATGGCATAGGTGAATGAAAGTTCATTATGGCACAAAAGGCTTGGGCACTTGAATTTTGAAAACATGGTAAAAGTTAGTAAGCATTAGAAAGTAAGAGGTATGCCTTGTATAAGTAAGCCAAAGAATGTTATTCGTGAAGGGTGAGAACATGGTAAGAAAACAAAGGCTTCTTTTCCTTCAAAAGAATATTTTTCTTCTAAACCATTGCAAATAGTACATACTGATTTTTGTGGTCCTACAAGTACAATGTCGATAAATGGGCCATTGTACCAAAAGCTCAAGCCATCAACTAATGTCGCAAACACCAGACTTACCCAGATCCACGAGATGTAGTTAAGCCATGTCACGAACCCCGAAGGAGGTCTTGACCACCAAGTCAACATAAACAATTTGCGATTGTGTAAAATATAATAGTTTTTAAAGATTTTTTAAAATTTTGATTACTTATAGCAATATTAAATTTTAAAATAATTTATTATTTTTATATGTATTTGCGAGCTTACTATTTTACAACTTTTAAACATGACAACATAAAATTCTAAAGATCATTGGAATTCTAACATATGGCTCTATTATCATGCTACGAGTCTTATAGTTCTAATTAAGTCAATCACAAGCCTAACCAATAACATCAAGTCCTAAGGCAGTTCAAAAGGAGCTTATAAGAAGTGAATGTAATGAGCAACCGGAACAACAAAACACAAAAATAATCACATTGGAAGCTTCTGGATTAGATTGTGAGATGATGGATCATGCAGTGTGATTTGAAACCTTGATGAAAAACTTTGTTCACACAAATGCAATCTAGTTGCAATGCAATCCTATGTATTCTAAAAATCTAATAGCTATGACAAAAAGAACCAACTCAACTCCTTGAATGGACTAGACTTAAACAACATGGACTAAGCTTTAACCAATGTGTTATGTTTATAGACCCAACTTCATATATTAGTTCCATTTTTTTAACTATTTCTATTGTTAGGATCTACTAGTCAAACAACATAAACTTTATTTTAAGAGGATGGACACTTGAATGTGCACTCTTTGTATTATGACAACTAACTTGTTAAAACACATGTATGAGATTATTTTATAGAAAAATAATAGACTCTTTTAGAAAATGAATGGTTAAAATATTCTTTATGTATTTAAATGAGGATTGTTAATCTTAACTAGCTTGTTACTTTGATTTTTTCAGCCTATATATGCTTTAAAAAGATAAACCTCCTAATTGTGGTTTAATAAACATTTTTTTCTTCTATAAAAGATATATGGTGACTCACAAATTACTTAGTTTGAATATAAAATTTGTTTATTGAATATTTTGTTAACATGTTTATATATTTAAGGATAAAATTATAAGCTACTATTTGAAGCATTTGGATAGTATTATTTGACATCAACATTATATATTATTTTATTTAAATATTTTGAATTATTATTGTATGTTTGTTTATTATTGTCAATCATTTTAAAATTTAAGTTACAATAATTCTATAAAGAAAATTTATTTATTTTGATCAAATATATTTATTAGCATTAGATCTTAAATTGGGCATTAAGTTGAACTTGGTGATGGTGCAATTAAATTGATTTAGCCTGGACGAGCCACATTTTGGTAACTCCATATCTATTTGGCAGTGATCTCAATGAGCCCATCCCTATTTTAGTTTCAGATATAAATCAATTAGCTCGCTGGCTAATTTTTTTATTTAATATGTGCATATTGTCTTTTAGATTCGTTCATTGGATACGGTTTCAAGGAAAATGTACTCTAAACTATCCTCGATGTGTATAATATAGTTTAAAGTGTTTTTGAAATTAAAACTGACCAAAAACAAGGGGGTCAACCCTTAACAATCAAAAGGCTGGTAACCAGCACATTACCAGCCAATAACAAAAATAGTCAAATAGAGCAGGAGTACCAGTAGGAAGAGACTTATACCATAACCCAGAAAGCTAGAATCAGAAAGGAAACAACCTAGCTACTAACCACATAGTTCATAAAGGCACCCAGGCCTAATAAAATCTTAAATACAATTGATTACTAGCAAAACCATAATTTCCATAAAAGTATATAAAGTCTTTGGATCCTTAGATCCCCATAACTGAACAGAACTTAAAAAGACTTAGATTTCCTTTTCCCCTTTTCCCCTTGCATGAAGTAAAATCTAGGCCCAATCATTGGCAAGAAACTTGAAGAGTAATTTGTTGTCCTCCATGTCCAAGCTAGCTTCCTCCTTCTCCTGTGCCAACAATTGGAGGGTAGTAGTAGCAACATGAGTAACTTTAAGTCCAAACCTGGAGAAGCTGAAAAACCCCTCCTCCAAAGCTTTGACCCTTTCCTCTAGGTTCATGTAATGCTCCTCCACTACCTCAATCTCCTCTTTATGCTCCTCAACCTTCTTTGCAGCAACCTCCTTCATTTTTTTTCTTTGTGGTTTATCCTACAACACTTGTGGGTTAGAGGAGATCTTCAAATTTTCCTTAACAGGGGAAGAAATGGTAATAGGGGAATTATCCTTTTTGCTCATCTCATCACAAAAAGTAATAGGTTTAAGTGAGAAGCTGGCTGAAACATGGGTTGTCTTAGTATTCCTTTCTTTGCCATCTAACACTTGAGTTTGAGTATCATCCATCAAAATGTTCCCAAAATTGAAACTTTTTTCCCCCTCCTCATTATCTTCATCCTTTTTGGAGTTGGAAATATTTTTCTCCTCCCTTCTGTCACTATTATTGCCTAATCTATCTTCTTCAACTTCCTCAACAGGGTATCTGATGGACTTCTGCTTAACCCTAGCCTAGGACTAAGCTAACCTACCAGACCTTCTTCTTTCTTTTCCCTCAATATCCTCACCAGTATCCTCTCCAACAACCTCAACCACCTTATCAACTTTAATTTTCTTGTTTCCCTTTTGTTCTAGGGCTATGTCAGGTTTTTTCTTTTTCTTAGTATCCTTGCTAGGAGATGGCCTAGGAGTATAGATTTTCATCCCCGTATTGGAGCTCGGGGTGGAAATTAGACTATGGCAAGGGTTTTCCACTACAACCTCTCTGGGGGGACACAAAGCTAAGTGGAAGTGATACAGACGGAAAATTAACCCCTAATGAATCATGGTGAATTTACTCTCTTTTTCCCTAATATCATTAATCATATCCTCAAACGAATGCAGAAGGAAAAATGGAATGGAAATGAAATCCCTATTTCTAAAGTGATTTAACAAAGGAAAATGATAATAATAGCACACTCCAAACTTTCCTTCTAGTGTGAGATACTTCATCAGGACCAGACACACATCATCCTAGGGCTCAAGTAACTTATCCCTTTTAAACCCTCCTTTGTAGCGAATCGGCTCTTCATTCTCCACAAAGAAGTTATTCATGCTAGCTTCATTTGAGATTTTAGTGACTTTCTTCCATTTTTTACCCTTCACTATGAGTCCTATTGCCATGGAAATTACCTCCTCTGTGACTTGAAATGTAATGTTGTTGATTGTAACCTTCTTATTGTTCCAATTATTCACAAATTGTAATGCACAATTTTCATCGTACCCAGCCATGGACATCATATAGGGCAAAAAACCCCCTTCTTTCAGAAGATACTAGGTCGCCATCCTGTCCTTGAAGTTCTCTAATCTCATTGGTTCCAACTGATTCAGATCACCTCCCATTTCAATTCCTCCACTATCTGGCCTCTCTTCCTCATAAATACGTATCAGAACTTTATCACTTTCAAATTCTCTGTGGCTAGTCTCTTGCTTAAATCCTTTGAGGAAATAGGGATCAGAATTATAGACCCATGTATGATGTGCTCCAGAATCCCATAACATCTTATTATGAGATTCGTGGGTATTAAAAAACCTAATTTTCTCTCCTTGTCGATTTCTTACATCCCAATCCATAAAATCTATCCTACTTCCTTTTGGAGAGCGATTCGAAGCTTGCAACAAGTTTCCATAATTATGAAAAGATAATTAACTTAATTCATAATTACTCCACTTTTCATTTGTACGGCCACGTCTGTCTCTTATTTCCAAAACACTAAAGTTTAATTTACCAACAAAGTTCTCCATCTTGCCAAATTTGGCCTTACTTTTAAATTTAGTGATCACCATTTTGAATTTTGCCACCTTTTTCCTTGGATATCAACATCCTTATATTTTCATTGATATCAACTAAATTTTTCTAGCACGTGATTGCCCTAATGTTAAACCCCATGGAAGCCGCAACATCTGCCACTTGATAACCCTCCCAGTAGATATGTTGCAAGTGGACTATTCTCATTTCCTCTAATATATTTTTAATATCCAGGATGATATTTCTAATCTTCCATCCCAATTTTGCCTACCCCTTTACCTAATTGATCACTAGTTTGGAGTCCCCTTCTATAGTTAACTCTAAAATGTTTCTTTCCCTAGAGAGTTGAAGACCCCATAATAACATTGTAGCTTTTGCCATATTATTGCTACCAATCCCCACCTGGCCTGTATAAACTAATAGCACATCACCATTCCTATCTCTTAGCACACCTCCAGCCACTCCTTGTCCTCCTTTCACAGCTCTGTCAAAATACAATTTATACTGTGTGATGGTGGGTGGTCTCCATATTGTCTATTGTCTCCTCCTCCTAGCGAAGTTATCAAATAGGAAGAAATCCTCTTGACAACCCCAATTCTTAGCCATAATGCCTTCAAGTCTTCTGGGTTCCTCCTTTGGCATCTTGTGTTTAGCTACCCTTAGATTTTCCTTCAATAGTTTGTTCATCACTCCAAAAACCACTTCAATCGTCCTATTTTCATCCCTGAATATCTTGTTATTCCTTTCTTTCCATATGTGCCAGCATACATATGGTGGGATAATCTTCCATAAAAGGATTAGTCTTGGATGATGGAATGGGCAATCCCAATTGTCCAAAAACTATCCCAAGTTATCTTTCATGACCCAAACCACCCCCAATCTTTCCTAAAGCTTAGTCCAGATGTCAACCGCAAACTGACATTCAATGAAAAGGTGGTAAATACTTTCTTCCTTTTGTTCACAAAGGCAACAACGCTTTGTTATGTAGAATCCCCTTTTTTTTTTTCAAATTATCAATTGTTAAAAAATTTCCATGTTGAACCATCCACCAAAAGAAATTAATCTTAGGTATAAGGTTGCTGATCCATACCTTGCTCCACGTAGTTGGGCATAGTTCCTTATTGAACATTAAGGTATAAGCAGATTTGACAGTGAAGTTTTCATTCGAAGTTAAATCCCAAGCCATGATATCCTCCTATGGCAATAATGGGAGTCTCAGTTCCTTCATTAGTTCTTCCAGTTCCTCTATGAGAATAACTATCTCTCACAGATAGTCCTCCTTATATAGCTTCTTCCATCTCCTCCCCTGATCAATGTAGTCTCCCACTTTAACCCCTATGTCCTCCTTAAGAATTCCATTAAACCACTATAATTACTTAAGGCCAGTGGTTTCCCATCCATCCACCTGTCTTCCCAAAACCTTATATTGAAGCCATTGCCCACAATCCACCATAATCCTTCTCTTAGCAGCCCTATATTTCTAACAATGTTCTGCCAGATCTTTGAACCTCCCTGGAGGTCATTATTATATAGGTTCCACCGAAAGAATGTATTAGACAAATATTTAGCTTTCATAATATTGCCCATCTCGTGTTTCCTTCTGCAAGTCTCCATCCAATTTTTGTGAGAAGAGCTTTATTAAGGTCTTTCATTCTTCTAATCCCAAGCCGCCCCTTAGCTTTTGGTTTATACACCTCCTCCCAATTGACCAGATTCAATTTATTTTTCTCTTCAGTCCTTGACCACAGGAAATTCCTTTGAATTCTCTCAATTTTCTCAGCCATATATAGATTAATCTTAAATATGGATAAGAAATAAATAGGGATTCCCTGAAGAGCAGTACCAATTAGTTGTAGTTTTTCGGCATTGCTTAATATCTTCCCTTTCCACCCTGCAAGCTTCTTTTGAATTCTCTCAACTATTGTATTCCAAAATTCATTAGAAACCTCCTTGGTAGTGAGGGGGAGGCCTAAATAAGTGTTTGGGAGGCAAGTGGGTTGGCAATCCAAGATTTTCCTAATCCTTCTTTGAAGTGAAGAATCAGTGTTAAAGAAATAAATCTTTCTTTTATGGTAATTCACTTGTTGCCTTGAGCTTTCTTCATAATTATGTAAAATATTTTCCAGGCTTCAGCCTCCATGATTGAAGATTCCCCAAATAGGAAGGTATCATCCACAAATTGTTGTATAACCTCAGCTTCAACATTAGTGGCTAGTTTAACACCTTTAATGCAGACCGAATCCACTAATTTATAGAATGACCTTCCCAAGATTTTTGCTACCATGATAAATAGGTAAGTTGAGAGCGGGTCGCCCTGTCTTAAGCCTTTTCCTACCATTATGTTACCCCATGGGGACCCATTTAGTAGGACAGAGTACTGCACTGAGCTCACCATCAACATGATCAGGTTTATAATCCTATTGTTAAATCCAATTCTTTCTAGTATATCCTGAAGGAAGTCCCAATTGACCTTATCATAAGCTTTGGAAATGTCCAACTTGAATGCCATTCTTGGTTGCCTACTCTTTTCCATTGAATGGATAACCTCATGGGTTGTAATAGCCACATCAAGGATCTTCCTTCCTGGCACAAACCCCTTATGAGGACTACCAATAATTTTTCCAAGAAAGGCTTTAATATGTTCACTAAAACCTTGGCAAAGACCTTGTAGATAGTATTCCATAGACTTATAGGTCTAAAATCATTCAAATTTAGAGGATTGGAAATTTTTGGAACTAGGGCAATAAAGGTCTTATTTATGCTCTGTAGTAGTTTACCTACTCTGAAAAAATCCCTAGTCGCCCAAATTACTTCTGATTTGATCACCTCCCAGAAATGCTGAAAGAAAGCAAGAGTAAAACCATTGGGGCCTGAGGCCTTGAAAGCTTTCATTAAGAACACTACCTTTTTCACTTCCTCTTCCATGATATTACCAAGGATCAGATCATTTTCCTCTTCTCTTATACTCCTTGGGATTGAATTAATCAAACTTCTCTTGATCACCTGGTTCACAACGACATAGTTAATTCTATAACATTGTTTCTATTAAGTTGACTTTTTTCTTCACATTAGAAGCTTTGATTCTTGTTACTTAATCTCATTATTTTTTGATTAGCAAGGATTCCTCTAAATAGAAAAGATTCTAAATAGTCTATAGAGTTCCTCCAAGGAAACAACACTAAGTATAGGTGTAAGAAAATAACTCTTGATTCTTAATCATAATCTCATGAACTCTTTGAGCAACAATCTATAGATAAGTAGGAGATATTTTCCATAAAAATTCAAATGATGATATTTCTATCAGGATTCAACTATGTAGTTTTTTGAGTCAAACTCATTGTCCCATATTTCATGGATAGTGGTTCATAAAACCCATCTCTCATGAGAATGAATGGAACACTCAACAAGCATTTGATCTAGATGATGCTCACAGAGGTGAAGTGTCAAGACTTTCTAGGAGGTAACCCATCTCAGTACTACTCCAACTTGAGTAAATTTAACCATGAAGTTTCCTCCATGGTTATTATATCCACTCTTATTATAAGCCCATTTTCAAAACCTTCACATGTGTCTTATTAACCATTTACTAGGAAGCCCCTTAAGTTTATCAACCATCTATACTCAAACTCCACCAAATTTACAAACCATAACCTTCACAATATAGACATTCTTCAAGTCTATTGATATCAATAAAGAAAAAGAAAATAAAAATGAACCAAAACTTTTTTTAAATAGTTCTCTAACTTATTTCTAACGTACTACTCTTGATTGCCTTGATTGCCTCAACTAAACCACTCAATAGATATTAATGCTTAAATGGCCCCACTATAATAGAAACAAGTTAGAATGAAATTATAAAATTTATTCATTACATTACTCAATACATAAAGACAACCATTTTCAATGATCCAAAAAATAATAAAAACAAAGATACACTTAGTGTTCATGATAAAAAATAGATTTTTTTCTTGTGTTGTATCACATCTGTTTCATATTTCTTAATTTTTTGAGCTCTAGAAGATTTGGGTGAGTAAGTATGTGTGACAGATTTGGATATATATTGATTTAATCAAAATTTGAATTTATTTTGACTGATTTACTATGTCAAAGTTTTATATAACATTTTTTAAGGAAGCAAAGGTGTGTGGAATCACTTCCTACACTAATCTTTGAGAGGACGATTATGCAAATTCAACTAAGTATTGCAGAGCTCTAAAAAAATGCATAATAATTTAATCAAAATAACAAGAAACTCATAACACAATGATTACTATGAGGAAACCCTTTCAAGAGAAAAAAACCCACCCTCCAAAACCCACACAATGTATTCTCAGATTTGAAAGATTACAATACACTTGCAATGCAAGTTCTTACAGGAGTGCATCACCACAACTTGAACTCAAACTCAGACTTAGAGAGACTACTTCTAGCACCAGTCTTGCAAACTGAATTTGATGATTCAAACACCTCCCAAAGCCCTCCTTTTATAGTGATTTGCCACTCGAAAACCATTTGTGGTTTTACAAAACCATGGGCCAAAACCATGGGAAAAACAACCATGCTACATGTTACCCACTTCTAATTTGTAGCTCCAAGAATACCATTTTCATCCATAATTTTTTTCTCTAGTTTAGACCCCCATAAAAGTCATATAATGAATTGTTTACACTCTAAAAATAACCCTTCTACATTGTGCTAGAGTCTTGCAAACTGAACTTGATGATTCAAACACCTCCCAAAGCCCTCCTTTTATAGCGATTTGCCACTCGAAAACCATTTGTGGTTTTACAAAACCATGGGCCAAAACCATGGGAAAAACAACCATTCCACATGTTACCCACTTCTAATTTGTAGCTCCAAGAATACCATTTTCATCCATAATTTTTTTCTCTAGTTTAGACCCCCATAAAAGTCATATAATGAATTGTTTACACTCTAAAAGTAACCCTTCTACATTGTGCTAGAGTCTTGCAAACTGAACTTGATGATTCAAACACCTCCCAAAGCCCTCCTTTTATAGCGATTTGCCACTCGAAAACCATTTGTGGTTTTACAAAACCATGGGCCAAAACCATGGGAAAAACAACCATGCCACATGTTACCCACTTCTAATTTGTAGCTCCAAGAATACCATTTTCATCCATAATTTTTTTCTCTAGTTTAGACCCCCATAAAAGTCATATAATGAATTGTTTACACTCTAAAAATAACCCTTCTACATTGTGCTAGAGACTAGACACATTTTTAACAACCCATACACCTTTTTCCAACTCATAAACTTCCACAAACAAATTCTAGAATTTTCTACAATTTTTTGGAGAAAGATTGCAAAGTTGAGACACAATTCTCAACAATATTTATGAGTTTTAGTAACTTCTTACTGTAGCTCATTTCAAAAACAATATATATATATATATATATATATATATATATATATATATATATATATATATATATATATATATATATATATATATATTCCTTTGATAAACAACACACATTGACACTTCTATTTGAGAATTAAGCAATTCTGTTGCAGCCATTTAACCACTCCTTTCCAAGTACCTGGTTGATTAAACATTGATCATAAATGAAAAATTGAAAAAGATGTTATTCTTTTGCTCTAAACAAGTGACATTTTCATTGGCATAATGATATTGACATTATTTGAGCCTAATGAGAATTTTAAATGACATATTCTATTTGACCACTCGTTTCACTCTATACTCTACTTCACTCTAATTTCTTGTATCGTTTGAATTGGTTTAGTGGTAGAAAATTTGTAATCTAACCAAAATCAATGTTAAAATTAATATTAAATCAATTGTACACACAATCAAAATATAAGATATAATTTTAAAAGCTTAATTCAAAAAGGCAACATTTTAATAAAAATAATTTAATAAGTATATAATGTGATTTGTTTATAAAAATAATTAAACAATCAAATTCTAATGTTCATTAATATTTAAAGTATCATATATTTTTATTTTTAGTCATTTATAAATTAGTTCATTAAATCATATGTAAGATTGTGTTAGTTTTACTTTTAATATTTATCTCATAGAATATGTTAATATATTAATATTATTACATACTATTTTATTCAATGGTTATTTATATTATTTTACCAATTTAGACATATAACAACGAGGAATAATCCATAGCTCTTATGAATTTCACACTCAATAGATTCTCTAATTCTACTTTCACCAAGAAGGCAACATGCAGATACATTTTTCTCAAAAAAATTTAATGGGCTTGACACAAGAAGCCATAGAAAAATGATGCATGATAAGGTCATTGTCAATTTTGGGCATGTTTTCATATGTCCAAGTGAAATTGATCTTCTTCTCATAGAAAAACTAAGTGAATTTTTTATTTTCTTTAGTTGACAAAGATTGAGCTAGCTGTATAATTTTTGGAGACTCTTTAGTGTCAAGATTGATAGGCTACGTGAGATCAATCAACATTGGTGATCTGTCTTAAAAATAACTAGGAAAACTACCAAGTACCTCATCCTCGAGCAACTCAAAGAGGTTTTCACCCTCAGATACATCTTTATTTTTAGGCTCTAACACTACCACAAAGTTTTTTTCACCATCACAACACCTCTTTTTTGTATTTTTAAAAATTTTGTGACTAAAATACTCAATATCTATTTCTATCATGGTGATAGTTGGTTCACTGGTGGAAGAGACTATAAGCTCAATGGTGTTAAGGTAGTAAGTGATCTCATAGTCATTTTGAAAGGATATTAACTCAAGTGATTGGCTTTGTATAGACCAATCAATGAGATTGAGGTGCATGAGTGATGGTGAGGTGAATGATTTAAGGTTATTAATGTGAAGGAAACTATCTCTAGTGACAAGGGAGTTAAAATATATGAGAAATTCTTCAAAGGTACCAAAATTGGGGTAAACACTAGGAAAATTAGTGTGATCCACTAAAGCAAGTTGAGAATCCAACTCATCAAATCCTATGAATGACTCATCAAATATTTTGGTTTGGTTAGCATCTGGGCATGTATAAAATCTATCCTTAACTCAAGAGATGCAACTAAAAGAGAGTCCCATTTATATTCATTAGAGTTAGTACTTTGGTCATGCTCTATAAGGTGAGCAATGCTCTTTCTGATCAGTCTCTATTAGGATCTTTGGCATCTAACTCATCAAACTCAAGTTGTCTAGAAGTGGAAGCCTCAACACTATGATCATTATTTAGTTCATCTTCACCCCAAATAATAGAGGTGGAAGGTATAAAATCCTCATCTTTAGTAGTTGTAGCAATAGGTTGAGTTTCTGCTTCAGAGTCACTAGCAGTGAAAGGTTCTTTATCATAGATAGGTAGATTGTCATTAACAACATAGCCAAACCAGTAGTTTCTTTTCTTTTGCATCCTTTATTGTAATTCATGGGTTTAGGAAGAACATATTTACTATCAATTAAAGGTCCATAACCCAAATAACCCATGCTTCTAAGGAACTCATAGTATTTTACACATCTCTTAGGAGAAATAAGAGTTGTAAGCATGATCTTATCAGATGTCTCTTCTTCCTTTAAATTCAATCTCTAATAGCTTGATATTCCTTTTCATCTTCTAAAGGAAATGAGGACTAGAAAAAAGTGCCATAGATTTTTTTAGCTAAAGATGAAGGTTTCATGTTTTCAAATGGTTTCCCATAGGAACAAGGGGAAACTAGAAGCACAACAATTAAGTCAAGGTTATATTCCCCCATATCGATGTTCATCATCTTTATCCTATTCTCAAAATTAGAAAGTGTGGTTCTAGCCTCATTAGTATCTATATTGTTTTGAACCAAGGATTCAACATTGCTAAGCATGTTAATTGACATAGCATTGTCCATATGGATAAAAACTTATGTACCTTTGAAAGGGATTTTGATACATTGATGATAAGTAGATGAGATAGCCTACATGTCATGTATCCAAGGCCTTCCTAGAAAGATATTTATGTTATAAGAATAATGTTGTATTAACCTTTGTACAAGCTCATCAAAATATTTTAGAGGAGGGGTAATCTTTTTGAACCACTCAATGGATTTTCCATTCAAACTTTTTGGAAAGAGTCACATGAGGTATGTATCTTCTTGCATGAGGTCCATACTAAGCACATATAATTTCCTAACTTGATCATGTGGATTCCAATTTCAATCATATTTATCATATTTAGGAATCTCCACATCTCTTGGAAAAGGAAGATCATATAAGGACTCTTGTCAAAAGGAAGCACACATATAGACTCAATGAATGAAGACTTAGGATTTTCCCTTTCCATTTTCATGCATGAAATTTTTTTTCATAAGTCTTGGACTTGTTTTAGATCAAGATCTCATTTTTTTATAGGTTCTCTCTTTTGAGTGATCTATTGATCATCAAACTCATGGGGTAACTTCCATCCTCTAGAAGTAATGTATGTAAAATATTAGTCCCCAGTTTTCTCTAAAGTCTTAAGAATGAGTCTTGGAAAGTAATAATCTTGTTGGAATCTTATGAGGTCTTTAATAGTATTCTCATTATCTACCTCAATCCCATGTTGTGAAGGTTTTCCATGTCGGGAATGTCTAGGTGGAGACATGTTGGCCTTAGGATGAGACCTTGGGGTCCTTGGAGGGGTGGCATTTTCATTTTTCCCAAAGTTTGCAAAATTATTGCTATAAGTTGTATTAGAATTTGGATTCCCAAAGTTATTCACGTGATGATTCCAAATCCATGAGAGTTAGTATTGCAGGCATTGTTTTCCTCATACATATAAGCATTCATCCTAGCATCCACTTGTCTTGCTTGTTCAAGTCTCTCTTGTTCTAGTCTTTCTTGTTCATCTTGGTAGGATTTCTTCTCACATTTTGTTTATTTAGACCTAATTGGAAAGAAGATATATAAGTGTTAGTTTCTCTCTTCTTGATTCACGGTGAAAGACACTATTTTCAACCCTGAAGTATCAAATGGAGTACCAAAGGAACTACTAAAATGACTAAGAAGATTGTACCAAGTGTTAGATTTTTCTTCCTTTACTTTGTGAAAGAAAATTTTAGCCTCAAAATTTTTCTTACATGGGCACCTAGTTGGAGAAGATAATTATTCAAAGCTAAAGAAGGGTGACTTCCTTGACCAAGTTGGAATCTAGTTGTAACTAGTATGTAATAGCTAGCTTTTAGCCAAATAAGATAACACAAAGCACTTCGATTTCAAACTTAGAAAATTAAGATGTTCACTTTTCAAAGAGAGGTAGTAATGATAGCAACTTGCCAAAAGTGTCCAAGTAGTTTATGAAACTAGCAACTCAAGTTGGGAGCTAGGCAACAATCCAAATAGAAAAGTAAGTAGGGTGAGAAGAATGACAAGTGAACAATCCTTCAAATCAAGTTATGTAACCAAGGAGCGAGTGTGATCATTTTAAGCCTAAAATAGAGCCAAATATACATATTTCAGACTAGGGACACAATATGATCAAGTATAGACACCCCTAAGTCAACCAAGAATATAGTCGAAGTCAAATTGAGAAAGCAAAAGGACTAGGTGAAAGAATCTGTTAGCATGAATGCTAGTGGTGTTCCTTTGGGAGAGTATCCTAAGCACTGATAGAACAATCGGGGAGATTGACATGTTGTATTCATGACTGTATTTTTCATTGATGTCAACATAGTAATTTTTCTATAAAGACCGACATAGTAGCAGATCGAGAACAAGGTCATATGGATTTTGTATTGAAAATGAGGTCAAGCCTCATTGAGAATATGCTCTACAGTATGTCTTGATGGTGTGGACAAGTGTGCCTACAATAAAGTTGAAGACATGTGAGATTTATTCATGATTTATAGAGGACAGTGTGTAGATAGAGTACCTAAGAAGTGGTTTCTAGTATTTGGATTGTATTTCTTAACATGGATAGAATAGTGATGAGAAAAGTTAGACAATGATGGTAGACAACCAGAGGATGACGTCAATGAGTGTGGGAGGTTTGAGGTCACACATGTACAAAGTTGTAATTACTGTATACTGAGAGTGTTTTGTAATTGTAAAAAGATGTAATGAATTATATTATCTGAATGAAGTGGTATTATAATTAATTGGAAAAGCATCAAGGATAACTCAAAGAATTATTTTGAGGATATGGTATAAAGGAAGGTTATTTTCCTTGTAGTGAAACATGGGTAAAATTGTGTGTAAGTGTGAATTATGCAAGTGATGTCCAAAGTTTGTAATTGTAAGTGATCAAAGGGATTAGTGTAATGTGAATTTGTAGATTTGGTTTTGAGATATGAGAAGGTATTTGGTGTGGTATTGGCATAGTAAGAAGATAGAGAAAGAGTGCAAGATGCAAAGATGAGTTGTATTTCTATTATTCTAAAAGGAATAATATAGAGGCCAGTTGGACAGTGAGTTTGGTGGTATTTTCTTGCAAGATGTTGGATAGTGTATCCATCTATCTTCTACAACTCCTAATAGGGCTGGTACAACTCCTAATAGGGTTAGCATAACTCCTATCAGGGTTGCAATCTCCTAACAGACATTTAAAGTCTCCTAATAAGGACTGATATGTATTGAATGCATTTCATTTGCTCCTAATAGAATCCATCTTCTTACAAGGAAATTTTTTATTAGTACATCATTTTTTGGGTACCATCCCCACCATGATTTTTCCTCTAATCAATGGTTTCCCTAGTTAACATATTTGATGTTATTCTGTATGTGTATCTTCTTAAGGTTATTGATTATATTCTTCATATGCTTAAGCTTTAATAAGGTTGACAAAAGTTATATTAATCTGATAATTGATTCACCCCCCTCCCCTCTTAGTTATCTTGGTGGACTTTACTTTCTTACAATTGGTGTCAGAGCATCAAGTCCTTGAAGGAAAATCTTGACAACTTAAGGAGATCAATGGCAGGTCATTTCAGAAAAGAAAGTGGTACAAGAGCACCTAGAAAAATGGACAAAAAGGAATACATATGTCATTAATATTTTTTCTTAAATTTCAAGTTAATATTTGTCAATTTATATTTGAGTCAACATGTATGGCTAAGTTAAGCCTTGGAAACAATTTGTAATAGATTGTCGAAGTTGTCTAGTATGGTCAAATTATGTAAATAAACCCATGGAAGGGTAAAATGTCATAAAATGTCATATATATTATATTTTGGTATGTTAGTAGGGGTTTTATAAAGTTAGAAGGTCATTTATGAGAAAACGCAAAATTTTTCAAATATGTGATAAAATATTGTCACACAAATTTGACAATATGTAAATTTGATGTAAAAGGAAGGTCAAGAGTCATAGGAGGTATCCAATAGTTAGAGTAATTTAAAATAAATTAAAATATCATGTAATGGTCATGATTTAAAGATTGGAATGGTTGGAAATCCTTTTGAGAAGAATAGAAATGAAAAGAGTTTTGTTTTTCAAGTCTTATGTTAATTTTCTGTATGATTTTCCAGAAACTTGACTATTTTTTCTATTGGTATAAATTTATATGAAAAGATACAAGAATTAAACTTATATTTTAAGAAATCTATTTGAGTTAGCTTCCTTTTTTCTTTGGTTTTGTCAAATTTCATTAAGTTTTCTAGAAGTTATGACCATTTTGGTGACTGCAAGTCTGAATTTGTCATAGTTTGTTAATATTGCCATCATAAGTTATGGAATTGTCATTATGTGATTTTTGAATCCTTGCATCAAATTGGTATTAGACTCAAAAATATTTGGGGAAAGGAAATTATGTGGGTTTGATGTTTGAATTTTGCAGGTTGAAGAGAGAACCTAGATGCCAAGAAATCAGGTAGTGGAAAAGAGAGGAAAACCTAGGTGAGGCAAGAAAAGATGTGGTAAGAAGATATAATCTTTCTTGGAGGGTTTAAATTTTTTAGGAAGTATATGTAGGATAAGGATTCACAAAAGGAGAAGAAAGAATATGAAAATAAAAGGAAAGAAGAAGAAGAAAAGAAGAGGAAAAATGAAGAGAGAAGGAAGAGAAAAGAAGAAGAGGTGAAGGAGATAAAGGAAGAATTAATGAACTTGAAAATAAAGTTAAATAATATGGAAGAGAAAACTTAAGCCTTGGGAGAGATGATTACAGCTCAAAAGGAAGAGATAAATCATGAACCTATTGTCCAAATTGTGAAAGAAGATAAACAATCTTCTTTAGTCATTGTGGAACCTACATAAGAAAATACTAGTATTGGTAATATGGTTGTGGTTGAAGAGAAAAAGGATGGTACCATTGCTGATGAATCTAATGATGAGATTTCTATTGAAAAAGAAGAAATCAAGGTTATGGATGAGCAAAGAGTAGAGAGTGATCAAATTTATGGTGAAAGTGAAGACAAATGTGAAAAGTTCCCAAGAAGACTTGAGAGAAAATATGCAATATTTATGATTGAATTTGATATTAATCAAATTGATTTTATCCATGAATTTTTCACTATTTTCTTTTAAATGTAGGTAATAGAGAAATCAGATTGTAAAGGGCATAAATATTTTCATGACAAGTTCATATTCTTAAGCAAGAGGATTGAGAGACCAAAAGTGAAGATGAAGATAAGCTTTCTTTTTACCCCTTTCCAATAGACTTGGAAGATTTGAAAGTTGCGAGCATGGTGCAAGAGCATACATATCTCAGTAATATTTTTTCTTAAATTTCAAGTTAATATTTGTCAATATATTTGAGTCAACATGTAAGGCTAAGTTAAGCCTTGGAATCAATTTGTAACAGATTGTCAAAGTTGTCTAGTATTGTTAAATTATGTAAATAAACCCTTGAAAGGGTAAAACATCATAAAATAATTTCATATATATTATATTTTGATATGTTAGTAGGGGTTTTATAAATTTAAAAGGTCATTTATGAGAAAATGCAAAAGTTTTGAAATTTGTGATAAAATATTATCACAAAAATTTGACAATATGTAAAGTTGATGTAAAAGGGAAGGTCAAGAGTGATAGGAGGTATCCAATAGTTAGAGGAATTTAAAAGAAATTAAAATATCATGTAATGGTCATGATATACAGATTGGAATGGTTGGAAATCTTTTTGAGAAGAATAGAAATGAAAAGAATTTTTTTTGCAAGTCTTATGTTAATTTTCTATATAATTTTCTAGACATCCAACTATTGTTTCTATTAGTAAAAATTCATATGGAAAGATATATGCATGAAACTTATATTTTCAAAAAGGTATTTGAGTTAGCTTTCTTTTGGTTTTGGTTTGGTCGAATTTCATTAAGTTTTGTAGAAGTTATGACCATTTTGGTGCTTGCAAGTTTGAATCTATCCTAGTTTGTTGATTTAGCTAAAAATTTGCAAAATGTGCTATATTTCTGTGATAAGTTATAGAATTTTCTTTATGTGATTTTTGAATCCTTGTATCCTTGCATCAAAAAGTCTTAAGTTTGATGGATTTAACTATGACAGTTGGAAAGAGAAGATAAAGACACGTCTGCTATACAAGGTTCTAGAATATTGACTAATGACAAAGAATATAAAAAATATTATGGAAGAAAGAAAACTTGAAGAATGTAGTAAAGATAAAATAGATCTAATATGTGTAATATGCTTGCTAGAGAAGCACTTTTTTCAGCTCTTCCTAAAAATGAATACAGGACCAAGTAAAATCCTTAGATTTATCTCATGAAATTTGGAAAGCTTTGGAATCTACTTTGATGGAAGATGAATTAGTAAGAAGTTATACCTAGTAAATATCAAAGATTGTTGCAAGAATTACATCTTCTAATGGATCCAAAGATGAAGATGAGATTATATGGAAGATCTTGAAAACCTTGATACCACCATTCAAGTAGACATCGTAGATGATTGAGCAAGTGATACCATGTACTGAAAAATTTACTAGAGAGACTCTTCTTGGAATATTGGAAGTGGCATAAGTAAGGTTAAAATAGGGTAGAGATTTTCCTAGAGTGAAAACTACTTTTAGTGGATTATGTGTAACCCTAAGATCTATAGTAGTATTTAAGTGGTAAAATATCATAATTGCCTATTTAAGGAGGTACAAGGGCCCAACTTACCAATGATGAGAAGGGTGTTGAAGGTTGGAGCATTTGCT
This sequence comes from Cupressus sempervirens, assembly GCA_028749045.1. Classification (NCBI taxonomy): domain Eukaryota; kingdom Viridiplantae; phylum Streptophyta; class Pinopsida; order Cupressales; family Cupressaceae; genus Cupressus; species Cupressus sempervirens. Next base: position 346,862,568 of record CM053793.1, read on the forward strand.
AATATTATATAACTAGAGAATCAAAGTAGAAAGACAATAAGAGTTAAGAAGAAGTGAAGAGTGATTGCTTAAAGGGTTGCCAAGAAAATTAGAGAATGAGATGATAATGGAGGCCAAACAATGAATTGGCTTATGGGACAAACTAAGATTTGTATATGCAAATTGAGTTGTACTTGACATATCAAAACTTGTTGTTACTTTCTAACCATTGTAAATAGTATTTGAAATCCTTTAATCAAGGTTGATCTAATAGACATATGTAAATCCTATAATCAAGGTGGAATCTAATGGAATGTTTTAAAGTCCTCTAACAAGGCCACTTTTAATAGGGTGATTAAATCCTCTAACAAGGTCACGTTTAATAGTGTGTTTTGTAGCCTTTAACAGGGTTGGCTCCTAATAGAGCTCACTTGAGAAGAGTGAAAATTGGTGGCATTTTATTGGTGGTTTTCTCCAAATTGGATTTCCATGTTAAATACTAGTGTCAAACTTGTGTGGATGTTTGTTGTGATGTTTTACAATTTATGTCTACATTTTGAAGTCTTTTATATTTAGGAAAGTGAACTACTAGTTGATGTTACCTAAAGTTAACTATAGAGACCAAGCTATCAAATGTTAAGAGCTGGAGTTGGTTAAGTATTTGTTTGTTCAATTGGTACACCTAGACCTTGGATAACTAATTCACCTCACCCACCTCTTAGTTATTCTAAACATTCTAATAGTATCACACTACATGGACAAGATCATACTTGATAATCTCCCAAAACTCTTAGAAGAATGTCAGGGTGAAACCATCTATTCTAGAGGCCTTAAAGGAACCCATAGAAAAGACCACCTTCTTAACTTCATCCTCAGTCACCTTCCTAATAAAGTCTTGATGAGTCCCATTATCAATGACCAAGTGAAGAACTACAAGGAAGTCAAACTTGGTTTGGGGATTAACATGAACATTAGGGGGATTTTACATCTCTTGAGAATAGCTAGTAGTCCACTTCTCTAGATCCTCCTCATCATGAAGTTTTTTTTTGTCCTTATTGATCAGCTTCTAGATAGTATTTCTCTTCTTGTTCTTGGAGGTCAATTTGTGAAGAAAAGTCATGTTCCTATCTCCTTCTAGTAACCATTGAACCCTAGATCTTTGCTTTGAGAAGACTTCTTCTCTTCCAATTTCCATATTTCATCTCCTCCACCATCCTTTCTCTTCTTCATGGGTAGCCATTGAAAGGTCATCTTCTTTCATCCTCCCTTGTAATTCTTCCAGATTTCTTTTGATTTCAGGTTTTTTTATTTGAAGGTATTTCCAAAGACATTTTTTCTTGATAAGTTATCTTCTTATAACTCTCTTCTTCCTTACTATATTCAATACATATCCAATCCTTGTATTCTTGTGCTCCACCAATAGTTGATCGGGTCTCTAAGCTAGGGATGCGAATGCCAAATGATTTCATATCAAAACGGTTTCTTCCTATGACAATTATTAGAATGCCAAGTGAACAAAAGTATTGAGTGGTTAGAGACAGACCTTGTGAATTCTTGGAGGGAGGTGAAAGGTAAGATATCCCATCCTACCAATATTAGCACACTATCAAGCCTTACCTAAATGAGATTTCTTCCCATCCTATTATTAGACCAGGTATATTGGAGTCCCTATAGCTCAATATCTATGACATTATTTGCAATCAAGAATCCCTCTAGATATTGCATACTCTTTGAGACATCATCTAGGCCACACATCTTCTCTAACAGTTATAAGAGGTGTTAAAATATCTCACACACATGAAATGGGTAAATCCTTCCATTTCTTCATATAATTAGAGGCTTCACCCCAGAGCTGAAGGTGTCCCACACCTAGTGTTTGAAGCATAGAAGTTCAAAAGAACCTAGGTTTGACCTTCCTCATTTAAGGTAACTACCACAAAGTGGATGTGATAATGGAGCTCCATTACTTCAAGTTTTTTTGAGTTCCACATAGTAGCAATCCCCCCAAAAGCACTAGTCGCTTCACTATAGGCATATTTTTTCCCCTAGCCACAAATAGTTGGCCATTTTTTCAAAGTTCTAATTATTCATCTTAACCTCCTAAATGAGAACTATATCTACCTTATGATACTTGATCATAGATTTCAAAACAAATTATTTTCTTGAACTATTAAAACCCCTAATATTCCAAGAGATTAATTTCATTTCTTACCTCTTTGGGTATTTTCCAAGGTCTAATGTGACCCATTAACTATGTCCTAAGAAGTAGCCTTGGTTCTTGTGACTCTTGTTGGGGGCCTACCAATCCTTGTTTATAAGCCCACATCTACCTTAGGTTGACCATACCTCTTTTGTTTGGGTTCCTACCAGCTCCCTTCCATCCACAAAGGGGTCCCTCATCTTGAGGGCATAGAGCTCAACTCAGAGGCTATTTGAAGCTCAATACATGGGAGCTTAATCATAAGAGTGCCACACAGTGAGGAGTAACTTGATCCATCCTTCTTCTTTGACACATTCATCCTTACCCAACCATCCTCTGGTTGGGCTTGTGCCACTTTTTTCTAAGTAATCCAAGACAATGATATCTCGGCATTGTGGGTCATCCTTTCCCCTACAACCTCTATGTGTGAAACCCACTTGCCTCTAAGGGCTTGCATAGAATATTGTTGACTATCTTACCAACCTGGGGCAATCTCGCCTCATCAAACTCCTTCTAAAATTCTCCCTCCATAAGAGGTCACACAGATCCTTGTTAAAACATATATTTGGTCCTTATCTCCCTTGTGGTTCACTTGCCCCACCAAAACCCCCTTCCATGGGGTTTGGTCCTAGGATGTCACCATAGATCCACCAAGACACACATTTGGGACATCCAGTTATTTTGTGGGTTCCATCTCTTTATCATCCCTTTTTTTGAAACCCATTTTTCATTAAGAGACCACATGTCCATACTATCTACATCTTTGGCAATATAAGTCTACATTCTCATAATTGATATCTTGTCTCCAAATTCCCAATTTTGAATTCAGAATAATACAACTTCAAAGCATATTATTAACTACAACATTCACATAGAATTTGGAAAATCCTAACAAAGACCTATTTTGGGTAGTTGCATCCACCTTAATGAAGTGACCAAATTAATCTCTGATCCATTGGAAGACCTTATCATCCAAGAATTCCAATGGCAAGCATGGGAGGTGGACCCAAACTAGGGCCATTCTCTGCAAATCAACACTGGGATTAAAGCCATGCTTCCATTTAGCCATGACTAGATTGTATATCCCCAATCTCTAGGAACTTGCCAATACCCAGTTTCTATCCTTTTCATTTGTGAATTTAAAAAGGAACATTGCCTCCACCATGACTGATCCTCTTAACTTCCACCTATTAGAGAATAATTTCCTAACCATCTATATGGTAGGTCTATAACCGAGAAATCTTCCCACAAGACTTAGTGAAAATCTTTTGGACACATTTTCCACAACCATATTTGGAAATGAAATATTTGGCCCAAACTCTCCATGCAAGATAGTGTTAGTAACCTTAGATGTCGGTCCAAAATCTATTCCCACTAGCATGCCTTTCTAGCTTAGTTTAGCATCCATCGCACTCGGTTCTATCCCAGTAACCTTGGGTGTAGAAGATTGCATAAATGCTAGATGATTTGGCACATTTGATGAAGTAGGAGAAATCAACTCCTGTCCACCACAGGTACACGTGACATCCAAGCAAGTACCTTTTGACATAGCCAGCCATAAGTCTAGGTGAACCGCCTGGGCAAGGGGTGCCAACTCATCTCACATAAAAACCACCATTAACAACCATTAACAAGCAAAGTAGAGTTGCAGAGCTATGCTTCAATGTTGTTTCGACTTTGTTGATGATTAAAAATGTTGATACAAAAATTAAATAAACACATCTTGATGTTTATAAATTACAATAATTGAAATAAATATATAACACTTTAAATGTAGATAAATGTTAGAAAATCTTTATTAGTAATTTATTATTTGGTTGATTAAATTAATGGTAAGATTATGTTTATGTTTCTTATGTTTTTCTTTTCCTTATGTGAGGTTATTATTTGAAATTATTTTGTTCAACGATCAAATGTTTTTTTTCATAATAAAAATAGAATTATTTATAATTCTTCTATAATAAAATATAAAATTACTAAAATAATCAATGGGTTATAGTTCAATTAGCTGAAACAATTAAAGAGGATGATGATATGTGACAAGGTTTAAACTTTTTGACTTGTGCCTTTCCTTCAAGTGTGATATGTGGATGATGGTTTTCCAACAATACTCTTACACATTTGCTTCTAGTCAAGAGATGCTCTTGAGTATTGGTTTTACATATGAATGATTTTAAAGAACTTTTTTTTTTTTTTTTTAATACAAAATATAGAATTGATATAATTACCAAGTGGTTATAGTTCAATTGGTTGAAAAGAATTTAAGATGATGATGGTATGTGATAAGCTTGAAACTTCTAGATGTGCTTGTCATTTAGGTGTGACATTTCAATGATGACTTTGATGACCAAAACTCTTACACATGTCTACATAGTCAAGAAATGTTCTTAGATCATATTTGACATATAGATTACTTTATAAATATGATAAACAAGACCACATAATTACACAATTCAAAGACAATTATAATTTCAAAATTTACTGTTTATTGTCATAATCTATTATATAAATATAAAGATGTCAACATCTATATAATAATATATGTGTTCTAGAAAAAATCTATATGACAATCTGTTAGAAAAGGCTATGAAAATATATTATAATTAGCTCAAAGGAGTGATCCAAAAGCTTCCGGAAAAACGAATCTTATACAAAGTTTGCACTTTGCTCAATGTGAAAAGCTCATTCTCAACATTACCTAGACGTAATATCACTTCGTTTTCCAAACCCCATACATTATATAACAACAAAACCATTGTGTAAGAAAACAATTGAATTTTTTATGATCTATATTAAATTTTCCCATCACTCCGCAGAAGAGAAATCAAAGCCTTGAGCAGCCATGGCAGCTTGCTTTGAGAGATTATTCATTTCTCATGGGTATTCATTTGCCCGTGTAATTTCAATAGCTCTCCTACTTATATCTTGTGATATAATTCAACTATGCAGCGGATCATCCGTAGTATTTAATACAACGTTGAGCAAATCTAGTGAGAACGAGTATTGCAGAGAAGGATTCAGATGTATTAACAGAAGGAGTTTACGTCAGTGTGGGGAACAAAATCCATATTTACATATAAATTTGAGCACGCAGGGGCCTCTCCTTGATGAGGAATTTGTTACAGTGACAATCAATGGCATGTTGAATCCCAAAGATGATGATTGGGTCGCCTTAATTTCGCCTGCAAATGCCAAGTATGCTTCTCTTATCAACATCTGTGTTAAAGATTATATATTTCTGCTCTTGTTAACAGTTATTATCATTCAAACAGATATCCAATTTATTAACAGAAGATGTCAACCATATTTCAACTTAGTCGGCAGACTTTCAGGCAAACGCAATTGGCAGGCGAAAAACAGTCAATACCCAAGTATCATTTATTAATATTTTTGAGTTTTTGCCTTTTTCACTACTATACCAGAAGGGCAACAACTGTCATTTTATGCTACAAGAGTAATAGGAAATTATGGTAGGAAACTCTGTAAATTGCTTAGTTAGAATCAAATCCATCTAAAATTCAAGGAGTAAGGAATTCAAGAAGTCTCTGATCTCGATTTTCTTTTAGGATAAGTAGAAATCTCGCTGCATTGAAATCCACTCTCAGTATAATTGACATTTGTCCGTGGATTTCTAATGAATTTAGATATTGTCGGGCAGGTCAAGGTTCACACATAATCTACAGTAATATCGGATCTGTAGGCATCGATTCATCTACTTTTTCAAGGTGGCTCTGCCTACTATGAACTGGTAGGGATTCCAAATTTGCAATTACATTGCTTTTGTATTCATGTTCAGCTATACCAAAGCATCACATGATGATCAAGTGATTGGTGATTTAGTTACCAACCATTGATGATCAAGTGGGCTTTCCGTCCGCGCTTCATCAAAGAAAGACACCTACAAAAGAGACTACAATTTAATTTAAGATGAGTCTGGAAAGAGTAGAAACCATAATTTAATGGGTCATCACACGACACAAACTAAACTCCATTAAGAAGAAACATTTGAAACTAAAGCAATTTTGTTTGGCATACCATTTTTTAGGTGATCGTCTCATTTCCGTTGGTTGAGAATGATATCATTTTCGAAATGTCTATTTCTGAATTTGTCTGATTTATACAACTCTTATAGACATCTTTCTTAGAGAGAATATCTCTTGGTATATTGTGGATATTCTTTTGTTCTGACGATAGACAATTAATAATGTGAAACAGAGTAACGGATTGTCCTCTGAATGACGTGCTCTATGTGGAAACAGGAGATGTGGCATCCCATCCTCTTTTATGCCATTACCCTGTGAAGGTAACCTCAATATGCTAGTTTAATATTATTTTATTTTTTCTCATTAGTTGAATCATATCTTCATTTGTAGTTCAATTTATTTGACAATGTTGAATTGACTCACTTCGGAAAAAAAAAAAAACAAAAATTGACAATATTTTATTGACTCTTGATTAATTGCCGCTCTATTAAGATGCCCATTTAGGAATTTATTAACTCCTAGAATTGTGATGTTAAATTTATAAATTATAAATTGTATAAAATGGGCAGGTCTAATATTAAATTGTATTTATCTATTGATTTAATAGTATATATATTGTATTTTGACTGATGTTGTATTTTGAGGGTTGTACTAATTGTTTGAATGGATTCATTTAAATAAAATCATCTAAATTTTGATTTATATGAGTGGTGAACTAAAATCGTATAATTAAATGGGTTCTATGTTAAAAGTGAGAAGAACCTCCTTATAGCAATATCGTGAGAATGCTCGAAATAACAGAATACAAAGTGATAGCAGAACTCAGAATAAATCTACTGATCGCAGGCCACTTCGAGGGGGTAACCTCCTTTGAGCAAGCTCAATACAATAAATTCGTCCGTGCCCATCAAGGGCCTCAACCTATTCTTATATACTGGGTACGATCTAGAAAAGTAATACTACCTATGCATGTGGGATAATAAAATAAACTCACGGGACGACTTACAAAGCATATGCGTCCAACAACTCTACTCTAACAAAATAAACAGAAGGAACACACAGGTTCCTAACATCCCCTCTCCCTTAGAAAAAAGCTTTGTCCTCAAAGCTTAAGGTGTGGAAATTGTTGTTGAATCTGAAGAAGGGGTTCCCAGGTAGCATCCTCTGGTTGCATGCCATGCCACTGAATCAAGACCTCAGAGATGGAGCGAGAGCGAAGCTGGCGAGTGCGCTGGTCAATGATTGCCACCGGCTCCAGGATAATGGATCCTTCCGTATCCATTTCAGGGAGAGTAGTTTGTGCTCTGACAGTGGTACCCAGAACTTTCTTTAGACAAGAAACATGAAAGACTGGATGAATGCGGGAAGAAGGAGGAAGTTCCAGTTTATAAGCAACTGAACCAATCTTCTGCAGAACCTGATAAGGCCCATAAAATTTTGGGGCCAGCTTATGACGCCCTTTCAGCTTTAGGGAGGATTGTTTGTATGGCTGTAGACGAAGAAAAACCATATCCCCAACTTGAAATGAGCGCTCAGAACGATGTTGATCTGCTTGTTGTTTCATCTGATTACGGGCCATGTGAAGATTATCCTGTAAGGTACGAAGAATCTGATCCCTGCTGCGGAGAACTATGTCAACTGCCTGGACTGGTGAGCTGTTGGGAGTGTAGGGAAGGAGCACTGGAGGTGCCTGACCATAGACTGCTTCATATGGAGTCATTTTAGAGGCAGTGTGGTAAGAGGTATTGTACCACCATTCAGCTAAAGGGAGCCACTTGGCCCACTGATGTTGCTGTTCGGAAGTGAAGCAACGAAGGTAAGTTTCCAAGCATTTATTGACAATTTTCGTTTGACCATCAGTTTGTGGGTGATAGCCCGAACTCATCTTCAGTTTGGTGCCAGTTTTCTGAAACAGTTCAGTCCAAAAATGACTGGTAAAAGTTGCATCACGATCAGAGACAATGGAAGAAGGGAGTCCATGAAGACGAAATATCTGGTCCATGAAGATTTGTGCAACAGAGGAGGCAGTATAGGGGTGGCTGAGGGCACAAAAATGACTATATTTCGAGAGACGATCAACCACAACCAAGATCACTGTCTTGCCACCGGATTTAGGAAGCCCTTCAATGAAATCCATAGAAATATCAGTCCAAATCCGTGTAGGGATGGGCAATGGTTCGAGCAAGCCAGGAAGGAGAGTCGTTTCACCCTTGTGGCGTTGGCAAATATCACATTCAGCCACCATCTGTTGAATCGTCTGTTTCATTCCTTTCCAAAAGAAGTTTCTCCTTGCTCGCTCATAAGTTTTGAGGAAGCCTGAGTGCCCTGCTGAAGGAGAAGCATGGAGTTCATAAAAAATAGCCTGATGTAGAGATGGGTTCTGAGGAAGCACTAGCCGACCCTTGTATCGAAGAGAAGCACCATCCCAAGAGTAATGTGGTATAGCAGAAGGATTATTGGCTAGCTGGTGAATGATTTGAGATAAAGAAGAGTCACTGTCATAGCCCTTGGCTAGCTGGTGAATGATTTGAGATAAAGAAGAGTCACTGTCATAGCCCTGCTGAACAGACGCTAACCAATTGGGAATGGGCTTAGAAATAGCGAAAAGGGAAGCTTGATTATCAAATGTGCGAGAAAGAGCATCTGCCACAATATTCTCCTTACCCTTCTTGTAGGTGATCTCATAATCATACCCCATGAGTTTGCTGACCCATTTCTGTTGTGTAGGAGAGGATACCCGTTGTTCTAGGAAGTATTTCAGACTTTGGTGATCGGTTCTGATGCAAAAATGACTCCCTAAGAGGTATGGCCGCCACTTCTGTACAGCATGCAAAATAGCCATCATTTCTTTTTCATAAGTAGAGAGGGCTAGATTCTTACCAGAGAGGGCTTTGCTAGTGAACGCAATAGGATGGTCATCTTGCAGGAGAACAGCACCCAATCCATTGCCGCAAGCATCACTCTCAATAGTGAAGGGTTTGGAAAAATCTGGCATCGCGAGAACAGGTGTACTGCACATAGCCTGTTTCAGTTGTTCAAATGCAGTCTCAGCAACAGGGGTCCAGGAGAAGGCATCCTTTTTTAACAGAGCTGTCAATGGTGCTGCAATTTTCCCGTAATCTTTGACAAACTTGCGGTAGTAGCCAGTCAACCCCAAAAAACCCCGAAGGCTCTTGAGAGTTTTAGGATGCGGCCAAGTTTTCATGGCATCTATTTTTGTAGGATCCACCCGCACTCCATGGTGTGCAACAATATGCCCGAGATACTCCACTTCCTCCTGGCCAAACACACATTTAGATAGTTTTGCACAGAGTTGATGATCAGAGAGAAGTTGCAAGACAAGCTCCAGATGATGGAGATGCTCAGCCCAAGTTTTGCTATATATGAGGATATCATCAAAGAAGACTAGAATGAATTTTTGGAGGTATGGTCGAAATATGTTATTCATCACTGCCTGAAATGTTGAAGGAGCATTCGTGAGGCCAAAGGGCATGACTAAAAATTCATAGTGACCATCATGTGTGCGGAAGGCAGTTTTAGGTATATCCTCCTCATTAACCCGAATTTGATGATACCCAGAACGAAGATCTAACTTGGAGAAAAAATGAGCCCCATGAAGTTCATCAAGAAGTTCATCAACAACTGGAATGGGAAACTTGTCCTTTATAGTGAGATGATTAAGTGCTCGGAAATCAATGCAGAGTCGCCATGACCCATCTTTTTTGCGAACAAGCAGAACTGGAGAAGAAAAGGAACTGGTACTAGGGCGAATAATACCTTGCTTCAGTAAGTCACAGACAAGTATCTCGATTTCGGTCTTCTGATGAAATGGGTAGCGGTAGGGCCTGATGTTGGGCGGAACACTGCCAGGAAGGAGCTGAATATGGTGGTCCTCTGGACGAGAAGGAGGTAATCCCACAGGTTCAGCAAATATACCAGAATACTTGTCCAAAATGTGTTGGAGATCGGCAGGAGTGCTAGAGACTGCTGATGGCTGCATCTGAATGGAATGGAGCTGAGCGATGACACCATGTGAATTCTTCTTAAGAAGTTTTTCCATATGGTGTGAACTGATGATGCTAAGAGACCCTGGTTGTAAGCCTTTCAAAGTGTGTTGGTGCCCCTCGGCTGAAAACTGCATCCAAAGTTCAGCAAAATCCCAGAGAATGGGGCCAAGAGTGCGTAACCATTGGGCACCCAAAACCACATCACAGCCACCTAAGGGTAAGGCAAACATGTCAGAGCGCATGTTATAATCTCCAATAGAGAGACGCACATTGCGACATTTCCCTTTACAAGGTAAAGTGCCCCCATTGGCAATCATGACTTCAAAGCTAGAGCAGGGATGGATAAAGCAATCAGCCTGTTTGGCTATTCGTGGATCAATGAAGTTATGAGTGCTACCAGAATCAATGAGTATAGTAAGAGGGATCTTCTTGAAGAAACCCTGGACCCGCATGGTTTGTGGAGTAGTGACTCCTGCCAAAGCAGGGACAGATATCTCTGGTGGAGCTTCTGGGGAAGGAGGTTCAGGCTGGTGAGGCTCAACCTCAGCATCCACTGTTTCCTGAGCATCTACATATTCTTCCAGTTCCGGTGGAGAATCCACATCCAAGAGATAGAGCTTTTGCTGAACACATCTATGGCCCCGAGACCATTTCTCATCACAATTATAACAAAGCCCTTTGTCTCGCCTAACTCGCATCTCTGTTTCAGACAAGTGCTTGATCGGAGTAGTTCTAGGAGCTGGTATGACTGGAGGGTTGTGAGAACCTGTATTTCTGAATGGAACAAAATTAGATCTGGAGCGTTGTAGAGCACTAATCTTGTCTTCCGCTAACTTAGCCAACCCAAGGGCTTCCATCATTGTAGTAGGTCGAAACATTTTGACTTCTGAGCGAAGTGCATCCTTCAGACCACTGACAAAACAACTACGGAAGAATTCATCAGACAAGCCCTCTGTGTGATTAGCTAATTTTTCAAACTCTGTCTGGTATTCTCTTACAGTGCCTGTTTGACGCAGTTTAGTGAGTGCTCCTGTGAAATCATCAAAGGAACTAGGGCCAAAGCGCTCCAAAATGAGGGTGCACAATTCGCTCCACGTTGGGCCTACATTAGCCTTGATGTACCAACGGAACCATTGAAGAGCTTCATGTTCCAAATGAAAAGATGCAAGGGAGACTTTGTGGTTATCCAAAGTATTATGCAAGCTGAAATACTACTCTGCCCTATAGATCCATCCAGTCGGATCAGAACCATCGAAGCGTGGAAAATCAAGCTTTGGTCCACGGAAATTGCCAGAAGAGGACCCAGTATCTCCTGAATGGTTTCGGCTCATGGCTGACTGCTGAAAGTTAAGACCCAGAATTTTGTCATCTAGATCTTGAAGTCTGGTTTTGAGGGATGCAATTTCCTCTTCCATGATTTTTGCTCTGGTACGCGTAACAACCATAAAACAAGGTTTTTTTTTTTTTTTTTTGAAATGGGTAGAAGATGAGAAACAAAAACTTTTTTAGTTACGGCAAACTTGGATTTGGGTAAAACTCATATAGGAAATGGGTGTTCGACGGGTGGTGGGAGACTATCTGGGGACAAGGGAAAAAGAAAAATGAGGGTTTCAAGGGTAGGGAGGCGAAATGAGGCGAACAGTCCAAGAGGGATAAGGGAGCAAAATGAGGAATTGAATCTTGTGGCTCAGTTTGGTGGCGATTGGATGAGAGGTGAAAAAGATAGGGCAAACCCTAAAATTAGATAAATGAGGGATTTAGGGCTTTGATATGTAAAATTTGGGGTTGGGTCGCCAAGGAAGGAAGTATGCGAAATGATATTGCAATAACAAGAGATATTAGAAGTGAGAGGGACCTGAAGGCCACGACAAAAAATTTGATGTAATTTCCACCCAGCGAGCCCAAGAGAGTGCTCTGATACCAGATGAGAAGAACCTCCTTATAGCAATATCATGAGAATGCTCGAAATAACAGAATACAAAGTGATAGCAGAACTCAGAATAAATCTACTGATCGCAGGCCACTTCGAGGGGGTAACCTCCTTTGAGCAAGCTCAATACAATAAATTCGTCCGTGCCCATCAAGGGCCTCAACCTATTCTTATATACTGGGTACGATCTAGAAAAGTAATACTACCTATGCATGTGGGATAATAAAATAAACTCACGGGACGACTTACAAAGCATATGCGTCCAACAACTCTACTCTAACAAAATAAACAGAAGGAACACACAGGTTCCTAACAAAAAGTAAGTGCAGTTTCATATGAGTCATTAGATAAGATTTAAATATATTATAAGCTTTGATTTGGATAGGTGGCCCTTCTTGAATCACATAATTAATAGATATATCTTACTAGAAAAGTCACCCGGGTTTGAAATGATCCAATGAATTTGTCTTGAACTACAAAATAGAGAATTTGACTCTATTAAATGATTCAGTTTAAATCACATTAATAAGATCCTCTTGAAAAATAAGACATAAACTGTTAGATTCTACTTAAACTATTTTAACTTTTCACTTCATTTAATTGTTCAATAAAGTCTCTAAGAAACTAGACTTAATAGCACTTTTAAATTTTAATTTATAAATAGGCAAGAGCTTACAATGCATCAGTAAATTGTGAGTTTCTCATTGGAGAGGTGTTGTGTTCCAATATGGAAATTTAATCACATAATTTTTTTTTAAAGTAATAATTTATAAATAATATATTTTCAAATCATACCTTTTTCACCTTTTATTATGATTAAGATTTATTGGTATACGTCATTCTCAAGATAAACACTCTGATTAAAGCAGCCCAAAAGTTAAAATCCTTCCTTGTTGCAATATACGTTTTTAAAAAAATTGGAGTTGGCTGAGTTGTAAATAACTGAATTGTATGGTTGTTACAGTCCCAATTCATGAAGAACGACCCTTCCTATCTATCATGCAATAAAAGCAGGTGTGAGAAGAAAACAGGAGATGATTGTACGGTGGAGACCTGCAGTGGGTCCTTATCATTTCACATTGTAAACATCCGCACGCACATTGAGTTTGTTGTATTCCGAGGTGGCTATGATGTTCCTTGCATCCTTAACTCTTCAAAGCCTCTCATGTTTTCCAACCCAAATATGCCTCTTCACGCTCACATTTCCACCCCAGATTCTACAGGGACTTTGGTATGTGGCCCTAATTAAGCACTAGTTATTCATTAAATTTATATAGATTCAAAGTATTAGTCATATAAAATCTTCAATTAACATCCTTCTATTTTATTTTAGATGAAAGTGACATGGATCAGTGGAAGCAATGATGATCAATATCTACACTATGCATCTGGGAAGACTTCCAAGTCCGCTGTTACTACCTTCACTCAAGCTGATATGTGTGGTAACTTCTTTTTTCTCATTTGGATAGTTCTTCATATAGCAAATTAATTTGAATTATTTCTTATTCTGATTTTCATTCAATTTGATTATATGAGTTTTGATGAAATTGGAGGATTTTTTTTTGTTTGTCTTTTCTAGCTCTCTAAGATCATGGAAACTGATCTAAAATGTTGGAGAAATCTTCAAACAAGTATTATAGACCATAAAAAATGTTTGACAATATATAATTATAAATTTAATGAAAAAATAACACATTTTGTTGTTGTTCTAGGTGGCGGTTTAACTCCAAGCCCAGCCACAGATTTTGGGTGGCACGATCCTGGATATATTCACACGGCTTTAATGACCGGTCTTCTTCCCTCTCACAAATATACTTACACATATGGAAGGTGTAAATTTTTCTAAACTACTTGAATATTAGACACAGATTTAAAATTTTAAAATTTTTTGCATTGTAATGGATGTGAGAAATTCCAGTTTTCTGAAATCTCAATGCCTCCAGTGATAATGTGGGGTGGAGTGATCCAGTACAATTTTCCACCCCTCCAGAAGCAGGTGCGAGCCACATCAAATTTCTGGCATTTGGGGACATGGGAAAAGCTCCTCTTGATGCATCTGACGAACATTATATTCAGGTATATATTTTTTGGACATGGTATAAAATGTATTGTTGATCAAATTTCAAAAAATCGAAAATACAATAGATTTTTTTGAGTTTTTCAGCATTTGTTCTTCATCATCTACATATTTTGTAAATGAAAAAAGTAAAAAATTTGAAAAAAAATCATTATATTTCTTTCTGAAAATCTCAAAAAAAAAAGTTTTGACTTTTTTTAAAACATTATGCCTGAAGGATAGTTGAGCCTATTCTTTTAAACAGATCCCAAATATATTTTATTTTCACAAAACTTATAAATTTGTTTTGCATTTTCCCCCCATGTTCTATACTAAAACCCCAATTAGTAGTTTCTATGAAAGGTTAATGATGGGCAGTGGAATAATTTGTAGCCAGGGTCACTAGGAGTTATAAAGGCGATGACAGAAGAAGAAGACGTGGATTCTGTGTTTCATATTGGAGATATCAGCTATGCAACTGGATTTCTAGTTGAGTGGGATTTCTTCCTCCATATGATCTCCCCACTTGCTTCCCGTGTGTCTTACATGACTGCCATTGGCAACCACGAAAGGTTATTAATACTTCATTAACTTATGAATTCTCTAATTTCCATGTCTTTCACATAGAATGGGCTTCAAAAGAGAAGTGATTAATTGTTTAATTTCATATTCAGAGACTTTCCGGGGAGTAAATCAATATATGAGAGCACAGACTCTGGTGGAGAATGTGGTGTTGCTTATGAGAGATATTTCCCTATGCCAACACAAACAGAGGACAAACCGTGGTACTCAGTCAGTCAAGGCCCAGTGCATTTCACTGTTATATCCACAGAGCATGATTGGAGTACAGGTAGTGAACAGGTATAATATTCTCATTTTTTCATTTGATGGTAATAGCTGGCTGAAGTCAGATTAAATATTTATTGTAATTAATTATTGTTATTAATATATAGTTGAGTTCAACTAGATTTCTTGAATAAGAAGTTCATAATTTATCATTATGTTATAGACTCTTGCTTATTTTCATTTATTTACTTAATGTCTTCATAATTTTAATTTTCTATTTACTTTCCTTAGTTTAATGTCTATTTCCTCTCTTTATTTTGATGATGAATGTTGAAGTGATCTGAATTATTGATATAAGCAATCAGCTATCTTAATATTATTTCAATTTGTACTTTTTTCTGTTTGAATTGGATTTCAGTATGCATGGATCGAGCAAGACTTGACTTCTGTGGACCGCAAGCAAACACCCTGGCTTGTTTTCACAGGGTAACATATCACTCCATTGATGTTCTCTTCATTTTCTTAAACAAAACTTACTTGCTCTCCCTCATCAAACATAAGAATTACTAATTATTGATTCCCCCCGGCTCCCCGTTCTTTTCAAAAAGTTGGTGGTGTAAATAATATTCACAAGTTTTGAATCATTTTATGATCCATTATTGTGATGCAGTGGGTAATATAATGAATGAATATTATCTAATACAGTGATACTTAAATTTAGTTTTTGTTTAATTTTTTTTAACAAAACCGCTGTAATGAAAATAATGATATTTGGCTTGCATAACAACAGGCATAGACCCATGTATTCGAGTATAAAGGAAGGATTGATCCACAATAATGTTGATACCAAATTTGTTGCAGCCATTGAACCACTTCTTCCCAAGCACCAGGTATGATTAACATCAAACATTGATCATTATTGATCCCTTACTATATTCCGATGCATAATAAATACTGATTTTAATAAAGGATTTTTTTTCTCTCGATTGAACTTAATGAGAAGGGATTTAATTTTCACAGGTGGATTTGGCGCTGTGGGGTCATGTTCACAACTATGAGAGAACATTTGCTCTGTATAATAATAACTGCAAAGCTCTTCCTGACAAGGACGTGGACGGAGTGGATGTTTATGAGAGCATGAATTACAGCGCACCCGTTCATGTCGTTATTGGGATGGCTGGATTTTCTCTCGATCAATTTGAATCTAATGTGAGAAACTACTATAATCAAATCTGAAAATAGATGAATAAATTTACAATCTTTATTATTAATTGTTACATTTAAAATATGCAGCCATCAAAGTGGAGTTTGGTACGTTTCTCCGAATTTGGGTATTCTCGAGTGAATGCCACGGCACATGAATTGCAATTCGAGGTGAATTAGGGTTTCCTATTCTGCAAATTGTATCACTGTCATTACGACTGGATTAAGTTATTTGATATTCGCTTTTTCTCTTTGATTTTGGCAGTTTGTAAATTCTGGCACACGACAAGTCAGAGATAAGTTCAAGATAAGGAAGCAATCATCATCTTCTGGATAGCTTTCAAGAACCTTTCGAAAGAATTCAGAAAGTAATAATAAAATTTGCGTGTAGGGTATTGCGTTGAGTGGAGTTTATCTTGGCATTTAATAAAGTCGCTCAACACAAATTATATTCAAAGCTCCCTTTACAGATGCGTTTGACAGTATGACCTTCCATGTTAAAACAATACGTGTGGCACTTTGTCAGGCTATTTTGTCCAGAAGACAATGAAAGCTTCTAGAAGAAGCTTTTATATCTTGTAGATTTTACTTTTTGTTTTTCATCGTGTTCGATATTCAAGTACGGTGGCCTATAATCGTGGGGCAGCAGCCATTGACAACGAGATAATAATTTGGGAGTTAAAAAGTTAATTTTGTTGATACATGTGAATAAATTTCCAGAGAAATGTGGCTTGTGTTTATTGGACAATGAAAAATTTAAGTGTGTGGATAGAAAAACACTTTTGTCATATTTAAGTCAACTGCTTTTCATATTAATCAAAATATATTTGAATAGATGTTGGGTTGTGTTTATTATTATTGGATATTACTTTTTTTTTTATAAATTTCAGATTTTGACATGAAAATTTATATTATGTTGTTCATAGCAAGTTCCGAATTATTAAATAATTTAACTTTTCTATTAGGAGTTCTAAAATAATTTGTAATTTATTTTATTCAATTTTTTTGGTCGGTAACATAAAATATTTAATTAATATAAAGTCATAATATATTTAATTTGGCTTCATTCCTACATTTCCAAATGTTCCACAGAATGAAGGATGAAAGAATATGCCAAAGAAGGTTAGAATCTTTTTTTAAACCATATATATAGCCAGAGATAATATCAAAGATATAGATATCCTTAATAGAAAAGCCGAACATAAGCCAAATTTCTTTAGCAAAGGTACAATAAAAAAAAAAAATGTCTCATAGTTTCTAGAACTCTGCATATAGAACAAATGTCAAAGCCAGTATTCAAATTTCTAATAGGGAGCTTATCAAGAAGGAGTTGCCATTTAAAACACTTAATCTTGGGAGGGATAAGAGACTTCCACAAACTATCAAAGGTTTTCTACCAATCCGAGCTGCTAAAATTGCAGTACTAGATTTTGTTAACATGATCAGTCACAACATTATCAGAATTAAGAAATCTGTAAATTTCTTTAGCCTTAATCTTGGTTAGCAAGGTACCATCCTGCCATCTGAAGGAGAGATAATGATGTGAATCCACATCAGCATCACGGGGGAGATTCAGCGAGGCATAAGCATTCTTAAGGAGATTGTAGGTTCTGATTTGAGAGGCAGGAAGATCAAATTTAGTGGATAACTCATGCCAACTTATAAGAGTATCATGATCTAGGAGATCCATCATGTATTTTATTCCTTTAGAGTTCCAAGCTCTTGCAGAGCAACCTCTGGTAAGGGCAAGAGGTTTTTCAAGGTAGGTGAGGTTCCACCAGATAGAGCATTCCCTATGAATGGAATAATGGTGGTCAAATTTGGTGTTATCAATGCACTTTCGGACTATCTCCAAGCCCTCCAAATGGATCTAAAAACACAAGTCCCTTGGACAGAAACAACAAATTGACCAACCACCAGATCACAGAAGGGAAGGCCCTTCCAGGATTTAGCACATTTACGAGGACCACATTGTATGTTATTTCTAATAAGGACCTTCCAAGGCTTGTCACCCTTAAAGGCATGAAAGATCCATTTGGAGGCAAGAGCAATACCTTGAAGTCTAAGAGCTTTAAGACCGAGGCCACCAAGTTTTTTTATCCAAATGGCACCATCTCCATTTCACAAGGTGGGATTTTCTTTTACCTCTACCATCTGACCAAAGGAAGTTATGGATAGCCTTTTGAACTTCAAAAATCTGATAGTTAGAGGAGTAATAGATACTATAAGAGGATAAGATTTTTTGATAGACTTGAACCCTTCTAGCAAGAGAGAGAGTCTTATGGTTCCACTTATTAAACTTACTAAGAATCTTGTCCTTGACCCATCCGCACACATCTTTGAGAGAGGGGGCAACCAAGAAAGGGATACCAAGATATCTAACAATCTTGTTAGGTCCACCCCAAGCAAAACCAAACTGGCCCAGCCAGTTAGGAGGGTCAGTTTTCCAGCCGAGCATAATAGATTTAGAAGTAGAGATATGAGCACCGAACATATGTCCAAAGAGTTCAAGTTTTTGTTTAAGACTTTGGATGTTATGCTGTGAAAGCTCCAAGAACAGAGAGGTATCATCAACAAATTGCATATTCAATAGTTCAGAACTATTAGGAAGGGTAATCCCATGAACTCTAAGAGAGAGGGAGTTATCACGAAGGAGGTAAAAAAGAGCATCAAAAGCAATAATAAATAGAGCAGGAGCAAGAGGGCATCCTTGCCTGATAGATTGTGAAAGTTTAATGGGTTTAGAGTAAGTTCCATTGATATCAAGAAGAGCAGAGGCATCGACAAGCAATAATTTAACATAGCTACAAAAGATAGGAGGGAAACCAAAGGCAGTTAACATCTTGATAATTGAGTCCCATTCAACCCTGTCATAGGCCTTCTCAAAGTCCAAAAGCAACATAGCAACTTCTTGATTAGTCGATTTAGCCCATTCCATAGCTTCCCAACTAGTGATAAGGTTCTCCAAAATGTATCTACCCTTAATGAATCTTGTTTGGGTAGGGCAGATAAATTTAGGAAGCACCTTCTCAAGTCTAGTGGCAAGGACCTTAGCAAGAATCTTATAAGAAACATTAAGAAGGGTAACGGGTTGCCAATTTTTTATCAAGGCCTTGTCACCAGATTTGGGAATAAGTTTTATAATGCCAGTATTGATCAAGGGTCCCAAGGAACCATTTTCATAAGCTTCAGTGTATAAATTATATAAGTCCTGAGTGATCCAATCAATATTGGTTTTATAAAACTCAGCAGGGAGCCTGTTAGGGCCCGAAGCCTTATAATCTTTGAGAGTGTGTATTTAGTAAATATGATGTTATTTAAATTAAAAATTATTACTAATCTAATTTGTTCACATAAGATTATATTTTAAATATCCACTTTTAACTACTGTTTTTCTTTTCTTATTTATTTAAAAAAAAAATATTTGTGATCTCCACATTAGATTATCTTGTGATCTCTATTTATTAAACTTTTGATTTTTTAAATTGATTTAGGTTTTAGTTTTTAAATTAATTTAAATTATTGTTCTATATTAGTTTAGCTTTTTCTTTAAATATTGTTTTTTCAATTTCTATAATTTATTTAGTCAATGGAATATTAGTTAGAGATGTTGCTATCTTTCAAATGTTTTTTCATATTTGTCTCATTAATTTTTGGTAATAAATTTTTTGATCGGTCTTTTTTTTTAAATGATTTTTTTTTCCATATCTGATTAATTGAATTTAATTGTAAAATCTTGAAATTATTGGACATGTTTCTTAAGCAATATTCAAATTTCCTAAATATTGTAAATTTTATATCTATGTTTTAATCTTCAACTTGTTTACTTTTGTATTTTCATTTTTAAAAAACTTATATTTACATAATTTAATTTTCATTCTACATTTTTCTTTTAAATCTCATCTCCTATCGCTACACTCGTTGCATGTACAAAAGTATGCGACTGCTAGTATATTTAATTTTGTCTTTTCACAAGCAAAGGTATCCAAGTCAATGTAGGTTGATTGTACATGTGTGTAAAAATGGTATCGTCAAACATAGTTTGATTGTATAGTGGTAGAAGATTGTATGGATGTAATATATCATAGAAAGTGAGTTTTAATTTATGGGTCAAATGATGTTTCCATTTTAAAAATGGTATCAATGTATTATATCATATAAATGAGTTTGAAAACTTTTTACAGTTTCACTATTTATGTATCAAACGTATCTCACTATCTTGTGTATTTTACAAAATTGTATAAATTTATGTGGAATAAGAACATTTCTATGATTTGACGATAATTTTATATGATGATAAAGTTAAAGAAAATTAACTTTAAATATAATATTATTTAATTAGCAAAAGTGTGATTATTGACCTTTTAATTGATAAGGAGAAATAATTGGAATTGACAATAAATAACTAGTATGTTAAACAATTTGTGATTGTCTACAATATAATAGTAGTATAAGATTTTTTTAATTTTGATTTTTTTTTTTTGAATTTCTTAATTGCTTATTCTTGATCAAATCCCCTAAAATCTATTTATTTGATTATAACCTATGGTTTGACCACCTTATCCTAGGTCTCTTATTTAATTAAAATAATATGCTTCCTTTTAATCAAATAAAAATCCCCACTCATCTCTGATCCTAAGTTACACACACAAAAGCATTTCCCTTATTTAAAAATAAAAGAAATGACATTTTTGTCCCACATGGGGGGAAAAAGTCAACTCTTCATCACAATTGGTGGAAATGCTTGTGCACATGGATCACTCCTACTTTCAAACTCCACCCTTGATCACAGGCATCTTGCCTCATGATCTCTAACATCCATTTCTCTTTAAAAGGGAGAGCTCTCTTCTCACTTCACAACTCCACTCTTTTACTAACGTTATGTTTCAGGATTGAAGATCTCATGCTTGTGGAGCTCCTCTTCTTCTATCTTCTATTCTTCATTCTACATGTTTCTCGTTCATTCTAGTTTCTCTTCATGCTTATAGCTTAAAACATCTAGTCTAAATAGGGGTTGTAATGCTTATTTTTTTAGTTTAGCTTGCATTTTACTTTCTCTCATTTAGCTTTCATTTGAATTAGCTTCATTCTAGATTCTTGGATATTGGCACTCATTGCCTCTACTCTTTGAATTTCTCATTCTACGATGCACTTTGCAAGGGTTGCATAACTTGGTTCATTTGAGAGCCACCATACTATTATTTTGCACCTTTGTACAACATAGATAGATAGTTATAAGCCACATCTTGAGATTCTCTCTTTCATGAGTATTCTCAAGTATAATGGTTTATAGAAATGACACATTTTGTATACACATTTTTGGTGCCCACCATGGGGCTAGAATCAATTTTCTAGCTCCATTTTCTTTCTTGCATTTTAGTTTCATTTCTCATTTTTTATTCTTTTATAGCATCATATTAGATCTAATCAAGTGATATTGCAAGTTTCTCACTTTGTTTTTAAGGTTAAACCTTGGGCAGATTCGTTTGCAGACGAAAATTCTAAATTTTTAAAGATTTGACCATATCTCCTAAACTGCTTAGAGTTTGGTTCTAAAATTTTATTCATAGGTTGGTGATGCATATATAATGTCTCAGTTCATTTTTTAGATCGTTTTGAGTTAATATGTGTTAGTGATAATTTTTTCTTTGTTTTCATATAAAAGACATTTTTGGTCGCAAATTAGCACATTTTTTAGAAAAAATTACATTTTCAAAAAGGGTTTTAAATTATATATGGTTTTTTTTCTTTATGTTTTAAATTTAGAGGTCCTATTAGGGCTCAATAACTTGATTTGAAAGATCTAGTATGTTTTGACAAAATAGGTCCATAGGGCACAAATTGAGAGATATTGCTAAATTTTTTGCATTTTTGTAAATCTATTTAGTTTTTATTTGGGGTCTCTTCTTTGCATTTCTAATTTTGGAGCCAAAATAATAGAAAACAAATCATATCTCGTTGACTAGGTCAAAATCAAAGAGTAAAAATGAGAACATTTGTGATTAGCTTGCACTTTCTTTGCATACACTTCATTGACAGATAACTTAAATTTTTGGGGTAACTAATCAATTTACTTGGTTATTATTCCCTAACCTTCGTTGTTTTGTAGGGAGTTTCTCATTTCATTCCTAAAAAAATGCTTGTCAAAGATAAAATATGCAAGAAGGGCTACTAACACTTGTTTGCAGGGTTACCCATGGAAATAAAACAATAAATCAAAAAGTGTTTTTGTGCTTTAGTTCTTTTTATGTGTGAAATTTAATTATTATTTTTTCATTTTAGGCACATAATTACTTACTTATCTAAATTTTTTCACTTGGTAGTAGAGTATGCTCTTCACCTTTTGCGTCAATCAAAAATCTTGACCCATTTGATACGCCAAGTTGGAGTAAGGGGTACATGAAAGTTTATTTGTGTGTTTGGGGGAAGAAATTGGAATAGGAGAGTATGCTCTTCACCCTTGAGGTGAATCATAAATCTTGAACTCCAAAAGTGGATCCATTTTGTTTAGTCTAGAATCCTTTAGCATGCCTACTCTTGAGAGATCAAGAGGAATGACTCAAGTGGGGACAAGTGAACACAGCTCTTCAAAGCCAATTTAATCTCAAGACTATCAAGGACACAAAACCTTGGTATACATAGTGCTTATCTTCATCTAGTAAGATTACTTGTGGGATTGAAACCATGAGGAAATCACTAGATAAGAATGCTTAAGGTATTCTTGTGCTCGCAAGGTCCGTTACTTGCCGCAAGGTAAGGACACTTGTATTGGGAGCAAGAGGAGTACTATGAATGGAAGCCCTTTCTAAACACCACAAAATTAGAAGCTACCATTGTTTACTGCTCAACATCTTGGTGCAAGGATTGATCCTAGTGGATTACCTAGATCACCCCAAGATTTTACACTCACCATGTGTGTCCCTTTGGTTGTGTCATTGACATTTCCACGATAAAGCCAACATCTATTGTGGAAGACCACTTTGTGTGAGGTGAGGGGGCATCAAGTGTGGGTCAAGTTGCTAAGTAATGAACTGGGACCTTAGGTAGTTTTTCTTGGAATGTTTCTTCACATGTGAAAAGATCCGTGAAAATATTTTAAACATTCACATGATGATAGTTCTAGGGATTTCTTTTGAGACCTCACATATGCTTGTATCATGAAAGGTTTCTATGTCCCATGCTTGATTTTCTTAAGACTACTCCATGTGTCACATCTTTCTTTTGAAAATTAAACTTGCTATGCTATGAACTTTGTTAACCAAGTCAAAACACCAAGTCTAAACATGTTTTATTGTGTTTCTTACTAGGGGGAGTTTCCTCATTTGACTTTTCTTTTCTATGTCTCTACCATTTGAAATTTCTTTAAATGGCTCTTTTGTCTAGCTTCTCTTGGTCTCTTCCACTTTCTTGGTCCATGTCAACATACTAGGACCTTCTTTTTGGTTGAAAATGTTACCTTGATCTCTTGAATTCACTCTTTTTTTGGGAATGTTTTTCACTTGTCATCTCTCTTGCTCTATCTACTTGGCTAATTGGGCTTATTTCCTAGTTCTTGACTTTAGTCATTAGTGGCATAAGTGGCTTGAACACCCTACTTGACAAATCACTCTCTCTATCTCATCAAGTTAGCACTCTACATTTCTAGCTTGGACATCAAGATATCTTGTGTTACCTTAGCCTCTTTCATGTTTGGCTTCTTGTCTACAACTATGTAATTCAAACCTTGTGCTACCAAATCTCAACCAAGTCTAAATGATATAAAGTTGCTTAATCTCTTTAGGGAATTGCAATGCCTATACACTCAACACAATAAACTTGAAGAGATCCATGACCCCACTTACCTTAGTCCCACTAAGGGCATGATAAAAACATACTCTAGGTTTGAGAAAATGATAGAGGACCAAATGCCATCATCATCCAATTCTCTCTCTAGTCCTCTATATGCACATAAGTCACCTTCTTTAAGGTCATCCTCTTCTTCTAGTTCTATGTATTCCACTCAAAGACATCAATTGTATTCATCTTCTAGATCTAGAGAGCTCTTTAGAGAGAAAGAGAATGATATCTCCTTTGAACCTATGCTAACATTTCATGATAAACCAATATTTGACCAATACAATGAAGACATGGATGCATGTTATTCACTTGAGAAACAAAAAGAAGATCTAGGCATACTTTTGAGAGGACTTTTACTCTCTTGGAATATTCTTATGCTAACATTTTGAAAACACTTCTTGGCACCAATTTCATCATGTTGCCTAAGTCTAGCTCATGTGGTAACCCATTCTTAGATATCTATTGTGATTATCATTGGCATAATGAACATAGTAATTAAATTTGCATTGAGTTGAAACATAAAATTCAAGATCTTATTGATGATGGGATTGTTGATACCTCTAGTGACTCATGTGATGAGGATACTTCTCTTGAGAAAGATCATTTTGATGAACCTATGTCTAGTGATGGTCTTTGTGACACCCCTACTTCTTCCAACACTCGTGAACCTCTCAAATCTTCAAAGCTTTCCAACATGCCTCCATCAAATAAAGAACCTAATGCTTTTGATGTACCCTAGATACCTATCCTCAAGGGCTACCTCTAAAAGAAACTCAAGCTAATATTCACTTGGCTGGAAATGCTTTCCATGCTACTAAGCCTAAATATCCTCAACTTTCATGCAATGGTATGCCTACTATGCCCACTTCATCTAATCACCTATTACCTCTAAACAAGAGCCTATCATGCAAACCCCATATTTTCCCATGTCCTTAGAAGTGGCTCCATGTCAAGAGGATTCTCAAAAAGATAAAGCTAAGAATGTCAAGAAAGATCAAGGTCAAGAACCATTTCATCTTCTTCAAGAGGTCATTCTTCCTTATCCAATTTCTTATCCACCTCCTAAGTATGATGAAGACATCACTTCCACTATTTCCATTGAACTTACTGAAAATTATGAGAAAATTTCTATTCCTATGCTATCCAAAGCTACTTGTTAAGATCAAAGTGTCTCCTCATGTTCTACTTCTCCATATCCACCTCAAAATTATGCTCAAGCTTCAAATGCTCGTATCAAAGATGTTTCTCCTATCAAAGCTACTCATGAGTGTATTGATGGCCTTTTCCATGTTTCTCACTCTAAAGATGTTGATATCCCTACTCACTATTCATTTGCATCTCCCAAATCTATCCTTGGTCCTTGTCCATCTAAGCTAAAGTCTTCCAACTTTCCATCTATATTGGGACCTTATGTTCCTTTATCTCCTATGTTCACTCCTACCTTAAATCTCCTAGCCCTCCTATCATACCTCAAGATTAACAAGGACACTCATCCTTGACAAATATTCATTCATATATCCATCTAAGCCCTCCATATAAGCCTCATTCATCCACAAATCCCAAGTCTTTTAGAAGTAATTTGGATGGTTGACTTAAGAACAAACACAAGAATCCATTTACAAATGAATATCACCATGTCTCATCTAATCAACATGTGAATGCTAAGAAAGAAATAATATTCAAGAGACCACAAAGGTCCACTACCCAAAGATCTAAATCAAAGAAAATATGGGTTCCTAAATCCATCATTGAAGAAATGCATTCTAAATAATTCCAAGGAACATAAAATCTAAAGCTAATAGATTCCCAAGTCACTGTTGAAAGACTTGAATATTGAACATAACTATAAGTTGAAATTCATGCTTCCAAAGGCTTCCACTCCATTTTGTTCCAAAAATCTTTCTCAAAAGCTTTCGAAGGCTGCCACTCCATCTTCTTCTAAAATTCTCCTACCACCTCATAAATCTAAACCTCAATCTATTTCCTCCATAATTGCTCCATCATTCTAAAACACTCCAAAATCTATGTCAATGTTGATCTTCCCCACTTTTTCACCTACCCTTATGCCATATTTTCAAAGTTGTACTTACCTACTATCCATATTCCTACAATCCTTTAAAGACGTGAACTCTTATCCTCCATATACCTATCCTACTACCATCTCTCTTCCTTCACCCTATCAACATCTTGGAGTATACTTATCTATGGTCTTGGCTTATCATGACTTATCTTTTCTATAGGAGAACTATCTAACACAACAAGTGAGAGATAAGCTCAAGATAAGGAAGCAATCATCATCTTCTGCATAGATGATTTTTTAAAAATTCCTTTGTAGCTTTCAACAACCCTTTGAAAGAATTCAAAAAATAATAATATTTTTGTGTGTGGGGCTCAATTTTGTTGAGTTTAGTTTATCTTAGCATTTAATAACCAACACAAAATATATTCAAAGCTCCCTTACACAGGGATTTAGGTATGCAAGTCAATGTAGGTTGATTGTACATGTGTAAAAATGGTATCGTCAAAGGTACTTTGATATTATATGGTAGAAGATTGCATGGATGTAATATACCATATAAAGTGAGTTTTAATTCATGATTCAAATGATTTTTCCATTTTATGAATGGTATCAATTTATTATATCATATAAATGAGTTTGAAAACTTTTTACGGTTTCATTGTCTATGTATCAAACATATCTAACTATCTTGTATACTTGACAAAATTGTATAAATTTATTTGGAGTAAGAAAATTTTTATGATTTTATGGTAATCTTATATGATGATATTTAAGTTAAAGAAAATTAACTTTAAATATAATATCATTTAATTAGGAAATGTGTGATTATTGACCATTTAATTGATACGAAAAAATAATTGGAATTGACAATAAATAACTAGTATGTTAAAAAATTATGATTGTGTACAACATAATAGTTGTATAAGATATTTAAATTTTGAATATTTATAACAATATAAAATTAATCACTTAAAAATGGTTGTTTAGACTATTATCCCCCTTTCTAGCATTTTTTCCTTAGTTTCTTAATCGCTTATTCTTGATCAAATCTCCCAAAATCTACTTATTTGATTATAACCTATGGTTTGACTACCTTATCCTAGGCCTCTTATTTAATTAAAATAACATGCTCCCTTTTAATCAAATAGTAATCCCCACTCATCTCTGATCCTAAGTTGCACAAAGAAAATTATTTTATTTATTTAAAAATAAAAGAAATGACATTTTTGTCCCACATCGGTGACAAAGTCAACTCTTCACTATGATTGGTTGAAATGCTTGTTCACATGGATCACTCCCACTTTCAAACTCCACCCTTGATCACATGCATCTTGCCTCATGATCTCTATCATCCATATCTCTTTAAAAGGGAGATCTCTCTCCTCACTTCACAACTCCACTCCTTTACTAACGTTATGTTGTAGGATTGAAGATCTCATACTTGCAAAGGTCCTCTTCTTCTATCTTCTATTCTTCATTCTTCATGCTTCTCATTCATTCCAATTTCTCTTCATGCTTATAGCTTAAATCATCTAGTCTAAATAGGGGTTGTAATACTTATTTTCTAGTTTAGCTTACATTCTACTTTCCCTCATTTAGCTTTCATTTGCATTACATTCATTCTGGATTCTTGGATATTGGCACTCATTGCCTCTACTCTTTGAATCTCTTGTTCTACGATGCACTTTGCAAGGGTTGCATAACTTGGTTCATTTGAGAGCCACCATAATATTATTTTGCATATTTGCACAATATAGATAGATAGCTATAAGCTACTTCTTGAGATGCTCTCTTTCATGGGTATTCTCAAGTATAATGGTTTATAGAAATGACACTTTTTGTATACACATTTTTGGTGCCCACCATGGGGCTAGAACCAATTTTCAAGCTCCATTTTCTTTCTTGCATTTTAGTTTCAATTCACACTTTTGATTTTTTATAGCATCATATTAGATCTAATCAAGTGATATTGCAGATTTCTTACTTCTTTTTTAAGGTTAACCTTTGTGTAGATTCGTTTGGAAACCAAAACTCTAGATTTTTAAATATTTGACCATATCTCCTAAACCACTTGGAGTTCAGTTTTGAAATTTTACTTGTAGGTTGGCGATGCATCTAAAGTGGCTCAGTTCATTTTTCAAATTATTTTAAGTTAATTTACGTCAGTGATGATTTTTCCCTTGTTTTGATAAAAAGATAGTTTTGGTTGCAAATCACCACAATTTTAAGAAAAAATTATATTTTTGAAAAGGTTTTTAAATTATATAGGTTGTTTTTTCTTTTTGTTTTAAATTTAAAGGTCCTATTAGGGCTCAATAACTTGATTTGAAAGATCTAGTTTGTTTTGACAAAATGGGTCCCTAAGGCACAAATTGAGAGATATTGCTAAATTTCTTACATTTTTATAAATCTCTCTAATTTTTAGCAGGGGTCTCTTCTTCTCATTTCTATTTTTGGAGCCAAAATAATAGAAAACAAATCATATCTTATTGACTAGTTCAAAAGAAAAGAGTAAAAATGAGAACATTTGTGATCAACATGCACTTTCTTTGTATACACTTGGTTAAAAGATAACTTAATTTTTTAAGGTAACTAATAAATTTACTTGGTTATTATGCACTAACTTTGGTTATTTTGTAGGGATTTTATCATTTCATTGCTAAAAAAAATGCTTGTCAAAGATAAAAATTGCAAAAAAAGCTACTAACACTCATTTGCAGGGCTGCCCAAAGCAAATAAAAAAATTAATCAAAAAGTGTTTTTGTATTTTGGTTCACTTTATATGTGGCATTAATTTATTATTTTTTTCATTTTAGGCACATAATTACTTACTTTACTAAATTTTGTCACTTGGTAGGAGAGTATGCTCTTCACCTTTGGGTGAATTAGAAATCTTGACCCATTTGATATGCCAAGCTAGAGTAAGGGGTACATGAGCACTTATTGGTGTATTTTGGGGAAGCAATTGGAATAGGAGAATATGCTCTTCACCCTTGAGGTGAATCATAAATCTTGAACTCCAAAAGTGGATCCATTTTGTTTAGTCTAGAATCCTTTAGTAGGCCTATTCTTGAGAGATCAAGAGGAATGACTCAAGTGGGGACAAGTGGACACGACTTTTCAAAGAAAATTTAAACTCAACGCTATCAAGGACACAAAATCTTGGTATACATAGTTCTTATCTTCATCTAGTGAGATTACTTGTGGGATTGAGACCATGAGGAAATTACTAGATAAGAATGCTTAAGGTATACTTGTGTCCATGAAAGACTTGTATTGGGACCAAGAGGAGCACTATGAATGGAAGCCATTTCTAAGCACAATATAATTAGAAGCTACCCTCTTTTTCCACTCAACATCTTGGTGCAAGGATCAACCTTAGTGGATTACCTGGATCACCCCAAGATTTTACACTCATCATGTGTGTCCCTTTGGTTGTGTCATTGACATTTCTACAACAAAGCCAACATCTATTGTAGAAGAGAGCTTTGTGTGAGGTGAGGTGGCATCAAGCATGGTTCAAATTGCTAAGTAATAAACTATGACCTTAGCTAGTTTTTCTTGGAACATTTCTTTGCATGTGAAAATCTTTTGAACATACACATGATGATAGTTCTAGTGATTTCTTTTGAGACCTCACATATTCTTGTATCATGAATGGTTTCTTTGTCCCTTGCTTGATTTTTTTAAGACTGCTCCATGTCTCACATCTTTCTTTTGAAAATTAAACTTGCTATGCTATCAACTTTGTCAACCAAGTCAAAACACCAAGTCTAAACATGTTTGATTGTGTTTCTTATTAGGGGGAGTTTGCTCATTTGACTTTTCTTTTCTATGTCTCTACTATTTTAACTTTCTTAAAATGACTCTTTAGTCTAGCTTCTCTTGGTCTCTTCCACTTTCTTGGCCCATGTCAGCATACTAGGACCTTCTTTTAGGTTGAAAATGTTAACTTGATCTCTTGACTTCACTCTTTTGTTGAAATTTTTTTTCACTTGTCATCTCTCTTTGTCTACCTACTTGGCTAATTGGGCTTCTTTCCTAGTTATTGACTTGAGTCACTAGTGGCATAAGTGGCTTGGACACTCTACATGACAAATCACTCTCTCTATCTCAAAAAGTGAGCACTCTACCTTTCTAGGTTGGACATCAAGATATCTTGTGTTACCTTAGTCTCTTTCATGTTTGGCTTCTTGTCTACAAGCTACCAAATCTCAACCAAGTCTAGATGATCCTAAGTTGCTTGATCTCTTTAGGGAATTTCAATGCCTATACACTCAACACAATAAACTTGAAGAGACCCATGACTCCACTTACCTTAGTCTCACTAAGGGCATGCTAAAAGCATACTCTAGATTGGAGAAAATGGTAGAGGACCAAATGCCATCATCATGCAACTCTCTCTCTAGTCCTCTATATGCACACAAGTCACCTTCTTTAAGGTCATCCTCTTCTTCTAGGTCTACATATTCCACTCCAAGACATCAATTGTATTCATGTTCTATATCCAAAAACCTCTTTAGAGAGGAAGAGAATGATATCTCCTTTGAGCCTATGCCAAAATCTAATGATAAACCTATCTTTGACCAATATGATGAAGACATGAATGCATGATATTCACTTGAGAAACAAAAAGAAGATCCTAGGCATAATTTTGAGATGACTTTTACTCTCTTGGAATATTCTTATGTTGACATTTTGAAAACACTTCTTGGCACCAAGATCATCATGTTGCCTAAGTCTAGCTCATGTGGAAACCCATTCTAAGATATCTATTGTGCTTATCATCGACATAATGAACATAGTAATTTAGATTGCATTGAACTAAAACATAAAATTTAATATCTTATTGATAGTGGGATTGTTGATACCTCTAGTGACTCATGTGATGAGGATACTTCTCTTGAGAAAGATAATTTTGATGAAACTATGTCTAGCGATGATCTTTGTGACACCCCTACTTCTTCCAACACTCATGAACCTCTCTAAACTTCAAAGGTTTCCAACATAGCTCCATCATATAAAGAACCCAATGCTTTTCACATACCCTATGCCTATCCTCAAGGGCTACCTCAAAAAGAAACTCAAGCTAATCTTCATTTGGCTAGAAATGTTTTTTATGCTACTAAGCCTAAATATCCTCAACTTTCATGCAATGATATGCTTACTATGCCCACTTTAGCTTATCACCCATTACCTTTGAGCAAGAGCCTATCATCTAATCAACATGTGAATGATAAGAAAGAAATAATATTCAAGAGACCACAAATATCCACTGCCCAAAGATCTAACTCAAAGAAAATATGGGTTCCTAAATCCATCATTGAAGAAATGCATTATAAAGAATTAAAAGGAAAAGAAAAATCTAAAGCTATATAGATTTCCAAGTCTCTGTTGAAAGACTTGAATATTGAACATAAATATAAGTTGACATTCAAGATTCCAAAGGCTTACACTCCATTTTCTTCCAAAAATCTTCCTCAAAAGATTCTGAAGGCTTCCACTCCATCTTCTTCTAAAATTCTCCTACCACCTCATACATCTAAACCTCAATCTATTTCCTCCATAATTTCTCCATCATTCCAAAACCCTCCAAGGTTTGTGTCGATCTTGATCTTCTCCACTTTGTCACCTACCCCTATGCAATATTTTCAAAGCTACACTTACCTACTATCCATATTCCTACAATACTTTAAATACATGAACTCTTATCCTCCATATACTTATCTTGCTACCATCTCTCTTCCTTCGCCCTATCAACATCTTTGAGCATACTTATCTATGGTCTTGGCTTATCATGACTTATCTTTTCTATAGGAGAACTATCTAAGTTGAAAAAGCTTGACCTATTTCTAAAAACCCAAAAAGAAAAAAATAGAAAAATAGGAGAGAAAAAAATGTTCCTTGATGAAAACTACTTCTTGTGGCACCTTGGATAAGTACCATGATGAAAACCTAGTAAAATAGACATTATGCATAATTCTTCCACAAACCATCTATTCCCTCTTCTTTTTTTGATCTTGATGATCTTGAGCTTTCCTTGTGTATTGGCTATCTTATCCATTAGCTTCTCTATTGTGCTTGCTCATTTACTCATATTCTTCACATCTAGCTTCATTCTTATTGCTCTATCTTATCGCTATCCTATCCAATTGACCCCTTGGTCTTGATCACAATAAAGAATAAAAAATGGTTCTCATAGGTCTCTTGACATGTCTACTCTTTTGGATTACATGATTTCATGCTATTTTACTCATTGCTTCCATTGCTTATCCAAAGCCTACTTCATATGGCTATCTTACCCTAGCTTGGGTACTCTTGAGGAGTCAATCCTTGAGGATCACTTTCACTTGCTTGATTCTTTCTTGCTTATCCATCTTATCCACTTTTTCTCTACTCCATATTCTACACCTTGTTATACATTGGAAAAAAATGATGTGATCTTGCTTGAGAACTAGTAATCTCTAAATCATTCTTAAAAATCTTAAAAAATCATAAATGATGCTGAAAAAATCCTTAAAAAATAGAAAATATCTTGAAAAAATGATCATCTTAGTGAAAACCTAGCAATAGGTTCTTTGATGGATCACCAAAAAAATCAAATATCTAAAAAATACAAAAAAATAAAAAAAAAATGTTGCCAAGTGGTGAAAACCTAGAAAGATGCACTATTTGAGATCCTTGCACTTATGTCTATCTCTATCTCATTTTGTGCTCATACACCCTTCATCTTTCTTTTCCTTGCCTATCTTGGAATCAACTCTTGCCTAGGTCTAGGGAGCACAAACTATCTTAGCTTATCAAGGTCTCCTTGTTCGATTGGTATTTATTTGGCAACTTGCTAAATAGTGTTTTTCAACACTTCCCTTGACATCGAGTGTTTTTCAACACTTTTCAGATATTGTAGCTCTAGTCCAGGATGCTATGATATTTCTCACTCTCAAATATGACTCCTAAAGAGATGGTCATGTGACTTTAACACACACACACACACACACTTAAACTTTAAACTTGTGGAGCTATGATGAACTTTATCTTCTGTGTGTTGTCTATGACAATTTCTTTGTTGAGTGTTCCCTCCTTAATAGTCTTTTGAGGATGTCAATGGACTAGAAGACTAGGGGCATGGGGCATGTTTTATTCATTCATTCATTCATTCACCCGCCAAAGTTTCTCTTCTGTCAAATTTTAGAAGGATCGACGGTCGGTGCGATCTCATCATCGAAAGTTGCGCGAGAGATAGTATCAACGACATTGCGCCCAATTGACACGTGTCTGGTGGACCCAGTGAGCTGGTACAACAGAGGGCGGGTCGGGAAAGTTTTTCGGCACCGCAGGCGCTATCGCACGCCGATCGAAAAATCTCCATGGCGACATAGCGCCTGGTGGAGATGCTCACGTCGACGGGCAACAGTGTTTCACGGGCCAGAAGTTCCAAAGATCGGCAAGGCGCCATGGCGCCAATAGAAAACCAATGCATTTTTCGATGGCGACATAGTGCCCAAATGGAAAAGTTCATCATGGCAAAGAATAACCAGACAGGTGGGTCCCAACGGTACTCCGCATGTATAGTTTGTCAGCCCAGCATTGCGGTGACAAATTAGAAGTAGCCACGTGTAACTAGGCTGGAGTCTCTGTCAGTACGGTTAGCACAGTCAAGGTTTATGATCTCCACCGTTGGATTGGATTGCATCAATGGATGGCGCCATCTCGCTATGGTAGAGATGCGTAGATTTTATCATGGTGACATAGCGCCCATCCGCCACGTGGCCGTTCTGTGGATCAAGTCTCAGGTTCGCCAGTTGGTGTTCATCGAACCAATCAGATGATGCCATGTGTATGTGTCAGAACATGGCGTATCGCAGGCCTAGTAGTTTTTAGAAGGGATGGCGAGTGAAGTACAATGTCGCTCTGATCGTCAGATCTGCAAAGATCTACGGCTGGCGCTATCTCGCCATTGGGAACTGCTTGGACTTTAGCATCAGCGACATAGCGCCCGTGCGCCACGTGTCCTAGCAGGGCTGCATTTCATGCTGCCAGAAGCAGTTAGGGTTGGATGACCGACAAACCAATGGACAGATGCTACGTATTTGTGGGCTCGACGAATCACGAGAAAAGGAAGGTCGCGAGAAGTCAGATCTATGACCGTCAGATGAGAAAAGATCAACAGTAGGCACCATGTCGCCTTAGTGAAGCTTCAAGATTTTTACCATGGCGACATCGCGCCCAATTGACGCGTGATGATGGGGTTAGGTCTCGCCGGATGCATCACTAAGGTGGCACCGATTTTGATGGGCCCAATCACAAGAAAGAGGGTCCACGGCGAATCAGGAAGAACCACGTGTGCTGGGTCAGAATGCAGACATAAGGTGGCACTGGATCTTCAACGCGGCTAGCGCAGTCAACGCCAGCAGTGTTTCACGGGCCGGGAAAGGTAGCAAGGACGGTAGGTGCTATGGCGCTAATGGAAAACTCGTGGGTTTTCCATTAGCGACATGGTGCCTAAACAGAAAGTGAAGGTCGCAGCAGGATCCTCAGGTAGGGCGGGTCCCAGATGGTTATGCTTCATCACAGTTAGCGCAGCTGGAAAGTTTTCAGTACACCTTGGAGCCACATCCGCATCAGACAAGATAAATTCACAGTGGGCGCTATGGCACTATGGGAGGTTCCCCTCGATTCTCGCATAGCGACATAGCACCTAGGTGCCACGTCAGGTCAGGTTGCTAGATGGATCATGAGTTTAGAGGTCCCAAGGAAGAATGTGCAGAGTACGGCAAGGTTTCTGATCGTCAGATGAGACTGAATCAACGGTGGGCGTTATGTCACTATCAAGAAGTTGCGCAAAAAATGCCATAATGACATAGCGCCCAGGGGACCCACCACGTTCTTAAGGATAGTGCATCAAACACAAGCCACACGATCAAAGGGAAATCCACGATAGGTGCCATCGTGCTATGAGAAAGTTGCGAGCTGTTTACGATGGCGACATAGCGACTGGAGGACACGTGTCCTCGTGGGCCCAGAGAGGAGGCACAAAAAGTATTAACGGTTCAGGGGATGGATGGCAGTTTGTGTTGTGGTTAAGGTTGGAGACTTCGCAGTTAAACATGACAGTTTGGGGTTGGTGCGGTTAGTAAATTAAAATCTAGCCACTGGGCGCTATGGTGCTAATGGAATTTTAGGGTAAGTCCTCCATAGCGAAATAGCGCCCAGTCAAGTAAATGATGGTCAAACACATTAAGATGATCGTAGGTGGCAAAGTAATGGGGAGTGATTGGCCCGAGTGGCCCAGCTGGTTGTTGGAACTTGGTTGACCCATTTGACCTTGCTGTCTCATGACTCAGAATGATAAAAAATTTGTGATTTTTTCCACAATCTGATTCTGTGATCAATGCCACCCACTCTAGAATGAATGCAAAAGTAACGAAGGGA
This sequence comes from Cupressus sempervirens, assembly GCA_028749045.1. NCBI lineage: Eukaryota > Viridiplantae > Streptophyta > Pinopsida > Cupressales > Cupressaceae > Cupressus > Cupressus sempervirens. The sequence continues at coordinate 346,898,000 of CM053793.1, forward strand.
CTTTCCACTCATTTTCGATCCATCTACCTGGTCAGAGAGATTTTCATGGTGCCATTCTATCTTCTCGAGGTTCTCTTTTAGAGGAATATCAGATTGTCTTGTACCTGCACCATGCTCAAGTATGATCTTTGATCAGATTTTCAGTATGGGGATTAATGCCAGTGGTTGAGCAGTAAATGTAGAAGCAAAATCCCAGTTATGCCAAAAACTATAAAGGCAATTTGGTAATTCTTTTCTGGGGGTCGACTCTTCCTGATTTTCTCTGCTACTGCTTGCAGACTTGCAGTGTAAAATCCCTTTGTCTCTGAGCCATGTAATATCCTGTATCATCTCTTTCAGCCATCAGTGTGCATGTGCATCACTTTGCCTCCCATTGGTGTATTGTTGAGATCAGTGATCTGCATACTATATCTATCTTTGGCCTATTGGATAATATACAAGTGAAATATCCTTTTTCCTGGTGTCATTCAGTTGGTTTTCTGATTTGTATGTGACTATTGATCGATATAAGTCTGGACGTGTGTGACTTTTGTATATTACCCTAGTTTTTTAGTGCATATATGGGTAGGAATGAGTCTGAACACTCTATTTTGGTGCATCACCACCTTAGATTAGACTAGGTAGATTTGCTTTAACGCTCTCTTTCTCCCTTTCCCTTCTGAGAATAGATAGGTGCGCCCTAACAGTAAGAGGAAGCCGACCTTCTCCGGAGACTCAACCTCGTAGTTCAAGTCCCACAGCTTGGAGGTTGTTTCCATGTTTCACTAGGTTTTTCTCGCGCTTAGGCCTTGGACAAGGGTGCAAACCTAAGTGAAAACAATTTTTGGCACGCCCGGTGGGACTCATGTCAGAAGATTTCATGTCTACTGGTGTCAAAAGAAGAAAGAGTTTCTGAGATTAATGTTGAAGAAGTAGTGCTGGCTTCAGTATTCAATCCTTCAAGAGGCTGATTCATCAAGTACTTGGTGACTCTGAACATCAACAAATCTGGTTTCAGGCCAAAGTTGAAAAAATTCATGCCAGAGCTGAAACAAGGGCGTCTTCTAGAGGTAATTTTCAATATCAAGAACTCTCACTTTCAAGTCCTAGAAGGAGGGCTAGAGCTTCATTATCACCAGTTAGAGGTGGAATAATAGTTAATATACCTGTAAGATCTATCTCTACTCCTCCTACTGTCCGAACTCAGCATAGATTGCCATCAACACTCATCAATAGAACACTTGCATATATGGCACACGCTTGAGTTCATGCTTTTGCCACCTTTAATGGTGGAAGTCCTCTATTGTTAGCCCAAAGACATGATATACCAGTAGCTGCACTAAAAAGCATACCTGATTTTACTGGTGAAACTTCTATTTCCCCTTTAGAGCATATCCAAGAAGTAGCAAATGTCTGTAATATTCATGGTATTACAGAAGATGATGTTGCTGTCAGACTTCTAGCCTCATCTTTGAAAGGAAAAGCATTACAGTGGTATAGAGGCTTAGCTCATGGTTCCATAACTGATTGGGATGGATTAGGAGCAAGATTATGCAAACATTTTGAGGATAAGCGTGACCATTTGTCACTATTAGAGCAGCTAACTACAATAAAAAGAGCCCCCCATGAATGTATGACTGATTTTAATTACAAATTCCAAAAGCCATGGGATAGAATACCTACTATAGTGAAACCTACCCCTGGTAATGCCTTCTTGCATTACCTTAGAGCTTTTAACAGTGATATTGCCACTACAATCCAAACTATGGGAGGAGATACATTACCTAATGCTTATGAGACAGCCATAAAAGCTGAGAACATTCTAATACAAGGAGGAAAGTTGGCTCCAAGGCATCCTATGCCTTTCTTTCCTGATGTTTCCAACCACCAACCAGCGATAGCCCCTCTTCCTAAAATTCCTACGTCACAAGCCCTTACTCCAGTTCCCCAAGCTTCCACATCCTCAAACGGAATAGATGAACTCAAGGAAATGCTCCAAGGTCTAGTGCTGAGCACAGACAAAAGAGAGAAGACCCTAGATAAAAAATTACAAGAGCAGGGGAGGGAGTTGAAGGACCAAGGGAAGAGACTAGAGGATAGTTTTTCTCTAATACAAAAGATGAGTAACAAGGTGGTGGCCTTAGAAAGGTAGCAAGCCCAAGGTGGCAAGCCCCCCCAATTGCAATATCAGGCTCCAAGTGGTGGTAGGCCTCCTAATCAGTGGAATAGCTCTTTTGATTAGAATAGGTAGAATAGTCATGCTTCTGCTTCAAGCTCAAATCAGAACAGAGCTATAGTCCCTCAAAATAACTTGGCCCAAGACCAAGATTTTTTTCCTTCATGTAACTATTCTTATACTTACTGCCTATGTCAGAAAGCAGAATCTTATTTGGCCCTAACTGTCCAGGAGTCCACAGTAAAGAAATCACACAAGGAAGATCATCCCAAGGAGGCCTCATATGTTCAGAGGTAGGGTGATTGCTCTTTTATGAATCACCAGATGGAGGAGCATTGTAATGTAAACTAGGATTTCGTTGCTCATAACACAAGAAGCAAGAAGAGAGCTATGGAACATGATGCTCCTCCTTCTCCTAAGCAGGCCTCAACTTCAAGCATTATACCTAACACATAGACAACAAATGAGCAAACAAACACTTCACAATAGCAAAGACAAGGTCCAAGAGAGGAGAATGCAAGTGATCCCTATGTTGCTCCATCTCAACCTCTTATAAGTGCAACCCCCAAAGTTTCTACCAAAATTCCTAGTGCACCATTGAGTGTGGTAGAGCAAATGAAGAAGACCAATGTAAACATTTCTATGTGGGATGCTGTTGCTACCATACCAATGCAGAGGAAGATGCTACAGCAAGAATTGGAAAGGATCGAACCCAAGGATCAGCCATCTACCATGGAGAGTGCCACTAGTTTAGTACAACCAGCAGGAGATGTGGAGACAAGTAAAAAGCTTAGACCTCCTCCATTTTATGTTTCTCTGATTATAGGGGGAAAATTAGTCCATAATTGCATGATAGATTCGGGGGCTAGTAGCTCAGTAATGCCTAGGTGTGTTGCTGATGCTTTAGGGATGAAATATGAGCCTATTGTTAGGGATGTGTTACAACTAGATGGGAGTACTGTCAAAACCGTAGGCATCCTTAGAAGTGTGGAAATGGCCCTACATGCATGCCTTGGTTGTACTGTGATTCAAGACATATCTATTGCTGAGGTTAAGCCCTATTTTGCCATCTGTCTTTCAAGAGACTTCACCGCTCAAATTGGTGGATTCATATCTGCTGATTGGTCTTATATGTCATTTAAGACCAGATATGGGGCCAATGCTTCAATAAGAGCAGAACCTCAAGCCCTTCATCACACTAAACCCTACACTCCCAACTTCATCAATAGGAATTGCCCTATCCTAGAGATGGACGAAAATAACATAGTAAACGAGCCTGTCACTTCCATAGCAGAGATTCCTGATTTCTTCTTAGATGAGTGGGAAAATACATGTCAGTTTGAGCCTATGTCGAAAACCCTTGAGACAGGCCTTAGTACATATTGCATAATAGAGAAAGAGGTTCAAGTTCCTGACCCTGTTAGGACTAATGACGACATAAATGGAGTATGGAGTATGTACTTTGATGGCTCAAGGAATAGAAATGGATTAGGGGCTGGTGTTATGTTGATCTCTCCTGCACAAATAAGATACTACTTCTCTTTTAGGTTCCAATTCAGTTGTACCAATAATGTGGCCGAGTATGAATCCTTGATCCAAGGTCTCCTACTCGCCCAAAAGAGGGGAATTCAAGCCTTGAAAGTATATGGGGACAGTGAGTTGGTAGTGAACCAAGTGAGAAATCAGAATATCACCAAAAATGGCCTGCTCAAGTCTTGTAAACACAGAGTTTGGGATTTTCTTGAGGGTTTCAATGCATTTAATATTCAGAGCATTCCTAGGAAAGAAAATAAACATGTTGATAGACTTGCAGCAGTGGGTGCATCTTATGATGTGCCAAGGAATCTTGAGGAAGAAAAGAAACAACAAATAAGGGTAGTGGTAAGGCTTGCTGTTCCTGATAATAATACTCATTGGCAAGTGTTTGAGTCTGATGAGCAAATTGTGAGCTTCTTGCAGAATGAAGAAAAATTTTCAAAGAGAAATCAGTCAAGACTACAAGATCAATATGGTGATCAGATCATTCATCTCAGTTCCAACAAGCTGCCCAAGGGTCTCATTACCTTGGAAAGTATCTTTAACCCTGATGATCAAACAAGAGGCAAAGGGATGAATCTAGCTGCAGAAAAGGATGACCATGCCCTAGTTACTATTGCTGATGGAAAATCTCTTAACATGGGGAAGGTATGTTCTGAAGCTGAGCAAGAAAATTTCATTCATCTATGTCAAGAATTTAGTGATGTATTTTCTTGGACATATGATGATCTAAAAGGGTTTGACCCTAGTTTGTTTCAGCATACCATAGATTTAGTTGATAGGGTCAAACCAGTAAGGCAAAAATAGAGGCCAGTGAATCCCAAGATTGAACCTTTAATGAGGAAAGAACTATCCAAACTGATTGAGGCTAACATAATTTTTCCTATCAAACACTCATCATGGGTAGCTAACCTTGTCCCTATAAGGAAGAAGAATGGAGAAATCAGATTGTGTGTGGACTTTAGGGATCTCAATCAGGCTTCCCTTAAGGATCACCATCCTCTTCCTTCTATGGAGCAAATTCTATCCAAGGTCAGTGGGTCAAGGAGATTCTCTTTTCTTGATGGGTTTTCTGGTTATAACCAAGTGCTGGTTAAAGATTCTGATAGATACAAGACAACATTTACTACTAAATGGGGCACCTATGCTTATTGCAAAATGCCATTTGGATTAACAAATGCAGGTGCCACATTCCAAAAGGCAATGGAGGTAGCTTTCAAAAGATTAATTGACAAGTTTGTCTTAGTATACCTTGATGATATAACTGTGTATTCCAAGAATGTGGAAGATCATCTTGATCATTTGAGACAGGTATTTCTAAGATGTAGAGAGTTTGGGGTTTCTCTCAACCCAGCCAAATGTGTCTTTGCTACAAACCAAGGAAAACTATTGGGACACATTGTATCTAAAGATGGATTAACCATTGATCCAGAAAGAACAAAAGCAATACTTTCCCTTCCTCTCCCTAAACACAAGAAAGGGCTGCAAAGTTTCCTTGGTAGGATAAATTTTGTAAGAAGGTTTATTCCTAATCTTGCTACCATGGTGAAACCCCTTACAGCCATGCTCAAGAAAGATATGGTCTTCTCATGGACCAAGGAGGGGAAGGAGAGTTTTGAAAAGATCAAGGCAGCCATAGCATCGGCCCCTACCCTCATGAACCCAAATTTTGAGAAAGATTTCATCCTCTACACTTTAGGTGGTGAGTCAAGTATTTCTACTGTCTTGACTCAAACAAATGACAAGAATGAGGAGCAGCCCATAGCCTTCTTTAGTGGAGGGCTTAAAGAATATGAAGATAAATACAGCTTTGTGGAGAAGCAAGCCCTTGCAGTCATTAGAGCCTCGAAGAAATTTAGACACCTTTTATCCCACAACAAGATCCATTTGTTGGTGCCCCATGCTAGTGTAAAGGACTTCCTTTTGAGAAAGGATATTAGTGAAAAAAGGGCCAGATGGATCGCTAGAGTAATGGAATATGAGGTTGATATTCAGGTTACCAAATTGGTAAGAGGGAGAGGATTATGCAAAGAGATGTTATCAGACCAGGAGTTGGATGAGGAGGTTTCTATGGTAATTGCAAAGCAACAAGAGGAAGGAAATGTTAATGGCCCAAAGAGCTGGATAAATGACATGAAGAATTTCTTATTAGGGAATGGATACCCTCAGGGATTGGATAGAACCAAAAGAAGACAATATAGACTGCAGTCCATCCCTTATGTTGTAATTGATGGCATCCTATTCAGAAAGGATTTTAATGGGACCCTATTGAGATGTATTGAAGAGGATTAGGTTGAGAGGATGATTAAAGAACTTCATGATGGCCCTGATGGTGGCCACTTCTCTGCAAGAACAACCGCCATGAAGATCATGAGGGCTGGATATTATTGGCCATCTCTGTTCCATGATTGTTACAGGTATGTGAGGAAATGTGAGAAATGTGCTTTTTTCTCAGGCAAACAGAGACTTGCAGCTCTTCCTCTTCATCCTATTCAGGTGGATCAGCCCTTCACCCAGTGGGGGTTGGATTTTATAGGCCCCATTAATCCTCCATCTAGTGCAGGTCATAAATGGATCTTGGCTGCTACTGATTATTTCACTAGGTGGACAGAGGCAGTTGCCTTGAAGGATGCCACAGAGCCATCAGTTGTTGAATTCCTTGATGGAATTGTATCTAGGTTTGGAGCTCCTTCTACTATCATCTCAGATAATGCCAAATCTTTTGTTGGAACCCAGATTTGTGCATGGGCAATGAGTCACAATATCTACTTGAGCACATCATCGAACTACTATCCTCAAGGTAATGGTTTGGCTGAATCTTCCAACAAGAATCTGATCAGAATTATGAAGAGGACAATAGAAGACAATTAGAGGGCCTGGCACAAGAAATTAAGGACTGTTCTATGGGCTGATAGGATAACACCCAAGAGATCTATTGGGAATTCACCTTTTGTGATAGTATATGGTAGGGAAGCTAGAATCCCAATTTCATTGGAGTTCCCATCCTTGGAGTTGGCTCATCAGCTGGAACTGGTTGAAGATGATGCCATGTCAGTAAGAATGGCAGAACTAATTGAGTTGGAAGAAAAGAGAAACAAAGCCATGAAAACTCTAGAGATTCACCAGCAACAGATGAAGAAGAGTTTTGACAAGAAGGCAAGGGCCAGAATCTTCAGAGAGGGAGATTTAGTTCTCAAGTGGGACTCAGACAGAGCAAAACCAGGAAGGCACTCCAAATTTGACCCATTATGGAGTGGCCCTTATTTGATCTCCAGTTGCAAATAGGAAAATGCATTCCAACTGAGCAGACCTAACGGTGAAACTCTGCCCATTCCAGTCAATGGGATCCATCTGAAGCCCTATTTCTGAAAGGATTATGAATCTATGTACATAGTTAATCTCGTTTCCTTCTGTCTGTTCCTGTTTTTCAATAAGTGCGCGTGCACAGGGTTTCTCTTTTGAATCGCCAGTTTCCAAACTTTTGACGGCCTCAGGTCACGGAGGAGGTTCTGTTCTTTGTTTCTAGTCACAGAAACAGAGCTAGAGCTTCAAGGTCTTCAACATTTTTATTTCCTCTCAGGCGAGTTAGGGTTTCTTGTAGCTCTCAGTTTCGTGCCTTCCAAGTCCTTTTCTTGACCCTGTAGCCCAATGGAGTTTTTTGCAGGCACTGGCCTTATGCATTGAGCAGGCTCATGCCCACTGTGAGTCGCCAGAAATGTTATCATTCATTCACCCGCCAAAGTTTCTCTTCCGTCAGATTTCAGAAGGATCGACGATCGGCACGATCTCGTCATCGAAAGTTGCGCGGGAGATAGTATCAGCGACATTGCGCCCAATTGACACGTGTCTAGTGGACCCGACGAGCAGGCTACAACAGAGGGCGGGTCGGGAAAGTTTTCCGGTGTCGCAGGTGCTATGGCACTATCGCACGCTGATCAAAAAATCTCCATGGCCACATAGTGCCCGGCGGAGATGCTCACGTCAGCGGGCAATAGTGTTTCACAAACCAGAAGTTCCAAAGACTGGCAAGGCGCTATGGCACCAACATAAAACTAATGCATTTTTCAATGGCGACATAGCGCCAAAATGGAAAAGTTCATCACGACAAAGAATAACTAGACAGCTGGGTCCCGACGATACTCCGCATGTATAGTTTGTCAGCCCAGCGTCGTGGTAACAAATCAGAAGTAGCCGCGTGTAACTAGGCTGGAGTCTCTGTCAGTACGGTTAGCACAGTCAAGGTTTATGATCTCCACTGTCGGATTGGATTGCATCAATGGATGGCACCATCTCGCTATGGCAGAGATGCGCAGATTTTATCATGGTGACATAGCGCCCATCCGCCATGTGGCCATTCTGTGGATCAAGTCTTGGGTTCGCCAGTTGGTGTTCATCGAACCAATCAGATGATGCCATGTTTATGTGTCAGAACACGACATACCGCGGGCCCAGTAGTTTTCAAAAGGGATGGCGAGTGAATTACGACGTCGCTCCGATCGTCAGATCTGCAAAGATCTACGGTTGGCGCTATCTCACCATCGGGAACTGCTCGGACTTTAGCATCAGCGACATAGCACCCGCGTGCCACGTGTCCTAGCGGGGCTGCATTTCATGCCACCAGAAGCAGTTAGGGTTGGATGACCGACAAACCAACAGACAGATGCCACGTATCCGCAAGCCCAATGAATCACGAGAAAAGGAAGGTCGTGAGAAGTCAGATCTATGACCGTCAGATGAGAAAAGATCAACGGTAGGCGCCATGTCACCTTAGTGAAGCTGCAAGATTTTTACCATGGCAACATCATGCCCAATTGATGCGTGTCGGTGGGGTCAGGTCTCGCCAGATGCATCATTGAGGTGGCATCGATTCGGATGGGCCCAGTCGCAGGAAAGAGGGTCCACGGTGAATCAGGAACAACCATGTGTGCTGGGTTAGAATGCAGACATGAGGTGGCACTGGATCTTCAACACGGCTAGCACAGTCAATGCCAGTAGTGTTTCACGAGCCGGGAAAGGTAGCAAGGATGGTAGGCGCTATGGCGCTATCGAAAAACCTGTGGGTTTTCCGTTAGCGACATGGCGCCTAAACGGAAAGTGAAGGTCGTAGCAGGATCCTCAAGCAGGGTGGGTCCTAGATGGTTATGCTTCATCACAGTTAGCGCAGCTGGAAAGTTTTCAGTACACCTTGGAGGCACATCCGCATCAGACAAGAGAAATTCACAGTGGGTGCTATGGCGCTATGGGAGGTTGCCCTCGATTCTCGCATAGCGACATAGCACCTAGGTGCCACGTCAGGTCAGGTTGCCAGGTGGATCATGAGTTCAGAGGTCCCAAGGAGGAATGTGCAGATTACGGAAAGGTTTCTGATCGTCAGATGAGACTGAATCAACGGTGGGCATTATGTCACTATCAAGAAGTTACGCGAAAAATGCCATAACGACATAGCGCCCAGGGGACCCACCACGTTCTTAAGGATAGTGCATCAAACACAGGCCACACGATCAAAGGGAAATCCATGATAGGCACCATCGCGCTATGAGAAAGTTGTGAGCTGTTTAAGATGGCGACATAGCGACTGGAGGACACGTGTCCTTGTGGGCCCAAAGAGAAGGCACAAAAAGTATTAACAATTCAGGGGATGGCTGGCAGTTTGTGTTGTGCTTAAGGTTGGAGACTTCCCAGTTAAACATGACAGTTTGGGGTTGGCGCGATTAGTAAATTAAAATCTAGCCACTGGGCGCTATGACGCTAATGGAATTTTAGGGTAAGTCCTCCATAGCAGCATAGCACCCAGTCAAGTAAATGATGGTCAAATGCATTAAGATGATCGTAGGTGGAAAAGTAATGGGGAGTGATTGGCCCGAGTGGCCCAGCTGGTTGTTGGAACTTGGTTGACCCATTTGACCTTGCTGTCTCACGACTCAGAATGATAAAAAAATCGTGATTTTTTCCACAATCTGATTCTGTGATCAATGCCACCCACTCCAGAATGAATGCAAAAGTAACGAAGGGACTTTCCACTCATTGTCGATCCATCTACCTGGTCAGAGAGATTTTCATGGTGCCATTCTATCTTCTCGAGGTTCTCTTTCAGAGGAATATCAGATTGTCTTGTACCTGCACCATGCTCAAGTATGATCTTTGATCAGATTTTCAGTATGGGGATTAATGCCAGTGGTTGAGCAGTAAATGTAGAAGCAAAATCCCAGTTATGCCAAAAACTATAAAGGCAATTTGGTAATTCTTTTCTGGGGGTCAACTCTTCCTGATTTTCTCTGCTACTGCTTGCAGACTTGTAGTGTAAAATCCCTTTGTCTCTGAGCCATGTAATATCTTGTATCATCTCTTTCAACCATCAGTGTGCATGTGCATCACTTTGCCTCCCATTGGTGTATTGTTGAGATCAGTGATTTGCATACTGTATCTATCTTTGGCCTATTGGATAATATACAAGTGAAATATCCTTTTCCTGGTGTCATTCAGTTGGTTTTCTGATCTGTATGTGACTATTGATCGATATAAGTCTGGACGTGTGTGACTTTTGTATATTACCCTAGTTTTGTAGTGCATATATGGGCAGGAATGAGTCTGAACACTCTGTTTTGGTGCATCACTGCCTTAGATTAGTCGAGGTAGATTTTCTTTAATGCTCTCTTTCTCCCTTTCCCTTCTAAGAATAGATAGGTGCACCTTGATAGTAAGAGGAAGCCGGCCTTCTCCGGAGACTCAACCTCGTAGTTCAAGTCCCACAGCTTGGAGGTTGTTTCCATGTTTCACTAGGTTTTTCTCGTGCTTAGGCCTTGGACAAGGGTGCAAACCTAAGTGACAACAGGTATACTTTGTTAGTCTAAGGTATTTAAAACATTCATGCTTGTCCTACTTAGCAATTTGGACCTACAATGTATCATCCTTGTATATTTTTACAAGACTACACTTTGGGGTTATCATGGCACTCATGCCTTGATCCCAAGAAGTCTTTGATGCTTAGGTTGATCGTATTCATATTCTCATAGTTATACTAGTGAGCATTGTATTATCTTCTAATGTCCCTAATAAGGATTAATGATATAAACTAGGACCTATCTATATAACCCTTGGAATTGCACATTTTTCATAATATCTTACATTTAGGGTTCATTTTAGCTTAAATTTTCGTTTTTTAATATTGAGAGAGTCTTCTTTATCTTTCATGGACATGTCAACTAATTGTGTTCATCTTCTCTTGCTTCTTCTCAATTATATCTTGTCATCTTTTCTTGGCTTTTACTTGCCTCTTTTCTATCCTATCATCAAAAGTGTTAATCTTATCATCACATTTTCTACCCTTTTGAACATCTTACATAATTTTGACATTATGAATTCATTTTTGGGATTAAAATCAAAATTTGGGTTCATCTTGATGGTTAAAATTGTGCTTTAAAATTCTTCCTTCTTCTATGTAGTTGGCTAAACTTTCCGAGGCTTAATTTTTCAATCTTGTTGGGGCAATCATCATTTCTACTCTCTTTTTCTCTTCTTACTCATTTCATTTCATCATTTTTCTTGCTTTGACCTACTTTTAATGCTTTATCTTACTGGTCAAACTTAGTCAAACTAGGGTGTATTTTCACTGCTTGGTGGTCACTCTTTGGTTCTAATCACTTCTCTATCATTATGGAATTTTCTAAATCTCAATTTTCCCATATCTAGCTCATTTATACATTCCCTTTACCTTATTTCAATTTCAATCCTGAGGGGGCAAAAATACTCTATCACTGCTTGCTTGCTACAATTATCTATTTGTCAAGAGCATATGCTTGATCTCTTCATTTTCTCTCGATCTATCTATTTTTCTTAGGTGTTAGTACTCTTCTTGAGTCCGGATATCATTTCTCTCCTAGTCTCCAGTACTATCACTATCAGGTTATGCATTAGGGACTTGCTATCGAGTAAGTGCACCAAGTTGTGGTGCCAAAAAGGTGACACAATTTTTATTTTTTTTATTTTTCAATAGCGTGTATGTGCTATAGTGCACATGCACTATGGCTTGGGTAACCCGAGCCATAGCGTGTACATGCTATAGTGAGTACACACTTTGTAAAAAGCCAAAATATTATAAATGGGCTGCATACCCGCAACCCATTCATTTCTTTCCTATTTTTCAATCTGCCCTCCTCATAGTGCATATGTGGATTGAGAGAATATGACATTTGTGCCACCTGCCTTGTCAATATGCCTCCTCTCCATTGAAGTTCAAGATCACGAGCACGTCATATGTTATCTAACTTTCTTTTTGTATTGTTTGATATGTTTTTTATATTGTTTTGAAGGTTTTTTTCAATTTTTCTTTAAATTTATTTAGATTTCAATTAATTTCTTATTAGGAAATGTTAGTAATGAACCGAAAAATCCCCAAGAAGGTCAAAACCAAAACCCTCAACAAGATCCAAACCAAAACCCTCCAAAATAAGAACAACAAATTCCACAACTTGAACCAATTGCAAGACCTCCTTCTAGCACACAAGAAAACATTTGAAATGAAATAGAAAGAGACAAAACTGAGTTAGAAGCACTCATTGGTAGGTTGAAATCTTATGGAAAAACCAATCCAATGACAGCTCAATTGGCATCCTCCCTCAAGTCCATTAAGACCCACATAGCTTCTATTAGTGGTTAGTTAGATGTTTGGTGGGTTAAGAGGGATTAACAAAAAAGATATTACGCAAATAAATTATCATATCAACATGTTAAAAAAAAGATATACTAAAAGGTAGGATTTGTGCATTATTTAGAAATCTTGGTGAACAAGATACTGTTAGAGAGGGTACTAAATGGTTCCCCATCTATTGGTGCATACACGATGGTATTAGAAATAATTTTTGGGATAGATGGTGCATGGTTTTTGATGCCCCTCCTTGCAATAATCATGAGGTCCCAATGTATTTCTTAAGAAAAATGTATTGTGAGTTTGTCCTTGGGGAGATCCCCAATTATTTTGATATATTAGACTCTCAAGGTAGAGGTGGGGGGTCATCATTGAGAATTTGAGGGCACATCATGACCCTAATGTAGTTAAGGCACTTGTGGTCAAGCCATAGGGTGAGCATGTGACTATTCCTTCAGTTGTGAAGGAACATGTAGAGGCCAGTGCTCTAGGGACTATTAGTGCTTTGACGTAGACCCTCATTCATTGCACAAGTCCATTAGTTGAAGGGGAGCCTTCTATGCATTGTGGTCACATGTGCACATCATGTGGATCCTTATGCACATTTGGTAGTCATGCTGGAGATGGTGCAGATGATGGGCTAGTGACTGATTAGTTCATGAAAGAGACATTTGGCATTGGCACACAGGTAAATTACAATTATAATCAACTAATTTGATCACATTTCATATGTATAGTGAATGAATAATTAATTAGCATGTATTGACATTGTTCAAAACTTAGGGTCAGAGTGTTGGAAGCCCTAGTAGTGATCCTCACTAATACATTTGGTACCAAATTTCAACGGCAGTGCCATTGCAATTTTTTCATCACAACCTTGTTGTTGTCGTAATTGCAATGGTAGACCATTACAATTGTGACAACAACAAGGTTGTGACGAAAAAACTGCAACAACACTGTCGTTGCAATTTGGTACCAAATGTATTAGTGCCTCCAGCCCCATCTTTTGTCCCGTCAATGAGTCTAGAGGTATGTATCAATTTAATCATTTAAATGAATACATATATTTATTAAGTAATCATATTAAGGATTGACAAAAAAAATTATGCATGTGCATAAGTTCTCTACAGGACCATCGACATTCACTACAGACTCAGAGCCTAGACATGATACAAGCTTCATAGAGGTACATTTTTTTCATGTTAACTTAACTCATTTGATTATATTTGTTTAATGTTTTATGTTACATGTAATGTGTATTGTATGACATGTAACTCTTGACATTGGAGACTCCTCCTTATCTTCGACAGTTCGTCAATTGTGGAGTGGTTGTAGATATGGCTAGTTCATAGCCATTGACTAAGGTATGAAAGAATTTTTTTGGTTTTAGTTGTTGTTTATAATAGTTAGTATCAAAATTTCTAATGTTATTTATAAGTGATTATATTGATTGAACTATTGTAAGGTCTTGTTACACTTAATCGTCCATAATCGTTCGAGTTGGACTTGCAGCATGACTATTTGATGGTAGTGAAAAAATAATTAATTTTGTGTGTAATTATATTTGATTTCATTGTATAATAATTATTTATTCATACCTACTTTGTTTGTATTAGCTCGAGTTAGAGAAGAGCCTCAACAAGAGGACAACTAAGCATGTGAGGAAGACCCCATCATTGCCATCGTCTTCCTCCACATGACAACTAAAGACCTCTAGAGATTTGTTCCCTTCCTCTTGTGGGAAGGAGAAGATATAGTTGATAGACATGTACATGTATAGGCATCAACAAACATATATTTTGGATTTTATGTCAATGAAAATATTTGATATACATTTGATGTATATATGACATTTTATATTTGATGTATGACATTTATTTGATGCATGACATTATTAGACTTTTGACATTATTGGTTAATATATGATATGTTTGTTCATGTATGACATTATTTGTTATCATTTTATATTATACATTTGTTCATGTATGACATTAAATTAGATATATTCATGTATGACATTAAATTAGATATGTTCATGTATGAGATTAAATTCAATACCTAATCAGTTCAAAACTTTCATAGAATATTGATTAACAATAAACTTTATCACTATTTAAGCATAAGTTTATCATTTCCACTATGTCATCATCATATGATTTATGATCTTGTTCATGTTTAAAGGTTTCCTTCTCTGTCATTTGTCTATCAAGCTTAATTCAATACCTAATCAGTTTGAATTTTTGATACAATATTGATCAGCAATAAACTTTATGAGTGTTAAAGCCAAAAATTTATCATTTGCAATTTATGTCATTGTCATATTGATTTATGATCTTCTTGTCCATGTTTAAAGCCTTCCTTCTATGTTATGCATCTAAACATTTATCATAAATTATTATTACAAACATATAACAAATCTGAAACTGAAAACAATACATTACATTAATTCTAAGGTTTAGTTATGATTTAGAGCCTAATAGGATTCTCAAGGTTTCATTAATTCCATATGTTAGATCTGCCATCATATAATACCAATTTTAATGGGCACTCACATGTATTCCAATGCATACATTTCCTTATATGCACAATTGGTCAATGTTGTACCTTATAGAAGATAGAATTTTATAGATACAATTACTCAATCTTGTACCATACTAGATAAGATGTTCTCTATTATGCATAATGTTTAGCTTTGGTATTATTTATAAGAGTGTTTTAAGGTTGGGAACCACTTCAACATCCTTTGAATGGTTTAGAGGTAATTTAATTGTGGCAAAGGCTTATGCAAGGGAACAAGCCTCACGATTTTGGCATTTACACAGAAGCAGAGCTTGCTTCTTCAACTCCTTACACTCAACTCTTCATTGAAGTTAATCTTATAGTACTAAGAATAGCTGCTACAAATTCCTAGGAGCCAAGGGACCCTGAACCTATGCTACATTTTCTAGAGACATAGGAGAAGTTACTACATGCTTTATTACTTCATAACATTTTGGATCATATAGTGATGCCCAAATTAATAACAATGGTACATACTTGGGATCCTCATAGGGATACTATGCCAATACATGCATGGTTACATACTTGGCTTCCATTTTTGGGCCAGCATATGGAGCCTTTATATCCAACCATTTGTTATAAGTCGGGGAATGTACCCATAGGTTTCTTATGGCTCATTAAGTGCATCACTTCTTGAGATTTTACTTCAACCCAAGATCATGTCATCTTTTCCATATTTTTCCTTATTTATGAGTTGGGGATGGGAGTCTCAATAATGTCATAAAGTCCTCCAAAAGTATCCCCAACAAACTTTTAACTAGCTTGGTCTCATTTAATGGCTATTGGTCAACAGTTGGAAGCTCAACATGAATCCATTAACCAATCCAAATTAATTTGACCAACTAAATATATATAAGTAACACTTTCTTATGATTATAGAATGATTAAAATTACACACTAGTATTTTTTTTAGTTTTATTCTATTTAGTATTGATACTAACTTTTTGTACATTATTGCCAGTGAAACAAATAATAAAGAAATCAATTCACCAATATGTGATTTATAAAACAAATTCTTAGGATGAAACATCAAAGAAAATAATTCCTTGTTAACAAACTAATATATAAAATTTATATGGTAGGTCTAGTCATCAATAGTTGTTCATCATATTTTTAAGAATTGTAAAGTGTTGCCAAACGGTAAGAATTACCTTTGAAAAAGTTAACCACAATTCAAATGTGCTACAAAATCAATAGAAACAAATGAAATCAATTTTGAACTACTTAAAGGAAAGATAGAGAAATTTAACTTCTAATTCCCTGTCTAAATGGAAAGAGCTATTATCATTCATTCATTATGTTGGGCATATCAAAATATTATCCCAAAAACAACAATATGATCCATCCCATAGCAACTTGTGGACTTAGACTTGTTGCAATTAAGGAGGAGAAGAACTTTGAAGAGGAATACTTTTATGGCATCATGTTGAGACAATTATTATGCAACTAGTTCCTAGTTCCTTGAATCTAGACTATCTTGGCATTTCACCTATGCTAAATACAACCCACCTTTAGCCCTAATGTGAGTGAAAAAGATGACACCACATTTTTTATGAGAATTGGAAAAACATGCTTCCAAAAAATTCTCCAACTTCCACCCCAAAATTGGATGAATATTTTTAATGCTACACTTATGTTGATCCTAGCACTTTGAAAATAGGGTGTATGTAATAGGATTCTCAAGATTTAATGAGACATTAATGAAGAAAAGATCTAACTACTAAAAAGGTTTAAAATGTTTTTCATCACACTCACTATTGTTGCCTTGAATATTTTCCTTTGATCTCATTCCTTCGTAATGCCCTTACCTTATGCATTGATTATCATTAACGTTGTCTCTATAGTGATGCATTGATTATTCTTTCATAAATCCCCAAATGATACAAAATAGTGATCTCTATCATTCCTTTGATAGTTTTGACACAATCTTATAAACCTATGGCACATTAGAATTTTTGGAATTATAGATGAAGTAAGTGAGAGGGGGGGTGAATCAGTTACCACAAAAACAAATCCTGATCCCTTAGATGTCTTAAATAACTAGTTACTGTTGATACATACTAAACACTTCACAAAAATGTCATAACTTGGTAGATTAACTTTTTATTGATCTTTAAGCATTCATAATTATTAGCATGCATGAAAAAGTAAATAATATGAACACAAGAGACACCAAATTTAATGTGAAAACCCAATATAGGAAAAACCACCAAGTAACTAGCTACCAATTTTCACTCTTCTGAAGTGAGCCCTGTTAGGAGCCAACCCTATTAAAGGTTACAATACACACTGTTAGGTGTGACCCTATTAGGAGTGGCCTTGCTAGAGGTCTTTAGAACAATTCAACTAAACTGCCCACCTTGTTAGAGGATTTACAAAATGGCTATAAAACCAACTCTGTTAAGAGATTTTGAAATCATTGCTACAATGGTTAGAAAGTAACAATGAATTGACTCTAATATGATGCAACTAAATTTGCTGATTATAGATCTCTATTCTACACCATTAGATCCTCCTTGATCAAATATAGCTTTGCTACTCCTCAATGATCTCTGATCATCTTTCAAAATTCATTCTCACAATAATTGGTCCTCCTTCATATTTATATCAGATCAAATCCATCACACACTTAGAATTTGCAACTTGACCTCTTATATAGACAATTTAGATTATCAAGTCGACTCATTCACAAATTACATTTACCAATAAACCATACATCAGTCGACTACAAATATTACATTAAAAAAAAAACTTTATTTCACAAAACAATGAAATCCTTTATTGGTTGACTCTACTCGATAAATACTACTCAAAAAATAATTTCCTGAGTTAACCATCTCAACTCAGTTAACACTACAAAATCTACAAAATCCTTTGGTTGCTGAGTGAACTCGGTAAGAACTAAATTTACTTTGCTATCAATGAGAGCTGGTAAGAACTGTTTCTACCATATTTCCCTTTGATGACCGAGTAAGCTTGGTAATAATTGAATTTCCTTGCTTAACCTTGAAATCTTGGTAACAACTGTTTGCACAAGGTAAACCCTGAGAATGCTTGGTAGATACTATAAACCTTCTTTGCTAACCTTCTAAACTTTGTAGACTCTATCTTTTGCCTTGCTGACCAACAAAGCTTGCTAGACTTTATCTGATAACTAATATTACATTTATGTAACATCAAAGAAAACATGCTATTGAAAAATTGTATCCAACAATCTCCCTCTTTTGCATTGATGGAAACACAACATGTGATAGTAGAATGAAATTTGAGAACAAGTCTTCTCTGACAGAATGCTTCTACCTCTTATATTTCATTTCACAAAATTTCTCAAATACAATAATCTCCCTCTTTCATAGTAATCTCTCCCTCTTGCATAAACTCTCTTTTTCTTGCAAATTTTAGAAAGATATGACAGTAAACTCTCCCTCTTTGACAACACATGCCAAAGACAACATAACTCAAAATGAATTTCACTATACCTTAAGTATTGATTCATATGTAATGTCTTCATTACTTTGCTTCATCAACTGATAGATCTTCAATTCTGTTCTTGTTGATGCATCACTAACACTATATTTTAGTGAGCTTTAGATAGGGGAATGACCCCTAACTTACCTTTTAGATACAAGAATTCATCCTTAGGTAAAGGCTTTGTGAATATGTTAGCAATTTGTTCCTTTGTATGGACATATTCCAATCTCATCTCCTTATTCTACACTAATTCTCTAACAAAGTGATACTTTATAGCAATATGCTTGGTATTTGAATGCATCACTAGATTCTTGGATATGTTAATTGTGCGTGTATTGTCAAAAAACATAACAATAGGTTCTTTGATTTCTTGCTTCATACCTTCCAATAACTATTTAAACCAAACAATGTCTAAACAGTTTACTGTTGTTGCAACATATTCAACCTCTACTGTAGACTAGGATGTACAATTTTGATTTTTACTCTTTCTGTCATCAATGTTCGCTACCCAATCTACATTAGTAAACACTTTTAAATCTAGATTTCCCCCAAGTTTATACCATAATCCATAATCTTTAGTGCCTTTCAAATATCTCATGATCCTTTTGATTACCATCATGTGATTTTCTTTTGGTTTTACTGAGAATCTTGCTACAATTCCTACTGCAAGGGCAATGTATGGTCTTGTGTGCACTACATACTACAACTTTCCAATCATAGATCTATACAATGTCTGATCCACTTCTTTTGATTCATCATCCTTGGTAAGTTTCAATCTAGTACACATAGGAGTCCCAACTGGTTTGTAGTCTTCCATACCAAACTTTTTAAGTATCTCCTTGATGTAATTTGATTGAGTGATTTTGATGTCATTCTTATTATGTTGAATTTGAAGACCAACAAAGAATTTGATCTCATCAAACATTGACATTTCAAATTCCTTGTTCATTTGCTTTGAAAATTCTTTGCAAAGATCATCATTTCCTTTGAACAAAGTATCATCTACAAATATCTCTGCCAAAATAATCTTATTATTTGGTCCTTCCTTGATGTACAAGCTACTGTTATCATTAGTTCTTTGAAAACCAATTTAAATAAGATAGTTATGCAATCTTTCATACCATGCTCTAGGGGCTTGTTTTAGACCATACAATGCTTTATGTAATTTGCAGACCATGTCCTTCTTGTCTGGATTAAAAAAACCTTCAGGCTATTCAATGTAAACCTCTTCATCTAGTATACCATTGAGAAATGCTGACTTGACATCCATCTGATAAACTTTGAATCCTTTGTATGTAGCATATGCAAGTAAGGTTCTAACACCTTCCAATCTTGCAACAGGAGCAAAAGTCTCTCCATAGTCTACACCTTCTTCTTGAGAGTATCCTTTGCATACTAGTCTAGCTTTTCTCCTTGACACCTTACCATCTTCATTTAACTTGTTTCTGAATACTCACTTAGTTCTAATCACATTTTTGTCTTTAGGCCTAGGTACAAGAGTCCATGTTTTATTTTTCTCTATTTTCTCTATCTCTTCATTCATAGCTTCAATCCAACTTTCATTTTCTAACGCACCTTTGACATTTCTAGGTTCAAAATCAGCAAGTAAGCAAGTGCCTTTCAACTTACTTCTTGTCATTGTTCCTTTAGATTTATCTCCAATGATCTGATCTGGTGCATGATGCTTCTTGACATACTTGGCTAATATAGGTTCCTTTCCTTTTGAACACTTTGTATTTTCATCCTCTTACACTTCAGCTTCAAGTTTTGGTTGCTTATGCTCGATAGCTATTGATTCAATAGGTTCTGTTTGCAACTTAGGTCCTTGTAGCTCGGTAGTTTTTTACTCGGTTTGAACTTCTTGCAACTCAGTTATAGAAGACTCTAGAGTAGAAGATTTTTGATTGACAAGTGTACTTGGCACTATATCAGGTTCAATGAAAACAAATCTCCTATAGTCTTTAGGTTCCCTTTTGCTTTCTTCTTTAGTTCTTTCTATAAACTCATCAATTTTTACATGTGAACTTTCTATGACTTTGTGAGTAGACAAATTCAAACATCTATATGCTTTAATTTTGTAAGAATATCCCAAAAATATTCCTTCATCACCCTTCACATCAAATTTACCTTTTCTAGATTCTTTCAAAATGTAACATTTGCTTCCAAATACTTTTAGATAACTTACATTGGGTTTGTATCCATACCATAACTCATAGGGGGTTTTGAATGAGTCCTTCTTCAACTTTACTTGGTTCAAGGTATGAACTATAGTATTGATAGCTTCCTTCCAGTATTTGATAGCAATGCTCTTTTCAATCAATAAGGTTCTTACATAGTCCATGATAGATCTGTTCCTTCTTTCAACTATTCTATTTTGTTCAAGAGTTCTAGGTGTTGAAACCTAGATTTTGATTTCCCTTTCAATGCAAAAGTTATTGAACTCATGTGAAATGAATTCACCACCTTTGTTTGACCTCAAAAATTTCTGTCTTTTGCCTGTTTCCTTCTCTACTCTAGCCAAATACTATTTGAACTTCTCAAATGTTTCTAATTTCTCTCTTAGGTACATGACAATCATCATTCTTGAGTAATCATCGACAAAAAGAATGAAAAACTTTTCAATAGTATAACTTTCAATTCCAATATGTCCACACAAATTAGTATGCACAATTTCAAAAATTTCTTCAAACTGATAGTTCTTGCTTTTAAAGCTAGTCTTTCCCATCTTGCCAATTTGACAATTCTTACATAGACCAACCTCGGGTTTCTTTATGTTAGCAATGCCTCTTACTTTCTTGAATTTACTTATTTTTACTAAGTTATCAAAGTTCACATGACACAACCTACTGTGTCATAACCAACTTTCTTTAATTTGAGCAATTAAACATGAACATTCACCAACTTCAAGATAAAACAAGTTACCTTTTGTTTGAGTGCCTGATCCAATCAACTTTCCTTTGCCATCTAGTAGTCTTGTTTTTCCATGCATGAATTCCACTTTGAATCTATTATTGAGTAGTTGTGCCACACTTAAAAGATTGTGTTTTAGTCCTTCTACCCAATATGCATTATCACATACAAGTTCTTTGGTTAGTGAGATTCTTCATTTTCCTTTTATGAAACAAGGTTCATTATTACCAAATCTCACATTGCCACCATCATAGTCTTCAAAATGTTCAAACTTAGTTTTATCACTAGTCATGTGATGAGAACAACCACTATCTATAATCCATGTATCATTTTTTCTCATATGAGAAATAAGTGTCATTTCCTCATCATTATCAAACTTATCCTTTACAACAATATAAATAATTTCATCTTCTTCTTCATCATCGGAATCATTAGAATCTTTAGCCATGAAACATGTCTTCTTACCTTTATCCTTGAATGATTTGATGTCTTTCTTTCCATTACACTTGTGACCTTTCTTCTCATCCTTGTTTTGCTTATTTGGGCACCTAGTAGCAATATGTCCAATTTCTTCATAGGAAAAATAGATAAGAGGAACCTTACCTTTATATTTCCCATCGTCTCTTGAATATTTTCTTCCTAGCAAAGCTTCAACCACCCCAAGATCACTGTTTGAACTCTATTCTAATTCTTCATCACTATCTGACCGAGGATCCTTTATCTTCTTACCTTTCTCCTTGAGTGAAAGCTTGGCTTCAAATTTTAATTCAATATTTTTGGTAGCTGGAACATAATTATCATAGTTGTCTAGCTCGAATGTAGTCAATCTTCCAACTATGGCCTCTAAATTTATCTTATGATTTGCTTCACATCTTCTTTCTTGAATTGCAGAAACTTTGATTGCATAAATAGGAAGTAGAGTTCTAAGAACTTTACTTATAATTGTTTCCTCCTTGATATCTCCTCCAGATGCTTTGATTCCACTAACACATGCTTTAACTCTTTCAACATATTTTGCAATATTTTAATCTTCTCTCATCCTCATTTGATCAAATTGACATCTCAAACTTTCTACTTTGGCTCTTCTCACATTATCATCACCTCCATAGATCTCTTTTAGCTTGTTCCACATTTCAACGGTAGTTTTGCAATCCTTGATGTCATCAAATTCTTCATAACTTAGGACAAATGCAATATCTATCATCATGTTATTGTGAGTCTTATTTTCAGAAATATCATTGACAAATAATGTACCAAAAGGTTCTACATATTTTTCATCAAGGTACTTCAGCCTTTAATCACCAATAGAAGCTAGATGAAGTCTCATCAATCTCTGCCATTCTAAGAAGTTGTCCCTATTAAGTTTTGGAATTTTCCTCTTGTAAGACATCTTGATCTTTAGCTTAGATCCTTGAAACCTTTTTGTACAAGAACCAAAGGCTCTAATACCAATTATTGGAATTATAGATGAAGTAATTGAGAGGTAGGGTGAATTAGTTACCACAAAAACAAATCCTAATCCCTTAGATGTCTTAAATAACTAGTTACTATTGATACACAGTAAACACTTCACAAAATTTTTGTAACCCAGTAGATTAACTTGTTATTATTCTTTAAGCATTCATAATTATTAGCATGCATGCAAAAGTAAATAACATGAACACAAGAGACACTGAATTTAATGTGGAAACCAAATATGGAAAAAACCACCAAGTAACTAGCTACCAATTTTCACTCTTCTAAAGTGAACCCTATTAGGAGCCAACCCTGTTAAAGGTTACAATACACACTATTAGGTGTGACCCTATTAGGAGTGACCTTGCTAGAGGTCTTTAGAAAAATTCAACTAAATTGCCCACCTTGTTAGAGGATTTATAAAATGGCTATTAAACTAACTCTGTTAAGAGATTTTGAAATCATTGCTGTAATGGTTAGAAAGTAATAATGAATTGACTTGAATATGATGCAGCTGAATTTTTTGATTATAGATCTCTATTCTACACCATTAGATTCTCCTTGATCAAATATAACTTTGCTACTCCTCAATGATCTCTGATCATCCTTCAAAATTTTCTCTCACAATAATTAGTCCTCCTTCATATTCATATCACATGAAATCCATCACACACTTAGAATTCACAACTTGACCTCTTATATATACCATTTAGATTATCAAGTCAACTTATTCACAAGTTACATTTACCAATAAATCATGCATCAGTTGGCTATAAATATTACATTAAACAAATAAAATTTATTTCACAAAATCATGAAATCCTTTATTAGCTGACCCTGCTCAGTAAATACTGCTCAAATTTTTTTTTCCTGAGTTAACCATCTCAATTTGGTTAACATTGCAAAATTTGCAAAATCCTCTGGCTGTCGAGTGAACTTCATAAGAACTAAATTTCCTTCACTATCTATGAGGGTACGATAACCCATATTTCCCTTTGATGACTGAGTAAGCTCAGTAACAACTCAATTTCCTTACTTAACCTTGAAATCTCGGTAACAACTGTTTACACAAGATAAAGCCTGAGAACGCTCGGTAGACACTGTAAACCTTCTTTGCTAACCTTCTGATCTCGGTAGACTCTTTTTTTTTTCCTTGCTAACCAACAGAGCTCAATAGACTCTATCTGATAACTGATATGAAATTTGTGTAACATCAAAGACAAAACACAATTGAACAATTGTATCCAACATAGAATATCTGCCATATTAAGCCTACCTCTAATAAACCCTTAAGATTGTGAGTTATGATGAGGAGGAAAAGTTATGAGCCCTTTCTAATCTTATCCTTCTACACATCAAACCTTGTTTTCTACATGATATTTTCATTGTGGGGGAGATAAATAGAAACTTATGATCTCTTGTTAGCCCCTTAATGTGTCATTATCTTTGTTAGTGATGTTTTAGTTTGGCATACCTAAGAACATTCAAGCACTCAATGGGATAGGAAGAGGTTGGGGCTAGTGTTTACCTAGCCACCTGGAGCTAACAGAATAGATAGTTTTATCCCAAGAAGAAATGTGAGAGAGATTTGCCAGTTGGAAAAATTGTACTGACCAACGCTACAAGTTTAAGCATCACCCAAGATGGCATCAAAAAATCAAAATAGAGTAAGATCTTCAAAAAGTGAGAGAGGTTACTATAGGTCTCCACAACATGGTCCTATAGGAACTGAAATCACATCCATACCTCACACAAGCTCTGAGATATGCCCCATCAATAATCACTACTCTATGGCATTTAGTGACCCTTAGGGACATTTCAGTTTGGCATGCTAAAGGGTACATGACAAGGTTTGTGATACGGTTTACTTATCCACTCAAAGCTAATGAAGTAGATAGTTCAATCCCACGATGAAAGGTAAGAGAGATTTGGTAGTTGGCAATTTTGTACTAGCCAACACTACAAGTTTCAGCATCACTCGAGATGGCATCACAAAATTAAAATGGAGTATGATATCAAAAGAGTGAGAGAGGTTATTTTAGGTCTTTGCAACATGGCCCTATAGGAATTAGAATCACATCCATACCTCACAAGAGCTCCAAGATATGCCATGTCAAATATCGTAGCTCTATGGCATTTAGTGACCCTTAGGGACATTCTAGTTTGGTGTGCCTGAGAATGTTCAAGTGCTAAATGGGATAGGAAAAGGTTGGTGATAGGGTTTACTCAACTACCCAAAGCTAATAGAGCAGACAGTTTGATCTCACAATGAAAGGTGAGAGAGATTTGGCAGTTGGCAACTTTGTAGTGGCCAACACTACAAGTTTTAGCATCACCTGAGATGGCATTAGAAAATCAAAATGGAGTATGATCTGCAAAAAGTGAGAGAGGTTTTTGTAGGTCTCCGCAACATGATCCTATAGGAACTAGAATCACATCCATACCTCACACGAGCTCTGAGATATGCCCTGTCAAAGATCACATCCCTATGGCATTTAGTGACCCTTAGGGACATTTCAGTTTGGCATGTCCAAGAATGTTCAAGCATTGAATAGGATAGGAAAAGGTTGGAGATAGGATTTACCTGGCTACCCAGAGCTAAAAAAGTAGACAGTTCAATCCCATGACGAAAGGTGAGAGAGATTTGGCAGTAACCAACTTTGTACTGGCCAACACTACAAGTTTCAGCATCACCCGAGATGGCATCACAAAATCAAAATAGAATATGATATCCAAAAAGAGAGAGATATTATTGTAGGTCTCTACAACATGGTCCTATAGGAACTATAATTTCATCCATATCTTACATGAGCTCCAAGATATGCCCCGTCAAAGATCATTGCCTTATGACATTTAGTGACCCTTAGGGACGTTCTGGTTAGGTGTGCTCAAGAATTTTTGAGTGCTAAATAGGATGGGATGAGGTTGGGGATAGGGTTTACCTAGCCCCCTAGAGCTAACAGAGTAGACAATTTGATCTCACAAACCTTTTTTCACTAAGTTGCAAATTTGAGCAACTTTTACAACTTTCAACAATGCAACTTTGTACAAAAAATGTAATTTTTACATTTTTCACTTGATTAAAATTATAAAACTTGGAAAAGGTTTAGCAATAGTAAAATAACTTATTTTCAAATTCTCAACCCTTCACCAATTCTCAAACTCCTGCAAAGTTGTCATCCATTTTGCAATTTTGCTTTGACAACTTTTGCTTTTTTTTGCAATTTTTGACATCTTAACTCCTAGACACCTAATAATTAACCTAATGACCCTAAGGAACTTTATAACTTCCTAAGAAACATAAAAATATTTTTTTCCTTGAAAATCACCCATATTGCTCATTTTTATGCTTAAAAAGTGGCCTATAATATAACGCAGAGACTTGGTCCAAAATAACCATACCTCATTTTTTGATATGTTATAGAGGAGCGAAATGGGTATCCTAATATTCAATTTATTTTCTTGATGTTATGGGGAAAATGTGAAGAAAAATGCAAGAGGACAGCATTTTATGGAAGAGGACAACATTTTATGCATTTTTTTCTCTTTTTACATCATCACAAATGGAAGAAATGGGGAAGGAGCCTAATGTTTGAGTATAATAATCTATCTTTTTTTTGCTAGTATTTTTCATAAGTTTGAGTATAATAATATTTCCTTTGTTATGATTGAGTTCAATATATTAGTATTCTTGTTGATTAGTGTTGAAAATGATGTGGGATTTGAGTTAGTGATGATATGAAGGCTCTAAATGGTATTCATGCTTCTTCTTGTTGTTTGGTGTAGGGGCATGAAGTGGACACATGAAAGTACAACGTACACCAGGACCTATGATGTAGAGCCCTCCATTATCACCTTAAGTAGGCTAACTCAACTCGAGGATTCAACAAGAAACTTGGAATAAAATCAAGGAATCAGTCCTACTCAAAGGTCAAACATAGTTCTCTAACTTTGTAAATCACTTCTACAACCATACCAATCAAGTTCACCTTCCAACTTCCTTATTTATATTTATGTTTAATTTTTGTAACATGTATAAATGAGATAACATTTCTAAAATTGAGAGTATGTTAAGTATGCAAAGGATGTGCAAAGAAAATTATCCTTATTTAAGGTATTTCTACCTATTTCCCTATATACTAAATGCCCTATAGGTCTTAAGGACTCAAGGTTTATAGAAACACCAATGAGTGTCAAGCCTTTACAAATGGGTTGATATCAACTTGAAACTAGTCCTAACATTTTAAAACATTAGAAACTCCATCTAAGAAGTTTCCAATACCTATGCATGTTCTTCATATATTTTTGAAGTGAAGCCTGACTTCCAAAGTCTACTAATCAGTGCATACACATCATCTGCATGCATTCTGCACTTTTAGGAAAAATAAGTCAAATGCATACTCAATTTTAGTTTAAAACCAAAAACAATATTTTGGAGTTTACATACCAAAGGTTTTTCATTTGAACTCCTTGCACCTATATCTGATGATATCCCTATTTGGTCCTGATCTATTATAGTTTTCACTTCCTTAGCTCCCTTAGACTTTCTTCCACTTCCATTTTTAGGTGTGTTTGCAGATGCAACTTCTTTACTCTTTTTTCTTTGTCCTCCTTTAGTTACAAACCAATATTACAATCACATTAAATGTTGGAACAAAATCAAGAAATATAGTAAAAGTTATTAACATAAGAACCAATTTATGGAAGAATAAATGTATTGTCTGTATACTTTTAATTCTTGTCAAATCCATCAATAAACATTTTATATACTAAAATATCAAAAGTTCCATTTATTTTCAGTAGACCTAAATAGTCTTTTGGTTCTCTCAACTTATACATCAATTTATCAACATTATCCTTAGAGAGAACTATATCTGTAACTGCCACATTATCATCAGATTGAGACCTATTTTCCATCTTACTTTTTGATCATTGTGATCCTCTATCCTCTACAATCCTAGTCATAAGATGATTAACACACAATGATACTTGAACAAAAACCACTAATAAACATTGAGGATGTGAACTGATAATACCGTGTCGCAAATGATTTTGGCATCTCACCCTTTATCACTGGTGCTTTGACTTTATTAGCCCTCTTCTTTGGTGACTTGCAAATGAAGAATTAGCACAATAAAAAATCTAAGATAAGATTAATCCACTAAAATTAGAGAATGATAAAAATTAAATTTGGCTTTTCATTAAGAATTATCCATTTGTAAAAATCCTTACTTTTTGAGTTGTATGATAACCCTTGTTGGATGAGTATTGGAAACTTCTCCAATTGTATCCTTGCTTTCAGTAGTTTGAAGTTTCTAGTTACATGTACAAAATCATGACTTTACATCACAAAGAATTCACATTCTAACAATTTTCATGTTCTTTCATTACATTTTGATCTGAGAAAAAAATTCTAAACTTTCACTTATTCAAACGACTAATCTAAAATTGGATCCTATTAAAGAATCTAATATAAATTCAACTAATGTATCTAGATTCTAAACAAATCAAAACATAAAATTTGTGATTTAAACTTATCTCATCACTTACACATAACAAAATTACCCACCTTATCATGTGGATAGTCTTGGGGGAGAGGTTGTAACATTGTATTTGGATCTAATTGATCACTCTTTCTCTCTCTCTCCCTCTCTCCCTATTCAATCTAATGAGCCAATTGGATCTGCTCTACATTTTAATGTCTCAAGTATTGCCTTGTGGTCTAATTTGTGAACTTTCCAAAGAATCTTATTATGTGGTTATGCACCATATTTTATCAAGTGGAAATTTGATGTGACAATAAGGTTTGAATAATGAAAAATCTTCCTCTTTGTTTGCCAATCCTTCAATAACCACAAATTAGGGTTCTTCATAGAATATCATCTAAGCCATGTACCAGTTACAACCACTGCACCAACATGGTACTCTAAAACTTCACCATCTATAATTGAGTGATCCAATTTTTGTTTAGCTTGGACACAATGACACAAATAATAATACGTCTCTTCTTCATTGTCTTCATGTGCAATAACAACAAAAACATGTCTTATAGTGACAAATGTACAAAATGCCATCATTAATTTAGAAAATACTTAGGTAAAAGTTATAAAGTTACATATTGAAACTACAAAGATATATATATATATATATATATATATATAGGTTGCACTAGATTAGATAAGTGGTCAAATTCAATAGACTAATCCATCTCTACCATTTCCAGAGCTTGTGGGGATGATGGGTGTCAATTGGGTCCAAAATCCATATATCCCATTTGTCCACCCATTCAGTTGACTCACAATCATCCCAATTTTTCTCTCCACATGATGGAAAATAGCATGCCATTTTTCATGTATGGATACTCCATGAACCTACATTAGAGCTTCTAAAAGAGTGCAACTCATTAGATCCTATTAGTGTTCAACAATCTTGATATGGTGCAATGTTAGTAGTATCTATCAACCAAAAAAATCTATGAACCGTAGACGCACCTTCCTTACCTAGACCCATTGTAGCATTACACCGTTGGACAATGGATTTTCCATCTATCAATATTGCTCCATCTTTGTACTTTAGTTCTTCATGAACTAAGGCTCTTTCAATGCATGCGGTTACACCATCGTGCTCTCCCTTTCCATGACCAACCTTTGTGAAATTTCACATATATTGAATTCTACACAACCTGTGCATCTTGCTCAATGAATAGAACATCTATGTATTCTTGAATTGAGAGGCACAATTGTCTAACAAAATAATGTATTGACGATATGTTATGCCCTTGCTAGCCAAATCTCCATAAAATAGTTGAAATAAACTATGTATGAACTTTGTAGAATGTGATCGATCATCGCTAATATAAAAATAGTACTCTCTCAAAATCTTCCTATCATCCTCTGTACTTGTAGGTGAATGCATGAATTTTATGTGAACAAATATGGAAACCTATTGAGAAGTGTAATACTTTGCTTGCACCTCATTTTGTGGTTGTAGTGTGTAGTTCTTTGCAAAATCTACAACCAAAACAATGGTATCTAGTGGAAATGTATCCTTGCACAACTTGAATTGCAAATCTAGCCATCAAGCTTTATGTGTATGCCTTGCATACTCTTAAATAATATTTTTACGAAAAATCTTCATGAACTCATACACTAAAATCTTTTCAATGACTAAATCATATCTTTTACCTTGTTTCCTATCTTTTAGAGCATATGTCACTGTCTTAAATTTTTCATAATCTACTATTTCATTTCCAATTGCATGTGTATTATCCATATGTTGACAAGTTGATAAAAGTTGCAAAGAATCACAAAATAAGCATGTACCATCCAAGCATGATGTCTTGTAAAATTGTTGGCCATTCCCTATTTCACATAAAATTTTGGATATGAATTCCCTTGAAGATCTTGGCGGCTCATTCATGTCACAATCCTACAAAACAAACTCAGAATGAAAAAACACACATATATGCCTAAAAACATCAAAATGGTTAGAAAATTAAATATGTATCCTACAACAACAAGTTATGCATGTGTGATTTATCTTCACATAAAAATGTTTTCCCATCTCAAAATATCTTTGACTTATTCAAATTTGAGGATACATACCAATAAATTTTGCAAAAAATTGTGTCTGAGTTGAGTTCAAAAAATATTTCACATGTGGGTTGTGATTTTGGCTACCAATCCCCCTTCTTACAACATCTCTTTGATTAGGGGAAACATGTGTTATTTTTCCAAAAATCTTCGATCAATGATTTCAAAGCTTCACTAATTTCTTTATCCTTTCACGGTAGTCTACCACTAAATTTCCATAACTCATTTTTGGTTGGATCTTCCAATCTCTCACGCCTTAGCATGGCTCTCCTTAGAGTACCTTTACCAATTTTTAATGATTTTCTTGTCTTTCTCATGAGTTGAGATTTTGTCATTTGGCTACTTACTATTGTTGATGTAAGTACTCGTCTTGTGATATTACTATCTTTGGTGCATGATTTAGAACCCACTTTGTCACAAACACTCATTAGATTCTTTACAATACTTTTTTCATTTGAATTTTCTATCGTTCTTAGACCAAGAATCTTCATGATAGGCCTAAATTTAAAATTCCTCATCATTTCAACAAATAATTGGCATTGACCTATAATATTTAATTCTTCAAAAAATAATCTTCACATACGATTAACTTTTCTTTGACAAGTATGCTTGCTAATCTTGTCAAGCATTGATTTCAAAATGTTAGTATCAATATCAATCAAATATTTTGGTCTTCTAAAAGGAATTCTAGAAGGTGTTATAATCTCTTCCATTCCTTCAACATTTTGAATATCAACATAAGGTTGAGTGTATTGCATACCTTGAACCGAAGATGATGTGCTTTGGAAGTAAGATGCAAAAGATGGAATATCACCTACTTGATGTGTTGATGTTGTGTCTTCAATATGACATGATGGAGTGTGTACATTGTCAAATCTACAAATTACTGTCTCTTCAACATGAGAGGATGATATGGCTCCAACATTGGAAGATGGTGTAGCTTCACAATTCAATTGTCTTCTTGAGCGTAATAGTTTCATTCATTCTCTTTGTCTTTCCAATTCTTCTTCTTTGTTTATTTGTATCAGTATTTCTTGATCCTCTTCGAAAGTCAATTCTTCGTTATTTCTTTGTACATTTCTTTGTTCACATAGTATTTTTATTTTATCTGTTTTAATTTCCAAGTCTCTCTCGCTATCTTCATTTGTTTGAGTTTTTCATTTCTTTCTTGGAATGATGATGATTTCTACATGTCAAATTATTCAAACATATGAATTACTTACATTGTGTAGATTACAAATCATTCAAATACATATAAAAATTACAATTATTTGAATGAATACACAATATATATCAAACAACTTGTCAAATTTCTAACCATTTCAAAATAACATTTCATTCAAACATACAAATTTCAATGAATTCACTATATATTAAACAACATGTCAAATTATAATCAAATTTGTATCTATATATCAACAAACAATATTTAAAAAGGATTGCACTAACCATGTATATACAAAGAATACTCAAAAAGTCTTCAAATCGTGTATCTAATGATTGAATTTGGTGTTTGCTAGCTTCAAAAAGTCTTGAAATAGTGTTCATTATTTTCAAACTCATGTTTTTGGTCAAAACAAAAATGCACAACAAACAAAAAGTAGAGAATGGATGAAATGGGACCCAAACTTGTTTTTTGACTATTTTTTGGTGAGCTGACATAGTGTGTACGCACTATAAAGCACGTACGCGCTATGTCAAAACACATCTCCCTATCCCGCCATCCCCCATCCCCTACTCTCTCTCTCTCTCTCTCTCTCTCTCTCTATCTCTCTCTCTCTCTCTCCCTAATCTCTCTCTCCTCTCCCATCCCCTACTCTCTCTCTCACTCTCCCTCTCCTACTCCCTCTCCCATCGCCTACTCTCTCTCACTCTCCCTCTCCTACTCCCTCTCCCATTACCTACTCTCTCTATCCCATCCCCTACTCTCTCACTCTCTATCCTCTCCCATCCCCTATTCTCTTTCTTCATCCCCTACTCTCTCTATCTCACACACTCCCATCCCCCCTCTCTCTCTTGGGCTACTCTCTCTCTCATCCCCTACTCTCTCTCTCTTTCTCTCTCCCTACTCTCTCTCCCCTCTCCCATCCCCTACTCTCTCTCTTCTCCCATCCCTTACTCTCTCTCTTGCTCTCCCTCTCCCACTGCCTACTCTCTCTCTCTCTCCCTTTCCCACTGCATACTCTCTCGCCCTATGTCCTCTCCCATCCCCTACTCTATAGATCTCTCACACATACTCCCATCCCCCCTCTCTCTCTCCCTCTCCCACTCCCTCTCCCACTACCTACTATCTCTCTCTTACTCTCTCTCCCTCTCTACTCTCTCTCTCCCATCTGCTACTCTCACTCTCTCTCCCATCCCCCTACTCTCTCTCACACTCTCTCTCATCCCTTACTCTCACTCTCTCTCCCATCTCGTTCTCTCTCCCTGCCACCTCCTACTCTCTCTCACACTCTCTCCCATCCCCTACTCTCTCTTACACACACTCCCATCCCCCCTCTCTCTCCCTCTCCCACTCCCTCTCCCACCACCTAGTCTCTCTCTTCCATCTGCTACTCTCTCTCTCTCTCTATCTCTCTCTCTCTCTTGGGCTACTATCTCTCTCCCCTCTCCCATTCCCTAAACTCCCTCTTTTACAGATACACACTCCCATCCCTCCTCTTTCTCTTTCCTCTCCCATCCCCTACTTTGTAGATCTCTCACACACACTCCCATCCACCTTCTCTCTCACCCTCTCCCACTCCCTCTCCCACCACCTACTATCTCTCTCTCTCTCAAGTTCTCTCTCTACCTCTCTACTCTCTCTCCCATCCCCTACTCTTACTCTCTCTCTCTCTCATCCCCAACTCTCTCTCACACTCTGTCTCATCCCCTACTCTCTTTCACACTCTCTCCCATCCTTTCACTCTATCTCTACCATCCCATACTCTCTCTACCACCCCCTACTCTCTCTCATACTCTCACACTCTCTCCCATCCCCTACTCTCTCTCTTTCATGGACACACACACAATCTGCATCCCCCCTCTCTTCTTCTCTCCCATCCGCTACTCTCTAGATCTATCACACACACTCCCATCCCCCTCTCTCTCCCTCTCCCTACTTTCTCTCTCTCTCTCTCTCACTCTCTCCCATCCCCTACTCTCTCTCACACTCTCTCCCATCCTTTACTCTCACTCTCTCCCACTCCCACTACCTAGTCTCTATCCCCCATCCCCTACTCTCTCTCTCCCCTCTCCCATCCCCTACTCTCTCTCTTTCATAGATACAAACACTCTTATCCCCCCTCTCTCTTCTCTTCCATCCCCTACTCTCTAGATCTATCACACACACTCCCATCCCACCTATCTCTCTCCCTCTCCCACTACCTCTCCCATTGCCTACTATATCTCTCTCTCAAGTTCTCTCTCTCCCTCTATACTCTATCTCTCTCCCATCCCTTACTCTCACTCTCTCTCTTCCATCCCCTACTCTCTCTCACACTCTCTCCCATCCCCTCCTCTCACTCTCTCTCTCCCATCTTGTATGAGCTTTCTCTACCACCACCTACTCTCTCACACTCTCACACTCTCTCCCATCCCCTACTCTCTCTCTCTTACAAAAATTCCCATTCCCCCTCTCTCTCCCTCTCCCACTCCCTCTTCCACCACCTACTCTCTCTCCCCCATCCCCTACTCTTTTTCTGCCCTCTCCCATCCCCTACTCTCTCTCTTTCACTAACATACACACTCCCATCCCCCCCTCTCTCTCCTCTCCCATCCCCTTCTCTTTAGATTTTTCACACACACTCTCATCCCCCCTCTCTCTCTCTCTCCCACTCCATCTCACACCACCTACTATCTCTCTCTCTCAAGTACTCTTCTCCCATCTCCTACTCTCACTCTCTCTCTTCCAATCCCCTACTCTCTCTCACTCTCTCTCCCATCCCGTATGAGCTCTCTCTACCACCCCCTACTCTCTCTCACACTCTCTCCCATTCCCCCCCTTCTCTCTCTCCCACTCCCTCTCCCACCACCTACTATCTCCCATCCCCT
Source organism: Cupressus sempervirens (assembly GCA_028749045.1). Lineage (NCBI taxonomy): Eukaryota > Viridiplantae > Streptophyta > Pinopsida > Cupressales > Cupressaceae > Cupressus > Cupressus sempervirens. The sequence continues at coordinate 346,932,354 of CM053793.1, forward strand.
ACTCTGTCTCTCTTACACACACTCCCATTCCCCCTCTCTCTCTCCCTCCCACTCCCTCTCCCACCGCCTACTATCTCTCTCTCACTCTCCCCCTCTCTACTCTCTCTCACTCTCCCCCTCTCTACTCTCTCTCTCTCTCTCTCTCATCCCCTACTCTCGCTCTCTCTCTACCATTCCTACTCTCTCTCACACTCTCACACTCTCTCCCATCCCCTACTCTTTCTCTTACACACACTCCCATCCCCCCTCTCTCTCCCTCTCCCACACTCTCTCTCCCACTGCCTACTATCTTTCTCTCCTATCCCCTACTCTCTCTCTATATCTCTCTCTCCCCTCTCCCATTCCCTACTCTCTCTCTTTCACACATACACCCATCCCCCCTCTCTCCTCTCCCATCCCCTACACTATCTCTCACTCACTCTACCTCTCCCATTCCCTCTCCCACTGCCTACTCTCTCTCTCACTCTCACTCTAACTCTCTCTCTCTCTCTCACTCTCACTCTCTCCCTCTCCACTCTCTCTCTACCACCCCCTACTCTCTCTCACATTTCCACACTCTCTTACACACATTTCCATCCCCCCTCTCTCTCTCCCACTCCCTCTCCCATCACCTACTCTCTCTCTCTCGAGCTACTCTCTCTCCCCCCCCTTCTTCCATTCCCTACACTCTCTCTTTCACACACATGCACTCCCATCCTCCTCTCTCTTGCTCTCCCTCTCCCACTCTATCTCTCATCACCTACTCTCTCTCTACCCCATCCTCTACTCTTGATCTCTCTCTCCCATTCGATAATCTCTCTCTCCCCATCCCCTACTCTCAATCTCTCTCCCACCCTGTACTTTCCTTCTACCAACCCTACTCTCTTTGACACTTCCTCTCTCTCTTACACACATTCCCATTCTCCCCCTCTCTCTCCATCTCCCACTCCCTCTCCTACTGCCTACTCTCTCTCTCATCCCCTACACTATCTATTTTACACACACTCCCATTCCCCCTCTCTCTCCCTCCCTCCCACTCCCTCTCCCACCACCTACTATCTCTCTCTCACTCTCTCCCTCTCTACTCTCTCTCTCTCTCATCCCCTACTCTCACTCTCTCTTTGCCACCCCTACTCTCTCTCTCACTTTCTCACTCTCACACTCTCTCCCATCCCCTACTCTCTCTCTTACACACACTCCCATCCCCCCTCTCTCTCTCCCTCTTCCACTCCCTCTCCCACTGACTACTCTCTTTTTCTCATATCCCCTACTCTCTTTATCTCTTTCTCCCCTCTCTCGTTCCCTACTCTATCTCTTTCACACACACACACACCCATCCCCCCTCTCTCCTCTCCCATCTCCTACTATGTCTCTCACTCACTCTTCTTCTCCCACTCCCTCTCCCATCACCTACTCTCTCTCTCACTCTCACTCTCACTCTCACTCTCACTCTCACTCTCACTCTCTCCCTCTCTACTCTCTTTTCCACCTCTTACTCTCTCTCACATTTTCACACTCTCTCCTATCCCCTACTCTCTCTCTCTCTTACAAAAATTTTCATCTCCCCTCTCTCTCTCCCTCTCCCACTCCCTCTCCCACTGCCTACTCTCTCTCCCATCCCCTACTCTCTCTCAAGCTACTCTCTCTCTCTCCCCTCTCCCATTCCCTACTCTCTCTCTTTCACACTCATGCACTCCCATCCTCCTCTCTCTTGCTCTCCCTCTCCCACTCCATCTCCCACCTCCTACTCTCTCTCTCTCTCTCCCATCCCCTACTCTTAATCTCTCTCTCCCATCCTGTACTCTCACTCTCTACATCCCCTACTCCCAATCTCTCTCTCATCTTGTACTCTCTCTACCACCCCTCCTCTCTCTCACACTTCCTCTCTCTCCCATGCCCTACTCTCTCTTTCTTACACACATTCCCATTCCCCCCTCTCTCTCCCTCTCTCACTCCCTCTCCCACTGCCTACTCTCTCTCTCCCATCCCCTGCTCTCTCTCTCCCCTCACCCATCTCCTACTCTCTCTCTCTTTCACACATACCACACACTCCCATCCCCCCTCTCTCCCTCTCCTACTCCCTCTTCCACCACCTACTATCTCTCTCTCTCTCACTCTCTCCCTCATCCCCTGCTCTCTCTCTCTCCCCTCTCTCATCCCCTACTTTCTCTCTCTACAACCCCTACTCTCTCTCACACTCTCTTCCATGCCCTAATCTCTCTCTCTCACACACTCCCATCCTCCTCTCTCTCTCCCTCTCTCACTCCCTCTCCCACTACCTAATCTCTCTCTACCATCCCCTAGTCTCAATCTCTCTCTACAATCCTGTACTCTCTCTGCCACCCCTACTCACTCTCTCACAGTTTATCTCTCCCCCATCCCCTACTCTCAATCTATCTCCTCCATCCTGTACTCTCTCTTTGCAACCCCTACTCTCTCTCACACTTCCTCTCTCTCCCATCCCTTACTCTCTTTGCCACCTCTACTCTCTCTCACTTCCTCTCTCTCCCATCCCCTAATTTCTCTTGATCTCTCTCTCTCTCTCTCACATACATAGTCATCCCCCCTCTCTCTTGCTCTTTATTTGCATCTCTTCTTCCTTCTCTATGAACTATTTAGGTCTATATATTGCATGCCCACTATAGCACTCACATGCTATTGAGACCCAAATTCTAAAGCTTTAAATAGCATGTGCATGCTATAACTTGCACATGCTATAAGGTGTATGTGTTATTCAAAAATTTTCTTTAAAACCAAGCCTAAGGCTTGGTTTTTCCTTGGATATCCAACCTAGATATTTGGAGTTTATAAACAGGTCTGAGACATGCTTTTCTACAAACATACAAAAAATGATTGATTTTTCTTATGTGCTCTCTTTCAACATTCCTCATGGTTGGGCATCGATAAGATCAAGTTACATGACATTATAGGTCTCTGTGTTAGCTATATTACCATATAATTTATTTTTAATTTGAACTATTTCAAGCCTTTCACCTATAATTTCTTTTGAATGTATGTCTATTTTTTGTCATAAACCACCATGTACTAATTGGGCTGTAAATTTTAGCTCGTTCATCAAATTTTGTAACAACTTAATTTTTTAGAAACTAGACTCCATTCTACACACTTTGAAAAAAAAAGTTTTGATTTTAGATTAGTTTTCAATTATTTTTAGGGGGAGTACACAAAAATTTCACATTTTTGGGATGTGTCTAATTAAAAAATTCATTAAAAAAATACACATTATAAAATTACCCGAAAAAATTGGTATAAACTACATAGTGTTAAGTAACTTTTGACCAAAGCAATTAAACAATTTCAAAAAAAAAGGTTAAAATTTTAGGGGGGCCACACTTTGTACTGTGTTATGTTTTTTCAGAATAAATAGTACCACTTTCTGTGGCCCCCTTTTTTGAGGATCTAAAGCTAAATCATTTTGAAAAAAATTAGTAGTTTAGAAACTAGATTCAAAGGATTACAACTTTTGTTTTTGTCATAGCTTAAAATTTTGAGCGTAACTATCTTCAAATTCTTGTTGAAGTTCAGAAATTACTAATTTTAGGAAAAAGGTATCCAATTATACCCCCTTTCGGCACCACAACTTGGTGCACTTATCCATCTTGTTAGAGAGAGTAGGGGATGGAAGATGATAGAGAGAGAAAGAGAGAGTAGAGGATGGGAGAGGAGAGAGCGAACAAGAGAGAGTAGCCTAAGAGAGAGTAGCCCAGGATGGGAGAGATAGACAGTGAGAGAGGGAGAGAGAGAGAGAGTAGGCAGTGGGAGAGGGAGAGTGAGAGAGAGTAAGGGATGGGAGAGGAGAGAGAGAGTGAGAGAAAGAGTAGGGGATGGGGGATGGTGGGATAGGGAGAGATTATTTTTCATATAGTGTGTATGCGCTATAGTGCGTATGCACTATATTAAAACACCAAAAAATGGTCATAACGAAAGCTTGGGTTCTTACTGATCCATATTCTATTTTTTGTCTATTGTCTATTTTATTTTTTTGATAGAAAACATGATTTTCATGCTGTTGGAAGTTAGCAAACACTATATTCAATCACTGGATACACGGTTTCAAAATTTTTTGAACATTCTTTCATTCTATTTGAAGCTAGCAAACACCAAATTCAATCATTGGAAACATAATTGAAGGCTTTTTAAATATTATTTCTATACAAAAGGTTAATGCAATCCTTTTTAAATATTCTTTGTTATTATATAGAGACAAATTTGATTATAATTTGACATGTTGTTTAGTACATAGTGAATTCATTGAAATTTGTATGTTTGAATGAATTGTTATTTGGAAATGGTTAGAAATTTGACAAGTTCTTTAATATATATTGTGTATTCATTGAAATAATTGTAATTTGTGTATGTATTTGAATGATTTGTAATTTAAAAATTGTAAGTAATTCAAATTCTTGAATAATTTGATAGATATAAATCATCATCATGCCAAGGAAGAAACCAAAAACTCAAACAATAGAAGAAAGGGAGAGAGATTTGGAAATTAAAAGAGATAAAATGAAACTACTATGTGAACAAAGAAAATTGAAAATAAATAATGAAAAATTTTATTTTGAAGAGGAACAAGAACCACCGATACAAATAAATAAAAAGGAAGAATTGGAAAGACGAAGAGAACAAATGAGACTTATGCTCAAGAAGACAATTGAATTATGAAACTACACTATCTTCCAATATTGGAGTCATATCATCATCTCATGTTGAAGAGATGCTAATTTTTACATCTAATGATGTACACACTCCATCATGTCATGTTGAAGGCACCACATCAACATTTCAAGTAGGTGATATTCCATCTTTTGCATCTTATTGCCAAGGCACATCATCTTCGGTTCAAGGTATGCAAAGCACTCAACCTTATGTTGATGTTAAAAATGTTGAGGGAATGGAAGAGATTATAACACATTCTAGAATTAATTTTAGAAGACCAAAATATTTGATTGATATTGATACTAATATATTGATATCAATTCTTGACAAGACTAGCAAGCGTACTTGTCAAAGAAAAGTTAATCGTATGTGGAGATTATTCTTTGAAGAATTAAATATTACAGGTCAATGCCAATTATTTTTTTAAATGATGAGGAGTTTGAAATTTAGGACTATCATGAAGATTCTTAGGCTAAGAACAATGGATGATTCAAATGAAAAAAATATTGTAAAGAATCTAATGAGTGCTTATGACAAAGTGGGTTCTAAATCATGCATCAAAGATAGTAATATCACAAGATGAGTACTTACATCAAAAAATAGTAAGTTCCCAAATGAAGAAAGCTCAACTCATGAGAAAGACAAGAAAAAAATTGAAAATTGGTAGAGGTACTCTAAGGAGAGCAATGCTAAGGCATGATAGATTGGAAAATCCAACAAAAAATGAGTTATTGACATTTAGCGATAGACTAATTAGTGAAGCTTTGAAATCATTGATTGAAGATTTTTGGATTAATAACACATGTGTTACCCCTAATCAAAGAGATTTTTTAAGAAGGAGGATTGGTAGCTAAAATCGTAACCCACATGTGAAACATTTTTTGGACTCAACTCAGATACAATTTTTGACAAAATTTATTGGTATGTATCCTCAAATTTGAATAAGTCAAAGATTTTTTGAAATGGCTAAACCTTTTTATGTGAAGATAAATCACACACACACACAAATTGTTGTTGTAGGATATATATTGAATTTTCTAACCATTTTGATGTTTTTAGGCATATATGTGTGTTTTTACATTCTAAGTTTGTTTTGCAGGATTATGACATGAATGAGCCACCTAGATATTCAAGAAAATTCATATCAACATTTATGTGAAATAGGGATGGCCAACAATTTTACAAGACATCATTCTTGGATGGTACATGCTTATTTTGTGGTTCTTTGTAACTTTTATCAACTTGTGAACATATAGATAGTACACATGCAATTGAAAATGAAATAGTAGATTACAGAAAATATAAGATAGTGACATATGCTCTAAAAGATGGGAAATATGGTAAAAGATGTGATTTAGTCATTGAAAAGATTCTAGTGTATGAGTTCATGAAGATTTTTTGTGAAAATATTATTTACGAGTATGCAAGGCATACACATAGAGCTCGATGGTTGGATTTTCAATTCAAGTTGTGCAAGGATATATTTCCACTAGATACCATTGTTTCAGTTGTAGACTTTTCAGAGAACTACACACTACAACCACAAAATGAGGTACAAGAAAATTATTATACTTCTCAACAGGTTTCCATATTTGTTCACATAACATTCATGCATTCACCTACATGTACAAAGGATGATAGGAATATTTTGAGGGAGTACCATTTTTACATTAGTGATGATCAATCACATTCTAGAGAGTCTGTACATGGTTGTTTTTAACTATTTTATGGAGATTTGGCTAATAGGGGCATACCGTATTGTCAACACATTATTTGGTTTGACAATTGGGCATCTCAATTCAAGAATGCATGGATGTTCTATTGGTTGAGAAGGATGCACATGTTGTCTAGAATTTAATATATGTGAAATTTCACAGAGGCTGGTCATGGAAAGGGAGAGCATGATAGTGAAAGTGCATGTATCAAAAGAGCCTTAGCTTGTGAAGAACTAAAGTATAAAGATGGAGCAATATTGATAGATGAAAAATCCATCATCTAGTGGTGTAATGCTACAATCAGTTTAGATAAGGAAGGTGAGTCTATGGTTCGTAGATTTTTTGGTTGATAGATAATACTAACATTGCACCATATAAGGATTGTTGCACAGTAACAGGACCAAGTGAGTTGCACTCTTTTAGAAGCTCTAATGCAGGTTCATGGAGTATCTAGACACAAAGAATGGCATGCTATTGTCCATTATGTGCGAAGGAAAACTGGGATGAGTGTGAGTCAACTAAATGGGTGGACAAATGAGATACATGGGTTATGGACTGTAATGAACCATTTTTGGAACATTAGAATTCATAACCTTACATTATATAATTTTCTCCTTTTTCTCCTAGATTACGATTGGTTCCCTTTTATTTCCCTTTTTATTTCTCCTTCTTATCATATATCACTCCATATTATATTCCTCTATGTATATATAGTTTTCATTTCTAAGAGTCACATCTTTTTATAATATTAATTATATTATGTTAATAATAATAATGATATATTGTAACATTAATTATTATTAATATATTAGTAATTGTAATATTAATATAATTATTAATAATAATAATTATATTATAATATTATATATTAATAGTGTTTCTTTATTAAATCATATTTTAATCATTATAATATAATTATTTATTACATTAGATTATTATTTAATTAATTTCATAATTCCATATTGCTATTATAATGCAAGAATATTATTATATAATATTACATATAAAATATTATTACTTTAATATTTGTATTAATATCACTTTATGTATAATACTTATTTATTATTTAATTTATATATTAGAGTGGGGACATCACAGTCCTCCCCTCTCAAATTTGCTTGCCCTCAAGCAAAATCTTTCATACACAAACTTTTTGATAGACACAAAACACATTTGCATTCAAGGAAAAGAGTGATTTATGAAAAACACAAAGTAGACAAGATGTAGACATATGAAGGCACGGAGCAAACACAATGAAGACACATCATACATAACCTTGATTAGATCCTAAAATTAACAATGCGCAATGACTATACTTCTTCATTATGCTTATGAACCACGCAACCACAAAATAAGCATTAGTACATGCATATAAATCTATATAAACTTCAAAAAAATTGAATAATAATAAGTTAATCAAGCCAGTTCCATACTAAGTCCAAGAGCGGAACTTTGGCCCCCTTGGCTCCAGTGGCAGGTGTTAGGCATCCACATGAGGTGGTCTACTTAGTGGATTGCTTCTTTGGCTAGAAAGGTTCTTGTGAAAAGGAGCCATTACTATCTTTCCCTTAACTAGCACTATAATAGGGTGTCCTAACCACTCTCCCTTGATTGCAGACTCCATAGGAAAGTTGGTAGGGTGCCCTTACTAGCTTCCCCTTAACTAGTACTACAATAGGGTATCATAGGAGCTCTTTCTCGATTGTAGACTCCATAGGAAGGATAGATGCCCTTATAGTCTTTCCCTTAACTAGTACTACAATAAGGTGTCTTAACAGACCTCCCTTAATTGTAGACTCCATAGGAAAGTTATATACAGTAGGGTTTCTATATAGTCTTTCCCTTAACTAGTACTACAATAAGGCATCTTATAGACCTTCCTTGATTGTAGACTCCATAGGAAAGCTACTTGAAATCCTTAAATCATTTCTCAAATAATCAATTTTACACCTTTATGATTACATTAATTAAGAAAACTTATAATTTCATATTTTAACTATGGTTGAACTTCCTCGAAGCTCCATTGGCTTCCCTCTCTGTTCATTGACTGAATGTTATTGATGTTCCCTTGATCATATCTCATCTTCTTCTAAAGATAATAGTGAAAAAGGATCTTCAATGTTTGTCTCACCCACTTCAGTATTCTCTTAACTCACTAAGAGATCCCTTTATATTGGGATTCAAATCCAGTACAATGAATCATTTTGTAGACCATTCTGATGACAAACATTTTAATGAACATGAATTCCAACTCAACTTAGACATAAATTTAGGAAGTTTCCATCAACATGTTCTCCATCAATCCAAAGAAATTGCACATTTTCCATGGATGTAAAGGATTCTGCTTTAAATACTATAGTACTTATGTTGGCTCTGGATATAAAGATACTTTGAATGTTCATAGTTCCCTATTAATCACACTGTCAGCACTAAGAGTACCGATTCACAATGCTTGATAATTTTGAGTGTTTGACATGCCCATTTTCCACAATAATGCTTGTCTTCATTCCTACATGATAAATACTTCTCTCCTTGTGTTTTTTAAGGCAATAAGTTTTGGGAGTCCAATAGAATTGTTTCACTATCTTTTTATGCATCTTCTTCCTATATTTTTGGTTTTTCGCTTGTTCACAAAAACATTCCCTAGATAACTCTCTGGATGACAGAAGCCTATGACACACTGAAAATACTACACCACAAGTAGGTCTAAGGATGCAATAAATCTCTGCAAAAACTTTCTCAAGCTGCTGAAGGTATTGGACAGTAACGGTTCACAAATAGGATCAAAGCTACAATCATTGGCCTCTAGGGTTTGATCTTCATTTATATCCAGATTCATCACACCCATATTTTAATCACTCTAAATACAAGCCTTTTCACACACTCGCGAAGTGTTTATTGTGTTTTTTTGAATTATCTTTCCCGGCTAAGGCAACAAAATCCTCCAATTGAAAAGAGGGCTTCCATGGAGATTTAGATTTTATAACACTCCCACCATCATTCCGAGATGTGGATAATATGCTTGTAGAAGGAAAATTTATTGGCTTCTTCTTACAAAGCTTTTGCATTGCATGAATCTTGTTAATTACAACAAAAATTTGTTGGACTTCATCTTCATTCTCATCTTCAGTTGGACATTTCCTACACTTTTATCCAAACTCTTGTTCATTGCTTTCCATGATAATAAGTCTAAGTCTTTACTCGGATCTTCATACTTCAATTGAGGTGGGGGACTTTTCTCCTCTTTGCTATGAAACACATCATCTCCATGACCATGGAAGGAGCATCACATGTAATGAAACCGATACTTTCCATTAATGCAATTTATAACAAGATAATGTTTCCTTTCTTCTTTTCAAGCATATGAGATTCTAACTTCAATGGCTTGACCATGATACGAATCTAGTATGAAGTATGTGGACAAGTTGTCTCAGAGTCACCAATATCATAAATCTTGTTTACTACATGAGAGCATATGCGGATTACATGAATGAGGATTTATTTCAACCTTTGCATTGACATGAATACTAGATTATGAGTTTTATCCCTTTGTAAATGCTACTTTATGCTAGAGAGGGACAACATGGCGAGGGCCTTTAGATATGTGGCTTCAACATAGGAATCTCTCTATTTGGCTGCAATATCTAATGTGTTTTCTTTAGATTCAAACATCAAGTTTTAATGATATTGTAGATTAATGAAGTCTCTCCTTCATTCACATATTCCATCTTCAAACATTAACAATCCTCATTCTTCTATCTTCCCAAGGAATGTGAGACTTCATTAATTGATAGCCCTCCAACCATGTACATCAACATTGAGCAATATTTCAAATTGTGTATTCCACACTATCATTTTCTCTAGTTAATTGATGCTAGCAATCCTTTCTTCAACACTCTATTCATGTTTTAATTAAGACACTCTAAAATCAGTTTTTGCAACTCTTCTTGCCATGACGTAGTATTAAATATGAAGTGGGAGTCTCACAATAAATTATTTATAGGCTAGCAGGATGCTAGCTCTAATACCATTTGTAATGAACCATTTTTGGAACATTAGAATTCATAACCTTACTATGTATAATTTTCTCCTTTTTCTCCTTTTTCTCCTAGATTACGACTGGTTCACTTTTATTTCCCTTTTCATTTCTCCTTCTTATCATATATCACTCCATATTATATTCCTCTATGTATATATAGTTTTCATTTCTAAGAGTCACATCTTTTTATAATATTAATAATAATAATAATAATATATTGTAACATTAATTATTATTAATATATTAGTAATTGTAATATTAATATAATTATTATTATTTATTATTATATTGTAACATATATCATTTTATTAATATATCAACTATATAAATTATATTATTATATTATAATATTTTGTATTAATAGTGTTTCTATATTAAATCATATTTTAATCATTATAATATAATTATTTATTAGATTAGATTATTATTTAATTAATTTCATAATTCCATATTGCTATTATAATGCAAGGATATTATTATATAATATTACATATAAAATATTATTACTTTATTATTTTTATTAATATCACTTTATGTATAATACTTATTTATTATTTAATTTATATATTAGAGTGGGGACATCGCATGGACCCAATTGACACCTATCATCCCCCACAAGCATTGGAAATGGTAGAGATAGATTCACCCATTGACTTTGACCACTTGTTTGATCTAGTGCAACCAAGTAATATATATATGTATGTATGTATGCACACACACACACACACACACACAAATATCTTTGTAATTTTAATATATGTAACTTTATAACTTTACCCTAAGTATTTTTTGAATTAATCACCGTATTTTGTATATTTATCACTGTAGGCCATGTTTTTGCTATTATTGCACCTGAAAACAATGAAGAAGGGACAAATTTTTATTTCTATCATTGTGTCCAAGCTAAACAAAAATTGGATCACTCAGTTATAGATGGCGAAGGTTTAGAGTACCATATCAGTGTGGTGGATGTATATATGTACACACACACACACACACACACACACACACACACACACACACACACACACACACACACACACACACACACACAAATATCTTTGTAATTTTAATATATGTAACTTTATAACTTTACCCTAAGTATTTTTTGAATTAATCACCGCATTTTGTATATTTATCACTGTAGGCCATGTTTTTGCTATTATTGCACCTGAAAACAATGAAGAAGGGACAAATTGTTATTTCTATCATTGTGTCCAAGCTAAACAAAAAATGGATCACTCAGTTATAGATGGTGAAGGTTTAGAGTACCATATTAGTGTGGTGGTTGTAACCGACACATGGCTTAGACGATATTCTATGAAGAATCCTAACTTGTGGTTATTTGAGGATTGGCAAAAAAAAGGAAGATTCTTCATTATTCGAACCTTGTTGTTGCATAAAATGTCCACTTCCTAAAATATGGTGGAAAACCACATAATAAGACTCTTTGGAAAGTTCTCGAGTCAAACCATGAGGCAATACTTCAGACACTAAAATGTAGAGTAAATCCAATTGGTTCATTAGATTGAATAGGGACGGAGAGAGAGAGATCTAAGCCAAAGAGACACAACCCTCCAATAGGTAATAAATAGTCATTCTAAGAATCTGAAGCAAGTGCATCCAATAAAGAAAAGGAACATCATTGAAGGATCTATATGCATATATGAACATTAACCAATAAAAAATATAAAGGAATAACAATATTGAGTATTGTATACAACAAAGATTTTTCCAAACTAAAGGCAATAAGTCATTCATAATAGTTAGAAAATTAAGAACCATATATATATATATATATATATATATATATATATATATATATATATATATATATATATATATATATATATATATATATATATATATATATATATATATATATATATATATATATATATATATATATATATATATATGAACTAGATTATTCTTACATATATATGTAGTATTATTAACCAAATCAGAAATAGCAAAATGATATTGCACATAATCTCCATAACAATAGCTCATGGAAGCTTTGCAATTTTAATAGTTATATTCTTTAGTCCCAAAAAGGAACATCATAGATATTGCTCACTAATCCTATACAATAGAAAATGTTTACAAAAGATGACACGTACATGTATGAGGACATCATATATTACAAAATTCCCACACCAAAGCAGCTAGCTAGCCAGTCAAAAAATAGTAACTGAATGCAAGTGGGATCATAAAGATACCTTAATAAACTAGTATCCCCTTTAATCAAGCAATATCTTGGTCATCTACTTGATTGGAACATGTTTGGGAACTGACAATCTCCATTTAAACTCAAGTCTCCATTTAAAGGTGGCAATGAGCTTTTTGTTATTTTGTTAAGATCATTAATATATTTTGATGAATGCACAAGGAGTTCATTGATTGGTTAGAAGCTTAAGGATAGGTGTTTGGTTTTATTTTAAGCACATTTGTTCTTTAGGAGGACCTACAATGGTCATTGGCAATATATGAGCAAAAGTTGCTAGCAACTTTTTAAAAGTTACTTAGCAACTTTTTTTTTTTTTTTTTTTTTTCCAACTTTACTAAGAGGCTTTAAAAAAGCCCTAACCAAAAAAAAATACCAATGGAAAATATATAAAAGTGATGAGAAACCGTAAACCAAGAGTTGATGAAAGTCATTGTACAACTAATGTTTAGGACATCAGACTGTATGTAGCAATCTTTGAGGAACAATCACTTTCATGACTGATTTCTTGTGAATAGAGTGGAGTTTTGTGTAACTTTTAAATTAATTATTATTTAAGAGTTTATTAGGATTTATTTGTGTACATTAGTTAGATTCTTATAGTTTTGGTAGTGTTTTATAAAATTCTTTTCAAACTGTACATTGTGTTGCCAATTTTGGCATACCATGTAAATTAGGGGTTGTATCTTTGGTTTCTACAATGGGAAAACCATTGAACCTTGAAATATTGAATTGAAAACCCCATTTTGTTTGTAAAAAATTGCAAGGCTCTTGGATGCAAGTGTGGCATTTTTTTTGAGCTTGCCCTAGGTGAATACAACAGTATATGGCTAGGAGTGGACAACAACAAATTGGCTCTAGAATGTAGAGGAGTGGGTTTTAAGCTAAGACCTTTGGAGGATTCAAGAGGAGTATTAGAAGGTGTTATTTTTTGAAGGAGAATTTTTTATGAGCTTGGGAAGGTGTTTAGAAAATGAGGATAACAAGGAACTCTCAAAACCCTCAAAAACCCTTAATTTTAGCATAATTGTTGTACAGTTTTTTAGTGGCTCAAGACCCCAAAAATAATTTAGGGTTGGTCATTAGAAAAAAAATTTCTTATTAAAATTTTTTATGAAACCTTAAGGAAAATTTGGTAAAAGCCGTAGAAATCTGCAAGGAGGCCTAATTGGGGCTCCTCTAGTAGCCCTATTTATGAAGGAACTATTCAATCAGGTATCAACCCAACTTTACTTTCACTTTGATCATGATAAATAGGTTGTAAAATCTCTATAAAACTACTCAAAATATCTATTAGAGCTTTTTTTGGTGAAAAACCATAAATGACCCTGATAATCCTGTAGAGAGTTGGTTGCTAGAGAGCAAACTTGCAATGCTAAGGCGTTTGAATTCTTGACTTGGTAGGTAGGTTTGGGTAGGTTGGGGGATCATTGAGTGTGAAGGAATCCTAAAGACCATTAGAGGTGTCAAAAGAACACTTAGATCCAATTGAGGATCAGGAGCATAGACTAGCTAGTCTATCCTAAGCTTCCCCATCACATGCCCAGCTTGAGTATCCTAGCTTCCCAAGTCCTGTAAATGCAGGGCCATTGATGAATAGGAATTTCTAATTAAAAAATATATGGTGCTAGAATGAAGTGTGTGACCAAATTATTTTCCTCCTAATGAGCCAATTTGAGGCTTCACTTCACATTGCTCCATGGATAATCCTATAGCACTTTTTACTTCTCCATTTGAAATTTTTGTGTCGGTGTACATTTGCACTCTTTCCCAATAGTTTTAGGTTTTGTCTCTTCATCCTAAGTAATTGGCATACCTTGGATGGAACCAAGATAACCATTTTCTTTTGAAATGTGCTTTTCTCTTAGATTAAACTCTCTATTAAGTAGGTTTTCTATATCTTCCTCTATTTATTTAATACTTGTAGCTGCAATTCCTCTATATATATTCCTCTATACACTAGATTTCACTTATAGGACTTGGAAATGGTTTCAAACTATTAAAAAATAACTAAAAATATCTAATCCTAGGTTATCTTGAACAAAAACTCAAAATGACCCAATTTTGCCTAATTAGAAACTTGCTCATATCTTGCACAAAGAGGCCTAGGCATATATATATTGCTCATATCTCCCTCACCATGCATCATGGGATCAAACTATATATTCTATTAGCTATGGGTGGCTAAGCAAACCCTATCCCAAATCTTCTCCCATCTCATTGAGCGCTTGAATGTTTTTGGGCATGTCGAACCAAATTGTCCCTAAGAATCACTAAATGTCATAGGGAAATGATCTTTGACAAGGCATATCTTAGAGTTTGTGAAAGGTATGGATACGATTTTAGGTGCTATAGGACCATGTTGTAGAGACCTATAATAACCTCTCTCACTTTTTAGAGATCTTATTCCGTTTGGGTTTTGCGACCCCATCTCGAGTGATGCTAAAACTTGTAGTATTGGCCAATACAAAGTCACCAACTACCAAATCTCCCTCACCATTCATCATGGGATTGAACTATCTATTCAATTAGCTTTAGGTGGGCAAGTAAACCCTATTTTCAAGCTCGTTCTATCCCATTGAGCACTTGAACATTCTTAGGCATGCCAAACTGAATAGTCCCTAAGAGTCACTCAATGCCATAGGGCAATGATCATTGATGAGGCATATCTCAGAGCTCATGCAAGGTATGGATGCAATTCCAAGTGCTACAATAAACTCTCTTGCACTTTGGAAATCTTATTCCATTTTGATTTTGCGACCCCATCTTGGGTGATGCTGAAACTTGTAGTGTTGGCCACTATAAAGTTGCCAATTACCGAATCTCCCTCACCGTTCATCATGGGATCAAACTATCTATTCTGTTAACTCCAAGTGGCCAGGTAAACCCTAGCCTCAAGCTCCTCCTATCCTATTGAGTGCTCAAACATTCTTGGAAATGCCTAACCAAATTGTCCCTAAGAGTCACTAAATGCCATAGGGAAATGATCTTTGATGGTGCATATCTTGGATCTCATGCAAAGTATGAATGTGGTTCTAGATGTTATAGGACCATGTTATGGAGGCCCTAGATAACCTCTCTCACTTTTTGGAGATCTTATTTTGTTTATATTTTGTGACCCCATCTTGGGTGATGTTGAAACTTGTAGTGTTGGCTAGTATAAATTTGCAAACTGGTGAATCTCCCCCACCATTCATTGTGGGATGAAACTATCTACTCCATTAGCTCTAGGTGGTTGGTTAAACCCTAGCCCTAAGCCCTTTCTATCCTATTCAGTTCTCAAACATTCTTGGGCATGCCGAATTGAATCATTCCTAAGAGTCACTAAATGCTATAGGGCAACAATCTTTGAGAGGGCATATCTCGAAGCTCGTACTAGGTATGAATGTAATTCTAGGTGCTATAGGACCGTGTTACAGATACGTACAATAACCTCACTCTCTTTTTAGAGATCTTATTTTATTTTGATTTTGCAACCCCACCTTAGGTGATGCTAAAACTTGTAGTGTTGGCTAGTACAAAGTTGTCAACTGTCAAATATCCCTCACCATTTATCGTGGGATTGAACTATCTATTCCATTAGATTCAGGTGTCTAGGTAAACCCTTGTCCCAAGCTCCTCTCATCCTGTTGACCGCTCAAACTTTCTTGGGCATGTCAAACCAAATCGTCCCTAAGAGTTACTAAAGGACATAGGGCAACGATGTTTGACAGGGCATATCTCAGAGCTAGTGCAAGGTATGGATGTTATTCTAGGTGCTATAAGAACATGTTATAGAGACCTACAATAACCTCTCTCTCTCTCTTCGGAGATCTTATTCTATCTTGATTTTGTGACCCCATCTTAGGTGATGCTGAAACTTATAGTGTTGGCTAGTACAAAGTTACCAATTATCAAATCTCCCTCACCATTCATCGTGGGATCTGACTATCTATTCTATTAGCTTTGAGTGGCTAGGTAAACTCTAGACCCAAGCTCCTCCTATTCCATTGAGTGCTCAAACACTCTCATGCATGCCAAACCGAATCATCCCTAAAAGTCACTAAATGCCATAGGGAAACATTCTTTGACGGGGCATATCTCAGAG
This sequence comes from Cupressus sempervirens, assembly GCA_028749045.1. Classification (NCBI taxonomy): domain Eukaryota; kingdom Viridiplantae; phylum Streptophyta; class Pinopsida; order Cupressales; family Cupressaceae; genus Cupressus; species Cupressus sempervirens. The sequence continues at coordinate 346,949,081 of CM053793.1, forward strand.
CTCATGTGAGGTATGGATGCAATTATAGGTGCTATAAGACCGTATTATGGAGACCTATAATAACCTCTCTCACTTTTTGGAGATCTTATTCTATTTTGGTTTTGTGACCCCATCTCGGGTGATGCTAAATCTTGTAGTGTTGGCTAGTACAAAGTTGCCAACTTTCAAATCTCCCTCACTCTTCATTGTGGAATCAAACTATCTGTTCTGTTAGCTCAAGGTGGCTGGGTAAAACCTAGCCCCAAGCTCCTCCTATCACATAGAGTGCTCAAATGTTCTCGGGCATGCTGAACCAAATCATCCCTAAGAGTCACTAAATGCCATAGGACATCGATCTTTAATAGGGCATATCTTGGAGCTCGTACAAGGTATGGATTCAATTTTAGGTGCTATAGGACCATGTTGCAAAGACCTACAATAACCTCTTTGACTTTCTAGAGATCTTATTCTATTTTGATTTTGTGACCCTATCTCGGGTGATGCTAGAACTTGTAGTGTTGGCCAGTACAAAGTTGTCAATTGTCAAATCTCCCTCACCATTTGTCGTGGGATCAAACTATCTATTTTGTTAGCACTAAGTGGATAGGTAAACCATAGCCCAAGCTCCTCACATCCTATTGAGCGATCAAATGTTCTTGGGAACACCAAACCCAATTATCCTTAAGAGTCACTAAATGCCATAGTGTAGTGATCTTTGACGGGGCATATGTCAAAGCTTGTGCAAGGTATGAATGCTATTCTACATGCTATAGGACTATATTGTGAAGACCTACAATAACCTCTCTCACTTTTTAGAGATCTTACTTCATTCCTATTTTGTGACCCAATCTTGGGTGATGTTGAAACTTGTAGTGTTAGCTAGTACAAAGTTACTAACCGTTGAATCTCCCTCACCATTTATCGTGGGATCAAATTATCTATTCCATTAGCTCAAGGTGGCTAGGTAAACCTTAGCCCTAAGCTCCTCCCATCCCATTGAGTTCTTGAACATTCTGAGGTATGCCAAACCAAATTGTCCCTAAGAGTCACTAAATGCCATAGGGAAACAATCTTTGATGGGGCATATCTCAAACCTCATGTAAGGTATGAATGTAATTCTAGGTACTATAGGATGTGTTATGGAGACCTACAATAACCTCTCTCACTTTTTGAAGATCTTATTCTATTTTGATTTTGTGACCCCATTTTGGGTGATGTTGAAACTTGTAGTGTTAGCTAGTACAAAGTTGTCAACTATCAAATCTCCCTTACCATTCGTTGTGGGATCAAACTGTCTATTCCTTTAGCTCTAGGTGGTCAAGTAAACCCTAGTCCCAAGATCCTCCCATTCCATTGAGAACTCTAACATTCTTGGGCATGCCAAACCAAATCGTCCTTAAGAGTCACTAAATGCCATAGGCAACGATCTTTGACGAGGCATACCTCAGAGCTCATGTGAGGTATGAATGCAATTCTAGGTGCTATGGGACTGTTTTATGGAGACCTACAATAATCTCTCTCATTTTTTGGAGATCTTATTTGATTTTGATTTTGTGACCCCATCTCGGTTGATGCTGAAACTTGTAGTGTGGGCTAGTACAAAGTTTCCAACTATCAAATCTCCCTCATTGTTCATCGTGGGATTGAATAGTCTATTATGTTAGCTTTGGGTGGTCAGATAAACCCTAGCCCAAAGATCCTCCTATCTTGTTAAGTGCTCCAATGTTCTCGAGCATGCCAAATCAAATCATACCTAAAATTCACTAAATGCCATAGGGCAACGATCTTTGACAGGGCATATCTCGAAGCTCGTGCAAGGTATGAATGTGATTCCATGTGCTATAAGACTATGTTATGGAGACCAACAATAATCTCTCTCTCTTTTTGGAGATCTTATTACATTTTGATTTTGCAACCCCATCACTAGTGATCCTAAAACTTGTAGTATTGGCGTGTACAAAGTTGTCAACTATCAAATCTTCCTCATCTTTCATTATGGGATTGAACTATCTATTTCATTAGCTCTAAGTGGCTAGTTAAATCCTAGCCCCAATATCTTCCCATCCCTTTGAGCACTCAAACATTCTCGAGCATGTCAAATCAAATCGTCAATAAGAGTCACTAAATGCCATAAGGCAGCGATCTTTGACGGGGCATATCTCAAAGCTCATACAAGGTATGGATGCAATTCTAGGTGATATAGGACCATGTTAAAGAGACCTACAATAACCTTCCTCACTTTTTGGAGATCTTATACCATTTTAATTTTATGATCCTATCTCGAGTGATGCTAAAACTTGTAGTATTGGCTATTACAAAGTTGCCAACTGCTGAATCTCCCTCATTGTTCATCGTGGGATCAAGCTATCTATTTTGTTAACTCTGAGTGGCTAAGTAAACTCTAGCCCCAAGCTCCTCCCATCCTATTGAGCACTCAAACATTCGTAGCCACGCTGAACCAAATTGTCCCTAAGAGTCACTAAATGCCATAGGTCAGTGATCTTTGATGAGGCATATCTCAAAGCTTGTGTGAGGTATGGATGCAATTCTAGGTGTTGTATGACCATGTTATGGAGACCTACAATAAACTCTCTCACTTTTTAGAGATCTTATTCCATTTTGATTTTGTGACCCCATCTCAAGTGATGCTGAAACTTGTAGTGTTGGCTAGTATAAAGTTGCCAACTCTAGAATATCTCTCACCTTTCATCATGGGATCAAATTATCTATTTCATTAGCTCTGAGTGGCTAGGTAAACACTATCCCCAAGATCCTCCCATCCTCTTGTGCACTCGAATGTTCTCGGGCACCCTGAACCAAATCATCCCTACGAGTCACTAAATGTCATAGGGCAACAATCTTCAACGGTGGCAACTGGATATGTCATCTCATCTAATGATGGAGACTCATGATAGAAGGTAAATGGGTGATCATACACCTCATTTTAAATATATTTTTTTATGTTAATGAACAAATCCTTTTTTGTAAGGTCAAGGAACTTGAGGTCACTTATAAACCCAAGTTGTCTTAGTCTTAATGATTTTTCTTTTTTTGTTGTTTTTGTTAATAAGTTGACACAATAAGTGCTTTGAGAGTCATTACACATTATATAGGTCCTATGTGTTACTAAAAAATACTTGGTTAAGTTCTAGGAAGAGTTAGTGCAAAAATTACATTTTGTAATAAACATTGTTGATAACGTTTTGACAATTTTAGCAATTTTTTGAAAAATGTTCAAATTAACCTTGTAGCCAATCAAACCAACTGGTAATCAGTTAGAATGGATGTCAAATGATGAAAATAGCCTCTATGAATTTAGAGGAGGCATAAGGTGTTGGTGATTATTAAGTTTTTTTTATATGGCAAGGAATCACTACTGATGTTAAACTTGTATATATGATCATTGAGTTATTGTCAAATATCATTACTTCCTATTTGGAGCAACAAACTTGTACTTTGTTAGAATGAAACACCACTTTAACTGCATGTTATCACTTAATGGAGTTAGCGGAAGATGTTAAGGATCTTCTTGGTTGTCTTAATAGCCATTTCATGGGTGTGAAACATAGTCACTTCCCTCTGTGAAGAGTTGTCCAAAAATCAGCAAATTACATGTTGTTGCAAAGAAAATACAGTCATAGGATGTTGGAAGATTGTTTTCACTCATAGGATGTTGAAAAATCTCTTGGAAGGATGGAACAGATGATAGACTGATGTTTTTGAGATAGTTATTAGGTATTCCTTGAAGGGTCTAAGGTGTTAGTTTGAAGCAAGAAATTGATTATGATCTATTTCTCAAATTTTCTCATTTTTCCCTTATTGTTTCCCAAACCTTGAATAGGGAAAGTGATCAAGTAGTTTTTTGAAGTTGGATAGAAGTCTTTTCAATTTTGTAACCAAGTCGGAAAGAGTCTTTGAAGACACTTAGGAAGGTGGGAAACATAGTTTGCCTTAAAAGTGTTATTGTTGGGGAATCCACTGGCTTTTGGTGTGAGCACTCTATATCATTTTGGATACAAATTACATTAAAATGAAATACATGTTCAATGTACTTAAAAAATAAACAAGAAAAACAAGATATATATTATGATAACTATTAATGTCATACATGAAAAAACATATAATATATTATGATAACCAATAATAACATATATGAACGAACATATAATATATTATGATAACCAATAATGTCATACATGAACGAACATATGATAGATTATGATAACCAATAATGTCATACATGAACAAACATATAATATATTATGATAACCAATAATGTCATACATGAACAAACATATAATATATTATGATAACCAATAATGTCATACATGAACAAATATATCATATATTAATCAATAATGACATAAGTCTAATAATATCATGCATCAAATATATGTCATACATCAAATATAAAATGTCATATATACATCAGATGTATATCGAATATGTCCCCTAACATAAAATCCAACATATATGTCCACTAATGCCTATACATGTGTGTCTATCAACTATATCTTCTCCTTCCCATGAGGGGAAGGAAACAAATCCCTAAAGGTCTTTAGTCATTGTGTGGTGGGACATAATGGAGATGATAGGGTCTTCCTCAAATGCTCACTTGTCCTCTTGTTTAGGCTCTTCTCCAACTCAAGCTGATACAAATAAACAAAATATGAATCAATAATTATTATACATTGAAATCAAATATATATACACACAAAATTAATAATTTTCTTACCGCCATCAAATAGTCACTTTGTACATCCACCTCAAAGGCTCATGGACAATTGAGTTTAATAAGGCCCTACAAACATTCAATCAATATAATCACTTATAAATAGCATTTGAAATTTCAATACTAACTATAATAAACAACAACTAAAACTAAGAAAATTATTTCATACCTTGGTCAATGGCTCGAAACTAGCCATTGTTGTAGCAACTCCATGATCGATGGACTGGCAAAGATGAGGAGTCTCAGATGTCAACAGTTGCATGTCATATAATATAATTTACATGTAACATGAAACAAATGTACCTCTACGAAACTCATATCATGCCTAGGCTCAGAATCCCTTGTGAATGTCGATGGCCCAATAGAGAACTGATGCACATGCATAATTCTTTTTTGTCAATCCTTCATATGATTACTTAATAAATATATGTATTGATTTGAATGATTAAATTGATACACACCTCTCGACTCATTGATGAGACAAAAAATGGGGTCAAGGAATCTGTACTAGGGCCAACAACACTCTTACCTTGAATTTTGAATAATTTCAATGCATGCTAATTAATTAGTCATTCACTATACATATGAAATGTGATCAAATTAGTTTATTATAATTGTAATTTACCTGTGTTTCAATGCCAAATGTCTCACTCAAGAACTCATCACTGACTAGCCCATCATCCATATTGTCTCTAGCATGACTGCCAAATGTACATAAGGATCCACATGATGTGCACATGTGACCGTGATGCACAATGGATTCCTCCTCAACTAATGGACTGGTGCAATGAATGAGGGTCTATGTCAAAGCATTGATAGTCCCTATAGTGTTGGTCTCTACATGTTCCTTCACAATTGAAAGAATAATCACATGCTCACCCTATGGCTTGAAAATAGGTGCCCTAACTACATTAGGGTCATGATGTGCCCCTGCCCTCTCAAATGATGACCCCTCACCTCTACCTTGAGATTCTAATATATCAAAATAATTGGAGATCTCCCCAAGGACAAATTCACAATACAATTTCTTTAAGAAATACATTGGAACCTCATGATTATTGCAAGGAGGGGCATCAAAGGCCATCCACCATCTATCTCAAAATTTATTTCTAATACCATCATGTATGCACCAATGGATGGGGAACCTTTTAGTTGTATGTTTAACAGTGTCTTGTTCTCCAAGCTTTCTAAAAAATGCACAAATGCTACCTTTTGCTATTTCCTTTTTCTTAACATCTTGATATGATAATTTGTTTGCATAATATCTTCTTCGTTCATCCCTCTTAACATGCCAAATATCCAACTGACCGCTAATAGAAGCTACATGGATCATAATGGACTCAAGGGAGGATGTCAATTTTGCTCTCATCGGGTTGGTTTGTCCACAAGCTTTCAACTTATCAATGAGTGCTTCTAATTCATTTTTCCACTATATTTCATTCATTAAATTGTCTTAGGTGCTAGGAGGAGGTCTTCCGATCAATGGAGGTTGTAGAATTTCTTGCTCTTCTTGTGGAGGATTTTGATTTGGATCTTATGGAGGGTTTTAATTCTATTTTTTTCAATCTAGCTGGGAATTTAGTGGTTCATTATTCACATTTCCTGATAAGAAACTAATTGCAATCTAAACAAATAAATAAATTTGAAGCAAAACTGAAAAAACCTACAAAACAATGTAAAAACTTACAAAACAATGCAAAAACATATAAAAGAATGCAAAACCAAGAGTAGAAAACATACTACGTGATCTTGATCTTGATCTTCAATGATGAGGAGGCAATTATAGGAGGCACGTGACAAAATTATTCAATATTTCAAATCCACGTGTATGTTGTTAAGGAGAAACAATGTAAAAACCAAAAACAATAAAATGGGTCGCAGGTTTGCAACCCATATATAAAAATTTTGAGTTTTCCAAAGCGTGTATTCGCTATAGTGCACATGCACTTTAGCTTGGGCTCCATAAGCCTTAGGCTTCTGGAGCCCAAGCCGAAGTTCGTGCATGTTATAACATGTGCGTGCTTTGGCAAATTAAAAAAAAAACTTTTATGTGTCATGTTTTTGGCACCACAACTTGGTGCACTTACCCAGATAAACCTCCACATTTGGGCTTAATAAACAATTTTTCTTCTATAAAAGATATGTGGTGATTCACAAATTGCTTAGTTTGAATATAAAATTTAGTAATTTATACATTTAAGGATAAAATTATAAGAGATTATTTGAAGCATTTGGATAGTATTATTTGACATCAATATTGTATAATTATTATTTTTGAATATTTTGAATTATTATTGTATGTTTCTTTATTATTGTCAATCTTTTAAAAATTTAATTTATAGAAATTTTATAAAGAAAAATTCTTTATTTTCACCAAATATGTTTATTAGCATCACATCTTAAATCGGACATAAAGATGAACTTGGTGAGTGTGTGCAGTTAAGTTGATTGAGGGATGGGCCACATTTTGGTAGCTCTATATCTATTTAGTTGTGATCTCGATGACCCTTCCCAATTTTAGTTTTAGATATAAATCAATTAACTAGAAGCCTAATTTGTTTATTTAATATGTGTATATTATCTTTTAGAGTCGTTCATTGGATAAATATACAAGGAAAGACACTCTAAACTTTCCTTAATGTGTATATTATAGTTTAGAGTGCTAATTCTATAGCTTTTTTTTTTCTATTAAGTTGATTTTTTTATTCACATTAGAAGCTTTGATTCTTGTTACTTAATCTCATTATTTCTTGATTAGCAAGGATTCTTCTAAATAGAAAAGATTCTAAATAGTCTATAGAGTTCCTCTAAGTAAACAACACTAAGTAGAGGTGTAAGAAAATAACTCTTGATTCTCAATCATAATCTCATGAACTCTTTGAGAAACTATCTATAGATAAGTAGGAGATATTTTCCACAAAACTTCAAATTATGATATTTCTATTAGGATTCAACTATGTAGTTTTGTGAGGCAAACTCATTTACCCATATTTCATAAGTAGTGGTTCATGTAACCCATTTCTCATGAGAATGAATGAAACATTGAATAGGGATTGGATCTAGATGATGCTCGCAAAGGTGAAGCATTGGGACTTTCTGGGAGGTCACCCATCTCAGTACTACTCTAGCTTGAGCATGTTTAACTATGAAGTTTCCTCTTTGTTTATACCAACTCTACTTGCAACACCATTTTCAGAACCTTTACCAAATATTGTGCCTTATGAACCATTCACTAGAAAACCCCTTAAGTTTATCAACTATACATACTCAAACTTTACCAAATTACAAACTTCACCAAATTACAAACCATAACCTTCACAATATAGACATTCTTCAAACTATTGATATCAATAAAGAAAACAAAAACAAAAACCACAAACCAAAACTTTTAAAACGAGTTCTCTAGCTTAATACTCTTGATTACATCAACTAAACTATTCAATAGATATTAATGCTTAAGAGGTCCCTTTGATAATAAAACAAACTAGACACAAATAACTAAATAGATATTAATGCTTAAAAGGCCCCACTATAATAGAAACAAACTAGAATAAAATTATACGTTCTATTCAATACAAACTCGCCAACTTAAATTAGTCAATACGTAAAAACAGTCTTTTTCAATGATCTAAAGAACAACAAAAACAAACATACGCTTACTGTTCTTGCCATATAAAATATTATACTTTAAAATGAGTTGACTAATGTTAAGGTTCAAGTAGAAACAAGCACCATCAGGATGGCCGAGAGGTCTAAGGCGCCAGACTCAAGTTCTGGTCCTCTAACGAGGGCGTGGGTTCAAATCCCACTTCTGACATTATAAGTTGTAACTTTTACACATCTATATTAGAAATATAAAGTCTCTTTCATGTTCATGTTTTGAGCTTGGTTATTCTATTTTCACAAAGAAGATCTGGATGAGAATGGATGAGTAAATATTTGTGAAGATTTAACAAATTGCTGAAATAACGTATCTTGAATCTCTATTGACTATTCACTGTTACAGAGTTTTATATAACATTTATCTGCACTCCACAAAGAGCTATATACAATCTTTAAATTGATAGAACAAAATAGAAACACTCATATTATAAGCGTTACGGCCAGGCTGGAAAAGTAAAATCAAAATTTCATATTTGTTTTATTTTTAAATTCAAATTTTATGGTTTTCAAATTGAGTTTTCGTATTTCGAACTATGAACAAGCACAGTTCAAATTACAGTAGAGTTTTAAATCTAAACACTTCAAATTCAAATTCCTTCAATAAGAACCATTGTAACAAAAATATAACCTTTTGGAGGGTAAACCTATTCGAGTATAGAGGAGAGAAATTTATACACAATTAGTTGCAGGCATTGAACTAATTAGTCATCTTCTAAGGCATCATTAATTAAGTATTTAATATTTAATTAATCTATTTTCATCCCCTAGTTAATTAGTTAATTTAATTAACTATAGTCCAATTGATAAAATTAAAAGATCACCCAAAATCAATTCATCAATTAAATCCCTATTCCTCTATTAAATTGAATAAATCCTCAAATCTATTCAATTTAATTCTATATCCCCATTTTATTAAATAAATCATTTAATAAAATATCTAAACTCTTAAGAGCCTCCCTAAACCCTATCCTAACTCCTAATCCAACCCATTCACACATACTAACTTCATTTAGCCACCTAACTAACCCATCCCATCAAATCTAAGCCACTTACCCCCTAATCCCCCTCTAATCCAAGCCTAATCCTTTCCTAAACATGTGCACAATTATAAACATGGGTTAAGACTTGCTAACCCAAGCCAAATTCAACAATCTCATTCTCCCCTCACCCTCCAACATTTATGACCAAGCCAAAGTCAACAATCTCATCCTCCTCCCAACCATCTCTATTTGACCCAACCATCTCTATTTATGGTTCAACCATCCCTCTTTATGACTCAACCTCCCTCATTACTCCTTTGACCAACCCTTATCCTATCCTCTCACATCCAATTATCCTGTGACATGTGTCACTTCCTAATTGGCTTCAAATAAGCACAATCCATGTGCTCCCCTTTGAGTGCATCCTAGCCCTCCCTCACCATCTTGCCATCCTTGCATCTTGACCGTCCATCCCTCTACCCCTTGGCCTATAAATAGAAGCCTCTCCCTTCACAAACATCATCCACTTCCATGCTAATGTTATGATGCTATTTTGAGAGCTTAAGGACTATCAAAATCCATCATAATGGCGAAATCCATCCACAAATCCACTTTGATCCATAGTTTTCATTGAAGCTTGAGCACATATCTACATCAAAGGACGCGTCTACAAAATCAAGGAGGCTTTTGGAGTGATCTTGCTCTTAGTTTGCACTCTGTTACACCTTTTTTTGTCTAATCTTATATGTGAATATAGTTTTAGTTTGTGAATGTTTTCCTTATTGTTAATGTTCTTTGCATACTAAATCTTGTTCTACAGATGTTAGTAGCATGCTATTGTAAATTTTCTTCCAATTTTAACTACTTTGTTTGCTTAAAGAAATGAACTTAGTAACTTAAAAGGCCTGGCTAGTTATCTATGAGGCAATTGGGTTAGATTGTGTGGGGGTTGGACCTGTCCATTCCACCAAGTAAACAATAGCCATACATGGATCATTAGTAATCAAAACAAAGAAATCCCTTGTGTTAAATGGTGATTTAATGATGTCTCCTCCATCAAATGCATCCATTACTAACTCAAAAGCCTGTAACAAATGTCTTCATAAGGAAATCACATTTAGTTAGAACACTTTTAGGAGCTATTAAGAGTTGTTAAGAACAAATGAGATATAGTTCATTATTTTGAGTGAATGCCATCATGAAATTCGAGAACACATCGTTCCATATACCGCCTTCCCTGTTGTAACTTATAATGCCTTTTGCTTAGAGGCTCAATTTAAAACCTATGCAATGGTAAATATATTCAAATATGGACATATCATCATGGAATTTTGGTTCCTTAATGGTCATCAAATGCATACCCCACCATTGTTAATCAATATTCCAGGGAAAATGCAATTTCAAGAAAAATGTTACTTATAGTACTGAAATCTATAAAGGTAGAATCTATAAAATTGAACTACAAATGTCTTTATAAGGAAATCACATTTAGTTAGAAAAATTTTAGGACCTATTAAGAGTTGATAAGAACAAAAGAGCTACAGTTCATTATTTTGAGTGAATACCATCATGAAATTTGAGAACACATTGTTCCATATACCGCCTTCCCTATTGTAACTTATAACACCTTCTACTTAGAGGCTCAATTTAAAACCTATGCAATGGTAAACATATTTAGATATGGACATATCATCATGGAATTTTGGTTCTTTAATGGTCATCAAATGCATACCCCACTATTGTTAATCAATATTCTAGGGTGAATCCAAATTCAAGAAAAATGTTACTTATAGTACTGAACTCTATAAAGGTAGAATCTATAAAATTGAAGGCCCACAAGTTATGTGGTGCTAGATGATGTGTCAAGAGATTTGAGATCACTGAAACGAATTCCAATAGGCTTGAACTTAAGTATAATAAATCATGTCTCTATAAAAATGTGTTAATCATTAGCGAAATGGGGTGATGGGGCACATCCCAATCTATAGACACACTTACCCTATTGTTAATCTTATCAAGCTAGATTAGTTTTGTAGATAGGAATAATCTCTATAAAATGCCAAGTCTAATTATTGACTATTGGGGGTATTCTTTATATAAGGTCACTATTAGAAATATTAGACTAATGAAAAATTAAAATGATTAGTTTAAATAATCACACTAAATTAGGAAATTATGAACCTTTATATAAGATGATGTATTCATTTTCTTATTTTTCTCTAATAGAATTGATATTAGGAATATATGGATACTTTTATCAATCAATTCTTATTGTTTATAGGTGTTAGTCTAAAAGATAGTTGTGATCAAAGATTCCCTCATAATTGGGAGTATGTAATTATTCAATATTGGATTTGCGAACTATTTATTTAGTTTTGGTGAGGTCTCTAGTGGTCCTAAGTAGGGATAAGGAATGGTTTGGAATAAGAGCAATTTAATTTTATGAAGTCTTAGATGATGCCTAAAGAGATTAGGAAAAAAAACACGCTTTTCAAGGAAAATCTTATTAACTATTAATATTTGAAGAGTTAGAGAAAGGATCACATGTTTTTGGGAAGTATGGAAAGTATTAATATATCGATAAAGAATAAGAGGATATTTTTGTTTCCTTAATCTTTTTTCCATACTGTACATGCCATATATTGAATACAAATGTTATCATTAGTCAAGAAGAGTGAATATTTTATCATGACTATGTTTCCCATATTTAGAGTTTCTTGAAGTAAATGGCATATCAAACTATATGAATAAATAAAGGAAGTGTTATGAAACTGACATATTTGATAATTAAGTAGATGTTTATATTCCTTTATATGTATAGAATGCAAATGAGAATCATGATGTGCTATGTGTTAAAGGAGAGTCCTGGTGTAATGTTTCTATATGTGTGGAAGGAAATTATATTTTACAAGGTATGATGTTAAAGATGATAGGCTAATAAAGTTTTATAGTGATTTCATGATGATTTTACATGGCATGTTAAGGATGCCACATTATGGATTGCTTATGATTCTTATTTTGCATGTTTCACATGCACATATGATGGTTATGATGTGAATTGGAAATAAGGATAAATTCTTTTAATTATGAGAAGATGCATAATGACCTAATTATGTGGTTTTGTGAGTGTCGGTGTAGTATATTAGTTTTAGAATATGATTTCTTGTTACTACAAAACTCCATTACATTCCTCTTAGTTTTTCTTGTTTAGTCTTCCTCGATGTTCGGTTGAGTATCTTTCATGTCAGGAAAGATTTTGGGGAAGCTTAACAGCTTCGTGGTAGGGTGGTAAAACACTCCTACAATATTTTTTCTCTTGTGTTCTTAGATAGGTTCTAGAGCTCATTTTAATTTGGTCGTCATGGTTAGACCATCTAGTATTTGGTATCTGGTATATGTATTCTTTAAGATTTAATGTTAATTAAATATTTATGTTGACTAGTCAATATTCTAATATGCTTGAATCTCTTTGACCTTCTACATTTTATGGAGATTATTGACATGGCATTGGTTTTTGTAGAGGCAGTCCTTGTATATGGTATCAGAGCTCTTAGTTTCACACTTGGGCCTTGAGCTCAATAAGCTAGTCACACAATTGTAAGTCAGCTAGTTTACTTTATGTTGTATGAGTTGATGACATGGGTTGCATATTGTGTCTCTTCAAGTTATGATTACTTTTGACATAGAAGGATATGATGCTCCTTATGCATGTCATGATTTAGAGTTGAAATGACATTCCTCTAAATATTGTCAAAATGGAAAGTTTATGGAATAATTGGTAATTATCCTATCTCATATGGTTATGATTATATTTTGATTTAGATAATGTGTTGGTGTAATAGGCATATTTTTGTATTATACTTTAAGTATTTATTTCTTGCAAATATGATGTAAGAAGAGTGTAAAATTTGGTTAACTTGTTGAGATAGTCATATAATGGTTGACTTTTGCACTAGGCTATGAGTGCCTACCAAATGAAGATTTTCATTGTGAGAGCAATTAAAATGTCTTTTTATTGTGTAAATGACATGTGATGTGCATGTGGTGCAAGAATTTTTTTTAAAAAAATTATGCCAGATTCATGTGGTTCATTAAGCAACCTAGTATGATAAGTAGGAAGAACATGGATATTATTTACAAAAGTATTGCATGTTCCATTATGCATTTAGAAATGTGTGATTATCAAGATGAACTGCATGTTATCCATGTGAAGTTTGGTTATGTTCTTAGTGGTCCTTGGACGCAAGGTATCATTAAACATCTACTCCTTCTTGATGACCAGTGAGACTCATTGTGCTTTATGCGAATTGGGTTTTCATTTGATTATGTTCAGTTTTCATGAACTTTGATGTGATGAGGGGCTAGCGTGAATTTTTTTCTTGTGACCACCTAGCCACCAATTTCTTATTTGATATATCTTCTGTGACTCTTGCTCACTTTTATTTTATTGGTTTTGTGCCTCCTTATTAGACTTTGACTTGAGAATTATGAATCTTGTTTTCAAGATTTCTTTGATCTTGAGGTGGATAGGGTGTGTGTGTATTTTTGATGATGCTAGTCCTGTGATTGTAAAGTGATGTCATCTATCATGTTTAATTTGGAACATTGATAGGATGTTGAAAGGAGTAGATTGTGAAGAATATGTCATTCTTTCTTTTTCATTTATTCTTTTTAAAAAAAAAAAAAAATTGGAAAGCTTACCTCCCAGTGTAGGTGTCAAATGTGAACAAATAAGGAGGGGTAGAAGTGATGCTTTCATTTTCTACTCTACCTGCCAATGTAATACTGACAATACAAAATGCTTTGGCCAAAGATATGTTGCCCTTGTTTCATCTCCTTGCCACATCCATGATTATGGCTATATGGGCATATGTGGGGTTAGACATATGTGTGAGGTAATATGTTTCATGGCTACACTAGATACCTCCTATCTTTGGTATTGTATGGGCATTCCATAGTTGGGAATTCTACGTATTAGGTCAAATTCCAAGAAAGTACCTTTTGTATTACTAGGGCATTTTTGGGTTGGGTAATTCTATGAATTAGGTAGGATCCTAAGAAAATGCTTATTGGTAATATTTGAGCATTATAGGGTTGGGTATTTTGTGAGTTAGGTAGGATCCCAAGGAAGTGTAAGGCTTCATGCTCAAAATTGCAAAAATTGCCCATTCTTGCAAAAGTTTTCATTGACAACTTTTTGACAAATTTCTTGCAAAATGAGAAACTTTTTAGTTAGAGCTTTTCAAATATCTAAAATAGCTTGGAGTGCTCTTAGGGAGCCTTTATAACTTCATTCCAACCTTTTCATTTGGTTGGAGAAAGTAGATTTGATAGTTTACAGACTAAGCAAATAATAGTTTTTGTGTTTTTGGTGTTACTGGCATATAAATGCATTAGTTTTGCATATTTTTGTGTTGAAATAGTAAGGTTAGACTGTTTCAAGGTTCTGTATAGTTCAATTTAGTCAATTTTTTAAGTTTTGAGTGTTTAGAATAATTATTTTGTTTTACACCAGTCTACTGTCCTAAGACACATTGTTTGGATAAATGGGGTCATAGGGCCATTTCCCATTGTAGGTATAGTACAGTCTCTTGGGAATTGGAACTTGACTCCATGTAAAATATTTATAGGAGAGATGGGGCCCTAGAAAGTGGAAGAGCCTACTATTGAAGTGATGTCCTAGGCAAGTCAAAGTAATTTGGTTAGGGATCACTGTCCATTGAAATGCTATTAGGAGTGACTGAATGTATGGAAACTTCAACCTAAGCATGGAGGGTGTTGAAGGAGTGAGTAATGAAGCCCCAAACCAAATGGGAGTCTATGGGAAGATTTTCATGGTGAGTAATGACTTCTTATGTGTAAGCAACCAATAAAACCCTTGAAACCCTTGAATTTAGGCTAAATTTGTGCTTGTATAGTATGGACAGTGTAGAATTCCTAGACCCCCAAAATCTCTAAGAACTCTGAAAATAGTATCTAGAATGGTTTTTTTTTTGGCCATTGTTAAGGAGTTTTTCAAGATATCTTGGTTTTTGTGCATTTGGAGGGCTAATCCTTGTAGCCTTTTCCAAGCATTTGAGTACAATTGCACTTATGGATTGCAACTCGATTAGGGTTTTGACATTGTTTTGGGTGAGGAATCTTGGAAAGAGACCTAAGGTATATCTAGGTTTCCATTTTATCATATGAAAGATCCAATGAGCATTGGGTCTATGTGTGTTGAAGGAAGTTCGTGAGTAAGGTTGTACTATCTAGTTGATGTGAACCAATTGAAGAAGTACTTGATCTATTGGATATAATCCTCAGAGGCATAGGATGTGTAGAAACTATATTTGGTCAAGTGAAAGACCTAAGAAAACCCTAGAGAGCCTAGGGTAGGAGAGCAAGATTGGTAGTCACATCACTTTATCATCCCTTTTTCTAAGACCCATCTTATAGTTAGAGACCACATGTGCATATTTTCTACATCTTTGGCATATAAGTTTGCATTCTCATAATTGGTAGCTTGTCTCCAAGTTCCCCATTTTGATTTTAGAACAATACAACTTGGGCACATATTATTAATTGCAACATTCACACAAAGTCTAGCAAATCCTAACCGTGGTCTATTTTGGGTAGTAGTATCCACCTTAATGAAGTGACCAAATGAATCCTCGATCCATTAGAAGACCTTATCTTCCCAGAATTCTAATAGAATGCTTGGGAGGTGGACCCAAACTAGGGCCATTCTCTACAATTCAACACTAGGATTGGAGCTAGACTTCCATTTAGCCACAACTAGATTGTGTTTCCCCAATCTCCAGGAATGCACCAATAATTGGTTTCTATCCTCTTCATTTGTGAATCTAAAAAGGAACAATGCCCCCACTATGGTTGCACTGATCCTCTTAACTTGCACTTATTAGGGACCCATTTCCTAACCATCTCTATGGTAGGTCTATAACCTAGAAATCTTCCCACAAGACTAAATGAAGTGAAAAGCATCTGGACACATTTTCCACATCCACATTTGGAAATGAAATCTTTGGCCCAAAGTCCCCATGCAAGATAGTGGAAGTAACCTCAGGAGTGGGTCCAAAAAAATTTCCCAACAACATGCTTAGTTTAGGGTTCTTTGTGCCTAGTTTTATCCCAAGAACCCTGGGCCAAAAAGATTGCAAAAATGCCAGATCATTTAGTGTGTCTAATGAAGTAAGAGAGATAAACTCCCCTCCACCAGAGGTACGCCTAACATCCATGCAAGACCCTTTCAACATAACCAAGCATAAGTTTGGGCAAACCACTTGGGTGGGGGGTGTCAGTTTATCTCACGTAAAAATCACCATTAAACACCATAAGAAGTAGAGTAGAGTTGTAGACCTATACTTCAATGTTTTTTGACTTTGTTGATAATTAAAAATGTTACTCAATAAAAAAATATCAAAAAACACATCTTAATGTTTATTAATTACAATAATCAAAATTAATATGTGACACTTTAGATGTAGATAAATGTTAGAAAATGTTTAGTAGTAATTTATTATTAGTCGATTAAATTAATGGTAAGATTATGTTTATGTTTCTTTTTTCTTTTTTTCCTTATGTGATATTTTTCTTCAAAATTATTTTGTTCAATGATCAAATGATTTTTTTCATAATAAAAATAGAATTATTAATAATTGTTCTCTAATAAAATATTAAATTACTATAATAATCAAGGGGTTATAGTTCAATTAGTTGAAACAATTAAACTTCTAGACTTGTGATTTTCCTTAAGTTTGACATGTGGATGATGGATTCCCAACAATACTCATACACATTTGCTTCTAGTCAAGAGATTCTCTTGAGTATAGTTTTTACAAATGAATGACTTTAAAGAAATTTAAATTTATTTTAATATAAAATATAGACTTGCTATAATTACCAAGTGGTTATAGTTCAATTGGTTGAAAGACTTTAAGATGATGATGATATGTGATAAGTTTGAAACTTCTAGATGTGCTTGTCATTTAGGTGTGAAATTTCTATGATGACTTTGATGAACAAAACACTTACACATGTCTACATAGTCAAGAAATGTTCTTAGATCATATTTGACATATGAATTACTTTATAAATATGATAAACAAGACCACATTACTAAACAATTCAAATACAATTACAATTCAAAATTTTACTACTTATTATCATAATCTATTATATAAATATAAATATGTCAACATCTATATAATAATTGTGAGAAATAAATCACAACTTTAAAAACTGCACAACCCTAAAATTTCACTTAGCACAAACTATTTTCAAGTGCCAATTTTTCTCAGCACATGAAGGTGTCGAGTGGCAATTTTCTCTGCATGTGAAGGTGTCGAGCGATAGGTTGCTCAGCACGTGAAGGTGCCAAGTGACAGGCAGTAGGTGTTGAGTTAGCTCGGTACAAGAAGATCTCGACACTCAAAGGCAATGCTCGACAGTCACTAGAAAGTGATAATCAATAGAAGAGGATGTCGAGTGTTCTATTTCATATACTTAATATTTTTACCACTTAGGACAGAGAGCCAAGCTAAAGTATTCAACAATAAAATTCTCAGAAAAAATAATGAATAGATGAAGAGCAATGGATTCAAGTATGCTTGCTTGCTTTCTATTCAACTTTGATTATAAATATTAAAAAATCTCGAAGCATTCGGCTTCAACCAGAAAACCCTAAAATAACCCTAAATTGGTAAAACTTCAAACTTCAATGAACTTTAAACTTGCAGCTCTAATGGCTGCATACAATGGTGCCTAGAGCAATCACTGCTTCAATAGGACAATCCAACAATAATGAACTTATAGAATGAATAGAGGAAACTTGTGCAACTAGACGACACAAACTTCCTTCTATCTCTGCAATGACCAATCTACTGATCAACTTCTTTCTTCATTTTCTGCTCTACAACTCTCTACTAAACTTCTAATCTGCTGAATCACTTGAATGAATCTAAAACATTCCTTTTGTCATACTTTTCTCCCTCTTTCTTGATTTCAAAAACTCACTCACTGCAGTTATTATTTCTATTTTTTTTTGGAGTTCATCAGATGGTAGGTGGGCATTTGGCTCTAGGGACAAATTGCCATTACATTCCCCCTTTGTCTCGAGCTAAACAAAAAACAAAGATCACTGTTGATCCACATCAACTACACCAAGACACTCTCTTAGGTGTACAAAAGTTTCAATGCCTAATGGCTTTGTCAAAATGTTTGCTAGCTGCTGCTCAGACTTACAAAATTCTATTTTGATATCCCCATTCTCCACCAACTCTCTAATGAAGTGATATCTGATCTCAATATGTTTGCTTCTCCCATGGAAGACTAGATTCTTGGACAATGCAATTGATGAGATGTTGTCACAATAAATTGTGGTTCCATCCTCTTGCCTTTCATTCAAATCTGTCAAGATCCTCCTTAGCCAAATTGCTTGACATGCTGCTACATTTGTTGCTATGTATTCAGCCTCTACTATAGATTGAGCAACAATAGGTTGCTTCTTGGATGCCCATGAAATTGCACCTGATCCCATATGAAATACATATCTGGAAGTTCTCTTCCTATCATCTATACTTCTAGCCCAATCACTATTAGTATAACCTATCAACTTAAATTCATTTGCTACAGTATACAACATTCCAAATCCCTTGGTACCTTTCACATACCTTAGGATCCTCTTTTCCACTTGCCAATGGGAATCCTTTGGTGTTGCCATAAATTTGGAAATCAAACTTACTGCATGCATCAAGTCTGGCGAAGTTGCAGTCAAGTACATTAAACTTTCAACCATACTCTTGTATAGTGTTGGATCCACTCTCTTGCTAGAGTCTTCCTTGCTCAACTTCAGACCTACTACTATTGGTGTGGGGTTTGGCTTACTATTCTGCATTTTGAATCCCTCCAAGATCTAGCTTACATATTTTTCTTGAGAGATAAAGATGCCATCATGCATTTGTTTTACTTATATGCCTAGAAAGTATTTCAAGAGACCTAGGTCTGTCATTTCAAACTCATTTTTCATGACCTCTTTGAACTCACCAATTAGAACCTTGTTATTACCAGTAAAAATGAAATCATCTACATACAAAACAACAACCAACACATTTCCATTTTTTGCCTTGATGTAGAGAGTAGGCTCACCATTGCTTTCGCTAAAGCCATTACTCATCAAATATGAGTCAATCCTATTCAAGGAGCTTTCTTGAGCCCATAAAGAGCTCTCTTCAATCTATATACTTTATTCCCTTCACCTGCTACTTCATAACCAAGTGGTTGCTCCACATATACTTCTTCCTTCAATACACCATTTAGGAAGGCAGACTTCACATCCATTTGATATACCTTCCATTTGTACTGAGATGCAATTTCTATGACAACACACACAGTTCTCATTCTTGCAATTGGGGCATATGTCTCATCATAATCTTTGCCATATTGCTATTTGTAGCCCTTGGCTACCAGCCTTGCCTTATTCCTATCAATTTTTCCTTCAGCATTACATTTGGTTTTATAGACCCATTTCACTCCAATTATTTGCTTCTTGGGAGGCAATTCAGTTAGCTCCCATGTCTCATTTCTTTCTATAGCATCTATCTCCTCATCCATGGCCTTACACCATTTCTTCTCCTTAATAGCTTCTTCAAAATATATTAGATCTCTATGAGAAAATAATGCAAAATTAACACGCTCATCATAATCTTCATAAATTTCATCTCGGTATATCTCCCTAAGACTCTTGGTCTTTCTTGGTAATAGGGAGGAGAGTATGGGATCATAATCTTCACTGTTGTAGCTTTGTTGACTAGCTCAATCTTCAATGTTACTCAGCACTGACACTTAGTCATGCCTAGAGGAGCTCAGCAATGACTAAGGCTGCTTGCCTTTTCTTTTATCTGCTCCTTCTTGTTGTTCATCAGCATCCTCTTCACTCATAATTGGTACTTTACTTGAGGTGTTGGGTGACTCATCAGTTTGTCCATACCAAGACTGATTTTCAAGAAATTCCACATCTCTTGAGAGAATCATCTTGTTGTTCAATGGGTCATACAATCTATATGCCTTTGATTTTGAGTTGTACCCTATGAAGATTCACTTCACACCTTTTTCATCCAATTTTTGCCTTTTCTCTTTAGGTACATGTGCATATGCAACACATCCAAACACCCTTAGGTGTTTAACTGTCCATCTTCCTCGTGACCATGCTTCCATTGGAATTCTCTCACGAACTGCCTTTGTAGAACACCTATTAATTAGGTAAACTTTTGTTGCCACAGCCTCTCCCCAAAATTTAGTTGGAAGACCTTTCTCTTTCATCATGTTCCTTGCCATTTCAACAATGGTCATATTCTTTCTTTCAGCTACTCCATTTTGCTAAGGTGTATAGCTGGTTGTGAGTTCTTTCTTTATACCATGTTTCCTACAAAATTTTACAAAAGAATTGGAGGTATACTCCCCTCCTCTATCTGATCTTAGGACCTTGATGTAGTGTCCACTTTCTCTTTTAGCCTGGGCTTTGAACTCAACAAACTTATCAAATGCTTTAGATTTAGATTTCAAAAAATAAACCCATGTCCTATGACTGAAATCATCAATAAATGTCATGAAGTAAGTACTCCCCCCAATGGAAGTAACTTGCATAGGACTGACTAGGTCAGTATGCACTAACTCTAATGGATATCTAGCCCTCCTAGAATTTCCAAAATTAAAGGGAAGCCTATGTTGCTTACCCAAAATACAAGCCTCACACTTGTCACATGAATTTCCTATAGGTGGAAAACCTTCTACCATTTTTTTATTTGACAAAAAAATTAAATCGGCGTAGCCTAGATGACCATACCTAAGGTGCAATAGTCATGAGGGGTCTTCAATCACAATCCTTAGAGTTGATTGTGTGGGAGGTGCAGGACCAACTTGAGATGAGAAACATGTCTCTATCCTCAAGGGAAACATTCTGTTCTTTTTCATTTGAACTGTTGACAGTAAGTTCTTGCTCCCATCTTTTTCATGTATGACACACATGTCATTCTCCATCAGCACTTTGTATCTATTTTGAATGAGCTGACCAAAGCTCATCAAATATTGCCTCATACCAGGGGAAAAATACACATTTTGTATTTCCTTCTTCTCACCTTTCTTGGTGTAGACCATAATAGATCCTTTGCCCACAACTGGTAGGGTTCCATTGTTACCCATTTTAATCTAAGATTTAAAACTCTTGTTAATGAATGAAAAAAAGGTTTCATTACCACTTATGTGGTTGCTACATCCACTATTGAGGTACCAAACCTAAGGGCTTCCTTCTTCACCAACATTACACATGATGAAGGCAGTGGCATTGTTTCCACTTCACATGTTCGCATTAGCCACATTTGCTTGTCTTGACTAATCATTTTTCTTTTTCTGGCATTCATTTGCATAACGCCCATATTTATGATAGTAATAGAATTCTACATTACTCCTATTTGAGTTGTAATTTTTCTTACCTCCTCTTGAATTATTTTGTGAGCTACTTGCTCCATCTGCTCTTCCTGAGCTTTCTGTTGCAATATTTCTTTGTCCTCCATTACCTTGGCCTCTGCCTCTAGAGTTTCTACCTAAACCATTTCTTCCTCTCCCCCTTCCTCTTGGATTTGAATAAACCTTGAATGCTTGCTCTTGGGAAGAAGAAGATGCAGATCTGTTGATCCTATGTTCATGGGTTTGAAGAGTACCCATCAGCTCATCCATTGTCAAAACAGTGAGGTCTTTTCCCTCTTCTATGGTCATGAACAAATTGTCATATTTATGAGGTAAAATCCTCAATATCTTTTCCACTATCCTTTTCTCTCGATAGTCTTCTCAATTTGATTTCAATTGATTAATCACATTGGAGGTCCTTGAACTGAAATATGCAACTGATTCATTTTTTGTCATCTGAAGGTTCTCAAACTCCCTCCTTATATTCTGTAGCTTTACTGTGCAAACTTTATTAGACCCCTTGAAGTTTATCTCAAGGATATCCCATGCTTCCTTTGCATAATTTGCTGCTGCAATCTTGGGAAATACTGTCTCTGTCATTGCTGCTTCAATAAGACTTAATGCCTTAGCATCTTTCCTCCTTGACTCTTTCAAATGAGTCTTTTGTGCATTTGTGAGGGCAACATACTGAGTTGGGTCTATCACATCATTGAACCCATTTCTAAAAAACTCCCATAAATCATTTGCAACCATTATGGTTTTCATCTTCTTTGCCCATGTATCATAATTTTTCCTATTAAAGGATGGTGATTGCTGCCATATCTTTCTCATATCTACTGCCATGTCAAATATCCCAAGAAAATAAATGCCCAAACTCAATATGGATGCGGTGCCTCAAAGCTCTAATACCATGTGAGAAATAAATCACAATTTTAAAAACTGCACAACCGAAAAAATTTGTGTAGCAAAAACTATTGTCGAGTGCCAGTTTTGCTCAGCACATGAAGGTGATGAGTGGAAATTTTCTTGGCATGTGAAGGTGACGAGTGATAGGTTGCTCAGCACATGAAGGTGTCGAGTGATAGGTAGTAGGTGCCAAGTTAGCTAGGCACACGAAGAGCTCAACACTCAAAGGAAATGCTTGGTAGTTACTAGAAAGTGATAATCAATAGAAGTGGATGCTGAGTGTTTTATTTCATATACTTAATATTTTTACCACTTAAGACAGAGAGCCAAGCTAAAGTATTCAACAATAAACTTCTCAAAAAAAATAATGAATAGATGAAGAGAAATGGATTCAATTATGCTTTCTTGCTTTCTATTCGAATTAAATTATAAATATTACAAAATTTGAGAGCATTTGGCTTCAACCAAAAAACCCTAAAATAACCCTAAATTGGTAAAACTTCAAACTTCAATGAACTTTAAACTTGCAGCTCTAATGGTTGCATACAATGGTTCCTGGAGCAATCACTACTTCAATAGGAAAAATCTAACAATAACGAACTTATAGAATGAACAGAGGAAACTCATGCAACTGGACGACACAAACTTCCTTCAGTCTCTACAACAACTAATCTACTGATCAACTTCTTTCTTCTTTTTCTGCTCTACAACTCTCTGCTAAACTTTTGATCTGCTAAATCACTTGAATGAATCTAAAAACATTCTTTTTTCATGCTTTTCCCCCTCTTTCCTAATTTCAAAAACTCACCCATCGCATTTATTGTTTCTATCAGGTGATAGGTGGGCGTTTGGCTCCAGCGACAAATGGGCATTGCATTTAATATTCCAACAATAATATATGTGTTCTAGAAAAAATCTATCTGACAATCTATTATAAAAGGCTATGAAAATATACTATGTATAGTTCAAAGGAGTGATCCAAAAGCTTCCAGAAAAATGAATCTTATACAAAGTTTGCACTTTGCTCAATGTGAAAAGCTCATGATAGAGCTATTGAAAACCAACATGTAATTGTTAGTCTAACATTACCTAGATGTAAAGCATTTCATTTTCCAAACCAACCCTTACATGATATAACAAAAACAAAACCATTGTGTAAGAAAACAATTAAATTTTTTATGATCTATATTAAATTTTCCCTTCACTCCGCAAAAGAGAAATCAAAGCCTTGAGCAACCATGACAGCTTGCTTTGAGAGATTATTCATTTCTCATGGGTATTCATTGGCCCGTGTAATTTCAATAGCTCTCATACTTATATGTTGTGATATAATTCAACTATGCAGTGGATCATCCATAGTATTTAATACAATGTTGAGCAAATCTAGTGAGAATTAGTATTGCAGAGAAGGATTCGAATGTATTAACAGAAGGATTTTACAACAGTTTGGGGAATAATATCCATATTTACATATAAATCTAAGCGTGCAGGGGCCCCTTCTTGATGACCAATTTGTTACAATGACAATCAATGCCATGTTGAATCCCAAAGATGATGATTGGGTCACCTTAATTTTGCTTGCAAATGCCAAGTATGCTTCTTTTATCAATAATTGTGTTAAATATTTTATATTTCTTCTCAGTACTTTTTAATGGGTTGCAACTCTAAATCTTAACATCCTATTTGGCTGCGAGAATATAAAATGGGAATAGGAATACTTATTCTTGAAAATGGGTTACGTATTTCTATTCTTGTTTGGTTCACCTGCAGAATTTACTAACTCAAAAATTTATGTTTTCTAAAATTAAAAAAATTGGAATAGAAATATGTATTCCTATTTAGGTGGACTAGAAAATGCTCATTTTTGGGTCAAAATTGAAATGCGTATTCCAATTTTATTCCTATTCCAATTTTGATTTGGTGCATCCGAACACAGAATTCAAAATTTTAAGAATATACATATACCTATTCAACTTGTGAGTCAAAAGAAGGGAGAGTAGGGGATAGTGAGTAAAATGAATAAGAGAAAGCTAAACAAGATAAATATAGAAGGGAGATATAGATGTGAAAAGATTCATGTAGATAAAATTAAAGAGGGAAAAAGATAGAGACTAGATAAATGGATTGGAATCAAATATCAAAGTGGAGAAGAGGAGAGATGATGGAGAGATGTTGAGATAGAGTGATAAAGATTATGAGGTGATAGAAATATAGATCAAAGAGAAATAGAGGAAATAGAGTATAGATATAAAGAGGCTAAAGGTAAAGAGATGGGAAATATAGAAATAAGGAGGGAGAAATTAGTGTCTATGTGCGTATGTAAGATAAATATATAAAGGCGGGGATAGGGATGTGTATAAATAAATTATGAGATAAGGAGAGACATCTAGATATCAAAATAGAGAGGGATGTAGATCCATTAATGTCTCAATACAATCCTTCAATATACATAAATTATACTATATGTCTCAATACTAATAAAATAAATTAATACTTTTTAAAAAAAATTCTACACCAGGCCATCTGTTATGTTGAGCTTTCAAACTCCTTAGCAATTGTTTATGACAAAATATTTCTATGAGTAGTAATAACAAAGTAATTAACATTATTCTTTTCTCACACTATAAAATGTATCTCCATGCATAGCACACATGCACACACACACACACACACACACACACACACACACACACACACACACACACACACATAAGACTGAGCACAATAATAAAATGTGTAAGGAGAGAAAAAATGTATACCATTTTATAGGGTAGATTCAGATACATGGATTTGGGGCAAAGGAAGAACTACCAGCATGCACTAGTGGGAGGAGCTAGAGGTAAGCATATGTAGATGAGTTAGTTGGTTCTACATGCAAAAGTGGATTCAATTTCAATAATATAGAAGGGGGAATTTCAGGGGCCCTCTATCTATATGGGGATTCTGCATGCATCCCGATGCATTCTATATTTATATATCGATCTAGCAGCACTTGCATCAACAACGAGGCAAGTATGTCCACCACATATGAGCCAAATGGATCAATAGCCACCAATGACACATCAGAGTAGTTCTATAGCACTAGAGAGCACTACCTTCTACTAATTCTTTTGATAGCAATAGCACTATTGGATTTTAAACAACTAGAAAAATGTTTACTCCTTTCAAGAGGACAATGCATTGTTCTTACAACAAATATATGGATAGAGGAATGACTTGTTAATGGAACTCTCATTGAGGTTGTCGATGTTCTTTATAGGCTAGGTTCTAACGCACCAATTGTCCCCATGTATGTTGTGATAGATTTTGATAAATATAGTGGGTCATCATGTAACCAACAATCTCCAAAGAGAATGTTGATTATGCCTGTCACATTTGAGAGGTTAAGAAATCTCTCACTCACTATGTCATGGGCTATTATTATACATGAATTAGAGGGTCTCATGCTATAGAAGGAAATAATTGACATTGGTAAAATAGCAAGACAAGAAATGACACTTGCAATGATGAACAACTTGAAAACTGTGTGCTCCTTTGCAAGGGACAATGGATCATGCTTACAACAATATATGGATAGAGACATGATCAGTAAATGGACCTCTTGGTGAGGTTGCTGACATTATTTATGTGCTAGGATGTAAACCACTAGGTTTTTTTTTTATAATTATTTTAGTCCATCATGGGATGAACATGATCCAAAGACCATACCAATTGTTCCTATCACACTAGGGAGTTGGAGACAACTCCCACTCACTATGTTATAGGATATTACCATACATAAATCACAAGGGATAACATTCTAGAAAGTGACAGTTGATAGAGGAAAAATAGAGAGAGAGGGGACAAAATTTACAACCATTTCAAGAGTAAAAACCCTAACTAATCTTCGTACTCAATGCACTTTTAACTTTAAAAGGTATGCTAAAATGAAAATTTACCCATACACAATTAAAAAAAAGAAAGAGGAATCTCACCTCAATCAACTATCAATGGAAACAAGATGTAATTATCTTGAATCCATAAAGAAAAAATAAGTAAATATATCAGTATCAACATAACCCTTTAAGGAATAACAAAAAATTATCTTATGATGAATACTATAATATTATATTATATATCAAACTATTGACATAATCTTTGCACCCTTCAAAGGTGCAAGTTCTCATAATATTTAATTAGGAAATGTGTGATCATGGGAATTTTAATTGACAACAATAACTAATTGGAATGGACAATAAATAGCTAGAATGTTGTAGTGAATGTATTAGTTGTTTATGTTGAAGAATCAATTTTGCATGAATTGTTGGAATACAAGTACCACTAATTCAACCCCCTCTTAGTGGTTCTTGTATTCCAACAAGTGGTATCAAAGAAAGGTTCCCTACATCAATTTTAACAACTTTGGCTAGATTTTGGTTGAGTAAAATACTTATCTTTTATGGCTCAAGATAGTTCTTCAAAGGTTCCTATTTTTTATGGATCAAATTATGCTTTTTGGGAAGTAATGATGAAAACATATTTGTTATCTATTAATGTTCATATTTTGGCTTCAATTGTTAATGGTTATAAAGTTCCTAATATGTTACCTACAAATCCTAATGAAAAGAGGAAGTATGAAATTGATATGAAAGCTAAATTTTCTATACTTAATAGTTTATCTAAAGATGTCTTTGTTAAGGTAATGCATTGCAGTTCTTGTAAAGAAGTATGGGACAAATTTAAAAACACATATCATGGTAATGATAGAGTTAAAGGAGCCAAGATACAACATTTTAAAGCAAGATTTGAAGACCTTAAGATGGGTAATGATAAAAAGGTATAAGATTATCCTCTCAAGATAGATGAAACTATAAATGGTATAAAAGGACTTGGTGAAAAAAATGATGATATCGATGTTGTAAAGAAAATTTTGAGATCTCTTCCTAATAAATTTGATTCTAAGATATGTTTTATAGAAGAAATTAGAGATATATACATGTATACAATGGACAATATTCAAGGAACACTTGTAGCTTATGAAATGAGAAAGTTTGGCAAGCAGGAAAAGCAAGTGAAGCAACTCTCTTCAGAATCAAAAGATCTTAATGTTCTTGAAGTGCATTTATCAAGGAAATTAAAGAACGGAGTAGGTAAATACAAAGGTAAACTTCCTTTCAAATGCTTTAATTGTGGTAAATTAGGACACTCTGCATCTAAAAGTCCTTATAATAGTCATGATGAAGTAGATGATGAGAAAGCAAAATCAAGTAAAATGAAATTCTATAACAAAAAGAAGTTCTTTAAGAAGAAGAAGAGTTTGATTTTTGGTGTATGAGATAGAGAATCTAGTAGTTTGAATGTGATAAAAATGAATTTTTATTCATGGCTATAGAAAGTACTTCTCAAGAATCAGATAGTGATGATGATGTTCAACTTGTTGAGGCTGATTTAGAATGTGAATTTCTTTATGCACTTAAAAAGATCAAGGAATTAAAAAGGAATTTAAGTGTTCAAGAAAATAAATTATTAAAGGAAAAAGAGGACTTTGAAAAAGAAACTAAGGAATTAAATCAACAAGTTATAGAATTGAAAATACAAGTTGAGGTACAAAAGAGAATTGTCTTTTTCACTAAGGAAGAGTTAAGTTCTAAAGATCAAGAATATACAAGGTTAATAAATGAAGTGGTATCACATAAAAGAAAGTTATAAAAGTATGAGAACACTAATTTGGATGATATGTTAAGGAAACAAAGAACGTATTGGTTTTGAACTTGGACAATGTTCTAGTGACAAGAAAGATAAATCTTTATTTGAGATATTTAAATCTGAAAGTAAGGATACAAATTAGAATACTACCACTTCAAATGTAGGTAAAAAATGTAGATGTGAATCAGATTTATACAGATAAAAATTAGGTTATATCAAGCATTTCATTCATGGCTAAAAGATACTCAAATAAGTTCACTTCTTTCTTTGATGGGTATTGCTTCATTTGTCATCAATGTGGACATAGACTAACTAATTACAAATACATGTCAAGGAGGTATTCAAAGTTTCATTTTGGTTATTCCTTTCCTAAAATGAATGGTCTAAGATGTTACAAATGCAATCTCTTTGGTCATGTTATCAGTAATTGCACAACTATGTCATTTTAGAAAAATTAATCTTATGGTAGTCTACAAGTTGATAAAGAATTTGTTACTAAGTGACTAAGATATGGAGGCCTAAGATTAATAAGTCTATGTTTGTTCAAATGGCTCTACATTCTAAAGAAAAGGACTTGTGGATAATTGATAGTGGTTGTTATAGACACATGATAGGAGATAAAATGAAGTTTAACAAATTGATTAACCACAAAGGTGGTAATGTTAGTTTTGGTGATGATTCTTCAAGGCAAATTAAAGGTTTGGGTTCTTTGATGCTTAGTGACAAAATCTCCATTCATGATGTGTATTATGTTGATGGATTAAAGTACAATCTTCTAAGTGTCAGTTAAATTTGTCATCATGGTTATGAATTTTTTATGACCATGGCTATCAAATCAAATTAAATTCTAGACATTTGGTTGCATTAGGTAAAAGATCCAAAGGGAATGTATACAATTTAAAAGATATCACAAATACTAACAATCATGAAGATGTTTTTCTTATGGCATAGGTGAATGAAAGTTCATTATGGCACAAAAGGCTTGGGCACTTGAATTTTGAAAACATGGTAAAAGTTAGTAAGCATTAGAAAGTAAGAGGTATGCCTTGTATAAGTAAGCCAAAGAATGTTATTTGTGAAGGGTGACAACATGGTAAGCAAACAAAGGCTTCTTTTCCTTCAAAAGAATATTTTTCTTCTAAACCATTTCAAATAGTACATACTGATTTATGTGGTCCTACAAGTACAATGTCGATAAATGGGCCATTGTACCAAAAGCTCAAGCCATCAACTAATGTCGCAAACACCAGACTTACCCAGATCCACGAGATGTAGTTAAGCCATGTCATGAACCCCGAAAGAGGTCTTGACCACCAAGTCAACATAAACAATTTGTGATTGTGTAAAATATAATATTTCTTAAAGATTTTTTAAAATTTTGATTACTTATAGCAATATTAAATTTTAAAATAATTTATTATTTTTATATGTATTTGCAAGCTTACTATTTTACAACTTTTAAACATGACAACATAAAATTCTAAAGATCATTGGAATTCTAACATATGGCTCTATTATCATGCTACGAGTCTTATAGTTCTAATTAAGTCAATCACAAGCCTAGCCAATAACATCAAGTCCTAAGGCAGTTCAAAAGGAGCTCATAAGAAGTGAATGTAATGAGCAATCGGAACAACAAAACACAAAAAGAATCACACTGGAAGTTTCTGGATTAGATTGTGAGATGATGGATCTTGTAGTGTGATTTGAAACCTTGATGAAAAACTTTGTTCACACAAATGTAATCTAGTTGCAATGAAATCCTATGTATTCTAAAAATCTAATAGCTATGACAAAAAGAACCAACTCAACTCCTTGAATGGACTAGACTTAAACAACATCCACTAAGCTTTAACCAATGTGTTATGTTTATAGACCCAGCTTCATATCTTAGTTCCATTTTTTTAACTATTTCTATTGTTAGGATCTACTAGTCAGACAACATAAACTTTATTTTAAGAGGATGGACACTTGAATGTGCACTCTTTGTATTATGAAAACTAACTTGTTAAAACACATGTATGAGATTATTTTATAGAAAAATAATAGACTCTTTTAGAAAATGAATGGTTAAAATATTCTTTATGTATTTAAATGAGGATTGTTAATCTTAACTAGCTTGTTACTTTGATTTTTTTAGCCTATATATGCTTTAAAAAGATAAACCTCCTAATTGTGGTTTAATAAACATTTTTTTCTTCTATAAAAGATATATGGTGACTCACAAATTACTTAGTTTGAATATAAATTTTTTTTATTGAATATTTTGTTAACATGTTTATATATTTAAGGATAAAATTATAAGCGACTATTTGAAGCATTTGGATAGTATTATTTGACATCAACATTATATATTATTTTCTTTAAATATTTTGAATTATTATTGTATGTTTTTTTATTATTGTCAATCATTTTAAAATTTAAGTTACAAAAATTCTATAAAGAAAATTTATTTATTTTGATCAAATATATTTATTAGCATTAGATCTTAAATTGGGCATTAAGTTGAACTTGGTAATGGTGCAATTAAACTGATTTAGCCTGGACGAGCCACATTTTGGTAACTCCATATCTATTTGGCAGTGATCTCAATCACCCCATCCCTATTTTAGTTTCAGATATAAATCAATTAGCTCGCTGGCTAATTTTTTTATTTAATATGTGCATATTGTCTTTTAGATTCGTTCATTGGATACGGTTTCAAGGAAAATGTACTCTAAACTATCCTCGACGTGTATAATATAGTTTAAAGTGTTTTTGAAATTAAAAGTGACCAAAAACAAGGGGGTCGGCCCTTAACAATCAAAAGGCTGGTAACCAGCACATTACCAGCCAATAACAAAAATAGACAAATAGAACAGGAGTACTAGCAGGTAGGGACTTATACCATAACCCAAAAAGCTAGAATCAGAAAGGAAACAACCTAGCTACTAACCACATAGTCCATAAAGGCACTCAGGCCTAATAAAATCTTAAATACAATTGATTACTAGCAAAACCATAATTTCCATAAAAGTATATAAAGTCTTTGGATCCTTAGATCCCCATAACTGAACAAAACTTAAAAAGACTTAGATTTCCTTTTCCCCTTTTCCCCTTGCATGAAGTAGAATCTAGGCCCAATCATTGGTAAGAAACTTGAAGAGTAATTTGTTGTCCTCCATGTCCAAGCTAGTTTCCTCCTTCTCTTGTGCCAACAATTGGAGGGTAGTAGCAGCAGCATGAGTAACTTTAAGTCCAAACTTGGAGAAGGTGAAAAACCCCTCCTCCAAAGCTTTGACCCTTTCCTCTAGGTTCATGTAATGCTCCTCCACTACTTCAATCTCCTATTTATGCTCCTCAACCTTCTTTGCAGCAACCTCCTTCATTTTTTGTCTCTGTGGTTTATCCTACAGCACTTGTGGGTTAGAGGAGATCTTCGAATTTTCCTTAACAGGGGAAGAAATGGTAATAGGGGAATTATCCTTTTTTCTCATCTCATCACAAAAAGTAATAGGTTTAAGTGAGAAGCTGGCTGAAACATGGGTTGTCTTAGTATTCCTTTATTTGCCATCTAACACTTGAGTTTGAGTATCATCCATCAAAATGTTCCCAGAATTGAAACTTTTTTCCCCCTCCTCATTATCTTCATCCTTTTTGGAGTTGGAAATATTTTTCTCCTCCTTCTGTCACTATTATTGCCTAATCTATCTTCTTCAACTTCCTCAACATGGTATCTGATGGACTTCTGCTTAACCTTAGCCTAGGACTGAGCTAACCTACCAGACCTTATTCTTTCTTTTCCCTCAATATCCTCACCAGTATCCTCTCCAACAACCTCAACCACCTTATCAACTTTAATTTTCTTGTTTCCCTTTTGTTCTAGAGCTATGATAGGTTTTTTCTTTTTCTTAGTATCCTTACTAGGAGATGGCCTAGGAGTATAGATTTTCATCCCCGTATTGGAGCTTGGGGGGGAAATTAGACTATGGAAAGGGTTTTCCACTACAACCTCTCTGGGGGGACACAAAGCTAAGTGGAACTGATACAGACAAAAAATTAACCCCTAATGAATAATGGTGAATTTACTCTCTTTTTCCCTAATATCATTAATCATATCCTCAAATGAATGCAGAAGGAAAGATGGAATGGAAATGAAATCTCTATTTCTAAAGTGATTCAACAAAGGAAAATGATAATAATAGCACACTCCAAATTTTCCTTCCAGTGTGAGATACTTCATCAGGACCATAAACACATCATCTTAGGGCTCAGGTAACTTATCCCTTTTAAACCCTCCTCTGTAGTGAATCGGCTCCTCATTCCCACAAAGAACTTATTCATGCTAGCCTCATCCAAGATTTTAGTGACTTTCTTCCATTTTTTGCCCTTCACTATGAGTCCTATTGCCATGGAAATTACCTCCTCTGTGACTTGAAATGTAATGTTGTTGATTGTAACCTTCCTATTGTTCCAATTATTCACAAATTGTAATGCACAATTTTCATCGTACCCAGCCATGGACATCATATAGGGAAAAAAACCCCCTTCTTTCAGAAGATACTAGGTCACCATCTTTTCCTTGAAGTTCTCTAATCTCATTGGTTCCAACTGATTTAGATCACCTTCCATTTCAATTCCTCCACTATCTGGCCTCTCTTCCTCAGAAATACGTATCAGAACTTTATCACTTTCAAATTCTCTGTGGCTACTCTCTTGCTTAAATCCTTTGAGGAAATAGGTATCAAAATTATAGACCCATGTATGATGTGCTCCAGAATCCCATAACATCTTATTATGAGATTCGTGGGTATTAAAAAACCTAATTTTCTCTCCCTACTGATTTCTGACATCCCAATCCATAAAATCTATCGTACTTCCTTTTGGAGAGCGATTCGAAGCTTGCAACAAGTTTCCATAATTATGAAAAGATAATTAACTTAACTCATAATTACTCCACTTGTCATTTGTATGGCCACGTCTGTCTCTTATTTCCAAAATGCTAAAGTTTAATTTAGCGACAAAGTTCTCCATCTTGCCAAATTTGGCCTTACTTTTAAATTTAGTGATCACCATTTTGAATTTTGCCACCTTTTTCCTTGGATATCAACATCCTTAGATTTTCATTGATATCAACTAAATTTTCCCAGTACGTGATTGCCCTAATGTTAAACCCCATGGAAGCCGTAACATCTGCCACTTGATAACCCTCCCAGTAGATATGTTGCAAGTGGACTATTCTCATTTCCTCTAATATATTTTTAATATTCAGGATGATATTTCTAATCTACCATCCCAATTTTGCCTACCCCTTTACCCAATCGATCACTAGTTTCGAGTCCCCTTCTATAGTTAACTCTAAAATGTTTCTTTCCCTAGAGAGTTGAAGACCCCATAATAACATTGTAACTTTTGCCATATTATTGCTACCAATCCCCACCTGGCCTGCATAAACTAATAGCACATCACCATTCCTATCTCTCAGCACACCTCCAACCACTCCTTATCCTCCTTTCACAGCTTTGTCAAAATACAATTTATACTGTGTGATGGTGGGTGGTCTCCATATTGCCTATTGTCTCCTCCTCCTAGCAAAGTTATCAAATAGGAAGAAATCCTCTTGACAACCCCAATTCTTAGCCATAATGCCTTCAAGTCTTCTGGGTTCCTCCTTTGGCATCTTGTGTTTAGCTACCCTTAGATTTTCCTTCAACAGTTTGTTCATCACTCCAAAAACCACTTCAACCGTCCTATTTTCATCCCTGAATATCCTATTATTCCTTTCTTTCCATATGTGCCAGCATACATATGGTGGGATAATCTTCCATAAAAGGATTAGTCTTGGATGATGGAATGGGCAATCCCAATTGTCCACAAACTATCCCAAGTTTATCTTTCATGACCCAAACCACCCCCAATCTTTCCTAAACCTTAGTCCAGATGTCAACAACAAACTGACATTCAATGAAAAGGTGGTAAATACTTTCTTCCTTTTGTTCACAAAGGCAACAACGCTTTGTTATGTAGAATCCCCTTTTTTTTTTTCAAATTATCAATTGTTAAAAATTTTCCATGTTGAACCATCCCCCAAAAGAAATTAATCTTAGATATAAGGTTACTGATCCATACCTTGCTCCACGTAGTTGGGCATAGTTCCTTATTGAACATTAAGGTATAAGCAGATTTGACAGTGAAGTTTCCATTCGGAGTTAAATCCGAAGCCATGATATCTTCCTATGGCAATAATGGGAGTCTCAGTTCCTTCATTAGTTCTTCCAGTTCCTCTATGAGAATAACTATCTCTCACAGATAGTCCTCCTTATATAGCTTCTTCCATCTCCTCCCCTGATCAATGTAGTCTCCCACTTTAACCCCTATGTCCTCCTTAAGGAATTCCATTAAACCACTATAATTACTTAAGGCCAGTGGTTTCCCATCCATCCACCTGTCTTTCTAAAACCTTATATTGAAGCCATTGCCCACAATCCACCATAATCCTTCTCTTAGCAGCCCTATATTTCTAACAATGTTCTGCCAGATCTTTGAACCTCCCTAGAGGTCATTATTATATAGGTTCCATCGAAAGAATGTATTAGACAAATATTTAGCTTTCATAATATTGCCCATCTCGTGTTTCCTTCTGCAAGTCTCCATCCAATTTTTGTGAGAAGAGCTTTATTAAGGTCTTTCATTCTTCTAATCCCAAGCCGCCCCTTAGCTTTTGGTTTACACACCTCCTCCCAATTGACCAAATTCAATTTATTTTTCTCTTCAGTCCCTGACCACAGGAAATTCCTTTGAATTCTCTCAATTTTCTCAGCCATTTTTAGATTAATCTTAAATATGGATAAGAAATAAATAGGGATTCCCTGAAAAGCAGAAGCAATTAGTTGTAGTTTTTCAGCATTGCTTAATATCTTCCCTTTCCACCCTGCAAGCTTCTTTTGAATTCT
Source organism: Cupressus sempervirens (assembly GCA_028749045.1). NCBI lineage: Eukaryota > Viridiplantae > Streptophyta > Pinopsida > Cupressales > Cupressaceae > Cupressus > Cupressus sempervirens. The sequence goes on from CM053793.1 coordinate 346,984,420, forward strand.
CTCCACTATTGTATTCCAAAATTCATTAGAAACCTCCTTGGTAGTGAGGGGGAGGCCTAAATAAGTGTCTGGGAGGCAAGTGGTTTGGCAATCCAAGATTTTCCTAATCCTTCTTTGAAGTGAAGAATCAATGTTAAAGAAATAAATCTTTCTTTTATGGTAATTCACCTGTTGCCTTGAGCTTTCTTCATAATTATGTAAAATCATTTTCTAGGCTTCAGCCTCCATGATTGAAGATTCCCCAAATAGGAAGGTATCATCCACAAATTGTTGTATAACCTCAGCTTCAACATTAGTGGCTAGTTTAACACCTTTAATGCAGACCGAATCCACTAATTTATAGAATGACCTTCCCAAGATTTCTGCTACCATGATAAATAGGTAAGGTGAGAGCGGGTCACCCTGTCTTACACCTTTTCCTACCATTATGTTACCCCATGGGGACCCATTTAGTAGGATAGAGTACTGCACTGAGCTCACCATCAACATGATCAGGTGTAATGTCCCTTTTCTGATTTTGTATGATATTTCCAACCTTTAATCAGATCTTTAAGATCAAACAACTAATATCACAAAGATCCACCAAATTTCTCAAGAAACCCCAAATCGGGTATGCTAGAAATGGTGCCAAAAGCTTCACAGCTTCACCTATTATTAATAAATCTGAAAATGGCTATTTTTACAAAAATTTCAGCAGCATAACAGCCTAAAAAATGACATTTCCAGATCTATATAGCCTTTACACAATAGCTCACAAATGTAGGACAAAAACTATGCTCATCGAGCTCCCAAAATTAACACAAAAATGCCCGGAAACACCACAAAAACACTAATAAACTATCTCAGAAGTTTAATCACATCCTAATACATATATTCAGCTCTAATTTAATAGCTTAAAGTCTGAAATACAGCAAAAACCAAAACTGATATGAAATGCTCAACTGAAAACACCAAACTCATGCAAAAAAACACACCCAAAAACTCACAAATCTACACTGTTCAGCACAAAGGCAAACTCTGTATGAGCATGCACATGGAATGGCTTCAAACTCCCATCCTTAGCCTTCTTGGAAACCTGCAAAATCCCATTCTTGGGTCTCCCTGGAAATCTGCAAACTCCCGTTCTTGGGTCTCCTGCTCCACAGGTTTGGCAGCCTCTGAAGAATAACAAAGAATGAGCAAAAATCAAGTTCTGGAATCAGCCCAAAATGCCTCCAAACCCCTTAAAAGAGGGCATAACTGTAACTCACATCCAAGAGAGGTTAATGAAACATGTTTTAATAATAATTTTCATTTATTAGTCCAACGGTTTCCAAAGATTAACCCCCTTTTTCTGAAACTTCACTTTCTTGGGCTTGCCTGCCTTAGCAAAGATTATTATTTTTTTATTATTTGAAAAGGGGACATGACAAGTCCTCCCCTCCCAAACATTGCTTGTCCTCAAGAAATGGCTGAACAATAAACCAATCAATCCACCTGGATCCCAAATGTAGTCATGAACTATACTATTGTCAATTAACACAGGCTCCTGCAATATCCTCTGCAATATAACCAAGAGGAATCTGTAATCAAACTGACAATTACTACTCAACCAAACTCCAAAGTCACAACTTCCACAGTCAGAAACCCATGAGACATGAACTCTTAGAACATCAGAACCCAAGTAAAGTGGACAAATCAAATTGCCAACACAATAAATACCATCAATGCCTCCCACTGGCCTATATAGAATGTACAATCCAACTCTGCAACAATGGTGAATGCTCTCAAATGAAACTATACCAAGTATGGAGAATCCACACACTGTACAACTCCTATAGTCAACACAACTCTATAGATCGTTGGCTACTGTCTCATAACCATAACTCCCATGCACCCCTGATGGTGAAAAGCCATCACAAGATAAACAACAAGAAATGGAACCTAAACCAAATTTTCCTGCCATCAACTCCTCAACACAAGGATCAAATTCTAACTGATGTACATACCTTGCAATATAATGTTGATAAAAAAAACCAACCTTAGTCAACAACTCACCATGAACAAGTGATACAACCCACTGTGACTGATCACTAGCTAAGTCAGGAGATGTCATAGCCAAAGGAGTAGAATCAATAACAACACCCACTGAAGCATCAATCTGAAACTCCTGCTCTAAGTCATGTATTATCAAGCTGTCAACTGTAGAACCTATCGCCATGTCATGCCCATCACAACCCTCATCCTGAGGTGTCAAACTATCCCATAACTGATGATAAGCACTAGGAACCAAAGTACATCTTTGTATCATCATCTCATCAACATGGTCATCAAAGGTAAATTGATGAGTGTACCTCATAGTGTAATGCCGATAGAATGCACCAATCTCAGTCAGTGGCTCAGACTATAATCCAGATGAAACTAACTGTAATTGATCATTAACCATGTTGGAACTAACTACTACCTTTAAAGATATCACCAAGGGAGTAGTATTACTAGCAGGAACCATGCCAACTGCCGACTCACCAACATCACACATGATCTTTGATACATCTCTAGTCTCCGTGCCTTCAGTACTAGAGGCCACCACCCTGTCAAGCATACAACAATCTGCTACAACACCCAACTCAACTAAACTTGACTCTAGTGGGAATGAACCTGATATGCCAATGTTAGTATCAAGAATGGATGCATCCCCATCTCCACTGTCTCTGACAATCTTGGCCATGGACAGCCTCGGATCACCAAACACCATAGCTTGTGACTGTATAGAATCAGGTAAAGACTGTAGTCACTCTAACTCCATGGTCACCTTAGCCAAATGAAACTGTGACTCCTTGAAAGCCAACTGTGTGCTCTCAAGAATCTCAGAAGTCACCTCAAGCTGCTCAGTAAGCTCACTCACCTCATCTTCCTTGGCCAACAATGCATCATATGCTATACTGCCCCACTCCATAAGATAATCTCTCTCAGCTTCCAAATGCACATAATTCTGTCTCAAAATCCAAATAGCCTCCCATAAAGAGTGGATCTCTGTCAAGGAAAGATAACTTCCTTCCTACTCATCACTAGTAGGAGAACCCCATCCATAAAATGCTAACAACTGACGAGTAGCATCAAAATGTTGGCAAGTGATAGCAATGTCTCGGTCACTAACTCTCAACTAATTAGACACATGATGGCACTGGCTTGACTGTCTCCTACAAACCTCCTCTGATGCACTGTCTAAAGGAGTATAATCAAAGTCACTAGTCTCTAGAGTATTACAATCCATATCCTGTGAATCAAATCTAAAGCTCATATAAACATACAGAGTATCAAAAAAATTAGCACTACTATCCAACTCCTCTCTACCCAAGGAAACTAAGTTTTCAAAACTACCCACTACATCCTCTTGGATGTCATCAATGCCAATATGATCCTGGGACTCATCTGTACACACTGCCAAATATGAAAGATCATCAACACATTCCAGCAAGTATGGTCGACTGGATATATGAAAAAAGCCCAACATTGGAGTATAAAAACTAATACCAACATCAGACAAGATAGTGGCACAAGAAAAGACAACACCATGTAAGCTGCTAATCAAATCCATGATAGCACCCAAACAAACACTGCTACCAAAAAGTGTTAAATATCTCCAGTCAACTGAATCCCAAATGCCAATATAACAATCTCGAATCCACATCCATAAACTAGAATCAACTGGAAAACTCCTCACCTGAGTAATATGACCAATACCAACTAACTCCACATACCTGTCATGATGAGATAATGAAGTCACAATACTATCTTTGTTCACCTTCAGCTGGTTGGACAAATCATGTGAAGTACTACCAGCCTCAACCTCATGTGGTGAAGCATCTAACTGTGCCTGGTACTCTTTCTCAGCAAAATCATGAATGCTCAATGTCTGCTCATCTCTACCAGGCATCTCACCATCCAGCACAACAACATCCTCATAATCATCATCTAAACCCACTACACTATAGTCACTGCCTGTTGTAACTATACCATCCTGAATACCTGTGGCATCACCCTTTGATGACCTATAAACAATTGTCTCAATTTGAGTATCAAGTTGACCATTACTATCAATCTGTGTAATATCCTTTCCCACCACCTCCTATGGCAGAGTAGAATCTGAGACCTCTACCTGGCTATCAGCTAGTTTCTCAAACTCTTCATGCAAGTTCTTGGTAATTGTGTCATCTACCCTATGAGAAAATTTGCCAAATAGAAATCCAGTCAACTTATCCACCTTAGCTGGGTCGGACAACATGTCATTCATTATACGGTGGTGCTCAACCAACTGTTCAGAGATATCATGGCTTATTTTTATAAGTTTATCTCGAATGTCTAAATAACCATCCTTTATACTGTTTTGACTCTGGATATCAATTGTCCAAGATCGTGTCCTCTGAGACTCTGTACTATACCTGTCCATTCTAGATAAAATAGAGTGTAACCCCAATAGGATATAACTTCTTCAAACACCAAGAATTGGCATGCAAATGATTAGAAGTAGCATTCAACCATAGATTTTGACATGCAACTGATTAGAAGCAACATGCAACCACCAAATTATGACATGCAAGATCTGGGTAGTTGTCAAAACTGACATGCAAGATCTGGGTAGTTGTCAAAACTAACATGCAAACTTCTACAACCACCAAATTCACCAAGAACTAACATGAAAATGATTAGAAGTAGCATGCAACCATAAATTTTTACATGTATCTGATTAGAAGCAACATACAACCATAAATTATGACATGCAAGATTTGGGTAGTTCTCAAAACTGAAATGCAAGATCTAGGTAGTTGTCAAAACTGATATGCAAACTTCTACAACCACAAAATTCACTAAGAACTAACATGAAAATGATTAGAAGTAGCATGCAACCATAAATTTTGACATGCAGCTGATTAGAAGCAACATGTAATCATAAATTATGACATGCAAGATCTAGGTAGTTGTCAAAACTGACATGCAAGATCTGGGTAGTTGTCAAAACTGCCATGCAACTTCTACAAACCCTTAGGCTGACAAGATCATGGCTCTGATACCACTGTAATGTCCCTTTTCTGATTTTGTATGATATTTCCAACCTTTAATCAGATCTTTAAGATCAAACAACTAATATCACAAAGATCCACCAAATTTCTCAAGAAACCCCAAATTGGGTATGCCAGAAATGGTGCCAAAAGCTTCACAGCTTCACCTATTATTAATAAATCTGAAAATGGCTATTTTTATAAAAATTTCAGCAGCATAACAGCCTACAAAATGAAATTTCCAGATCTATATAGCCTTTACACAACATATCACAAATGTAGGACAAAAACTATGCTCATCGGGCTCCCGAAATTAACACAAAAATGCCCGAAAACACCACAAAAACACTAATAAACTATCTCAGAAGTTTAATCATGTCCCAATACATATATTCAGCTCTATTTTAATAGCTTAAAGTCTGAAATATAGCAGCAACCAAAACTGATATGAAATGCTCAACTGAAAACACCAAACTCATGCAAAAAACACACCCAAAAACCCACAAATCTACACTGTTCAACACAAAGACAAACTCTGTATGAGCATGCACATGGAATGGCTTCAAACTCCCATCCTTATCCTTCTTGGAAACCTACAAACTCCTGTTCTTGGGTCTCCCTGGAAACCTACAAACTCCCATTCTTGGGTCTCCTTCTCCACAGGTTTGGCAGCCTCTGAAGAATAACAAAGAATGAGCAAAAATCAAGTTCTGAAATCAGCCCAAAATGCCTCCAAACCCCTTAAAAGAGGGCATAACTGTAACTCACGTCCAAGAGAGGTTAATGAAACATATTTTAATAATAATTTTCATTTATTAGTCCAACGGTTTCCAAAGATTAACCCCCTTTTTCCGAAACTTCACTTTCTTGGGCTTGCCTGCCTTAGCAAAGATTATTAATTTTTTATTATTTGAAAAGGGGACATGACATCAGGTTTATAATCCTATTGTTGAATCCAATTCTTTCTAGTACATCCTGAAGGAAGTCCCAATTGACCTTATCATAAGCTTTGGAAATGTCCAACTTGAATGCCATTCTTGGTTGCCTACTCTTTTCCATTGAATGGATAACCTCATGGGTTGTAATAGCCACATCAAGGATCTTCCTTCCTGGCACAAACCCCTTATGAGGACTACCAATAATTTTTCCAAGAAAGGCTTTAATATGTTCACTAAAACCTTGGCAAAGACCTTGTAGATAGTATTCCATAGACTTATAGGTCTAAAATCATTCAAATTTAGAGGATTGGAAATTTTTGGAACTAGGGCAATAAAGGTCTTATTTATGCTCTGTAGTAGTTTACCTACTCTGAAAAAATCCCTAGTCACCCAAATTACCTCTGATTTGATCACCTCCCAGAAATGCTAAAAGAAAGCAGGTGGAAAACCATTGGGGCCCGAGGCCTTGAAAGCTTTCATTAAGAACACTACCTTTTTCACTTCCTCTTCTGTGATCTTACCAAGGATTAGTTCATTTTCCTCTTCTCTTATACTCCTTGGGATTGAATTAATCAAACTTCTCTTGATCACCTGGTTCACAACGACATAGTTAATTCTATAACATTGTTTCTATTAAGTTGACTTTTTTCTTCACATTAGAAGCTTTGATTCTTGTTACTTAATCTCATTATTTTTTGATTAGCAAGGATTCCTCTAAATAGAAAAGATTCTAAATAGTCTATAGAGTTCCTCCAAGGAAACAACACTAAGTATAGGTGTAAGAAAATAACTCTTGATTCTTAATCATAATCTCATGAACTCTTTGAGCAACAATCTATAGATAAGTAGGAGATATTTTCCATAAAAATTCAAATTATGATATTTCTATCAGGATTCAACTATGTAGTTTTTTGAGTCAAACTCATTGTCCCTTATTTCATGGATAGTGGTTCATAAAACCCATCTCTCATGAGAATGAATGGAACACTCAACAAGCATTTGATCTAGATGATGCTCACAGAGGTGAAGTGTCAAGACTTTCTAGGAGGTAACCCATCTCAGTACTACTCCAACTTAAGTAAATTTAACCATGAAGTTTCCTCCATGGTTATTATATCCACTCTTCTTATAGGCCCATTTTCAAAACCTTCACATGTGTCTTATTGACCATTTACTAGGAAGCCCCTTAAGTTTATCAACCATCTATACTCAAACTCCACCAAATTTACAAACCATAACCTTCACAATATATACATTCTTCAAGTCTATTGATAACAATAAAGAAAAAGAAAATAAAAATGAACCAAAAGTTTTTTTAAATAGTTCTCTAACTCATTTCTAACATACTACTCTTGATTGCGTTGATTGCCTCAACTAAACCACTCAATAGATATTAATGCTTAAATGGCCCCACTATAATAGAAACAAATTAGAATGAAATTATACAATTTATTCATTACATTACTCAATACATAAAGACAACCATTTTCAATGATCCAAAAAATAATAAAAACAAAGATACACTTAGTGTTCATGATAAAAAATAGATTTTTTTCTTGTGTTGTATCACGTCTGTTTCATATTTCTTAATTTTTTGAGGTCTAGAAGATTTGGGTGAGTAAGTATGTGTGATAGATTTGGATATATATTTATTTAATCAAAAATTTGAATTTATTTTGACTGATTTGCTATGTCAAAGTTTTATATAACAATTTTTAAGGAAGCAAAGGTGTGTGGAATCACTTCCTACACTAATCTTTGAGAGGACAATTATGCAAATTCAACTAAGTATTGCAGAGCTCTCAAAAAATGCATAATAATTTAATCAAAATAACAAGGAACTCATAACACAATGATTACTATGAGGAAACCCTTTCAAGAGAAAAAAAAAACCCACCCTCCAAAACCCACACAATGTATTCTCAGATTTGAAAGATTACAATACACTTGCAATGCAAGTTCTTACAGGAGTGCATCACCACAACTTGAACTCAAACTCAAACTTAGAGAGACTCCTTCTAGCACCAGTCTTGCAAACTGAACTTGATGATTCAAACACCTCCCAAAGCCCTCCTTTTATAGTGATTTGCCACTCGAAAACCATTTGTGGTTTTAGAAAACCATGGGCCAAAACCATGGGGAAAACAACCATGCCACATGTTACCCACTTCTAATTTGTAGCTCCAAGAATACCATTTTCATCCATAATTTTTTTCTCTAGTTTAGACCCCCATAAAAGTCATATAATGAATTGTTTACACTCTAAAAATAACCCTTCTACATTTTTCTAGAGACTAGACACATTTTTAACAACCCATACACCTTTTTCCAACTCATAAACTTCCACAAACAAATTCTAGAATTTTCTACAATTTTTTTGGAAAAAGATTGCAAAGTTGAGACACAATTCTCAACAATATTTATGAGTTTTAGTAACTTCTTACTGTAGCTGATTTCAAAAACAAAAACTATATATATATATATATATATATATATATTCCTTTGATAAACAACACACATTGCCATTTCCATTTGAGAATTAAGCAATTCTATTGCAACCATTTAACCACTCCTTTCCAAGTACCTGGTTGATTAAACATTGATCATAAATGTAAAATTGAAAAAGATGTTATTCTTTTGCTCTAAACAAGTGAAATTTTCATTGGCATAATGATATTGACATTATTTGAGCCTAATGAGAATTTTAAAGGACATATTCTATTTGACCACTCGTTTCACTCTATACTCTACTTCACTCTAATTTCTTGTATCGTTTGAATTGGTTTAGTGGTAGAAATTTTTTAATCTAACCAAAATCAATGTTAAAATTAATATTAAATCAATTGTACACAGAATCGAAATATAAGATATAATTTTAAAAGCTTAATTCAAAAAGGCAACATTTTAATAAAAATAATTTAATAAGTATATAATGCGATTTGTTTATAAAAATAATTGAACAATCAAATTCTAATGTTCATTAATATTTAAAGTGTCAAATATTTGTATTTTTAGTCATTTATAAATTAGTTCATTAAATCATATGTAAGATTGTGTTAGTTTTACTTTTAATATTTATATCATAGAATATGTTAATATATTAATATTATTACATACTATTTTATTCAATGGTTATTTATATTATTTTACCAATTTAGACATAGAACAACGAGGAATAATCCATAGCTCTTATGAATTTCACACTCAATAGATTCTCTAATTCTACTTTCACCAAGAAGGCAACATGCAGATACATTTTTCTCAAAAAAATTTAATGGGCTTGACACAAGAAGCTATAGAAAAATGATGCATGATAAGGTCATTGTCAAGTTTGGGCATGTTTGCATATGTCCAAGTGAAATTGATCTTCTTCTCACAGAAAAACTAAGTGAATTTTTTATTTTCTTTAGTTGACAAAGATTGAGCTAGCTGTATAATTTTTGAAGACTCTTTAGTGTCAAGATTGATAGGCTACGCGAGATCAATCAACATTAGTGATCTGTCTTAAAAATAACTAGGAAAACTACCAAGTACCTCATCCTCGAGCAACTCAAAGAGGTTTTCACCCTCAAATACATATTTATTTTTAGGCTCTAACACTACCTCAAAGTTTTTTTCACCATCACAACACCTCTTTTTCGTATTTTTAAAAATTTTGTGACTAACATACTCAATATCTATGTCTATCATGGTGATAGTTGGTTCACTGGTGGAAGAGACTATAAGCTCAATGGTGTTAAGGTAGTAAGTGATCTCATAGTAATTTTGAAAGGATAGTAACTCAAGTGATTGACTTTGTATAGACCAATCAATAAGATTGAGGTGCATGAGTGATGGTGAGGTGAACGATTTAAGGTTATTAATGTGAAGGAAACTATCTCTAGTGAAAAGGGAGTTAAAATATATGAGAAATTCTTCAAAGGTACCAAAATTGGGGTAAACACTAGGAAAATTAGTGTGATCCACTAAAGCAAGTTGAGAATCCAACTCATCAAATCCTATTAATGACTCATCAAATATTTTGGTTTGGTTAGCATCTGGGCATGTATATCATCTATCCTTAACTCAAGAGATGCAACTAAAAGGGAATCCCATTTATATTCATTAGAGTTAGTACTTTGGTCATGCTCTATAAGGTGAGCAATGTTCTTTCTGATCGGTCTCTATTAGGATCTTTGGCATCTAACTCATCAAACTCAAGTTGTCTAGAAGTGGAAGCCTCAACACTATGATCATTATTTAGTTCATCTTCACCCCAAATAATAGAGGTGGAAGGTATAAAATCCTCATCTTTAGTAGTTGTAGCAATAGGTCGAGTTTTTGCTTTAGAGTCACTAGCAGTGAAAGGTTCTTTATCATAGATAGGCAGATTGTCATTAACAACATAGCCAAACCAGTAGTTTCTTTTCTTTTGCATCCTTTATTGTAATTCATGGGTTTAGTAAGAGCATATTTACTATCAGTTAAAGGTCCATAACCCAAATAACCCATACTTCTAAGGAACTCATAGTATTTTACACATCTCTTAGGAGAAATAAGAGTTGTAAGCATGATCTTATCAGATGTCTCTTCTTCCTATAAATTCAATCTCTAATAGCTTGATCTTCCTTTTCATCTTCTAAAGGAAATGAGGACTAGAAAAAAGTGCCATAGATTTTTTTTAGCTAAAGATGAAGGTTTCATGTTTTCAAATGGTTTCCCATAGGAACAAGGGGAAACTAGAAGCACAACAATTAAGTCAAGGTTATATTCCCCCATACCGATGTTCATCATCTTAATCCTATTCTCATAATTAGAAAGTGTGGTTCTAGCCTCATTAGTAGCTATATTGTTTCAAACCAAGGATTCAGCACTGCTAAGCATGTTAATTGACATAGCATTGTCCATATGGATAAAAAGTTATGTACCTTTGAAAGGGATTTTGATACATTGATGATAAGTAGATGAGATAGCCTACATGTCATGTATCCAAGGCCTTCCTAGCAAGATATTTATGTTATAAGAATAATGTTGTATTAACCTTTGTACAAGCTCATCAAAATATTTTAGAGGAGGGGTAATCTTTTTGAACCACTCAATGGATTTTCCATTCAAACTTTTTGGAAAGAGTCACATGAGGTATGTATCTTCTTGCATGAGGTCCATACTAAGCACATATAATTTCCTAACTTGATCATGTGGATTGAAATTTCAATCATATTTATCATATTTAGGAATCTCCACATCTCTTGGAAAAGGAAGATCATGTAAGGACTCTTGTCAAAAGGAAGCACACATATAGACTCAATGAATGAAGACTTAGGATTTTCCCTTTCCATTTTCATGCATGAAATTTTTTTTCATAAGTCTTGGACTTGTTTTAGATCAAGATCTCATTTTTTTATAGGTTCTCTCTTTTGAGTGATCTATTGATCATCAAACTCATGGGGTAATTTCCATCCTCTAGAAGTAATGTATGTAAAATAATAGTCCCCAATTTTCTCTAAAGTCTTAAGAACGAGTCTTGGAAAGTAATAATCTTGTTGGAATCTTATGAGGTCTTTGATAGTATTCTAATTATCTACCTCAATCCCATGTTGTGAAGGTTTTCCATGTCGAGAATGTCTAGGTGGAGACATGTTGGCCTTAGGATGAGACCTTGGGGTCCTTGGAGGGGTGGCATTTTCATTTTTTTGAAAGTTTGCAAAAGGATTGCTATAAGTTGTATTAGAATTTGGGTTCCCAAAGTTATTCACATGATGATTCCAAATCCATGAGAGTTAGTATTGCAAGCATTGTTTTCCTCATACATATAAGCATTCATCCTAGCATCCACTTGTCTTGCTTGTTCAAGTCTCTCTTGTTCTAGTCTTTCTTGTTCATCTTGGTAGGATTTCTTCTCACATTTTGTTTATTTAGACCTAATTGGAAAGAAGATAAATAAGTGTTAGTTTCTCTCTTCTTGATTCACGGTGAAAGACACTATTTTCAACCCTAAAGTATCAAATGGAGTATCAAAGGAACTACTAAAATGACTAAGAAGATTGTACCAAGTGTTAGATTTTTCTTCCTTTACTTTGTGAAAGAAAATTTTAGCCTCAAAATGTTTCTTACATGGGCACCTAGTTGGAGAAGATAATTATTCAAAGCTAAAGAAGGGTGACTTCCTTGACCAAGTTGGAATCTAGTTGTAACTAGTATGTAATAGCTAGCTTTTAGCCAAATAAGATAACACAAAGCACTTGGATTTCAAACTTAGAAAATTAAGATGTTCACTTTTCAAAGAGAGGTAGTAATGATAGCAACTTGTCAAAAGTGTCCAAGTAGTTTATGAAACTAGCAACTCAAGTTGGGAGCTAGGCAACAACCCAAATAGAAAAGTAAGTAGGGTGAGAAGAATGACAAGTGAACAATCCTTCAAATCAAGTTATGTAACCAAGGAGCCAGTGTCATCATTTTAAGCCTAAAATAGAGCCAAATATACATATTTCAGACTAGGGACACAATATGATCAAGTATAGACACCCCTAAGTCAACCAAGAATATAGTCGAAGTCAAATTGAGAAAGCAAAAGGACTAGGTGAAAGAATCCGTTAGCATGAATGCTAGTGGTGTTCCTTTGGGGGAGTATCCTAAGCACTGATAGAAAAATTGGGGAGATTGACATGTTGTATTCATGACTGTGTTTTTCATTGATGTCAACATAGTATTGTTTCTATAAAGACCGACATAGTAGCAGATCGAGAACAAGGTCATATGGATTTTGTATTGAAAATGAGGTCAAGCCTCATTGAGAATATGCTCTACAATATGTCCTGATGGTGTGGACAAGTGTGCCTACAATAAAGTTGAAGACATGTGAGAGTTATTCATGATTTATAGAGGACAGTGTGTAGATAGAGTACCTAAGAAGTGGTTTCTAGTATTTGGATTGTATTTCTTAACATGGATAGAATAGTGATGAGAAAAGTTAGACAATGATGGTAGAAAACCAGAGGATGACATCAATGAGTGTGGGAGGTTTGAGGTCACACATGTACAAAGTTGTAATTACTGTACACTGAGAGTGTTTTGTAATTGTAAAAAGATGTAATGAATTATATTATCTGAATGAAGTGCTATTATAATTAATTGGAAAAGCCTCAAGGATAACTCAGAGAATTATTTTGAGGATATGGTATAAAGGAAGGTTATTTTCCTTGTAGTGAAACATGGGTAAAATTGTGTGTAAGTGTGAATTATGCAAGTGATGTCCAAAGTTTGTAATTGTAAGTGATCAAAGGGATTAGTGTAATGTGAATTTGTAGATTTGGTTTTGAGATATGAGAAGGTATTTGGTGTGGTATTGGCATAGTAAGAAGATAGAGAAAGAGTGCAAGTTGCAAAGATTAGTTGTATTTCTATTATTCTAAAAGGAATAATATAGAGGCCAGTTGGACAGTGAGTTTAGTGGTATTTTCCTGCAAGATGTTGGATAGTGTGTCCATCTATCTTCTAAAACTCCTAATAGGGCTGGTACAAATCCTAATAGGGTTAGCATAACTCCTATCAGGTTTGGAATCTCCTAACAGACATTTAAAGTCTCCTAATAAGGACTGATATGTATTGAATGCATTTCATTTGCTCCTAACAGAATCCATCTTCTTACAAGGAAATTTTTTATTAGTACATCATTTTTTGGGTACCATCCCCACCATGATTTTTCCTCTAATCAATGGTTTCCCTAGTTAACATATATGATGTTATTCTGTATGTGTATCTTCTTAAGGTTATTGATTATATTCTTCATATGCTTAAGCTTTAATAAGGTCGATAAAAGTTATATTAATCTGATAATTGATTCACCCCCTCCCCTCTTAGTTATCTTGGTGGACTTTACTTTCTTACAGTTGGTGCCAGAGCATCAAGTCCTTGAAGGAAAATCTTGACAACTTAAGGAGATCAATGGCAGGTCATTTTAGAAAAGAAAGTGGTACAAGAGCACCTAGAAAAATGGACAAAAAGAAATACATATGTCATTAATATTTTTTCTTAAATTTCAAGTTAATATTTGTCAATTTATATTTGAGTCAACATGTAAGGCTAAGTTAAGCCTTGGAAACAATTTGTAATAGATTGTCAAAGTTGTCTAGTATGGTCAAATTATGTAAATAAACCCATGGAAGGGTAAAATGTCATAAAATTTCATATATATTATATTTTGGTATGTTAGTAGGGGTTTTATAAAGTTAGAAGGTCATTTATGAGAAAACACAAAAATTTTCAAATATGTGATAAAATATTGTCACACAAATTTGACAATATGTAAATTTGATGTAAAAGGAAGGTCGAGTCATAGGAGGTATCCAATAGTTAGAGAAATTTAAAATAAATTAAAATATCATGTAATGGTCATGATTTAAAGATTGGAATGGTTGGAAATCCTTTTGAGAAGAATAGGAATGAAAAGAGTTTTGTTTTGCAAGTCTTATGTTAATTTTCTGTATGATTTTCCAGAAACTTGACTATTTTTTCTATTGGTATAAATTTATATGAAAAGATACAAGCATGAAACTTATATTTTAAGAAAGCTATTTGAGTTAGCTTCCTTTTTTATTTGGTTTTGTCAAATTTCATTAAGTTTTCTAGAAGTTATGACCATTTTGGTGACTGCAGGTCTGAATTTGTCATAGTTTGTTAATATTGCCATCATAAGTTATGGAATTTTCATTATGTGATTTTTGAATCCTTGCATCAAATTGGTATTAGACTAAAAAATATTTGGGGAAAGGAAATTATGTGGGTTTGATGTTTGAATTTTGCAGGTTGAAGAGAGAACCTAGATGCCAAGAAATCAGGTAGTGGAAAAGAGAGGAAAACCTAGGTGAGGCAAGAAAAGATGTGGTAAGAAGATATAATATTTCTTGGAGGGTTTAAATTTTTTAGGAAGTATATGTAGGATAAGGATTCACAAAAGGAGAAGAAAGAATATGAAAATAAAAGGAAAGAAGAAGAAGAAAAGAAGAGGAAAAATGAAGAGAGAAGGAAGAGAAAAGAAGAAGAGGTGAAGGAGATAAAGGAAGAATTAATGAACTTGAAAATAAAGTTAAATAATATGGAAGAGAAAACTTAAGCATTGGGAGAGATGATTACAGCTCAAGAGGAAGAGATAAATCATGAACCTATTGTCCAAATTGTGAAAGAAGATAAACAATCTTCCTTAGTCATTGTGGAACCTACACAAGAAAATACTAGTATTGGTAATATGGTTGTGGTTGAAGAGAAAAAGGATGGTACCATTGCTGATGAATCTCATGATGAGATTTCTATTGAAAAAGAAGAAATCAAGGTTATGAATGAGCAAAGAGTAGAGAGTGATCAAATTTATGGTGAAAGTAAAGACAAATGTGAAAAGTTCCCAAGAAGACTTGAGAGAAAATATGCAATATTTATGATTGAATTTGATATTAATCAAATTGATTTTATCCATGAATTTTTCACTATTTTCTTTTAAATGCAGGTAATAGAGAAATCAGATTGTAAAGGGCATAAATATTTTCATGACAAGTTCATATTCTTAAGCAAGAGGATTGAGAGACCAAAAGTGAAGATGAAGATAAGCTTTCTTTTTACCCCTTTCCAATATACTTGGAAGATTTGAAAGTTGAGAGCATGGTGCAAGAGCATACATATCTCAGTAATATTTTTTCTTAAATTTCAAGTTAATATTTGTCAATATATTTGAGTCAACATGTAAGGCTAAGTTAAGCCTTGGAATCAATTTGTAACAGATTGTCAAAGTTGTCTAGTATTGTTAAATTATGTAAATAAACCCTTGAAAGGGTAAAACATCATAAAATAATTTCATATATATTATATTTTGATATGTTAGTAGGGGTTTTATAAATTTAAAATTCCATTTATGAGAAAATGCAAAAGTTTTGAAATTTGTGATAAAATATTATCACAAAAATTTGACAATATGTAAAGTTGATGTAAAATGGAAGGTCAAGAGTAATAGGAGGTATCCAATAGTTAGATGAATTTAAAAGAAATTAAAATATCATGTAATGGTCATGATATACAGATTGGAATGGTTGGAAATCTTTTTGAGAAGAATAGAAATGAAAAGAATTTTGTTTTGCAAGTCTTATGTTAATTTTCTATATAATTTTCTAGACATCCAACTATTGTTTCTATTAGTAAAAATTCATATGAAAAGATATAGGCATGAAACTTATATTTTCACAAAGGTATTTGAGTTAGCTTTCTTTTGGTTTTGGTTTGGTCGAATTTCATTAAGTTTTGTAGAAGTTATGACCATTTTGGTGCTTGCAGGTTTGAATCTATCCTAGTTTGTTGATTTAGCTAAAAATTTGCAAAATGTGCTATATTTCTGTGATAAGTTATAGAATTTTATTTATGTGATTTCTGAATCCTTGTATCCTTGCATCAAAAAGTCTTAAGTTTGATGGATTTAACTATGACAGTTGGAAAGAGAAGATAAAGACACGTCTGCTATACAAGGTTCTAGAATATTGACTAATGACAAAGAATATAAAAAATATTATGGAAGAAAGAAAACTTGATGAATGTAGTAAAGATAAAATAGATCTAATATGTGTAAGATGCTTGCTAGAGAAGCACTTTTTTCAGCTCTTCCTAAAAATGAATACAGGACCAAGTAAAATCCTTAGATTTATCTCATGAAATTTGGAAAGCTTTGGAATCTACTTTGATGGAAGATGAATTAGTAAGAAGTTATACCTAGTAAATATCAAAGATTGTTGCAAGAATTACATCTTCTAATGGATCCAAAGATGAAGATGAGATTATATGGAAGATCTTGAAAACCTTGACACCACCATTCAAGTAGACATCGTAGATGATTGAGCAAGTGATACCATGTACTGAAAATTTTACCAGAGAGACTCTTCTTGGAATATTGGAAATGGCATAAGTAAGGTTAAAATAGGGTAGAGATTTTCCTAGAGTGCAAACTACTTTTAGTGGATTATGTGTAACCCTAAGATCTATAGTAGGATTTAAGTGGTAAAATATCATAATTGCCTATTTAAGGAGGTACAAGGGCCCAACTTACCAATGATGAGAAGGGTGTTGAAGGTTGAAGCATTTGCTAATATTATATAACTAGAGAATCAAAGTAGAAAGACAATAAGAGTTAAGAAGAAGTGAAGAGTGATTGCTTAAAGGGTTGCCAAGAAAATTAGAGACCGAGATGATAATGGAGGCCAAACAATGAATTGGCTTATGGGACAAACTAAGATTTGTATATGAAAATTGAGTTGTACTTGACATATCAAAACTTGTCGTTACTTTCTAACCATTGTAAACAGTATTTGAAATCCTTTAGTCAAGGTTGATCTAATAGACATATGTAAATCCTGTAATCAAGGTGGAATCTAATGGAATGTTTTAAAGTCCTCTAACAAGGCCACTTTTAATAGGGTGATTAAATCCTCTAACAAGGTCATGTTTAATAGTGTGCTTTGTAGCCTTTAATAGGGTTGGCTCCTAATAGAGCTCACTTGAGAAGAGTGAAAATTGGTGGCATTTTATTGGCGGTTTTCTCCAAATTGGGTTTCCATGTTAAATACTAGTGTCAAACTTGTGTGGATGTTTGTTGTGATGTTTTACAATTTATTTCTACATTTTGAAGTCTTTTATATTTAGGACAGTGAACTACTAGTTGATGTTACTTAAAGTTAACTATAAAGACCAAGCTATCAAATGTTAAGAGCTGAAGTTGGTTAAGTATTTGTTTGTTCAATTGGTACACCTAGACCTTGGATAACTAATTCACCTCACCCCCCTCTTAGTTATTCTAAACATTCTAATAGTATCACACTGCATGGACAAGATCATACTTGATAATCTCCCAAAACTCTTAGAAGAATGTCAGGGTGAAACCATCTGTTCCAAAGGCCTTAAAGGAACCCATAGAAAAGACCACCTTCTTAACTTCATCCTCAGTCACCTTCCTAACAAAGTCTTGATGAGTCTCATTATCAATGACCAAGTGAAGAACTAAAAGGAAGTCAAACTTGGTTTGGGGATTAACATGAACATTAGGGGGATTTTACATCTCTTGAGAATAGCTAGTAGTCCACTTCTCTAGATCCTCCTCATCATGAAGTTGTTTTTTGTCCTTATTGATCAGCTTCTAGATAGTATTTCTCTTCTTGTTCTTGGAGGTCAATTTGTGAAGAAAAGTCATGTTCCTATCTCCTTCTAGTAACCATTGAACCCTAGATCTTTGCTTTGAGAAGACTTCTTCTCTTCCAATTTCCATATTTCATCTCCTCCACCATCCTTTCTTTTCTTCATGGTTAGCCATTGAAAGGTCATCTTCTTTCATCCTCCCTTGTAATTCTTCCAGATTTCTTTTGATTTCAGGTTTTTTTATTTGAAGCTATTTCCAAAGACATTTTTTCTTGATAAGTTATCTTCTTATAACTCTCTTCTTCCTCACTATATTCAATACATATCCAATCCTTGTATTCTTGTGCTCCACCAATAGTTGATCGGGTCTCTAAGCTAGGGATGCGAATGCCAAATGATTTCATATCAAAAAGGTTTCTTCCTATGACAATTATTAGAATGCCAAGTGAACAAAAGTATTGAGTGGTTAGAGACAAACCTTGTGAATTCTTGGAGGGAGGTGAAAGGTAAGATATCCCATCCTACCAATATTAGCACACTATCAAGCCTTACCTAAATAAGATTTCTTCCCATCCTATTATTAGACCAGGTTTATTGGAGTCCCTATAGCTCAATATCTATGACATTATTTGCAATCAAGAATCCCTCTAGATATTGCATACTCTTTGAGACATCATCTAGGCCACCCATCTTCTCTAACGGTTATAAGAGGTGTTAAAATATCTCGCACACATGAAATGGGCAAATCCTTCCATTTCTTCATATAATTAGAGGCTTCACCCCAGAGCTGAAGGTGTCCCACACCTAGTGTTCGAAGCATAGAAGTTCAAAAGAACCTAGGTTTGACCTTCCTCATTTAAGGTAACTACCACAAAGTGGATGTGATAATGGAGCTCCACTACTTCAAGTTTTTTTGAGTTCCACATAGTAGCAATCCCCCCAAAAGCACTAGTCGCTTCACTATAGGCATATTTTTTCCCCTAGCCACAAATAGTTGGCCATTTTTTCAAAGTTCTAATTATTCATCTTAACCTCCTAAATGAGAACTATATCTACCTTATGATACTTGATCATAGATTTCAAAACAAATTATTTTATTGAACTATTAAAACCCCTAATATTCCAAGAGATTAATTTCATTTCTTACCTCTTTGGGTATTTTCCAAGGTCTTATGTGACCCATTAACTATGTTCTGAGAAGTAGCCTTGGTTCTTGTGACTCTTGTTAGGGGCCTACAAATCCTTGTTTATAAGCCCACATCTACCTTAGGTTGATCATACCTCTTTTGTTTGGGTTCCTACCAACTCCCTTCCATCCACAAAGGGGTCCCTCATCTTGAGGGCATAGAGCTCAACTCAGAGGCTATTTGAAGCTCAATACATGGGAGCTTAATCATAAGAGTGCCACATAGTGAGGAGCAACTTGACCCATCCTTCTTCTTTGACGCATTCATCCTTACCCAACCATCCTCTGGTTGGGCTTGTGTCACTTTTTTCTAAGTAATCCGAGACAATGATATCTCGGCATTGTGGGTCATCCTTTCCCCTACAACCTCTATGTGTGAAACCCACTTGCCTCTAAGGGCTTGCATAGAATATTGTTGACTATCTTACCAACCTAGGGCAATCTCGCCTCATCAAACTCCTTCTAAAATTCTCCCTCCATAAGAGGTCACAGAGATCCTTGTTAAAACATATATTTGGTCCTTATCTCCCTTGTGGTTCACTTGCCCCACCAAAACCCCCTTCCATGGGGTTTGGTCCTAGGATGTCACCATAGATCCACCAAGACACACATCTGGGACATCCAGTTATTTTGTGGGTTCCATCTCTTTATCATCCCTTTTTCTGAAACCCATTTTTCATTAAGAGACCACATGTCCATACTATCTACATCTTTGGCAATATAAGTCTACATTCTCATAATTGATATCTTGTCTCCAAATTCCCCATTTTGAATTCAGAATAATACAACTTCAAAGCATATTATTAACTACAACATTCACATAGAATTTGGAAAATCCTAACAAAGACCTATTTTGGGTAGTTGCATCCACCTTAATGAAGTGACCAAATTAATCTCTGATCCATTGGAAGACCTTATCATCCAAGAATTCCAATGGAAAGCATGGGAGGTGGAACCAAACTAGGGCCATTCTCTGCAAATCAACACTAGGATTAAAGCCATGCTTCCATTTGGCCATGACTAGATTGTATATCCCCAATCTCTAGGAACCTGCCAATACCCAGTTTCTATCCTTTTCATTTGTGAATTTAAAAAGGAACATTGCCTCCACCATAACTGATCCTCTTAACTTCCACCTATTAGAGACTAATTTCCTAACCATCTATATGGTAGGTCTATAACCAAGAAATCTTCCCACAAGACTTAGTGAAAATCTTTTGGACACATTTTCCACAACCATATTTGGAAATGAAATCTTTGGCCCAAACTCTCCATGCAAGATAGTGTTAGTAACCTTAGATGTGGGTCCAAAATCTATTCCCACCAGCATGCCTTTCTAGCTTAGTTTAGCATCCATCGCACCCGGTTCTATCCCAGTAACCTTGGGTGTAGAAGATTGCATAAATGCTAGATGATTTGTCACATTTGATGAAGTAGGAGAAATCAACTCCTGTCCACCACAGGTACACGTGACATCCAAGAAAGTCCCTTTTGACATAGCCAGCCATAAGTCTAGGTGAACCGCCTGGGCAAGGGGTACCAACTCATCTCACATAAAAACCACCATTAACAACCATTAACAAGCAAAGTAGAGTTGCAGAGCTATGCTTCAATGTTGTTTCGACTTTGTTGATGATTAAAAATGTTAATACAAAAATTAAATAAACACATCTTGATGTTTATAAATTACAATAATTGAAATAAATATATAACACTTTAAATGTAGATAAATGTTAGAAAATCTTTATTAGTAATTTATTATTTGGTTGATTAAATTAATGGTAAGATTATGTTTATGTTTCTTATGTTTTTCTTTTCCTTATGTGAGGTTATTATTTAAAATTATTTTGTTCAATGATCAAATGTTTTTTTTTCATAATAAAAATAGAATTATTTATAATTCTTCTATAATAAAATATAAAATTACTAAAATAATCAATGGGTTATAGTTCAATTAGTTGAAACAATTAAAGAGGATGATGATATGTGACAAGGTTTAAACTTTTTGACTTGTTCCTTTCTTTCAAGTGTGATATGTGGATGATGGTTTTCCAACAATACTCTTACACGTTTGCTTCTAGTCAAGAGATGCTCTTGAGTATCGGTTTTACATATGAATGATTTTAAAGAACTTTTTTTTTTTTAATACAAAATATAGAATTGATATAATTACCCTGTGGTTATAGTTCAATTGTTTGAAAGGAATTTAAGATGATGATGGTATGTGATAAGCTTGAAACTTCTAGATGTGCTTGTCATTTAGGTGTGACATTTCAATGATGACTTTGATGACCAAAACTCTTACACATGTCTACATAGTCAAGAAATGTTCTTAGATCATATTTGACATATAAATTACTTTATAAATATGATAAACAAGACCACATAATTACACAATTCAAAGACAATTATAATTTCAAAATTTACTGTTTATTGTCATAATCTATTATATAAATATAAAGATGTCAACCTGTATATAATAATAAATGTGTGTTCTAGAAAAAATCTATATGACAATCTGTTAGAAAAAGCTATGAAAAATATATTATATATAGTTGAAAGGAGTGATCCAAAAGCTTCCGGAGAAACGAATCTTATACAAGGTTTGCTCAATGTGAAAAGGTTATGACAAGAGCTGTTGAAAACCAACACGTAACTCTCAACATTACATAGACGTAAGACCACTTGGTTTTTCAAGCCAGCCCCTACATTATATAACAACAACAGAGCCATTGTGTAAGAAAACAATTGAATTTTTTATGATCTATTTTAAATTTTCCCATCACTCCGCAGAAGAGAAATCAAAACCTTGAGCAGCCATGGCAGCTTGCTTTGAGAGATTATTCATTTCTCACGGGTATTCATTTGCCCGTGTAATTTCAATAGCTCTCCTATTTATATGTTGTGATATAATTCAACAATGCAGCGGATCATCCATAGTATTTAATACAACGTTGAGCAAATCTAGTGAGAACGAGTATTGCAGAGAAGGATTCAGATGTATTAACAGAAGGAGTTTACGTCAGTGTGGGGAACAAAATCCATATTTACATATAAATTTGAGCACGCAGGGGCCTCTCCTTGATGAGGAATTTGTTACAGTGACAATCAATGGCATGTTGAATCCCAAAGATGATGATTGGGTCGCCTTAATTTCGCCTGCAAATGCCAAGTATGCTTCTTTTTATCAATAGCCGTGTTAAAGATTATATATTTCTGCTCTTGTTAACAGTTATTATCATTCAAACAGATATCCAATTTATTAACAGAAGATGTCAACCATATTTCAACTTAGTCGGCAGACTTTCAGGCAAACGCAATTGGCAGGCGAAAAACAGTCAATACCCAAGTATCATTTATTAATATTTTTGAGTTTTTGCCTTTTTCACTACTATACCAGAAGGGCAACAAGTGTCATTTTATGCTACAAGAGTACTATGAAATTATGGTAGGAAACTCTGTAAATTGCTTAGTTAGAATCAAATCCATCTAAAATTCAAGAAGTCTCTGATCTCGATTTTCTTTTAGGATAAGTAGAAATCTCGCTGCATTGAAATCCACTCTCAGTCCGTGGA
This sequence comes from Cupressus sempervirens, assembly GCA_028749045.1. Lineage (NCBI taxonomy): Eukaryota > Viridiplantae > Streptophyta > Pinopsida > Cupressales > Cupressaceae > Cupressus > Cupressus sempervirens. The sequence continues at coordinate 347,007,299 of CM053793.1, forward strand.
TTTCTAATGAATTTAGATATTGTCGGGCAGGTCGAGGTTCACATTTAATCTACAGTAATATCGGATCTGTAGGCATCGATTCATCTACTTTTTCAAGGTGGCTATGCCTACTATGAACTGGTAGGGATTCCAAATTTGCAATTACATTGCTTTTGTATTCATGATGATCAAGTGATTGGTGATTTAGTTACCAACAATGGTTTTAAAGAGGTGTTTGCTCCCACCATTGATGATCAAGTGGGCTTTCCGTCCGCGCTTCATCAAAGAAAGACACCTACAAAAGAGACTACAATTTAATTTAAGATGAGTCTGGAAAGAGTAGAAACCATAATTTAATGGGTCATCACACGACACAAACTAAACTCCATTAAGAAGAAACATTTGAAAGTAAAGCAATTTTGTTTGGCATACCATTTTTAAGGTGATCGTCTCATTTCCGTTGGTTGAGAATGATATCATTTTCGAAATGTCTATTTCTGAATTTGTCTGATTTATACAACTCTTATAGACATCTTTTTCAGTAAGCATCTTAGAGAGAATAGCTCTTGGTATATTGTGGATATTCTTTTGTTCTGACGATAGAGAATTAATAATGTGAAACAGAGTAACGGATTGTCCTCTGAATGACGTGCTCTATGTGGAAACAGGAGATGTGGCATCCCATCCTCTTTTATGCCATTACCCTGTGAAGGTAACCTCAATATCCTAGTTTAATATTATTTTATTTTTTCTCATTAGTTGAATCATATCTTCATTTTTAGTTCAATTTATTTGAAAATGTTGAATTGACTCACTTCGGAAAAAAAATTTAAAAAATTGACAATATTTTATTGACTCTTGATTAATTGCCGCTCTATTAAGATGCCCATTTAGGAATTTATTAACTTCTAGAATTGTGATGTTAAATTTATAAATTATAAATTGTATAAAATGGGCAGGTCTAATATTAAACTATATTTATCTATTGGTTCAATAGTATATATGTTGTATTTTGAGGGTTGTACTAATTGTTTGAATGGATTCATTTAAATAAAATCATCTAAATTTTGATTTATATGAGTGGTGAACTAAAATCGTATAATTAAATGAGTTCTATGTTAAAAGTAAGTGCAGTTTCATAAGAGTCATTAGATAAGATTTAAATATATTATAAGCTTTGATTTGGATAGGTGGCCCTTCTTGAATCACATAATTAATAGATAGATCTTACTAGAAAAGTCACCGTGGTTTGAAATGATCCAATGAATTTGTCTTGAACTACAAAATAGAGAATTTGACTCCATTAGATGATTCAGTTTAAATCACATTAATAAGATCCTCTTGCAAAATAAGACATAAACTGTTAGATTCTACTTAAACTATTTTAAATTTTTACTTCATTTAATTGTTCAATAAAGTCTCTAAGAAACTAGACTTAATAACACTTTTAAATTTTAATTTATAAATAGGCAAGAGCTTACAATGCATCAGTAAATTGTGAGTCTCTCATTGGAGAGGTGTTGTGTTCCAATATGGAGATTTAATCACATAATTTTTTTTAAAGTAATAATTTATAAATAATATATTTTCAAATCATATCTTTTTCACCTTTTATTATGATTAAAATTTAGTTGGTCTACATCATTCCCAAGATAAACACTCTGATTAAAGCAGCCTTATAGTTCAAATCATTCCTTGTTACAACCATCCAAACTGTACAGTTGACCAATTTCCAAAAAAATAGAAAACATCATGAATTTTTCTGAAAATTTCAAGTTTTGATCTTCATGATCTACATAGTTTGTAGTTGTAAACAACAAAAAAATTTAGAAAAAATTTACCATGATTTGAAAAAAGAAAGTTTTGACTTTATTTTCTCTTTAGTACATTTTAGAGGGAGATTAACCTGTCTCTATACAGTTTTAGGGAAAGGGGAGCTGGTTGATTTTTAAATAAATGAATTGTATGGTTGTTACAGTCCCAGTTCATGAAGAACGACCCTTCCTATCTATCATGCAATAAAAGCAGGTGTGAGAAGAAAACAGGAGATGTTTGTACGGTAGAGACTTGCAGTGGGTCCTTATCATTTCACATTGTAAACATCCGCACACACATTGAGTTTGTTGTATTCCGAGGTGGCTATGATGTTGCTTGCATCCTCAACTCTTCAAAGCCTCTCATGTTTTCCAACCCAAATATGCCTCTTTATGCTCACATTTCCACCACAGATTCTACAGGGACTTCTGTATGTGGCCCTAATTAAGCACTAGTTATTCATTAAATTTATATAGATTTAATACTAAGAATTAGTAATATCACTACTACATGGGGGGGTATAAAGACATTTTTTTAGACAATTCCTTAACCAATTGTCTTAATCTACGACAATACAAAAGTTGTATACCGTCTCACATCTTGTCTTTAACCGAGTGTCTTAAATTATGTCTTAAAGTATTGTCGCTATAAGACAATATGAAACAAAAGTAATTTTGTCTCTTTAGAGACAATTTACTTTAATCCCAACTAGTGTCTTTAGAGGGACAATAGTGTTTACATCCAACTATTGTCTCTAATAGACATTATTAAAAATATTTTTTAAATTAATATTTTTTTCTTCCAATTTCAACATCTAATGTTTACAGAAAATAATAGTACAAATATGCACTATAATTATTTTCAATATCTCATATAAGAAACTCAACAAAGTAGCATAACAAATTAACCTGTGAAGAAAAATCATATTAATTAATTTATTCCAATGTTTTTTTCTTACAAAATGATGTGGGAGCTGGTCCACTGCAACCAATAAAACACATTGTAGATATGCCATATCCATCATTGAATAATAACATTGAGTTCCTTCAACTCTATAGCCTCGTAATGAAGTAGCTAGACTTACACAAACACCATATTACACATCCACAAAGTTTAATGGTGTAGTTAAAAAGATCCTTATTTTAAATACATATTTTTATGAACAAAACCATAAAACCATAAGGAAATATCTCAGTGGGATTTGTGGGTTGCAACTCATAGTTAACACCATCAAGCTCCCTTCAAAGTATTTCTTTCGAGGGCATAAAACATCTTTGTCCTTAACTCTATAGCCTCATAGTGAAGTAGCCAAGCTGACCCAAACATCATATTACACATCCACCATGTTTAATGGTGTAGTACAAACAATCCTTGCGTTAAATACATATTTTATGAAGATAACCATAAGGAAAGATCTTCTTTAGATATCAGTTCCTAATGACGTGAATGCCCATCTCAGTGAGTTTTGTGGCCTACAACTCATGGTGAACACCATCAAGCTCCTTTTAAGTATGTCTTTGGAGGTAGCATAAAACATCTTTGCCTTGATATGGAATGCAATAGAAGACCTGATGATATCATTAAAATATTCACCATATTTAGATGTTGAAGATGGACATAAAAATATAATGCCTATAATTTAATGGATAAAGGAAAACAAATTAGATATACAATAGAGTAAAAAATTGTGATCAAAGCCATGGTACAATCTCAAATGTTTTTTGACTTCATGAAATTGATTAGAGGGAAAAAATTACCATCCATTTAGCAGAAATTTTAATGCCATATACTTCAATACTCACCTTATTTTGGATCTTGAAACTTATTGTTTCAAATATCAACTAATACACCATATTTACGTATGAAATGCATTCACATAAGAAAAATCAATGAAATGCAAAAGAACTGACCAGACAATGAAGAATGTCTTTCTCTTCTGGTGGTTGTGGTAATGCGCCCCATGGTTATTATTTCATTCTATTCTTTTATAGGTAAAACCAAGGGGCAAAGCTTGTAGCTTTAAATAGCTCATCTTCATAACAAATGCTCAAACTTTTATTATACCATACCCATCTAATTTGAAGTATGTTGCTGCATACTACCTGTAGTTCCAAGATGATAAAAAATAGACCAACAGTTAGAGCCAATAGTATGTCCATGAATTAGAAGAAAACATGATATGTTTTACTTACCATGCAAGAAATGGTTGCTTAACTTTGACCTTTTCTTGTACTTTCCATCAGACCTGAAACCACTAGAAAATAGATTTATGGTTCCCAAATAAGAAATTCTTGAGAATATTTTATTTTGGTTGAGTCAGAAGCTCAATTTGTCTAATTTGATTGACACAGAAAAATAGAAACACAAAATATCTAATGGCTAGTAAGTCTGTAAATCCTATTTATTGAAAAGGAGAGCTTTTCTATAGGAAAAAAATAGCAACTTAGATAAAAGGAACTCGTCACAATGTAAACACTTACAATATTTAGCCTTCTGGAATAGCAGTGTACAACCAATTTAAGAATTCATCGGTTAGTCTAACACCGATGGACTAGGATTTTTTAGAAATGACAGAGCCACGAGAAATTCTTTCCTTTTCATAATCTTCAAAGGCACTCCTGATAAATCATATTAGAGATTTCAGAAAATAAATAAAAAATGTTTAGTTTAGTATGCAATTAGCATACTCAAACAAATACAAGTAGCATAATTCTAAGCACACGTCTAATTAATTTCCTGAAAAAATGTCTATGCTAAATATGGTTAACAGATAATAATTTCTTTTGACAGTTTAATGTGAATTCAATTTCCCTTTGAATTAGTTTTAATAGAAATGCAAAAATAAGATGCATTGACCATAATTCGGAAGAAATTGCAAGTTGCTTAGCAAGCTCTAATCCATCCTGATGGAGCCCAATTTTTAAAAAAATTTGGGGCCTCTATTTATGATGTAACGTGTGAGATTAGTGGTGATATGTTGAGTTGATGTCAGGCTAGTGAAACACAACAATACACAACGTGAAGATGACACTTTGAACAAATGTATCGCTAGAAAATTGTAGAATGGATCTTTGAACAAGACACTATACTAACATCTCCATTTGGTTGACTTGGCAGGCTCAGAGAGGATGAAGTTTTTGGGTGCTAAAACTGGATGCTTAAAAGAAGCCACAAATGTCAATAAATCTTAGTCCATTCGCGACTGCCTATACTCGTGGAAAAATAAATGTACTAGCTTTATCAAGTGATATGATGTTGAAGTATAACTATGAAGAAATTTTGTCAAAAAATTTGCAGATGTGTACTGGTAGAGGACTAATGGCCGACCTCCAGGAATTTATTAACCCAACCATTTGTTGTCTGTGCATCTTTACTGCCTGATAGATTATAGTGACATAGAATATAGCTCTAGGGGTATTTAGTTTTTCCTTTAGACTAATACATAGTGCTTTTCACAGAATTAAGATGGACATGTGCTTTCAGATTTATTGATAAACTCAAATACAAAGTAATGGAATAGATTATGAATTGTTACATTAGTTACAATAGTCTTGAGCTAATAGCTGCAAGGAATTTAAATGTTCACTTCCAATAGATGCAATAAGTATTTCCTAAATCTTGAACTACTTTCCATGTGCTGGCTACAAAAGGGGTAGCATGAAGAAATGATTTGAGATTCGAACATTCTTTCTCTACCACAGGAAACCCCTATTCATTAATGTTCATTGGGTATAGTTAGTGGGCTTCAGAGCACTAAATAGATTTATATATCTGTCTACAAATCAACAGAGATCTGATATCTTCACAATAATGGCTACTAGGAACAAAGATTAAACAGAAACATAATTGAACAAATGTCACTGAAATATGTCTTAAAATATGATGCTATTGGGAACATACCTCACTAAAAGATGATTTAAAATATGATGCTATTGGGAATACAAAGTAGAGATGAGAGAACATCTACATTAGATTATAAAGGCATGATATTGACATGAATCTTTAGTAAATGTAGTGGAGGAACACATAGGTTATTTTGAGTAACTTCTAGCCCTTAAAAGGAGCAACAATCCTACTTGCTTCTATAACGTATCTTCCACCTAGTAATGTTGAAATAGAGATAATAAAATCATTACCGAAAGAGAAGTTGTTAAATTCTCCTTGTGAAGATGAATGGACTGCATTTCACACTGCTTCAACTAGGAATAAAAATAATTTAAGGCCCAATACAGTTTATCATTTCCAAAAGAGTGGATGCTAAATTCTCCTTGTGAAGATCAATGGACTGCATTTCACACTCCTTGAGTACATTCATCTATGATACTTAAAGGCCTAATACAATTTATCTTTTGCACCATTTATAATGAATTTTGTTCAACCATTTTACATTGCTATAAGAATTCCAATCACCACGGAATTGACAAAATAGGTCCTCATCAAGAATGGAATTAGATGGAGGCTCAAAACGGTACCATAATTTTCTAGGACATAATATGTATACCAGTGAAATTGATCATTAACACTATTGTAACCACAAGTTGCTATTTGAAATCAAGGATGTGTTCTTCAAAAGACAGACTCTCAAAAGAAACGAAAGAAGTTTATTTTGATTTGATAAATACCTTGTGTGAGCTGGTTTTATTCAGACACCCATAAACACTCTTCTTGCCTGCAAGATGACAAAAATATTCAATCTATAGTAAGCCAATGTATGAAGTGAACCAAAACACATAGAAAAGCATGTGATCAAATAATAAGAAAACATCTTCACTGACGAAAAGCATAAGAATACAAAACTGAAATACATCAAAATCCAACATTGGAAAACAAGATTGCAAAGACACAATTTACCTTCAACCAATCAACTATCTATGACAGGTCAACTTTTTTATTATCTATTGACCCAATGAATTTCATTTGACCATTTTTGCATATTAAAGTGGCAATATCAGAGTAATAACTTTATATAGGATGATGACAATTTGTAACTTAGATCTACACCTGTAAATAAGCAAAGAGTTTCTTCCAGAGAAAATAAGAAATTGTCTTTGCAAAAGGATTCTTTTATAAAGAACAGATTTCCACAACCACAAGAAAACAATTTAGTAATGAAACAAATTGTAATTTAAATCTAACAAAATGGTCTGTAGGAATCACATTATATAAAATGATTTTCTAATCCTCAACTCCAATATCGTGCTTGATTGTTGTGACTGTGATTCTAATTTCAACCACCATGTGAATTTACCTCCTGCATGGCTGATGCGATGTACAATGATTAGAAGTTCAATAGGATTGTGCATATCCTGTGTGGAATCAGGATGTTAATTGTAAGACAATGGACAGGCATATTTCAACACCCTCTCATGTATAAATCATTTCCCAATGTCACTTGCAGGATAAAATATATATCAAAGCCAATCCCCAAGGCTCTATCCCAAACTAACAAATACCCAGAGCTAATACACCCCTCTTACTAGGTCATTTTTATTGCATTCATATGGATCTATTTTTTGGATATTGGGCGTTGTAGGGGCGATTAGCCAAAAATATGCAGCCCCGAGCATAATGGCGTTCATACTCTGTTTGGGATGGGTGATGGAGGTACTCAGAAATATAGTGCACGTCACAACTACAAGGGTTTTGCCATTGTTTTATCTGAGGGGAATGCAATGAAATGTTCATTTCTCTTTCCAGAGAGCCCTAAAAACATCTTTGGGAAGCATCAATCTGGGATCAGTCTTAGTACCTTTTCTAGAAGTTCTTCAAGTCCTCGTAATCAAACATGAACACCTTATTTCCAAAAATTATCCTATACGAAGAATCAAAATTAATTTAGCTTTTGTGGTGGGCCATAAGTTTATTTTTTGTATGGCAAGGACGGGAAATGAATATGGTTGAAGGAGAAGATGAATTTTTCTTCTCCTGTGAATACATTTTCCAATTTGCTAACAACTAGGCCTTTGTTCAGGTATACTCTCATTTCAATGACATTATTTTTAGCAATTAAATAATTTGGAAGAACAACACCACACCCAAAACTTCAAAGGAGACAAATGGTTATAGATTCGAATCTTTAAGCTGATTCATGGAAATTAATGTAGTATTAGGGCCAGGTTATGATAGGAAACCCAAAAGGCTCAATCATTTAAACCAAAAGAAGAGGGTAGTATTAAATGTGAAAAGGTTCTAGGTTTTCAATTGCATCTGGTCCATGAGAAATATTAAATTCGGCAATTTATTTGCAGGTAGCAACACACAGGAAAGGATTTGTAAAAGCAGCTCAAGACACTTGGGCATTGTTCAAAGCGGCGAGTTACTTAATAAATTTCTTGTGTATAAAAAATACGAAAAATAGGAGCTGCGTAAACTTAAGAGCTCAATTCAAATCTCTATTATGTAAGAATAATCCTTTGAAATTTATATGATCTTGATCATCAACCTTCAAATCAGTAACAACATATTCAAGAAGTTCAAGAAGCACGCATAATCAAAAAAACATTTAGAAACTATACCACTGCATGGGGTCAGCAAGTTAACACAGACAAATCAGAAATTTACTTTCTATAGCCTACAAAGCAGGCGGAAGTTGCTAAGAAGCTGGATCAAAGGATTTTAACACCCCCTAACACCCCCACCCCCAGCAGGTACTTGGCCATCCCAACTTTTAAAGACTTGAAGAACCCCAAATTGCAATCCATTGTTAGAAACATGCACAAACAAGATGGCTATCTGGAAAGTAAAATGCATGTCATAGCAGGCAGAATGTTAATGCTAAACACTGTTATATCTACAATAATTATAAATTAATCATTGAATATAATAAAAATTAAATTTAAAACCTGAAAGTTAAAATTAATTAAAAACTCTAAGTGTTGTAAGACTATCATAGTAATGCCATAAAGCTTTAACTTAAAAAATAACTTAGCTTTCTTCCATTCATGTCAGCATCTCTGCATCATATACTCTAAATCATGAGTTTTAAAAGGTTCCTCTGTTACTATTTTGACACTATAGCTCCTTTTTAATTTGAACCCACTCTTCACACATCTCAATTATCCCTCTTTTGTTTGCATTTTGTTTTGCCCTAAGACTTCATCCAAAACAAAAGTTGAAACCATTTGGAAATAAAAACTGACTGTCAGTTACTTCACGTGTCTCTTTCAAACTGCAATCTTATATGACAGATGCCTATGATCCTTCTTTGACCTTTTGCAGATAATTTGGTTAGTAAATAAATTCTCCACAGAAAGCAAAAAAAGGAAGATGTCAAAATTGTGAGAGCAGGCACTGCTGGTAAACAATAGTGGCAGTGGAAAAAGCTTCAGTTGAACACCACAAAATCATGCCTAGACACCCCTGGGGATGCCACTAATTAATTTTTTCCACAAAAACTCTTAATAAAATATTTTATGATTTTGAACCCTTTTGTGTTTTCTAAAGTTTCCTAAATTTCAAATTTATACAAAAAGAAATCACCAACCCTGTTACTTCACCTATAACAGTATTTATTCATAAAAAGCATATTTACATCTACTAGTCTACTATTTTTTCACAACTATATTTTAATAGCATTTTAACAAAACAACAACTATCTATTATGTTTAGCAGATAATATCTCTAATTTCAGCTCTAGACTAGCTCTTACATTAGCAGATTCCCCACTTCTAGCCACCAGTAGACTCTGTTCCAAACAAAGACAACATTGAAAAAAATATGATGGACTTGTTTAGTCCATTCAAGTGGATATTTACACCACAATGATCAAATTGATATAGAGACAGGTCTTAATTTAACCATTGCTAATATTGTTTGGAACTTTTGAAGTCACATTACTATTTGTACTCTAAATTCTAGCTCCCTTTTTACAACAATGAAGTGTTTTTTTTAATAGATGATACAACAATGAAGTTGATGGTGAAAATTCAAATGACTATTGTGGAAACGAACAAGTTAAATTTTAAATTTCACTATTGCAAGCTACTTACCATAAGTACTCTGCTCCAGTTCTATTTTCTTTTCTTGATATCCAACAATGCAGCAGCCAAATTCAGACCTATGTCTCCATTGTTGCACTTAAGTTGTCTTCTCACAACCATCACAATAAATCTAAAATAGATTAAATATAAATTGACCAATAGTTAAAGAACTCAATAGTAGGAGTAACAATTCATGACTAACCGTATGATAACTAGAAATTCATTATGTGTAAAAGCCTCCAAACATAAAAGCAAACGATAAAAGAATAAGGTGTCCAACTCTTATGCATTAACTGAGGGAAGATCTGCAACATACTTCAGCATAAGCTTCGGTATTTCTTTGCATATATCATCCCAAGCTTCCTAAAATTAGTGCTTGAATTTCAGAATTTTATCACAATTCTCAAACATTCCATCTTTGTGGAAACTAATACATGTAGCATATACCAAGACATTGTTAGTTCAACTTACACTATTCATAAACAAGACCTAAGTGCCTAACAACATGAAAACAAAGTTCCACCAACAAAATTAACATTTCTAGCTCACCTAGATTTATATGCTTTCGCCAACTATGTACTCTAAGAACAATGATTATAAATGTAAAACTAATAACAATTGGTGACATGTTACACAAACCTGGCTCATATTCTTCATTAGTTCATTGCATAAGAAGCTCAATGGTTCATGGTAAAAATGTTCCATGCATGCCATCTACAGAATTCACAACATAACAAGTCCAAGTTCAGTGTGAGTCAAGAGAACATATATTTGTATGAACCAATAGAATATAAACATCACAGTCGCTAGATAAAAAGATAAAAAATTCTGAAACTGACCTTCAGTGCCCTTAGAAAGAAGGTTGCAGTACCATCCTGCCTCAAGAAGTTTGTGTACAGAAACCTTGCAACCATGAACCCAATATCAAATCCACAAAAGGATTCAATCACTATGGCAATGAGAAAAGCCTCAAGGCGCTCCTGAGGATACTTTAAGTTAAACCTTTGAGGATTTAGATGTTGTATTGCACTTAAGGGCAGTAGTTTCCTTAAAGCATCGACAATTGTTTCCATTCCCATTACAAGAACAACTGGTATCTGAACAACCCATTCACTGACACAACAACATTAAAAACTCAAAAACTAGAAAACTATCGAGGCAAATAGACATTTCTAGAAATAACCAAGAAATCCATTGCAATTATAATGTACATGAAGGTACAATCTGAACCAATACTTATTTTCAATCACTATGCATATGGACACTAGTATTATTCTCAATGCATTTTTTTATCTAGCTAATATTCACAAAAGTCTTCAAAATGCTGCAAAAGAGGAATTGTAAACCCTCTTCTATCTAATAATAGTACAAGTCTATGGACCTTTTACGAATATATATATATATATATATATATATATATATTGAAAAGCTTATCCCAATTAATAGTCTAAAAATTATGATAATCCAGTTACTGGCAATGCTAAAGATACCATAATTATGTTGGTGATGCCCATTGATTGTTTGATAAATGCTTTCATGTTAATATTTTGTCCATATCAACGATAAATACACACATCAAGTTAACATTACATAAATATATTATATATTGTAGGGAACTGATAGATGTAACTAAATCTAGACAATCAAATTCAAAATCAGTAATATACATATCTAGTAAAATGATGCCATCTCTAAGTTAAGATTATGTTAGTAGAAAGAAAATTAATGATGAAGTTACCTACAAACAGTAAGTAATGATCTCTTGTCAAGTGAAGACAATCAAATTCAGAATCAGTAAAACTATATATCATAGATCTTTAAAATAATATAATGTTAGCAGTAAGAAATGTGATTATGAAATTGCCTGACAATAGTAATGTACTCCAACAAGTAATGATGTGGTTTTCAGTTACAACATCTTCTCCATTGATATCTTGCACACCACCAGTCATTGTGGACTTCATATCCAAGTCCAACACACGTGGTCCACCTCATCTCTTTAAATAATTGTATTAAATAAGAATAGTTCAATATTACATTTATAACTCATATATATCATAGTTGAGGAATCTAAAATAACTACCTAAAATGATTTTTTGCAGTCTCTATCAATTTGAATATGCTGCCTAATTCACATAACCCATTTGCATTTTACCCATCATCTCCTAGGGAAACCTGCAGTACATACAAGTTAGAATTCATCCATTTGAGATCAAACAATGATAAGGTAAAGGGTTAGAGACCCACTTGTAATTACAAAAATAGAATATGTTTATTGAATGCCCTAATTAGAATGCGTAATGGCTTACCTGTTTGAACTTTTCCAGAAATTGCTTACTTATTTATTGCAACCCAGTCACACAACTTATATCTTGGTTAGTCTCTGCAGTTCTTAGCCTTGTATGAGTGTCTCCAATATGTTCTCTAAAATTTATAAGTATGGAAGTTTTCTCACTAGAGAGGTAGATAATGGATAGAATCTACTGCCTCGTATAGGTAGAATTTGATGTTTCCTATGAATGTACAGTCAACACAAACTCATTTGAGAGCTTAACCAAATGATCTATAACAAAAATAAAAATGTGTCAAAGCCAAATAAAATTACAACAACTGTTTTCAAATTACCTCCCATACTAAAAACTGCAAGTGGTACCCAACACTACATAATAACCCAAAATAATAATAGAAAAGAATAACAATATTACCTTGATCTCTTCTAATTTCTGTTAACCTCAACAATTTAATGAAAAAATGTGTTTACAACAATCAAATTAGATATGTTATATGCAAAGAGTTCAAAGACTATTAGCAATTGAATGTTCTCAAACACCACAAATTACTACTGCTTCATTAGTTTAACATATTTATTAAAGTATTTTGCAACTCCAAGAACAGAATGTAGCACAACGTGCATAAATAATAGTAGTAGAAACAAAGCCTGGAAATAATGCATGCAATATTTTTATAAGTAAAAGGCAAAGTCGTATTAAATTTAATCTATTTTTATGTTATCTTCTGCGAAATATTTGTATGCATCTGTTTCCTTTTTGTTCTCTTTCTACGAGGCACTAGACGGATTGTTGTTTTAGATTGCTTATTGCATTGTACATTTTTGTCATTATTCTTCTCTCCCATTTGTTCAGATTCAATGATGGTTGACTTCTGAGTTTCAGGAACATGTATTGCATCGTGTGAATGCATCTCATCTTCATGCTCACTACTAGATGCTTCAGTTGACGAGTTTGATTTTTCAGCTTCCTATACACAAAACAATTTAAGTATTAAAACATAATTTATCCAATTAATTTAATCCATGTCATAAAATATATAAATTACATACATCAAATTTCTCACTATTGATTAATTTGTCCCCTCGATCAATCATATATTGTCGAAGGCCTTGTGAACCATGTAGCAGAGCATACTTCAAGTCCTTCTCTACTGCTTCCTTTTCAAAATGGTGAACCTATATTAACAAAGACAAATAAACTTATAAGGTACAATGACTAACACAATCGAATTAACTTAAAAAATTATTACTAAGATAGTGAATATAATAGATTAAATATTCACTTACCATGCTAGCACGAATGCTATTATATCCACCAGATCCTAATTTATGAGAACCAATCCTTGACACTCGAGCTTTGGTTGCATTGCTTGTATCATGAAGGCATCTTTTACTTCCTTGTATAGATGCCTTGTAGTTTGGATTCTCATCGACCTTCCTCTTAAACTTGGCATCTTTCACAAGTTCATCCCATGTCACTTGATTCGTGATCCAAGCTGGATGCGGATACTTCAAGTTTTTGACCAATTTTAGCCTTAAATTATCTCTTTTTGAGTGTATGTACTTACATGCTATATCTAGAATAACATCTTTATTAAAACCAGGATCACCAAATGTTGTAATGACATCATTAAAGAGTTCTTCCTTTTTATCTATAGGTTGATTCCTCCAATCCCTTTGGATGGTATCTCCAAATAAATTTTCCACACGACGATATATAAAGTGAAAGTATTTTAGGCTTGTTTCATCCTTCAACACATTTCCTTCAGAGGTGAGCAATATTGTTAGTTCTTGCAATCCTTTTGTAGTTACTAATGATACTTTTGTAGTCTTGGGGGTTGAGGCAAATCCCCTTACAGGCACATCAGTCACTTGCTCATTTACTTCCTGTATTTATAATTAAATTTTGAAATCAGTTAAACCCCAACCAAAATATTAAACTATTGTCAAATCCAGAACTAGTGCAAAGACATTATCCATAAATGAGCAATCAAAGAAAACACAATGCTAGCAAATAGACTATACTAAGGATAAGAATTAATTTTCAAATAATCATGTGCCAAAAAAGGAATACTTGTTACTCTTTTATATCATGTATGTCAACATTGATACACAAACATATATAATAAATATTGCTGCTACACAAAGAGCTGTAGAAAATTTCATATTTGCTGTTTACATCTAAAAAATATATATAATACATAAAGTTCTACAAGGCATGTCTATCTACTAGTAAAATAATATAAATACGAAACACCCATATGCAACAACATATATTTGGAGCATACAAACTTATACTCTCAAGTACAGAAGTAAAGAAAGAAAATTACAATAATAGTTAATAAATATATGAAGTGATATTACTGATCTAATGTATATATATATATATATATATATATATATCAAATATTCAATCCGGCAACGATTCTCCTTCACTCGTTCAATAATTATATAGCAAGTATTGATCACTGAATACAGCAGCACTAATTTAATCAACAAGTGACTATTTATTTTCCTATATATTTCTATACTAACATGATGTTGGTGGGAGAAGTCATTGATGGGGAAAAAATATTATTTCAGTTCATTGATATCAGTAGCAAACAAAAGAAAGAACAAATTCCATTTGAAATATATCTCTTACACTACCAAGTTAACAGTGATAAATCAAATCTAAGAATAAACCAATCCTTTCAATATCTGAAAATTTAAAATTAACAATAGTTGAAATCTATATTTTTGAAAAAATATATGAACTTCACATGAACAAGAATTTATTATATCTCTTTGCAATTTTACCTGTTCATCTGAGGTACTCCCTGCAGTCTCTAGTAATGCCCTATCACATAGCTGAATTTGTTTAATCATTTCTTATCTGATTCCAATATTTTCAGGAGTATCTGGTAACATCCTTAACATTCTTGATTGTGAGTCTCTATTAATCCTTAAGGAAATTTGTTCCAATGTAGGTGGAAGAATTCTTATAGAACCCACATTTGGTGTGCTCCTAATAGGGGCATTCATTCGCAACTCAACAAGTCCATTAGGAACATTAGTGTTTGATGTAGATGGTCTGGTATGAGGTTTTTCACTTGATCCCACTCTTGTCATAGGTTCTTTTGTTGTAGACATAGATGGTATACCAAGAGCCTCTACACCAGTACAATGCATGCTTGTTGGAGTTGTCCCTAAAATATTTGGCAAGTACAAATATACATATTTTGATGGTATAATAACACGAAATTAATATAAGTAAGCTTGCTCAAAAATGTCATCAGATCCTACCTTTGGCATACCAAAAGATGTATTGGTGGGCATAGTTGGATCCTGTATACTAGCAGAATACACGGTCAATTGAGTTACTTTCCAAATGTCTTGTGTATAAAAAAACACAAAAAATAGTAAGTAGAGAAACTAAAATGCAAATAATAAATGCATAATAATCTTGATCAGATTTTACCACTAATATAGCACTAGATGTAGTAACTAATGTAATAGAGGTCGGAATGACATTCGAATGACCTGCATTCCATAGATATAAAATAACATTATATTAAAGATGGAATTGTGAGTCTTTATTACTCCTTAACTAAACTTTCTCCAATGTAGGTGGAAGAATTCTTAAAGAACCCACATTTGATGTGCTCCTAATAGGGCTAGTCATTTTTTATTCAATAGGTTCGTTAGGAACATTTGTTTTAGATGTAGATGGTCTGCTATGAGGTTTTGCACTTGATCCAACTCGTGTCATAGGTGGTTTTGTTCTACACATAGAGGGTATACCATGAGCCTGTACACTAGTAGATTGCATGCTTGTTGGAGTTGTCCTTGATATATTTTGCAAGTACAAATATAAATATTTTGATGGTATAATAAGTTAAATATTTTAATCAAGCTTACTCAAAAAATTCATGTCATCCCACCTTTGGCATAGCAATAGGTATATTGGTGGGCATAGTTGAATCCTGCATACCAGCAAAATACATGCTTAATTGAGTTACTTCCAAATTTCTTCTGTATAAAAAAGCACAAAAAATAGTAACTAGATAAACTGAAATAAGGTTATTAAATGCATAATAATCTTGATCATATTTTACAACTGTTATAGTACTAGATGTACTAACTGATGTAATAGGGGTTGGAATGACTTTTGAAATGGCCTGCATTTCATAGATATAAAATAACATTATATAAAAGGTAACATTTGATAATTGATATTATAAACAATAATTTTCAAGCTTACCTCCTTCACCATCATCGTTATCTGTTGCCCTTGTCCATTTTTTAACATTTCAACTAAAGCATTTAAAATCAATGGATCCCCCACAGAAGAATTTGTAGCACTTTGGGCCACATTCTTGAAAATGTACACAATGACAATATAATAAAAATAAGAACATATTTATTAGAGAACATATGCAAACAATATTAGTAAAAAATTCAAATTTAGTGCCCCATTAACAATAACATATACAAATTTCATTAATCGTCAACATAAGCAGTGGTCAACATGCATTCTTTTGAGTTTTTTATATTACATTTATCTTGAATAGGTGGTGATTGCATAAAGTTCCTAGATTTTGATTGTGTAAAGTTTCCCAGAAATTCAATTGAGAATTTGCAGCATGTTATGTCATGTGCCTCCACCAAACATAAAACTATTTTAAAAATAAATGCTTGAAGAAATAAAACATAAATACAATTAAACATAAACTTATCCAATTGAAAAAAAATGAAGTTATATGTATTGACATTACAAACATCCACTATAAAAGAATTCAAATTAGTAATTTTTCATTACATTTTGTGTATAATAATAAACTCAATACTCATATACAAGTGTTTATTAATGTACTTATTACCTACAATAATCTTAAAGTGAGCATGGTTATCAAACCATATCATCCTAAGATGCAATGTCCTCATCTGATGGCATAAATAACCCATCATTAGTAGGCCCTAAATCCACAAATAAATTAATACTATTGCTTTCATGATCTTCATCACCTTCAACTATAGGTAAATGAAAATCAATGAAGTCATCATCTTCATGGACTTGTTGTCGTTGTAGTTCCTCATGTGTTTCAAGCACTTCATTAAAATCAGCAAGATCTTCATCATGGTCATATGTATCATTGACAATAAAAATTTCATCGTCATCATCTATGTCTTCAAGTGGGATTTCTACATCTTCAAGTAAGCCATGGTCGTTTGCTTCAACAAATGTTACTCTTCGCCCTCTTGGATCATAATCAATAACAAATGACCAACCAAGTTGTTCTAAATTTGGAATGAGAAATATTTGGTCACATTGATTTGGAAACACATAAGGTTCAGAAGTGGCTTCAAACCTACAAGTATTGATCATATAGAATCCATTATCATGCAAAAAGATTGTTTTATCTTCGCCCACTTTGATTAGCCTGTACCATTCAACACGAAAAACAACTTTCGTGAAAGACCTAAAATCAAGCTCTATAATATCCTCCAACACTCCATAATACTGAAGCGTGCTTGTGATTGGTTCTCTATCATTTGCATGTGAACGACATTCCACCTCAAATGATGCTGAAACACCACAATCATAGGTTTGTCTCTTTTCATCAACTTTTCTAATGCGAAAATGATGACCAAGATTCCACATTGCTTTGTAATATTTTACCTAAAATCATTAAAATAAGAACTAATTAGATTCAATTATACAAAAAATAAAATAAAACACAGTAAAAATATCCAATATGCTAATATATATGAATCACCTCCCCGTTCATTGATCCTTTAACAAAGTTTAATTGTTGTGGTGTCACTCTATTCTTCTTTTTTGTTGTCTCATGTTCAATATTGGTCTTTAGCCAATTCCATGAGCATCTATCTGTCCATCTTCTTTTATGGCTTGCAGGTAGCCCTCGAGAAGTGTTTTGACCATGTTTATTATATATCTCGGCCCATGCCTTTTCATCCTCTAATTTCTTTTGTTCAACATACATTTCCATCCATTCCAACATAAAGTTAGAATTGTACGCAATATACAAATGTAATGTCTCCCACTCCTTAGCATCTACAACGAAAAACAAAATTAATCAATAAGTTAATAATTATTTAAATTATTTCACTGTTAAATTTAACATAAAATTATTGCTTCAACATTATTGCATACCTTTTATCCGCTTTGATGTCCCCTGCCCCTCTAATTGTTCTCCTTCAAATGATAGAGGTTGGTTATAATTCCATAATTGTGGAGCTTCAAGGTGCAATTGAGGCAAGTACTCACTCAAATGAACCATTGCTTGGAAAACCACATACCCCTCAACCATGGATCCTTCTGGTCGAGCCTTTTGCCTAACAATTTTTTTTAAAACTTTCATATATCTCTCCACTAGCCACATTGTCCGAATATGAATAGGACCACACAACTCAATCTCTTCTACTAGGTGTACAAGGTAGTGGTCTTGAGAATTAAAAAAACTAGTAGGGAAGCACATTTGAATATCACACATCAAAACTGAAATATTCCTTTTCCAATACTTCAAGTCATCCTGATGTATCTCTTTAGATGAAACCCACCTACAAACATTTACAATTATTAGATAAAGATTTTTGATATCTTCAAAACTGAAAGGATTAGCTCGTACATAGGCAAAAGTAATGATGCACTTAAAATGATAAGATTAGTATATTGTTATGCATTATTAATTCAAAATACCTCAAATATTTCGACAATTTGTATATTGTTAATGTGACATCATGATCAAAACTGCTTGGTATTGTTGTGGGCAACACATACTGCACAACCATTGATGAATAACCATTTTAAAATATGCATGACCTGATATTATTACTTGGATATGCAAATTTCTAACTAGGTTTGAAATATTTCTAACATACTACAAAGTTACCTTTATCCAATTATGCCAATCGTGTGTTTTTAGGCCTGATAAATCTGATCCATCTCTTGTGAATAAGTTTTTTAATGATGCACCAAATCCAGAAGGAAATCTAATCACTTTCATTTTTTCAATGATGTTATCTTTCTCACTTGACGTAAGAGTCCATGCAGCATCAACATATGAGTTATCTCCATGTAACCACATGTTCGGCATGATATTGGCAACTTGCAAGTCCTTCCGCAACTTAATTTGTGCTTCATGATTGGTTCCATTTAGATGTTTCCATAAGCATTCTGCCACATTTTTTGCAATGTGCATAGTATGAAATAGATGGGCTATTGGAAAGTTCTCATAATATTCTAATTTGTAGAAAATTGAGAGCCTTTTCATTCCTAGTGGAAATCTCGCCCCTTCCTTTTTGTCATACATCGCTTTCCACCTAGTTGGGTTCATTCTTCTTGGCTTTCTTGTTTCCACTTCTTGTCCATTAAACTTGTTTTTCTCACGCACTCTATAGCAATGATTTTGTGGTAAGAAATGTCTATACTCATCATACACAGTTTTATTGAGATCTTTTGACTGCCTGTGTAAGGTTTTTGGCTCACATGTTGGACAACCATGTTTCCCCTTTGTTTGTAGCCCTAAAATAAGAATGGAAATTAGAGTTATTAAATGGAACAACGAAAATAATAATTACAAAATGAAATTTTTCGTATATTACCACAACAAATAGAGAGCCCAGGGGCATCATGTATTGTCCATATCAATATTGCATGAAAGAGGAAGTTTCTATCATTGATTGATCTTGATAGATCATACATATTTACACCATTCCATAGTTCGCAAAGCTCATCAATGAGGGGCTCCATGTATACATCCATATCCTTTACTTGATTCTTCCCTAAATAAAAGAACAAAATTATTTGGTTTCAAGAAAAATGAAGTATTTATATAAAATCTTCAAGAAAGAATTGAATTTATATGTTCTAATACCTGGTATGATAAGAGTTAACATTGCATGCTCCTTTTTCATTGCCATCCATGGGGGAAGATTGTTGTTAATAATTAAAACTGGCCATACAGAATATGTTGTTCTAAGATCTCCAAAAGGATTGACACCATCCATTGCTAGAGAGATCCTTGCATTCCTTGGCTTATTTCTTAAATGTGGCCATTTTTCCTCAATCTCTGTCCAATATTTGCTATCTGCGGCCATACGCATGACACCATCTTCACTTCTCCCATCTGCATGATAATTCATATATTTTGCCAATTCCTTGCATTTGAACATTCTCTCAAACCTTGGCTTTAGTGGAATATGCCGTAATACTTTATGTGGAACCTTCTTGGACACTTGATCTTGGCAATACCTACTTGTGTGACACACTGGACATGTTAGGTTGTGGTGACTGATCAGGAAAGTACTGTACATACTTCATAAATAGTGGGGTTCGGGGCATCGCCCCGAATTTTTTTTTTTTTGGGAAGTAGCCGACATGGTAGCCAACATATTATGGCCAACATATGGCCGACATGTTATAACCCTAAAGCGGTTTAATACTTGTATAAAAAGGGCTTAGGGTTGGGTATTTTGATGTGGTGGTGATACGAAATTGGTTCTTGCGGCGGTATTGAGCTGTAAGGGATTACGGATTGTAATCAGGTTGTAATCATTGGATTGTAATAAGATCGGACTTGCTATTTGGTGGACATAGCCTAGGGATTGGGTGAACCATGTTAAATCTTGGTGCCTTGTGTTCATTTCTATGTGTTCTATTATTTTTTGTTATTGGTTATATTTGCATGTAGTTTTTATTTCTGTCTGTGGTTTATCCTAACAAGTGGTATCAGAGCAAGGTTGTCTTTCAGTTATCCTCTGCAGGAAAGTCTCACGGTTAAGTGGGAGTCTCACAGTTGAGTGGGAGCAATGGCAGATGAGGGTAAGTTGAGGGTTGACAGGTTTAATGGGCAGAACTTCCAGTTATGGAAGATGTAAATGGAAGACTATTTATATCAGAAGGATTTATGGAAGCCGTTGGAAGGAAAAGCCAAGAATCAGGGAACTATGTCAGAGGCTGAATGGGATCTTTTGGACATAAAGGCACTCGAAAGCATTCGGTTATGCTTGGCACCATCGGTGGCATTTAATATTACAAAAGCAAAGATGACAGAAGATTTGATGAAAACCCTAGCGACACTGTATGAAAAGCCCTTCGCTTCAAATAAGGTATTTCTCCTGAAGCGTTTATTTAATATGAAAATGGCAGAAGGTGGATCTGTTGCAGATCATTTAAATGAGTTTAATACTATTACTAGTCAATTATCTTCTGTGGGTATCAATTTTGATGAAGAAATTAGGCCTCTCTTGATTTTGTGTTCTTTGCCTGAAAGCTAGAATGGCTTGGTAATGGCGGTGAGTAATTCTGTTCCTGGATCTAGTACCCTAAAATATGATGATGTGATCGGTGTTATTTTAAGTGAGGAAAGTCGTAGAAAATCCTCAGGTGGATCTACATCAGGAAGTGCTTTAAATGCACAAAGCAGGGGCGGAATGACTGAAAGAGGAAGTAACTCTAGAAATCGTGGGAAATCAAGAGGAAAGTCAAAGGGGAGGAGGTCTCAATCGAGAGGACCAAATGATTGCTGGTATTGTGGGAAACTAGGGCACAAAAAGAAAGATTGTTGGACTCGAAAGAAAAATGAAGGAGATAAATCAGATGGAGACAAAGAGGCAAATGTGGTAAGTAAAAAATCCGAAGAGGATGCTTTGCTTCTGTCTTTAGAGAGTGTTGATGATTCATGGGTTTTAGATTCTGGTGCTTCTTTTCATGCTACACCTCATAGAGGTTATTTCATTGATTATGTCCAAGGAGATTTTGGGCTTGTTTATTTGGGGGATAATGAACCCTGTCAGATTGTTGGAAAGGGAAAAATTAAGATTAAGTTGTAGAATGGGAATCATTGGCTACTACATGAGGTAAGACATGTTCCAAAGCTGAGTAGGAATTTAATTTCAGCAGGGCAACTCGGTGATGAGGGTTGTGTAGTTACTTTTAATGATAAAATTTGGAAGGTTTCAAAAGTTTCCCTTGTAGTAGCAAAAGGTGTGAAAGTAGGCACCTTATATCTTTGTACTGGTCATATTGTTCCTTCTACTTTGATTGTTTCAGAGAAAAATGAATATTTAGGAACAATTATTGCAGTTGAGCAGGGAGAACAAATAGTTGCTGTAGATTCTGATACAGCGTTGTGGCACAATAGACTTGGGCACATGAGTGAGAAAGGTATGAAAGTACTTCATTCAAGGAAAGTTTTACCAAGTCTAAAATGTGTGAATATGGATTTGTGTGAAAGTTGTGTGTATGGAAAACAAAAGAGAGTGAGTTTTGTAAAGACTGGGAAGGAAAACAAAAAGGAGAAATTAGAGCTTGTGCATACAGATGTATGGGGACCGGCTCAGGTATCTTCCCTTGGTGGCTCTCATTATTATGTTACATTTATTGATGATGCAACTAGAAAAGTATGGGTTTATTTCCTTAGACAGAAATCTGATGTATTTCAAACTTTTAAGAAATGGAAATGCTTGGTTGAAAATGAGACTGGTAAGAAATTAAAATGTCTCAAATCTGATAATGGTGGTGAGTATTGCAGTCATGAATTTGAAGATTATTGCTCCACTAATGGTATTCATAGACAAAAAACTGTTCCAAGGACTCCACAAGAAAATGGAGTGGCTGAACGCATGAATAGGACCATAATGGAGCATGCAAGGAGCATGAGGTTGCATGCTGGGTTGCCCTTACACATGTGGGTGGAGGCTATCAATACTGCAGTATATTTGATTAATAGAGGACCCTCTACTCCTTTGGGATGTGGTATTCTAGAGGAAGCATGGACTGGTAAGAAGGTGAGTTATTCTTTTCTCAAGACCTTCGGTTGTGAAGCTTTTGCTCATATAGACTCTGAAAATAGAACCAAGCTAGAAGCTAAATCAAAGAAATGTGTCTTTTTTGGATATGACATTAATGAATTTGGCTATAGGCTTTGGGATTTTGAAAATCATAAAATTATAAGAAGCCGGGATGTCATATTCAATGAAAAAGTGTTGTACAAAGATCTGTTGCAACAACATGAGAAGAAAGAAGATGATTATGTAGTGCTGGATGATACTCCAAAAGCTGATGTTCCAGCCATTCCTCATGATGTGCAACAACTGCAACAACAAATACCACACACACCAGTGAATGTTAGATGGTCAACAAGGCCAATTAGACCTCCACAAAGGTTTTCTCCCTCTTTGTATTCTATTTTACTTACTGATGCTGGTGAACCTGAAAGTTATGATGAAGCTGTGCAAGTGGATACTAAGATTCAGTGGGAGTCTGCAATGAAAGATGAAATGGACTCTTTGCTGAAAAATAAGACATGGGATTTGTGCAAGTTGCCTGCAGGTAAAAAGGCTTTACAGAATAAATGGGTTTACAGGTTGAAAGAAGAGGAAGGAGGTAAGAAAAGATTTAAGGCTAGGTTAGTTGTAAAAGGATTTGCACAAAAAAAGGAAATTTATTTTGATGAGATATTTTCTCCTGTTGTTAAAATGACTTCTATTCGTACTATTTTAAGTCTTGTGGCTACTGAAGATTTGCATTTAGAGCAGATGGATGTTAAAACAACCTTTCTTCATGGTGATTTGGATGAAGAAATATATATGGCTCAGCCACAGGGTTTTGAGGTCAAAGGTAAGGAGAACTTAGTGTGCAAATTGAAGAAAAGTTTATATGGCTTGAAGCAAGCACCTCGGTAATGGTATCTGAAATTTGACAGTTTTATGCATGAGCATGGATATAATAGGTGTCATTCAGATTACTGTGTTTATTTTAAGAGGTTGGATGATGATAGCTACATTATTTTATGTTTATATGTTGATGATATGCTTATAGCTGGGTCTAACATGGATCATATTAAGGGGCTGAAATGCCAATTAGCACATGCATTTGCTATGAAGGATTTGGGGGCAGCAAAACAAATCCTTGGTATGAAGATTTGCAGAGATAGGAAGAACAAAACATTGACACTATCTCAAGCTGATTATGTTGAGAAGGTGTTGCAACGTTTCTCTATGGAGAATGCTAAAGCTGTCAGCACACCTTTACCTGGTCATTTGAAATTGACTAAGGAGATGTGTCCCAAGACACAGGAAGAGGAGGATAAGATGTCCAAGGTACCCTATGCTTCAATTGTAGGAAGTTTGATGTATGTTATGGTATGCACTAGGCCAGATATTGCACATGCAGTGGGAGTCGTTAGCAGGTATATGAGTCATCCAGGATTTGAGCATTGGAATGCTATCAAGTGGATTCTCAGATATTTGAGAGGAACATCTAATAAGTGTTTACACTTTGGAGGCTCTACTACTGATTTATAGGGCTATGTTGACTCAGATTTGGCTGGGAATATTGATACCAAA
The DNA here is from genome assembly GCA_028749045.1 of Cupressus sempervirens. Taxonomy (NCBI): domain Eukaryota; kingdom Viridiplantae; phylum Streptophyta; class Pinopsida; order Cupressales; family Cupressaceae; genus Cupressus; species Cupressus sempervirens. Next base: position 347,031,716 of record CM053793.1, read on the forward strand.
CGAAGTACTACAGGTTATGTCTTTACTGTTGGTGGGGCAGCCGTGAGCTGGGTTTCTAGGCTACAGAAGATTAATGCTCTCTCCACTACAGAGGTAGAGTATGTTGCTGCTACAGAGGCAACCAAAGAGATGATATGGCTTCAGTTCTTCTTGGAAGAATTGGGACATCCTCAGAAGGATAATTATTTGTTCACAGATAGTCAGAGTGCCATTCATCTTGCTAAGAATTCAGCTCTGCATTCTAAGACCAAACACATACAGTTGCGGTACCATTTCATTCGGTCAGTTTTGGAGGATGGACAGTTAAAGCTGGAGAAGATACATACCAATGAAAATCCAACAGATATGTTGACAAAGGTTGTAACAAGGGAGAAGTTGAACTCCTCTTCAGCTTCAGTTGGTCTTTTAGACTAAATGTGAATAAAAGAACAGCAGAGTCCAGGGTGGTTTGATCCAGTGGGAGCCCCATGCGATAGTTGTATTGCTACAGGATCAGTCTCCAAGTGGGAGATTGTTGTTTAGTGTGGAGCCTGATCAGTCCCCAAGTGGGAGATTGTTAGGTTGTGGTGACTGATCAGGAAAGTACTGTACATACTTCATAAATAGTGGGGTTCGGGGCATCGCCCCGAAATTTTTTTTTTTGGGAAGTAGCCGACATATTATGGCCGACATATGGCCGACATGTTATAACACTAAAGCAGTTTAATACTTGTATAAAAAGGGCTTAGGGTTGGGTATTTTGATTGTAATAAGATCGGACTTGCTGTTTGGTGGACGTAGCCCAGGGATTGGGTGAATCACGTTAAATCTTGGTGCCTTGTGTTCATTTCTGTGTGTTCTATTATTTTCTGTTATTGGTTATATTTGCATGTAGTTTTTATTTCTGTCTGTGGTTTATCCTAACAGGACATTGCTTCAAATTTGCATTCTTTCCATGGTACAATATATGGTCATTTGGACATGCGTCATATGTATTGTACTCCATTCCAATGTCTTTCATCATTGAAGATACTTCTCTATGAGAATGAGGCAACTTATTGTCCTTTGGAAGTATTTTGTTTGCCAAAAGCCTACATGATGAATTTTTTTTTAATAAGTATACAAAATACTTAAATAAATGAAGACACCAAAGAGAAATAATTTATAGCAATATATATCCTACCTTAATATGTCAGTAAAGCATGTATTTGTCAATCCATGTGCAACCTTCAAGTTCAACAATAACATAAGTGTCGCTAGTATAGAAGTGTCTGCATTTAGAAATAGAGGCATCCTAGCCAGCTGAGCTATGGGTGAATCAATAACTTCTTCAGAATATGTGTAGAAGTCTTGGATAAATTCATTAACTCTAGCCTCATTTATCTGTGAAGTTCTTTCATCCATAAATGCATCTTGCTCTTCATCTTGGGATTGGCTATCATCAGTATCATTCATTGGTTCTTCAATGATGTTCGGAGTTTTAAGTGGCTTTTCATAAATTAAAAAATCAAATGAAATGATCAGAAATAGAGTATTAAACAATATGCATATGAATTTTTATTATAAGATATGTTATTACAATGTACCTCTTCTATATAAACTCCATATTTCATTCTATGGATACCAACAAGTCGTCGCTTCTTTAGTTTCCTATTTTCACACCTTTTGCAAGTGCAATATATCATTTCATTGGAGTATGCATTTGTACCTGGAGCAGGTCTTGGTGCTTGTTCATCTAAATATTCAGATGATGACGATGTCCTATTTTCCTGAATCCACCATGTACTATCAACAATAAGTGTGTTAAGTTTTTAACTTGCATAGTATATATTCTTCAGAAAATCAAAATTTGGACAACCTAATTTGTATATTTTTATGTCTTTAGCTAACTCGAGATAATATGTTAGAATGATTTGTATTGTTTTTTAACACAGTTCTATAGCAAAAAAAGGATGTGACCATAGGTAAGCACCATCTCATCACACAACTGTACCTAAGCACCATCTAAGAAACATAGTTCTCTTCAAAAATCTCTCCTCAAACCTTATGATTATGTTGGTTCAATATCCCAAAGGTAAGATTAATTTATTTTTCTGACTTATTACACATAGAATCATTGTATGGTAAGATTTTTGAAGGTATTTTCTAATTTCAAGGGTTTCATCACAGTCACAAAGACATTTCATAAATAGTGCAAATTACTCTAAATAAAATTAAAACTAACTAGTTTAGTATTTTAATCATATTAATGATGATATGAAATATTACTCTATGAGATAAATATTAAATTCTATTTACTATTTCATTTAAATAAAATGATATCAGGAGTACAAAAACAACATAAATACCTGGTCTACTATTTTGTGTGGACACCACGAATATTTCGAAATAGCAAGCTACAACAAAAAATTGGATTATGAAGACTATGACACTCAATAGGAAAAATAACAAACTTGATAGAGTTTACGATCATTCTAATCATTAGAATGAAGAAATGGAGTCATCATTCCTGTGTCCAAACTCATGCACACATACACTCTCCTCATATCATAGTCATTAGATCTTGTATGCATAAAAGAAGTTTATTTTGACTTGATAAATACCTTGTGTGAGCTGGTTTTATTCAGACAGCCTTAAACACTCTTCTTGCCTGCAAGATGAAAAAAATATTCAATTTATAGTAAGCCAATGTATGAAGTGAACCACAGAAAATAGAAACGCATGTGATCAAATAATAAGAAAGCATCTTCACTGATGAGAAACATAAGAATACAAAACTGAAATACATCGAAATACAACATTGGAAAACAAGATTGCAAAGAAACTATTTACCTTCAAACAATCAACTATCTATGACAGGTGAACATTTTTATTATCTATTGACCCAATGAATTTCATTTCACCATTTTTACATATTGAACTGGCAATATCAGAGTAATAACTTTATATAGGATGATGACAATTTGTAACTTAGATCTACACCTGTAAATAAGAAAAGAGTTTCTTCTAGAGAAAATAAGAAATTTTCTTTGCAAAAGGGTTCTTTTATAAAAAATAGATTTCCACAACCACAAGAAAACAATTTAGTAATGAAACAAATTGTAATCCAAATCTAGCAAAATGGTCTGTAGGAATCACATTATATAAAATGATTTTCTAATCCTCAACTACAATACCATGCTTGATTGTTGTGATTGTGACTCTAGTTTACCTCTCCTCCATGAATAATGAGATGTGCAATACTTAGAAGTTTAATGCATTCTACATATCCTATCTGGAATTAGGATATTCATTGTAAGACAGCGGACATGCATATTTCAAAACCCTCTCATGTATAAATTGTTTCCCAATGTCGCTTGCAGGATATAATATATATCAAAGTTGCTCCCCAAGGCTCTGTCCCAAACTAAGAAATACCCGGAGCTGATATGCCCCTCTTATTGGGTCATTTTTATTGTATTCATATGGATCTGTTTCTGGATATTGGGCAGCTAGAAATATGCAGCCCTGAGCATAATGGCATTCATACTCTGTTTGGGATGGGTGATGGAGGTACTCAGAAATATAGTGCACATCACAACCGCAAGGGTTTTGGCATTGTTTTATCTGAGGGGAATGTAGTGAAACATTCATTTCTCTTTCCAGAGAGCCCTCAAAACATCTTTGGAAAGCATCAATTTGGCATCAATCTTAGTACCTTTTCTAGAAGTTCTTCAAGTCCTCGTAATCAAACATCAACATCTTATTTCCAAAAACTATCCTATACAAAGAATCAAAATTAATTTAGCTTTTGTGGTGGGTGATAAGTCCATTTTTTTGTATTGCAGGAATACATTTTCCAGTTTGCTAACAACTGGGCCTTTGTTCAGGTATACTCTCATTTCAATGACAAATTTTTTAGCAATTAAATAATTTGGAGGAACAGTGCCATGCCCAAAACCTCAAAGAAGACAAATGGTTATGGATTCAAATCTTTAAGCCGATTCGTGGAAATTGATGTAGTATTAGGGCCAGGTTAAGATAGGAAACTGAAAAGGCACAACTTGAATAATATGTTACAATAAAAACAAGGCTCAATAATTTAAACCAAAAGAAGAGGGTAGTATTAAATGTGAAAAGGTTCTAGGTTTTCAATTTCATTTGGTCAATATAGGAAAAGATTTGTAAAAGCAGCTCAAGACACCTAGGCATTGTTCGAAGCCGCGAGTTTGGTACTTGTGATTAGTTAGTTTGATAGGTTTGATAGAGGAACCAAAGATCTGAATTATTTCCATCATGATAGAACTAGTAGAGAGACCCAAAGAACAAAAGTTTAGTCAAATTAAAAAAATGGTCTTTGCACTAAATCGATTAGTTTGAACCTTTCACTGATGATAAATCTGTGCAAAAATAAACTAATTAATCTTAATTAAACTACTATGATTTAGATCTCTCTACTAGACTCGTTAGCTTTAATCCTTTCCTAATTGATAGGTTGATCCAAAACAATGCCCTATCTAGTGGATTGATGAAATTAATCAGAAGCTAGTCAAACTGTGCAGTTCATTCTACACAGTTAGATTCATGAAGAACCTATGCAGTTGATTTTAACCTATGAACCTATCTCAATATCTAGATAAAAATAGGGTGTAGTTGTGACAAGTAGAATAAACCTGTTATACAAGGTCTGCACACCTATGATTCCTCGTGTTTGACTTAGATTGTGGCATTTGTTGCACTTGTCCTACTGTAATATCTTGCTTCTAACTAACTGTGACATGTCATTGCATCAGTTGTTTATATATATCTCTAGCAAATTTCCTACCTTACTTCTTCAACTTAAGTTCATATCATTTTTTGGTTCAACAAATACAGCGATGTATGGATCTTGTATGTCTACATGCAAGGACTACGCAATGAAATAACAGTTTCTAAGCTGATTAGCATAACCCACCAATAAATTATGAGAACAACAAACAAAAAAAAAAGTATTATGTAGGACCAACATTTACAAGCATGTTTTGAAGTATCTGAAACAAATTGGCAGTAATGTGGATAACATACAAAAAGTAATGCCAAAAAATATTAAACCTTCACTCTGTTTTTTTTTGCAATAAACAGCCTACCAAATTAAGTATTTTCTAGCAATTAACTCTTTCAATGTAAAAAGAAGTGCAACCTTCCAAAGAATTATCTATAAAATTTCAATCCAAAATTGAGTCCCTCTAAGAATTTTGCTTAATAATAGTGAGAATCTCCCATGTGAAGTCCTGTCAGCAGAGCAATAGTCACGATCAAAGAAAGCTATAGGAACAGCTATGAGAACATGGTGGTGAATTTAATAGAATTCATGTTTCAGAAAACCATCTTGACATGAAGTGAAAGAAGGAAAAGAGACATCCTTACTGCTAAAGACTATTCCACGGGCCATATCTACCCCATGTTATATTGTATGTGTTACAAAAACTGAGCTCAAGGCCAAGGTGAGGTTTGTTTCCCAATTCAAATGAATATTATCGAAGTAGATAGGTTTTAGGCATTGTGCTAACTATTAATAGGGTATGCTGTTTGAGGGTATAATTTGAAAAATGTCATATGAATTTAAATCACAAGAATTTTCAAGGATGCAAAAATACAGACCTTTTACCTTGTGCTTTTCATATTCTCATACTCTCCTAATTAGCTCTAATTTTCGTGTTTCTCTGAATTTAGCAAGAAATCCTTTATTCATTTCTCAAAATGGCTCTCCACAGTCAAACAATGACAAAATTTGTAATTATATTTGAGCTATTCAATACTGTCCATGAAACAACTATTAATGTTGTCGAGTGATTGATAAGTGCAATGATTAGAGCATTTTTTGACATCATTCATGGATTGTACGAAACCACTTTCAATGTATTAATTAGTATTTCCTGCCATGGAACTATTGCAGAGGATATAACTATAAACAATGATAAATTGATGCTGAAGAAACCAATCAAACTCAATCATTTCTTAATATTAACTGATGGTTCTAACAGGGGACAGTACAAACAAATGTCTGGACAAGACCAAATAGTTAAACAAAGTATTTGAATTTGAAAGTACAATAATGTCCAAAATCTAGAAAAGGTACCTGAAATATGATGATGTGTACAAAAAAGATCCTAAAAGTGTTGGACGTCGAGGAAGTTCAATAAAGACTGGGGCTTCACTTGAATCCCAAAAGCATTATAGAAACAACTTCTAGTCCTGTTGGTGCTACAGAACAAATTTATAAGTACTGAAACTAAATAGTATTTTTTTATCAAAACACAGATGGGATGAAACAGATAACAAATTTTATTCTTCATTTTTTGCTTGTCCTACAAAATATTTCATTTAAGATAAAGCTTAGAGAATTTAAATAAAAAATAATAATAAACCCCAACTACTTACAATTCTAATACTGTTGATCAAAGAAAAAATATTATGAAATTGCCACCTGCAAATAGTGTTGGCAAAACAGATACTTATGATGCAAAGATTTCAATCACCATTTTTAAACAAATAGTATACAAACAATAACCAAATCATTCAAACACTAGCAAAGTAATAAATCGGCTACAAAAATCAAATTGTTGATGGTGTGGCATTGTCAAGTTGATCCTTGTGACGAACCAAATCACTCAAACAAATTATCAAAGAACTATAGTGGCAAGTAATTGATCTACAAAAAGAAGTGATATAATATGGTTAATGAAGTGTGTTGAGGTAGACAAAATACATTGACTTGCTTTTCATATAGCTTGTGCTAGACATTCTCTGAAAACATTAGTGAAATGTTTGCGAAAATAAAAACTATACAAGTCCCTCTAATGTGTATTACAAATTATAAAACAATTACTGAGTTTAGCCCAAATAAGAAACCTTCCTGCATGTTGGAAAAAAAATGTCTATGCATTTGATTGAATTGCATTTTTATGGTGTAATGAGATAACTTCAAACAAAATTTTGCATTTATTGAATGTTTTGTCAACATACATGTATATCTGTATGTACACCATGCCTCACAAATAATTTAATTCAACTGACATGATTTTTTCATTTATTTTCCACTATGCCACCTAATTTCTCAAATATTGTAAAGTATACTATATAACAAAATGAAGACTATCAAAAACTCATGCCAGCAACTACTGTAAAGCCTGATAAATTTCTAAAAAGCATTTTCCTGTTGTCTCACATATTTAAAGTGCACAACCTTCGAAATACTGCATTTCTACTTAAAAGAATCATCCATTCCCTAAGATTTACAACACTCTTTACAAAGACATTTAATTTAAAAATAGAAAGACACTTATTTAGCCATTAATAAATCAAAGTTTCCATGGCTTCTTGTTCAAACACCGTAAATCCCTTCAAATTCTCCACATATGTAAACTATTTTTTTTCATATTTTCAAAGAATGCCACCATTTTGTAGCCATTTATACTAAACAATCACTCTCCAAAAAGAAGTACAAACCATTAAAATCATTCAAAATAACAACACATTGAAGCAAAGAAGAAATTATATAAAAAATCATACCTGACGTTGCCATACTCGAAGACTTTCCCTTTGGCTAAGATAATGACGACTGTAACCTTAGCAATGCAGACTACGACAAGCTCCTTTGCCTTTTTCAGTATCCCTTGCCTCCTCTTCGAAAAGGTCACCTATCAATTAATCATATCCTTCATATGCTTCATTACAACTTTCCCTTTAAGCCTCATTACATATTTTATGCAGCTACAACAACTATCTTACCTCAACAAAAAAAAATTCAGCTAGTCCAAAGCTATGCGATTTCCACCACCAGACACATTCGAAACCACCTATATGCAACACCTTCTAACATGTGAGAACATTCCAGCCACCCATTTTTTTCCAAATTAAAATTAAAAAATCAGCAAACTATCATTTTCAAACCCCAAGCATGTCCAAAGATCCATTAATCACACAAATTTAAGAAAAAAAGTCATAATTCTTTTACAAGCCGATCCATCAGAAATAAAACCCTCATTAATAAGCGAGCAAAACAAATTAAAATGACATATATAATTTAGATCGATTTCAAGATGTAATTAACTTTGAATACTTCCAAATTTTGAAGTTTTCATTATTATGTGATAATGCAATGCCATTTATCATTAGGGCATAATTACTAGAGTGAAAATTTTCCTCCAAGATAGCCAAATGAAGTAGCATTTTAAGAAAAAATAAAGAATTCTTCCCCCAGTTCATGTGTTGTTGACGTTTTGCAGGAGCATAATAGATATAGAAAACGTATGAAAAAACAAACATTGAACAATATACTGGATTCAAACACAGAAACAAGTATAGAACAAATAACTTATGGAAATACAAAGATAGTAAAGACTACAGTCATGATGGTGACTTGGTCAAGAGTGCTCATGAATTCCACCAAAACGGTATTCAGAAATAGCAAAGAGGGTTCATGACTTCCAAAAAGAAAAACTTTTTTTCCATGCCCATCTACCTTGGTTCGCCATGGATCTACGCGGGTATGCACAGGTTTGTCCCAAGTTCATCCTGTTGGTTGTTTTTAAAGGTGTTTTATATGGGGGAACTGAAGTGTTTAGGGTTTGAGTCTATGCAGTGGCTTAATACGGATCTTTGGACTAACATGGCCAGTTGGTCAAAACCATGGGGTCCATTGAGGTAAGGTCCAATATTAGACAATGGACTACACAATATTTTAACTGCAACTCTTCTGGTAAAATTGGAAATAGAGTAGGGTGTATTATTACTAATATGTTGACAATGTGCCTTCTGAGTTACAAATGATTCACTCTTTGGAAGAGCTCTATCTAGATAACAATCAGCTTAATGGTACCATACCCACTTCTCTTGGACATTTGACTCAGATTTCTAGAATAAATCTCTCTAACAATAGTTTAGAAGGCCACCTTTTTCTCCATTTATTTGATAATGCTAAGAGGCTTGTTGAGTTACCTCTTTTGAACAACAAATTGACTGTTCATGCTGACCAACATGGATACCTCCAATGCAGTTTAAGAGATTGAAATTGGGTTCTTGTAATATTGGGGTCCCATTCCTACATTCCTTTCAAAACAATTGAGTTTGTGGTTTTTGGATCTCTCCAACAACCGTCTTTATGGAAACACTCTAGATTAGCTTGGGGACCTTCAAGATTTGTGAGTTCTTTGTGTCAAACAATATCTTGCAAGGTGAACTTCCCTCCAGCTTTCATAAAAGCTACTATATAGGGATAGACTTGCATAATAATATGTTCATGGGTTATCTTCCCATTCCTTCTGTGCATGCATCAGATTTGGAACTGTTGGACCTATCCCTGAATAGATTCACTGGTATCATCCCAGCTAAGATTGGCTCGCTTCTTCCCATGCTGGACTTCTTATCATACTCTCAAAATGATTTAGGAGGTGGTATCCCTAATTCCTTTTCTCTTTTGCAAAATCTTAAGGATTTGGATCTATTAGAAAATAACTTAAAAGGAAAAATACCATCAAGCATAACCACTGCTCAACTTTCAGAAGATTGAATCTGCCAAACAATAATTTGAGTGGAGAGATTCCATCACAGATGGAAAGTTTGAGCCAACCTGACAAGCTTCATCTTAGTGATAACATGCTTGAGGAAAACTTGCCATCTACTGTTCAAAACTGTTGGAAGTTGCAGATTTTAGATGTGGCCAGGAATTTCTTGTCCGGGTTCATGTCTCTTTGGTTAGGAAAGCTTTCCAAGTTGATGATACTTGTTATGAGGTCAAAAAAATTCCATGGATGGATTCCACATGCATTAGGAAATCTTTCAAGTCTCCATGTTTTAGATATCTCCCACAATAATTTGACTAGTTCCATCCTTCCAGAGTTGGGGAAGCTGACAGCTATGATAAATGGAGAAGTGGGAGGATCAGAACTCTTACATGGCATGGCAATTGCTAAGGACACATTTTCATCTAAAATTAACACCCAATCGTTCAAGACAAATCAGCTTACAGGTTATTCAATGGTCAGGGAGAAACTATTGTGGACATGCAAAAAATTTCAACTGGTGCACAGTGGTTCTTTTAAACCCGCTAAACAGAACTCTATAAATCTGCATCTGCAATTGTGCCTCAATATTTGAAGAGTCTTAGAATAAACTAGAAGCAAATAAGATGATCACACTCAAATGCGCGTATAAGGAAGCTATAAAAAAAATCTTACTACTACCAGAGCAGCCAAGCAAAGACATAACATAACAGTTCTTCAGCTTCGGTGTCAAAGGAAAACTAGTGTAATCAACTAAGGAAACAAGCTTAAGGGTTTCAAATATTAAAAATGAAAATTAAAGGGTTTTTTTTTCTTACTTCACCCATATAGTGAACGCAACAAGTGATAAAACATAATAACATTTACAGAATACCAACATTAAAAAAAAAACCATGAGATCTACAGATGGGTAAGAAAATTTATTACCTCTTTGATGGGTAGATCTAGATTTCTAGGGCATAGTCCTTGACTATACCCAACTTTAGATCCTACCTTGCCTTTGCCCCTCACTCTTCCTGGTCGTGAATCACCTATACACCCATGTTAGAATATAGCTAGGGCATATAAAATTATAGCTGAAATGCTCCTACATATAGCCAGATCAAGGCTCTGCATGATTAATATCCTCTCTGCCGCACTATCGATTATGTCTCAGTCCTTGCCGCTAAATTCAGCCACTATTCTTGCCTTGGACCTTGCCGCTAATTTAAAATTAAAAAATTGTAGACAATGAGTTCCTCTAGCATCAACCACCAGTTAAGTGCGTGGTCAGAGGATTATAGGGAAAACCCACTTCACAAAGGACCCCTGCATTGAGAACGATCGTGAACGTGGCTAGGGCATAGGAAAAAATTGTATTGATCCATTCTCACATCAAAAATATGAACAACTACCAGCTGCATGATGACCCTTAATTCCCTGCATCGATGATCCCACAGTGCTTGCCGCTGATTCCAAAAGAAGCAACAGTTCCATGAATTCGTCATAGGAGAAGAGGTCGAGTTTGGGCGCCGCGAGCTGAGGAAAATGCGAAATGACACCGCTATTATTGATACTCATAAGTATAGTGCCCTTTTCCTTTTGTCTTTATGGAACACGTTTAAAAAATTAAAAAAACATTCATTAAATAAAAACATGTGTTAAAGACAAAAATAAAATATTGTCTCCAACAACTGTCGTAAGTACATCCACTCTGTAGTAGTGTATAAAACCTTCAATTAACATGTATTTCATTGTAGATGAAAGTAACATGGATCAGTGGAAGCAATGGCGATCAATATCTACACTACGCATCTAGGAAGACTTCCAAGTCCACTGTTACTACCTTCACTCAAGCTGATATGTGTGGTAACTTCTTTTTTCTCATTTGGATAGTTCTTCATATATCAAATTAATTTGAATTATTTCTTATTCTGATTTTTATTCAATTTGATTATATGAGTTTTGATGAAATTGGAGGATTTTCTTTTTTTGTTTGTCTTTTCTACCTCTCTAAGATCATGGAAACTGATCTAAAATGTTGGAGAAATCTTCAAACAAGTACTATAGACCATAAAAAATGTTTGACAAAATATAATTATAAATTTAATGATAAAATAGCACACTTTGTTGTTGTTCTAGCTGGAGGTTTAACTCCAAGCCCAGCCACAGATTTTGGGTGGCATGATCCTGGATATATTCACACGACTTTCATGACTGCTCTTCTTCCCTCTCACAAATATACTTACACATATGGAAGGTGTAAATTTTTCTAAACTACTTGAATATCAGACACAAATTTTAAATTTTTAAATTTTTTGCATTGTAATGGATGTGAGAAATTCCAGTTTTCTGAAATCTCAATGCCTCCAGTGATAATGTGGGGTGGAGTGATCCAGTACAATTTTCCACCCCTCCAGAAGCAGGTGCGAGCCACATCAAATTTCTGGCATTTGGGGACATGGGAAAAGCTCCTCTTGATGCATCTGATGAACATTATATTCAGGTATATATTTTTTGGACATGTTATAAAATGTATTGTTGATCAAATTTTAAAAAATCAAAAATATAATAAATTTTTTTGAATATTTCAGCATTTGTTCTTCATCATCTACATGTTTTGTAAATAAAAAAAGTAACAAAATTGAAAAAAATCATTATATTTCTTTCTAAAAATCTCAAAAAAAAAAGTTTTGACTTTTTTTAAAACATTATGCCTGAAGGATAGTCGAGCCTATTCTTTTAAACAGATCCCAAATATATTTTATTTTCACAAAACTTATAAATTTGTTTTGCATTTTTCCCCCATGTTCTATACTAAAACCCCAATTAGTAGTTTCTATGAAAGGTTAATGATGGGTAGTGGAATAATTTGTAGCGAGGGTCACTGGGAGTTATAAAGGCGATGGCAGAAGAAGAAGACGTGGATTCTGTGTTTCATATTGGAGATATCAGCTATGCAACTGGGTTTCTAGTTGAGTGGGATTTCTTCCTCCATATGATCTCCCCACTTGCTTCCCGTGTGTCTTACATGACTGCCATTGGCAACCACGAAAGGTTATTAATACTTCATTAACTTATGAATTTTCTAATTTCCATGTCCTTCACATAGAATGGGCTTCAAAAGAGAAGTGATTAAGTGTTTAATTTCATATTCAGAGACTTTCCGGGGAGTAAATCAATATATGAGAGCACAGACTCTGGTGGAGAATGTGGTGTTGCTTATGAGAGATATTTCCCTATGCCAACACAAACAGAGGACAAACCGTGGTACTCAGTCAGTCAAGGCCCAGTGCATTTCACTGTTATATCCACAGAGCATGATTGGAGTACAGGTAGTGAAAAGGTATAATATTTTCATGTTTTCATTTGATGGTAATAGCTGGCTGAAGTCAGATTAAATATTTATTGTAATTAATTATTGTTATTAATATATAGTTGAGTTCAACTAGATTTCTTGAATAAGAAGTTCATAATTTATCATTGTGTTATAGACTCTTGCTTATTTTCAATTATTTACTTAATTTCTTCATAATTTTAATTTTCTATTTACTTTCCTTATTTTAATGTCTATTTCCTCTCTTTATTTTGATGATGAATGTTGAAGTGATCTGAATTATTGATATAAGCAATCAGCTATCTTAATATTATTTCAATTTGTACTTTTTTCTGTTTGAATTGGATTTCAGTATGCATGGATCGAGCAAGACTTGACTTCTGTGGACCGCAAGCAAACACCCTGGCTTGTTTTCACAGGGTAACATATCACTCCATTGATGTTCTCTTGATTCCCCCCGGCTCCCCGTTTTTTTCAAAATGTTGGTGGTGTAAATAATATTCACAAGTTTTGAATCATTTTATGATCCATTATTATGATGCAGTGGGTAATATAATGAATGAATATTATCTAATACAGTGATACTTAAATTTAATTTTTGTTTAAATATTTTTAACAAAATCGCTGTAATGAAAATAATGATATTTGGCTTGCATAACAACAGGCATACACCCATGTATTCGAGTATAAAGGAAGGATTGATACACAATAATGTTGATACCAAATTTGTTGCAGCCATTGAACCACTTCTTCCCAAGCACCAGGTATGATTAACATCAAACATTGATCATTATTGATCCCTTACTATATTCCGATGCATAATAAATACTGATTTTAATAAAGGATTTTTTTTCTCTCGATTGAACTTAATGAGAAGAAGGGATTTAATTTTCACAGGTGGATTTGGCGCTGTGGGGTCATGTTCACAACTATGAGAGAACATTTGCTCTGTATAATAATAACTGCAAAGCTCTTCCTGACAAGGACGTGGACGGAGTGGATGTTTATGAGAGCATGAATTACAGCGCACCCGTTCATGTCGTTATTGGGATGGCTGGATTTTCTCTCGATCAATTTGAATCTAATGTGAGAAACTACTATAATCAAATCTGAAAATAGATGAATAAATTTACAATCTTTATTATTAATTGTTATATTTAAAATATGCAGCCATCAAAGTGGAGTTTGGTACGTTTCTCCGAATTTGGGTATTCTCGAGTGAATGCCACGGCACATGAATTGCAATTCGAGGTGAATTAGGGTTTCCTATTCTGCAAATTGTATCACTGTCATTACGACTGGATTAAGTTATTTGATATTCGCTTTTTCTCTTTGATTTTGGCAGTTTGTAAATTCTGGCACACGACAAGTCAGAGATAAGTTCAAGATAAGGAAGCAATCATCATCTTCTGGATAGCTTTCAAGAACCTTTCGAAAGAATTCAGAAAGTAATAATAAAATTTGCGTGTAGGGTATTCCGTTGAGTGGAGTTTATCTTGGCATTTAACAAAGCCGCTAAACACAAAATATATTGAAAGCTCCCTTACACAGGGATTTAGGCATGCAAGTCAACGTAGGTTGATTGTACATGTGTGTAAAAATGGTCTCGTCAAATGTACTTCGATTGTATAGTGGTAGAAGATTCTCTGGATATAATATATCATAGATTTTAATTCATGAGTCAAATGTTGTTTCCATTTTAAAAATGGTATCAATGTATTATATCATATAAATGAGTTTGAGAACTTTTTACGGTTTCATTGTCTATGTATCAAACGTATCTTTCTTCTGTACCTTACAAAATTGTATAAATTTATTTGGAATAAGAACATTTTTCATGATTTGATGGCAATTTTATATGATGATAAAGTTGAAGAAAAATTAACTTTAAATATAATATCATTTAATTAGGAAATGTGTGATTATTGACCTTTTAATTCATAAGGAGAAATAATTGGAATTGACAATAAATAACTGGTATGTTAAATCATTTGTGATTGTGTACAATATAATAGTTGTATAAGATTTTTTAATTTTGAATATTTATAGCAATATAAAATTAATCACCTAAAAATGGTCATCTAGACTATTATCCCCCTTTCTAGCATTTTTTTCTTAATTTCTTAATCGCTTATTCTTGATCAAATCCCCCAAAATCTATTTATTCGATTATAACCTATGGTTTGACCACCTGATCCTAGGTCTCTTATTTAATTAAAATAACATGCTCCCTTTTAATCAAATAAAAATCCTCACTCATCTCTGATCCTAAGTTGCACACACAAAAGCATTTCCCTTATTTAAAAATAAAAGAAATAGCATTTTTGTCCCACATGGAGGACAAAAGTCAACTCTTCACCGCGATTGGTAAAAAATGCTTGTGCACATGGATCACTCTCACTTTCAAACTCCACCCTTGATCACATGCATCTTGCCTCATGATCTCTATTGTCCATTTCTCTTTAAAGGGAGAGCTCTCTCCTCACTTCACAACTCCACTCTTTTACTAATGTTATGTTGTAGGATTGAAGATCTCATACTTGTGGAACTCCTCTTCTTCTATCTTCTATTCTTCATTCTTCATGCTTCTCGTTCATTCTAGTTTCTCTTCATGCTTATAGCTTAAATCATCTAGTCTAAATAGGGGTTGTAATACTTATTTTCTAGTTTAGCTTGCATTCTGTTTTCTCTCATCTAGCTTTCATTTGCATTACATTCATTCTAGATTCTTGGATATTGGCACTCATTGCCTCTACTCTTTGAATCTCTCATTCTACAATGCACTTTGCAAGGGTTGCATAACTTGGTTCATTTGAGAGCCACCATACTATTGTTTTGCACCTTTGTATGACATAGATAGATAGTTATAAGCCGCCTCTTGAGATGCTCTCTTTCATGGGCATTCTCAAGTATAATGGTTTACAGAAATGACACTTTTTGTAAACACATTTTTGGCGCCCACCATGGGGCTAGAACCAATTTTCTAGCTCCATTTTCTTTCTTGCATTTTAGTTTCATTTCTCATTTATGAATTTTTTATAGCATCATATTACATCTAATCAAGTGATATTGCAAGTTTCTCACTTTACTTTTAAGGTTAACCCTGTGCAGATTTGTTTGGAGACCAAAACTCTAGATTTTTAAAGATTTGACCATATCTCCTAAATTGTTTGGAGTTTGGTTTTGAAACTTTATTTGTAGGTTGGCAATGCATCTGAAATGTCTCAGTTCATTTTTTAGATTGTTTTGAGTTCATTTGCATTAGTGATTATTTTTTCTTTGTTTTCATAAAAAGACTTTTTTTGTTGCAAATCACCGCATTTTTTCAAAAAAATTTACATTTTCAAAAATCTTATAAAATTATATAGGGTGTTTTTTCTTTATGTTTTAAATTTAAAGGTTCTATTAGGGCTCAATAACTCGATTTGAAAGATTTGGCATGTTTTGACAAAATGGGTCCCTATAGAACAAATTGAGAGATATTGCTAAATTTCTTGCATTTTTGTAAATCTCTCTAGTTTTTAGTAGGGGTCTCTTCTTTGCATCTCTTTATGGAGCTGAAATAATAGAAAAAAAATCATATCTTGTTGACTAGGTCAAGAGCAAAGAGTAAAAATGAGAACATTTGTGATTAGCTTGCACTTTCTTTGTATACACTTGGTTAAAAGATAACTTAAATTTTTTAGGTAACTAATAAATTTACTTGGTTATTATGCCCTAACCTTGGTTTTTTTGTAGGGAGTTTCTCATTTCATTGCTAAAAAGAACATTTGTCAAAGATAAAAATTGCAAAAAGGGCTGCTAGCACTTGTTTGCAAGGCTGCCCAAGGCAAATAAAAAAAAAATTAAAAAGTGTTTTTGTGCTTTAGTTCTTTTTATGTGTGGCATTAGATTAGTTTTTTTTCGTTGTAGACACATAATTACTTTACTAAATTTTGTCACTTGGTAGGAGAGTATGCTCTTCACCTTTGGGTGAATAAATTTTTTTGACCCATTTGATATTCCAAGGTGGAGTAAGGGGTACATGAACATTTATTGGTGTTTTTGGGGGAAGCAATTGGAATAGGAGAGTATTCTCTTCACCCTGGGTGAATCATAAATCTTGAACTCCAAAAGTAGATACATTTTATTTAGTCTAGAATCCTTTAGCAGGCCTACTCTTGAGAGATCAAGAGGAATGACTCAAGTGGGGAAAAGTGAACATGGCTCTTCAAAGCCATTTTAAACTCAAGGCTATCAAGGACACAAAACCTTGGTATACATAGTGCTTATCTTCATATAGTGAGATTACTTGTGGGATTAAGAGAACGAGGAAATCACTAGATAAGAATCCTTAAGGTATTCTTGTGCCCACGAGGTCCATTACTTGCCACAAGGTAAGGACTCCTGTATTGGGAGCAAGAGGAGTACTATGAATGAAAGCACTTTCTAAACACCATAGAATTAGAAGCTACCCTCTTTTCTACTCAACATCTTGGTGCAAGGATTGATCCTAGTGGATTACTCAAATCACCCCAAGATTTTACACTCACCATGTGTGTCCATTTGGTTGTGTCATTGACATTTCCATGACAAAGCCAACATCTATTGTGGAAGACCACTTTGTCTGAGGTGAGGGGGCATCAAGTGTGGGTCAAGTTGTTGAATAATGAATTGTGACCTTATGTAGTTTTACTTAGAATGTGTCTTTGCATGTGAAAAGACCCGTGAAAATATTTTGAGAATGCACATGAGGATAGTTCTAGGGATTTCTTTTGAGACCTCACATATGCTTGTATCATGCAAGGTTTCTTTGTCCCTTTCTTGATTTTTTTGAGACTACTTTGTGTGTCACATCTTTCTTTTGAAAATTTAACTTGCTATGTTATCAACTTTGTCACCCAAGTCAAAACACCAAGTCTAAACATGTTTGCTTGTGTTTCTTACTAGGGGGAGTTTCCTCATTTGACTTTTCTTTTCTATGTATCTACTATTTGAACTTTCTTAAAATGGCTCTTTGGTCTCTTCCACTTTCTTGGTCTGTGTCAGCATACTAGGACCTTCTTTTGGTTGAAAATGTTACTTTGATCTCTTGACTTCACTCTTTTTTTGTGAAATTTTTTCACTTGTCATCTCTCTTGCTCTATCTACATGGCTAATTGGGCTCCTTTCCTAGTTCTTGACTAGAGTCGCTAGTGGCATAAGTGGCTTGGACACTCTACTTGGCAATTCACTCTCTCTATCTTGACAAATGAGCACTCTACCTTTCTAGCTTGGACATAAAGATATCTTGTGTTACCTTAGTCTCTTTCATGTTTGGCTTCTTGTCTACAACTATGGAATTCAAACTTTGTGCTACCAAATCTCAACCAAGTCTATATTATCCTAAGTTGCTTGATCTCTTTAGGGAATTGCAATGCCTATACACTCAACACAATAAACTTGAAGAGACCCATGACTCCACTTACCTTAGTCTCACTAAGGGCATGATAAAAATATAATTTAGATTTGAGAAAATGGTAGAGGACCAAATGCAATCATCATGCAATTCTCTCTCTAGTCCCCTATATGCACATAAGTCACCTTCTTTAAGGTCATCCTCTTCTTCCAGGCCTATGTATTCCACTCCAAGACATCAATTGTATTCATCTTCTAGATCCAAAGACCTTTTTAGAGATAAAGAGAATGATATCTCCTTTGAGCCTATGCCAAAATTTCATGATAAACCTATCTTTGACCAATATGATGAAGACATGAATGCATGCTATTCACTTGAGAAACAAAAAGAAGATCCTAGGCATACTTTTGAGAGGACTTTTACTCTCTTGGAATATTCTTATGCTGACATTTTGAAAACACTTCTTGGCACCAAGCTCATCACATTGCCTAAGTCTAGCTCATGTGGAAACCCATTCTTAGATATCTATTGTGCTTATCATCTATATAATGAACATAGTAATTCAAATTGCATTGAGCTGAAACATAAAATTCAAGATCTTATTGATGATGGGATTGTTGATACCTCTAGTGACTCATGTGATGAGGATACTTCTCTTGAGAAAGATCATTTTGATGAACCTATGTCTAGTGATGGTCTCTATGACACCCCTACTTCTTCAAACACTCATGAACCTCTCAAAACTTCAAAGTTTTCCAACATGCCTCCATAAAATAAAGAACCTAATTCTTTTCATGTACCCTATGCCTATCCTAAAGGGCTACCTCTAAAAGAAACTCAAGCTAATCTTCACTTGGCTCAAAATGTTTTCTATGCTACTAAGCCTAAATATCCTCAACTTTCATGCAATGATATGCTTTCTATGCCCACTTCAGCTAATCACCCATTACCTCTGAACAAGAGCCTATCATGCAAACCTCATATTTTCCCATGTCCTTAGAAATGGCTCCATGTCAAGACCTGACTCTCAAAAAGATAAAGCTAAAAATGTCAAGAAAGATCAAGATCAAGAACCCTTTCATCTCCTTCAAGAGGTCATTCTTCCATATCCTATGTCTTATCCACCTCCTAAGTATGATGAAGACATCACTTCCACTATTTCCATTGAGCTTATTGAAAATAATGAGAAAAATTCTATTCCTATGCTATCCAAAGCTACTTATCAAGATCAAAGTGTCCCCTCATGTTCTACTTCTCCATATCCACCTCAAAACTATGCTCAAGATTCAAATCCTCCTATTAAAGATGTTTCTCCTATCAAAGCTACTCATGAGTGTATTGATGGCCTTTTCCATGTTGCTCACTCTAAAGATGTTGATATCCATACTCACTATCCATTTGCATCTCCCAAATCTATCCTTGGTCCTTATCCTTCTAAGCTAAAGTCTTCCAACCTTCCATCTATATTGGGACCTTATGTTCCTTTATCTCCTACATTCACTCCTACCTTAAATCTCCTAGTCCTCCTATCATAGCTCAAGATTAACAAAGACACTAATCCTTGACAACTCTTCATTCACATATCCATCTAAGCCCTCCATATAAGCCTCATTCATCCGCAAATCCCAAGTCTTTTGGAAGCAATTTGGATGATCAACTTAAGAACAAACACAAGAATCCATTTACAAATGAATATCACTCTATCTCATCTAATCAACATGTGAATGATAAGAAAGAAATAATATTCAAGAGACTACAAAGGTCCACTACCCAAAGATCTAAACCAAAGAAAATATGGGTTCCTATACCCATCATTGAAGAAATGCATCCTGAAGAACTCAAAGGAAAAGAAAAATGTAAAGCTATATAGATTCCCAAGTCTCTATTGAAAGACTTGAATATTGAACATAAATACAAGTTGACATTCAAGCTTCCAAAGGCTTCCACTCCATTTTCTTCCAAAAATCTTCCTCAAAAGCTTCTAAAGGCTTCCACTCCATCTTCTTCTAAAATTCTCCTACCACCTCATACATCTAAACCTCTATCTATTTCCTCCATAATTGCTCCATCATTCCAAAACCCTCCAAGGTCTGTGTCAATGTTTATCTTCCCCACTTTGTCACCTACCCTTATGCAATATTTGAAAAGCTACAGTTACTTACTATCCATATTCCTACAATCCTTTAAAGACATGAACTCTTATCTTCCATATAATTTTCCTACTACCATTTCTCTTCCTTCGCCCTATCAACATCTTTGAGCATACTTATATATAGTCTTGGCTTATCCTAACTTATCTTTTCTATAGGAGAACTACCTAAATTGAAAAAGCTTGACCTATTTCTAAAATCCCAAAAAGAAAAAAATAGAAAAATGGGAGAAAAAAAAGATACGCCTTGGTGAAAACTACTTCTTGTGGCACCTTGGTACAAAAAGTAAAGAGAAATAAATTCATCCTACGGTGAAAATCACTTCTTGTGGCACATTGGATAAGTACCATGATGAATACCTGGTAAAATAGGCATTATGCGTAATTCTTCCATAAACCATCTATTCCCTCTTCTTTCTTTGATCTTGATGATGTTGAGCTATCCTTGCGTATTGGCTATCTTATCCATCAGCTTCTCTATTGTGCTTGCTCATTCACTAATATTTTTCACATCTAGCTTCATTCTTATTGCTCTATCTTATCACTATCCTATCCAATTGACCCCTTGGTCTTGATCACAATAAAGAATAAAAATTGGTTCTCATAGGTCTCTTGACATGTCTACTCTTTTGGATTACATGATTTCATGCTATTTTTCTCATTTCTTACATTGCTTATCCAAAACCTGCTTCATATGGCTATCTTTTCCTAGCTTGGGTACTCTTGAGGAGTGAGTCCTTGAGGATCACTTTCACTTGCTTCATTCTTTCTTGCTTATCCATCTTATCCACTTTGTCTCTACTCCATATTCTACACCTTGTTAGACATTGGAACAAAATGATGTGATCTTGCTTGAGAACTAGTAATCTCTAAATCATTCTAAAAAATCTAAAAAAATCATATATGATGCTGAAAAAATCCTAATAAAATAGAAAATATCTTGAAAAAATGTTCATCTTAGTGAAAACCTAGCAATGGACACTTTGATGGATCACCAAAAGAATATAATATCTAAAAAATACAAAAGAATAAAAAATAAATCTTGAAAATAATGTTGCAAAGTGGTGAAAATCTAGAAACATTTGCTACTTGAGATCCTTGCACTTATGTGTATCTCTATCTCACTTTGTGCTCATACATCATTCATCTTTCTTTTCCTTGTCTAGCTTGGAATCAACTCTTGCCTAGGTCTAGGGAGCAAAAACTATCGTAGCTTATTAGGGTCTCCTTGTTGATTTGGTGTTTCTTTGAGAACTTGCTATATAGTGTTTTTTAACACTTCCCTTGACATCAAGTGTTTTTCAACACTTCCCTTGACATTGAGTATTTTTCAACACTTGTTAAATACTTTAGCTATGGTCCAGGATGCTACAATATTTCTCACTCTTAAATACAACCCCTAAAGAGATAGTCATGTGAATTTCACACACAGACACACACACACACTTAAATGTTAAACTTGTGGATCTATGATGAACTTTATCTTTTGTGTGTTGTCTATGACAATTGCTTTGCTGAGTGTTCCCTCCTTAATAGTCTTTCGAGGATGTAAGTGGACTAGAAGACTAGGGGCATGGGGCATGTTTTTCTTTCTTTCTTCTTGTTGGTATACTTTGTTAGTCTAAGGTGTTTAGAGAATTCATGCTTGTCCTACTTAGCACTTTCTGACCTACAATGTATCAT
Organism: Cupressus sempervirens; assembly: GCA_028749045.1. NCBI lineage: Eukaryota > Viridiplantae > Streptophyta > Pinopsida > Cupressales > Cupressaceae > Cupressus > Cupressus sempervirens. Next base: position 347,053,741 of record CM053793.1, read on the forward strand.
CCTTGTCTATTTTTGCAAGACCACACTTGGGGGTTATCATGGATACTAAACTTAGGGAATCTTACTTTAATCATCTTGGCCTAAATGTCTTTGATGCTTAGGTTGATCATATTCATATTCTCATAGTTATACTAGTGAGCATTGTATGATTTTCTGATGTCCCTAATAAATATCGATGATAAAAACTAGGACCTACCTATATAACCCTTAGAATTACACCTTTACCATAATATCTTACATCTAGGGTTCATTTTATCTTAGCTTTTCATTTTTAAGTGTTGAGAGAATCTTCTTTATCTTTAACAAACATGTCAGCTAATTGTGCTCATCTTCTCTTACTTCTTCTCAATCATATCTTGTCATCTTTTCTTGGCTTTTGCTTGCCTCTTTTCTATCTTATCATCAAAAGTATTAATCTTATCATCACATTTATCTACCCTTTTAAATCTCTTACATAATTTTGACATTTTGGATTCATTTTTGGGATCAAAATCAAAATTTGGGTTCATTTTGATGGTCAAAATTATACTTTAAAATTCTTCCTTCTTCTATGCAGTTGGCTAACCTTTCTGAGGCTTAATTTTTGAATCTTGTTCGAGCAATCATCATTTTATCATCATTTCTACTCTTTTTTTCTCTTCTTATTCATTTCATTTCATCATAATTATTTCTTTGACCTACTTTTGATGCTTTATCTTACTGGTCAAACTTAGTCAAACTAGGGCATATTTTCACTGCTTGGTGGTCATCTTTTGTTCTAATCACTTATTTGTCATTATGGAATTTTCTATATCTTAATTTTCTCACATTTGGCTCATTTATACATTCCCTTTACCTTATTTTGAGTTTGATCCTGAGGGGGCAAAAATACTCTATCATTGCTTGCTTGCTACATTTATCTATTTCTCAGGTGCATATGCTTGATCTCTTCATTTTCTCTCGATCTATCTATTTTTCTTAGGTGTTAGTACTCTTGTTGAGTCCAAATATTGTCTCTCTCCTAGTGTTCAATACTGTCACTATCAGGTTACACATTAAGGACTTGCTACCTCTTTCTGCATTTTGTTTTGAAGAATCAGATCTCTGTATCTATTACTTCCTACTTGGCTTTTTATTCTTTGACATAAAGTGATCACACATTAGTCAGAGAGGGGATGATATAATCACCAAAAAATGGTCATCTAGACTACTATCCCCCTTTCTATCATTTTTCTTAATTTCTTAATCGCTTATTCTTGATCAAATCCTCAAAAATTTATTTATTCAATTATAACCTATGGTTTGACCACCTTATCCTAGGTCTCTTATTTATTTAAAATAACATGTTCCCTTTTAATCAAATAAAAATTTTCACTCATCTCTTATCCTAAGTTGCACACACAAAAGAATTTCCCTTATTTAAAAATAAAAGAAATGATATTTTTGTCTCACATGGGGGAAAAAAGTCAACTCTTCATCACGATTGGTGGAAATTCTTGTGCACATAGATCACTCCCACTTTCAAACTTCACCCTTGATCACATGCATCTTGCCTCATGATCTCTATCATCCACTTCTCTTTAAAAGGGAGAGCTCTCTCCTCACTTCACAACTCCACTCTTTTACTAATGTTATGTTGTAGGATTGAAGATCCCATACTTGTGGAGCTCCTCTTTTTCTATCCTGTATTCTTCATTCTTCATACTTCTCATTCATTCTAGTTTCTCTCCATGCTTATAGCTTAAATCATCTAGTCTGAATAGGGGTTGTCATACTTATTTTCTAGTTTAGTTTGCATTCTACTTTCTCTCATTTAGATTTTATTTGCATTACATTCATTCTAGATTCTTGGATATTGGCACTCATTGCCTCTACTCTTTGAATCTCTTGTTCAATGGTGCACTTTGCAAGGGTTGCATAACTTGGTTCATTTGAGAGCCACCATACTATTATTTTTCACCTTTGCACAACATAGATAGAGAGCTATAAGCCACCTCTTGAGATGCTCTCTTTTATGGGTATTCTCAAGAATAATAGTTTATAGAAGTGTGAAACTTTTTGTACACACACTTACTATTTTACAACTGTTAAACATGACAATATAAAATTCTGAAGATCATCAAAATCATAACATATGGTTCTAGTAACATGCTATGAGTCTTCTAGTTCTGATTAAGTCAATCACAAGCCTAACCCATAGCATAAAGCCCTAAGGTAGTTCGAAAGGAACTCATAAGAAGTGAATGTAATGAGCAACCAAAACAACAAAACACAAAAATAATCACAATGCAAGTTTATGGATTAGATTGTGGGATGATTGATCATGTAGTGTGATTCGAAACCTTGATGAAAAAATTTGTTCACACAAATGTAATCTTGTAGCAATGCAATCCTATGTATTGTGAAAATCTAATAGCTTTGACAAAAAGAATCAACTAAACTCCTTGAATAGACTAGACTTAAACAACATGCACTAATATTTGACTAATGTGTTGTTTTTGTAGACCCACCTTTATATCTTAGTTCCATTCGTTTGACCTATTTCCATAGTTAGGATCTACTTGTCATACAACATAATTTTTCTTTTAAAAGAAAGCACACTTGATGTGCACTCTTTGTATTATGACAACTAACTTGTTAAAATACACATATGAGATTATTCTATGAAAAAATAATGGACTCTTTTTAAATTACTTTAATTTTTTCAATCTTTATTTACTTTAACAAAATAAACCTCCACATTTAGGCTTAATAAACAATTTTTCTTCTAGAAAAGATGTGGTGATTCGCAATTTACTTAGTTTGAATATAAAATTTGTTAATTTATAGATTAAAGGATAAAATTATAAGAGATTATTTGAAGCATTTGGATAGTATTATTTGACATCAACATTGTATAATTTTTATTTTTGAATATTTTGAATTATTATTGTATGTTTGTTTATTATTGTCAATCTTTTTAAAATTTAATTTATAGAAATTTTATAAAGAAAAATTCTTTATTTTTACCAAATATGTTTATTAGCATCACATCTTAAATTGGACATGAATATGAACTTGGTGAGTGTGTGGTGTTAAGTTGATTTAGGGATGGGCCACATTTTGGTAGCTCCATATCTATTTGGTAGCGATCTCGATGACCCTTCCCAATTTTAGTTTTAGATATAAGTCAATTAACTCGAAGCCTAATTTGTTTATTTAATATGTTTATATTATCTTTTAGAGTCATAGATTGCTAATTCTATGGTGTTTTTTTCTATTAAGTTGATTTTTTTATTCACATTAGAAGTGTTGATACTTGTTACTTAATCTCATCATTTCTTGGCTAGGAAGGATTCTTCTAAATATAAAAGATTCTAAATAGTCTATAGGTTCCTCCAAGTAAACAACACTAAGTAGAGGTGTAAGAAAATAACTCTTGATTCTCAATCATAATCTCATGAACTCTTTGAGAAACTATCTATAGATAAGTAGGAGATATTTTCCACAAAATTTCAAATTATGGTATTTCTATTAGGATTCAACTGTGTAGTTTTGTGAGTCAAACTCATTGACCCATATTTCATAAGTAGTGGTTCACATAACCCATTTCTCATGAGAATGAATGGAACAATAAACATGTATTGGATCTAGATGATGCTCACAGAGGTAAACCATTGTGACTTTTTGGGAGGTCACCCATCCTAGTACTACTCTAGCTTGAGCACGTTTAACTATGAAGTTTCCTCTATGGTTATACCAACTCTGCTTGCAACACCATTTTCAAAACCTTTACGAAATATTGTGCCTTATGAACCATTCACTAGAAAACCCCTTAAGTTTATCATCTATCTATACTCAAACTTTGCCAAATTACAAACCATGACCTTCACAATATAGACATTCTTCAAACTATTGATATCAATAAAGAAAACAAAAACAAAAAGCATGAACCAAAACTTTTATAATCTGTTCTCTAGCTTACTACTCTTGATTACATCAACTAAACTATTCAATAGATATTAATGCTTAAGAGGGCCTATTGATAATAAAACAAACTAGACACAAACAATTCTCTAACTCACTACTCTTGATTGCCTCAACTACATAACTCAATAGATATTAATGCTTAAGAGGCCCCACTGTAATAGAAACACACTAGAATAAAATTATACGTTGTATTCAATACAAACTCACCAACTTACATTAGTGAATACGTTAAAACAGGCTTTTTTAATTATCTAAAAAACAACAAAAACAAACATACGCTCACTGTTCTTGCCAAATAAAATATTGCAATTTAGTTACTTAATTTTAAGGTTTACACGAAAACAAGCACCGTCAGGATGGCCGAGTGGTCTAAGGCGCCAGACTCAAGTTCTGGTCCTCTAACGAGGGCGTGGGTTCAAATCCCACTTCTGACATTAAAAGTTTTGCACATCGATAGAAATGTAAAGTCTCTTTCATGTTCATGTTTTGAGCTTGATTATTCTCTTTTCACAAAGAAGATCTGGATAAGATTGGCGATCTGGGTATTCAATGGTCAATACAGTAAATATTTGTGAAGATTTAACAAATTGCTGAAATAACATATCTTGAATCTCTATTGACTATTCACTGTTACAGAGTTTTATATAACATTTATCTGCACTCCACAAAGAGCTATATACAATCTTTAAATTGATAGAACAAAATAGAAACACTCATATTATAAGCGTTATGGCCAGGCTAGAAAAGTAAAATCAAAATTTCATATTTGTTTTATTTTTAAATTCAAATTCTATCGTTTTCAAATTGAGTTTTCGTATTTCGAACTATGAATCAAGCACAGTTCAAATTACAGTAGAGTTTTAAATCTAAATACTTCAAATTCAAATTCCTTCAATAAGAACCATTGTAACAAAAATATAACCTTTTGGAGGGTAAACCTATTCGAGTATAGAGGAGAGAAATTTATACACAATTAGTTGCAGGCATTGAACCACTTCTTTCCGAGTACAGGTATGATCAACATCAAACATTTGGTCATTGATCTCTTGCTATCAGATGCAAAGTTAAAAGAATAGTAGTACTTGATTTTAACAAATGATTTAATTTAAACAGGTTGTAAGTTTTAATTGAGTAGATAAAAATTAAAAACTTAAAGGTAGTAAATTAAAGAATAGACAAAACAAATCTGGCTATATCTATTTTGAATGCATAGAAAATTCTTTATTAATGTTTAATCAATTAAAAACGGTCATTTGTACAAATTCATACAATTATCAAAGAAGGAGATGAGAAGGTGAAAGTTCGTTTAACAATCTTTCAGTTGATATTTTCCAACATACTCCCAGCTTCTCTGAGCATCCACCCTTCCCGTACCTAAATGGGAGCTTTGGAACAAATATGGCATCTACCAAATGAAATGAAACTAACATATATATAATTTATATATATAAAATAAGCCAAGAGATATCCTTCTGAGGTGCCTATTGCACTGAGATAATTTATGACAATAGGCACCTCGAGAAGGATATCTCTCGGCTTATTTTATATATATAAATTATATATAAGCTAGAAGGAGTCATGACGGAAAATGAAATACATCATTAGTAAATCAAATAATGGTAGATTAATAGGATATCCACATGATATATTAGATTAATGTCAACATGAAACGAAGAAAGGGTCATATCTATGTCATATTACAATCTCTCTCTCTCTCTCTCTCTCCCCCCCCTATTTAGCCTCGATGTATATCTCATATCTTTCACACTCTTATCTCTCCCATATCTTTATCTCACAATCTCTCTCTATGTCAACCTTATGTCTGTAGCCCTATATCTCCCTGTCTTACTTTCTCTCACACATGTCCCCTCTCACACATCTCTTTATCTCTCAAAATCTTTCTCTATGTCTACCTCATGTCTCACACACTCTCTCCCTTGTCTCACTCTCTATCTATTATGCCCCTCCTATTATTATTAGGACCTATTCTCTCTCTCTCTCTCTCTCTCTCTCTCTCTCTCTCTCTCTCTCATGGAACCTGGTTATAATCTTTCACCTCCTATCTCCCTCATCCACTGTTCTCTATCTCCCTCAACTCTAAACATGCCTTCACCATTATTACCATATCTCTCTCTCTCTCTCTCTCTCTCTCACACACACACACACACACACACACACACACACACCATCATCATCATCATCATACCTATCTATCTTAAACTCTAATTATCCTTGTTCTTGTGATCTATTGATCTCTATTCCCCTCTTTTTTTTGTCTTCCTTATCTCCTCCCTTTCACTTCTCCCTCTTTCGATTTTCTCCCCCCTCCCACCATATCTTCCACCTAGCTATACCTCATGTCTATCACCCTCTCCCCTTTATCTCACTTTTTGTCTCTCTCCCCCTCCATCATCATCATACCTATCTATCTTACACCCTAATTATCCCATTTCTTGTGATCTATTGATTTCTCTTCCATTCATTTTATTTGTCTTCCTTATCTCCTCCCTTTCACTTCTCCCTCTTTGCCTTTTCTTCCCCCTCCCACCATACCTTCCACCTAGCTCTACCTCATCTCTCTCTCTCTCTCTCTCTCTCTCTCTCTCTCTCTCTCTCCCTCCATCATCATCATACCTATCTATCTTACACCCTAATTATCCCATTTCTTGTGATCTGTTGATTTCTTTCCCCTTCCCACCATATCTTCCACCTAGCTATACCTCATGTCCCTCGCCCTCGCCCCCTCTCTCTCTCTCTCTCACACACACACACACACACACACACACACACATCAAAATCTTATATACACTCCCCCCTTCACACTCTTATAACATCTCTTTCCCCTCTTAGAAAGGTGTGCTATTAGGAATAATAGTTTATTGGATTTGTGATAAATGGTAAATTAGTTTAGTATATAATTAGTTTGAACATGATGGTTTAATTTGGTTTAATATTTTTATTAGACTTAGGGTCAGGGAATAATTGATTTAATGCTAGGATTAGAAGTAAGTGTTATTTAATATTTAATTAAGTTTTAGAGTACACTTAAATTTAATTAAGAGTTAGGATTCAATTTAGATTAATGTATATTTACATGTGTGTATATACATAACTTGGGTTCACTTGTTTTAAAATTATAAATTATTTTTGGGTTCACTAATTAGTATGTTAGTTAAGAGGTGATGGTGTTCCTATTAGGGTTTAAAATTAGTTACTAAAATTCAAACTTTATAAATCTTTTTAAAAAGATAAACTTTTTTTTTTCATAACAAATTTTCAATTAATAAGATAAAAACTAACTTCAAACTTAATATTATTAACACTCATGCTTTCCTATTTTATAATTATTTCTATTATAATGTAAAATATTTCTATTTGATAAATTCAAAGAGTTTTCAAGAGAAATAGAATGTTTAGATAGAAAATCTGTTAAAGATTTCTTCTTTCAATTATACCTAAAGCATAGATTTATGTTATGATTTATACATTTAAAAAATTTAATAATAAAAAAGAATTGAAAAATCTATAAATTTTTTTTAATAAAATCGCATGCAAAGGGTTGAAACTAAAAGATTTTTTTTTTTACATGGTTAAAGAGAAAGGCTAAAATGGATCCGATAATGTTCATCAATGATGAAACTAATTAATTTTCAGTGTTATGTTTAGAAAGAGATCCACAATCCTTGAAGCATGAATATGATGCAAACATGAAAACATCACATATCGTGAAAAGTAACAGAGAAGCTGAAGTAGAAGTTGTGGCAACAACTTCAAATCATTGAATCTAATTTCCTTTCCACTGATAACAACTTCATCTGCACTATTCTTGATACTCTCAATCTTCTCTTTCCCATATGATGCTTGCACAGATATATCCCATAATAATCCCAAAAGACAATAGAGGAGAATATATGCCCCTACAAACAAATATTTATTTCCTCATTCACCAAAACACTCAAACATCTCCTATATTTATCCTCTTTTTTTGTAAGCAATGTCACAAACATACATAATAATGGCAACCTTTGAAATGCCAAAAGTTTTGAGCAAAATATAAGCTCCATGGAATCCCTGATTTCAGATGTAAATTTCCCCTATAGTCTGAACACACTCATTGGTAATGCCACTCAGATGAAACATGAATCTTAAATGATAGATGTATATTACAACAGTTCAATGTCTAATACAAATTTCCATGCAAATTAAATGATCTCTATTAGAAAGAGTGACAAATGAGGAAATGAAACCTTTGCCCAACAAATGCAATGAAATCTATTGCAGAGCTAAATAATACTCTTCAATCATCATTTTTAGAGGCGCTGGTTATTAATAAACTTAAATCTACTATTCCATCAACTCTCCTTCTCGACTCTTTAATGTTTGTCGTTACATTTTGATTGTATGCATTATTATCAGTTACATTTACAATGAGTAGATTTAAAAAGAATAATAAAATATATGACTCTTAAATGAATGTCAGCTTTTTTTTAAAGTGGCAAAAGTTAACATTGATGAATGCTTCCACTTTAGGAAACCTCTCATCTTAAAGAGGAATTTTGTCAGATGTTGCAAATGTTCCCTATATCTAACTTCTTTAAATTTTGCAAATTGTGGCAATATATAGCTAAGTCATGTAGCAAATAACATGTTAGATTAGATGGCAATTTCCTCTCTGATCAATCTTGTTTATAGTAACCAGCCGACATCAGGGCTAGTGTTCATATTACTAGATTAATGCTTCATTCATTTACATGCTTGTTGTACAGTATGTAGAATTTACCCTATCTTAGTCCTTATTATTTTTATTTCTTTTTCTTTTCTTCTCAACTAGATAATATATCAGGAATGCCAGCTTCAGTTTCTACGAATGTGATGGTTTTGGCAACAATCTCACCTTCACGTAAGCCTATATAATAACAATCCAAAGTTTTTTTAAATCTGAATGCAACTATTTTTTTCCATTTAAATATAAATATATTGTTTTTTAATTTTTGTATGCATTTGAAAATGTAGTGTTTGCTGATACTAGTGACAAGTGATGACATAGGTGCACTTCTTTGCAAAGATCATTGCCTTTACTAGATATCATTTTTCAATGGTTTTGGTTAGGTGACAATTGTGAACTTTGTGTTTTACTTTGTAATGCAACGTATTTGGTATACCTATATTTTGTCAATGGGTTGAGATTGTTTTCCTCCAATATGCTCTACATTAGTGATTTTAGATTACAATTTTAATGTCTATTTTAAAATAATTATTTGGTGCTTTGATTATTGTAAATCTTAAGCATTTAATCAATAAAATGAGCTTAAAATCTTATAGATCAGTAGATTCAAGGATGAATATAGTAGTGGAGAACCATGTGATGGGGATGTCTGGTTGTATTTTCGCAGCATTAATCCTTGTGCATACCTAAGTATACTTGTAGAGAAGTGCATTCAAAACTCACTTGATTAGGATCATTTAAGATCTTGCATTCTTTTCTCCTCTTCTAGAGTTCTTTGTCCCCCCTTCTTTGATTTTTTAAAATTTGTACATCTCTATCTAGGCTTGAAAACTATATTTTATCAGCAAGCATTGTGTTTCTATTTAATTATGATTTGTGTTATCAGTGATCATTCCATGTAATGTACCTATACATTATTTTACTTAAACTTACTAAAATATTGTCAAATTGTTCCTCTATTAGTTCAAAAGGTGACAATCTATTGACTAATATCATTCCTACTAACAGACAACTTTAGCACTTATGGCCTTCCACCATTTTTCCTAATGCTTTTAGATTCTTTGGCATGATTGTAAAATAATTTTATAGTATAATATGGGCATCACTAGTATATTGATATATTCTCACAAAACTTGAGCCTTTGAATAGTTATGAAAAAATCATTATTGCAAAAAAAAAAAAAAAACAGGTTAGGGACATGTGTGTATTGCATTATTTTGTTTCTTCATTTAGAGTTTTGACTACCAATTTTGAGTATAGTTGAATCCTTTCATAACTTTTTGAAAGAATTTTTCTTTGGAGTTTAATTTAGAAGATTTTTCTTTTATTATTGTTTTTTTATAACATGCAATAAAATTTTATTTACGTTTCAAACAAATGAAACTATCTAAATGATATGAACCAGATTAAATTAATTGACTACAAACATTTTGGTCTATTTTTTTTAACAATGTCACATCTTTGGATGACAAAAAACATAAAAGTAAAACCATGCAAAGTATAATCTTATTCAAATAAGTCCCAGTTGTATACGTAAGAGACCCAATTGTGCTATGAACCTTTGGAAAAAATTTAAAAATAGATGACAGATGAAAACAAAGTGAACAAAACACTAATTATTTTATAATACAACTAAGAATATGTGTATATGTCAAACATAATATCAACATCTTGAATATATAATGCATCTCCACATTCTGAGATGTTGTATAAACAATCTTTAAGAAACAAATAGATCCTTTTGCTAAATAATCTTTTAGAAACAAATGGATCCTTTTGTTAAAAATTAATTTATTAATATATAACTAATATTAGATTATTTATAAGGATTTTGAAAACTTCAAAATATTAAATAGAAGGATTTTTCTATTTAAAATCATAGATTTTTTTTTGAAATTTATGAAAATTGGTTTGGAGAGTGATCTAATTTAGAGTATTTGTATGGAAAACTATTTTAATAAAATTTGATTTTTTTAAATTTTAAAATTAATTTAAAAATAATCTAATCTAACATTTATAGAGAAAAAAGAGGGTAGGAAAAGTACAAAGTTAAGAGTAAGGGTGTAGGGTTTAGGGTTGATGTTATAAGGTATCTGTTAATGAGGTGTAGGATTTAGAGTATCTAGTTTACTACTAAAAGTATTAGTATGAAGTTTAGGGCTTTTGATTGAGGGTAACCCCCCTCCTCCCGCACAATTTTTTAAGGGTTGAAAATATAATTATTAGTCTAACCTATTTATAGGTTGATACTATTGTTTTCAAACAACTATTGTGTTATGCTTGAAGGCCGTATCAATTTTTTTTAATAATAATTAGAATTAATGACGAATAAATTTTCTTGACATTTTTTTTTCCCATAAATTATTAGGATTTATTAATTTTTGTTTGTCTTTTTATCTTTTCCAAAATCGTTTAATTTAAACTATTCTAATAGTAAATATTCTAGTTTTTTACTTTTTTTGTGTAATTAGTATAATCATGTTGTTATTGCCAACTAGATATAAAATATTTGTTATTAATTTTTTAGAGCATAATTTAGGTTTCAATAAATTTTATATTTAATAAAATTTGATTATTAAATAATTGAAGCTTCACAAATTTTCTATTTTTTAAAAAAATGTGTACATCTTAAGTGATAAATAATATACATTGAATTCAAATCTTTATTTAAATATTTTTACATAAATATACACATTTTAAAAAAAAATCTAACAATTAAAAATAATAATTATTTCTTTATGTCTTTTAAATTATTTTCACTCTCAATTTATATTTCTTTTTGTTTTTTACTTCCACTTTCATTTATCTATATATTTCATGAGGCAAGACTATAGCTTGCAAAGCTCTTATTTTTATATCTATTATATAAATTAAATTTTTAAATTAAAATATACATGAACTAACTTGAGTTTATTATTTTTTAAATTATAATATAATTAAGATTATTACATATATAATTTTATTATTTTTAGAATCACTTTATTTAGACATTTTAATCACTTTTTCAAATATAAATTTTATTGATCATGTGTAATTAAAAAAAATATATTTATAAAATAAATTAAGCTTAAGAAATGATACAAATAAAATCAAACTACATATTTAAATTAATTATAAATTATCAATATTTTAAAAATAATAATTATAAAAAAAACCTATTTTTATAGTTATAGTAAATAAATAATGACGATTGTGTAATTGATCAATAATTAAAATCCATTTAATTAAATTTAAGATAAAGGTTGGAATAGAATAAAAAATATAATAGTTAGAAAATAAATACATAATTATTTTAGAGTACTTTTTACTATAACTAAATGTACTATGTGGCACTTGTTAGATGGTGTTCCTCCCTAATAATGATTTTGATTGAAAATTCTAACTTAAGTGTCATATTTGGATTCCTAATTAGAAGCATTTGGAGTTAAAAATAATAATAATATGATACCCTTCCTGCCATGTTTGTACAAGTAGGGTAGCGAGTCAATTTAAAGAAAGCTAAGCTATTTTTAAAAGGAATTTTCTACCCCTAAGGCCTCCAAAAATGCAAAATACTAAAATATTAAAAAAATACCAAAAAATTAGATTTTGGTATTTTCCCATTTCTGCTTGTACCAACATCCTTTGCATCTTCCTAAACTTTTGTTGAACATTCCTTCCCCCTTGAGAGGAAATAAACCCCATTTCATCCACACTTTGCAACATATATGGTAATTTAAGCTTGATTTGTTCATCTGTGAGCCACTTTTCCTATTGAATAAATTGTCCCTTGTTCACCACACAATACAAATAGATTTTTTGGTTCCTCAAATTCTTCACAGCAACCTCCAAAATTTGATCACTTTGGAGTAGTTTAACAAGTTTTAGATTCAAGTCTATATGATTGATTTCCTCAGCAACATCTACAATGTCTAGTAGAGGAGGGAAATGTGGCTTCAATAATTCTATAGCAAGTTGAGTTCAAATGCATTTTGACCAACTTTCTTGATGATCTTATATAGACCATAGCAAAGAGGACAAAGCTTCCTATGAGGGCCTTGCAATCATTCCTTTTGGAAATGCAACCATACCTTATCCCCACCTGAAGATTATGAGGAGTTTGATTCTCATCATGCCTCTATTTATACTTCTTAGTGGTCTTCTCCAAAATTTCTTGAACTTGCTACTACAAATGATGAATTTTATTAATGAAATTCATTGCTTTGTCTTTCTCCTTATCCAAGCATGGTACCAAGTCAAGTTGCATAATTGTTATAGAAATTTTTTTGGTGCAAGAGGTTGATATCCAAGAAAAACTTCAAATGGACTATGATTTGTGGAACTATGAATTTCCCTAACAGGTTGTAGCTATGTTGTACATATGGAAGGCTTTCATCCCATGTACAGGGGTGTTTGGAGTGATACATATAGAAGATTTGAAAAATCATTTGATTGAGAACCTTTTTTGAGGATGGAATGTAGTGGAATTTGTTAGTTTGGTGTCCATCATTTCCCATAATGAAGACCAAAATTTGCTAAGAAATAAACTATCCCTATCTAAAATAATATTTTTTGGTAGCCCAAAATGAACCTAAACATGCTCAAATAAGATTCTTGTAGTTCCTTCTACATATATTTCCTTTCTATAGGCAATCAAAATAGCCATTTTTGAAAATCTATCTACTACAATATATACATAGTCATATGCATGCTTAGTTGTAGGAAGACTAGAAATAAAATCTATAGAAATTTAATGTCAAGGTTTATCTAGAATAGGAAGTAGTAAATATAAACCAAGCTTGTGATTTGCAGGCTTTGCAATGGCATAGGTTGTACATGTTTGAATGTATTCTATTACATAATTTTTCATTTTTGGTAATTAAAAATATATTTGAAGTATAATAGTAGTCTTACCTATTCCAAAATGACCAAAAACCTTACTATATTGAGCTTCATGGATTAATTTCTTACATTCTGCCTCAGGCACATAGATTTTCCCAAGGTGGCAAAGCATTCAATCTTGCAAGTAATAATCATTCACATGTTTACCTTCCACAAGATGAGTATAAACATTATAAAATTCATTATTATGTCCATACAAGTGGGCCCAATTTTCTATTTTGTGACCACATGATTCTAATACCATACTTGTTCCTGAATTAGAGGTGTACTCAGACAATCTGCTACCTTATTGGTGCTTCCTTTCTTATGATGAATGTTGAGATAAAATTGTTGAAAATCACCTTTGGTGCCTATCATTTTGTAATTTTCCTTGTATTTGGAAAATCTAAAGGGGTTTGTGATATGTGTCGATGATAGTCTCCTTTCCCAATATATTATGTTTCCATTGCTTGCAAGCTTGAATAATAGCATACAATTATTTATCATATGTGGGACACCTATGCACTGCATCGAAAAAAGTCTCACTATGGCAGGTATTAGAGTAATAAATTATTTTCTTATTAATTAAATCATATTGATTTAATTATTAAGTCACTTAATATCTCTAGTTTACTTAAGCTAAACTTTGGGCATATAATAGTTAATTCTTTTATTAATTATTATCATGCAACCTAGGTTAGTTACAATTTAGGGTTTTGATCTCCTTTTATAAGGATTGATCTCTTTGTAATTCATTCATTCACTTTTGATTATAGAAATTACTCTTTTTGCTCATCAAGAATGTCTCATCTTTGGATTTGGGAATTTTAGCCTCCATAGCTTTTGCTTCTCTTTTTTTTGTGACAAGTGCTTGCATGCAGGTAATTCTTGGGAGCTATGGGGTTGATCTTTCATCAACTTCAACATGGTATCAGAGCTCTAGATCTTCATGCCCCTATTATGTTTATGAGAAGTTTGACTTGGCTTTTAGATCTTTGTTTTTTCTCATTCTTTAGAATGATTTTTTTGGATCTGGGGGGCCACTAATTTTTGGGTCACTTTGAGCCCAAACAAACATCACCATTGAGCTAAGAGCTCCCAAAAACCCTTATTTTCATACAAAAATTTTCCAATTTGGATACAATTGAAATCTGAGGCAAAAATTGCTCCTAGATTGGGAACATTTCCCAAGACAGTGATTTTCTAATTTTCAGACATGAAAATCAAGTTTTTTTGAAACAAACATGAGATTTTTTGGTATGGAAATTGAGCTTTTCTAGTCTAAAAAGTAAAATTTTTTGCACATAAATTGAGATAGTTTCTCGTATGAAACTAACATGCTTCTTGAGGCAATTTGGTATTGGATTGACACACTTCCCAAGAAAATTTTGGTATAGAACTTACAGGCTTCCCAAGATAGTTTCTAGTTTGAATAGACACACTTCTCAAGGTAATTTCTTGTATTGTTGAGTACACTTTTTGAAGCATTTGGCATGAGTCCTGAGGTGGTGATTTTTTTTGCCCTTCCGGCTTTTCTTTGACTTGCCTATGATTTTTGGTCATAACTTGCTCATCTGGACTCTGTTTTTCACAAATGAGATATTGTAGAAAAGTAGATTTTGAGCCCATCATGATGGTACAATTTAGTTGGAATTTTGATGCTACTTAGTTTCTAGTTTATGAATTCAAATTTAGAGCTTCTATGTTGCACTCTGAGAGACATATTTTGAGACATTCTATTTTTTACATTCTGCACCAAGCACATCCCATTCAATTTTTTACTTTTTGCATTATGGTAGATATCTTGGTTTTTCTAGGTCTAGGGATCTATTTTGTTTCTTCAGATGATTTTTCATGGGTTGTACCATCTCTTGTATCATCTTTATGTCTCTTTTGATCTTTTTTGACACCTTGTTGTAGTAATTTTGTAAATGCAGTGAGATAATGATGCAGGAGCATCTAGTGGTGTAAGGGCAATCTTGTATCACCCAAAAATATGCTTAGTGTTAGTTTCTATTTAATGTGTTTTCATTTCTAGATACTCATTTGGGTCAAATAAAGATTCCAACTCTCATGGTTCCACTACTGGCTTTTTGAGTTAGTGTTTTTGAGCACCTTGGCATACGTGCCAATGTAGAAAATAGGTTATTTTAAAATTGAGCCATAATTATGATGAGTTAGAGAATGTAACTTGGAGGGATGATTATAATTATAATTAAAAGCACTAAAAAAAAGGAATTAGGTCAAAATACTTTATGGTTTGAAAGTAATTACAGTTTTAAGTTGCCTAGAGACCTCCTAAGACACTTCAAATTTAGATTTGAGGCACTAAATGGCCTTGTATGGGACCAAAAAATGGATGATGAGCAAAGCTGGTCTAGAGGATTATAGAGTGCTTAGAGAACTTCCTAGAAATGTAAATGGTTCATCAATTAAAGTCTCAGATCAAAAGTTATGCCTCCCAGAAGTTGGACTACCATTTTTGGATTCTTCTAATTTTACACCAACTTCTGACGTGTTTTCTAGAACCTTCTATTTTGGTGGTCGATTCCAAATGGCATATTCTAAAATGTATTCCTAGCCCCCCCAATCCTCTCTTCAAAAACTATCCTAGCTCTAAGCCTAAACACTCTATTTATACTAGCCAAAATTGCTGACAAATCATTATAGAACATAGAGAAGCCACAAGTTGGCTCTCAACAAAAATTAAATGAAAAAAAATCTAACACTAAATTCTTGAAGAGCTACAAGTTGACCTGCATCAACAATTAAATGTCCAAAAATTGATGTTCGAGAAAAATTAAGATATCTCCTAGCTCTAATTGAATTAGAACTCACGCTTTAAACTATGGGTAGTATTTTAGGTCCTCTACAACCCATTAAGTTCAAAAAATATGATTCATCAAGGAAAAGCGCACATCCAACCTAAAAGTCAAGCATAGAAAACTATTACATAGAACTGCCAGAAATCAATACTCTAGGAGAATTGCCATATCTCCCAACTAATAAGGAGTTAGAACTTATTCCTTGGACCATAGATAGTAATCTAGGACCTCTTCAATCCCTAAAGTGTGCAGCCTTCCATTCATTATGAAAAATTAGTTACATAGTCTACAACAGGAACCCAAAAACCAGAAAATATAGTTTCAGTAGAATACAATTTTGGCAACAAGATAAAAATTGAAAACATGCAGGATAGTAGTGCAACCCAGGATGCTCTTGTATCAGACAACTAGGGTTGGAAGAAATGATTCTCTTGAATCATTGCGATGTCACAACCTGAGTTGAATCCAACTCAGATTGAGAAATTCATGAAGCATCTTTCATAGGTCTATTCTTCCACTTCACCAAATATTCATAATAATCTTTTACCCTTGTGCTCTTACCAATTCTCTGATCCAATATCTATTCAACTTCTTCAATCTTCTTCTTAGGATATTCCTGTGATAGAATAACTTCATCATCTGACTCATGATACTTGTATAAATCAGCAACATTGAATATAGGAGATATATCCATGTCATTAGGTGACTCAATTTCATAAGCATTTCCACTATCAAACTTCTTCAAGATCTTACAAGATATAAACTCCTTCATCTTCAACTTATTGTATGTTCTAACTAGAAATCTTCCTTTTTTTAAATGAACCATCACCTCATAACCAATTTGAAAATCATGATGTCTCCTAGACTAATCAACATTCTCCTTATACTTCTAATTACTTTGTTCTATCCTCAACTTCACTTCCTTATGTAAAGTTTTCATAAAATTAGTAAATTCTTCTCCTACAACACTTCTCTTTTCTTCACTAGCAATATCTCTCAAATTTGATACTCCTCTAGGTTTCATTCTAGTAACAATCTCAAAAGGTGTCTTCCTTATACTCTTATTCACAGAATTATTATATGCAAATTTAGCTTATGCCAATAGCATCTCCCAATTACTTGGCTTATTCCCAACTAAACATCTAAGCAAATTTCCCAAGCTTCTATTTAGAACTTCTATCCATCCATCTATTTGCGGATGAAATGTAGAACTAAACTTCAACTCAGTATCCATCTTTTTCCACAAAGTCTTCCAAAAATAACCAACAAACTTACTGTCTTTGTCAGAAATAATACTTCTTGGTAATCCATGCAATCTCAAAATCTCTTTAAAGAAAAGTTTAGCAACATGCTCAACATCTGATGTCTTCTTACATGGTATGAAATGAACCATCTTAGAAAATATGTCCACTACAAAAAATATGGAATCATACAACTTCACTATTTTAAGTAATCCAAGAACAAAATCCATACTGATGTCACTCCAAGGTTTCTTAGGAATAGTAATAGGTGTATACAAACTAGTATTTTGACTCACTCCTGCAACTTGACAAACTCCACAACTATTTACAAATTTTTTGAAAATCCTTATACATTTGTGGTCAATAATACTTCTCTTTTAGCAAACTCAATGTCTTATCAATTCGAAAATATCTAGCCAATCCACCACTATGCTTTTCTTTAATTAGATTCAACCTCATAAGACTTGTAGGAATACACAAATGAATACCTTTGAACAACATTCCTTCTTGAATGAAATACTCATCATACTTATGTGATTGGTTAGATTTGGTGCTTTGCACTCTCTCCACACCTTAGAAAATCAGGATCAACATCATACAACTCTTTCATTTCATCAAAATCAAGAACTTCAACCTTCATTTCAATCAAAAAAGAATGTCTTCGACTCAGTGCATCAACAACTCTGTTAGTGACTCCACTCTTATGTTTAATTACAAATGTAAAATTCTGCAAATACTCAACTTACTTCATATGTCTCTGATTCAATTTATGTTGACTTCTCAAGTATTATAAAGCTTTATGATTAGTACACAACACAAACTCCTTAGGAATCAAATAATGTCTCCACTTCTTCAAAGCTTGAACAATAGCATAAAATAATTGATCATACATAGAATACTTCCTTTAAGCATCATTCAAATTTTCACTAAAGAAAGCAATAGGCTTACCTTCTTGACTTAATACAACTGCTATTGCATTACCACTTGCATCACATTCAACTTAAAATACTTTATTGAAATCAAGCAAAGTCAATACAAGTAATTCAACAACCTTTTGTTTCAAAGTCTTAAAACTCATATCAGCTCCATGTGTCCACCTGAATTCCTTTTTATCTTCCCTCATTGTCTCAGTCATAGCATTACAAATAGAATTGAAATTCTTTATAAACTTTCTATAAAAACTAGCCAAACCATGAAATGGTCTTACCTCACCCACATTCTCAGGTGTAGGCCACTCCAAAATTGCTTTCACCTTCTCTAGATCCATTCTCAAACTATTAGCTAAAATCACAAATCCTAAATACACAATCTCCTCTTGCATAAAAGAACACTTTTTTAGATTAATCAACAACTTTTCCTTCTTCAACCTCTATAATACTTGTCTAATATGCTTAAGATGTTCTTCCTTAGTCTTACTGAATATTTGAATATCATCCAAATAAGAAATCACAAACTTACCCAAGAGTCTTTTCAGAACTCCATTTATCAACCTCATGGAAGTACTAGGTGCATTAGTCAAATCAAAAGGCATAACCAACCATTCATACAAACCATCTTTTGTCTTGAAAGCAATCTTCCATTCATCACATTCCCTTATTTTGATCTAATGATAGCCACTCTTTAAATCAATCTTGGTAAAATACTTTGGTCCACTCAAATAATTCATTATGTCATCCATCCTTGTCATAGGAAACCTATATTTCACTGTGATTTTGTTAATAGCTCTGGAATCAATACACATTCTCCATTCTCCATTCTTTTTAGGTGCTAATACAACATGTACAATACATGGACTCAAACTTTCTGTAATCAAACCTTTCCACAAAAACTCATGCACTTGTCCAACATTCTCTGTAGGTGTCAAAATATATGGTTCTTTGTTCAAAAAACTAGCTCTAGGAATCAAATCCATACAATGAATTATACTTCTTACTGGAGGTAAATGATCAGGAATATCATCAGCAATAATATCTTTATACTCATTCAACAATTTTTGCTATCATTCTACCATTACCAATTTTTGGCTAAAGTGAATGGGTCCCATCCCATAGAATAGTAGGGCATTGCCAGATTCTATACGTAACATGGTGTAGTGGGAGGTTAGCCTTCACCACTCGATCCTCTAGGAACTATAGCGAAACAAACTTGATTCTTCTTTACTTCCTTTTCAAATTACTTTTCATTAACCATGCAAACTTTTATTGCAGTACAATTGACCTCATTTGGACTTTCAACCAAAGGCAACAATATTTGTTTCTTCCCATTTACCCAATGAGTATATTGATTAAATCTTCCATCATGTCTAGCATATCTATCATATTGCCAAGGTCTACCCAACAAAATATGACAACAGTTCATGGGCATAATATCACACCAACTCTTCATCAAAGTAATGTCCAATTTTGAACTTCACAAGAAATTTCTCACTTGCTAATATCTTATGCTCATCTTTGATCCATGAAACATGACAAGGTTTGGGATGTTTTAGCCTTTGCAACTATAACTTTGTAACCAGCTCTTCTAATGCCAAATTTGTTGAACTTCTACTATCAATGATTACCTTGCAACATTTTCCATCCATCTTACATCTAGTCTTGAAAAGACTTCTTCTAAGGATAGGTTCCTCATCACTTCCCTTATTACATAAGGTTCTTCTCACCATCAAATTTTCTCTAGCCTTAGGTCCACTTGGTGAATTCTTAATGTCTCCTTGAATCACAACATTTCTATTATTCTACCCATTTTTAGAATATCTACATTCAAAAGATCTATGTCCTTCTTTGCTACATTTGAAACAATTACCACAAAAACTACCTCTAGAATAAGAATTACCTCTTCCTTGGTAAGATCTAGTGCCTCCTTGGTATGAACTACTACCTTTCCAATTGGTCTTGTCTTTGTCATCATTATTCCATTCAGATTTGCCTTTATCATGCCCAAAATTTTCATATTTACCACCTTTACCATAAGATCTACCTCTGCCTCTCTAGAATCAACCACCTCTACCTCTTTGTCTTTGTTCATACTTCTTTGTCAAATCTTCTCAGCTTTCAAGGCATATTGATATGCTTCTTCTACACTTTCCAACTTCACAAAACTTATTACATCTAGAATTCTAGATCTCAATCCATTTGTGTACCTTGCAATTTTCTCAACATCATCATCCACCTATCTAGATCTGATGTCCAATCTATAGAATTCCTCAGTATACTCTTTCATAGTCATGTCCTTTTGTGTTAAATTTTGCATCTTTCTCAACAAGCTAACTTGGTAATTAGAAGGAAGGAATTTGTTCTTTACCTTGTTCACCATATTCGGCCAAGTTCTAATCTTCTCCTTTCCTCTCCTTTGTCTATTAGTTTGCAAATGCTCACACCACAGTGAAGCATGACCTTTCAACCTAGTAACTACAATTTTCACCTTCTTATTATTAGGAGTGTTTTCATACTCAAAGAACTTCTCCATATCTAAAATCCAATCTAAAATAGCATTGGTATCCAATTTTCCATCATAAGGAATAAATTCTACAGCTAGCTTTGAATTTTTCCTAGACAACACTCTCAACAATCTTTCCTCATCTTGATCTTCTTCAAGTTCTAGATTATGGTTTGGTGATACTGCTTCATCATCACTTACATAATCAAGATGTGCTCCTCTCCTCTGGGCTATCTCTACAACATCTAATTTGGCTTCAATTTGTCTCAATTAATCTAATATAACATTATCAATATTTCCTCTGCCATGAACCATCTTTACAAATCAAGTTCCTACAAGATCGTAACCCTTTGCAAGTTATAGGTCAAATCCACATATCTGCAACCTTAGAACCAATATCCAAATAGGGTTCTAAATGATCCAATCTCCACAAGGACAAACCTCAAGCTCTAATACCACTTGATGCAAGGAAGGATAGGGAAAACTAGGGCTAATGGCTCACCCAACTCTCTAAACCACCCTACAAGGGTTAACACAATAGAAATTTGACACATAGAATCAACAACCAAAGGAGGAAGAGAAAATACTTTTATTGATTCTTCAAATATTCAACATACATGCCTAGCTATAAGGCCTTATGGGTTATGACTAGATACAAATACATTAACGATCTAAGATCTAGCTTTAAATTCACACTTTTCTGTTCTACTCCCCTAATCCTCTCTTCAAAAACTATCCTAGCTCTAAGCCTAAACACTCTATTTATACTAGCCAAAATGGCTTATAGATCATTCTAGAGCATAGAGAAGCCACAAGTTGACTCTTAGTAAATATTCAATGAAAATAAACCTAACATTAAATTCTTGAAGAGTCACAAGTCGGCCTACATTAGCAATTAAATGTCTAGAAATCGATGTTTGAGAAAAATCATGATATCTCCTAGCTCCGATTGAATTAGAACTTGTTCTTTGAAGTGTGGGTATTATTTTAGGTCCTCTACAACCCCTTAACTATGAAAAGGCTGATTCATCAAGGGAAAGTGTCCATCTAATCTTAAAGTCAAGCACAGAAAACTGTTGCATAGAACTACCAGAAATGGATACTCCAGGAGAATTGCCATATCTCCCAACTTATTAGGAGTTAAAAATTGTGCGTTGGACCATAGATATTAATCTAGGCCTGCTTCAAACCCTAAAGTTTTTATACTTCCATTCATTATTAAAAAATAGTTACATGGTCTTCAACAGGCACCCAAAAACTAGAAAACATAGTTCCAACAAAACACAGTTTCAATAGCAAGATAAAAACTAAAACATGAAGGATAGTAGTGCAACCCAAGATGCTCTTGCATTAATGTCTTTGAGTCTATTTTCATTGAACTAAATGTAATAACATATCACTTCTGATAATAATATTCCCCTTTTTCCTATTGTGTTTATTTTGGTCTTGGTTTGTGCCCTCATCAAGTGGTATCAAAGCCAAGTTTTCTTGAGTGTGTAAACAGAGTGCCGACTGTGAGGTAGTTTGCACTAGGACTGTGTGGTTAAGGGTTTTGATACAATAAGATGCCTCTATGAAGGGAACATGGTGGAAAGGCTAGAGTTGTTACTCTTGAGGTTAGAGCCCTCTAGAGACAAGTCCAGGCATTGCAGGAGGAGATCCATAGAGGGATGAATGTTGTCATAGGCGACAAAAGTGAGGAAGAAAATGAAGAAGAAGGAAATATTGGGCAAGAAGGGGAAGGAGATAGAGAAGTCCTAAACTAGGTAGAGGAGAAGGTTTTTAGGGCCATTTCCAAGCTTGGAAAAAAACCTAAAATTGATGTCAGCATGTTTTTGGGGAATCTAAACTTGGATGATTTGATTTACTAGATCAGTGGGCTAGAGGAATATTTTGAGTATGAGGATATTGAGGACCCTAATAGAGTAAAGTTTGCAAAGGCCATGCCAAAATCTAGTGGCAAGAGATTCAGTTGGAACAAAATAGAAGAGGAAAGGAGAAAATCACAAGATGGGATTGCACGGTGTACAAACTAGAGAAGTAGTTCATTCCTATTGATTATGAGATTGATTTGTTCAAGAAGATGTAAGGGTTAAAGCAAGTGGAAAAATCTATCCAGGAATACATAGAGGAATTTTACCAAGTCCTTATTAGGGCAGGGCATGTAGAAGCAAACAAGGAGAAGGTTCCCCATTACCTTGCTGGGTTAAGACCTAGCGTTTAGGAGGAGTTAAGTTTGGTTAGAATGACTAGCACTGAAGAGGTATACTAGTTTCCCTTGTGAGTTGAAGAGAATTTTAAAAAAATGTTTTATTGAAGGAAAAGAGGGCACAATCAAGGAGGAAGGGGTGGTGGTAGGCCATTTGGAGCTTGAAACGACAATCATAAGAAAAATGAAGATGTGGGTACCAACCAAAACTAGAGGAACAAGGGTTTCAACCACTCCCCTAATAAAAATTTTGTAGATCAGAGAAGAAGAGGTAGAGGATGTGGACAAGGTTTAGGAAGAGGAGGCTTTTGTGGTACCTATTTTCATTGAATAAAGAAGGTCATCGTCCCTTCAAGTGCCCTCAATGCCAAGGAAGGATAGATAGGAGAGCTGATGGTCAAGCAAGGGTTGCTCATGTGGATGATGATGTAGAGTCATTACATTTAGAGGATGTAGAAAGAGGAGAGGTTATAGTTAATGAAAGGGTCTTACTAAGTGATGAGACTAAACTTGGGCAAAGGAGGAGTTTGTTTCATACTAGGTGCAAGTGTGACGGTAAATATTGTGATGTGATTATTGATGGTGGAAGCACTAACAACTTGGTTTTAGAGGAGATGTTCTCAAAGCTAAAGCTCAAGAGGGAGAAACACCCCCAACCCTATCAGATTGCTTGGGTGTAGGATGATCATAAGGTCCTAGTTAGTGAGTAATGTTATGTAAAGTTCAAGATTGGGAGTTACCATGATGATGCTCTTTGTGACATCATTCCAATGGATGTTTTCCATTTACTATTGGGAAGGCCATGATAGGCATACTATACATGATGGTCATACAAATACATACTCTTTGAAAAGGATGGAGTTCACCACAAATTGAAACCCATGATACAGGAGGGTTAAAAGGTATGCAGTAGTGCTAGGGTATGTCTTGTTGATGGAAGAAATTTTTTGGATGGCATGAAACATCAGTATGTGTGTTATGCTTTAATTCTTAGAAAAGATAAGGAAGGTAGTAGTGAAATTCCACTTGAAGTCTTAGGTCTATTAAGTGAGTATGGGGATATCATCTTTGACAATGTTCTAGAAGGGTTACCACCAATAAGGAAAATTAGTCATCAAATAGATTTAGTCCCTAGAGCTAGTTTTCCTAACAAGGTTGCTCATAGGATGACTCCTACTAAGACTGAGGAGTTAAACAGATAAGTTTAGGAGTTGTTGAGGAAAGGTTTGGTTCAAGAGAGCCTGAGTCCATGTGCAACACCTGTAGTGCTAGCACCAAAGAAGGATGGAGAGTGGAGAATGTGTATAGACTCTCAAGCTATAAATAGAATAACCATCAAGTATTAGTTCCCTTTGCCAAGAATGGATGATCTTATGGATTATTTGAATGGAGCTTAGTGCTTCATAAAGATAGATCTCAAGAGTGGCTATCACTAGATACAAATATGAGAGGGTGATGAGTGGAAGATTGCATTCAAGACCAAGGAGGGTCTATATGAGTGGTTAGTCATGCCCTTTGGACTAACCAATGTGCCAAGCACCTTCATGCGGCTTATGAATGAGGTACTAAAGAAATTTTTGTTAAAATTTGTTATTGTCTATCTGGATGATATTTTGATTTTCAATAAATCATTGGATGAACATTTATTGCACATTTGTAGTGTCCTTGAAAGGTTGAGGGAAGATACATTATTGATTAATTTGAAGAAGTATAGCTTTTTCAAAAGGGAGTTAGTCTATTTGGGGTTTGTTGTATCAGCGGAAGGTCTCAAAATAGATCTAGAAAAGGTGAAGGTCATCTTGGAATGGCCTACTCCAAGATCTTCTATTGAGGTGAGTTAATTTAATGGTCTAGCTAGTCTTTATAGGAAGTTCATTAGGAATTTCAGTAGCATATGTGCACCCCTAACTGAAACAATGAGGGGGGATAGAAAAGAGTTCAAGTGGAGTACATGAGCTGCAAGGAGTTTTGAATTGCTAAAGAAGAAGGTGATAGAACAACCTGTATTGGCACTTACTAATTTCAACAAGGTATTCTAGGTGGATTGTGATGCCAGTGGAAGTACTATTGGGGTTGTGTTAAGCCAAGAAGGTAAACCTATTGCCTATTTTAGTGAAAAATTGAATGATACAAAGAAGAAGTAATCTATTTATGATCAGGAGTTCTATGCAATAGTTCAGGCCTTAAAGATATAAAGGCATTATTTGCTGCCAAAAGAATTTGTCTTGTATACTAATCACTAGGCATTGCAGTACCTAAATAACCAAGGTAAATTGAATCAGAGACATTTGAAATGAGTAGAGTTCATGCAAAGCTATATGTTTGTGTTAAAACATAGAAGTAGAAGGTCTAATAGGGATGAAAATGCATTAAGTAGGAGACAATTGTTGCTAATAGTA
Organism: Cupressus sempervirens; assembly: GCA_028749045.1. Lineage (NCBI taxonomy): Eukaryota > Viridiplantae > Streptophyta > Pinopsida > Cupressales > Cupressaceae > Cupressus > Cupressus sempervirens. The sequence continues at coordinate 347,079,384 of CM053793.1, forward strand.
ATGCAATTTGAAGTGATTAGGTTTGATGAACTCAAGAATCTGTACCCTAAGGATCCTAACTTTGCAGAGGCTTGGAAGGCTTGTAAAGAACTTGTTACTCTAGAGAGGACCAAGTGGCTAGATTACATGATTTAGGATGATATGTTGTTCAAGGGAAGTCAATTGTGTATTCCAAGGAGTTCCATTAAGAAAAATTTGATCAAGGAGAAACATAGTGGAGGGATGACAAGACACTTTGGTTGAGATAAGACTATTTCCATTATTAGAGAACATTATGTTTGGCCTCGATTGTCACATGATGCGAAGAAGTTTGTACAGAGTTGTCAAGTATGTCAAATAGCCAAAGGATTTTGTTACAATACTAGACTCTATAAACCATTGCCTTTTCCATCAAAGCCTTGAGAGGACATAAGTATGGATTTTACTCTTGGATTGCCAAGGACACAAAGGGGTAATGACTTAGTGTTTTTGGTGGTTGATAGGTTCTCCAAGATTGCACATTTCATTCCATTCCACAAGACTCATGATACAATACATATTGCAGAATTTTTTTTCCGAGAGGTGGTGAGGCTACACGGTCTCCCAAAAAGTATTGTTTCTGATAGAGATACTAAATTTGTGGGGTATTTCTAGTGGTCTTTGTGGAAGAAGTTGAAGACAGAATTGAAGTATAGTTATGCACATCATCTACAAATTGATGGACAAACAAAAGTAGTGAATAGAAGTCTGGGCAATTTGTTGAGGTGTTTAGTAGGAGATAAACCCAAGGGATAGGATTTGGTTCTACCACAAGTAGAATTTTCTTACAATAATTTGGTAAATAAGAGTACTAGTAGATCACCATTCCAAATTATGTATGGGAGTAGTCCAAGGACTACACCAAAGTTGAGGAAGATGGAGCAAGGGGAGAGGACAAGTGTTGAGGTAGAAGACTTTGTTAAAAATGTCAAGAACCTACATGAGGAGGTGCAAGACCATATTACCAAATTGAACCTATAGTATAAGGCTAGGGAAGATCAAAAGAGGAGACATAAGGAGTTCCAAGTTGGAGGCTAGGTTATGGTATACTTGAGGAAGGAATGATTTCTAGTGGGTACCTACAATAAGCTAAAGATGAAGAAATTGGGCCCCTACAAAATTTTGAAGAAACATGATTCAAGGAATGCATATGAGGTGGAGTTGCTAGATGTTATTCAGATTTCTCCTTTTTTCAATATTGCAGACTTAACAAAATATCATGATAATGGTGCGAATGAGGAGTTGATGTTGGAGCCATGTCCAATTCCTACTTCAAAGAAGGAAGAGATTGAAGAAATTTTGGATAGTTGTGTGAGCTGGAGTACTAGAAATATGTAGTATGAAGAATACTTGGTGAAATGGAAAGGACACCAATAGAAGACTCAACTTAGATATCCACAATGCAGGTTACCCATTTGGGTTTTCATCTACTAGCTATAAAGTGACAAGGTCACTTTTCAATCTACCTTGGGTGTATGATGTAGGAGCATCCAATAGTGTAAGGGAAATCTTGCATCACCCAAAAATATGGTTAGTGTTAGTCTCTATTTAATGTGTCTTCTTTTCTAGATACCCATTTAGGTCAAATAAAGATTCCAACTCTCATAGTTCCGCTATTGGTTTTCTGGGTTAGAGTTTTTGAGCACCTTGGGATATGTACAAATGTAGAAAATAGGTTATTTTTTAATTGAGCCATAATTATGATGAGTTAGAGGGTGTGAGTTGGAGGGATGATTTTAATTGTAACTTAAAGCACTCTAGAAAAAGAATCAAGTCAAAATTCTTTACGGTTTGAAAGTTATTATAGTTTTAAGTTGCCTTGAGGCCTCCTAAGAGCACTTCAAAGTTAGATTTGAGGCACTAAACAAACTTGTATGGGTTTGAAAAATGAGGGATGAGAAAAGCTGGTGCATATGGATATAGAGTTCTTGGAGAGCTTTTTGAAAATGTAAATGGTTCATCAATCAGAGTCCCGAATCAAAAGTTATGCCTCTCGAAAGTTCGACTACCATTTCTAGATTCTTCTAATTTTACACTAACTTCTAACGTGTTTTCTAGAACCTTCTATTTTGGCGATGGATGCAAAATGGCATATTATAAAATTTATTCCTAACCCTAAACCTAATTTGGGCTACTTAAGGACATTTCTGGCATTGTAAAGGTAGTTTTTTGGTGGAGTTTGGGAGAAGTTACCGTGAGGAGGATTTTGCTAGATTGTGGTGACTAATTAGGAAAGTATTGTACATACTTACTAATTAGTGGGGTTCAAAAAAGAAAAATTGGTACTATTCGCCATTCATAGAATTTTTTTTGGTACTATTCACCATTCGTAGATTCGCCACTAAAGTTATGGCTAATTATGGCTGACATGTTATAACCCTAAAGCGATTTAATACTTGTATAAAAGGGTTTAGGGTTGGGTATTTTCACTATGTTGTGATGCAAAATTGGTTCTTGCAGTGGTATTGAGCTGTAAGGGATTACGAATTGTAATCAGGTTGTAATCACTGGATTGTATTAAGATTAGACTTGTTGTTTGGTGGATGTAGCCCAGGGATTGGGTGAACTATGTTAAATCTTGGTGCCTTGTGTTCATTTCTATGTGATCTATTATTTTTCTATTATTGGTTATATTTGCATGTAGTTTTATTTCTATCCATGGTTTATCCTAACAAGTGGTTGTAGACACTAAAAATCATCCCAAATGACTATATTAATCTAATTAATACTAGTCACATTCCTCTATTTATTTAATTAAAATTATTTTAATTAAATAGGTTCATTTTTGGCCTAAGTATTTAAATTTAATTTAAATACTTCCTAGCCTTAATGTGTTAAATTTAATTTAACACATGATTCTCCATTTATTCCCTTTTTAAAATAAATTTTATTTATTTAAAATCCTCCATATTCCCATTAATTCTTCTAGACCTTGATTAAATTAAATTTCATTTAATTTAATCTTTATCCAAACTGCCTAGAAGTATGTGGGTTCATATGAGTTGTCATCACATGGGTCCATATATCTTTTAAGCACATGTTGTCTATGCCATAGGAACCTTCTACACACACATGCTACTTCATCAGTCTTATCCATCTATCTACAATGTGAGATAAGGTGCTTAGTTGTCAATCCTTATCCTTATCTCCTAGTGGTTTCGAAGCACATTCTAGATGCTTCCTCCATCTACTTTAAATAGACATCTTGTCTCAAGCTTTCCCTGGGGGGGGGGGGGGGGGGGGAGGGAGAGGGGGTTAGGAGTCATTAGAAGTCATTATCATCCATTAGGTACCATTAGAATCTCTTATCATTGCATCATCATTCTGTCATTTTGATTTCTCATATCATCTAGTCTAGGTACATATTCCATCACTCACACTTGCATTCACACATCCAAGAGATTCATCCATTGTTGTGTTCCTAAGAGCATACCAAACATACTCTCCATCTAAGATACACCAACAAGGCTTCTTATGAATGCCTTTGTTGAGTTGTAGAGGTGGAATGGTCTTTGTTTGTCATTTGCTTATTCATTTGTTCATAGTTTGAGGTTTGCATAATCTTGGTTACAATTTTATGCAATACATTTTGGCATGCCCGGTGGGACCCACATCCCTGATCTCACTTCAGAAGTCCGCCAATAAAACTTTTTGCAGTTCGGATTAGCATTTTGTCATCTCTGATAATCTCAGTGTCGTCTGTGTTGCGCATCTATGCATATCAGCGTCTCTAAGAACAAGCGTCTACGTCACCGCCAAAAAATCAGCTTCTGCGCTCTACATTTTGGAGTCTGCACTCTGCGATTTGGTATCTGCGCTCTGCATTTTGGCGTCTGCGCTCTGCACTTTGGCATCTGCACTCTGCATTTTGGCGTCTGCACTCTGCACTTTGGCATCTACGCTTTGCACTTTGGTGTCTGCGCTTTGCACTTTGGCATCTGCGCTCTACACTTTGGCATCTGCGCTCTGTGCTTTGTCGTCTTTGTGTTTTAGCATCTTCGATTATTAGCGTCTACGATTGTTGAGATTTAAACTAACAGTTAACTATTTCTTGAGCATTTTGTTAGTTTGCAGGTCAAGGATTTACGTTAGAGAACGAACTAGAGTGTAAAAGGCCTGGTCACATTTGAAATTGGAGCATTTTAAATGGGTACATTTAGTATAGAGCACATTTGGATTTGGGCCTTAAAATGAAATCACATCCAAAGCCTTAAGGAAAATTAACTTCATTTCAGCATTTTCATTTCAGCATTTTCATTTTAGCATTTTCATTTTCAGCATTTTCTTTTAGTATTTTATTTTCTGCTATTTAAAGTTGGAAAGAACCTTGTATGCTCTAAACACGCGTGTCTTCAATTAGGGTAGCAAACTTAAATTTTTGTGGATAATGAACAAGTGTCTTTTAAACCCCAAGTCCACTTACGTATTGTCTCCCCTCGCGCCTTTGGGCGACCTTGGGTGCACAAGAAATAAGTGGATTTGTTTTTCATTTCATTAGGAGGCCTACTTGGGGATTTCATCACCCCTTGGGACGACCTCAACTCCAGCGTTCTGGCAGAGTATAAGAATCGGGAGGTGAATCGAAAGACACCTCTCTTGGAAGTGTAATATTGTCACTCTTGGCTAAGCCCCAAAGAACTTTATACCTTTGGGAAGTGAAGGAGGAGATTTGGGTTACCGTCTCCCCCCGGTTGTGTGGCAGTATTTCCTTCCATCTATAGATTTGGGCCTCACGTACCCTGTGTATATCGAGGACGCTCCCTAGTTGAGCCTTGTACAGCCTAGTTCAACCTTATAGGATTGTTGGTGTGTTTGGAGTGTTTGAAACACATTTGTATTGTACATATTTCATTGTTTGCTTTTGCATCTTAAACTTAAAAATTCAAAAAAAAAGTCATAAAAGTTCAAAAATCCAAAAAAATCAAAAAACATTTCAAAAACACAAAAAACACCTCTTCTTAATCATCATTCCAAATCATTTCACGTCACATACTTCTTCCATCCAAGACATCGTTCCCTCTTACATATCTTACCTTCATCATTCAAAACGTTGCTTGACATCTTCATCCTCTTTATTTATCTAAATCATTTCCTTGTCATTCAATCACATTCCTAATCTTCATCCTAGTCATGATTCATCATTATTCATATTCAATTTCCCTAGTCAAGCTCATCATGCATTCTTAATTTGATCCTTCAAATCAGCATTCTTCTAATCCAATCCTTTGTCAAATTCAGTCATCCAAGTCATAATCAATCTTTCAAAAACTTCATTCACGTCTTCTTCTATTTCAATTTAACATCACATATTCTACTTCGGACATAGGAGCATTGTCTTATCATTGGACTTTCATTCAAATCAAACATTCACTTTGTTTGCACTATCATAGGGTTCTTATCAAATCATATCGTACCCTCATCCAATCCAAATCCAAACCAAATCAATATCAATTCAATTTAAATTCAATCAAAATTGAATCATATCAAGTGCAATCAATTTCAAATCAAATCAAATCAAAGTCCAATCAGCACAAAGCTCCTAATTCCAGGTTCATATTCCCTCTTCAAATCTGTTCATCACTTTTCATCTTGCATCCATGGATTCAAATCCGCTTCTTCCAATGATTGACAATATTTCATGACAACATGGTCTCGTACCTCCTCCATATCAAATTCATTCTCAACACTTTAATTCTAATCTATCTCATGTTCATCATTCTCCTACCTTTGACAAGGGAAATCTATCTCCTTATCCTTCATCTGTAGACAATTCCATCCATAGCCAATATAATTCCTCCATCATAAATGACCTTGCCATAGGAATTGAGGAACTAAAGAATACACTCTTGGACAAAATAAGTCCACAAGAAAAGGTCATTTTCTTTGCTATGTGTCCTTCATTTTCTAGCTCTCATATCCCTCCATACAATTCCATTCACGGCCCACACAATGCCTCAGACGTAAATACCCTTGCCAAGAAAATGGAGGAAATGAAGAATTATCTCTCATATTTCAAAGGCATTAGTTCTCATGTCCCATCCAATCCTAATCCTCCATGTAATCTCCCTTACTATGAACCTAATCCAAATCCTTTATCCATAATTCCACCTCCACAAAATCCTAACCCTATAATAACATTATCCTCTAGTCCTCCAACTACATCATCCCCTAATCCTCCAACAAAATCATCTCCTAAGCCTCCAACAATGTCATCCCCACCTCGTCAGGGGTATTTCACATCACTTTTGGCTAGATTGAAAATTCAGCATAATGTGAGCCAATCACCCAAAGCCACACCTCCAGTTCCATCTCAAGACCTTCCTTCAAAGCATGATGTTATTGATTCCTCTTCTCCTCTAGATCTGAGCACTTCTCTATCCCATCATTCCACTATCCCTCAAGATTCATCCATCCCTCCTAGTCCATCTTCTGATTCCCCTCCTAATCAAGATCAAGACATTACACCTACCACGCACATTACAGATTACATTCCATCTCCAACATTAGCCTCCATAGATATTCCCCTTCATGAAAAAGTTTCTTCCACTCCATTCACTAATACTCCTCCATGTCAAGATCAAATTACTCCATCTCATGATTCCATTTCCTCCACACCCACATATGATGATCCACTTACCATGCTATATGATCTTCTTTCACCACATGATTCCATTCCTTCCACGTCCTCATATGATTCTAGTCCATTTCATGATCCACTCCTTGAGCTATATGATATTCTTTCATGTCAAGATCAAAGTACTCCATCTCATAGTTCCACTCCCTCCATTCCATCTCATGAACCTATTCCATCTCACAATCCACTCGTTCCACTCAATGATCCTCTTCCAAGTCAAGATCAATGCACCCCTTCATCCATATTTCACGATCCCTCTCCATCTCATGATCCTATTATTCCTCATGATCCCCCTCATAACCCTACTCCTTCATGTGATCCTATCACACCTATCCAATCTCCTCATGAACCCCATACACCTAGACTCACATCTTGTGTTGAGAATACTAAGTATCCCCTTAAAAAAATAATTCCTCAAGATGTTGGTACACCTTCCACTTTTTCCAATTCCAAAACATCTAAAACTTCTCCTCCTTCATCTTCCAAGTCCATTTTAGGTCCTTATAGTCTGTCCATTCTAGGTTCTTATAGTCCATCCATTCTAGGTCCTTATGTTCCATCATCAAACTCTTCTTCCCTTCCTTCCATATTAGGTCCTTATATACATCCTTCTACCTTATCCACGTTTTCCAATTTATCTCCTCATAGTACTAGTAAAGATCAACAAAGGCACACGTCCTTGAATTCCTTCCAATGTTCACCTTCCATACATTCTCCATCTTATTTACCTTCATGCACCCATACCATGGCCAATGGAAGCAAATTGGATGCCAAAGAAAAAGAAAACAAAGTCAAAAATCCACAAAAGCGTAAGGATCAACATGTCCCATCTAAGCGACATGTCCAAGAAAAGAAAAATTAGATCCAAAATGCAATCAAAAAGCCACAAAGGCTAAAAATTAAAAGTGCAAAAGTTATGTGGATACCAAAGCTACTTAATGTAGCAATGAATCTCAAAGAAAGATTCCAAATGACATCCAATTCTGCTAATCCAAAGGCCTCCCTCCTTCATAAATTCTCCCAACCTCCATTTTCCAAATCCATTTTAGGTCCTTATACATCCAAATCCGCCATCCCAACTCTATCATCTCCTTCATCCATTTTGGGTCCCTATATCCCAAAATTCCAACTTTCTCCTACACATCCTTCACAATTTACTCCTTTCCACCACCTTTCAAGGTGTGTGCCAATGAAGATCTTTCCACTTCCTTCACAAGTCTTCCAACCTAGTATCCATCAACCATATCTTCCTCCTACCTACTCAACCCCCTTAATACAAACTTTTTCATAGGTCATTTTCTTCTATTCCCCAATTCACTTTAGCATTCCTTTCCTTACCCTATCAACATCTATGAGAAAATACCAACAATTCCTTGAAAAAAATAATAATAAACAAATTAAAGAAGCATAAATATCAAGGGATACATCCATATACCTAGATGCTTGAGTCCTCCCTTCATTTTCCTACTATGTATCCATTGTCTTCCACTTTCACTTACCTATTCATTAACTTCCCTTTTTCCACTTGCACTCTACACTAGGTTCAAGTTTCATCCATATTGTTATTCCTTACCTATCTTCTATATTCCATCTATTGTCTATTGTCATTCCCATCTTTGATCTTGACTTACACTTTCCATATCCCTTCCACATTATCCACATGTCTTTATACTTTTCCCATATTTGATCGTTACTTTCCCTTTCCTCTCATCCATCCATAAGTACCTTCCATATCCTTTCCTACATATTCCCATTATTCTTACATATATTTGATCTTGACATCCCTATCCTATAGTCCTTGTCATGTTCATGTTCATTTTTCCATTATCCATACATTATCCTATATACTTCCTACATTCTTCCATATGTTTGATCTTGACATGGTATCCCTATCTTGCATTCCATAGTCCTTGTCATGTTCATGTTCATGCATCCATTTTCCATCCATATGCATACATATTCCCATCCTCCTTTCATGTTAATTCATATCTTTTTCATCCATAATCCTACGCACGTCTATCCTTCTTCCATATACCCTTGATCTTGGTTATCCCTTTCATTTCATCCACTTCTTATCACACATTTCCTTCATATCCTTCATATCATTATCCCCTCTCCATCCATATCCTTCAAATAATTATCCCTCCTCCATATCCTTCGTATCATTATCCCTTTTTCATGCCTTCCTTCATTCCACTTTCATACCCATGCTCATAATCAATACTAGAGGCACAACAACAAAAATGCTCATACATGCTTAAGAAGAGCACATGCCTTCTCTTCCTCCATATGCGAGCTTTCACACCATCCATCCATTTTCATGCAATCCTTCCCCACCATTATTTCCTTCCATTTTCATATCCTTGGAATGGGGCATTGTTGGTCACTCCTTTGAAATATGGTTCTTGGTTCCCCATTATCTGACACTATATCCGTTGGTCATCCATATTATTCCTCCATTCATATATCTACCCAACCTTCCTATCCATTTACAAATACCGTCGCTCTCCCTTGTCATTGGTCTCAATCCATTCTATTCCACATTCATTCACTTCTATTCATTCATTCATATCAAATTCAATCTAAATCTTTCACATTCAATCCATTTTATTCCAAATTCATTCAATCAATTCATTTCTATCCATTCTATCTATTCATTCATATCAAATTCAATCCAAGTCTCCCAATCTATTCAATCAATTCATTTATCCTCTAATCTCATCATATTCTCTTCTTCCAATCACTTTATTCACATCATTTCCATGATCAATTCATTCATTCTATTTGCATCTACCTTGATCAAATTTCTAGTCTTCCATTCAACATATTTTCCTCTAACAGAATATTTATTATTTTCATAATCGATTCCTTCCATTCCATTCCAATTCAATTCATCCATTATCTTATCTTACCTTATCCATATTCTCACCACACTGAGCTTCCATCCATAAAACCAACCTCATCAAATAGTGATTGCAAACAAGCTTACACAAATTCACATTTAGACTCAATGATTTGAGAACATCATTCCTTTTACTGTCATTGCCAACAACCAATCACAAATATCTCATTTTAATTCAATCAATCAAGCAGTTTTTTTTTCCTTACAGGATGAATCCTTCCTACAGAGGCTTAACAAATTTAACAAATTTATCAGGTTCATGGCAAGCATGGTGAATTGAATAACTACTTAGTCATAATGTCTTTTTGTTAATTTTATCTTTGTGTGTCAGTGATAGCCTCCCCCAGTGTGCCTCGATCTTCCATATCCTGGTATCATTTGAATGGCTTATCCTGATTACACATGTTATTTTGCAATATGATCTATTTTCATGATTCTTTAGCACATCTATGTAAGTTTCAAGTTATGTTAATGCATTGCTCACTGAGGGCAACGGGTTAGCACACTTTCCACCAAGCTCCTTAAAAAGACTTTGGGTGTGCCCAGACCTCTCCAGTGCGTATATGTCATTTGTTCCCTCATGACTCTGAAACCTACATCCATTGTGTTAAGAGTCTAATACACGCAAAGGAATCTTGTCATCTATGCTTCTATAGCATTTGGTGCATAACTCCTCTTGCAATATTAAAATAAGGTTTGCTCTCCATATGAACACAATTGAATCTCTTGCATTCCTGTAGTTAAGATGAATTTACATTATCATTTTCCATCACCCTTCTCCTTTGTCGTTGTCACCAGTCCTCTCCTATCTTCTCTGGGGCAACCTGTATTTTCTTTGATATGATGCCGTGCCGACATCACATCAAAGAGGGGCAAAATGTAGACACCAAAAATCATCCCAAATGACTATATTAATCTAATTAATACTAGTCACATTCCTCTACTTATTTAATTAAAATTATTTTAATTAAATAGGTTCATTTTTGGCCTAAGTATTTAAATTTAATTTAAATACTTCCTAGCCTTAATGTGTTAAATTTAATTTAACACATGATTCTCTATTTATTCCCTTTTTTAAATAAATTTTATTTATTTAAAATCCTCCATATTCCCATTAATTCTTCTAGACCTTGATTAAATTAAATTTCATTTAATTTAATCTTTATCCAAACTGCCTAGAAGTATGTACGTTCATATGAGTTGTCATCACATGGGTCCATATATCTTTTAAGCACATGTTGTCTACGCCATAGGAACCTTCTACACACACATGCTACCTCATCAGTCTTATCCATCTATCTAGAATGTGAGATAAGGTGCTTAGTTGTCAATCCTTATCCTTATCTCCTAGTGGTTTCTAAGCACATTCTAGATGCTTCCTCCATCTACTTTAAATAGACATCTTGTCTCAAGCTTTCCCCGGGGGGGGGAGAGGGGGTTAGGAGTCATTAGAAGTCATTATCATCCATTAGGTACCATTAGAATCTCTTATCATTGCATCATCATTCTATCATTTTGATTTCTCATATCATCTAGTCTAGGTACATATTCAATCACTCACACTTGCATTTACACATCCAAGAGATTCATCCATTGTTGTGTTCCTAAGAGCATACCAAACATACTCTCCATCTAAGATACACCAACAAGGCTTCTTATGGACGCCTTTGTTGAGTTGTAGAGGTGGAATGGTCTTTGTTTGTCATTTTCTTATTCATTTATTTATAGTTTGAGGTTTGCATAATCTTGGTTACAATTTTATGCAATACAGTGGTATCAGAGCCAGGTTTTCTTTTAGTTATCCTCTGGAGGAAAGTCTCATAGTTGAGTGGGAGCGATGGAAGATGAGGGTAAGCTAAGGGTTGACAGGTTTAATGGGCAGAACTTCTAGTTATGGAAGATGTAAATGGAAGACTATCTATATCAAAAGGATTTATGGAAGTTGTTGGAAGGAAAACCCAAGAATTAGGGAACTATGTCAGAGGCTGAGTGGGATCTTTTGGATGGAAAGGGACTCGAAAGCATTTGGTTATGCTTGGAACCATCAGTGACATTTAATATTACAAAAGAAAAGACATCAGAACCATCAGTGACATTTAATATTACAAAAGCAAAGACATCAGAAGATTTGATGAAAACCCTAGCGACACTGTATGAAAAGCCCTCCACTTCAAACAGTGTTTTTCTCATGAAGTGTTTATTTAATATGAAAATGGCAAAAGGTGGATTTGTTGCAGATCATTTAAATGAGTTTAATACTATTACTAGTCAGTTATCTTCTGTGGGTATTAATTTTGATGAAGAAATTAAGGCTCTCTTGATTTTGTGTTCTTTGCCTGAAAGTTGGAATGGCTTGGTAATGGTGGTGAGTTATTTTGTTCTTGGATCTAGTACCCTAAAATATGTTGATGTGATTAGTTTTGTTTTGAGTGAGAAAACTCATAGGAAATCCTCAGGTAGATCTACATCAAGAAGTGCTTTGAATGCACAAAGCAGGGGCAGAATGACTGAGAGAGGAAGTAACTCTAGAAATCGTGGGAAATCAAGAGGAAAGTCAAAGGGAAGGAGGTCTCAATCGAGAGGACCAAATGATTGCTGGTACTGTGGGAAAATAGGGCACAAAAAGAAAGATTGTTGGAATCGAAAGAAAAATGAAGGACCTAAATTAGATGGAGACAAGGAGGCAAATGTGGTAAGTAAAAAATTTGAAGAGGATGCTTTGCTTCTGTCTTTAGAAAGTGTAGATGATTCATGGGTTTTAGATTTTTGTGCTTCATTTCATGCTACACCTCATAGAGGTTATTTCATTGATTATGTCCAAGGGGATTTTGGGCTTGTTTATTTGGGGGATAATGAACCCTATCAAATTGTTGGAAAGGGAAAAATTAAGATTAAGTTGCAGAATGGGAATCATTGGCTACTACATGAGGTAAGACATGTTCCAAGGCTGAGTAAAAATTTAATTTGAGCAGGGCAACTCAGTGATGAGGGTTGTGAAGTTACTTTTAATGATAAAAATTGGAAGGTTTCAAAAGGTTCCCTTGTAGTAGCAAAAGGTGTGAAAGTAGGCACCTTAAATCTTTTTACAGGTCATATTGTTCCTTCTACTTTGATTGTTTCGGAGAAAAATGAATGTTTAGGAACAATTGCTACAGTTGAGCAGGGAGAACATATAGCTGATGTAGATTCTGATACAGCGTTGTGGCACAACAGACTTGGGCACATGAGTGAGAAAGGTATGAAAGTAATTCATTCAAAGAAAGTTTTACCAGGTTTGAAATGTGTTAATATGAATTTCTATGAAAGTTGTGTGTATGGAAAACAAAAAGAGTGAGTTTTGTAAAGACTGGGAAGGAAAACAAAAAGGAGAAATTAGAGCTTGTGCATACAGATGTATGGGGACCAGCTCAAGTATCTTCCCTCGATGGCTCTCATTATTATGTTAAATTTATTAATGACACAACTAGAAAAGTATGGGTTTATTTCCTTAGACATAAATCTAATGTATTTCAAACTTTTAAGAAATGGAAATGCTTGGTTGAAAATGAGACTGGTAAGAAATTAAAATGTCCCAGATCTGATAATGGTGGTGAGTATTGCAGTCATGAATTTGAAGATTATTGCTCCTCTAATGGTATTTGTAGACAAAAAACTATTCTAAGGACTCCACAGGAAAATGGAGTGGCTGAACACATGAACAAGACTATAATGGAGTGTGCAAGGAGCATGAGGTTGCATGTTGGGTTGCCCTTATACATGTGGGTAGAGGCTATCAATATTGCAGTATATTTGATTAATAGAGGCCCCTCTACTCCTTTGGGCTGTGGTATTCTAGAGGAGGCGTCGACTGGTAAGAAGGTGAGTTATTCTTTTCTTAAAACCTTCGGTTGTGAAGCTTTTGCTCATATAGACTCTAAAAATAGAACCAAGCTAGAAGCTAAATCAAAGAAATGTGTCTTTGTTGGATATGGCATTAATGAATTTGGTTATAGGTTTTGGGATTTTGAAAATCATAAAATTGTTAGAAGTCAAGATGTCATATTCAATGAGAAAGTGTTGTACAAAGATCTGTTGCAGCAACATGAGAAGAAAGAAGATGATTATGTAGTGGTGGATGATACTCCAAAAGCTAATGTTCTAGCCATTCCTCATGATGTGCAACAACTGCAAAAAAAATACCACACACACCAGTGAACGTTAGATGGTCAATGAGGAAAATTAGACCTGCACAAAGATTTTCTCCCTCTTTGTATTCTATTTTACTTACTGATGCTGGTGAATTTGAAGTTATGATGAAGCTGTGCAGGTCGATACTAAGATTCAGTGAGAGTCTGCAATGAAAGATGAAATGGACTTTTTGCTGAAGAATAAGACATGGGATCTATGCAAGTTGCTTGTAGGTTAAAAGGCTTTATAGAATAAGTGGGTTTACAAGTTGAAAGAAGAGGAAGGAGGTAAGAAAAGATTTAAGGCCAGGCTAGTTGTAAAAGGATTTGCATAGAAAAAGGGAATTGACTTTGATGAGATATTCTCTCCTGTTGTTAAAATGACTTCTATCTGTACTATTTTAAGTCTTGTGGCTATTGAAGATTTTCATTTAGAGCAGTTGGATGTTAAAACAACCTTTCTTCATGGTGATTTGGATGAAGAAATATATATGGCTTAGCCACGGGGATTTGAGGTCAAAGGTAAGGAGAACTTAGTGTGCAAATTGAAGAAAAGTTTATATGGCTTGAAGCAAGTACCTCAGCAATGGTATCTAAAATTTGACAAGTTTATGCATGAGCATGGCTATAACAGGTGTCATTCATATTATTGTGTTTATTTTAAGAGGTTGGATGATGATAGCTACATTATTTTATGTTTATATGTTGATGATATGCTTGTAGCTAGGTCTAACATGGATCATATTAAGGGGTTGAAACTCCAATTAGCACATGTATTTGCTATGAAGGATTTAGGGGCAGAAAAACAAATCCTTGGTATGAAGATTTGTAGAGATAGGAAGAATAGAACATTGATGCTATCTCAGGTTGATTATGTTGAGAAGGTGTTGCAATGTTTCTCTATGGAGAATGCTAAAGCTGTCAGCACACCTTTACCTGGTCATTTGAAATTGACTAAGGAGATGTGTCCTAAGACACATGAAGAGGAGGATAAGATGTCCAAGGTACCCTATGCTTTAGCTATAGGAAGCTTGATGTATGCTATGGTATGCACTAGGCCTGATATTGCACATGCAGTGGGAGTCGTTAGCAGGTATATGAGTCATCCAAGATTTGAGCATTGGAATGTTGTCAAGTGGATTCTCAGATATTTGAGAGGAACATCTAATAAGTGTTTACACTTTAGGGGCTCTACTACTAATTTATAGGGCTATGTTGACTCAGATTTGGTAGGGGATATTGATACCAGGTGGAGTACTACAGGTTATGTCTTTACTATTGGTGGAGTAGCTGTGAGTTGGGTTTCTAGGTTATAGAAGATTAATGCTCTATCCACTACAGAGGCAGAGTATGTTGCTGCTATAGAGATAGCCAAGGAGATGATATGGCTTTAGTTCTTCTTGGAAGAATTGGGACATCATTAGAAGGATAATTATTTGTTCACAAATAGTTAGAGTTCCATTCATCTTGCAAAGAATTCAGCTCTGCATTCTAAGACCAAACACATACAGTTGCGGTACCATTTCATTCAGTCAGTTTTGGAGGATGGAAAATTAAAGCTAGAGAAGATACATACCAATGACAATCCAACAGATATGTTGATAAAGGTTGTAACAAGGGAGAAGATAAACTCCTCTTTATCTTTGGTTGGTCTTTTAGACTATACATGAATGAAAGAACAGCAGAGTCCAGGGTGGTTTGATCTAGTGGGAGCCCCATGTGGTAGTGGTATTGCTATAGGATCAGTCTCCAAGTGGGAGATTGTTGTTTAGTGTGGAGCTTGATCAGCCCCCAAGTGGGAGATTGTTAGATTGTGGTGACTTATCAAGAAAGTACTATACATACTTAATAACTAGTGGAGTTCAGAGCATCGCCTCGAAATTTTATTTTTTTTGGTATTATTTTCCATTCATAGATTTGCCACTAAAGTTATGGCTAATTATGGCTGACATGTTATAACCCTAAAGTGGTTTAATACTTGTATAAAAGGGTTTAGGGTTTGGTATTTTCATTATGTTGTGATGCAAAATTGGGTCTTGCGATGGTATTGAGCTGTAAGGGATTACAGATTGTAATCAGGTTGTAATCACTAGATTGTAATAAGATCAAACTTGTTGTTTGGTGGACGTAGCTCAGGGATTGGGTGAACCATGTTAAATCTTGGTGCCTTGTGTTCATTTCTATGTGATCTATTATTTTTGTGTTATTGTTTATATTTTCATGTAGTTTTTATTTCTGTTCGTTGTTTATCCTAATAGATTTTTTCCCAGAATCAAACCATTACAAGCCCATAGGGCATGTCTTTGAGTCTATTTTCATTGTACTAAATGTAATATCATATCACTTCTAATAATAATATTCCTCTTTTCCCTATTGTGTTTATTTTGGTCTCGGTTTGTGCCCTCATTAGATAAGGTGCCACTCTATTCTATTTCAAGATCTTGCACATCTTTGTGTTTTGTTGTAGTTGCACTACATTATAAAGTTCCTTTCAGGGTTTCATGTTGGCCATATTCACCATCTTCCTTTGTCAAGTGAGTGTTCCTTCCATCACATTAGCCTCATGATGTGTCAATGAAATGTGCCATTATAGGTGTTTGTACTTCTTTTGCACTCTCGATGTTACTGATTCTTCTTTCTGCAAGAGATATTGCATTCAATTTGAGTGTTCATGTCTTACCTCTTAGCATTATAGGGGGTTATGTTGGTTTTATTTCTTCTTGGTTTGATGGAGTGAACTATGTATTCAATATTTAATCCTATGTTCTAGGTGATTTTAGTGGCTGGATACCTATGTATTTTGGTGAGATGGATCATTTACCATATAGATATTCTTTCATCCCTATTTTTGGAGGCCATGAAGATACCTTTCATCTTTGTTTGATCATCTCTTTAGACTTAGTCCTCTCTACCTACTCATGTTCTATATAGTGGATGTTCTTTAGATCAATAGTTTGGTAGTATTTTTTGCTTCATGCTTTAGTGGTGTTCTTAATGATGATCTTTTCTTCTTATCTTCTGGGACATTTCCTAGTTTGGAGGCTTCTCTAGTCCTTCACTAGTTATTTTTAACATTATTTCCATCTATTTTTGGAGTAGGTTTTTTCCTATGTTGTTTTCTCTATTTCTCCTCTTTTCAAAGATTTGGTTGTGCTTGAGTACCTCATTAGGCCTTATTGTTGGGACCAAAAATTACTTTCAATAGTATTTTCTAGGTTTATAGCTACTTCCTATGTTTATCTTAAGGACGAGGTGTTAGAGTAATAAAGTCTATTCTCATTAATTAAATCATATTGATTTAATTATTAAGTCACTCATTATCTTTAGTTTACTTAAGCTAAACTTTGGGCATATAATAATTAATTCTTTTATTGATTATTATCATACAACCTACGTTAGTTACTAGTTAGGGTTTTCATCTTCTTTTATAAGGATTGATCTCTTTATAAGTTATTCATTCACTTTTGATTATATCAATTTATCTTTTTTCTCATCAAGAATGTCCCATCTGTGTATTTGGGAATCCCAGCTTCCATAGCTTTTGCTTCTCTCTTTATGTGATAGGTGCTTGCATGTAGATGAATTTTGGGAGTTGTGGGGTTGATCTTTCATCAACTTCAATTGTATGCAATTGGATGTCCATATTGCATGAGGACTGCTCCTAGAGCATATTATGATTCATCAATTTGTATTTCAAAAGTTATTGGTAAATCGGGATGAGATAACACTGCTGCAAAACATAGCCTCTCTTTGAACTCCTCAAATTTTTGTTTTTGAGCACAAGTCCACTTGAATTTTTCTTTTACAACTCCTCGAAGTGACTAATTTAAAGGTCAAGAAAAATACAAAAACCCAAACAAAAATCTATGATAAAAGTTATCCAACCCCAAGAACCTATGTAACTCTGTGAGATTCCTTGGAGTAGGCTAGTCTTTAATTACTTGGATCTTTTCAAGATCAACATGAACATCCTCACTATCAATAACATAACCTAATTATTTAATAATTTCCATACCAAAAGAACATTTTTCCTTGTTTGCATAGAGTCCATGGTCTTGCAATATAGAAAACATGTGTTCCATATGTTGTAGATGTTCTTCACAAGTTTTACTAAAGATGATAATATCATCTAGATACACAACTATAAAAGAATTATTGAATGGCCTAAGTACATCATTCATCATCCTCATAAATGTGGCTAGGTAATTTTTTAGACCAAAAGACATTACCAACCATTCAAATAGTCTCTCCTTAGATTTAAAAACAGTCTTCCATACATCTGTTGGATCAATTGATACTTGATGGTACCTAGATTTTAAATCAATTATAGTAAAGATTTTAGCCTATCTAAGTTGATCCAATTGATTGTCTATCTAAGGAATTAGATATCTATTTTTCATAATTGTCTTATTGAATGGTCTATAATCAATACAGAGCCTCCATGTACCATCCTTTTTCTTTGCTAGGACAATTTAGCTACCATAGGAGGATGCACTTGGGTGGACATGTATTTTTGAATCAATTCTTGCATCTTCCTTTTTATCTCATCATTTTCTAAAATTGACCTTCTATAAAACAGCTCATTAGCTAATGGGTTCTTGGTATCAAATCAATAGAGTGTCTAAATTGATAGTGTGAGGGTACCCCTATTGGTAATTCAAACACATCCTAATATTTTGATAAAATATGATCCATTAACCTTGTTTTTGTGATGGAAAGTGTTGGTGGATTTTACACTACCAAGTAATAAGATGTTTGATACCAAGATGGTGAAGATCAAAATAAACTAAGGATTAGCTACTTCCAATTATCAACTAGATGGTCTTTAGATCTAGACCCAACTTTAACAAAATCATAAAGATTTTCTACTCTTTTAGCTCTGCAAAACCAAGGTAAGTGCACCTAAGGGAAAAAAAGATTTAAATATTGATATTATTTCCACATTTATTTCATCCAATAATATTCGATTAAAATACTCATACCCTATAGAAGATTGGTCATAATTCATCTCAGATTTACAAGTAATTATGAGTAATAGTAGCAAACTATAACTCAAAGACTAAATGCAAACAAGTATAAACCAGCTATGATGTTCCTCATACATTTAAAGTAAAATTACTTTAAATTTTGATATTTTTCTTGATGCTGATATATGATCTCTTCACATGCAAACTACACTTAATTTATCAATGCCTCATCCATTGGGATTCAGAGTTTATGCAACTTCTTTACCTAATTGACTGCATTACAATCAATATCATCAGAAATTTTCCCTAAAACCCTTTCTTATGCATATCCTTATTACTTCTTGGGAATCTCATCATAGTCACTAAAGAATTTACTTAATCCATTGAACTAAAAGAAATAGTGAATTGATATACAACTTATCCTAGTTGCATTAAATTGAACAATCTTTGCCCATGTAATCTCAAAATAACTAGTCAGTAACAATGGAGACAAGATTTAGAGAGAAAATATATGGTGACAATCCATCTTTGTATTAATTCTCTTTGAAAATTATGTAACATTGGGTAATACTCAAGACAAATCAAAACAAGACACCATGATCCTGCGAAATTAATGTATTCTTAGAATTGCAGAGAAAATACATCACATAGTTAACATAAAGAAAACTAGACTGAATAAACTAGCAAAAATAAAACTTGTACAATAGTTTGACCTTTTCTTTAGCCTTGGAATCTCACTTATATAGTGTGAGATGCAACAAGCTTTAGGCTTAGAGAGCATTGACAACTCTCCTTAAGACTAAAAGATATTTACAAGGTTGCTTTCACAAAAGACAAAAATTAGTACAACAAAATTATTTTACATCATGAATATTCTTTTGTGGGGACCACTTTTTACTACACCTTTTGTTGTTTAGGGTTTCATGATTGGCTTTGAGGTTGTTGGCATTCCTCAGAGGGTGTAACCAATGGGATTTCTTGTGATAGCCCTAGTGCTGATGTTTGTAGACTTACTTCAACTTGAGGTTCTTCATTCATGTCATCATGCACTAATAAGATAACAATTAAAATTGATTCTCTTGTTTCCATGTCATTAGTTTGGACCTTTGTGCTTGTTACTGTAGTTGATTGTTCCTCTTTATCTTCTTTTCCTTGAACTGATGCATCAGTTTCTAGAATCTCATCTTGGTCCACCTCATCTTCTTCAGTCTCACCAATCACTAACTATTTTGAGTGCACAAAATCTTCCATCCACTTGTTAAATATTGTGTCATCTAACCAATCAAAACTCAAAACCTCTCATTTCTTCTAGATCACATAATCTCCTAACTTATTGATTTCAACAAATTCTTCTCTAGTAGAATTATAGAATAATTGAATTTTAACAATTTTTTTAGTTATTATTGCCCATAGTATATTCCCCTTTTTCACTTATAACCCCATTAATTATAAGGCATAATAAATCATCTAACTCTTTGGCCCATTTTTCCTTTTCTTTTAATTTATCTATTTTTCTAAGTGCATGGAGAAAAACTTCAAATTTCTCAGCAAGATATTGTGAAAAACAAATAATTATCCAGACAAGATTGTTGATCACAGCATTGCCTCTATGGCCTCAACACTCGTCAAAAATTTTATTGGCCCTAGACCAAACATTGATGTGGTTCGGGCCTATACTCTGAAAAAATGGAGCTTGAAAGGTCAGGTCTCTATCACTGCAATGGCTAAGGGTTTCCTTTCTTTTGAGTTCTCCTATCATGAGGATTTGGCTAAGATTCTATGTGAAAGTCCCTAGAGCTTTGGAAGGGCCACCCTCATGCTTTAGAGATGGTCATCCCGATTGGACTTAAACAAATCTTTCCTCCAACAAGCTTCGGTATGGGTCAGACTCCCAAAGCTACCATTGGAGTTCTGGAATGAGGATGTCTTCAAGGGAGTGTCCAACTCTTTCGGAGAGCTTCTCTCCATTGACCCACTCACTGCTTCGAAGAGTAGGCTAACTTATGCAAAGATATCCGTTGGAGTAAGGGAAGGGGAGGATATGCTCGAAGTGGTCTATTTTCAATCCAAACTTGGTACCCATATCCAGCAGCTAGACTTCGAAAGTGTTCCTTTTGGGTGTTTTCACTGTCTAAAAATCGGTCATAAGGCATTTCAGTGCTCGAAAGATAAGATGACTAGTAAGAAAAATCCCCCTTCTTCTTCTCAATAGAGGTTGAAGAAAGTTTGGAAAAAAAATACCACAGCTCAAGGCTAGAAGGACCTATCTTCGGGGACCCAGTTTGCAGCAGAAGCACCAAAGAGGACAGACCAAGCACCTAAGGGAAAGACTAGTGAGGAATGAGAAATACTCAATCCCAATTCCTCTCTACCTTTAATTGAACCCCAACCATTAGTGGATGATCAGGTCAAGGAAAGGACCCTCAAGCCTAGAGAAGAGGAAGTTAAGGGTGTCTCGCAGAATGGTCTTCAAGAGGATGGTTTAGACCTTCCCCCCAGAGAGGAGCAGCTAGTTTTGGGCTCCATGGAGGAGATCAAGGAAAGAGATAATAGGGAAATTATCATCTTCCAGGATCCAGAGGAAAACTTGGTCTCCACCAATGATGCATCGACCCAAATAGGAAATAAGGAGGATAAGGAGAAAGATCGGAACCAAAGGGTTGATTTTCACAGCACCCCAAGGAATGCTAATAAGGCTTCTAGATCCCTGAAGTTCATAAAGAAGGAAGAGATACTAAGGAAGAATCAAATCAGAGATCCATCCAAGGCTTCTTTGGCAACGACCAGGAGTAGTTGCAAACTAGATGTGGGCTCTACAACCAAAGCAGGAAGGAAATCAGAAAGGGAGTCCACAGAAGAAGAGACTAGAAGATGTTTGGCAAATGGGTGCCAAAGCACCTTGAAGCACTTTTCCAAGAGTAAAAAATGAAGATCATCTCATGGAATATCAGGGGCCTAAATGGTGCCCATAAAAAAGAAATCATTAGGAATCTGATCAGAGACCAAAGACCAGATATTTTGATGATCTAAGAAACAAAAATGAAAAAGGATTCTTTGAGAAACATAGAGTTCAGTAACATGATGAGTGGAGAGGCTGTGGACTCTAATGGAGCCTCTGGGGACCTGCTAACTTTATAGAAGTCAAATCTTTTCAAGGTGGAATTGGTTTCCAATGCTGGTAACATTCTATTTTGTAAAGTGTACAATATTCATTCCAATAAATTTTGGTTCTTGCTCAACATTTATGCCCCCAACAACAAGAGAGAAAGAAATTCCTACTGGTCTAGCGTAGCAGGGATGGTTCATAATAGCAACTTGGAAAGAGGCATCATTATGGGAGACTTCAATACCCCTCTTCTGGATAAGAAGAAGAAGGGCGGTTTGCCTCAGGACTGGGATAGCAAGCATGATCTTTCAAACTTTATCAATGATTTGGCCTTTTTGGATCTAGACCTCATGGGTGGTAACTTTACTTGATCCAATAAATGCTTAGGTAAGGAGTGTATTCAGGTTAGACTAGATAGAGCCCTCATTTCTCCTAATTGGTTGTAGTCCTCTTCCTACAAATTAGCTCTTTTGCCTAGAATTGGGTCCGACCACTCCCCCATTTCCCTCTTGATTGTCCCTTTTGACCCCTGCAAACCTCCTCCTTTCCATTTCGAGAAAATGTGGACCTCCCACCCCAACCTTCTAGAGAGATTAAAGGGCTGGTAGAGCATAGATGTGGAAGGAACTACTATGTTTAGGGTAGCAAGGAAACTTAGTAATGTTAAAAGGATGTTAAAAGCATGGAATAAGTCAGATTTTGGTCATTTATTCTCTATGAAAGAGGATCTTTCTTCTAATCTCTCTTCCATCCAAGCCTCCATTTAGGAAAATTGGTATGATGCCTCGAGTAAAGATGCAGAGCTGTCCATCCTATTTGATTTACATGACATCATTAGTAAAGAGGAAAAGTTCTAGAGGCAGAGATCTAGAATCAACTGGCTCAAGGAAGGAGATCAAAACACAAAGTTCTTCCATTTATCCACACTTAAACATAGAGCTAACAATAGGATTTCTGGCCTGAAAAAAGACCAGGGTGTGTTGACTAAGGAAGATGATATTTCACTTGAAGCTGTCTCTTTCTTCTCCTCCCTTCTTTCTTGGGATCCTTTTCTCTCTAAGGTGGACCAGGACAATATTGTCTCTTGTATCCCTCAAATCCTTTAACTGCACCATAATAAAATGATTTGGGCCATTCCTTCTGATTCTGAAGTGAGAGAAGCTCTTTTTTCTCTTCTAGTGGATAAGTCACCTAGACCTAATGGTTTTCCTACCTTCTTTTTCCAAATGTACTGGCCTATCATTATGAAGGATGTTGTTAATGCGGTTCAGGAGTTCTTTTGAGTCAGATGCATCTTGAAGGAAATCAACTCCACTTTCTTAGTTCTTATTCCCAAAGTGCCAAGGGCTGACACTCTAGATAAGTTCAGACCTATCAGCTTATGCAACTCATTTTATAAGATCATCTTGAAGGTGCTCACTTTGAGGCTACTTAAGCTCCTCCCCCTGATCATCTCCCAACAACAATCTAGTTTTGTCCCAGGCAGACAAATTTTAGATTCGATTATCATGGCGCATGAAGTGATTCACTCTATGGAAGCTGGTAAGAGAGAAGGGATGTTACTCAAACTTGACATGTCTAAAGCTTATGACTGGATGGATTGGTCCTTTTTGGAGTTGGTGTTGAAGGCTTTTGGCTTTGATGTCAAATCTTGCAAGATAATTTCTCAACTGGTCACCACCCCCTCGCTAGCTATTTTAGTGAATGGATCCCCCTCTGATTTCTTCAAACCCACTAGAGGCCTTTGTCAGGGAGATCCTCTATCGCTGATTCATCATCCTAGTGGAATGTATTGGTAGACTCATGGAGAAGAAAAAGAAAGATGGGAGGATCAAAGGCTTCAAACCTTCTTCCAAATGCACTCCTTTCGTGCATCAACAATTTGTTGATGATACCATTATGGGAGGAGAGGCTTCGGTCAGGGAAGCCAAGGCTTTGAAGGACACTTTGGATACCTATTCCAGAGGGTTGGGGTAGCTTATAAATTGGGACAAAAGCTCTGTTTTCTTTATCAACACTTCGGAGGGAAGACAACAAAGAATCTCCAGAATCTTGGGTTGTCAGGTGGGGAGGCTTCCTTCTTCCTACCTTTGTCTCCCCTTGGGCATGACCCCTTCTGATTCCTTCTAGAATGCCATCTTGGATAGGTTTAGTAAGAAGCTAGTTGGCTGGAAAGGAACCTCTCTTAGCCAAGCTAGAAAATGTCAACTGGTTAAATCCATCTTTCAAAACCTGCCTATATATGCCCTGAGCCTTTTCACCATAACTGGAAAATACGTTGAGAGAATGGAGAAAATCCAAAGGGATTTTTTATGGATGGGAACTGATAGGAATAAGAGGTACCCCCTTGTTGCTTGGGACAAAGTTTTGTCTTTCTAAAAAGAACGGGGGTCAGAGGATCAGGAAGCTCACTCATATTAACAAGGCCCTCCTGGAAAAGAAAATTTGGCACATCTTTAGTAGCATGGGGGAATGGAGAGATATTGTGGTGAAAAAGTATATAAAAAGGCCCTCTTTTTAGTGAGGATTTACCCAGAGGCTCAGTTGTTTGGAATGGCTTCTTAAAAGCCAAGGATTTGGCTAACTCTAAGGTCTCCTAGAAGCTGGGAAATGGGGAGAACATTCTTTTCTTGTCTGACAGCTAGCTTTCTTAGGGCCCACTCATTAATAACCCCAACTATGGTGTTTGGGCTAATGATTGCATCAACCTTTTTGGGCACAAAGTCAGTAATTATAGGACTGATTAGGGATGGAAGGACCTTTCTATCATCTTAGAGGAACTCAAACCAATTATGACCATGCTTAATTCCTTATCCCTCAGCACCAACAAGGATGAACTAGTTTGGAGGGATAATGCCAATGGCCTCTATTCAGTTGCCTCTAGGTACTCTGCTTTATGGAGTACTAATCTGACCCCCCCTTGGTTGAGGTCCTAGCTCCCAGGCCTAACGCCAAAAGTCAACATTTTTTTTTGGTTGGCACTTCAGGACAAAAATCTCACCCAGGAAAATCTCATTAAAAGAGGTCATATCATGGCCAGTAGATGTGTTTTATGCAAAGACGAGTCAGAGATAGGCAATCATTTGTTCATTCTTTGCTCTTACTTGAGAACCATCTGGGACTTCCTCATCTAGGACCTTGACCATAGCTGGTGCATTCCTTCCAACCTCTTGGACTTCTTCTGCCAATGGCAAGGTATGTTCAATGGGACTACCTTGAAGGAAATCAGCTCTTGGCTCCTGCCCCATTTTTGTTGGAGCATATGGAAGGAAAGAAACAACTGGATTTTCAGAGATAGGGAGGAGCGAGCTTTAGTTGTTGGAAGGAAGATCTTCATAAACATAAAGGAAAATATTTCCGTGAGAAAGGGGGGAGCTTTTGAGACAGGAGGCAGGAAGAACGAGAAGGTAAAAGACAAAATGAGAAAAAGACAGGAAGCCAAGTGGCATCTCCCCCCTAAAGGCTAGCACAAAGCCAACTTTGATGGAGCCTCCAAGGACAACCCTGGATCCTTGAGTAGTGGAGGTGCGGTTAGAAATGAAAATGGTGACAGTATTGTGGCTTTCGCTCTTCTGTTGGGTTTCCAAACAAATCATTTTGCGGAAGCCAATGCAATGTGCAATGCAGTTAAGTTGGCTTTTGAAATTGGGGTCTCCAATTTATGGTTGGAGGGGGACTTGAGTAACATTATTAAGTGCATTAATGGAAATTTGTATCCTTCTTGGATGATTGCAAATCTTATCAATGAGATGAGAGAGACACTTGCCAAATACAAAAAAATCCATGTCAACCATACTTTTCGAAGAGAAAACCGGGTTGCTGACAAGTTGGCAAATATAGGGGTTGACATAGACCAAAAAATGACATGGCCCCCTGGAACTTCTTTGTTGGTAGACATCAAGTGTCTAATCTACTTGGAGAAAATCCAAGGAAGTACAGAGGATATCAAGATATAATTATGAATATGAAAGGGTTAAGATATATGGGTACTTTTCATAATAGAAAAATGGGAATTCATAAATGCAAATATCCTGCTATGATTAATTGCCACGCTTTGTGAGTTCTTCATTGCATTTGTTTCAGGGGCAACAACAAAGTTATTTTTCTTTGCTCCTTGCTTAATCTTGGCGATCCTTTCCAGTCTCACAGTGAAGAGCTTATGAGTAAGGTGGGTTTGCAGAGTGAGGAAATGGTGGGTGAGAGATGCAGGAAGGAGCCAACGGGACACTTTGAGAAATGGAGAAGCAGGCCAAAAGTTTGGAAAAAGCTGGAAGAGGGTGGGGTAACCAAGTATCTCATTAAGCTACACGATTATGATCAAGAGGTGACTAATAGTATGGTGGGGTCATGGAAAGAAGGTAGGATTAAGGTGAACGACATCAACTTTCAGATAACAGAGGAGGTAATCGTGGTTGTCATTGAGATCCCTATCAAGGGTTTTAAATTCTTCAAGGATAAGAAGCTCTCAGCCAATGTGGTAAGGGATTTTGTGGAGAGTGAGAAGGAATTGAAGGTGTTAAAAAAGCTTGACACCTACTATATCCCTGACTCCATGAAGAAATGGTGGAGGTATGTGCTGAAAGCTATTATTGAATATATCACATTGGACCCAAGGTTTGACAGAGTCTGCACCCACCACTTTGTTATTTTAAATCATTTTTGGAAGAAAGCTAAAATTTCTTTTCCTTTTTATCTGTTAACCTCTATGAGTAAGGCAATGGACAGCTTCAAAAAGAAGCCCATTGCAAACTTGGCTTTGCATGGAGGGCTCCTGCTTCTTATCCATGAGCACTTCAAAGCCTAGACCATTAGTAATACCCCACCTCAGACTGAGACTGTGGAGTCTAGAAGTTCCAGTTACTCCTCTGACTCGGATGACAGTCAGAGTCTCAGTTCTGAGAAAGGTGGATTCTCCTCCTTAGGGAAAGTTGCGACTATAAAAAAATTTCCCTCCCCTATAACTCCAAGCAAAAAAAGCCCTACGGATCTCGGGCAGAAGCAGGCTGAGAAGGCTGAGGAGGGAAGCAACGATGGTGAGGAGGATCCAGATTTTGAGGAGGTGGTGAAGGAGATGTAGGAGGAAATAAAGGTTGATAGTGGAAGGAAGAAGCACAAGAGGGAGAGCCTGGAGGATGTGTGCTCTCATTTTGAGGAGATATCTGCGCTGCCCCTTTCTCCTGTCCATCTCCACCCTGAGGATCAGAAAGAGGAGAAAGCTGGGTATGCAAAAGGGGAAGTGCAAACCAATGACAGGAGGAAAGTGTGGGTTAATTTCAATGTCAAGAACACCAAAATGGGAATCTTTAGGGAGGCCATGAATCCCCAAATCCTAGTGGATAATCAAGAAGAGCAGCAGCTAGAAGAATTAATTGATCTAGCGATTGTTGCTATTTCGGACAGAGCCAAGGAGATAGGGATGAATCTCTTAAATAATGCTCACAACATCATGATTGATAATTTCAGATCAATCAAATGGCTCTTCCATGAGCTCGAGGAGGTTAAAGACCAGGTGAAACACATTGAGGCAACAAGGGAAGGAATGGATGCCAACAGGAGGACAAATTCAGCTAATAGGCTCACTCTAGCAGAACAGAGGATACACAATCTGGAAAACTACAATCAAAACCTTGCCAACTAGATGTTTTCCTTGTTAAACTCCATCAACAACAACATCATCTCTCTCATGGGCTGGATCAAAGATAGAGAAACGCACGAGGATGAGGATGGAAATGACAGAGATGAGGCCAGAATGGAGGATGACCCTGCAAAGGACAACTCCACTCCTGCATAGGACTAGGGGAATCAAAGAGGGCAACAGATGGAAACAGAGGAGAATCAACAGGCCTTTGAGGCTGCTCAGGTGATGCAAGACTTGGAGCAAAAGAACGAGGAATAATTCTTGCCTGTTCCTTTGCTTTTTGCTATCTTTTGGCTTTTCGTGCTGGCTTTTGGCTATGGCTTTGTCTATTTCCTTTTCTTGGTCTTTTCTCAGTACTTTTTCCTTTGGCTAGGCTTAATGCTTATTATTAGCCTTTGAACTTAAACTCTTTTTTGGCTGGGCTATCATGCTTATTATCAGCCTTCTTATGTACTAACTTTTGAGTTTCAAGTTCCCTGTAAAACCTATTTATCTAATCAAAAATAAATTATCATCTTTTTTTGTACAACAACCCTCTTCTCATCAAAATTAGATAAATCATTAGTTATGTCAAAAGTTATTTCTATCTATTCACAAGACAAACTAATAACTGAAATACACAAAACAGTGACATCCTTGTCCCGACTACCCCATTTACTCATAATGGGCTTCAAAGCATCTTCACCACCTTTTATTTCATTCCACATTTCCATTATTTTTACCAATTGTTCATAAAATATTGGCCATTCAATCCTATCCACCAGATACAAGATTGTTTTTCTAATTTTGTCCTCATGTTTTTCTAATTTTGTCCTCATATAAGTCATTTAACTCCACATGTAATGCCTAGAGTTTATTCTTCTCTTCTTCAAAATCTTCAGCATCGTAAAATTTTGGCCTCTATGGGGTATCTGGTAGCTCTATTATAGGAGTTGATTTAAAGGGGTCAACTAGAGGACAAGGATAAGAAATCCTAGGCTAGCTAGATTCTCCTACCTTTCTCTTTCCAAGTCATTTATCCATCTGGGCCACATGAGACTCTAATCAATGTATCTTATTCCCTCTCTCCTCATATGCTTTGAGCATCTTTTAAAACTTAGCATTAGGCTCAAGGAATTTTTTTTTTGTCCTTTACTTCAACAACATCTCCAAAGTCCACCATTTTCGTGGTCATTCTAGATACTTTTTCACTGTCCACTTCCTCTGCTTTGTAGACCATGAGGCTTCCTATATGCTCAGCATCTGAAACTTCTTGTATCCTAGTCTTATTCCTTTTTTCAATGGACCATATCACCAATGCTTGGTGATCATCACTATATTTTAATAATTTATATGCATGCAAGACCTCTTCCTCAGTTTTAAATAGAGTGTCCTTTTCTTTCCTCACAACATCAAAAATCATAGCATTGGCAATGTCCCATTTAGGTAAGATCAAAATTCTTGAATCCTTTAATAATTTTCTTCCCCCTTTAGGGGTTATTTGTGCAAACTCTTCCATGAAATTAGCTTTTACTTCCTTTTCAACTTTAGAGTCCTTTTTATTAGGTTGCTCTACTTTGATTAGCTTATACTTAGCCTCAAAATTATTAATGTCTCTCCTCTATAAGAATTGAGCAAAAGCTCTAGATTTTAAAAAACTTTCATCATCAATAAATTTCTTAGTAGCATGTGCTATCACAGGATCTATTTCTTTACCTTTGTAATCTCCCATAGTGAGATTCAGTGTTGGCACAAGAGGTTCTTTAGGTACTCCTTCTTCAATATCTATAGTTGTGACCACAATATCCCTCTCCCCTCCAATCTATCTCAGTTGTTCTATCAAGGATATTTCATCATCTATCATGAGTGGATTCTAGGTAGGTGAGTACATTTCAACATTAGAAGATGATCCTAGTTCCAACTTTTGTTTCTTTGGAGCATGTGTATCAGGTGGGCTCATAGACCTTAGTCTTTACTATAGAGGAACATACTATACACTCTTGGCCACTATATGCCCAAATCTTTCTGTAATGTATACTACCATAGGTTCAAAATCATTTTTCTTAGCAACCTCCTCTCCACCTTAATGACCTATTCTAGGTATGCTTGTGTTAAAATTTCTTTCTTTTCATTTAGTGTTTGCATAATCCTAGCAAAATTATCCATTAGCATATCTACTTTCATACCCCAATATTTTCTATCTACTAGGGGATCATAATCTAGCTCAAAAGAATTTATAAAGTCTAGGAATTTACTGTATACTTTCCATTTCTCCTTCCTAAGCTCTTGTTCTTGTAATGAAAACTTATTTCTAAATATGTCCTCAAGAAAGTATACTAGTTTCTTGTGATCTTTACCCTTTTTTCTTTCTTTGAAGAGGTCACAAAATCCTTTTGAATCCATAAAATGGGCATGGGATTGAGCCATTTGATATCTATCCAAAAATTTCTCCAAATTCCTCCATCCCTTCTTAACAAAAACAAAGTTATGGAAAATAGTAAGTTGTGGAAAGAATGTACCTTTAGATTTACCTAGTAATTCTCTCTCCTCAACTGATCTAAATTGCCACAAAAGTTCAACAATCCCTACTTTTAAAGGCACTTGGTAAGGTAGCACATGCGGTTTTCCTAGAAAACCATAAACTCTAAAAATAGTACACTACATATGGGATGATATTTCTCTAATTATGGCTCACCATCAAAACTTTAGCATGGTCTTTAGGTTTAATCAACTCTAATAGAGGTTGTGGTATTCTAGAGCTATCCCCTATTAACAACATTCTAAGTCTAGAAGAAAAATATCTATCAAACCAAACAAAACTGGCACCAGTCAACTCCCATGTCATATGTGCACTCCATAGTTGGATAGGGAGCCTTTCTTCATCTCTTTCAAGTTCTAACTTCATTTCTTTGGAGAAAAAGGTGACTTCTTTGTACATACATATGTACATAAGCATGGAGTACCAACAAAAGGGCTTATCAACCTTAGCTTTGGCAATTTCTATTAAACCATTATTAAATTCCTCAGCCAAGTTAGTAGCAAAATAAAAAATTGAACTCATTCCATACTAAATTTTTTTGAGCAATAATGAAAACAATAGAGCCTGAGATGTGGTCTTCCTCATCCATGCCAAAGATCTTGCAAAGAGACAAATACAAGGCTTGTGCTCTAGGGTTGAAATATTTCTTCAATAGAGGCTCGAGAATGTTTTGTGTAACCAAGGGAAATGATCCAATTTTCACAAAATGCTCCTACAATGGTCCTCCCCTTAGATATATTGTGTGTGCATCATACCTAGCTTGGAGGTCTTCCATGTCTATTTTTTCATGAACTACATGGTTAGGGTTAAGCTTAAAACCTTCTTTGATAAGTTCTGGTGAATCCGTGAAGAGATTATCACTAGCATGGTTCTTCACAATTCTAGTAATTGGGTCATATTTCTTTTCTATTAGTGCCAGTAGATCATCATCAAAGAAGGGAATTCCCATACATTGTTTAATAGAGTATCTAATTTTCTTTCTGCAAACCATTTTTAGAAAAACCCTAATCCTCCAATAGACACCTCAACATCCCTTAACCAATTTTCTTTATCATAAAAATCTTCATAGACCAATAATGTAGGGCTTTTCAGAATAAGCTCTTTTCCCCTAGCTAACTCATTCATAAACTATGAAATTCGTTATAGGAAGTCATCATGTACTGCTCTTTTCAAATAATCTACTTTCCCCAAAAAATTGCTTCATGGAGGCATGTTTAGAAATTTCCCTACTACAAATACAACTTTTCAATTTTCTAAAAGCTCAAATGACTTACCTATTTTTCTACTTTTTCTTCACTAAAAAACGCTCGGCAATATGCCAAAACCCTTGGAAAATTTTTCCCTTCACTCTGGAAATCTTTGCATTGGATGAATTCTACAACCTAATTTCTCAATACTAGAGAATTGGAAGTTTTATTACAACGTTAAGCTTGCATGAAACAACATTGATTAAAATTAATGCTTCAATAGTCACATCATGTGTTGTACCATGAAGTTTTAAATTCCACCATTGATCTTCAAAAATTAGATGGCTTAGTTTGAAACCAAAAAGACTACATTAACTCCTTTTTGGAAATGGCCACGCGTCAACAATGTGCTTCCCTACATTAATTAATGTTTGAGCATTTTCATATTTTGGGAAAGTGTTGATTGTTAATCTTCCAAAGATCGATGACCATGAAAATCCTTATAACTTTATAAGTCCAATGTCAATGTTTTGGGCCCATTGATACAATCACCTTCCAACTCATTGAACATGTAGACCTCTCCATCAATCATTATGAACCATGTTAGCATGCTTTCCAACTCGACATGACTAGGCAACCCTTTGCATGATTGGCCCCACTTGTCCACATGGAAACTAGGCACTTCCCTGCTTTAGTTAAGCTTTGGTCACTTTTATGAAGTAGTAATGCACCTACCATAGATCTTCCCAAGATTGATGGTGTAATGTTATGTTACAAAAAGGTAACTCCATTATGTTACAAAAAGGTAACTCCACTACTTAGCTTGACCAATGAGATGGCTCTAAATTCCCAATGTGCTTTGACAACCATCTAACAGTTATAAAATCATTCTGACACTTGTGTTTCATTTAGGATCTAACATCACAAAGGACTACATGTAAATTAGGCATTTCCTTGCATTTGTTAAAGGTTCAGTGAATTCACAATGTAGGCAATTGCTCAATGGTTATCTTCCAAAGATCAACAGCAAGCAAATGTAAACCCTGTCATGGTTAAAGCACTTCAAAAAATATTAAGGAATTAAAATAGGGTAAAACCATGGTTAAGAAAATGATTTATGAGAAAAGACAATTTCTAGGAAAGTAATTTTAAAATAAAAATGGGAAAATGTAAATATAAAACCTTGGGGTAAAAAGCTTCCCTTGCAAATTTTTTTAAAACACCACTTTTCAAAATTTTGAGAACTAGGGCACATAACAAGTGTTTCATGAAATTTTGAATAATTCCATCTAGGGTTTTTTTAACATATCTCTCCTTTAAAACATAGGACCATTGGTTCTTTCACTATGTAGTGTAACAAAATTATGCAAGGTGAAAAACTAGGCCAACAGACACAATGGCATGGGAATTACACAAGTTTTTCATTTGCTCCTTAGGAAATATAATTAAATTTTTTTTCATTTGCTCCTTAGGAAATATAATTAACAACACAAATGTACTAGTTTGGGCTATTAATCTTCTACATTTTTTGCACTAATCAAAGATGTAGAGTCTGCAAGACTTACCTCTAGTATCTAGTACTTTTGTTCACCCAATTTAATTGTCACACTTTATGGCCTAGATTCATACACCCCATGTGTTGGTACATAAATGGCCTCCATAATAGAACATCATGCACATCAAGAGGAGCTACATCACAAATCACCTCATTTTTGAATGATTTTATAGAATATGAAAGACACCATTTCTTGTTTACTTGAATATCACTCCCTTAGCTCACTCACCCCATAGAAGATGGTTGTGGGTGTGATGTTTTCTTCAAATTAAATATTTTAATAGTCTTGGTAGATATCAAATTATTTTGAGTACCATTGTCAACAATAAAATGTAAATATTTTCCTCCCACCCACATTTGTGAATGGAATAACCTCTCTTCATCATCATGAGAAAATACCTTTGCAATGGTTATTGTGGCATATGGGTTAGTCTCAATGATTTTTTCATCTTCCTTTTGTTTTCCAAAGCTTATCACCTTAGGTTAAATATCTTCTTCATTGGTTTTCACCATTAAATGTTTTATAGATTTGCAATATTTAGTGCTATGAGAGGGACTTTTATGGACTTCACACCAAATACCTAAATATTGGCCTATTTTCTTCACAGCTTGTGTCTTCTTTACTAGTGAATTTAGAGATGGCTACTTGTCTATTTGTTTACCTAGAGGTTTATTACCTTTAGATTTCCATTTTTTGTTCATTGGATGGGTGTGTGCACCAAGTTCGTGTACCAAAAACTAGAAACCCACTTCAAAAATATTAAACCTTCAATAACCCAATCGAGCTATGAATAAATTTATTTGACATCTCTTGCTCTCTCATCCTAATGATGGATCACGTACTGTGATTCGAAACGTTGATGGTAAAAATCTCCACACAATCTAATCCAGAAACTGATTTACATAACTATGATGGATTGTGGAAATCTAATCGCATTAATAGGTTATTTGTAACTAAATAAGAGGTTAGGCTTGATAACCAATCCTAGCCTTAATACATATGATAATAACCCAATTAGGTTATTGTAACCTAATGAAGTTTTTAAAAGTGTTTAATTGGCAAAAACCTGATCAAGTTTTGAGAAGTTCTAATTTTTAGTTTTTTTAAATGACTGGGATGCTTATTTTAGTATCCACATCCATGCACACAGAGCTTAGGGAGAAGGAAAAACACAAGACCACATCAAGCTTTGATGTGTTTGAAGCCATTTTCAACATTTTTAACCATCCCACCCCAGAAACAAGGTAATTTCGCATGGTGTTTCTTATTTTTTTCTTCTATTTGATTTAGTTAGTTCTATTTGTTAAACTAATAAGGTTTGTAATATTATTTTGCTTTATTTATAATTTTATTATTAGATTTATCAAAGAAACCAAGAAAATGAGTTAGGCATGATATACCTCCTCATACACAAACGACATAACCAACCCCAAAAGTACAAAACCCTCCATTGACTGTGGGGTAGCCAAAAAAGCCTCCACTTGCTACAACATAGGCACACAACCCTCCACTTAATATTCCACTTCAACAACCACTGCTTCCTATATAAACCCTTCGTGCATACCATTAGATCATGTAAATTTTTCTCTTTCTCACCACTCAACCCTTGTAGATACACTTGAACAAATGACCCAAAATGTGAATGAGGTTTCTAGGGAGGTTACAAAATGGGGTTCATGGAGGGATAGGTGTTGTGTATTTTATACCAATGGATTTTCATATTAGAATGTGTAATATAAGGACATCAAGAAAGGTGTTATATGTGTTATTTTTATCGATCCTAATTATGATAATTGTCTATTAGAAATAACCAAATCTTTTCCTATTCATTGGTGCACTCACACTAGGATAAGATCATGTTTTTGGGATAGGTGGTATATTTTAATTGACCTATCATAGTGTAATAATTATGAGGTTCCTTTATATTTTTTGAGAAAGCTATACTATGATTTCATCCTTCGTGAGAAGCCAAATTACTTTGGCATCTGCAAATTCCAAGGTAGAGAGAAATTCTCTACAAAGGATAGACCTGGGGCCCATAGGGTTGTACCAAAACATGAGAGGAGATGTACAATGTGAAAAACCATGTCTCATGTTTTGGTCCCAATATTCATAAAGAAGGCTATTGATTTATAGAGTCTTTATGCAACTGCATCATTGATAAATGTCATCATTCAACATGGCTCATGGTCAGGTGGTATTACAACACCTCAACCATAATCAAATGTGCCTTTAGGGTCATCACAACCTCTGAAAGATCCATCATTATCACCTACACCACCATGGCCATCTCCACTTGTTTCACCTAGATCATCATCACATACATCATTATAGTCTTTGAGGACCAATCAACATGTGTTTTTAGTTTCCAATGCATATGTGATCAGGTGGATAGTGATGTGACTCATAATGGAATGAAATATCATCTATGTGTAAATTTTGGGAAGACCTATTATGCATTTGGAGGTAGGGATTTAATGCTCATAGATGATTTGATAATGATGATCTTTGGTGGAGAGAGACATGGGTTTGTTTCTTTGAGTTTTCACATGTTATTACTTAATCACCTAAATATCATAAAAGTAAATGATTTTTAATTTTATAAAACACTCTAGACTAATATGTGAACAATTTGAAATACAAGGTGCAACAAGTGGTATGAGAATACCATAGTGTACTCATTTTACTAGAGGTAAGAGGCTAGGAAAAAGAACACACGAGGTAAAAAATTTTAAATATTCTTAAAAGTATAATAATACATTGGGCTCATTATATTATTTCTTAATTTCTATGGCACTAACAATATAAAGTTCCCTAAATGTTGTTTCTTAATTTTTATGAAATTATCCAACCCTATTTAATCCAAGACTCCTTGCTAGGACCTTTTCAACTTTGAAACATTACATCATTTCATCCATTTTATTCCTTAAGATATAGTTTTCCTTTATATAGCTTTCCAGTATCTACATTTGCCAATCATCCACATCATCGAGTAACACCCAAGTATCTAAGGAATTTTACAATGAAGCTAATAGAATATCCATCTCCAAGTTAAGTTGATAAGTCATATCATCTAATTACATCATGTGAAGTTGCTAGTACTGAAACCTTTCCATGTCCCACACCAATCATTCCTCTTCCATCTCCCATAACTATCACCCCTCTTTCATCCACCCCACTTATAGATTCCCCTCCATTTACTACAATTATTGAAACCCCTCTTATAGATCCTCTTCCATATCCTACCAGCATCAAAATTATTCCATTCATCAAATTCATCCAATTTTCGTCCACATCTCCTTCTCCTAGCATTACCCAAACCTCATCTAATGAACCTCATGATTCCATCTTCCATATAATCATCCCCATAAAAGAACCTATCAACCTCCATATCACCTAGAGCATCTTATAGGAGTGTGGAGATAATGAATCTACACTTGTATTTCTTGATAAGGTGCCAAAATTTCATTTGTATATCTATTTTCCTTCTCGATCTCTTTGTTTTCAATTTAGGCCTAGTAGCTATTTTGAGCCCCAATTTTCCTATCTTTCAACCTTCCTTCCAGTCTTTTCTAGACCTTGTCTAAGATCCATTAAACATCTTAGAACCACTTTTTTTTTTTCCTTCAATCACCCACCACAACAATCAACTCACTATTATCAAATCCCTTATGTCGGGGTATACAAAATAGTGCATATGATGAA
Organism: Cupressus sempervirens; assembly: GCA_028749045.1. Classification (NCBI taxonomy): domain Eukaryota; kingdom Viridiplantae; phylum Streptophyta; class Pinopsida; order Cupressales; family Cupressaceae; genus Cupressus; species Cupressus sempervirens. Next base: position 347,115,781 of record CM053793.1, read on the forward strand.
GAATGATCAATAAAACACATGTCCTTCTTGTGTCTTCTTTCCCTCATATGATCTTTTCATTCTTGTTCCTTCTTTACATTTACAACATTATCTCATATTTATAACAATACTATTTACTATTTTATAGGGCTTGTCAAGTGCTGAAATTTTTCAACCTAATGATGCCACATTGTATGCCATTAACTTTGACCTTTAGAGCTATGGGGTATCATATTTTTCACACTTATCAAGCTTATAATTTGAGTTGAACTCATGATGTATCTAATTTTTTCCTCTTATGTTAGTTTTTTTTCTACTTTAGGGTACCCCATGTAGCTCAAGGTTAGGAGAAAAGTGAGAGAAATCAGCAAGCACATCCAAATGCAAAAAGGTATTAAATACAAGTCAAGTTTATAAATATTGTTATGAATGAATTTATATGCATGTACTAAAAATATTGATGAACATGGGATGACTTGTTTTATTAATATATGTAGAAACAATTGAGTTTCTTAGATTTGATGAATGCACCTAATATTGTTGATGTTTAGTATAGAGAAGAGGTAAAATTTCATATTTTCTTTCAATTAAATTTTATTCCTGTGTCATAACATGCTATATTTTTTCATCCAAGAAATTGTCAAAGCTACCTCATTACTAATGTTTCCTCCTATGGGTATAGGACATGCATTTAAGGTTATGGTATGCATTTGTTCTATATACATATTAGATAGTGGCATTTAAAAATGAGTACATGTATTTTTCAATTTTATAGTAATTGTCAACAATTTTGGGTTATCAACATGTGTTAATTATCTTTACCTGTTATAGAACCTTACGTGACTTTGTACAAATCCTTTCTCATTTCATTTTGATAGGAGCCTTAAGTGTCAAATATGAGGTCAAACATGACAAAGGCTAGAGGTATGCATGTAGATTCTTAGTTGATCCCTCTTGTGATTTAGAAAGTTGTCTCCCATCCCTGATCCATCTGACTGATCTCAATTTAGATTACTTGTGTGTATGATAGAAATCCCTAATGGCTACGTCTACAATGCTAATATTTTTATAACTAACCATGAAAGTTGTTCCTTAGACTAGTATTGATTCATCAGTGGTTATGCCTCCTACTAACACAAGAGATCCATCTTAGGCTACAATATGTATTTAATTTTTTACTCTATTTAGAAATCTCTAACACCTACTCTATAACTCTAACATTTTATCACTTAACATGTAGGTTGTGCTTCACACCAAAACTGATTCATCAATGGTTGTACCTCATATTAGAATAGGAGTTCCACCTTGGGTTCTAGTATGTATTTTTCTAAAATCTATTTAGAAATCCCTAATGCCTACTTTACAATTCTAACATTTTATCTCTTACAATACAGTTTGTGCCTCATACTAGTACTGATTCATTAGTGGTTATGCCTCTTACTAACATGATAGATCCAATTCAAGCTCTAGTACATTTTTTTTACTATATTTAGAAATCTCTAATACCTATGTCTACAACTCTAACTTTTTATTACTTACCATAAAAGCTATGCCTTATACCTACATTATTTCTTTAATGTCCCCATCTTTTTAGCATCTTAGTGGAGTTCTTAGCCTTTACATTCTCCATAGGCTAAGTAGAGAAATAAGGAGAAATTGATTAAATTAATTTATTATAAAGTCATTCAACAAAAAAAAAGGGTGACTTTATATTTAATTAGAGAGCGCATTAATTATTGGAAAGGGTGAAGCCTCTAGTAATTTAATTTTTCTAGAAGCACAATTAATTATTGTAATGCAAGGGAGAAGCTTCTAGAGAGTGCATTAATTATTGGAAAGGGGGAAGCCTCTCATAATTTAATTTTCTAGAAGCACAATTAATTATTGTATTGCAAGGGAGAAGCTTCTAGATAGTGCATTAATTATTGGAAGAGGGAAGCTTCTAGTAATTTAATTTTCTAGAAGCACAATTAATTATTGTATTGCAAGGGAGAAATTTCTAGAGAGTGCATTAATTATTGGAAGGGGGAAGCTTCTAGAAAATGTAATTAATTAATATTTTATTTCCTTCTAGAAAGGTGAAGGAAAAGTATAAATAGAGGTGAGAGCTTCATTGTTTATCATTCAATTATTGTGAATTGCATTTGATATTAAGTTGGGAGAAGAAGCTAAGATTTTCAATTTCAATTAGCCATTGGAGAACGTCAACTCCTCAGTGTTGTAACCATTTGAGGTGGTGAAATATCAATTGAATTTGGTATTCAGGAGAGCTTCAATTCAAGAGTTCTATTTATGGTTAAATTGGAGAATAGATTTTGGCTACTATAGTAGGCATGCATGATGCCGCATTGTAGTATCTATGTTTGATTCATTTCCATTCTTGGGCATCACTATTATTAGGTTCCTTTTGTAACTATTAGTATTTATCATTGTACTTCATAAGCATATAATTTGGCTATGATAATGCAGAATCCAATTTTGGCATTACTGTAGTCAATATTGTATGTCAATTGTTTTGCATTTCAAATCTAGTTTCCATGTATTTGCATTGAAAATACCAAAAGAATTGTACTTGCATATTAGTTTCTTGTAAGAGGATATTACATTGGTATCAGAGCTTGCTTGCAAAGTGTTTGACAAAATATCAAACAACTGAACTAGAGAAGATTTTGGTGCTTGAAGAAGTTATAACCTGTTGGGGTTATTACATCAGTATCATAGTTAAATTCTTGCCATCCTGAGGGTTTAGCAATTACAAGCCACCTAGGGTTGGCTCTCACAATTTTTTCACTATTAGGCAAGCTTTTTTGATAGGGAACAAGTTTTTATTAGGTAGCCAGACACCATGGGTGATAGAAAAGAGTGTAGCCCACCAAGAGACAATAGGAATGAGGATCTAGAAATAAGATAATTTTTCAAAGCAATGTTTATCGGACAAGAGTGAATGGCATAGGCTTTGTAGGCACTAACCACCACAGTTGAGCACATGAACTCATAGGACAGATATAGGAGGGCTAACAATTCTAGAAGTTAGTGGAGTAATGAGAAAGTTATAACCAGTTGGGATTACTACATTGGTATTAGAGCTTGCTCAAAAAGTGTTTGAAAAAATGTCAAACAACTAAACTAGAGAAGATTTTGGTATTTGAAGAATTTATAACCTATTGGGATTATTACATTGGTATAAGAGCTTGCTTGCAAAGTGTTTGACAAAATGTCAAACAATTGAACTAGAGAATATTTTGGTGTTTGAAGAAGTTATAACCTATTGAGGTTATTACATTGGTATCAGAGCTAAATTCTTGCCATCCTAAGAGTTTAGCAATCATAAGCCACCTATGGTTGGCTCTCACAGATTTTTCACTATTAGGAAAGCTTTGTTGATAGTGAACAAGTTTTGATCAAGTAGCCAGACACCATGGATGATAGGCAAGAGTGTAGCCCACCAAGAGACAATAGGAATGAGGACCTAGAAACAAGAATTTTTTTTAGAGAAATGGTTACAGGACAAGAGTGAATGGCATAGGCTTTGTAGGCACTCACCACTATGGTTGGACACATGAACTCATAGGACAAACATTAGAGGGCTAACAGTTCTAAAAGTCAGTGGAGTAATGAGGAAGTTAGCACAAAGATGAATGCTTTGTAGGAGAGTATGGAGAAATTTAAGTTTCATCAACATAGATTGAGGGAGAGCTTGTCAGATCTAGAGACAATTGAAAAGGTAGTGAGATGTATGGTTTATGCCTTTAGAAGGCTAACATTGAGGCTGCAAGGAAGGAAGCTTGACTTTTCCCTGACAGGAGTCCCTAATGTAGATGTACCTATGTTTAGTATGGCACTTGCTGGTCCTATCTATAGAGTTGACAATGGACTTAGCAGCACTAGGCTTCAATAGGTTGAGGCTCCTAGAGCTATTGCTACTACTTTCAGCTCTCTTGAGGATAGGATTATTATTGGAGATTTGTATGTGAGGTCTCATGGTGTTGCTATAGTGCAGGAGGCAATTGCTTCCTTAGGTGGGATAGAGGCACGTATAGAGTCACTCAGCTATGATGTTGGTGATGTGGGTGTTTTAGAAGAGTCAATAGATGTGGATTTATGCTCTAGTATTACTAATTCACAGCCTGGCACTAAGTCAAGTGTGCAGAGTCAGGAATCCACAATTGAGGCTTTGTCAAGAGATGTTGATGAAGATAGTATGGACACATTAGAAAATCCATTTGATGATACTATGAGATGTACTGGGTATGAAAACCCTTATCAAATATTGGGTGATGACTCTGAAGAGGTTTTGGATGGGTCCTAAGATTGATGCTTACAGGATCTTACTATTGAGGTGGAAGTTGAGACATGCAATGAGATTGATATGGCAAGGGCTTCCATTTCTTTAGATGAGGAATTTGTTGAGGTACATGGAAGTTGTATGTTGGATGCAAAATTTTGCAAGGAAGATAACACATGTATGATCAATTTTGTGGTGTAGAGGATCAATTCAATTTTCTATCTGAGTGTAGTTAGTGAGACAAAGAGCTTGCATAGGAGTCAAGGATTACAGAGGCATCATGTGACTTGTTAGCTAAAGGTGAGTGATAGTAATATTGCTTTAGATATTGAGCATTATGATGCTATGCATAAGATATTAGCTACATTTTTTTGGGGTGCTCCTATGTTTGATGAGCATGGTGATAGTACTCTTTCTCTAGTAGAGGTTTAGGCACTTCAAGAGGCTATTAGGATCTTGAAGCATAGTTACTCTCAGTTAGTTGCTGATAGGAATTACCTTCTAGAGTGGGGTAGCACCTGCTATGAGATGTTTTTAGGGAAAGAGGAGGAGGTGGTTGAGCTCACTCAAGAGCTTGAGGTGACTATGGACTCTCTCCAGTATACTCAGTTGGCTCTTTAAGAGTCACAATCATAGTTGGAAAGGTTACCATGGAGTTAGAATAGGTACAGTCAATACCAGCCCTAGATCCTATTCAATTACATATTGTAGTTGGTGGTGAGTTTTCTTCTATAGTTGGGGATGAGGGACATGATGATGTGGAAAACATATTCATCTAGGATATGAGTGTAGTATGTACAGAGGAGGTGAGAGCATTAGTGGAGATGGGATCTCATGGTCATTTGCTTCCTTCTACTGGAAGTGAATCTATTTCTTCTTTTCATACATCTGATAGCATTGGATAGTTGGCATTGTCACATTTTTAGAGGGATCAGCTATGGATTGTGGGGGAGTAGATTGATGCTTCCACATATAATTTCTACTATACTGAGTCATTCATGGAGTATTTTCTTGAGAGCTTAGATTTTCTGGAGGTTTCATATAGTATATCTGAGGGTACTCTCATTCAAGGCTCTCATGCTATACAATGATTAGTGAGGAAGATTGTAGAGACCTTGGCTACAATGCTTCCCAATAGGGATTTTGTGGTTGGATTTTTTGAGAGGGTTTCCCAAGATCTTGCTCGACTAGTAGTTTGGAGTCAAAGAGTAGAGCCATCTTCTGATTCTTAGTTTGATGATGATGAGATTGGGAGTTTTTATCAACATTACACTTTGAGAAGAAGTCATCACTTTTCTTTTGACTCATAGCTAGAGGACTTAGTTTTTAGCATTATGGATAGTGATAGAAGGTTTGCCTATACCCACAAATGGTGTACTTCTCCACCAAGGGTTGAAGATTCTAAAATATAGGGTATTGTGAAATAGTTGGATGTGCTAGTGAATGCGATGAATCAAAATCACAAGCAGATGATACAACTAATTTTGAATTCAAGATTTGAGCAAAACATGATATTACTTTTTTGAAGAACAAAATGTGATGACATAGTTGTGGCTTCATATTTGTGAGACATTTCTTATGAGATACTACATGAGTTGGGCACAATTAAGGTGGAAGGTAATGAGAATACATGTTTAGTTAAGTTAGATGATGCATTTTTTGGCATGAGGTCCCTAGATTATGAATTTGATGGCGATGTGGCAATAGTGGGAATAGGAGCATGTGAGGATATTGTCATATCAGTAGCCACTTCTGTATCAATTGAACTATCCAACAAGGAGTTTAGTAGCATGCATGCAACTATTGATGTGTGTTCTAATGATGGCGCACATGTTGATGATCATGAGTTTTCATCAACTATAGATTCAGTTTAGTTTTCTATTGTGGTAGTTAGTATTGTTCCTATGTCCATATATTTTGATGTGGCTACACTTATTGTTGATATAGTTGGCATGAGTGCATATGGTTCACCTGTAGCTACATCTTTTTCAATGCATGTTAGTGATGATAAGGATTCTAGTCCAATATGTATTATTTGGGTGGATACAAGGGAGGAGAGGTTTCATAGATCTTCTATAGAATTTCCTTCTAGTGACATTCTAACTTCTACATCATCAACACAAGTTTTGGGTGCTAGGTTATAGGAAATGTGGTTGGTCTTGATGATGCTAGCTTGTGGTTAGTTTAGTGTCCATAGGGATGTCACATACTACTTTATTTTGGATCCAGGTGGAGGTTGGAGTTCATTGTGTTGCTAGATTGCTTGAGGACAAGCAATTTTAGGTAGGTTGGATTGTAATGTCCCCATCTTTTGAGCCTCTCAGTGGAGTTCTTAGCCTTTACATTCTCCAAAGGCTAAGTGGAGAAATAAGGAGAAATTGATTGAATTAATTTCTTATAAAGTCATTAAATTAAAATAAAAGGTGACTTTATATTTAATTAATTTAATTTATTAGAGAGTGCATTAATTATTGGAAAGGGTGAAGCCTCTAGTAATTTAATTTTTCTAGAAGTACAATTAATTATTGTATTGCAAGGGAGAAGCTTCTAGAGAGTGCATTACTTATTGGAAAGGGGGAAGCCTCTAGTAATTTAATTTTCTAGAAGCACAATTAATTATTGTATTGCAAGGGAGAAGCTTCTAGAGAGTGTATTAATTATTGGAAGAGGGAAGCTTCTAGTAATTTAATTTTTTAGAATCACAATTAATTATTGTATTGTAAGGGAGAAACTTCTAGAGTGTGCATTAATTATTAGAAGGGGGAAGCTTGTAGAAAATGCAATTAATTAATATTTTATTTTCTTCTAAAAGGGTGAAGGAAAAGTATAAATAGAGGTGAGAGCTTCATTGTTTATCATCTGATTATTGTGAATTGCATTTGAGATTAAGTTGGGAGAACAAACTAAGGTTTCTGATTTCAGTCAGCCATTGGAGAATGTCAACTCTTCAATGTTGTAACCATTTGAGGTGGTAAAACATCCATTGAATTTGGTATTCATGAGAGCTTCAATTCAAGAGTTCTATTTGTGCTTAAATTGGAGAATAGATTTTGGCTACTATAGTACGCGTGCATGTTTGATTCATTTTCATTCTTGGGCATCACTATTATTAGGTTCCTCTTGTAACTATTAGTAGTTATCATTGTACTTCATAAGCATATAATTTTGTTGTGATAATACAGAATCCAATTTTGGCATTACTGTAGTCAATATTATATGTCAATTGTTTTGTATTTCATATCTAATTTCCATGTATTTTCATTGAAAATACAAAAGGAATTTTACTTGTATATTAGTTTCTTTTAAGAGGATATTACATTGGTATCAGAGCTTTCTTGCAAAGTGTTGGACAAAATGTCGAACAACTAAACTCGAGAAGATTTTGGTGTTTAAGAAGTTATAACCTATTGGGATTATTACAATTTTATTAGTTTTTGTGCCTCCTACTATCTTGGTAGATCTAGCTCAGGCTCTAGTACATATTTTTTTTTTTACTCTATTTAGAAATCCCTAACACCTATGTCTACAAATCTAAATTTTTTTCACTTACCATATAGGTTGTGCCTCATACCAGCACTATGTCATCATTGGTTGTTCCTACCATGACCACTAATTCATTGGTAGGTGTGTCTCCCAACATCACTCTACCTCATCATTTTGTTAGGAGTCTTACCCATCCACAAAGGAACCCATTATTGTTATCATTCATTTTAATTGTGGGACAAAGAGATAAGGTAATCAACAACTCAACTACCAACAATTTACAATGCAATTTTTAGTTATTCTTATATTAGTTTTAGATAAGATATTTTATATATCATTTTAATTTTTCTTGTGCAAATACCTGGCAAGCCACGTATTGCATCAAAGAGGCTTAGTTTTGATGATCCAAAAAAATCATAGATATCAATATACATATGTAGTTGCAGTCATTATATGACATTAATATATATTCAACTTTTGTATTGTATATATTCAACATTTATATTAGGCACAATTGACATTTGTATTGTACCTATGAGATATAGAATCTTTTTGTAACTATATGATTGATATGAGACAAATATTGTTCACTTTCATGTATATTAAATTTTAATTTCCATCCAACCCATTCATTGTGTGCATAGAAAGTTTTACTTCATCTTAATTTCTTAAAAATAATCAAACACGTGAATGTTCATTATTTTCTATAAAAAAATGTAACATGTTTTCCAAATTTAGCATAACATGTAATACAACTCATATGTGAATTATTTTGATGTAATAATACATCAAAAGTAAAAATATGTAATTATTTTTCTATTTGTGTCAAATTACAAAAATTGTGCACTTATTTTGACATAGTTTTGAAATCCCTTATCTTGTGGTTTGAGCCCCATTTGGCATGTGTACTTAAGTCAACATGGGCAATGATCAACCAAGGGAAATTGGTTCTCTTATAATGATTTTTTATATCTTGTTAGGTCTCTTTAGATGTGTAGGTTTTAGTTCCAAAAGTTTTTGTAAGGATTTTTCAAAACTTGCCATGTTTGTCATCCTTGCATCAAAAGTTGCAATGTGGTAACTTTAAATATTTTTTCTTAAAGAGTGGAGAGCTGAAGGTTTTTTGGTTAATTAAAGATGTGAAAAGCCTCAAACTAACACTTCCATCATGAAATGGTAAAAAAAATGAATTTTGGTAATAGTAGATGAGTCACTAAAGCAATTAGCCTTACAAGGTCACCAATGTTTCTTAGAGACCCTTAGGGACGCTTATGTGTAGTGTGCTCAATAATGTCCAATAGACTCTATGGATAAAAGGAGGTTGGCACTAGCCTAAACCTTTCCAACTAGAGCTAATGAAGAAGACTAATTGATCCAAGGATGAATGGTTTGAAATTTACACAAACTTGCTCATTTCAATTGAGTATCATTTTAGCTTTTTGTATTAGGTAGGAAAGGGATGCCAAATACAAAACAAAGTTGGATCTCCTAAAACTATCATAGGGTATTTTAGGATAACAATTAAAATTGATTCTCTTGTTTCCATGTCATTAGTTTGGACCTTTGTGCTTGTTACTGTAGTTGATTGTTCCTCTTTATCTTCTTTTCCTTGAACTGATGCATCAGTTTCTAGAATCTCATCTTGGTCCACCTCATCTTCTTCAGTCTCACCAATCACTAACTATTTTGAGTGCACAAAATCTTCCATCCACTTGTTAAATATTGTGTCATCTAACCAATCAAAACTCAAAACCTCTCATTGCTTCTAGATCACATAATCTCCTAACTTATTGATTTCAACAAATTCTTCTCTAGTAGAATTATAGAATAATTGAATTTTAACAATTTTTTTAGTTATCATTGCCCATAGTATATTCCCCTTTTTCACTTATAACCCCATTAATTATAAGGCATAATAAATCATCTAACTCTTTGGCCCATTTTTCCTTTTCTTTTAATTTATCTATTTTTCTAAGTGCATGGAGAAAAACTTCAAATTTCTTAGCAAGATATTGTGAAAAACAAATAATTATCCAGACAAGATTGTTGATCACAGCATTGCCTCTATGGCCTCAACACTCGTCAAAAAGTTTATTGGCCCTAGACCAAACATTGATGTGGTTCGGGCCTATACTCTGAAAAAATGGAGCTTGAAAGGTCAGGTCTCTGTCACTGCAATGGCTAAGGGTTTCCTTTCTTTTGAGTTCTCCTATCATGAGGATTTGGCTAAGATTCTATGTGAAAGTCCCTAGAGCTTTGGAAGGGCCACCCTCATGCTTTAGAGATGGTCATCCCGATTGGACTTAAAAAAATCTTTCCTCCAGCAAGCTTCGGTATGGGTCAGACTCCCAAAGCTACCATTGGAGTTTTGGAATGAGGATGTCTTCAAGGGAGTGTCCAACTCTTTCGGAGAGCTTCTCTCCATCGACCCACTCACTGCTTCAAAGAGTAGGCTAACTTATGCAAGGATATCCATTGGAGTAAGGGAAGGGGAGGATATGCTCGAAGTGGTCTATTTTCAATCCAAACTTGGTACCCATATCCAGTAGCTAGACTTTGAAAGTGTTCCTTTTGGGTGTTTTCACTGTCTAAAAATCGGTCATAAGGCATTTCAGTGCTCGAAAGATAAGATGAATAGTAAGAAAAATCCCCCTTCTTCTTCTCAATAGAGGTTGAAGAAAGTTTGGAAAAAAAATACCACAGCTCAAGGCTAGAAGGACCTATCTTCGGGGACCCAGTTTGCAGCAGAAGCCCCAAAGAGGACAGACCAAGCACCTAAGGGAAATACTAGTGAGGAATGAGAAATACTCAATCCCAATTCCTCTCTGCCTTGAATTGAACCCCAACCATTAGTGGATGATCAGGTCAAGGAAAGGACCCTCAAGCCTAGAGAAGAGGAAGTTAAGGGTGTCTCGCAGAATTGTCTTCAAGAGGATGGTTTAGACCTTCCCCCCAGAGAGGAGCAGCTAGTTTTGGGCTCCATGGAGGAGATCAAGGAAAGAGATAATAGGGAAATTATCATCTTCCAGGATCCAGAGGAAAACTTGGTCTCCACCAATGATGCATCGACCCAAATAGGAAATAACAAGGATAAGGAGAAAGATCGAAACCAAAGGGTTGATTTTCACAGCACCCCAAGGAATGCTAATAAGGCTTCTAGATCCCTGAAGTTCATAAAGAAGGAAGAGATACTAAGGAAGAATCAAATCAGAGATCCATCCAAGGCTTCTTTGGCAACGACCAGGAGTAGTTGCAAACTAGATGTGGGCTCTACAACCAAAGCAAGAAGGAAATCAGAAAGGGAGTCCACAGAAGAAGAGACTAGAAGATGTTTGGCAAATGGGTGCCAAAGAACCTTGAAGGACTTTTCCAAGAGTAAAAAATGAAGATCATCTCATGGAATATCAGGGGCCTAAATGGCACCCATAAACAAGAAATCATTAGGAATATGATCAGAGACCAAAGACCAGATATTTTGATGATCTAAGAAACAAAAATGAAAAAGGATTCTTTGAGAAACATAGAGTTCAGTAACATGATGAGTGGAGAGGCTGTGGACTCTAATGGAGCCTCTGGGGACCTGCTAACTTTATAGAAGTCAAATCTTTTCAAGGTGGAATTGGTTTCCAATGCTGGTAACATTCTATTTTGTAAAGTGTACAATATTCATTCCAATGAATTTTGGTTCTTGCTCAACATTTATGCCCCCAACAACAAGAGAGAAAGAAATTCCTACTGGTCTAGCGTAGCAGGGATGGTTCATAATAGCAACTTGGAAAGAGGCATCATTATGGGAGACTTCAATACCCCTCTTCTGGATAAGAAGAAGAAGGGCGGTTTGCCTCAGGACTGGGATAGCAAGCATGATCTTTCAAACTTTATCAATGATTTGGCCTTTTTGGATCTAGACCTCATGGGTGGTAACTTTACTTGATCCAATAAACGCTTAGGTAAGGAGTGTATTCAGGTTAGACTAGATAGAGCCCTCATTTCTCCTTATTGGTTGTAGTCCTCTTCCTACAAATTAGCTCTTTTGCCTAGAATTGGGTCCGACCACTCCCCCATTTCCCTCTTGATTGTCCCTTTTGACCCCTGCAAACCTCCTCCTTTCCATTTCGAGAAAATGTGGACCTCCCACCCCAACCTTCTAGAGAGATTAAAGGGCTGGTAGAGCATAGATGTGGAAGGAACTACTATGTTCAGGGTAGCAAGGAAACTTAGTAATGTTAAAAGGATGTTAAAAGCATGGAATAAGTCAGATTTTGGTCATTTATTCTCTATGAAAGAGGATCTTTCTTCTAATCTCTCTTCCATCCAAGCCTCCATTTAGGAAAATGGGTATGATGCCTCGAGTAAAGATGCAGAGCTGTCCATCCTATTTGATTTACATGACATCATTAGTAAAGAGGAAAAGTTCTGGAGGCAGAGATCTAGAATCAACTGGCTCAAGGAAGGAGATCAAAACACAAAGTTCTTCCATTTATCCACACTTAAACATAGAGCTAACAATAGGATTTCTGGCCTGAAAAAAGACCAGGGTGTGTTGACTAAGGAAGATGATATTTCACTTGAAGCTGTCTCTTTCTTCTCCTCCCTTCTTTCTTGGGATCCTTTTCTCTCTAAGGTGGACCAGGACAATATTGTCTCTTGTATCCCTCAAATCCTTTAACTGCACCATAATAATATGATTTGGGCCATTCCTTCTGATTCTGAAGTGAGAGAAGCTCTTTTTTCTCTTCTAGTGGATAAGTCACCTAGACCTAATGGTTTTCCTACCTTCTTTTTCCAAATGTACTGGCCTGTCATTATGAAGGATGTTGTTAATGCGGTTCAGGAGTTCTTTGGAGTCAGATGCATCTTGAAGGAAATCAACTCCACTTTCTTAGTTCTTATTCCCAAAGTGCCAAGGGCTGACACTCTAGATAAGTTCAGACCTATCAGCTTATGCAACTCATTTTATAAGATCATCTTGAAGGTGCTCACTTTGAGGCTACTTAAGCTCCTCCCCCTAATCATCTCCCAACAACAATCTAGTTTTGTCCCAGGCAGACAAATTTTAGATTCGATTATCATGGTGCATGAAGTGATTCACTCTATGGAAGCTGGTAAGAGAGAAGGGATGTTACTCAAACTTGACATGTCTAAAGCTTATGACTGGATGGATTGGTCCTTTTTGGAGTTGGTGTTGAAGGCTTTTGGCTTTGATGTCAAATCTTGCAAGATAATTTCTCAGCTGGTCACCACCCCCTCGCTAGCTGTTTTAGTGAATGGATCCCCCTCTGATTTCTTCAAACCCACTAGAGGCCTTTGTCAGGGAGATCCTCTATCGCTGATTCATCATCCTAGCGGAATGTATTGGTAGACTCATGGAGAAGAAAAAGAAAGATGGGAGGATCAAAGGCTTCAAACCTTCTTCCAAATGCACTCCGTTCATGCATCAACAATTTGTTGATGATACCATTATGGGAGGAGAGGCTTCGGTCAGGGAAGCCAAGGCTTTGAAGGACACTTTGGATACCTATTCCAGAGGGTTGGGGTAGCTTATAAATTGGGACAAAAGCTCTCTTTTCTTTATCAACACTTCGGAGGGAAGACAACAAAGAATCTCCAGAATCTTGGGTTGTCAGGTGGGGAAGCTTCCTTCTTCCTACCTTGGTCTCCCCTTGGGCATGGCCCCTTCTGATTCCTTCTAGAATGCCATCTTGAATAGGTTTAGTAAGAAGCTAGTTGGCTGGAAAGGAACCTCTCTTAGGCAAGCTAGAAAATGTCAACTGGTTAAATCCATCTTTCAAAACCTGCCTATATATGCCCTGAGCCTTTTCACCATAACTGGAAAATACGTTGAGAGAATGGAGAAAATCCAAAGGGATTTTTTATGGCTGGGAACTGATAGGAATAAGAGGTACCCCCTTGTTGCTTGGGACAAAGTTTTGTCTTTCTAAAAAGAACGGGGGTCAGAGGATCAGGAAGCTCACTCATATTAACAAGGCCCTCCTGGAAAAGAAAATTTGGCACATCTTTAGTAGCATGGGGGAATGGAGAGATATTGTGGTGAAAAAGTATATAAAAAGGCCCTCTTTTTAGTGAGGATTTACCCAGAGGCTCAGTTGTTTGGAATGGCTTCTTAAAAGCCAAGGATTTGGCTAACTCTAAGGTCTCCTAGAAGCTGGCAAATGGGGAGAACATTCTTTTCTTGTCTGACAGCTAGCTTTCTTAGGGCCCACTCATTAGGGATGGAAGGACCTTTCTATCATCTTAGAGGAACTCAAACCAATTATGACCATGCTTAATTCCTTATCCCTCAGCACCAACAAGGATGAAATAGTTTGGAGGGATAATGCCAATGGCCTCTATTCAGTTGCCTCTAGGTACTCTGCTTTATGGAGTACTAATCTGACCCCCCCTTGGTTGAGGTCCTAGCTCCCGGGCCTAACGCCAAAAGTCAACATGTTTTTTTGGTTGGCACTTCAGGACAAAAATCTCACCCAAGAAAATCTCATTAAAAGAGGTCATATCATGGCCATTAGATGTGTTTTATGCAAAGACGAGTCAAAGATAGGCAATCATTTGTTCATTCTTTGCTCTTACTCGAGAACCATCTGGGACTTCCTCATCTAGGACCTTGACCATAGCTGGTGCATTCCTTCCAACCTCTTGGACTTCTTCTGCCAATGGCAAGGTATGTTCAATGGGACTACCTTGAAGGAAATCAGCTCTTGGCTCCTGCCCCATTTTTTTTGGAGCATATGGAAGGAAAGAAACAACTGGATTTTCAGAGATAGGGAGGAGCGAGCTTTAGTTGTTGGAAGGAAGATCTTCAACAACATAAAGGAAAATATTTCCGTGAGAAAGGGGGGAGCTTTTGAGACAGGAGGCAGGAAGAACGAGAAGGTAAAAGACAAAATGAGAAAAAGACAGGAAGCCAAGTGGCATCTCCCCACTAAAGGCTGGCACAAAGCCAACTTTGATGGAGCCTCCAAGGACAACCCTGGATCCTTGAGTAGTGGAGGTGCGATTAGAAATGAAAATGGTGACAGTATTGTGGCTTTCGCTCTTCTGTTGGGTTTCCAAACAAATCATTTTGCGGAAGCCAATGCCATGTGCAATGCAGTTAAGCTGGCTTTTGAAATTGGGGTCTCCAATTTATGGTTGGAGGGGGACTTGAGTAACATTATTAAGTGCATTAATGGAAATTTGTATCCTTCTTGGAAGATTGCAAATCTTATCAATGAGATGAGAGAGACACTTGCCAAATTCAAAAAAATCCATGTCAACCATACTTTTCGAAGAGCAAACCGGGTTGCTGACAAGTTGGCAAATATAGGGGTTGACATAGACCAAAAAATGACATGGCCTCCTAGAACTTCTTTGTTGGCAGACATCAAGTGTATAATCTACTTGGAGAAAATCCAAGGAAGTACAGAGGATATCAAGATATAATTATGAATATGAAAGGGTTAAGATATATGGGTACTTTTCATAATAGAAAAATGGGAATTCATAAATGTAAATATCCTGCTATGATTAATTGCCACGCTTTGTGAGTTCTTCATTGCATTTGTTTCAGGGGCAACAACAAAGTTATTTTTCTTTGCTCCTTGCTTAATCTTGGTGATCCTTTCCAGTCTCACAGTGAAGAGCTTATGAGTAAGGTGGGTTTGTAGAGTGAGGAGATGGTGGGTGAGAGATGCAGGAAGGAGCCAATGGGAGACTTTGAGAAATGGAGAAGCAGGCCAAAAGTTTGGAAAAAGCTGGAAGAGGGTGGGGTAACCAAGTATCTCATGAAGCTACACGGTTATGATCGAGAGGTGACTAATAGTATGGTGGGGTCATGGAAAGAAGGTAGGATTAAGGTGAACGACATCAACTTTAATATAACAGAGGAGGTAATCGTGGTTGTCACTGAGATCCCTATCGAGGGTTTCAAATTCTTCAAGGATAAGAAGCTCTCAGCCAATGTGGTAAGGGATTTTGTGGAGAGTGAGAAGGAATTGAAGGTGTTAAAAAAGCTTGACACCTACTATATCCCTGACTCCATGAAGAAATGGTGGAGGTATGTGCTGAAAGCTATTATTGAATATATCACATTGGACCCAAGGTTTGACAGAGTCCGCACCCACCACTTTGTTATTTTAAATCATTTTTTGAAGAAAGCCAAAATTTCTTTCCCTTTTTATCTGTTAACCTCTATGAGTAAGGCAATGGACAGCTTCAAAAAGAAGCCGATTGCAAACTTGGCTTTGCATGGAGGGCTCCTGCTTCTTATCCATGAGCACTTCAAAGCCTAGACCATTAGTAATACCCCCCCTCAGACTGAGACTGTGGAATCTGGAAGTTCCAAATACTCCTCTGACTCAGATGACATTCAGAGTCTCAGTTCTGAGAAAGGTGGATTCTCCTCCTCAGGGAAAGTTGCGACTATAAAAAAATTTCCCTCCCCTATAACTCCAAGCAAAAAAAGCCCTACGGATCTTGGGCAAAAGTAGGCTGAGGAGGGAAGCAGCGATGGTGAGGAGGATCCAAATTCTGAGGAGGTGGTGAAGGAGATGTAGGAGGAAATAAAGGTCGATAGTGGAAGGAAGAAGCACAAGAGGGAGAGCCTAGAGGATGTGTGCTCTCATTTTGAGGAGATATCTGCGCTGCCCCTTTCTCCTGTCCATCTCCACCCTGAGGATCAGAAAGAGGAGAAAGCTGGGTATGCAGAAGGGGAAGTGCAAACCAATGATAGGAGGAAAGTGTGGGTTAATTTCAATGTCAAGAACACCAAAATGGGAATCTTTAGGGAGGCCATGAATCCCCAAATCCTAGTGGATAATCAAGAAGAGCAGCGGCTAGAAGAATTAATTGATCTAGCGATTGTTTCTATTTCGGACAGAGCCAAGGAGATAGGGATGAATCTCTTAAATAATGCTCACAACATCATGATTGATAATTTCAGATCAATCAAATGGCTCTTCCATGAGCTCGAGGAGGTTAAAGACCAGGTGAAACACATTGAGGCAACAAGGGAAGGAATGGATGCCAACAGGAGGACAAATTCAGCTAATAGGCTCACTCTAGCAGAACAGAGGATACACAATCTGGAAAACTACAATCAAAACCTTGCCAACTAGATGTTTTCCTTGTTAAGCTCCATCAACAACAACATCATCTCTCTCATGGGCTGGATCAAAGATAGAGAAACGCACGAGGATGAGGATGGAAACGACAGAGATGAGGCCAGAATGGAGGATGACCCTGCAAAGGACAACTCCACTCCTGCATAGGACTAGGGGAATCAAAGAGGGCAACAGATGGAAATAGAGGAGAATCAACAGGCCTTTGAGGCTACTCAGGTGATGCAAGATCTGGAGCAAAAGAACGAGGAATAACTCTTGCCTGTTCCTTTGCTTTTCGCTATCTTTTGGCTTTTTGTGGTGGCTTTTGGCTATGGCTTTGTCTGTTGCCTTTTCTTGGTCTTTTCTCAGTACTTTTTCCTTTGGCTAGGCTTAATGCTTATTATTAGCCTTTGAACTTAAACTTTTTTGGCTGGGCTGTCATGCTTATTATCAGCCTTCTTATGTACTAACTTTTGAGTTTCAAGTTCCCTGTAAAACCTGTCTATCTAATCAAAAATAAATTATCATCTTTTTTTGTACAACAACCCTCTTCTCATCAAAATTAGATAAATCATTAGTTATGTCAAAAGTTATTTCTATCTATTCACAAGACAAACTAATAACTGAAATACACAAAACAGTGACATCCTTGTCCCTACTACCCCATTTACTCATAATGGGCTTCAAAGCATCTTCACCACCTTTTATTTCATTCCACAAACAAAACAAAGGAAGGGATGCCAAATCAAAACAAAGTTGAATCTCCTAAAACTGAGATCTATTATTATAGGGATAAAAAACATGATCTTTGTTGGGCATTCATTTTGCATGAGGTCAACGACAAGAATCCATAGTGTAATTCCTCTCTTGAAAAGAAAATCTTTTTAAGGATCCACTCCAAGGTTCAGTGTTTGTCTTGTGATGTACCAAAATCTGCTTAGTAGAAGATAAATGTGAGTGTTCACGAGGAGGCTTTTGTTGCTTTTATCTTGGACTCAAAGTAAAATCTATTTGTTGTCTCAAAATATCACACCAAAAGAATAATATTTTTGTATTTTCTATTTTTTTAATCAATGCAACTCTAACAATGCGGCTACTATGAGGTCCTATTCTAACAGGGGGTTAGCAAAGAAAATAACAAAACTGAAAGCAAATAACATGAAATCAAATAACTTGAAATTGAAATTCCTAAATGGACATGAGCTATAGAATGCAACATGCTTCGAGTTAAACCTTCGAAGAAATTGGTAGGAAACCAATGAAAATAGGAGCAACACTTCCTAGAATCCATTGATGCAATCATCGGTGAGAATCTTTAACAAATTGAATGATGTTTCACTCTTCATCAAATCACAAGGCCATAGAAAGTGCACTCATGCAAGACAAAAAGCTATGTAGACACAATCGGGTGATCTCTTCTCAAGCTCATTACATTGGTAGAATTCATATATCTATAGCAAACATGATAACTAAAAGATCACACAACCAGAAACAACACAATAAACCTTTGGCTCAATCATAATCTCATGAATAAAATCCACAAAACAATGACACATTTAGGCAAGAATAACTACACTCTAAATGCTAGCACCAAAAGCATAACTTTATTGCATAATAACATCAACCCTTTTTACATTTTAAAATGGGGTATTTATAAGAAATCTTGTCCTCAATTTTTATTGAGAGTGAGAGATATCTTAATGCAATAAAATTCTTTTAAAACATTTAAACAAACTAAATATGTACAAACTAACAATCTAACTAGTGCTTAGAGGGACTTCATCCATATTTTATTCATTAATTGGATGCAAGAGCCCTTTACATGTCAAAAATAGAGAAAACATGAGAGAGAAAGTAGGAGGAAAACATCAATCAAAGTATAAGTTCATAGAGGCGTAAAAAATGGAAGTTGGCCCTTCACTTGATGTGTGTCAGAGTAAACTTGTCATCAAAATGCGCTCCTGATGCATGGAAAGTGCTATTTTTGGAACTGGCAGTTAACTATTAGCACACCTATAAATTGTGAAGCTACATGAAAATGCAGAGCTGCAGACCTACATGAAAATGTGGAGCTGCGAACCTACGAAGTTGTGGTGTTGCGGAGCCCCGGACTTGCAGACCTCGGAAGCTCAATTCACCACAAAAATCAAAGTTCTCAATTTTGAAAACAGTTTCTGGGTTTTTCTCAAATGAGGTTTTAGATCATTTTTTGTATACATTCTTTGCCCTTTTTTGATGATTTACACCCTCTTTATAGCCAATCACTTTCATAAGCTTGTAGTCCTGCTTTTTCAATCTAAAATCCCAAGGCACTTGCGTTGAATCTCGTCATTAATAGTTGCATAAGATGAGGAGCCTATTTCACTTCATGTGTCCAATCTCTATATCTTCAACCTCTATTTTCTCTACAACTACCCTATCCTTCCTAGTGAGAAACCAAGTGATCTAGATGATCAAATGTTTGAAACTTTTTTCATATTTTTTTTGCAGATTTTTCTAGGCATTTTTAAATAGCTTTTCGGAGGTCTTCTGCTCAAAATTTCAAGTTGAAACTTTCATCAATCATTAAAATTAGGTAGTCTAAGGCTTGCTATTTTAGGGACTAAAATTAGATCTTCAATTCTTCTTTCCAACCGTGTAAATAGTTCTGAATTTTGAGGTCCGAGTCAAAAGTTATGACCCTAAAAAGTTGAGGATACCTTTCTTACCTACAAAAAGAAACAAACATTAGTCTGTAGAGTTGACAATGCATAATCAAGAAAAATTCTAATGACATTATAAAAAAACTAGCTGCACGATGCGTGGGAGGTGAATGGGAGGCGCAAGGCCTTTGGTGCGTGCTACTTTGGTGTTTGTGGCACTCGAGCGTATGTGTGGCCATTGGTTGCGCATGCGCACCACCCTTGGTGGCGGTCATGAGGAGGGGCACACACACATGACCTTTGGTGGCACACACGATGCTCAGGTGCTCGTGCATGGCCTTTGGTGGCGTGTTTGATGAATTTAAAAAAAAAAAAAAAAACCTTTTGACTCTTTAAATTCTAATATCTAACCAAATTTTCTTCTCTTGAATCTTGAACTATGAGTCTGGGAGTCAAAAAAAGTAGGGGGCACCCATTCCTAGTAAGGAATGGAGCATGTCCAATACCTCACATGATCTTAGAGATATATTGCTTGCTCAAATATTGATGCCCAATGTTTCTTAGAGACCCTTAGGAACACTTCCATCCAGTGTGCTCAATAACATTGTAGGGACTCTATAACCAAAATGAGGTTGGAACTAGCCTAAACCCAACTAATTAGATTTAATAGAGAAGAAAATTTGATGCTTGGGATGAAGGATTTGCAATTTATAAGAACTTTCTCATTTGAACTAAGTAACACTGCAACTTTTGGCATTAGGAAAGAATGGGATGCCAAATCCAAACAAAGTTGTATCTCCTAAAACTGAGATAATTTATTATAGGGATCAACAACATGATCCTATAACACCGAACTATTCTTCAATACCTTTCATGAGCTTAGAGATATGCCCATTCAAGGATTTGTTGAGCTATCGATTTCTAGGATGCTTAACGACAAGAATCCTTTCGAACTTCTCTCTTGAGAAGCCAATACGAGGATCAACTCCAAGGTTCTGGGTGATCTTGAAACCTACTAGAATCTACTCAGTTGAAGACAAATGTGAATGTTTATGTGGAGGTCTTTGCTGGTTCTAACCAATTCAGATAAGATTTTGAATCTACTTGCTCTCTCAAAAGAATAACCACAAAACAAAGATTCTTTTTTTTGTATTTTTCTATTTTATGATGAATGCAATCTAACAATGCAACTATATGAATTCCTAATTTAACCAAGGGGTTAGTAAATAAAATAATGAAGATAGGGTGACAAGAAATTTAAGCAAATAAAATGGAAAGTAAAATCCTAACAGACATAAGCCACAAAAATAGTGTGTCTATGAGTTAATCTTTGGAAAAGATTAGTGGGTAACCAATGAAAATAGGAGCAATGCTTCCTTAATTCCACTAATGCAATCATCGATGGGAATTTAGTAACCATAAGATGTTTCCATTTTCATCAAATCACAAGGCCACAAAAAGTGCGCTCATGCAAGATTAAAAGCTATGCAGGAACAATATGATGATCTCTTCTCGAACTAAGTACATTAGTGTAATTTGTAGACTTATAGAAAATACCAGAATTAAAAGATCACACAACCAAAAAAATATAATAAAACCATTGGCTCAATTACATCCCATGAACATACATTCACAAAATATAACACATTTAGGCAAGAATCACTACACTCCAAATGTGAGCACCAACAACATATATTATTGCATCAGAATAATGGCAGCCTAGAACACAAATTACTTTCTTGAATTTGCAAGAAATCTTCTCCTCGATTTGTGTTGAGAGTGAGAGATATCTTTATGCAATCATATTCTTCTAAACTAATAAAATAAATCTAATTATGTACAAACTGACTATCTAACTAGTGTTAAGTAAGATTCCATCCATATTTATATCATTAATTGGATGAATGAGCATTTACATGTCATAAAATAAAAAAAATCATGAGAAAATAAGAAAGAGAGACATTAGTTGATGTATAAGTGTTGAAAGTGCCAAAAATAGAAGCTCCATCTTCACTAAGCATCAATCAGAGTTAAACTACTATTAGAATACTTTTTGATGCATGGAAAGCTCTAATTTTAGAACTAATAGTTAATTGTTGGCGCACCTCTAAATTCTTAAAAAATTTTGGAAAACCTTTGAAAAGTGCACCTACGCACCTAATGCACCTCCACACCTTGAAAGAAATTTGTGTAAGGTGCTAAATTCACCAAAAAATCAAAGTTCTCAGTTTTGAAAATAGTTTCTAGGTTTTTCTCAAATGGGGTTTTAAATCACTTTTGTGTACTTACTTTGATCACTTTGATGGTTTATACTCTCATTATAGCCAAACTCTTTCATACATTTGAACTCCTACTTCTTCTATCTAAAATCTCAAGGAGCTCATGTTGAATCTTGTCATTAATAATTGTGTAAGATGAAGAACCTGTTCTGGTTCATGTGTCCAACCTCTGTATCTTTGATCTTTTTCTTCTCTCCAATTTCCCTATCCTTCCTAGTGAGAGACAAGGTGTTTGAGATTATCCAAAATGATCAAATGTTTGAAACTTTTTCACAAGATTTTCTAGGCATTTTTAACTGGCTTTTTCGAAGGTCTTCTGCTCAAAATTTTAAGTTGAAACTTTCATCAATTCTTAAAATTGAGCAATTGAAGGCTTGCTATTTTAGGGACTAAAATTAGATTTTTAGTTCTTTCCAAGAGTGTAAACAATTTTGAATTCTGAGCTCAAGGTCAAAAGTTATGACCCTAACAAGTTAAGGATGCCTTTTTATTTGTACAAAGAAGAAAACATTAGTACATTAGTTTGTAAAGCTGAAAAAATTAATCGAGACAGACCCTAATACTAACATGAACAAAACCCAAAAAAATTAGTTATTTGAAAACATCAAAAACCCTAATTTTATCCCTTTTCTGTATAGAAGGGCACACTTGGTGCACTTGATAGGTGCACCTAGTGTGCCTTTATACTTAGCAAAGTTTCTAAAAGATTGGGGTGTGCATCAATGCACCTCATGGGGTGTGCTAATGTGCATCCTTATCTTAACTTAGGTGCAAAGAGGTGAAAGCAAATTGATGCACACCTAATTAGGTGTGTTGATGCACACCTTAGTTTTGTGTTCTTAGTTTAAGTTCCAAAATTTTCTTTAGGTTTTCTATGTACTTAAGGTAGGAACAAACATGTGTAGTAGTGCACCTAATTAGGTACACTATTGTGCACCTCAACTCAAAATTTTTAACATTTTTAAATTTTTTTTTTGTATTTATTTGTGTAGGGTGAAAATGGAGGAGGTGCACCTAACTAGGTGTGGTGGTGTGCTCGGAGCTCAAAGTTTAGAATAAAATAAAGTAGGGAGAGAAGGGGTGCATAGATGTGTTATTGCACTACTGCACAGTTACCTTTTTAAAGTTCTTTCTTCATATTTTGGCACACTAGCAGACCTAGGGAGGTGCACTGGGGCACCTTTTTTCTTTTGAAAAATGACTTCTTCCCTCAGAAACTTAACTTTTAGAGATTGGGTTTTCAAACTGAGACCCTAATTAGGTAAAAAAAAAACTAGAAAAAGACTTAGACCCTAGACTAAGGATCCAAAAAGAAAAAAATTAAGTAGGGGGTCCCCATTTCTAGTCGAAATGGGTTGTGTGTTGTGAAACCACAACAAGATTGTTTCCTAATGTTTCTTAGAGACCCTTAGGAATGCTTCTATGTAGTGTGCTCAATAACATTTGAGGGACTTTGTGGTGAAAGAAAGGTTGGAACTAGTCTAAACCTGAACAACTAGAGCTAATAGAGAAGATGATTCAATCCCAGGATAGATAGTTTGAAATCTGTGCAAACTTTCTCATTTGAACTAATCAACACTATAATTCTGGCACCAGGAAAGAAAGGGATGCCAAATCTAAAAGAATTTGGATCTCCTAAAATTTATATATGTTATTATAGGGATTGAAAATACAATCATATAGTATTGTACTATTTTTCAATATCACACACAAGATCAAGGATATGTTCACTCAAAGATCACTAACCAATGTTTCTTAGAGACCCTTAGGGATGCTTCTATACATCACTATTCTTGATAACGTTGAGGAACTCTCTAACCAAAATGAGGTTAGAACTAGCCTAAACCCTGTGTCAGAGCTAATTGATAAGATGATTCGATCCCATGATGAATGGTTTGGAATTTACACAACCTTTCTCATGTCAACTAAGAGACACTATAACTTTTGGCATTAGGTGATAAAGGGATGCCAAATCCAAATAAAGTCAGATGTCACAAAATTGAGATAAGTTACCCTAGGGCTCAACAACTCAGTATTATTACACCTAACCATTTTCAATACCTTGCATGATCTTGGAGATATGCTCACTCAATGATTGCTATCTAATGTTGATTAGAGACCCTTAGGGATGCTTCTATGTATTGTTCTTGATAACATTTGAGGGAATTTGTGGCTAAAACAAGGTTGGCACCTACCTTCACTTGACCAATCAGAGAAAATGGATAAGATAAACTCAATCCTAGGATTAAAGGTTTGAAGTTTACACAACCTTGCTCATTTTAATTAAGCAGCATTGCAACTTTTGGCATTAGGTGAGAAAGGGATGTAAAAGCCACACAATGTTGAGTCTCCTAGAATTGAGATAGGTTATTGTAGGCCTCAAGAATGCAATCTTGTAGCACCTAACTATTTTTCAATACCTTACATGAGATCAAAGATATCCCTACTCAAAGATTGATAACCAATGTTGCTTAGAGACCCTTAGGGACACTTCCCTATAGTGTGATTGATAATGTCCAAGGGACTCTATGGCCAAAATGAGGTTGGTATTAGTCTAAAAACCAACCAACCAAAAATAACAAAAAAGATGATTTGATCCTAGGATAAACGGTTTGAAATTTATACAACCTTGCTAATTTGAACTAAGAAACATTGCAATTTTTGGCATTAGGTGATGAAGGGATGCCAAATCCAAACAAAGTTAGATCTCCTCAAATTGAGATAGGTTGTTGTAGGGATCAACAACATAATCCTATAGCACCTAACCATTTGTTAATACCTCACACAATCTCATAGATATTCCTTTTCAAAGATTGATTCCCAATGTTTCTTAGAGACCCTTAGGGACACTTTCATGATAACGTCTAAGAGGGACTCTGTAGCCAAAACAAGGTTGGAACTACCCTAAACCCAGCCAACTAGAGATAACGAAAAAATATGATTCAATCTTAGGACAAACAAATTATAGGTGTACACCATTGGTAAGAGTAGGGAAATGGAAAAAAAGTGGTGCCATAGGTGTTGTGGTAGAAGATATTCCCAAACAAGGTCATGGTTTTATGTAAAATAATCAAAGTATTTATCATATACTTGGTGTATTGCAGGGTAATCTTTAAGAAACCCCCCTCCAAAAAAAGATATAAAATATTGGTGAATCTTTCATTATTTTAATTTTTTTTTTTTAAATTTCTTTTCATGAATCTTTTAAATTTTAATTTTAAATAATATTTATATTGGCAATTATTGTGGAATCATAACTTTTGTATAGAAAATATTGGTGAATCTCAATAATAATAGAAATTTCATTAATCACCATAGAATATTACAAATGAAAATTGAATATTTTTAAACTCATGGATTATTATGAGGGTCATTACATTATATTTTAAATCAATAGTGAAAACTAATTATTGGTGATATATCCCTTAATTAACTAATAATTATGATAATTATTGGTGAATTAATTTTAATTTCTCCAATAATATATAATATTTAGGTGAATCAAATCTGATCATATATCAAATATTATGGCGAGTCTTTGAACATAATTTTTTTAATAAAATAAATTATTGAGCAATTTTAAATATTTTAAAGATAAAATTTATGAAAATATGGAAATTTAGGTTGCATTAAATCTTAAATTATTAGCCAATTTACTAGCCAAAAATTTCTAAAATTAGCCAATTTACAAATATTAGCCACTAAAAAATACCTTGGTGTATTGAAATGTATGAAAATCTACTAAAATATTTTAGAGGTGGGATATAGGAAAAATTATTTGACAGAAGATCTAAATTTGCTTCAATAACTACACCTCATTTGGCCTATTCTATTTCCAAAAATTTAAAGTGTTGATAGATTCTCTTGAGGTGTTGATATATTATTTGAGATGGAAGAGGTGAAGGGACATTGGGGAGGAGGAAGAGTAGAAAGGGGGAGACATGGAGGGATACATAGAGGAGAGGGAAGCAAAGTAGGGGGGGGGGAGAGAGAGAGAGAGAGAGAGGAAGAGGGTTGAAGAGTAGGATAGAGGAAAGAGAGGGGAGGATAGTAGGGATAGGGAGAGGGAGAGGGGAGAGAGTGGAGAGGGAGATTTATGTGGGGGTCATAAAGACCTATAACACATCTAAGGATCAATTATGCAATATAAAAGCCAATTTTGGCATTTGAATCTAATTGTAATAGAATGATCAAATGCCCTTTGATTTTGGTGCATTAATATGGATTCAAGGACCTAATACATTAATATAAAGTTTGATCTCATGTATTAGTCCAATGTAACATGTATTATATAGAACTAATCAAACAAGTTGCAGAAGGAAGGATTGAGGGGTGTACACTGTGAGGAAGCATGATTTGAGGCTATAAAGTTGATGCAAGGGTATAGAAGCCAATGATCTACCTCAAGAAGGGGAAATTTTTTAATTTTATTTTGATTATATATGTTGAATTAAAGGTGTATATTGAAAGAACCAATTCTTGAAGTGATTGGAGAGTGGATTTCTAGAAGGCCCTAGTTTTTGGAAGCAAATAGTGAGGGTTTGATGGGTGGGACTATAAATGAGGAAAAGAGGACTTAGAACATATTGAATTTATTATTTTGACACCTAAGTAGATATTGTACAAATTTGGATAATTAGGGGTTAAGGATAAAGAGTAGTTGCTTTGTAAAAGTGGCCTATTTAAGCCTAAAAAGGGGCATCATAGTGTGACAACAACAATATAGTCCAAAACAACTCTACCCAGTATTTTCATGTGTTAGAAAATATAAATGGGTATCCAAATCTATACATTAATTTCCTAATAGTTTGGAGAATTTGGGAGAAAAATGTAAGAGAACAACATTGGAGGGCTAATTGGTGTTCATTTACATACTAGGAGAAAATTGGGGATAGGTGATAAACCCATTGCCTATAATCCTAAAACCTATTGCAACACTTCAAAAATAACATACTCAAGTGATCCAATTAATTTGGTCCATTGGCTAAAGCTTTTGTCAAGATTTGAACTCTTGGAGCCATCTAGGTGCCATAACAATCAATAACAATATACAAAATCAATTCCATAAAATCTACATCTTCAAAAACCAATTTTATAACCATAACAATATATAGAAATATATAAAACTAATATCTCTTGTTTATTTTATAAACAAAAGTGGGCATCTAAATATGCACATATATATCTCTTATTATTTTTAATACAAAATATGGCATCTAAATATGCACAGGTTACATGTCTTCTCTCTTTTTTAATATGAAATTTGGCACCTAGAAATGTACATCACTGCAAAGTTACAACATTTCTAATGAGATATATACAAAATTGTTCTACCATATGTAGAATGATTCAGCTATATAGAACATAATCAATTAGGGGAACCTTCTATCAACTCTAACCCTTATTGTATCAAGTATTTCCTCATGATCAAATTCACAAAATTTGCACAACTTATTTTAAAGAGGTCTACTACAATACAATATTGAATGAATATCATTTGCAACAATAAGGTTAGAGTAATGAAGAATATGTCTGTGTGTCTCAAAATCCTCACACAACCACATACTAGAAATCTTGATAGGGTACTTGCATTTAATTGTAAAGATAATTAAAATTCAAAGTTAATACATTAAATATGATCAAAATTAACTTAAAGAGGTCTTTATGCCACTAGACACAAATATACTACCTTCTAATCCATGTGCCTATCACAATGATAGATCTTATTGGGTACTCAGTACCCTCACCATCAGTGACTATAGTTATTAGTTTCTTTTTAGCTTCAATACACCAACATAGAAAGTAATTGGTTTCATCTTAATTATTCTCATATATAATAACTACATATACAGGACCTGCATTATATGGAATGATAATTTAAAGAAAAAATTGAAATGGATATTGAACTCAAATAATGTGAAATTTTATTTTAAGAAAGTATTAAATTGATGAAGTACCTAGTTTAACTAGGTCAGATACATGGTCAAAATATATTAATGCTTTAGCTTTGTTGAGTTTTAGTGTTGTGAGGAGTTGATATGTATCAATTAGATGTAAATTTCTACAAGACCATTGGTCAACCCACTCTTTTGATTCACATTCACCCATAAATGATGCATACAAGAAGAGAAAAAACATTAAAGCCTTTTAGTATGAATAGCTAGTTGTGTTGCATTTGAACTTCTAAATGAATGCATCTCACTTTATCTTGTAAGTAAGTTTTCAATGTTAGGTTCATGTATCACCCAAATATATCTACAAATAATAGACTTGTCTGTATTACTTGGTCCCATCATAGAGTTACACCATTGCATAATTGTTTCAACATTTCTAATGTTGTTCCAACTTGTACTTTGATTCCTTTCTACTCACATGCTCCAACACCATCATGCTCTCCCTTTCCATTCCCTACCTTAGTGAAATCCTAAAAATGTTTCACTCCACTTGTCACATGCATCCTACTCAACCAATAGAACATCGTTGCATTCTTGAATTGTGTAGTGCAATTATCTAACCATATTATGTATTGATTGTATCTTACTTCTCTTTCCCTTAAATTGTCATAGAAAACTATACAACATCCTTATAAAAACTCTGATGAATGAGTTCGATAATAGTTGATATAGAAATGATACTCTCTTAAAAAATTTATCTCCTCATCTATGCTATCATGTGCATGAACAAATTTTGTGTATAAAAATTGATACTTGTATAGAGTTGTAATACATTGGTTGCACTTCATTTTGAGGTTTTAGTGTATATTTTCCGTAGAAATCAACAACTAACAAAATTGCACCCAAGGGAAAAGTGTCCTTACACAACATGAATTGCTCATCTAACCATCTAGATCTATGTGTATGACATATGTACTCATAAAATATATTCTCTTAAAAACTTTTCATAAAATCAGCTACACATAAATCAATTTTTCCTGACTCACACCTCTCTAAATCCTTTCCATATTTGACACCATATGTAATTGACTTATACTTTCTAAGAGAAACTAGTGTCTTACCAATGTCATGTGTGCTATCTAGATGTAGGCATCTATGCAAATTTTGTAAACCACTACATTGAGGTAAAAAAGAATTTCCAACACATGGTCTTATAATAAATGCACCCATCATCTCATTCAAATAGTGCACTTGTAATAACCTTGGGAGGTACTTTTAGATCACATTCCTACAATGTATTGTTAGTATTAAAAGTACTATATATATATAACTCAACATGAACCCTACAACAACATGTAGTGTTTATATGATTTATCTTAACATAGAATAGTTTGGTCATCTCAAAAAACCTTTTATTATTATTTTAAATTAAGGAAATCTTCAAAGAAACAATTCATAAAATTGTGTTTAAGTCATATCCAAATAATCTTTTTTATGTGGCTTATGGTTTGTTTTCCAATTCATCTTTTGACAACATCTTTTTTGTTAGGTGAAGCCCTTGTGTTGTCATGCCAAAAGTTTTCAATTAATTTCCTTAGTGCATCAACAATAACTTTATCCTTACATGGGAGTTTACCTTGGAGTGACCAAAATGAAGTATTGTTGGAATCTTCAATTTTCTCTCACCTAGCTAAGGGTTTGACTAATGTTGTTCTACTTATTCTTAATGATTGACTAGTTTTGCTTACTATACAAGATTTTTCCATTTTATTTCCGATTATGGTTGATCTAAGGACACATCAAATAGTATTGTCATCTTTACTATGTGATTTTGAACCAATGAATTGGTATGTATTAAATACATTTCTAATAATGCTTCTTTCACTACTATTTTTAGACGTTCTTAACCCTAAAATTCTCATTGTCTCTCTAAATTTTAGATTTTTTATTTTTTCAACAACTAGTTGGTATCTTCCACTTTGATTTAATTTTTCAAAATAGCCATTCCAAATAGTTTTAATAATTATTCTACAATTTCTTTCTGACATTTTATCATGCATTGGCTGCAAAATATTGTTGTCAATGTCAATTATAAACTTTGGTTTTCTATGAGTTATTTTAGGAGATGTTGATGTAGGTGTGTGCTCTATATATTCATTACTTGAATTATGTGCATTCATCATGTCAACTTGAGATGTCTCATTAGGTGCATTACATGATGTAGGTGTATTTATTATAATCATTTCAATTTGGGTTTGTTTAATAGTTTTGTTTGTTGAATTAGGTGCATTTATGACATCAATGTTAATAGGTGCATGCCCATGACTTTTATTTACAACATTAGGTGCACTGACCATGTCAAATTGAATTGGTATATTTTCATCACTTACATTGGAGGCATGTGATGATGTACCTTCATGTAATATCCTCATATGATCCCTTGATTGTGCCTTTGTTGACTCTCATTCTTCAATCATTCCTCATTCTTTCCCATGATCATAGAGCCAAATTTGCATACAAATAATAACATGAACACAATACACAATTAAATAAAAAATAGACAAATTTTCATGAATATTTTATGTTTAATTATAACATATAAACATAAAATAAC
This sequence comes from Cupressus sempervirens, assembly GCA_028749045.1. Classification (NCBI taxonomy): domain Eukaryota; kingdom Viridiplantae; phylum Streptophyta; class Pinopsida; order Cupressales; family Cupressaceae; genus Cupressus; species Cupressus sempervirens. The sequence goes on from CM053793.1 coordinate 347,146,055, forward strand.
ATATTTATATAGGAAAATAGATCAAATTCACCATTTCCAAGAAAAAATAGTAAATATTTTCAAATCTAGTGTAGA